>CM077090.1:110822368-113222368 GCA_039513925.1 Platanthera zijinensis | reverse complement strand
GTCTTGAGATATATCATGATTCTCTTATTGCAGGAGTTAGTAGACGTAACCATCTCCGCGATGTCTGAGATTTATATCATGGTTTTCTTTGTTGCGGGTGTTAGTGGGCAAATCCACGGCCGCAAGATTTGTTTTCTTATTAGTATCTTATGGAACTCTATCGGGTGTTGGGGCTTCAACGGTGAATGGTGGAGTGTATGAGTGTGTGTCCAGATGAGTGACCACCTTGGCAAGGTTTTTGGTAGAGTTGACCATATATGGCTAATAAAGTTTTGAGTATTCTTTCTTATGATTTAATCTTGTTTTCCATCTTTTTAGCATGTGCATCTAGTGTGATTTGTTGTACGTAACGATTCACGTAAGTTCTATTTTCTTATTTTCGTACTTTACTTCAGTACTTTACTTCAGTACTTTAAGTCTTAGGTTAGTACCCCTTTTGACCATTGTTTCCTTTTTGGCATACTTTTCTTCCGTCACTTGTACATTCTTGCTGAGGTGTTCTGTGTTTGGAATGCCTCAGGTTTGGAGCTTTAGCAGGTAGTTGAGCTGTTTTTGGTGTTCCTGAGCAGCTATGTTGGCTGTGGTTTTTACCTCGCCATTGCGAGGTTGTTTGCTATTTTAGTTTGTTAACCTTGTTCAGACATACTTCTATTTTATGCGGGTTCTTGTAAGATTGTTGATGCCCACAAGATAATTGATTTTGGATATCTTACAAGCTGCTAGTTATTCTATTTTTGATGATTTGAATAACTTGCTCTCTCGGATATTTTATGCTTGGACTACATGTTAGATAGTTTTAACTTATAAAACCCTATTATTAGTATATCATACATGTCATCTCTTTCAAAATTAAGTCACTACTTTCTGGTTAGAGTAAAGACTTTTAGTTATACTTATTATAAATCTATGGTCTTGCATAGCATGAGTTGTCCATTGGGAGGCGTTCACACTCATGTAGGATGATTAAGCTCATAAAAGTAGTATTTTCCACAACGTATAACTATTTTTCCTATAGACTAGATGAGCCACTAAGCCGAGGGATACAACTAACTTTTTAACTTAAACTGGATTTTTTTTTAAATGACTTAAAAAATTTTCTTTATGTGTCAAGTAGGAGCTTTGCCTGAGCATCCGCAGTTATCCCGTGCTGACATGGCATCATGACGCGCATTTTATCTTACTCTAATTTATCCATAAAGGCGGTGAATATGCGGGTTGTGACAGTGTGTTCAAAGCACCTTACGAAGAAATTCAGTTGAAAAACCATGGTCCATATATTCATGGCCATAATAATTAGAAGGCACTAAAAGCCAAAACTGATGTGCCTAACGCTAAAGAGATGGGGAGCTCCTCTATATGCTGCCACCAGGAGGCCTCCACCCCAAAGAATGCTGCCCTTGCTTGATCTCAGCACCAAAAGGTAAAGCAGGAGTACAAAAGGAGGTACAACAGATTTGACTGTTGGTGTTGCGATAAAGTTGGTCACTTTGGCATAGATTGCTGGTACAACCCTGCTAACTTTGTAACCGTACGGGTTAGCTATGTGAGACAAAGCACTCGTAAATTTAATGTTCCTAGGGTTGGTAAGCTGACCAAGAACTAAGGACCCAAATACGTATGGGTTCCTAATGTAAAATGATTTGTTTTTGCAGGAATATCCAAAAGCAAAAAGAACTCTGATCTGGTATTTAAATAGTGGATAATCTCATACATGACCGGGACAAGAAGCATTTTGCGTGATTATACCCCACTCATAGATGGACCTAAAGTCATCTTTGGAGGTTCAAATAGGGGAACAATAAAAGGTTATGGTATGATTTCCAATAGCGTAGTCTTTTTCAGATATGTGGCTTATGTCGAAGGATTACACCATAATCTCATAAGCATAAGACAACTATTTTACAAAGGCTATATCATTGAGTTCTGCAAGGACAAGTATTTGATAAAATCATCTGCAAATTTGGAGACGGTTTTAATTGGCACTCGGAGCAGAAATATTTTTTGTTTAAATTTCCTTTGCTTAGAAAATTTTACACCAGTATGTTATATTGTAAAAGATAGTGTGTCTCTTTGTGACCAATTACACAAGATATTTGCACATATTAATTTCAAAACCTTAAATATGCTATTTTCTCACAACTTAGTGTAGGAATTGAGGGGGAGACAGTGGTTCTTGGATATGCATCTAAGTTTTCAAAACCTTAAATATGCTAATGTGGTTTTGCATCTAAGTTTTCTATCGCCGGTTGAGCCAAAGAGATTTGAAGAGGCCAGCGAGGATGCTTCTTGGATATTGGCAATGCAAGAGGAGCTCAAACAATTTGAAGGTTGCAAAGTCTGGGAGCTAGTGCCCAGGCCAAAGGGACAGAACGTGATACGTACCATGTGGATATTCAAAAACAAATTGGATGAAAACAGAGTGATTATCAAAAACAAAGCCAGACTTGTTGCTCAAGGATATTGATAAGAAGAAGGGATCAAAGTTGACCAGACATTTTCTCAAGTGGCCCGGCTCGAGGCGATCAGGTTGTTTCTTGCGTAAGCTGCCATTAAAGGCTTCACTGTCTATCAAATAGATGTGAAGTCATCATTCCTCAATGGGAATATGAAAGAGGAAGTATACGTAGCGCAAACTCTAGGTTTTGTTAATTCTCAACTCCCTGAACATGTTTATTTTTAGATAAGGCTTTATACGTCTTAAAGCAAGCTCCCCGAGCATGGTATGAGATGTTGTCTAGCTTTCTTCTTGAGAACAAGTTCACAAGGGGAAAGATAGACAAGACATTATTTCTTAGGGAAGTTAAAGGCATGATTCTATTAGTGCAAATCTATGTCGACAACATCATATTTGGCCTTACAGAAGACAACCTTTGCAAGAAGTTTTCCCAACTTATACAAGAGAAGTTTGAAATGAGCAGTATGGGAGAGCTGAAGTATTTCTTAGGACTTTAGGTGAAGCAATCTGAACATGAAATTTTCATATCTAAGACGAAGTTCACCAAAGAGCTTCTTATGAAATTGGGAATGGAGAGCGCATCCTCCATGAGGACTCCAATGGGTTCATCTGCGTCTCTGGAAAAGGATGAGAAAGGGAAAACTATTGATGAAACCAAGTAAAAAAGCATAATTGGATCCTTGGTCTACCTGACTGCCAGTAGAGCAGATATAATGTTTTCAACATGTGTCTGCACTATATATTAGGTGAACACTAAGGAATCTCATTATATCGCCGCAAAGCGGATTTAAAAATACCGTAAGGGCACACCCAATCTTGGCTTATGGTACCCACGAGGAAAGGTGTCGAGCTAATTAGTTTTTTGGATACTGATTTTGAAGGAAGCAGGGACAATTTAGAAAGCACATCCGGGACATGCCAATTCCACGGAAGACATTTTATTTCTTGGAACAGTAAGAAGCAGAATTATGTGGCAACTTCCACTGCCGAGTCAGAGTATGTATATGTGAGTAGTGGTTTTGGACAACTTCTTTGGATAAGAATCAACTTGAAGAATATAATTTGAAGTTCTGAGGTATTCCAATGTATTGTAACTCCTCCAACACAATTCCAATCACAAATAATACAGTTTCCTACAGCAAGAACAGGCACATCGAGGTACCTAACACTTCATCTAGGAGCATATGGAGAATAAGGACATATCCCTCAGCTATGTCCTGATGGACAAGCAGGTTGCAGATATTTTTACGAAGCCGCTGTACGAGACTATTTTCTCATTTTTAAAAACTGAACTAGGTATGTTGAACAAGGACTCATGACGAAGGTCAAGCATGCAGCAATTGTCTCGGATTCTACTTCAACAAAGTAAAAATTATTGTAAAGTCAAATTAGGTGAATATCGGCTGATTCGTCAATTTTTTATGTCATAAACAACGAATCAGACACCTCCTCCAGTGAATTTCGCTGAATTCTGCATAGGGTAAAATTTCAAATGTCTTTATTGGATCCGAAGAATCGACGACCAAATTTGAGGTGCGCGCTTTCTTAGTGCAATTTCAAAATCATATATATATATATATATATATTTATAAATAGAATGGGAAGGCACTCGCCGAATCGCCGACACACGCCGACAACTTTTTTCCCGACCCTTCGGCTCCCGACTTGCCGAATCGCCAAAACCCGCCGATTTGCCCCCTCCTCACATGCCCTAGTTTCAACCTTCCTAGCCATCGACGGGGGATATGATCACCAGCGTGCCCTAAAATTTGCTTCGCACTTGCCCAGTCCACTCTCTGCCGCCGACTCCAGTCCACTCCTGCCGATAGTAGTTGTAGTCTACTGTCATCGTTTCATCTGTACAGTGTAGTGGTCTGGATTCTGGCAGCTATCCAGGAAGTTTTCAGCACAGTGCAGTGTAGTGTTCTAGATTTATAGAAGCTTGAGTTGTCAGAAACTTTATTCCTCAGCGATTCAACCATTTTTTCAGAAGTTTACTTTCCAGAATTAAGTTTTCCTAATTTTCAATGGCTCCTATAAGCACTAGTGGATTGCTAGGGGGAGGTGAGTTGGTCTGCATAGGGTTTGCTCATGCTTCCAATGAATTCAGGAATATCTTTCTCATACTGGAGATAGCTGGACTATCCTTCGTCCTCGAACACCCCTGCAAGGTGCTGGACAAGGAAGTTTTGGACTTTTTCCATAATGCGAAACTACGCCACGAAGACTCAGTGATAAAGAGCAATGTTCAGAAATTCAAAGTGAATGTGAAAGCCTCCCGACTATTTAGGTACTTACGGCTTCCAATCTGTGATCTAGCCGACTACCTATACGAGGCTGATTTTGCTAGAACCTTATTTTGTTGTGGCCTACCCAGAGGCACCAAGTCCATCAAAAGCAAAGGGATGAATGAGGAAGGCGTGCTCCTTTCAGACATCATTAGCAAGGAGGTGATCTGTAAGATAGGCTCACATTACTACCTGCCTAAAGATATGTTCAAGATCTTGGTCGCAATCATCTGCAGGAAGAGATTGGACTGGGTTGCTTTGCTATTTGACAAGATAAAGGATAGCCTACGCACTCCCAACTTTGGGAGGATTATCAGCCTATACATGAATCAACTGGATGGTGATACGTTCGATATGACCAATGGAGTTCCTATTCATCATCTAAACTAGATCGACTCTTCAATCTTCTCTAGGTGGGATAGGTAGATTATTATGCAGTTCTTCCAGACTCAGAGTCAGTGGATGCCCTAGTAGAGGTTGCTTCTATTGGTGCTACTGCCGCTGCTGAGGTTCGGCTAGTTTAGGATATAGAAGTGTGTCCAGAGGAAGAGGATCCAGCTCCTTCAGAGCGTGATGAGGATGTTGAGGTATTTTATGATGGTTCTGCTGATGATGATCTAACAGCTGCTGATTATGAGTTAGAAAATGCTACTGATTATAATATGTGTGTTCCTAATAAGTCTTATGTCGCTGATGTTGCCAATGATGCCATAGTTGTTTCAAAGCCATTGTTAGTAGACAATTAGATAATTTCTCTCCCTGAGATGATCACCTCTACAGTGTCTGAGGGGGAGACAACTCAGTCCGGAATATGTATTTCCACTGAGGTTTCCAGACTCATGCATACCGTGGAAAAGAGACTAGGTAAAATGTCGTTGGTGCCCGAAGGCATAGGTTATCTTTCTGATGAGGAAGGAGTTGCAGATGTGCATGCACCAGTCCTAGGTTTTGTGGAACTGTGTTTGATTTCTGCAAATGTTTCTATTCCAGTGCTGCCAGATGTTCCAAGCTCAAGTTTAGGTGATCAAATCCCTAAACTGTTTAAGTTATGCTAGGAAAGCAACAGGCAATGTTCGATGCCTCGTTGGAGAAAGTGGTAAAAAGAGTTAAAAAAATTCGAGAAGTTTATGCTAGATTGGCTTGCTGAAAAGTATAATTTGAGAAGCTTGATGTTGGGTCCAATGATCCCAATGTCTTTGATTTTAAGAAGGCCTAGTAAACAATGTATATACACATATGGTGATCTAACTTATGCTCAAGTTTAGTGATTGCAAGATGTTCTGGTAAAAATGATGGGACAGGTAGCCTAAGTGGCTAAGTAAGGTAAACTCTTACCAAAGATATTGATAGATAGAAATCTGCATAAGTCTATAGGGATTGTGTGAAGGTTACTCACTCAACACTAGATGACTTATAACACTAAGTGGAGACTATATAGTCAAAGCCTAAGGAGTGGCAAGCTAAGAAAGTGGCTAAGTCCACCAAAGTTGAGTGAAGTCTAGTCACTCAACGTCATATAGCAAAAGGCTATGAGGCAAGCTCAGTCAGTCAAAGCCACAGAAAATCTGTGCTGAAATTTGACTAAGTCCAAAGGAGTTGAGTGTAGCAAGCTCACTCAACTCCATGTGTTAAAGCATTGACTTATCTCATTCAGTCGGGACCTGTGTTTTCAGACATAAAAATTTGGCCAAGTCAAAATGCATTGAGTGGAGCTCACTCTCTCAACGCCATGGTGAAGAAAAATTTGGCTAAGACAAAAAGCATTAAGTGAGGCGTGGTCACTCAACCCTATCAATGCCATGATTTGGAAAATATGGCTAAAAGAAAAAGGCGTTGTGTAAGGCGTGCTCACTCAATGATCTCAACGCAAGCATGCAGAAAAGGCAAAAGAATGAGCTAAGTTAAAATGCATTGAGTGAGGCTTGTTCCCATACCATAATCAAGGCCTGACGGCAGAAAGATTGGCTATGTGTTTTTACATTGAGTTAGGCGGGCTCACTCAACATTGTCAACATCTAGATAGATAGGATTCTGTCTAAGAGTTTTTGGCGCTGAGTGAGGGTTGCCCACTCAAAGCCTATGTTGTTGATGCTTGATTTTTGGCTAAGTCCACAAATGGTGAAATCAGCAAGTCAACAAGTCAACCTTATTCAAATTTTTAGCGACAGAGCTACAGTACAAGACAAAAGGCACCACAGAGCTACTATATGACGGTTAACATTGAAACAAGATAGTAGGTGGCCATTAATGGTGTGGGGCCCACTTCTAAAAGAGCTATTGAGTTGCATTCAATTAAAAGGGAAGCTTTTTATATAAAAGGGGCTATTGGTGGGCTCCTTTATGGTCATCATTGTTACTGTGACTGAAGCACAAGAAGCTCAAGACAACAAGACTAAGAGTAAAACAAGTTATTTGTTTTGTCTTCATCATCCACTACAGCAAGATCAAAGCAGATCTCTGAAGAGGAAAATAAAGTTACCAGGTGCCATATTCAATATGCTCCAGCAAGTTCTTTATAGATCCAGCCATATAACACTGAAGAATATCTACTGGAGGCCGTGGAGAAGAAGTGAGGGCTGAACATCATCAACCCAGGAAAGAAGGATGAAGCAAAGTAGTTATCTGCTTGTTTCTTAGAGCACAAGCTTGTGTATCCTTGTTCTATGAAGTAGTTGATCTGTGAATCTTTCAGCTCAGGTAGCACTAAGTTTTGTTGCAGTCACTTCACTGTTCCAGAAGGAATTATCCCTAGTACTATGAAGAAGAAGTTAGGACTGACTATATCTTAGTTCAATTAAAGGTAGAGTCAGGAAATATAATCCTGGAGTAAGAGTTGGGGTGATTATATCTCAGTCAAGGCAGATTGCCACAGAGAAATTTCTCTTGTGTCCAATCAAGACTCACCAACACACTTCCATTTTGTAGGATCCTCTTGGATCTGAGTGGTAGGAGCAATTTTTCTCTGAGGTAGGGTAGGTGGCCGAGTTGTAGGCCCTTGTGGCTGAGTTTTAAGTCTAGGAGGAGATTGAGAAATCCTTAGGGATCTGAGGTTTAAGGTCTTCGGAGCATAGTTTTGGAGAAGTGTCTAGTCCAATAAGATAGTTGGATAGGTGGGAGGGAAAGTGGATGTACCCTTGTTTGCAGAACCACTATAAATCTTGTGTGTGCTCTTTGTGTTTGTTGTGTTGCAGGATACATCTCATGAAAGCAATAACCAATCAACTAATAAATCACCAAAAGAAAAAAAACCAAAGATAAGTCAGTAAGAACTAAGAAACCTATTCACCGCCCCCCCTCAAGGTGATTTAGCTATCCTTGAAATCAAAGACTTCCAAGTAGTATTAGAGGGAGGTTACTCAAAAAGGACCTAACAGTCTAAGTAGACCTCAAAGGATAGTTAAAAGGGTTTAAACTAGTGTGTTCAAAAGTGGACCATAAGGCGTGGAGATCAGTGGAGCGACAAATCTATAGAGAGTACAAAAATAGGATTGAGCTTATGATAGCTATTGCAGAAGACAAAGTCTATCCTGATACAAGAGCAAAGATTTGGGCCCCTCTGACACATTCAGATTGTGACTCAGAGGTGGATGAAGCTAGGGAAGGTGAATGTAGATGTTGTGGAATGATTACTACTCCAGAAGAAGAATCTTACCAGGATCAGCCTGGATAAAATAAGGTTTTTCCCTTCTAGCTCATCCTCAGAGTCTGGATATGAATCTTGCTCAGACTCTGATGCTTACTCATTAAGTGATGATGAGAGTCCTCTGTCAAAAGATGATATCAATTAAGAAAATAAAGATGCTTATTAAGAAACAAGCAGAGTAAATTGCCTCCCTACAGGTGGCTAATTTGTCTAAGATAGATGCTATCAAGAGAAAGTCTGAATCTGAGTGGATTTCTAAAGTTATCCAATCTCAGAGGAGAGGATAAGCTCCTGTCAGGCCTCAGTCAACCTCTTACAAGGTAACTCTCCCATCAAAAAGGTACAACCAAGACTTTAAGTGTGGTCACTAGATGTGTGGGAATCTTCCTTGTAAGATTACAATAGTACCATACAATGGAAGAAGAGAGGTATGGGATTGAGTGCACAAAAGGCTCCCCATGTAAAAGTAAAAAAGGCCCAACCTGGACCATTTGTATTTGGTTCCCCGGCCCCCTCATTCAAGGATGTGGAAATGACCTATTCTAAGGTTCTTTAAGAAAAAACTCAAACCAAAGGTAAGTCAGCCAGTGAGGCTACCTTAGCTGTCGCAAAATCCATGAAGAACATGCCATCTGCAAAGAAGGCTGTTACTAATGATGTTTAGAGTAAGCCATGTTCCTCTACTGGCAGACTCACTTTTGTTCAAGCTCTTGCTGAAAGAAACAAGGACACAGTTATCCCCTCTTAATAGGTACCCTAAAGTGGCTTGCACACTTCAAGGTGCATTCAGAAAAGGAGATACAACATCCATGAATGTTGGTGTTGAGGCAAAGTGGGTCGAACGACAAGTGTATCGGTAGCACAAGTAATATAAAATGGGCGAATTTTCCCAAGTATCGATCTTGAGGGAACACAGTAAGGTGGAGTTCATTTTTAGGAGGACTTGAGATTGAAGTCCTTTGGTTAGGGTTAATGATGGGGGTTTTGGTTGTTGCGGAAAAAGAAAATAAAATGCTATCAACTACTCCCATGCAATGTCGCTATGCAATGCTTCGCCTGGCGGGAATGAAGACTAGTCGGGCTGCTATGCACCGAATCGCTAGGCGGATGGATGAGTAGGCTTGTGGAATGAGGGTCGAGAGCATCTCTTTGCAATGCACGCCACTAAAAATTGCTAATGCGGCAAGGGTGGATGGGTGATGGAATATGGCGCACCTCAAGTAAATAACGCAAACACACCATCACATAGACATGATTACACATAAATGTAATTTATAATCTGAATACTTCATCAAATACAAAGAGTTAAACTAAATTATCAACAACAAGAGAAGAGAAGTGTGCGAAATCGAAAGGATCCGAAGTCTTTCCAAGGGTTCACGGTTGGAATCGCCGGGTTGCCAATCCGCATCCAATCTTTGTCCTCAACTACGTCCGGGGTAGAGGATGCTGTCACTCACACCCAATGAACCCGTATTATTCATATTATGAGCCGGCAGAAGATGGCACAAACTTCTCCTAGCTTGGTGGAGAAAGCTATGTTGAATCTCCTCTTAAAGTTTGAGGATGAAGGAGGAGGCCAAGAGGAAGTTCCGGCATGAATTAGGCGTTGAATGCTTGCCCGGATCTCCTCTCCTTTGTGGAACAGCGAAGTTTTGCCCTAAAATCGCGGAGGGGATGGCTGGAATGAAGCTTTCCAACAATGGTGAAAATATGCGCTTTAAAGAGAAAAAGATCAGAAAATTGTCACGCATGGTCTCGCGCATGACTGTGCGCTCACCGTGTGTTATTAACTGGAAGATCTTGATTACGGGAGAAGAAGCGTAGAACAGTGCGTTTAAATCGCGCACGGGAGATTCCGCCCGTGCGTGAAGGAAATCACACGGGTAACGACAGAACGCAGAAATACAGGAGAAACAGGGGAACTGTGCGTTTTACTCGCGCACGGGCACGTTTGCCCGTGCGTGAAGGAAATGCACGATTTACCCAAGACTGTAGGAAAGCAGCGAAAAAAATTTTAGACCGTGTGATTCCTTCTCGCACGGTTTGGCCTAAACCATGCGGGAACAAAACGCACTGGTAGAAACATGAGTCCCCATAATTGTTGTGTGAAACGCGCGATTGTACAAAAACCGCGCGCGAAGAAATGCGCATGACTGTGCGTTTTACACAGAACTGAAAATGAACTTCGGGACAACCCGACTACCTGCACAACAATGAAACAAACTGGGCCACCAGCTCCCAGCATTAAAATGGAAAGCATAAAATAAATAAAAACAAACATGGGGAGCACGATGTGCTTACCCAACAAACAAATGAGCAATTGCACACCCTCGGGCCAAAATAGTGCACGTAATGGTCATAGACTGAACAATGTAGATATAACCGAAACTCGATTGAAATGCAGTGCACGAGTAAGAAAACACGCCCAGATGATTCTGAAAAACACTATAAATATAGGACTCATCACTGCTCCTGCTATTGTGACTCCAGATGTTCATACTGCTACTGATGCTGCTATTGCTGTGTTCTCAAAGGCTCATGTTCTCAAGAAAAGGAAATTTTGGGAAGTTACTTCGGTAGTAAGACCAGAACCGGCCAGGCCAGCTCAAGTCAGAGAAGGGCCTAACTATGAAATGGATGATGTTTGGAGCCCAACTTTACAAGGAATTCTCTTGGACACCTTTACCTTGTACGAGCTCGTAGTGGAGAAGAATCAGGATCACTATAGTTTAGAAGAATGGAACAAATACAAAGAAGCCTGTACAAGAAGGAGGATTCATTTTAGGAAGAACAAGGATGTTGATCCTATACCACCTCCTCCAAAGTACTATCCGAAGCCCAGGGAATATTTTTAGTGACATCTTTTGAAGAGAAAGAACATGTGGATCTAAATTCTAATATATACATTTTTTTGTTGTGAGTTGTGGGCTGCCCTCCCAAATCTAAAACATTTCTTAGATATATATATACATATATATATGATTTATACTTTGTCCTAGAATGCATGTCATTTCATTTTCATTATCCTTCCATGTCTTAATTTAATTTTAATTTGTATGTGCAATACACCCTAGCTTTATTTTGGCTTCTTCAAAAAGGGGGAGATTGTTGTGTATTATATCCACAATAACCTTGATTTGAATAAGGGTCCAGTCAAGTTAAGATTAATGGAGTTTGTTGAGTTTGTATTTGATATTGCAATTTAGTTATGTACTTGCATGTTTACTTTGCTAAGTACACACCAATATCAGGTTACAGTGGGTTAGTAAACACAGGACTATACAATATAATCCTTCATTTTGCAAGCCAATGTGTTGACTTATGTGTAATCTCTCTATTGGGGTGTACTTCTATCCTAAGTAAAGGAGCAGGATTAAGAAAGGCCAAAGTTTAGGATTAAGAAATGAAGAATTTTACCTGAGTAAAACTCGAGGAGTATGGTGAGTCATACACGTCGAATACGTCGAGTATCCCCTTGATGCACGCCGAATTTGTCATGTATGCTTCGCGATACCTGTCGAATCTGTCGTTTGTACTTAGGGTAAATTCTCTGGGATTCCAGAATTTGACCAAGGCAAATTCAACGTGTATCACCGGTTATACTCGCCGAAATCATCGAGTATCACTAGCAATACACGCCAAATTCGACGAGTATCCCAGGCGATACTCGCCGAGTGTGTCGAGACGAATGTCGACCACTCTGGAATTATGTCTAAGGCATATTTAGCATATATCTTCATCATATTCGGTGAGTATAAATTGGATATTCGACGAATCTCGCCAAAAATTACTTGCCATTTTTTTCAATTTTTTTTCTCTGGTTCGGATTCCGACAGCCATGCACAATAATTGCTCGGGTTCATTTTGGAAAATATATTATGGCTATTACTTTGAATCTTTCTATATATATAATAGGCTGGATTTGGAAATAAAGGATCTTGCCCTAATTAATATTTAATTTCAAAAGCTTCCAAAGAAATCGAACCCGTCAGCTTCTCCTCACACCATTTCAGCGATTTATATTCTAATCGGCCACGACTTTATTCGATCGTCTTCTTCAACGAATTCTTCAACTGGATCGTGTCTTCTTTCAAGATCTATTCTACTCCAGTCTGTTGGTACCCTAGATGTGATTTGGCTTATGTAATCCCTTTCCAGCCCCTCTTGATCCATATAAAGATATATGATCATGTTTAGACTCTGTTTAGTCTCCCTAGGGCAGTTTATAAACTGACCTAGAGCTTAGGTTAGAAGTTCTAGATGTTTTTGTGGTTAAGGCTTTTCCGTTCGACCATCGTCGAACGAGGCCTCGCGATCGTCGATCAGTGGTCGACGATAGCAGGGCTATTGAATCGTTGAAGTCAAGACAATTATCGTCGACCGTTGGTCGACGATCTCAGAGCAAGCTTACTACGCTCTGAAGGTTGGTCGACGATCTGTCATCAACAGATCGACGATCGTGTTCTTGCTTCACGATTTCTGTCTCGACAGATATTTGCCTTTGCTGGTCGACTATCTGTTAGCTGGTCAACTATCTGTTAGCTGGTCGACTATCTGTTAGCCGGTCGACGATCTATTAGCTGGTCGACGATTTCTGGTCGACGATTTCTGTTCCGACAGATTCCTGCTATTAGTCGACGATCTGTTTGCAGGTCGACGATCATCGAACTCCTGTTCGACGATTTCTGTCTGCTTTTATCTATTTGTATTTATGCTATTCCTTGGTTTATTTCCAAGTGTGTTAGCTTGTGGTTAGAAAGATTTTCTGAAGTTATTTGTTGCTAAATTTATGGCTTAAATTCAAATGAATTATTTACAAAATATGTCAAGCATAAATCACGGGATTCAGTATTCTTGATAAAGCATTTTGTCGTATTATACAAATTGCGTTGACTTTATCTTTCCAGCTTGTTTTCTAGCCGTTGGTACTATGTACTATTTCCAAGAATGGTACGTCTTTATGCTGAGATATTTTTTCCCGCTTATTTTATTCCTTATTGGGACTGACAGAAAGTTAATAGGCCATTCTATTCCTATTGCTATATTCTATTTTGAGATAATCTGTTGCAGGGCTCGAGAATTCAAATCAATAGAGTCGTTCCAAAAGAAAAACGTGAAGACATATTTAAGTGAGATTCTTCTCTCAGCAAAATAGAAGTTACAGACACAGAGAAATATTATTCATTCGCTCAAGCATCATCAGAGCAGCTCTTCACAATCTCACAACAAGAAGAAGAAAAGTTTTCCTGAAGCAAAAGCCCAGAGCAATCATCTTTCATTCTCAAGTCTCCTGAGCATCTGCTTAGAGTTTTCAAGACTTCAGAAAGAGCTCCAGTTCTGCTTCAAGTGCTCCAGAATCTTAAGACCTGATAAAAATCAGTCTTCAGATCTCTGAGGATTTAGTTTCAGTTTATCTGAAACTCCTTCATCCTGAAGCAAAGGCTTTCCCTGGACTTTCACTGAGCCAGGGGGAGACTTTGATTCTTTAGAGAATCCACAAGTCTTCTCTAATCTGTATTCACAACAGAGAAGATAATCTAACCCTCTCAACCCCTTTGTAAAAAGAGTTTGTTCACACCTCTTCAAAAGTGAACGTTGGTGACAGGGCACCTTATCAACAACCTGTGGTTGAGCATCCTTATCAAAAGCTCAAAGGGTCTGTTTGATCTACCTGAAGAAGATCATTGGTGGCAGGGCACCTTAGCAAAAACCTGTAGTGGATTCCTACCAGGGTGGTAGAAGAGTGGAGTACCTATTAAGAGGGAACCACTATATATCCTGTGTCCATCTGGTTATCTTGCTTATTCATCTTATTCTGTGGCTGTGATAGAACTACCTAGGATTGCTAGTTGCTGTGATAGGCTTATAGTTAAACTGAAATTTCAGTTAACTCTCTCACTTGTGCACTTCACTGTGTTAGGCTCTTAGGGTTCAAGTATCAGATTATTTTATTCCGCAAATCAACTCCAAGGGAGCTGACTAGTTATTCATAAAATTTGAATACTCTATTCACCCCCCCTCTAGAGTAGTTTACAACTTATCCCCTCACTTTCAATTGGTATCAGAGGGAGGTTGGCTGTTCATACAGGCTAACACCTGAGTTAAAAGATCCTGTGATAAGCTGTTTCCTGATACCATTCACAAACACTTTCACACATGGCCCAGTCTAAGGATTATTCAAGCACCAGACCTCCTGTATGCAACTTGTCCAAGTTTGGCATATGGAAGGCCAGGATAAGACTATACATGAATTTTATTGATGAAGATATCTTTTCTTCTATCTTGACAGGACCACCTGCTAGGCCTGCTGCTGCTTCCACTTCTGCTGATCTCAGTGTTGTGCCACCACCTGACTACAATGAAACTTACAAGAAGGCAAAAGCAGCTGATGCTAAGGCAATGAATATCCTAGCTCAGACAATGTCTGATGAGATATTCCAGAAGCTGGCTGAATGCACCTCAGCCAAAGCTATGTGGGATTCCCTCAACCACATAGTTGCTGGCTCAGCTGATGAGAGGAAGGACAGGAGATCCAATCTCACCTCTCAGTATGAAAATTTCAAGAAGGATGATGCTGAAGACATTGACACAATGTACACAAGACTCAGTTCAATAATAAGTGAACTGAGGTCTTTGGACAAGGAGATAACTTTGTCAGAAGTAAATGACAAGATCCTGATGTGCCTTCCCATCTCTTGGGACTCAAGGATATGGCCCATCAAGGATGGAAGAAACACTGTGGAACTCTCCACAGAAGCTCTGTTGGGAAAGCTCAAGTCATATGAGCAAACTCTAAAGAGCAGAGCTGCTGCAATTGAAGTAAAAACTCCAACACCAACAAAGAAAGAGCATTCTCTAGCTCTTAAGGCTGCTGAGACTTCTGAAGGAAGTCAATCAAATGAGGAGTTACTGGCACTCATTGCCAAGAGGTTCTTCAACATGGGAAGAAGAGACCTCAGAAAGAAGTTCTCCAAGCATGAGGACAAGCCAAGGTATGACAAGACTCCATCTAAAGAAATCATTTGTTATGTTTGCAGCAAACCTGGACACATTGCCCCAGATTGTCCAGAGAAGAAGTACAAGGAGAAGAAACATGAGAAAGAGTACAGGAAGCACCACTCCAAGTCCTCATCACACAAATACAAGAAGAAGGACAAGGGATTTGTGGCTGCTACCTGGAGTGAAACAGAAGAGGATACCTGCTCCTCTAGCTCCAGTGATTCTGAAGAAGAAGAAGAGAAGAAAGCCAAAGAGGTCTGCCTCATGGCCATTGATGCCTGCAGCTCTCTGTCAGCTGCAGAGAATTCTGAAGAAGAAGGAGACAATGAAGAAGATTCCTTTATGGAGGACCAGGTAATCGACTCATTTGACTTCTCATCTCCTGAGTTCAAACTAAAATTTAAAACTCTATGTTTAGATTTACTATTATCTGAAAAAGAAATTAAGTCACTTAGATTAAAAATAATGGAACTAGACATGGAAGGTATTGAAATAATCAGATTAGAAAAGGAATTAGAAAGCTTAAGAGAAGAAGTAACAGTTCTAAAATTAGAACTAGATAAATCTAAGAGGTTAGAAGAAAAATTAAATGGCAGAAGCCTTAAACTGTCTGAAATTACCAGTATGGCAAACACTAGGGTTGGTAACGATAAACTAGGCTTAGGTGCTACACCTAGTGAACCCATCCTCCTCACAAAGGAGAGATTTAGCACTCCAGTAAAATTTGTTTCTGAATCAGGAATAAAGAATACTGAGGAAATTGAAAAATGCAAGAAAATTCAGAATAAGATTAAGAAAGAGAATAGGAAGAAAAAATTTCTAGCTTTACAAAAGTCGTCGACCAGTGATCGACGATCGTGGAATCCAGAACATCGTTCTACCATAAATGATCGACGATATGGCTTGCGATCGTCGACCATTGATCGACGATCTGGACTTAAGCTGGAAAATAAAAATCAAACTTCCAGAACTTCAAATCCTAATCACCACCCCAGGTTGTTTAATCCTTCAACTGAATGGATTATCCCACCTAGGAGATCACACCCTTTAGGATATAAATCTAAGCCTGCAAAATCTTTTATATCTAGTTTTTCTTTTGTGAAGAATACTGGACCCAAGGTAACCTGGGTCCACAATGTATAACTGTTCTTTCTGCAGGTGAAGACCTATCCAGTCATACATGACAAATGGTATCTGGATAGTGGATGCTCAAAGCATATGACAGGAAAGAAGAAGAACCTGTCAGGTTTCAAAGCTAAGCTGGGACCAAAAGTTGTATTTGGGGATTCCAGCTGTGGACAGACTGAAGGGTATGGCAGCTTCACCATAGGAGCTGTAACCTTCAAGAAAGTAGCTTATGTCTCAGGACTAAAGCACAACCTAATCTCTGTAAGTCAATTGTGTGATGCTGGGTACAAGGTATGGTTTACTGACACTGCTTGCAATATTTCTTTAAATAATACTGTTATGTTAGCAGGTATTAGAATTGGAAATGTTTATGTTGTAGACTTTAATTCATCCAAATCTGAAGTATGCTTATTTAATGAAGTAACCAGTAATAATACCCTTTGGCATAAGAGACTTAGTCATGTAAATTTGAAAAACATTTCCAGGTTGGCTAAATACAATCTTGTACGAGGTTTACCTTCTTGCCCTTACAAGAAGGAAGGCCTTTGCAAAGCTTGTCAATTAGGTAAGCAAATAAGAAATAGCTTTAAATCAGTTAATAAAAGTGATTCTCCCAGGATTCTGTACTTGCTACATTTGGATTTATTTGGTCCTATTGCTATACAGAGTCTTGGAGGAAAGTCTTACACTCTAGTAATTGTAGATGACTTCTCTAGGTTCACTTGGGTATTCTTCCTGAGAACTAAGGCTGATAACTTCAAGGTTCTTACAGATTTTCTAAAGTGTATACAGAGTGAGTATTCTACTCAGATTGCCTTGATCAGAAGTGATCATGGTACTGAGTTTGAGTCTCTTCTTATGCAAGAATTCTGTGAGAAGGAAGGTATCAAACATAGCTTCTCTGCTCCTAGAACTCCTCAACAAAATGGAGTAGTTGAAAGGAAAAACAGAACCCTAATTGAAGCTGCAAGTACATTATTGGCCGATGCTAACATGCCTCTGTCCTTTTGGGCTGAAGCAGTCAGCACAGCTAACTATGTATTGAACAGAAGTCTGATACATAAACTTAAGGGTAAGACTCCCTATGAGTTACTTAAGCAAGTGAAACCTAAAATAGACTACTTTAGAGTATTTGGTTGTGTTGCTTTTGTTCATAACAATAACAAAGAATACCTTAGAAAATTTGAGGCAAAAGCATCAATGGGAGTTTTTCTAGGATACTCTCAAGTAAGCAAAGCCTATAGGGTCCTTAATAAATCCTCTCTTAAGATAGAAGAGTCTGCACATGTCTCTTTTGATGAGACAGTCATGTATTATAAGGAGAAGGACTCTTCCTCTAATAGTACAGTGCAAGTCCTAGGAGTAAGTAAGGATTTGGAAGGTTTGAGACTCACACAGGAGAATCATCCCCAACAAACTCCTCAGGTTGCTCCCTCAGATTCTGAATCTGATGTAGAACTTCTTGAAGTTAAAGCACCTGCTCCAACAGTTGATCAAATTCCACATGAGGAATTAAATCTTGAAACTGTTGAAGATCAGATCATTGTTGAACCTACTGATCTTGTCACACTTAGAGATCACCCTGTATCTCAAGTGATTGGAGACATTTCAGCAGGAGTCCAGACAAGACATCAACTCAACAAAAATGTGATGTTTGCTTGTTTCCTTTCTCAGGTTGAGCCCCTAACCATTAAAGATGCTGAGCTTGATCCCCACTGGATTATAGCAATGTAAGAGGAGCTTAACCAGTTTGAAAGATGTAAAGTTTGGACCTTGGTTCCAAGACCAAGAGGCCAACGGATCATAGGCACCAAGTGGGTGTTTAGAAACAAAATTGATGCCCAAGGCATAGTAGTTAGGAATAAGGCTAGGCTAGTAGCTCAAGGCTATAGACAGGAGGAAGGCATAGACTATGATCAGACTTTTGCCCATGTAGCTAGACTAGAAGCCATTAGGATTTTCCTAGCCTATGCTGCCTATAAATGATTTAAGGTCTTCCAAATGGATGTGAAGAGTGCCTTCCTCAATGGAGATTTAAAGGAAGAAGTGTTTGTTGAACAACCACCAGGGTTTGTTTCATCAACCTTACCCACTCATGTGTTCAAACTCCAAAAGGCTCTCTATGGACTCAAGCAAGCTCCTAGAGCTTGGTATGAGACCTTAGCAAATTTTCTTCTAGAACACAAGTTTGTGAGAGGTGTAGTAGATAGAACCCTGTTCATTAGACATCATAAGGACTCACAACTGTTTGTTCAAATCTATGTAGATGACATTATATTTGGCTCTACTGATCCCAAACTATGCAAGAGGTTCTCTGAACTAATGCACTCTAAGTTTGAGATGAGCAGCATGGGTGAGTTATCCTATTTCCTTGGTCTCCAAGTGAAACAGAGTGTTGATGGCATTTTCATTTCTCAATCAAAATATGCCAGAGAGCTGGTTAAAAGATTTGGAATGTCTGATGCTTCATCAATGAGCACACCTATGGCCTCAAATGCAGTTATTGATTCTGATGTTAATGGCAAGCCTGTTGATCAAAAGAACTTTAGAGCCATTGTTGGTTCCCTGCTATATTTGACTGCAAGTAGGCCTGACATAATGTTTGCTACATGCCTATGTGCTAGGTTTCAGGTCAACCCAAAGGAATCTCACTTAACTCTTCTCAAGAGGATTTTGAGATACCTTAAGGGATGCCCTAACTTAGGACTGTGGTACCCAGCTGAGTCAGGATTTGAATTAATTGGATATTCAGATGCTGATTATGCTGGTTGTAGAGTTGACAGGAAAAGCACCTCAGGGACTTGTCAGTTCCTGGGAGAGAGACTTGTCTCTTGGTTTTGCAAGAAACAGGCATCTGTGTCTACTTCAACTGCTGAGGCTGAATATATAGCAGCAGCTAGTTGCTGTTCACAGATCCTGTGGATTCAAAATCAGCTAGTGGATTATGGGTACACACACTCAAACACAAAAATTCTGTGTGACAGTACCAGTGCAATATCAATTGCTCAAAATCCTGTGCACCATTCCAGGACCAAGCACATTGAGATTAGACATCACTTTCTGAGAGATAATGTGGAAAAGAACAAGATAGTAATGGAATTTATATCCACAGACCTGCAGAGAGGAGATATTTTCACTAAGCCCCTTGATGAACAAAAGCATTTGTTCTTCCTGAACCAGCTTGGCATGATTAATGGTTCAGAGTAGTGAAAATTTGGTTAGTTTTGTTTTCTGTCTAAAATCGTCGAACGACTGCTCGACGATCTTCGACCAGGTCAGAACTATCGTCGACCAACCGTCGACGACAGCTCGTTCTGTAGTAAGGCAGAAATCGTCGACCAACTGGTCAACGATCTCTCCTTAGGTATCTATCGTCGACCAATGGTCGACGACAGATTTTCTGTGCTGGGTGGAAAATCGTCGACCAAACATTTATTGATCGACGATCGTGGTAATTACGTGTAGTCGGTCGATGTTTACCGATTAGTCAAACATTGACTATCGTCGGTCTGTGTTCGACGACCGATTTTATTCCGGGTTCGACGATCGCAGATTTATATAAAATAGTCGATTTAGGTCTGAAGATCGTCGTCCTTCCGCTCCGTCTTTTCATATTCCTTCTTCTGGCTTAGAATTCGCTCTCGAACTCTAATCCCGCGCGATTCTCTTCTCCCCTGTTTTGCTTCTCGATTCGCCATCTTCTCTCAAATCCTATGGCGATTCCTTCTGCTGTTCTCTTCGGAATGAAGTTCGACACTGGATTCTGTGTCGACTTTGATTCTTTCAGCCGATGTGATCAACCAATCCAAGATATTCTGCAGCTGTGTGAAGACCAAGGCCTCAAGAAATTTATGTCGTTCTCTCCTAAGATTCATATACCAGAGATTCGTGAATGGGTATATACTTCGTCCTCCAGCGACGACGCCATGACAGGAAAGATAAATGGCGAGGAGGTCATTCTGACTCCTGAAGTATTGACTGAGCTGTTTGGACTGCCAACAGGAACTGAGGACTATGAGCAAACTGCAGAAGAATATGGCCGCATGCTATCTGTGATGGGCCATGCTGAGGGTGTTCCAGCTAAGCTGCTAAAGATAAACCTGTCTCCAGAGTACAAGTTTCTGGCAGACCTGGTGGGCAAGGTTGTTTTGGGAAAACACTCGACTCACGACAACATCAACAGGCAACAATTTGCCCTGATGTCAGCTTTGGTGAATAAGGCACAGATTGCCTGGGGAAAAGTTCTGTTTGAACTAATAAGGAGAAAGAACAATCAGAAAGAAGTAAATCTTGCCAGGGTATTGGGTGTGTTTCTATATGTGAAAGCACCCCTGCTGCTTGTGTCTGCACCCTCCGCAGTCAACGCCAGCAAGAGGTTGGACCCCTCTCTATTCAAGAAATCCCAAAGGATTATCAAGAAGTCAGCCAGGGTTGATCCTAACCCTCCTTCAGACACAAGGGCTGATTCGGCCGCTCTCCCGCTTACTGGGGAAGGCTCAGTAATCCCTCCTTCCTCCCTCTCTATCCCTGCATCCTCTTCTCCTGCATTACTTTCCTCTACAACACCTGCAGTGCCACCACAACATGCATCCTTCATTCCACCTGCATCTCCACACCAGTCACCAACACCACAACATCTGGCAGCTTCAGCCAGTGTTGACATGGTGACTGCTACCATCCTCACGCATCTTTCTCAACATGAATCCCACACTCATGTTGATGTTCACCCATCTCCACATGACTCATTTGATCATGTGGCAGATCATCCTGCTTCCATTCCATCCACCTCCACATCATCAGCATTTCAGATAACTCCTGAATTGCTTGCACATATTGTCGAGCTCATTACTCCCTCCATCCAAAAAATGATTGAGGCTGCCAATGCCCCTCTCATTGCATCCATCAATGCCCTTACTCAAGCCATAAAATCATCTCATCCCTCTGCTGAGCCCCCTTCAGTAAGATGCATGACTCCAGTCCCCACTAAAGTCATGCAGGGGGAGATGTCTGTTGAAGTGGTCTCAGGTGATGCCCTGACCCTTCAGGACAATTCTTCTCTTCCCCTTCAAGGAACTGTAGAAGAACCTCAAGAGATTCCAGAGAAAGAACCAGAAGGTAAACCTTAAAATTCTTCCTCCAAAGGTTATAATCAGGACTTCAATTTGATATTTGTATCTAACAAAGACATTCACTCCCTAATGAATCTAGCTTCTGAGGAAGAAGTTCCTGAAAAAGAAAATGAGGAAGTCCCCATGGACACCTGTGAGTATGATGCTGCTCAACCTGATGGTATAGCTTTATTTAAGATTCTAATTAATTCAAACTCCAACTTAGAGTTAATTTCTTATCCCTTCCTTTCCATCACAGCTGCTGATGACCTTACATCAGTATTGCAAGTTGATGCTGCTAAGTCCTTTGATTCTGATAAAGACTTGGAATCATTTCTTAACTCAGACTGTGAGTTCTCACTCACATCTACTCCTTTTGTTCTTCCTCCTCAAGAGATAGTGGTCCCTTATAGACCTGAGTACCTTGATGACCCCTTGGTCAAAGATACTCTTTTCTTTTCCTGTATGGCACTCCTCTTGTGCCTTGCAGAGGTGTCTATCCCTGATGTCACTGAACATCTAGAAGGAATTATAACCTCCTTCCTAGATGCAAAGTGGTATCCTGTGTAGATCTTCAGGTAATCCTATCTATTACCTGTTGTTTGTTCACCTTGGGGGGAATATTTTATTCCCACTTGGTTGTTAACCTATCCTTCTTTGCATGCAGGCACAACCATAAATGCTGCTGCTGCTGAAGACATCAACATCCCTGCTGATGTCGCTGCTGAAGAAATTGAAGATGTGCAAGATAGGGCAGACAATGCTCCCAAGATGACTGAAATGGACTCAAGCTCAGGTACTCTAAACATTGACCAATATATAGCCTTTGTGGCTGAAAATATTGCCTCTGAGTACATTGAAGGGATGGCTAATTATCATCTGGATTCCCTAGCCATCTCTCTAGAGAAAGCATCTGCCCCTGCAGATATCGTCATCTTTTCTCCACCTATCCTTACCTATCCTCTATCCATTCCTTCTATTGCAGAACTGGTCCCCAAGACAGTTCCTGAGTTGTATCCAGAATCAGAACTCTGGAAGAGGTCTCCAAATGTGGATCTTGATGCCCTCCTTAGGCAAGATGCCATTGAGGAAGCTAAAGAGAAAGAAGAAAGAGAAAAGAAAGACAAAGCTGAACCTGCTGCCAAGGATCCTTCTGAACAAAACTTTGATGATTATGCTGGCAGAACCTCATCCCACTCCTCTGATGATGATGATCCTGAAAATTCTGATAGCTCCCAAAAGAAGAAAAAGGCTGTAGCCCAGAAAAGAAAGGCATCTGCTCCTCCTGCTGCTAATCCAGACAAGGATGTTCCCTATTTTATTCTGAAGGGAATTGATCCCAAGAGCAAAGAATTTCAGCCTTGGATGAGACTTTCAAAGAATCAGACAAGAGAGAATAAGAGAAGAAAAAGATATGACACTCCTGTTCAGAAATTCCCCCCCAGAGGTCCTCCTCCACCTCCTGGTGCTGGAGCCTCTGGAAGTCTCTCTTCTACCCCCTCTGTAAGGTCAGCCAGTTCTAACACTTCTCAGACCTACCAAAGAAGGAGTAACCAAAGCCAGGGAGGCCAAGATGTATCAGGACAGGGAAGAAAAAGAAATGACAATGCTCTCGTGGAACAAATAAAAGAGATGACTTTTCAGCAACCTACCTTCTCTCCTCCTCCCTCTCCTAAAAAGAAAATTTCAGAATGGAAACCTTCTCCTCCCAGGAAAGGTCCATCCTCTTCTTCAAGAAAACCTGCTGCTGCTGAGACAACTGAATCTAAAGGAAAAAAGAGTGGTCCTTTCAAAGAAATCCCATAAGGAATTCATTGAACTTGCTCCTCCAAAATCTCTATATGCTGAAACAGATCCTAAGAAGGCTGCACAGATTTATCTTGATTCAAGGAAAATAGTCACAGCTCTTCAAAGAAACATGGAGATTGCAACTCAAGCTGATATTGACAGACCACCCTCTTCATCAGATATAACTGAAACTGAAAGGATTGCCTCTATGGCAAGATTTAAGGAATCTATTGCTCTAAGCATGATGGAGAGAGCCAAAGCTCAAGGACTAGACCCTACAGCATATACAACTATGTCTGAATTCAGAGAAAAGGAACTCAGCAAATTTCAAGTCAATCCAGAAGCTTTTAATACTGAAGAATACATGAAGCTACATCCTGCTGCAGTTCTACCAAGCTATGCTGAAAAGAAAATCATCGGTGAACATGACCTAATGCTATCTAAAAGACAAGCAGCAAATCCTAACAGAGAGATTATTTTCAAACCAGCTGTAACCCCTAAAAACTCATCTGATGCTAAAACCTCTGATAAATCTGCTTGATACTTTATAGTTCTGCTGATTTATGTTTTTGTGGATTGCCTGTGTTTTATTTTGGTTAATATCTGTTTTTGTTGCTGTGTGCTTTAGTTTTTAGATTGGATTGGATAACATAACCCAAATAGGGGGAGATTGTTGGTACCCTAGATGTGATTTGGCTTATGTAATCCCTTTCCAGCCCCTCTTGATCCATATAAAGATATATGATCATGTTTAGACTCTGTTTAGTCTCCCTAGGGCAGTTTATAAACTGACCTAGAGCTTAGGTTAGAAGTTCTAGATGTTTTTGTGGTTAAGGCTTTTCCGTTCGACCATCGTCGAACGAGGCCTCGCGATCGTCGATCAGTGGTCGACGATAGCAGGGCTATTGAATCGTTGAAGTCAAGACAATTATCGTCGACCGTTGGTCGACGATCTCAGAGCAAGCTTACTACGCTCTGAAGGTTGGTCGACGATCTGTCATCAACAGATCGACGATCGTGTTCTTGCTTCACGATTTCTGTCTCGACAGATATTTGCCTTTGCTGGTCGACTATCTGTTAGCTGGTCAACTATCTGTTAGCTGGTCGACTATCTGTTAGCCGGTCGACGATCTATTAGCTGGTCGACGATTTCTGGTCGACGATTTCTGTTCCGACAGATTCCTGCTATTAGTCGACGATCTGTTTGCAGGTCGACGATCATCGAACTCCTGTTCGACGATTTCTGTCTGCTTTTATCTATTTGTATTTATGCTATTCCTTGGTTTATTTCCAAGTGTGTTAGCTTGTGGTTAGAAAGATTTTCTGAAGTTATTTGTTGCTAAATTTATGGCTTAAATTCAAATGAATTATTTACAAAATATGTCAAGCATAAATCACGGGATTCAGTATTCTTGATAAAGCATTTTGTCCTATTATACAAATTGCGTTGACTTTATCTTTCCAGCTTGTTTTCTAGCCGTTGGTACTATGTACTATTTCCAAGAATGGTACGTCTTTATGCTGAGATATTTTTTCCCGCTTATTTTATTCCTTATTGGGACTGACAGAAAGTTAATAGGCCATTCTATTCCTATTGCTATATTCTATTTTGAGATAATCTGTTGCAGGGCTCGAGAATTCAAATCAATAGAGCCGTTCCAAAAGAAAAACGTGAAGACATATTTAAGTGAGATTCTTCTCTCAGCAAAATAGAAGTTACAGACACAGAGAAATATTATTCATTCGCTCAAGCATCATCAGAGCAGCTCTTCACAATCTCACAACAAGAAGAAGAAAAGTTTTCCTAAAGCAAAAGCCCAGAGCAATCATCTTTCATTCTCAAGTCTCCTGAGCATCTGCTTAGAGTTTTCAAGACTTCAGAAAGAGCTCCAGTTCTGCTTCAAGTGCTCCAGAATCTTAAGACCTGATAAAAATCAGTCTTCAGATCTCTGAGGATTTAGTTTCAGTTTATCTGAAACTCCTTCATCCTGAAGCAAAGGCTTTCCCTGGACTTTCACTGAGCCAGGGGGAGACTTTGATTCTTTAGAGAATCCACAAGTCTTCTCTAATCTGTATTCACAACAGAGAAGATAATCTAACCCTCTCAACCCCTTTGTAAAAAGAGTTTGTGCACACCTCTTCAAAAGTGAACGTTGGTGACAGGGCACCTTATCAACAACCTGTGGTTGAGCATCCTTATCAAAAGCTCAAAGGGTCTGTTTGATCTACCTGAAGAAGATCATTGGTGGCAGGGCACCTTAGCAAAAACCTGTAGTTGATTCCTACCAGGGTGGTAGAAGAGTGGAGTACCTATTAAGAGGGAACCACTATATATCCTGTGTCCATCTGGTTATCTTGCTTATTCATCTTATTCTGTGGCTGTGATAGAACTACCTAGGATTGCTAGTTGCTGTGATAGGCTTATAGTTAAACTGAAATTTCAGTTAACTCTCTCACTTGTGCACTTCACTGTGTTAGGCTCTTAGGGTTCAAGTATCAGATTATTTTATTCCGCAAATCAACTCCAAGGGAGCTGACTAGTTATTCATAAAATTTGAATACTCTATTCACCCCCCCTCTAGAGTAGTTTACAACTTATCCCCTCACTTTCACAGTCCAAGTTGGTTGAATATATAATGTTAAAGATTCAAGATCCGAAAATTTCAAGTTTCTGAGTTTTCCAAGATTCAAGTTCTTCCTTTCAATAACATCGAATCAAGACTTGTAATCATATGTTATTTTGTAATATCATTTTAAATATTATATGAGATTTTTCTTCGAGATTTGAAGATCCGTTTGTGGATCGAGAGAGTAGAACTGATTGTGGATCGAGGTTTTAGATCTGGTTTACGGATCGAGTTGTAAGATAGTTTGTTCTCCGAATTGTAGGAGCATCCTCTCCGATTAGTAGGAGTTGCGGCTTTGAGGTGTATGATTTGACAAAATCTGAGTTTGGTGAAGTAGTCAAATCTGCTCTTTGAAGGAGATAGGAGAGGCGGGATAGTGGACGTACCCAACTAAGGGAACCACTATAAAGTCTTTGTGTTTGTGTGCTTGATTTTTACATTATTTTTATTCCGCGAAAAGACACAAACATCGCCTTTTTACCCGCCTCTAGGTTAGTTAGGTAGATGCTAGATACTTTCACCTTTGTAGAGTTTAGCGGGTGTTCGCGAGTTCACTTCAGGTACTGACATTATATTTAAAATTTCACTGCTTTTTATTTCTCTTTTATCTAGATTAGCAGGTATTCGCGAGTTCACTTCAGGTACTCACATTATTTTATATATTTTCCTAAGTTTATCTCCTCTTTTATAGAGATTAGTAGGTGTTCGTGAGTTAACTTCCGTACTCATGTTATATTTTAAATTTACTTCTCCTTTACATAGATTAGCAGGTGTTCTTGAGTTCACATCAAGTACTCGCATTATATTTGAAATTTACCTGCTTTTGACTTCTCATTTGGAGATATTAGTAAGTGTTTGTGAGTTTACATCAGGTAGTCACGTTACATTTTAAATTTACATTCTTTTGACTTCTCCTTTGCATAGATTAGCAGGAGTTCATGAGTTCACTTTCGGTACTTGCGTTATATTTTTAATTTACCTGCTTTTGACTTATCTTTTGCAGAGATTAGTAGGTGTTCGTGAGTTTACTTTAGGTAATTGCGTTATATTTTAAGTTTACCTGCTTTTGACTTCTCTTTTGGATAGATTTGTCAGTGTTTGCATGTTCACTTTTGTTACTCTCATTATATTTTAAATTTACTTGTTATTCACTTCTCTTTTGTAGAGATTAGACGGTGTTCCCGAGTTCACTTAAGGTACTCGAGCTATATTTTAAATTTACCTGCTTTTGACATCTCTTTTGTATAGATTAGGTTGTGTTTGCATGTTCACAATAGGTACTCGCGTTATATTTTGAATTTACCGTCTTTTGAATTCAATTTTGGAGTGATTAGCTGGTGTACGCTAGTTCACTTCAGTGATTCGCATTATATTTTAAATTTACCTGCTTTTGACATCTCCTTTCTAGAGATTAGCAGTGTTCCCGAGTTAACTTATATTACTCGCGTTATATATTAAATTTACCTGCTTTGGAATTCTCTATATAGAGATTAGCAGGTGTTTGCGAATTCACTTCAGTTTCTCGTATTATATTTAAAATTTTCCTGCCTCTGACATCTCCTTTGGACATATTAGCAGGTGTTCGTGAGTTCAATTCAGGTACTTGCTTTATATTATAAATTTACTTACTTTTGTCTTCTCTTTTAGGGTGATTAGAAGGATTTCACAAGTTCATATCAGGTTCTCGCTTTATATTTTAAAATTACCTGCCTTTGACTTCTCTTTTGGAGAGATTAGAAGGTTTTCTTTAGTTCACTTCATGTACTCATGTTTTATTTTAAATTTACCTATTTTTTACTTCTCTTTTGCAGAGATTAGAAGGTTTTTGCGAGTTCTCTTAAGATACTCGCGTTATATTTTAAATTTACCTTCCTATGACTTCTCTTTTGGAGAGATTAGAAGGTTTTCTCGAGTTCACTTCATGTACTCGTATTTTATTTTAAATTTACCTTCTTTTGACTACTCTTTTGGAGAGATTAGATGGTTTTCTCAAGTTTACTTCATATAGTCGTGCAATATTTAAAATTTACCTGTTTTTGACTTCTCTTTTACAGAATTAGCAGGTGTTTACAAATTCACTTCAGCTACTCCCATTATATTTTATATTTACTCGTTTTTGACATCTCCTGTGCGGAGATTAGCAAGTGTATTTGTGTTCACTAAAGGTTCTCGCGCTATATTTTATATTTACATACTGTTGGCTTCTATTTTGTAGAGATTAGATGGTTTTCGCATGTTAACTTCAGCTACTCGCATTATATTTTTAATTTACATGCTTTAGACTCCTCCTATACAGAGATTAGCAGGTGTTTGTGATTTCACTTCAGGTACTCGCATTATATTTCAAATTTGCTTGCCTTTGACATCTCCTTTCAAAAGATTAGCAGGTGTCCGTGAGTTAACTTCTGTTACTCGTGTTATATTTTAAATTTACCTACTTTTGACTTCTATTTTTTAGAGATTAGCACGTGTTCGCGAGTTCAATTCAGGTACTCACGTTAAATTTTAAATTTACCTGCTTTTTACCTCTACTTTGTAAAGATTAGCAGGTATTCCTGAGTTCACTTCAGGTACTCACGTTATATTTTAAATTTACCTGCCTTTGGATTCTCTTTCGGATAGATTATAAGGTTTTCTCAATTTCACTTCTTGTACTCGCATTATATTTTAAATTTCTTACTTTTGACTTCTCTTTTGCAGAGATTAGCAGGTATTCACAAATTCGATTCAGGTACTCGTGTTATATGTTAATACCTGATTTTGAATTCTCCTTTGCAGAGATTAGCAGGTGTTTGCAAGTTCACTTGAGGTACCCGCATTATACTTTAAATTTAATTGCCTTTGACCTATCTTTTATAGAGATTAGCAGGTGTTCGCGAGTTCACTTCAGGTACTCGCATTACATTTTAAATTTACCTGCTTTTGACTTCTCTTTTATAAAGATTAGCAAGTGTTCGCGAGTTAACTTCATGTACTCGTGTTATATTTTAAATTTACCTAATTTTGACTTCTCCTTTACAGAGATTAGTAGGTGTTTGCTGGTTACCTTTAGGTAATCACGTTATATTTTAAATTTACCTGCTTTTGACTTCTTCTTTGAAGAGATTAGCAGGTGGTCACGAGTTCACTTCAGGTACTCACATTATATTTTAAATTTACCTACTTTTGACCTCTATTTTGTAGATTTTAGCTTGTGTTTGCTACTTCACATCAGGTAATCACGTTATATTTAAAATTTACCTTATTTTGACTTATCTTTTATGGAGATTAGTAGGTGTTTGCGAGTTAACTTCATGGACTCGTGTTATATTCTAAATTTACCTTATTTTGACTTCTCTTTTGAATAGATTAGCAGGAGTTCACAAGTTCACTTTAAGTACTCGTATTATATTTTAAATTTACATGCTTTTGACTACTCATTTGTAGTGATTAGCAGGTGTTTGCGAGTTCACTTTAGGAACTCATATTATATTTTAAGTTTACCTACTTTATACATCTCTTTTGTGGAGATTAGCACATGTTCGCGAGTTTACTTCTGGTATTTGCGTTATATTTTAAATTACTAGCTTTAGACTTCTCTTTTGTAGAGATTAGTAGGTGTTCCCGAGTTAACTTCAAGTACACGCATTATATTTTAAGTTTACCTACTTTTCACTTCTCCTTTGTAGAGATTACCAAGTGTTCGTGACATCACTTCAGGTACTCATATTATGTTTTAAAATTACCTACTTTAGACTTCTCATTTGAAGAGATTAGCAAGTGTTCGTGAGTCCACTTCAGGTACTCGCGTAACATTAAAAATTTACCTGAATTTAACTTCTCATTTGCATAGATTAGCAGGAGTTTAGGAGTTCACTTCTTGTATCTACATTATATTATTAATTTACCAGCTTTTTTCTTCTCTTTTACAGAGATTAGCTGTGTTTGCAAGTTCACTTAAGGTACTCGCGCTATATTTAAAATTTTCTTGCTTTTAACTAATCATTTGGAAAGATTTGTTAGTGTTTGTATGTTCACTTCATGTACTCATGTTATATTATAAATTTATCTGCTTTTGACTTCCCTTTTGCAGAGATTAGAAGGTATTCCCGAGTACAATTATGGTACTTGTATAATATTTTAAATTTACCTGCTTTTGACATTTTTTTTGTAGAGATTGGGTGGTGTTCGCATGTTCACATCATGTACTCTCGTTATATTTTAAATTTACCTGCTTTTGACTTCTCCTTTGCAGAGTTTAGCAGGCGTTTGCGAGTTCACTTCAGGTACTCGCATTATATTTCAAATTTTCCTGCTTTTGACTTCTCCTTTCATGAAATTAGCAGGTGTTCGTGAGTTTACTTCTATTACTCGTATTATATTTTAAATTTACCTACTTCTGATTTTCTTTCGTATAGATATTCAGGTGTTCGCAACTTTAATTCAGGTACTCGCATTATATTTTAAATTTACCTGCTTTTGACATCACCTTACCGAGATTAGCTATTGTTCGCGAGTTCACTTCAGGTACTCGCATTATATTTTAAATTTACCTGCCTTTGACTTCTCTTTTGGAGAGATTAGAAAGTTTTCTCGAGTACACTTCATGTACTTGCATTATATTTTAAATTTACTTGCTTTTAACTTCTCCTTTAAAGAGATTAGCAGGTGTTCGCAAGTTCACTTCTGTTACTCTTATTATATTTTAAATTTACCTTATTTTGACCTCTCATTTGTAAAGATTAATAGGTGTTCGCGGGTACACATCAGGTACTCGCGTTATATTTTAAATTTATCAGATTTTGACTTCTCTTTTATAGAGATTAGCAGTTGTTCGCGAGTTAAATACATGTACTCGTGTTATATTTTAAATTTGCCTTCTTTGTACTTCTCATTTGAATAGACTAGCACGAGTTCACGAGTTCACTTCATATACTCAAGTTATATTTTAAATTTACCTGCTTTTGACTTCTCTTTGGTGAGATTAGTAGGTGTTAGTGAGTTTACTTCAGTTACTCGCATTGTATTTTAAATTAAACTTCTTTTAATCTCTCTTTTGCCTAGATTAGCAGGTGCTTGTGAGTTCACATCTAGTACTCGCATTATATTATAAATTTTCCAACTTTTAACTTCTAATTTAAAGAGATTAGCAGGAGTTCGTAAGTTAACTTCTGGTACTCATGTTAAATTTTAAATTTACTTGTTTTTGACTTCTCCTTTGCAGAGATTAGCAAGTGTTCGTGAGTTCACATCAGGTAATCGCGTTATATTTTAAATTTAACTACTTTTGACATCTCATTTGGATAGATTAGCAAGTGTTCATGATTTCACTTCAGGTACTCAGGTTATAGTTTAAATTTACCTGCTTTTGACTTCTCCTTCGCATAGATATGCAGGAGTTTGTGAGTTCACTTTTGGTACTTGCGTTATATTTAAAATTTACCTGGTTTTTACTTCTCTTCTGCAGAGAGTTTACTTCAGGTACTCGCGTTATATTTTAAATTTACCTGCATTCGACTTCTCTTTTGAAAATATTTGTTGGTGCTTACATGATCCATTCAGTTTCTCTCTTTATATTTTAAACTTAATTACTTTTTACTTCTCTTTTATAGAGATTAGCAAGTGTTCCCGATTTCACTTCAGGTACTCGCTCTATATTTTAAATTTACCTGCCTTTGACTTCTCTTTTGTAGAGATTGGGTGGTGTTCGCATGCTCATATCAGGTACTCGCGATTTGTTTCTAATTTACCTGCTTTTGACTTCTATTTTGGAGAGATTAGCATGTGTTCACGAGTTCACTTCGGGTATTTGTATTATATTATAAATTTACCTACTTTTGACTTCTCCTTTCTAGATATTTGCAGGTGTTTGCAAGTTAACTTCTGGTACTCGCATTTTATTTTAAATTTACCTGTATTTGTCTTCACTTTTGGAGAGATTAGATTGTTTTCTCGAGTTCACTTAATATACTCGAGCAATATTTTAAATTTACCTACCTTTGACTTGTCTTTTGCAGATATTAGAAGGTGTTAACAAATTCACTTCATGTAGTTGCATAATTTTTTAAATTTACCTGATTTTTACTTCTCTTTTATACAGATTAGCAGGTGTTTGGTGTCTACAAATCTTTAAGAAAAGAAATCTGAACTAGCAATCAAATGATGGCAAGTATACCTATAAAATTGTGGCAAGGGGAGACAAGTATCGTACTGAAATCCGGGAATCGTTGAATAATTGTACTCACACGATTTACTATTATCTTATCGAAAAATATTTTAGGGTTTTATTAAAAATTAGAAAAGGTAAATTACTTTAAAATCATGAGAAGTGTTTAAATATTGATAAAGAAATAGTACAGTATCGTGAATCACCTCAGCATAAGTTAATCAAAAATGATATAAAAACCAAAGTCTTATTAAGGTAAAGGTCCTTGACCGTGGGGGTTCCCGATGCCTGAACACGTATTCACTCGAACACTTGCCCAACTGAGTTTAAAAATATCTGACCGAACTCTCATCTCGTATTTTGATACCTAAAGATCGACTTAAGTAATAATCCCCGCTATTGGATTTCACTCAAATCTGGGAGATTTAGGTCATCCTCGCTCGAGGGGTGCATGCAACTCTCTTTATTCTTGAGTTTTCACTTCAAACTATAAGCTTCTCGGCTAGCTAAGATTGAAAACATAAATGGAGACTATATATCGATAATATAGTTCCATTCAAAATAAGTACAGAGTAAATCGAAGGCCTAGGCCCTAAAAAGATGAAAAAAGCTAAAGAATCATAACTAATAAACTCATATTCGGATCATCGCGATTGAGTACTATGAGGATTTAGATTCTCATGGTGGAAGGGTGAGAGAGGGAGAAGTAGTAGAAATTCATGAAAAATTAAATAAAAAAGGAAGAGAAAGAGAGACTTTTATTACTTAAAAGAGGCGTTGCGAGTTGAAATTAAAAAAATACCATTACATGAACTAAGAAAAACTAGCTACGTGTTAATTCCTTGCTATTGAAAGACATTACAAATTTATTACAAAAGTTGCAGAGGAAAAACTTGAGACAATTGAGAGAACAAGCGAAAAAAGAATAGAAACACGAACGAAAATAAGTAGAAGCTCTCAAAAACTACACTAAACTCCACAAACTCTGTCTATTGGACTGCTCTCAGCTGTTGAAATCTGGTCTAGAACAATTGGAGCTTGCTCTTATTTATAGAAAATTTTCTGGGAAATATATGCCCACTTACACGCCCGTGTCGGGGGGAGTGTCAGTACTGTATACTCTAGCTGCTGAAAATTCGGCTGAAAAGTGACTGGCACGGAAGTTGGGTTACATGCGCACGGTACATGCCCATATCAAGGGGGCGTGTAGGCTGCAGCTCGTCGGTGGCGTAATAAAGTCGTGTTGCGATGCCGAAAATGCGGACTTTGGTGTACATGACACTGGTATACGCCCTTATCAGAGGGCGTGTCAGCAGCGGTGTGTCAGTGGACTATGGAAAGTCATCGGCGATGCCAAAATTGTGAACTTGTGGTTCACGCTCTAGATACACGCCCGTGGTGGAGGTACACGAGCGTGACCGAGGGCGTGTAAGCTACATTTTCCTAGATTTTTTACTTCGGACCATAACATCATTCCATTTGGGTTGCACGCCCAAAGTGCACGCTCTGGGAGGGCGTGACTTAGGGCATGTAATAGGTGAAAACCCAAAAAAACAACCAAAAACCTGAAAAATAATAAATAGACTAAGTTGGAATAATAATTATATAAAAAAAACTTAATATTGGAAAATTGCATACGTTTAAAATAATTAAATTCTAATTTTTACCTAAAAAATTAAACTAAAAAATATATTATCAAATTAACCCTAGCTTATTGTTTGCTTGTCCCCAAGTAAGGATATATAAACTAGCTAACATAAAAGTAACTAATCATAAAGTTCTAATTATCCTAAACACAAGTACCATGAAAAATTCTAAGTAGGGAGAAAATGAAAAGTAAGCATAAATAGAGTACTTAAACATGGTTTAAAAATTTATAAACTTTACTAACAAAAAATTTTCATCCAAAATTTAAAACAGAATTCTTTTAAATATATATAAGGAAACAAGTGAGTAAGCGCACTTAGTTGTTACTAGATCCAAGAGATATATAATTACTACATGAATCAAATAACAAAAATCTAAATTCATTCCCAAAACATAACTAATCTAATTTTCTTCTCTATCTAGCTAATAAACAAACCTAGGAACATGAATCAAAAGGACTTTTTGTTGGGTCAATTGTTCCCATTGTCCCGAATTTGTAAGAAGTCAATTAAGTCAATGTCACACACAACAACAATTTTTGATGTGCATTTGAGGTCATGAGTGAAGTTTAGTCCATATCACCTTGATTGGACAAGTGGACACAACAATTGGCTGCTAGACATAGAAAAAATCCACTAAGTCCACAGGCGTTGAGTGGAGCAAGCCCACTCAATGCCCGATGTAAGGAATCAATATTATCTAGCTGGAAATTTGCCTAAGTCCACAGGCGTTGAGTGAGTAGAGCTTACTCAAATCTATATAACGAATGGCCATGAGACTATCTTAGCCTAACTGGTAGATAGCCAAAAATATGGCTAAGTACACAAGCATTGAGTGTTCTCTACACACTCAACGCCATACAACAAAAATCTGTGAGTCAGGCTGAGTCAGTCAAAGCCTAGAGAAATAGGCAAAAAATGTGGCTAAGTCTATAGGTGTTTAGTGTGGTCTACTAACTCAACGCCATAAAGCTTTTAGCATTATGTGTAGCATACTCACTCAACGCCTTGGAGAAATAGCTTTGACTGTATCCATGCTTATGTGTTTTCAGACACAAATATTTGGCTAAGTCCAAAAGATTTGAGTGTAGCTTACTCACTCAACGCCAGATAATAGAGAAATTTTATTATGTAGTTTGGCGTTGAGTGGAGCTTACTCTCTCAATACCAAGGCTCAGAAAATATCGATAAGGCAAATAGCATTGAGTGATGCGAGCTCACTCAATGCTCTCAAAGCCTTGACATAGAAATTTTGCTAAGTCCAAATGCGTCGATTTCTTTTACTTTTCATCGAGGTGAACTCCTAGTTCGTCGAACTGAATTTAGATTTCATCGAACTGAGCTTTGACATTTTCATCGAGCTAAACTCTGAGTTTGTCGAACTATGTTTTGAGTTTGTCGAACTGAGCTTTCACGTTTTCGTCGAGCTAAACTCTGAGTTTGTTGAACTGAGTTTTGAGGTCATCAAACTGAGCTTTCATGTTTTCGTCGAACTGAACTATAAGTTCGTCGAATTGTGTTTTGAGTTCGTCAAACTGTGTTTTGAGTTCGTCGAACAAAGGCTTTCTAAGTCTTTTGGCGTTGAGTGATTCACTCAACGCCTTTACTACAAATGCTTGAATTTTGTCTAATTCCATAGATGTTGAGTCATGTTGACATTAACAAAGTCAAAAAGTTAACCAAAATTCAAATTTTGCGGGATTACAGCCAGAGGCGCTGGAGGCCAACTTTCATCATCCTCTGCACTTGGAAAGAAATATTTTCAACTTTAAGTGCTGGGGCCCACACACAGCAAAGTGTCGTTGAATCAAGAGTAAATGGAAAGTATGTGTTGTGTGGCTAAATCTCAGCCATCAATCCTTGTGGTGGGCCCACTGCTCGACTACCCGTCAAAGAATAAAAAGAAGCAAATTGGCCAGGGCAAATAATCGAATCGAATCCTTGTCTTGGTTTTTTGAAAAAAAAAGTCCAACAAAACTTCATCTTCTTCCTTGCCTTTCTTGTCGAGCCTTAAGAAGCTATTCTGCAAAGAAAACATAGTAGAATAAAGAGATAGCTGAAGTAATCACCATCTGCAATAGCAAGTTCAGAAGCAATTCTGAGGAAGCAGATCAACAAGCTCTGCAAAGAAAAGATAGCTCTTTGAAGAAACATTCAACTACCGACTAACTTGTCTTCAACAGCAAAAGCTTGGGCTGATATCTACTCAGTCCAGGAAGAAGTTGACACAGATTTCTTGCTCTGGTGTCTAATCAAATCACCTTTTAATTCTTCTATGTAGATTCTTTATGAGTCTGAAATTGTAAGCTTGTGTTTTAAAGGCTAAGGCCTTTATGACCTATGGTTTTGATTATTGATGAGTGAAAGGTATTTGTGATGTGGTTTGGCTTAATGCCAATGTGGTAGCTCTGTGTGACCTATGATGTCCTACGGGATCTGTGCTGTAAGCTCTTAAGGAGCCAAGTTTTGGGGGAAGAGCTTAGTCTAACACACTATTAGAAGGGCGCAGAGGGACAGTGGACGCACCCAAGATTGGGGAACCACTATAAAATTATTGTGTCACTTGAGATTGTTCTTGAAAGAAAAAACTAACCTAATCACTAAGCACAAAAATCAGCTAACAATTAAGAAGATTTAAATAGATATAAAAACCTATTCACCCCCCCCCCTCTAGTTGTTTAGCTAGCCTAGAAAAAAAGACTTTCAAGTGGTATTAGAGGGAGGTTACTATTTAAAGGATTAACGGTCTGAGTAGATCTCTATGGTTAGCTAGAAGTCATTCTCTCTGGGTTCAGGAATAAATAATAAGGAGCTGAGTGCTGTGAGGTTTTCAATCTATAGGAAGGAAGACTTCATCATTTGGAAAGTACGGATGAGGAATTTCATGGAAGTTGCTGACCTTAGTATGTATACTACAGTCGAAGAGGGACCATTTATCCTACGGAATGTATCAGCACTGGATGAAAAGGTACAAACACCCAAGAAACATGGTGAGATGACTAAGGATGAGTTGTTCCTTGACTCAATAGACAAGAGAGTAAAGAATATAATTATGAGTGTTGTTGATTACTATACACTTCAAAACCTGATCCATTGCACAAAAACAAGGAAATGTGGGACATACTGGTGATCTACTTGGAGGGGACAGATGAAGTTTAAGATGATAGGAAATCCATGCTCAACAAAGAGTATGAGGCATTCAGGCAATCCAAGAGGGACAATAATACCACCAATTATACAAAGTTCTTTCAGATTATGAATGAACTAAAGACGTATGGAAGGGTATTAAGTTACTATGAACTAAATGATAAGTTCTTTAGATCACTCAGTAGAGATTGAGACACAAATATCTATACCATAAGAGAAGTGGTAAAGTTGGGTGAGACTTCTCCTCACACCCTCGTTGGGAGGTTGTTATCATATGAGATGAAGCTAGCTGTCAGGAAAGAAGAGGAGAACCACATCTTGTCTCAGGCAAGAGACAAGGCTATAACATTCAAAGCTGAAGGCTCCAACAAAAGCAGAAGAAAGTATCCCTCTCCACCAAAGAGAGATACTGTATCTGATTCTAGAAGATTAGAGAAAAGCACATCAGACTGTCATTGGTCTGATGAAGATTTTGCTGCCTTCTCAAGGCAATTCCAGAAGTTCATGAATAAGAAGCACAGGAGAGGCCAAACTTCCTCCTCCTCTCATCCCAAGGATGACTACTACAACAGCAGGAGGAAATCATATAAGGAGGATAGGTATGGTTCCAAAACTAGTAAACAAGTTTCATCTAACATGACTTGTTATCATTATAAAAACCTGGCCAGGTAATAGCCGACTGCCCAGTCAAAAGATGGGAATATGGTAAGAAAAAGGACCACCAGTAAAAAGGCAAGAAGGTGAAATCCCTCGTTGCTAAGAAGCAAAGAAGCTGGACTGACACCTCCTCATAAGAGTCAGAAGAAGAAGAAGCCAAGATAAGGATGTACTCTACTGAAGATGGAACTGTAGAAGCAGACTGCATTAAAAGGCTGGCTACTATAGAAGAAGAAGCTGAGAAGGTTCTTCTGACTGCTAGTGTTGAAGTCAGGGCCCCTTTTACAACCCGCATTTTCTCCGAATTTAGGAATTATCAGAGTATGAGAAAACACAAGTCATGATGCCACGTCGAGTAGGGGATAACTGCTGACGCTCAATCAAAACCATCTACTTTACTTTATGAAAGAAATTCATGAGTTTAATGATTAGAAAATCAGTTATATTTTAGAGGCTGTATCCCTCGGCTCGGTGGATCACCATGTCGACAGTTAAAAACTATACTTGTACGCTGCGAAAAATACTTTATTCAGGATTGACATCTGTTGCGCGCTAGGGTTCAAAGAAAATAAACGCAACCGAACTAGCAACCCGATGAGGCAAGTATACCTATCGAATTGTAGCAAGGGGACACAAGTGTCGGATTGAAATCCGGGAACTGTTGGCTGTGCTTACTCACACGAATGCTATTATCTTATCGACGGAAAAAACTAGGTTTTTAGAAAATCTAAGTGCAAGGGAGAAAGTAATGGTATACTAGAAAGAGAAACACCACAATTAAGTAAGCTGTTAAGTAAAGAACTATGCTAGAAAGGAAACTACTGCAGTTAATTAAAGAGCACAAGATAGGAGATTACTACAAAAGGTAGAAAATTTGAAATGGAAATGCACTCAATCTAGATTCACCTTGGCTAAAGACGATTAACAAAATGCGATAAAAATCTGCACTTAATAGGATAAAGGTCCTTGACCGTGGAGGCTCCTAAAGCTTGAACACGCTTCTCTCAAAGTCGTGCCCAACTGAGTTTAGGAAGGTCCGACCGACTCTCGTCTAAATCGGAGGCCTAAAACTCGCTTTACGCGGTGAACCCCGCTATTGGATTTTACTCCAATCCGGGAGATTTGGACGTCTGCCTCTCTCGAGGGGTGCGTACAACTCCCTTTACTCTTGAATGCTCACTTCATTCTTTCGGCCTCTCGGCTAGCCCAGAATGAAAGCAAAGGCGGAGAGTATATATCGAAAATATACCTCCAACCCGTGATTAATCAAGAGTAATTCAAGGCCCTAACCTAAAAAGAAAAGATTAATTAAAACATCATAACATAATCGCTCTAACCTCGGATCATCAAGATCGAGTACAAGGAGGATTAGTTAATCATAATGGAGTGGAGAGGGGGGATGAGTAGAAAAGCATATAAAGGAACACAAGTAAAGGAAGAACACTTTTATTAATAAAAGAAGGGGCAAGTTACACTATTGAAAATAAAATTACAAGTGCATGAAAATTAAATCCTATTCTAGCCCTACAATTAGCACTAAGCAAGAGCAAAGATTACAAAGAAAGCTAAGCCAAACCACAATTAAGCTAGGGTTAAACAAAAAGTACAAAGAGAGGGGGAGAGAGAGAGAGAGAAAGCATGAAAAAGGATCAAGAAACAAAGGGGCAGCACCTCCCCCACTCAACCAAAGCTTGCTGAAATGAAGAGGGGGGGCTCTATTTATAGATTTTTTTCTCGGGTTGGTCACGCCCTCCGACACGCCCCCGTAGGGCGTGTCAGGGGGCGTGACAGTACTATGTTGACCTCGGGCTCTGGATTCTAGCGGGAGGGATGATTGCTCGTTACGTCGGTGGTCACGCCCTAGGTCACGCCCGTGTAGGGGGGGCGTGACAGGCACGTCATGTCCAAATCATTGGTCGGAAATCCGTCAGTCGTCGAAAAAGGAGGGTGTCACTCCCATGTCACGGGCGTGACATGGGGCGTGACAGTACTATTTGCGTGCTGAGGCGGAACGGCATTTAATGCGGCGGCAGCTATGCGGCAGAGGGCGACACGCCCCTAGTCACGCCTGGTGACACGCCCAGGGAGGGCATGTCAGGGGGCGTGACAGCGGTTTTGACCGTTTTTCTGTCCCTTCCAGCAGGAGTCCTGGGGATCGGGTGACACGCCCTAGGTCACGCCCAGGGAGGGCGTGACAGGGGGGCGTAACAGGTGATTTTGGCCAATTTTCTGGAAACCTGCAAAAAGACAAGAAAAAGTCAGTGGAAATAATATTTACATAAAATGATAAAAATAAACTAATAATAGACATAATTTGTACAATATAAAATAGAAAATACGATAATAGTTTAGGCTACAAAACGTATTATCAAATTCCCCCAAGCTTAAGCTTTACTTGTCCCCAAGCAAAAATATAAAAACTAGATATTTATAAAAGGACTAATCAAAAAGTTCTAATTATGCCTACACAAGTACTATGCGAAATTCTAAGTAGGGAAAAGGTGAAATGTAAGTCTAAAACAATTACTTAGGTATGGTAAAACTTTTATAAACTTTACTTAATAAAAACAAATCATCCAAAATTTTAGCGAGATTTTTTAAATGGACTTAAACAAAGCAACGAAAATGAAAAATACGCATTGAGTTGTTACTGGATCCAAGCAACGCATTATAATTATATCAATTTAATTAACAAAAATCTAGGTTTAAATCTAAAACTAAAACTGATTTACTGTTTTTCTTTTCTTAGTTGTTAAATAAAAATCAAAAAGCGTGAATCAAAAGGACTTAAATAGGACAGAAACGTTTGGTTTAGGAAAATGATTAGGAGTGGAATTCAAAGATAAACGTGAAGGTTTTAAAATCACACTAAACCAAAGCAAAGAGTTAAAAAAAAAACTTTCATAAAAATATATACACATTTTTTTTTCTTTTTCTTCTTTTTTTTTTCTTTTTTTCAAAACAAAGGACATAAATATTTTTATTTTCCTTTTTGAATTTGCCAAACAAAAATAAACATCACTTTTGAACATACTTAATTTTTTTTTTTCGAAAATCTTTCTTCACAAAAATCACAAAATACCCTATCAAAATCGTCAAAATAATTTATGAAACTCAAAAAGGCAAGTGTGATTCGATAGGTTGGAAATTTTGGCTTTGGTGAAACTGAAATGAAGGGAGGAGCTATCAAATGAAATCGGAAAAAGGCTCAAAAATGGCTAACTAGTGGTAAAAGTTTTTAGGTTGGCGGGAAAGCTCAAATGAAAACAAAAACAGCCTAAATCATTTTCACGCTTTTGAATTTATTTAAAACAAAGCTCTGAAAATTTTCAAAAAGCGAGTCCTAGATAATAAAAGAAGATTAATGAAATTAACTTGAAAATGGAAATAATAGGTGACTTGGATCGTTCACATCTACTACGTTATTCAAAAGTTGACTTTACAAAAATTATTCAAAAACGAAAAAGAAAATAGTGGATGATGAATTTTTGAGAAAGTAAAGGAAATAAAAAACAAAAAACCATAATAGAAATGCGAGTTTTAGAAAAAATATTTCACCTTAACATGCTACCGCGAATTAGAAACACAGCATGGCCAACATTTTACTTGTGAAACATAATTAAAAAGGACGATTAGAAATATTATAATTAACTAAGTTGTTTATAGGAGATTTTGAGTAAAACAAACACAAAAACTAGGGGTACTATTGAAATAACAAAATGTCTAAACCATTCAAAAACACATATATATTTTTTAATTTTGAGAAATATTCTCTTTTTTTTGGAATTTTTAGAAATTTTTTTTTTCTTTTTTTGGAATTTTAAGATATTCATTTTTTTTTATTTTTTTATTTTGGAAATATTTAAAATATATACAAAAAGAAAATTATTTACATTAAGCAAAAATGAAGGAGGAAATCCTCCCCCAAGCTTAAAACAGACATTGTCCTCAATGGCTAAAGAAGGGGATTGGAGAAGGAGAGAAAAATAAAGTACAGAATTGAAAGACAGAATTGAAATACATGTACTTCCCCGGATTTATTTGCTGCGAAAGCTGAGTGATGCCGCTCCTCCGAATGTCTTCTTTGGACTTCGTGATGGATTCAGCAATGTTGGAGTAGGCGATCGCAGAAGCTTCAGCTTGTCGGAGCCGTCCGAGGCAAAAATTTTAAAATAAAGAAAATAGAAAAAGATAACTTGGGTTGCCTCCCAAGAGCGCCCTTTGGTTAAAGCGTCGGTGAGCTCGACGCATCAAAAAAATAATTTTGTCCAAAAATATAGTTGTCCTGAAATAAAATTGTTTTTAGTGAAAAAAAATAAAACTTCAAGATTAAAGTTCGTGAAGCAGAAACTTAATAGTGTTTGGACTGACATCATCATCACCAGAGAAATACAGTTTAAGACGCTGACCATTCACTTTGAAATTAGCCTTATCAGGGTGAGAAATTAAAACAGTTCCATAAGAAAATACTTCTAAAACAGAAAACGGGCCAGACCAGCGAGATTTTAATTTGCCCGGAAATAAACGTAAACGAGAATTATATAACAGGACTTGGTCGCCCGGCTTAAAGTTTTTAGGGTGCCTTAAGTGTTTATCGTGTAAACACTTCGTCCGCTCTTTATAAAGTTTATTATTTTCATAAGCATAAGAGCGCCACTCATCGAGTTCATTTAGTTGAAATTTTCGAAGGTCACCGACTGAGTGGGGATCGAAGTTTAAAAATTTTAAGGCCCAAAAGGCGCGGTGTTCTAACTCTACGGGCAGATGGCACGATTTTCCATAGACCAGCCGATACGGCATACATCTGAGGGCGGTTTTGTACGCTGTTCGGTAGGCCCATAAGGCATCGTCAAGTTTGGCTGACCAGTCTTTTCTAGAAGTTGAAACAGTCTTTTCTAATATTCTTTTTATTTCTCTATTAACTACTTCGACTTGACCGTTACTTTGGGGGTGGTAGGCAGTGGAAAGCTTATGCGTAACGCCGTATTTGGTAAGAATTTTTGAAAATTGCGCGTTACAAAAATGGGAACCCCTATCGCTAACGATTGCGCGAGGCGTACCGAATCTAGAAAATAATTTTTTTAAAAACGTGACTACAACTCGGGAGTCATTCGTGGGAAGAGCTTGGGCCTCAGCCCATCGTGAAACATAATCAACAGCAACTAAACTATATTTGTTTCCGAAGCTAGAAGGAAGGGGGCCAACAAAATCAATTCCCCAAAGGTCGAAAATTTCGCACTCTAAGAAATAATTTTGCGGCATTTCATTTTTATTAGAAATATTGCCCGACCGTTGGCAACTATCACACCTGCTCACAAAGGCTTGCGCGTCTTTAAACAGGCTAGGCCAGTAAAAACCCGCGCAAAGCACCTTGTGAGCGGTGCGAGCAGCTTGATAGTGCCCACCTGTCGGACCTTCATGCAAATGTTTTAGAATATCAATTCCTTCATCAAAAGAAACACATCTCCTTATCACCTGATCCGCACAAATTTTGAAAAGATGCGGGTCTTCCCAAAAGTAGTTCTTCAGCTCAGAAATGAATTTCTTCTTTTGCTGAGAGGAGAACTCCCTTGGGAGTACCTGGGCCACTAGATAGTTGGCGATGTACGCGAACCAAGGAGAAGTAGATGTATTAACTAAAAGCAGCTTCTCATCAGGAAAATAGTCATTAAAAGATTTTTCATTTAATTTTTCTATAAAGGGGTTATCTAATCTGGATAGATGGTCGGCGGCCAAGTTCTCGGCTCCTCGCTTATCACGGATCTCTAAGTCAAACTCCTGGAGGAGTAAGACCCAGCGAATCAAGCGAGGCTTGGCATCCGTTTTGGCAAGAAGGTACTTGAGGGCCGAGTTGTCTGTCAAAACAATGATTTTTGAAAGTGTAATGTAAGGGCAAAATTTATCAAACGCAAATACTACAGCTAAGAGCTCCTTCTCGGTTGTGGTGTAATTTTCCTGTGCAGATGTGAGGGTTTTACTAGCGTAATAGATGGGGTGGAAGTTCTTAGATATGCGTTGACCTAATACGGCCCCCACCGCAAAACTACTCGCATCGTACATAATCTCGAAGGGAAGGTCCCACACCGGAGCTATCATAATTGGTGCGTTAATTAACTTTTCTTTAATTAATTCAAAGGCAGAAATACAAGAGTCATCAAAAATGAATGGAGCGTCTTTTTCTAAGAGATGGGTGAGGGGCTTTGTGATCTTGGAGAAGTCCTTTATAAAACGACGATAAAAACCAGCGTGGCCCAGGAAACTTCTTATAGCTTTTATGTTTGTAGGCGGCGGCAACTTCTCAATAACTTCTATCTTGGTAACGTCTACCTCAATACCTTTAGCAGAAATTTTATGACCCAAAACTAACCCTTCCCTCACCATAAAATGGCATTTTTCCCAATTTAGGGCAAGGTTAGTTTCTTCGCATCGTTCTAAGACTTTTTCGAGGTTTTCTAAACATCTATCGAAGGAATCGCCGAACACGGAGAAATCGTTCATGAATACCTCCATAATGCTTTCTACGTACTTGTCAAATATTGCGAGCATACATCGTTGGAATGTATTCGGCGCATTGCATAATCCAAACGGCATTCTTCGGTACGTGAAGGTGCCGAAGGGACAAGTAAACGTAGTTTTCTCTTGGTCCTCGGGAGAGAAGGGTATTTGAAAGTACCCCGAGAGGCCATCGAGAAAACAATAAAAGCTATGGCCGGAGAGACATTCTAAAATCTGGTCGATAAATGGTAAAGGAATGTGGTCCTTGTGTGTGGCGTCATTTAACTTACGGTAATCTATGCACATACGCCAACCCGTCACTGTCCGTGTCGGGATTAATTCATTATTCTAATTACTAACTACGGTTATCCCTCCCTTCTTTGGAACTACATGAATGGGGCTAACTCACTTACTGTCTGAAATAGGGTAGATAATTCCTTCGTCTAATAGTTTCATAACCTCTCCCTTAACTACTTCTTTCATATTCGGGTTTATACGGCGCTGAGGTTGGATAGAGTTACGCGAATTATCTTCCATTAAAATTTTATGGGTACAGAAAGATGGGCTTATGCCCTTGATATCAGAAATTTGCCAAGCAATAGCCCGGCGATGCTTACGTAGAACTAGCAGAAGTTAATCATTTTGCGTATCCGTGAGGTAGGCCGAAACGATAACTGGCAACTTGGAATCTTTTTCTAAGAAAGCATACTTAAGGTGTTCGGGAATTTCTTTAAGTTCTAGGGTAGGGGGTTCTTCATAAGAGGATTTTGAGATTCTTTCTTTTTCAAAAATAATATCTTCATAAACTTTTTTATAAGGAACGTAATAAGGGGTGGGGTTAGCAGCCAAGACGGCTTCTTGTAGCGATTCAGTGGGAAGAACAGAATAAGAACAAAAATCAGAAAATTCTTTTTCAAACTCAGAAAGACAATAAGAAGATTCATCACTTCCTTGCAGTGATTCCGTTGTAAGAGACGAGGAGCAAAAAGTAGAAAATTCTTTTTCAAAGTCGGAGAGGCAGTAGGAAGAATCATCACTCACAGCGTCTACGAAAAAACATGAGTCATCGTTCGCTAAGGTGTTCTTCATCGAAGGGGTGATAGAAAATGTGACTTCGTCGTCGCCTACTCGAAGAAAGAGCTTACCATTGCTTACGTCAATGATGGCTCGGGAGGTGGCAAGGAAGGGTCGACCAAGGATCAGGGGAACCTCGATGTCTTCTTCGATGTCCAAAATGACAAAGTCCACCGGGAAGATGAACTTGTCGACTTTCACTAGAACGTCCTCCACTATTCCTAACGGGTACTTGACGGATCTATCGGCTAGCTGGATACTCATACGCGTGGGGTTAAGGCTACCAATCCCTAACTTTTTGAACAACGAAAAGGGCATCAGGTTTATACTTGCGCCTAAGTCGGCTAACGCGTGTTTAACAAACAGATCACCGAAGACACACGGGATAGAGAAACTACCCGGGTCACTGATTTTCTTCGGCAAACCGTTTGTTAAAACGGCGGAGCACTCGGCGTTTAGCGTGACGTGCGAAAGATTCTCTAACTTCTTCTTGTTTATGAGGAGGTCTTTAAGATATTTGGCGTATTTCGGCATCTGCGAAATAGCCTCGTGGAAGGGAAGATTAATGTGGATTTGTTTGAAGATTTCTAAGAAGCGGGAGTACTGATCATCTTGACGTTGTCTATTAAGTTCAGAGGGGTATGGAGGAGTTGAATTATTTTTGAAGATGGGTAGTGGAGTGAGATTATTTTCTAAAGCGGGGGTGATTACTTCTTCAGCAGAGGGTGGAAGCGGAGCGGAGCTTTGATTTTTAAAAGCGGGTGCGGAGCTTTGATTTTTAAAAGCGGGAGCGGAGCTTGCCTCGGGCTCTTCACTTACCATACCGGAGACTTGTTTCCCACTCCGAAGAGTTATAGCTTTCGCTTGCTCTCTCGGGTTGGGTTCGGTATTGGAAGGAAGAGACCCTGCGGGTCGCTCAGAAATTATTTTCGCGAGCTGTCCTACTTGATTTTCTAGACTTTTTACGCTTCCGGTTAACGTTCTTATAGTGGCGTCATTTGTGGTGATATATTTAGAAAGTAATTCCTCCAAGCTTGGAGGTTTTGGGTAATTTTGAAGAGGTGGTGGTGGTGGTGCAGAAAAATCATTTTGCGGGGGTGGGCGCATCGCATTCGATGGATTACTCCATGAAAAGTTCGGGTGATTTCTTAAAGCGGGGTTATAATTATTCGGAAAATTAAAACCGGGCGGATGAAAATTCGCAGCAGAAAATTTATTAAAAGCAGTTCTAGGCATATTATTAACATAATCTAAATGTTCTGGAGTAGGGGATGCAGATTCCCATACCTGAGGGGCGGAGGCAGCAGTCATCTCCGTTATCTTTTTGCTTAGGATTTCTACTTGCAGAGCGAGCTGGGAGACGTTGTCCACTTCTTAGATACCTGCAGGCTTGTTCGGGCGGGACCTAGGCACATTCCACTGATAAGTGTTCATGGCCATGTCCTCAAAAAGCTCAAGAGCGGCTTCCGGGGTCTTATGATTTAAAGTACCGCCAGAAGCTGCGTCTATCATTTGCTTCGTGCTTTGATTTAGCCCGTTATAAAACGTCTGCACTTGTAACCATACAGGCAGCGCATGATGTGGGCATCGTCTTAATAATTCTTTAAATCTTTCCCAGGTTTCATATAGGGTTTCAGAGTCTATTTGTCCGAAGGCAGAGATGTCGTTCCTAAGTTTTGCGGTTTTAGCTGGCGGAAAATACTTCGCCAAAAATTTTTCAGTTAATTCATTCCAAGTGGTTATGCTGTTTTTCGGAAGTGTGTTAAGCCACTGCTTAGCTTTAGTTCTTAGAGTGAAGGGGAAGAGTCTCAGCCTGATCACATCATTTGTGACACCATTTATCTTGAAGGTGTCACAAATTTCAAGAAAGCTAGCTATATGTGCGTTCGGATCTTCATCTTGAAGTCCGTCAAATTGCACATATTGCTGCACCATTTGAATTATGCTAGGCTTTAATTCGAAGTTATTATTTGCTATAGCAGGGCGGACTATACTTGATTCTATTCCATCGAGGTTCGGTCGTGCATAATAGGACATAGTCCTTTGCACGGCCTCATCTACGTTGGGTTCTTCCATTCTTAAAGTAGCAAATGACTCGGAGTCCTCAACCGGCACTTGGATAGTAGGACCTTGAAATCGCGATCTTCTCCGAAGAGTACGCACAATTTCGTGGTCCAAGTCCAAAATAACCGACGGACTCTCGCGGGTCATGCACTAAAAGAACAGAAAAGAAGAGGAGGAAGAGAAAAAGGATAAACTAGAAAAAAGATTAGAATTTTTTTTTCTTTTTTTAAATAGATTTTTTTTTATAGATTAACTCCCGAACTTCCCAAGGACTACCCCGTGAAGGGTTGGCAAGGTACTAGACAAGACAGTGGCGCTTAAAGCCCTTTGACCTTTTCGAGAGAATTAGGTGGCGTAGAAAAATTGTGAGGTTGGTTACTATTAAGAGCGGTGATAAATTTTTTGATTTTTAAAATTTTTAAGAAAGAGGATGAGAAAGAGAAGAGATAAAATTAATAGGTTCGTGTTTTCAAAATATCAACGGAAGTGGGGTCCCCGGCAACGGCGCCAAAAACTTGTTGCGCGCTAGGGTTCAAAGAAAATAAATGCAACCGAACTAGCAATCCGATGAGGCAAGTATACCTATCGAATTGTAGCAAGGGGACACAAGTGTCGTATTGAAATCCGGGAACTGTTGGCTATGCTTACTCACACGAACGCTATTATCTTATCGATGGAAAAAACTAGGGTTTTAGAAAATCTAAGTGCAAGGGAGAAAGTAATGCTATACTAGAAAGAGAAACACCACAATTAAGTAAGCTGTTAAGTAAAGAACTGAGAGAGGAAGTTGTCTACCTAAATCACCTAGAGGGGGGTGAATAGGTGAGATGTGCGTCTATTTGCGGAATAAAAAATTAAGGAACCAGCACAGCACAATACCAAGCAATCACAGACGACAAAAGATTTATAGTGGTTCCCCATCCTTGGGTACGTCCACTTTCCTCACCAATCTAGTAAACCACTAGACTTGGCTACTCCACTATCTCGGATCAAAACGATCCTACACCTCGGAACAACGTTCCTACAAAAAACAACTCGATCCAACTGGATCTACAAAACTCGGAAGCAAAAGCCTTCCTACGAATCTCGGAGAAAAACTCCTACACAATAATTTGTTTAAAAAATACAAACAATAATCTCAGATCTGGATCTTGATAGTCTTCTTCCTTAAGAGCTTTGGCTTTATCAGAGAAGTTGAAGACGACTTGAGAGAGATCCACAAATCTAAAAAACTGAATCACCTCGATCGAGAGAGTAGATTTGGAATCTTTAAAGCTCGGCGAGATCGAGTGATTGACTTGCGTCTGGATCGCTGAAGAATTAGGGTTGCAAACAGAGATCGGAGATCGTCGATCCAGAGCTTCTTCCGTGAACGTTAATGGCGGCGGCGACGACTTGAAGAATTAGGGTTCACGGGATAGTTCTCTTTCTCTTTCTTAAAATAATAATCTCTGAAGGAATATTTTTTAGTCAAATCTGAAGTGACCTATTTATAGGTAGACTCCAACGGTCATAAGAATCATTAATGATGACACGTGGACTTATCAGAAAGGATCAAATCGAAATGTACAGTGACATTGACTTAGAGAATTTCAGGAAAGATTTGAACAGACATACTCGAGTCATAGAAGATACATACTCGAGTATCAGATGGTATATACTCGAGTGGACAAGAATTGGCATACTCGAGTAAGAGAAGTTATATACTCGAGTACAAGAGTTGCAGATACTCGAGTGAGAACACTTAGAAAAATTTCAGATAAAGTGTGAATAAATACTCGAGTACAAGAGTTGCAGATACTCGAGTGAGAGAAAAAAGAACTACTCGAGTATATTAGGAGAACTACTCGAGTGAGGGGAAAATGAACTACTCGAGTATCTTAGAACAACTACTCGAGTAAACATTGACTTACTCGAGTATGAAAAATAACTACTCGAGTACAGAGTCACTTACTCGAGTATATAGGGAACTACTCGAGTATGTGGACTTAGAATATTTCTGAAATGGGAAGAACAGAACTACTCGAGTATAAGGAAGGCACTTACTCGAGTAACTAACCAACCACTCGAGTACAAGTTATCACTTACTCGAGTGAATACAGCCTACTCGAGTATGTAAACCAACTTACTCGAGTACAGACCCACTTACTCGAGTATACTAGAGAAGTACTCGAGTATGTGGACTTATAAAAAATTCTGGATTTTAGAACAGAAGGAATTACTCGAGTATAAGAAATGATCTACTCGAGTGACTGACTATCTACTCGAGTATAAACTTATCTACACGAGTATATCTAAGGATCTACTCGAGTACTAAGTCACTTACTCGAGTATATGAAGGGTACTACTCGAGTATGTGGACTTAGAAAAATTTCTTCTAAAAGACATCCTTAAATACTTGAGTCCACCATTCCAAGTGCATGTAGGAAGTGTATCCCAATAGAGAGGCTATACATGGGCCAACACTTTGGATCACACAATGAGGGATTACATTGTATGGTCCTGTGTTTGGTGACCCATTATAGACTGACATTGGTCTACCCTTGGCATTAAGGACATGCACACATACAACTTAAACACAGCATCAAATACACCTTAATTCATCTTAATTCAAGGTCTGACCTCCTACAAATCTGAGGTATTGTGGAGACAAATCCCAACAATCTCCCCCTATTTGTAGATGTCAGCATTCTCTATACTAAGGTGAATTATTCAGAGTAAAAAGAACAATACACATATACAAAAAAATAAGCTAAAGCAGGATAACTAATGAAATAGCCATAATCAGAAACAATTATATGTATAGAATTGTTTTTAACAAAAGGAATCCATTTCCACATTCTCTTTACTCACGAGGGTCCTTCCTTATGCATCCTTTCTCTCTTCAGCTCTTGCCTCTCTAAGTAACTGAATGGCTTGGGAAAATAAGTTCTGGGCCTAGGAGGAGCAGCTGGATTATTGTGTCCCCAATTCCTGTCATGAAGTCTGATTTTGATTTGGGACACTTCATAGGCTTTCCATTCTGAATGACTGTAAAACTGGTCTCTGTTCTCACCAAGATCTGTAACTAACCTCAGGGTATCAAGGATTAGGGATTTGGAGGTTGGACTCCAAACTTCAGAATGAATAATTGGTGGTCTGCTTTCAGAAGCTAGGGCAGGATCTCTTTTGGGTGCAGAACGACTGGCAGAAGCACCTTCACCATATTTTCTCTTCTTCCTTAGAGCTGGAATTTCATCTTGCCACATATCAGAATAGGTGAGAGGGGGCTCAGTCACATCATCCTCAGGTCTAGGTGAGAAGGCTAGCACACCTTCTGGAATGGCTGCCTGGGCTGGAGCATCTGCATGAGGTTGTGCTTCAAGAGGATTCAAGAAGTGTGGAATGATGGCAGGGTTGAGCTGGGCATTAGGGAAATTCATGTTGTGCAGCCAAACAGCAGTGTCATAGGTATAGAATTTCACAGACTGGAGCTGGGAGAGAATATCTGCTTTCATTTCTTTTACAAGACCATCCACAGTAGCTTGAGCTTGGTTAGATAGTGTTGCAACTTGTTCTTTTACAACTGCTTGAGCCTGCTCAGATAGTTTTTCCACTTGTTCTTTTACTATCTTCTCCCCCTTGGTGATATCTACAGATAGCTGAGCTATAGCTTCATCCCTGAACTTGCCAACTTCTTCACAGATTTTCATAAGATTGGCATCAGCATTCTTGTCCAACTGGATCTGATTATAGGCAACAGTTTCTTGTTGATTTCTCAGTTCACCTATGCTTGTGATAGTGTGATCTATGGCCTTGCAACCTAGCTGGAACAGTCTTTTTAGCTCATCAGTATTGGCCTGGATTTCTGCAAAGCCTCTACTCATCTCTTGTTCAAGAGTAGTGACTTTGTTATGGACTGATGCTAGAGATTCATCAAAGTACTTTCTCTATGAAAGGAGCAACTGTTCAATTTGACTTACCACAACTGAGGGAGAAGGGGCTGAGGTTGGTGCAGGAACTGAATGAGCAAGAGCAGGAGCAGTCCAAGGAGGAATTTCTGTAAGAACTATTGAGCTTGCAGCTCTCTTGAAGGATTCTATTTCAACAGTTTCTTCTGTATTTAGGAAGGATGGCATGGAGAAATCTAAAGTCCTCAGAGGTGCCTCCACAGGATCTGGAGACATTTCCTCATCATCAGACAAGAGAACATGATCAGATTTGCTGGGCTCACTATCAGGAAACTTGGCAGGAGACTGGACTGGAGTCTGAGCTGGAGTATGAACTGGAGTCTGTACAGGAGATGAAACTGGAGACTGAATGGGAGACTTGGCAACTGATCCACTCTGAAAAAGAGGAGCATCTGAACTGAGCTCATCAATGAATCTGTTTATATCTTCAGCTGTAGACAGTAAAGCTGTTGAATCTGGAATCTATGAGTTAGGAATTGCTGATTGAGGATCTGCTGGAGGAGGAGAGACTAGAGGAGTAGAAACTCTTATCTCTGCTAGTTCTGGAATCACTGATTCTGAAGAAACTTGATGCTGAGGAAGAGAAGAGGCAGGCTCCCCCTCAACTATTGCACCAGAGGTAGCAGTAGTTTGATGTAGAGGAGGAGATGGAATCCTGTCTTCAGGTAAACTGGTTTCTTGGTGAGTTTCTGAGATGGCATCAGCCTTTGAAGCTTGGGCAGAATTCAGGAGCTTGATGTCATACCTCTGTATGGAAGAGATGGAAACTTTCTTCATGTGGTGAAGAGGAGTCCCTTTGGATAAGTCAAACACTGTAGGATTAATCTCATGGAGGAGGAGTGAGATAATCCTAGCATAACTTGGATGATCCACGCTCTCTCGGATCTTATCTAGTATCATCATTCCGAACTAGAATTTCTTCCTGCAGACTATGGCTTGCATAACGTCGAATAAATTTTAGGATATATCTCTTATGGAGTATGTCTTGCACCATAGGACTTTGGCGATGACATCAACTAGAAACTTGCCTTCTGAATTGAACAAAGACCGATTCAATGTTTCACCTCCACCTTCAGGATCTCGACCACAGAATAGGGAAGTACGGTTGGCATCTTCCTTTTCTAGGTCGTCTTCTTCGTCAACCACGGGCATCTGAAGCAGAGTGGCGACTGAAGTTTTATCCAACCGAATCTCAAGTCCTTTTACCTTTGATTTCAGAATTGTGCCATTACGTCTAACCTTCAGATTTCTGTAAAATTCTTCAACATCAGGATGCAGGAGACGGCAGGGTTCTTGAAGAACGAAAGACAATCCGGCGGTGTCCATAGAATCAGTAAATTTTTGAAGTCATCCGAAATATCTGCAATACCATCTGTCACAAGTTCGGAGCCGATTCCAATCTTGGAGGAGGGAGCCATCAGCGATTCTGTAGTACGAAGAGAAAAAAAGAGAGGAGGAAGACAAAACTCTGCAACTGTTCTGGAAGACGAAGGGACGGCGGCTACTCGAGTGAAATGAGAAGTGGAAAGGATTTCCGATTTTTCTGAATATATATATGACCCTAATTAGGTTTAAGGAGGAGTACTGAAAATAAAATCATACCTGATATGGAGCGCCAAAACTTTGGTGCGAATAGAAGAGAAAAAGGAGATTTTCAAATTTCTGATTCCCGTATACTCGAGTAGGTTTCGCCATACACGAGTATGAGACGGAGTATACACGAGTAGATCAAGTAACATACACGAGTAGGTTACCAACTACTCGAGTATGTCAATTTTGGCACTCGAGTATTTCCGTTTACTCGTGTATATATCTCTATGTACTCGAGTATATCACTTTGAAATATAATTTTCTTGGGAGAGATTTACTGCCACCGATATCTTCAACTCTGAGCCTGTCTGTGAATCCACCATCACTATTCCTCTTTGTTGAGCAGTCTGAGTTCTGTTTTGAAGAACGAGAACTTGGACTCGTCCAGCGGCTTCGTGAATATATCTGCCACTTGCCTGTCTGTGGAGACATATTGTAGATCTATGTCTCCATTCTCCACATGCTCCCGGATGAAATGATAACGAAGCTCTATGTGCTTGGTCCGGCTGTGGGAGACTGGGTTGTTGGCTATTGCTATAGCGCTGGATGAGTCGCAAAACAAAGGAATGTTCTGAAACTTCATGTTGTAGTCTTCAAATTGATTCTTGATCCATAAGAGCTGTGCACAACAGCTGCCTGTAGAGATGTATTCTGATTCAGCCGTTGAGATGGCTACACAGTTCTGCTTCTTACTGCTCCAGGAGATAAGTCTCCTTCCGAGAAATTGGCAAGTCTCGGAGGTGCTTTTCCTGTCATCTTTGCTACCTGCAAAATCTGCATCTGAGTAACCAATTAGTTCACTATCATTACTTCTTGGGTACCATAAGCCAAGATTTGGTGTGCCTTTGAGGTATCTCAAGATTCGCTTTGCAGCGATGTAGTGAGATTCCTTAGAGTTCACCTGAAATCTAGCACATAGACATGTTGAGAACATTATATCTGGTCTGCTTGCAGTAAGGTAGAGAAATGACCCAATTATGCTTCTGTACTTGGTTTCATCAAAAGGTTTCCCTTTCTCATCCTTGTCCAGAGACATAGCTGAGGCCATTGGAGTCCTCATAGAGGTTGCATTCTCCATTCTGAATTTCTTAAGTAGCTCTTTGGTGAACTTCGTCTGTGAGATGAAAATCCCATCTTCAGATTGTTTCACCTGAAGCCCTAAAAAATACTTCAGCTCTCCCATACTGCTCATTTCAAACTTCCCTTGCATAAGTTTAGAAAACTTCTTGCAGAGGTTGTTATCCGTAGAGCCAAAAATAATGTCGTCGACATAGATCTGCACTAGCAAAATCTTGCCTTTTATTTCCCTAAGAAATAATGTCTTCTCTATCTTTCCTCTTGTGAACTTGTTCTCAAGAAGGAAGCTAGACAGAGTCTTATACCAAGCTCGAGGAGCTTGTTTAAGACCACATAGCGCTTTCTGTAATAAATAAACGTAATTAGGAAAGGTTGAATCAACAAAACCTGGCGGTTGCTCTACATACACCTCTTCCTTTATGTCACCATTTAGGAAGGCGGACTTGACGTCCATCTGATAGACGGTAAAGCCCTTAAGTGCAGCATATGCAAGGAATAACCTGATAGCCTCCAGTCTTGCTACTGGAGCATATGTCTGGTCAAAGTCGATTCCCTCTTCTTGACGGTAGCCCTTTGCAACGAGTCTGGCTTTGTTCTTTAAGATTGTTCCATCTTCATCCATCTTGTTCCGATAGACCCATTTTGTCCCAATGACATTTTTGCTCTTGATTCTGGGAACAAGTGTCCAAACATTGCAGCGTTTGAACTGATTCAATTCTTCTTCAATGGCTAGAATCCAGGATGCATCCGAGTTGGCTTCCTCGAACTTCTTTGGTTCAACCTGTGAGAGAAAGCTCAAGTATAAATTCTCATTAGTTGTACCTCTCCGAGTTCTGACACCATCCCGGGGATCTCCTATGATTTGGTCCACTGGGTGAACCTTCAGATGTTTGAGCTCTAGAGTTCTTGCATCTGGATTGTCTTCAATCACTGGAGTGATTTCACCATTTGGAGTGATTTCATCATCTGGATCATCTACCTCTCCAATAGGGATTGGGGTGGTGATATTTATGAATTTATCACCTCCATCTTCAATAGGTTCATCCAAGCTTATCTCTTTTAACTTTGTACCTGCAGCTTCAATGAACACACTAGAGGAGTTGCTTTGCAGCAAGCTCGTCTCATCAAATACAACATGTATAGATTCTTCTACAACCAGAGTTTTTCTATTAAATATTCTATATGACTTACTATGGCTATTATACCCTACAAAAATACCTTCAAAGCTTTTCTCACTAAACTTGGTAGTGTGATACTTGCCGTTGTTAAGCACGAAGCACTTACAGCCAAAGATTCTAAAATAGGAAATGGTCGGTTTCCTGCCTTTTAAAAGTTCGTACGGTGTCTTATCGTGGTCTTTGTTTATGAGCGCTCTATTTTGCACGTGGCATGCAGTGTTAACGGCTTCAGCCCAGAAGTATTCCGGAAGTGAGGCATCACTTAACATGGTTCTGCAGGCCTCTATGAGGGTTCTGTTCCTTCTCTCAGCCACTCCATTTTGCTGTGGAGTGCGAGGAGAGGAAAACTCATGAAAGATACCTAAGCTTTCACAAAATTCTGTCATGGCCCCAGAATTGAATTCTGTTCCATTGTCACTTCTGATTTTGACTACTGAACAGTTATATTCATTCTGGATTTGCCTAACAAAATTAGTAAAGATATCGAAGGTATCTGACTTGTGTTTCAGAAAGAAAACCCATGCAAATCGTGAGTAATCATCAACAATAACCAACGTATAATCCTTACCTCCCAAACTTCTAACTTGCAGTGGACCGAACAAGTCCATGTGCAGTAGATGTAAACATCTATTAGAATCTTTGCCTATAATGCTTTTAAAATTACTCCTTGTTTGCTTGCCTTTTACGCATGCAGGACAAGGTCTTTCCTTAACGCACTTGACATTCGGGGCATCACGTACTAGGTTTTTATAGAATAATTTATTGATAGTTTTGAAATTAATATGTGCTAATATCTTGTGCCATTGGTCACCAAGAGATGCACTATCTTTTGCCAAGAAGCATACTGGTGTAGATGAATCGATACAAATGAAATTTAAGAAAAATATGTTTCTGCTTCGAGTACCTGATAAAATCGTTTCCATATTGGTAAAGGATTTTATCAGGCACTTATCAGTATGGAATTCTACTATGTATCCTTTGTCGCATAGTTGGCTTATACTTATGAGATTGTGTTCCAATCCTTCAACATAAGCTACATCCGAAAAGGATACATTACCGTTAGTAATCATATCGTAGCCTTTAGTGATTCCACGGTCTGAACCTCCAAAGATGACCTTTGGTCCGTTCAATACTGGTGAGTAGTTTTGAAGTAGGCTTCTAGTCCCGGTCAGATGCCGAGAGCATCCACTGTCCAAGTACCAGATTGGCATTTTAGCGGTCTTTGGACATACCTGCAATCATAATCACTTATCCTTAGGAACCCAAACGAGTTTGGGTCCTTGGTCTCGAGTTAGAATACTCCCCCTACGAGGATTAGCCTCATGAGTGGTCATTCTCATGTTGCTAACTTGAGGAGTTGCAGCATATTTGGGATTGAACCAGCAATCGATGGCAAAGTGACTAACTCTACCACAGCACCAACAGTCAAATTTGTTGTATCTTTGCCTCATCTTCTCCTGCTTGACTACCTCGAGAGGAGGTCCAACAGGGGCAGCATTTTTAGATGTGGAGGCTTCATGATGATGGCACGTGCATGAAGTCTTTTCCATCTTCGGCTTTTCTACAACAACTTTAACTTTGGGTGCCTTCTTAATATTATGACCATGAACATAAGGTCCATAGCTCTGAAGTTGAATCTCTTCATAAGGTTCCTTGAAAACGCTCTCACCAAAGTTGCGAAGGCGAGTCCACCCTTGTAACGCCCCGTTTTTTCAGCGATTATTTTTTATTCTCGTTTGGCGTTACGATGACGCGTTTCCGTGGCTTGTGCCATTTGTGGAGTGTGGTTTAGCTCCTTAGAACTGAGTGCCCTATTCTGTAGCCTGTTGGCAAGATCTCCCTAGCAATCCGAGTCGTTTTGGGTGACCCGGTGTGGCCTCTCGGGGGGATGTTGATGTTTGGCTTTATTTGGGTATAACTCGAGTTCTAATCGTCAAAAATTAATTTCGACTTTGCCGTTGTGTTCGTAGCGTGGGTATTTAGCTACGGTGCGAATTTCGTCGAATTCCGAGGTAGTTCGGTTTTCGCGTCGATTTGGTGCTTTATGTAATTTTGTAATTAATTATATAATTATATAATTATATATATATATATATATATAGTATGAAAGAGCCGCTCATCTTCCCCGTTTGGAAACCGCCGCCTGTGCGAGAGAAAGGAAACCGCCGGACTACCCTTCCCTTCGGACGCCGATTCCCGGAGCGTTTGTGGACGGAATTCGATTCCGAGAGTGGATTCGGATTGCTCTCGTCAAGATCTTCATTCCTGCAGTAAGAAATTCGATTTTCGTGGAGTTTTGGGAGGTTTAGAATTTTCGGTTTTGGAAGTTTTCTGCCATTAATGGCCGAGTGTTTGTTTTAGGTGTTGCGGCCGTTTTGATCCATGCGAAGAGGAGGAAAGCAGTCCAAAGCTTTGCTGTGAATTGAGGCAAGTGGTATTCTTGCCCTTTCCAAGTTTTCTTTTCGAATTTCTTGCTGAAATTGAAATCCCGGTTAGCCCAGGTTAGAGGCCTTGTTGTTCTCATTTTCTTGCTAACTATAGGGCTTAGTTCTTCCTACTGAAACCCCCCCTATTTTGTGATGATTGGAATCCAAATTGTCGGCGTGGAGCCGTTGTTTTCCTTTATTTTGATTGTTACTCTGGTTTGGGTTTAGCCGAGAGGGAGAGTTAGGGGGGGTGTGGTTGCCTATTTTCTTCGTTAAGGTATTACTCGAATGATTAGGCATAGTTCGTATGGTAGTGGTGCGCGACGTGGATAGTTGTCTGCTGCTACTGCTTGACGTGGCATCATGATGCGTGTTTTCTCTTACTCTGATAATTCTTAATTCGGAGAAAATGTGGGTTGTGACAAGGACTTCTTGTCTTCTTTCTTGCCGCCCTCTTTCTTCTTATGGGGGCAATCCGCAATGACGTGACCTGGTTTGTTGCAGCAATAACGAACAATATCAGTGGAATAATGTTTATTCGGTTTCGAGCCATACCTGTCGTGGCTGCTTGAGCTCTTTTTCTGACGATCACCATCATTGCATGATCTTCTATATGAGGCATCCTTGCCTTTCCATTGCTTCTTTTTGTTCAAGAATTTCTTGAACTTCCTTGAGAGTAGAGAAAACTCTCCTTCAGATAGCTCCGAGCCAGAAGAGCTTGGTTCAGACGAATCTTCATCATCAGCTTCAGGAGCTGGGGCAGGAGAGCTAGCCTTAATCTTCCTTGAGCTGTCTGCCTTGAGAGCAACAGACTTCTCTTTGGATCCGGACCTGCTCATCTCTTCTTCAGCTTTTCTAGAATTGATTTGAAGCTCATAGGACATTAGCTTTCCGAACAGATTTTGCGGGTCCGTCTCGGCTAACCTTCCGAACTCCCGAATGGCGCATACCTTGTTATCCCATTCCTTGGTTAGGGATCTTAGGAATTTGTCATTCAGTTCTCCATTGGTGAAGACTCGGCCATAAACTCTTAGGCCGTTCACTATCTTGAAAATGTTCTCGAACGTGTCAGCTATGGCTTCCTTGTGACCTTGCCGGAAGGCTTCATACTTTTGATTCAGAAGGGATCTCCGATCATCCCTCACTTCTTCAGTGCCTTCCATCAGAGTCACCAGGGATTGCCACATCTCCTTGGCAGATTTTCAATGGATGAGATTCTGCAGCATTGAGTCATCGACTGCACTTGCTATTATATTTTTGGCTTTCTTATCGAGGGAGACAAGTGCAATCTCATCTTTATCCAAGTCCATCAGCTTCTTAGGAACTTGTTTGGATGAGTCTATAGTAGAGGCAACCATAGGAACATGCGGACCTTCTTCAACAATCATGAAGATCCGAGGATCCACAGCTTCCATGAAGAACCTAACTCTTTCCTTCCACATAGGAAAATTATTCTTGGTGCAAATGGGAAGCTTGGCAAAATCTTTAGTCTTACTCATGCTTGATATTTCTCAAAAGACAACTCGGGTAGGATCAGATCAAGGTGTTAACCTCTTAACGATCAACCTCTCCCTCTGATACCAATTGAGAGAGGAAGTTGTCTACCTAAATCACCTAGAGGGGGGTGAATAGGTGAGATGTGAGTCTATTTGCGGAATAAAAAATTAAGGAACCAGCACAGCACAATACCAAGCAATCACAGACGACAAAAGATTTATAGTGGTTCCCCAACCTTGGGTACGTCCACTTTCCTCACCAATCTAGTAAACCACTAGACTTGGCTACTCCACTATCTCGGATCAAAACGATCCTACACCTCGGAACAACGTTCCTACAAAAAACAACTCGATCCAACTGGATCTACAAAACTCGGAAGCAAAAGCCTTCCTACGAATCTCGGAGAAAAACTCCTACACAATAATTTGTTTAAAAAATACAAACAATAATCTCAGATCTGGATCTTGACAGTCTTCTTCCTTAAGAGCTTTGGCTTGATCAGAGAAGTTGAAGACGGCTTGAGAGAGATCCACAAATCTGAAAAACTGAATCACCTCGATCGAGAGAGTTGATCTGGAATCTTTAAAGCGCGGCGAGATCGAGTGATTAACTTGCGTATGGATCGCTGAAGAATTAGGGTTGCAAATAGAGATCGGGGTCGATCCAGAGCTTCTTCCGTGAACGTTAATGGCGGCGGCGGCGACTTGAAGAATTAGGGTTCACGGGATTGTTCTCTTTCTCTTTCTTAAAATAATAATCTCTGAAGGAATTGATTTTTTAGTCAAATCTGAAGTGACCTATTTATAGGTAGACTCCAACGGTCAAAAGAATCATTAATGATGACACGTGGACTTATCAGAAAGGATCAAATCGAAATGTACAGTGACATTGACTTAGAGAATTTCAGGAAAGATTTGAACCGACATACTCGAGTCATAGAAGATACATACTCGAGTATCAGATGGTATATACTCGAGTGGACAAGAATTGGCATACTCGAGTAAGAGAAGTTATATACTCGAGTACAAGAGTTGCAGATACTCGAGTGAGAACACTTAAAAAAATTTCAGATAAAGTGTTAATAAATACTCGAGTACAAGAGTTGCAGATACTCGAGTGAGAGAAAAAAAAACTACTCGAGTATATTAGGAGAACTACTCGAGTGAGGGGAAAATGAACTACTCGAGTATCTTAGAACAACTACTCGAGTAAACATTGACTTACTCGAGTATGAAAAATAACTACTCGAGTACAGAGTCACTTACTCGAGTATATAGGGAACTACTCGAGTATGTGGACTTAAAATATTTATGAAATGGGAAGAACAGAACTACTCGAGTATAAGCAAGGCACTTACTCGAGTAACTAACCAACCACTCGAGTACAAGTTATCACTTACTCGAGTGAATACAGCCTACTCGAGTATGTAAACCAACTTACTCGAGTACAGAACCACTTACTCGAGTATACTAGAGAAGTACTCGAGTATGTGGACTTAGAAAAAATTCTGGATTTAAGAACAGAAGGAATTACTCGAGTATAAGAAATGATCTACTCGAGTGACTGACTATCTACTCGAGTATAAAATTATCTACACGAGTATATCTAAGGATCTACTCGAGTACTAAGTCACTTACTCGAGTATATGTAGGGTACTACTCGAGTATGTGGACTTAGAAAAATTTCTTCTAAAAGACATCCTTCAATACTTGAGTCCACCATTCCAAGTGCATGTAGGAAGTGTATCCCAATAGAGAGGCTATACATGGGCCAACACTTTGGATCACACAATGAGGGATTACATTGTATGGTCCTGTGTTTGGTGACCCATTATAGACTGGCATTGGTCTACACTTGGCATTAAGGACCTGCACACATACAACTTAAACACAGCATCAAATACACCTTAATTCATCTTAGTTCAAGGTCTGACCTCCTACAAATCTGAGGTATTGTGGAGACAAATCCCAACAAGAACTTTGCTAGAAAGGAAACTACTACAGTTAATTAAAGAGCACAAGATAGGAGATTACTACGAAAGGTAGAAAATTTGAAATGGAAATGCACTCAATCAAGATTCACCTTGGCTAAAGACGATTAAGAAAATGCGATAAAAATCTGCACTTAATAGGATAAAGGTCCTTGACCGTGGAGGCTCCTAAAGCTTGAACACGCTTCTCTCGAATTCGTGCCCAACTGAGTTTAGGAAGGTCCGACCGACTCTCGTCTAAATCGGAGGCCTAAAACTCGCTTTACGCGGTGAACCCCGCTATTGGATTTTACTCCAATCCGGGAGATTTGGACGTCTGCCTCTCTCGAGGGGTGCGTACAACTCCCTTTACTCTTGAATGCTCACTTCATTCTTTCGGCCTCTCGGCTAGCCCAGAATGAAAGCAAAGGCGGAGAGTATATATCGAAAATATACCTCCAACCCGTGATTAATCAAGAGTAATTCAAGGCCCTAACCTAAAAAGAAAAGATTAATTAAAACATCATAACATAATCGCTCTAACCTCGGATCATCAAGATCGAGTACAAGGAGGATTAGTTAATCATAATGGAATGGAGAGGGGGGATGAGTAGAAAAGCATATAAAGGAACACAAGTAAAGGAAGAACACTTTTATTAATAAAAGAAGGGGCAAGTTACACTATTGAAAATAAAATTACAAGTGCATGAAAATTAAATCCTATTCTAGCCCTACAATTAGCACTAAGCAAGAGCAAAGATTACAAAGAAAGCTAAGCCAAACCACAATTAAGCTAGGGTTAAACAAAAAGTACAAAGAGAGGGGGAGAGAGAGAGAGAAAGCATGAAAAAGGATCAAGAAACAAAGGGGCAGCACCTCCCCCACTCAACCAAAGCTTGCTGAAATGAAGAGGGGGGGCTCTATTTATAGATTTTTTTCTCGGGTTGGTCACGCCCTCCGACACGCCCTAGTGGGGCGTGTCCGGGGGCGTGACAGTACTATGTTGACCTCGGGCTCTGGATTCTGGTGGGAGGGATGATTGCTCGGTACGTCGGTGGTCACGCCCTAGGTCACGCCCGTGTAGGGGGGGCGTGACAGGCACGTCATGTCCAAATCATTGGTCGGAAATCCGTCAGTCGTCGAAAAAGGAGGGTGTCACGCCCATGTCACGGGCGTGACATGGGGCGTAACAGTACTATTTGCGTGCTGAGGCGGAACGACATTTAATGCGGCGGCAGCTTTGCGGCAGATGGCAACATGCCCCTGGTCACGCCTGGTGACACGCCTAGGGAGGGCGTGTCAGGGGGCGTGACAGCGGTTTTGACCGTTTTTCTGTCCCTTCCAGCAGGAGTCCTGGGGATCGGGTGACACGCCCTAGGTCACGCCCAGGGAGGGCGTGACAGGGGGGCGTGACAGGTGATTGGCCAATTTTCTAGAAACCTGCAAAAAGACAAGAAAAAGTTAGTGGCAATAATATTTACATAAAATGATAAAAATAAACTAATAATAGACATAATTTGTACAATATAAAATAGAAAATACGATAATAGTATAGGCTACAAAACGTATTATCAACATCCTAAGGAATGCATAAGTGTCCCAAGAGGAGCACTTATGCTATGCAAGACTCTACATTTAATTTATATTATATATAAGAAAACGATCTTTATACGTTGTTTGGAAAATAGTGATTGAGTTTTATAAAACATGCTGATCATGAGCTATACTTATAATAATAATTGTAGTTTTAAAAGTAACTAGAAACCTAGCATAAATCCTCCCCAGAGTAAGTACACTATCTCCAGAAAATGGTAGAACCAAAAGTAACATATCTAGTACAAAGGTAAAAACTACCAGTCGGCGCCAACAACCTGACACGAACCCACTGGCAAATATATATGTCTGTAAGAAAAGTGCAGAAAAACTACCTCACTAAACAAATCAAGAAGGATCTCCAAAGTCCAAGAAACCACCAGCAACACCTCAGCAACTTAGCCACCAACCTGGCTACTGCTCAGAACCTGAGGCATTCAAAACAAGAAAGAATACCTCAGCAAGCAAAATAAGGAAAACTGCACGAAAGTGTCAATCAGATAAATAATGAAAGAGGAAAAAAACAGCAGTAAATGTCAGAACTGGCCAAGGCAAGACAAAAAGAAATGCACTATGTGCGAGGAAACAGCATCAACCCTGCCCAAGAACTACCTCCTGTAGAGTCTACTAAGCTACCAAGAGCCCAAAATGCTACAATCTACCAAGGAAGAAATGTCTAACAACCTAAGCTGTGGGAGATGGTAGTAGCAAAATAAACAACATGGATCCGGGTTGAAGGCAAACTCAGTCCCCCAACCACCATTTCAAAGCCAACAAGCCCAAGGGTCTACTTGTGAAAGCAGTAGGGACCTTCCACCCCCTTACCCAGCCCGTACCTGGAGCAAGATAGAAGAAAACGGGTGGCCACGGCTAATTTACACAACACCTCCCCCATGAAGAGCTTCAAACCACCACTACTTACCACGACCCACGATTCAGCTTTTAGGAAAGAAAAAAACATGGCCGACAAGGAAACTCAAAACATAAACAAGGAATTCACTCGGGAACGAAAATCGAGGTAGGGAAAAAGTGTTGAAATAACTCAACACGGCTTGGCGTTGAGTGGGACCCACTCAACGCCTAACTATACCTTGGCGTTGAGTGAGTTAGCCTCACTTAGCGCCAGAATAGCCATGGCGTTGAATGAGGTTCACTCACTCAATGCCCTCAAGAAGAACAACTCTTGCGTTGAGTGAGCTTGCCTCACTCAATGCCAAAACAGGCATGATGTTGAGTGAAATTTACTCACACAATGCCTCCCGCAAGAATACTCTGGCGTTGAGTGAGCAAACCTCATTCAACGCAAAAACAGCCATGGCGTTGAGTGAGGCACACTCACTCAACTCCCTAGTACTTAACCATAATCAGAGAAAGTGGCGTTGATTGAGCTGGCCTCACTCAATGCCAAAACAGCAATGGCGTTGAGTGAAGCTCACTCACTCAACGCACTTACACTGAGCCGAAAAAGAAAACTGCGGCGTTGAGTGAGTCCACCTCACTCAACACCAAAACAGCAATGGCGTTGATTGAGGTTCACTCCCTCATCGCCCTGGCACTTAGCCGCAACAAGGAAAATTTGCGGTGTTGAGTGAGCTGACCTCACTCAACGCCAAAACAACAATGGCGTTGAGTGAGGTCGTCTCAATCAATGCCAGAAGTTCTGGCCATGAAGAAGGGCTATGGAGTTGAGTGAGTCTACCTCACTCAACGCCAAAGCAGAAATAGCGTTGAGTGAGGTTCACTCACTCAACGCCACGGGACTTGGCCGCAAATTTACTTACGGCGTTGAGTGAAGTCACCTCACTCAACGCCAAACCAGAAATGGCGTTGAGTGACGTCGACTCACTCAACGCCAAAGTACTTAGCCTCATAAAAGGCTGTGGCGTTGAGTGAGCACACCTCACTCAACGTCAAAGTACTTGGTTGCACAGAAAGCGACGGCGTTGAGTGAGCTTGCCTTACTCAATGCCAAAATGGAAATGGCGTTGAGTGAGGTCGACTCACTAAACGCAAACGTACTTAGCCTCAGAAAAGGCAATGGCGTTGAGTGAGCACATCTCACTCAACGCCAAAGTACTTAGCTTATCAGAAAAACCGCGGCGTTGAGTTAGCTTGCCTCATTCAATGCCAAAACGGAAATGGCGTTGAGTGAGGTCGACTCACTCAATGCCAAAGTACTTAGCCGCTTGCAGGGGCTACGGCGTTGAGTGAGTCCACCTCACTCAACGGCCGAGTACTTAGCCAAAATTTCAAACTAGCTACAGCTGTGGAGTTTAGTGTATGCACCACACTGAACGCCAAACCCGCAAAGGCTTTGATTTTGTGCACCATACTCAACGCCGTCCAGACAGAGAGTCCAAATCTAATTCTTTCCCAGACACACAGCAGTCACCCCCCTCCTACTCTCTCTCTCTCGGCTTCACCCGCAAGCAGCAACCAGACTGAAATCTGGAGTTTATATTAACGGCATTATGCCGGCGGGTTGGGCACCAACAGCACAAAGAAGGGGGGCTCATTAGGAGAAACTAAGCCCTAAAATTCAGCAAGATAATAGAACAGTTTGGCCTCTACCCTAGGGCTAACCGGGATTTTTCAATTCAACAAGAGCATAAAAATGGCAAGGGCAAGAATAACACTTGCCTCGATTTCCGGCGAAGCTTGGACGACTTTCCCTCCTCTTCACTAGGCACTAGCAGCAGCAGCACCTAAAAGCACCTAACAAGCAACCCACACTTAAATGTCAGAAATCTACAAGACCCAAAAATCCAAGTCTCCTAAAACTCTATGAAAATCGAATCTCTTACTGTCGAAATGTAGATCTGAGCGAGAGAAAGCCAACGCCGCTTTTGGAAACGAATTTCGTCCACAAAATCTCCCGAAATCGCCGGCCGAAGGATAGGGCAGTCCGCCGTTTCCCCCTCTGCTTTCCGCGAACTGGAGAAGCAGTTAAAGGTCTCGGGAAGGAGTAAAGAGTTGGCCCGCCACTCCAAATTAAGCTTTTATATAAGCTTTAAACATGTCGGTTCAACATAAATGAAGCATAGCCGCCGGTTCTCTTTATAAAATAAGAGAATTTTCTAATAGTCTTTACTAATGGCACACCCAAAACGACACGAAAACCGAATTACCTTGGAATCGATGAAATTCGCACCGTAGCTAAATACCCACGCTATGAACACATCGGCGAAGTCAAAATTAACTTTCGACGAACAGAACTCGAGTTATACCAACATAAAGCCAAAAGACAAGCATCCCCAAGAGGCCACACCGGGTCACCCAAAACGACTCGGCTTTCAAGGGAGACCTCGCCCATAGGCTACAAAATAGGCCACTCAGTTAAAAGGAGCTAAACCACACTCCACAAATGGCACAAGCCACGAAAACGCGTCACCGTAACGCCAAACGAGAATAAAATAGTCGTAGAAAAATCGGGGGCGTTACAGTCACTCCCCCTAAAAGAAAGTTTCGTACCGAAACTTTATGCATGTCACTTCTACTATAGAAGGAAAGAGTAACAAACAGGAGTTACAAGAAGGGAAACATACCGATCAAATAAGGGAAACAGGTGAGGGTAAGCCTTCCTCATGGCCGACTCTAGCTCCCAAGTCGCGCTCTCCAAATCCTGATTCTTCCATAGACCTTTCACCATTGGAATGGACTTCTTTCGCAGCACCCGTTCCTGAGTATCCAAAATACGGACCGGCACTTCAACAAAAGAGAGGTTGGGCTCCAACTGGGGCATAACGTCCAATACTTGCCCACTGCTACGCACACACTTCCGCAATTGGCTTACATGGAAAACATTATGAACACCTGGGAAGTTTGCTTGCAAATCCAACCTGTAAGCTGACACGCCAATCTGCTACATAATCTTAAATGGGTCCACATACCTCGGGTCCAATTTCTGATTCTTACCAAACCTCTTTACACCCACCATCGGGGAAACCTTAAGAAATACAAGGTCCCCAACAGAAAACTCCAACGCAGACCTATGTCGATTGGCATTCTTCTCGTACCTCTCCTGAGCTACACGAAGCTTCTCTCGAATAAGCTTCACTACGACTTCCATTTCCTCAAGCGCATCAGGACCCAACAAAGGCCTCTCACCAGCCTCAGCCCAAAACAACGAAGTTCTGTAGCGCCTCCCATACAAGGCTTCGAACGGAGCCATCTGTAAGCTCTCCTGATAACTGTTGTTGTATGCAAATTCCATAAGTCGCAGCCGCTCATCCCACGTTCCACCATGGTCTAAAATTTAGCATCGGATCATATCCTCAACTATCTAGTTCACTCGCTCCGTCTGCCCATTGGTCTGTGGGTGGTAAGCAGTAGAATACCTCAGATCCGTACCCAAACCCTCCAGCAGACTTTGCCAAAAACGAGAAGTAAACCGGGAGTCTCGATCAGAAATGATGCTAACCGGCACACCGTGCAGTCGGATGTCTTCATTCAAGTACAACTCCGCTATCTTCTTCATCGGGTAATCAATCTTATATGGCACAAAGTGAGCACACTTCGTTAGTCTATCCACTATAACCCAAACAGAATCAAATCCCCTCGGGGATTTCGGTAAGCCCGTGATAAAATCCATAGATATACTTTCCCACTTCCAAGTCGGGATCTCTAACGAAGTCAACTTGCCACCAGGCCTTCCATGATCGGCCTTCACACGCTTGCAAGTGTGGAACTCAGAAACAAATCGGGCTATATCACCTTTCATGCCATACCACCAGGCAATTTACTTTAAGTCACGATACATCTTCGTAGATCCTAGATGGTAGGCAACGATGGATCCATGAGCCTCTCTACAAATCATACCTCTAATGTCCCCAACAGTGGGGATGCAAAATCTGTCACGGTACTTCAAAGTACCCGCATCATTGATAGCAAAGTATGGCAACTCCACCTTCTGGATCCTGGTGAATAAGTGCAGAAGATCCGGATCATCCTTATGGTGCAGTCTGTTCAAAGAAATCCAAGACGGCTCTGCCACTGATATACTACTCTGCAATCCACAGCATCCCATTGATATATCTATAAGGAGGAACTCCTCCACAAAACGATCGGCAGAGAGGTTAAAGATCTTTCCCGTCTTTCGGCTCAGGGCGTCGGCCACCACATTGGCCTTACCTGGATGATACTGGATCTCTACATCATAATCGACCACATACTCTAACCACCACCGCTGGCGCAGATTCAACTCCTTCTGCGTGAACACGTACATCAGGCTCTTATGTCTAGTGAAGATCTTGCACTGAGCCCCATAAAGTAGATGCCTCCACAACTTCAACGCATAGATTACCGCTGCAAACTCAAGGTCATACGTAGGATAATTCTTCTCATGAGTCTTAAGTTTCCTTGACCCATATGCAATCACCTTTCCAACCTGCATTAATACGCATCCCAGACCTACATGCAAAGCATCAACGTATACATCATAATCCACACCCTCAGTAGGCAGGGTCAGAACGGGAGCAGTGCACAATCTCTTCTTTAACTCAAGAATGGCTTCTACGCACTTCTCCCTCCAAACAAAATCCACGTTCTTCTGAGTCCGCTTGGTCAAAGGTGCAGCTAGGGAAGAGAAACCCTCCACGAACCTCCTGTAGTAGCCAGCCAACCCTAGGAAGCTCCTAATCTCCTTAGGCGTACTCGGCCTTCTCCAATCCATTACTGATGCGATCTTTTCTGGGTCGACCAAGATCCCCTACTTTTTCACCACGTGGCCTAGAAATGAAACCTGAGGCAACCAAATTCGCACTTGCTCAGCTTGGCGAATAACTTGTGATTCCTCAACTCCGATAAAACAAAGTGCAGATGCTGCTCATGCTTCTAAGCGCTGCGAGAATAAAACAACACGTCATCGATGAAGACCACCACGAACTTGTCTAAGAAATCCTTGAACACCCGGTTCATCATATCCATGAAGGTTGATGGTGTGTTGGTCAAACCAAATGACATCACCAAGAAATCAAAGTGTCCATGCCTCGATCTAAACGCTGTTCGTGGAATATCTGCCTCACGGATCCTGAGCTGATGATTGCCAGAACTAAGATCGATCTTGGAGAACACCGTGCTACCGCGCAACTAGTCAAATTATTCATCGATCCTCGGCATAGGGTACGTGTTCTTAATGGTTACTTTGCTCAACTCCCTATAGTCGATGCAAATCTGCATCGATCCATCTTTCTACTTCACAAATAGCACGAGAGCACCCCAAGGTGACCAACTCTGCCTGATAAATCCCTTTGCCAACAGCTCATCCAACTAAACTCGCAACTCCTCTAACTCACGAGGGGCCATCCAGTACGGCGCCTTAGCAATAGGACGCGTACCTGGCTCCAAATCAATCACAAACTCCACCTCCCTCTTGGGAGGAAGACCAGGAAGATCATCCGGAAAAACATCGGCGAAATCACGAACAACTGGAATCGTCTCCAAGCGCGGTAAACTCACAGCGGTCCCAACCACCGAGACCAAACAAGCAAAACAATCCGAAAGAAAAAGTTTCTGAGCACATACCGCAGAGATGACAGGAGAATCCTGGCACAGATCAGCATACACGCTTCCGGGCTTACTGTCGTCCCTGATGAAGTCCAAGCACTTCCCTTTGCACTGAATGACTACATCATACCTAGACAACCAGTCCATGCCCAGAATAACATCGAATTCCTCCAGATTAATCATCTTCAGGTTTGCCTTCGCAAGGAAGTCCCCCAACAAAACAGGGCAATCTAACATGCCAAAATCTTATAACACAAATTCACAAGAGGGAAACTTGACACGGAAGGTATCCCGAACTCGATCTAAAGTCAACCGATGTCGCTCTACAAAGGCTCTAGCCACGAACGAGTGGGTAGCGCCGGAGTCAAACAGAACACGCGCCCAGCGGTTCTTCAGCTTAAATTTCCCTATAGGGGCATAAAACTAAGGAACTACCACAACAATACTACAAACATTCTAGTAAAACAAGAACAAAACCTTCAGGCTGGAAAGACTACTAACCTGAGATGACCTGAGTCGAAGCTTGAGCCTCCACGGAAGATATCACGTTCAGCTTTCCTTTTCCCTTATCCACACGCTGAGGTGGAGGTAATGCCTGTAGTGGAACTTCATGAAGAGTAGGCTGGACCTAAGGACACCTAGTCTTGATGTGTCCCTTTTGCCCACACTGAAAGCAGACTTTATCCTTAGACCAGCACTGGGCCGCATCATGCCCGGGTCGCTTGCAAGCAGAATAGGAGACATCTCTCCTAGGAGCACCCTTAATCGCATGAACCTGCTCCTTCCTATGAGCTGCTGCCTTCTTGAAACATCTCTTGACAGGGTGGCCTGACCGGCCATAGAAGCTGCACACCACTTTGCTCTTCTTTCTCGGAGTCGCACCGAGTACCTGGGGTTTCTTCTCCTCCATAGACTTCCTCTTGTCCTTCCTCATTTGCTGGACTCTGATCTTTGCGGTCTCAATAGCCTCCACCTTCAGAGCAACCTCCACTACTCCTGCATAAGTCTCAGACCCATAAGCACTGGTCAACTTCTGCACCTCGCTCCTCAAGCCATCGAGAAATTGCTTAACTCGATCATCCTCAATGCTAACAAATCCATGGGAAAACAGTTCAACTTGCTGAACTATATCTCATACTCACCCACCATTAGTTGCCTTTGCTTTAGATGGAGGAAGTCGTTCATGAGGTGGTCACGCTTGACCGCGGGTAAGAACTTCCTCAACAACATCTCCTTGAATACTTCCAAAAAGCATCCAGCAACCAAGCTCTCCTTTTCTCTCAGCCACCAACTCTTAGCCAAACCTTTAAGCTTATAGGTTGCGATCATCACCCTCTGGTCATTTGTAATCCCGGAGTACGAGAACATCTCCTCCATAGAGATCAGCCAATCGTCTATGACCATAAAGTCTTCCTTCCCATCATAAGTGGGAGGGCTCAGCCTCTAAAACTGTGAGATGAAGGCAATCTCTGTTGGCACCACCACTGGAGGTCTTAAGGGTGTAGGAGGAGGAGGGACAGCTAACGCCCCTGCAAGACCTTGCACTCCTTGAGTCTTAACTGCCACAACCGCCACCAAGGACTGAATCTGGGCCCGCATCTCTAACATCTACCTGCTCATTGCATCACTACTCTACCGCAAGCTCTCGATCACCGCGACATTCTGAGCTCCAAATGACTCACCCTCAGACAGGGGATTCGATCAAGTCGCAGGACGCCTCGCCATCCTAAAATCATAACAACACTAGTTAGATCCAAATACAACGGCAAGAACCAACTACAAGTACAGACAATACATATATAGATATAAACTTAAAGCTGCTAAACTTGCTCTTGGAGTTTATCTTTTTACAAAAATTGATGTTATGCCCTAACCTAGGATGGTGAACCACCACCATACTAATTCATGTGCCTAAATCGGGACTGCCTGACTTTATATTACTTTTGACTTTAAAGCTTATGTGTGTACATATGTCATCCTGCCATTCTTTAGCTTGGCACGTTGTGCTTATGCAATGTTATGCTATGTATGTTTGTGCTATGCATTCAAAAAAAAAGACCCTAATGCATGTAATGAGCGGCGTACACATGAAAATGTTATGCATCCCATACTACATAACATTCTCATGCAACGAAAAATAAAACAAGCTAGTCGCAGCCATGTGGTGAGGTTATGAATCCCATACTACATAACCCTCGCATGTTGCCCCTATGGTGGATCCATATACGAACACATATTATGCATCCCATACTACAAAATATGCCCTGTATACTTTATGTTATGCTATGAGTGTAGTGTTCGTGCTTTTGCTAAGACGTGCTGATGACATATCGGTGTGTGAATGACATGATGCTGAACTACTAATGCAAATAAAGGAAGGTTGCCCGACATACTTATCAAGCAACCTCCCTCTGATACCAATTGTCACAACCCGCATTTTCTCCGAATTTAGGAATTATCAGAGTATGAGAAAACATGCGTCATGATGCCACGTCGAGCAGGGGATAACTGCTGACGCTCAGGCAAAACATCTACTTTACTTTATGAAAGAAATTCATGAGTTTAATGATTAGATAATCAGTTATATTTTAGAGGTCGTATCCCTTGGCTCGGTGGATCACCTAGTCCACAGTTAAAAACTATACTTATACGCTGCGGAAAATACTTTATTCAGGATTGACATCCTAAGGAATGCATAAGTGTCCCAAGAGGACCACTTATGCTATGCAAGACTCTACATTTAATTTATATTATATATAAGAAAACGATCTTTATACATTGTTTGGAAAATAGTGATTGAGTTTTATAAAACATGCTGCTAATGATCTATACTTATAATAATAATTGTAGTTTTAAAAGTAACAAGCAACCTAGCATAAATCCTCCCCAGAGCAAGTAGACTATCTCTAGAAAATGGTAGCAGCAAAAGTAACATATCTAGTACAGAGATAAAAACTACCAGTGGGCGCCAACAACCTGACACGAACCCACTGGCAAATATATATGTCTGTAAGAAAAGTGCAGAAAAACTACCTCACTAAACAAATCAAGAGGGATCTCCAAAGTCCAAGAAACCACTAACAACACCTCAGCAACTTAGCCACCAACCTGGCTACTGCTCAGAACCTAAGGCATTCAAAAGAAGAAAGAATACCTCAGCAAGCAAAACAAGGAAAACTTCACGAAAGTGTCAATCAGATGAATAATGAAAAAGGAAAAAAACAGTAGTAAATGTCACAACTGCCCAAGGCAAGACAAAAAGAAATGCACTAGGTGCGAGGAAACAGCATCAACCCTGCCAAAATCTACCTCCTGTAGAGTCTACTAAGCTACCAAGAGCCCAAAATTCTGCAATCTACCAAGGAAGAAACGTCAAACACCCTAAGCTGTAGGAGATGGTAGTAGCAAAATAAACAACATGGATCCGGGATGAAGGCAAACTCAGTCCCCCAACCACCATTTCCAAGCCAACAAGCTCAAGGGTCTACTTGTGAAAGCACTATGGACCTTCCACCCCCTTGCCCAGCCCGTACCTGGATTAAGATAGAAGAAAAAGGGTGGCCACGGCTAAATGACACAACACCTCTCCCATGAATAGCTTTAAACCACCACTACTAACCACGACCCACGATTCGGCCTTTAGGAAAGAAAAAACATGGCCGACAAGGAAAATCAAAACATAAACAAGGAATCCACTCAGCAACGAAAATCGAAGTAGGTAAAAAGTGTTGAAATAACTCAACACGGCTTGGCGTTTAGTGGGACCCACTCAACGCCTAACTAGACCTTAGCGTTAAGTGAGTTTTCCTCACTCAGCGCAAGAACAACCATGGCGTTTAGTGAGGTTCACTAACTCAATGCCATGGTTGTTCTTGCGCTGAGTGAGGCAAACTCACTCAACGCTAAGGTCTCGAGAAGGAGGAAAGAGTGGGCCTGCCACTCCAAGTAAAGCTTTTATATAAGCTTTAAACACGTCGGTTCAGCATAACTGAAGCATAGCCGCCGGTTGGAGGAAAGAGTGGACCTGGACCATTTCGTGATAGTATTTATCGATGATATCTTGGTGTACTCGCGGTGTGAGGGTGATCATAACAAGCATCTACATATGGTGGTTGAGACATTGAGGAAGAATTAGTTGTATGCTAAGTTCTTCAAGTTGGAGTTAAGGTTATCCTCGATAGCGTTCCTTGTTCATATTATTAGTTGAGAAGGGTTAACGATGGATCTGACGAAGATAGTGGCAATACGGGAGTGGCCTGTGTTGACTACAGTGGAGGATGTTTGGATCTTTCTGGGGCTTGCTAGCTACTACCGGCGCTTCGTAGAGAACTTCTCGCGGATAGCGCTACAACTCACGATGTTGACAAGGAAGGATCAAAAGTTTGTGTGGCCGCTGGAGTGCGCGCAGGCTTTTTAAGATTTGAAAAGGAAGTTGACCACGAAGCATATTTTTATGTTAGCCAAGTTGGACCTAAGGGTTTAAAATTTATAGTGATGCTTTAGGAAGTGGTTTGGGCAGTGTTCTACTACAGCATGGGAGCGTTATAGCCTATGGATCACGACAATTTTAGGTTCACAAGAGGAATTATCCGGTCTATGACTTGGAGTTAACGGCCGTGAAATTTACTTTGAAGCTGTGGAGGAACTATCTTTATGGTGTGAAGGTCGATATCTACACCGATCATAGGAGCCTGAAGTATATGTTAGGTCAGAAGGACCTAAACATGAGGCTGCGGAGGTGGATGGAGTTCCTGTGAAACTACATCTTCAAGATATATTATGTGCCTGGGAAAGGAAATGTAGTGGCTGATGCATTGAGTCACAGGGCTCCGGCATAAGCCAGCTTTTTGGCGGTACATGATGAGAGTTTGGTCCGTGATTTGGAGGCATTGGAGATCTCTTGCGTCGACAAGCAGACTACTGCCAAGGCAAAATTATATAGGATAGATGTGCAGTATGACCTAGCTGATAGGATTCAATGGGCTTTGGTTCAAGATAATAGCATGAAGCAGGTCTTAGATAAAGCATTGGATGGGTCAAATTTCCAATTTTTTGTTGAGGATGGACTGTTATGGAGGGATGGTCGCATATGCGTCCCTAGAGTGGATAATCTTCGGGAGGAGTTGATGTATGAGGCTCATCATACCAAGTAGTCAATCCACCTGGGGAGCACGAAGATGTATAAAGACATGAAGAAGTAGTTTTTGTGGCTAGTATTAAAGAAGGATGTAGTACTTCATGTGGCAAAGTTCCAAACTTGTGCCTTGGTGAAGGCGGAATGCCAGAATCCCGGAGGTTTCTTGAAGTCCTTGCCTATCCCGGAGTGGAAGTTCGACGACATTTCTATGGATTTTGTGCATGGTTTTCCAAAGTCGTTGAAATGAAATGACGCTATCTGGGTGGTCGTAGATAGATTGACGAAAGTGTCGCACTTCATCCCGAATAGGAAGGAAGATCTGGTGGAAAAGTTAGCCAAACTATATGTGGATAATATTGTACGATTGCATGGTGTGCCCCGCAGTATTGTTAGTGACCGTGAAGTATGCTTCATGTCAAATGACTGGAGGCAGGTACATAAATTGTTAGGAAATAAGCTGAGTTTCAACACTGCCGTTCATACGCAGACGGATGGTCAGACTGAGAGGGTCAACAGGACGATGGAGGACATCCTTCGCATGCGCGTCTTGGATTTCGGAAAGCAATGGGAAGATCACATGTACATGGGAGAGTTTGCATATAACAACATTTATCAAGCGAGTATTGGAATGGCCCTTTTTAAGGCCTTATATGGGCAAAAGTGTCGCACATCGTTGTCTTGGTTGGAGACAGGCATCTTGAAGTTATACGAACGTCAAGCAGTGGAAGTCGCCACTACAATGGTACGTTCAATTCAGGAACGGTTAAAGATCGCTAAGGATAGGTAGACAAAATACTATAACGCCAAGCATATGAATGTAGAGTTTGGTGTTGGCGACTGCGTGTATTTTAAAATAAAGCCATTCAAGGGTTTCTCGCGGGTTCGACGCTTGAAGAAGCTGAGTCCGAGATACCTTGGACCGTTTGAGATCCTGGAGCGTGTTGGCGAAGCAGCGTATCGATTTAAGCTGTCAGTGGAGTTGAGTGGGATATACGATTTGTTCCACAAATCGGGGTTATGGAAGGGGGTGCAAGATCATTCGCAGGTCGTTGCGGTCGATCAAGTGTCGGTTGATAACAGGTTGACTGCAAAGGTCACGCATTGAAGACTTTGAAGTCAAATGACTTCGCAATAAGGAAATCCGAATGGTTAAAGTATGTTGGGATAACTGAGAATGTGAGGAGCTTTCATGGGAGCGAGAGCAGACTATGTTGGAGGAATACCCCGAGTTATTCCACTCAGGTAACATTTAAAATTTGTGTACCTTTACATAATTTCGGGACGAAATTCTTTTAAGGGGGGGAGATTTGTAACGACCCGGCAATCATAATCGAACCGGTCGCGTCCTAAGGAAATGTTTGTGCTAAAATAGGGGTACACGGCCTGCGACACGGGTGTGTTCAAGGCGGTGTCTTTCTCTGTGTTGGTCGGCTGTGTCCAGTGAGGGACACGGCAGGAAATACGGCTTTGAACAGTGTTGACACGGGCATGTCAGGGGTGAAAATGGCGTGTCCTTACCCATATCACTACCCATGTCACTACCCGTGTTACGCTCGGGTTGAAAACTTGGCTGTGACGACTGAAGTACACGGGCATGTACTTGTCCACCCGAGCATGTACAGGTCCACACGGGCATGTTCATACCCGTGTGGCCCAAAGGATGTGACGATTAGTGTACCATCCCATTTCCTACTAGATGCCTAAACTTAGATTAGGGTAGGACATGTGGTGAGTGAATAGGGTTAGGCTAGGTTCGACGCAAGAAGTTAGGGTGGATTCAAATAGGGCCCACTATAAGGTTGAAGTGAACTTAGGTCAAACTAGCCCAAATTGAAATCATAGGTACACATTGACCCCACCACTATGCCCCAAACCTTAAAAGCAATCTAAGTGAACCAAAAGTCACATCATTGGGTCACCTATTGACCAAAGTCGACCCAAGTCAACCCTAAACCCTAAATTGGTCAAATCCACACATATGTGCCCAATTAGCCCAAGTGGGGCACCACCATGGCCCACCCCATTTTGGGTGATTCCATAGGGCTCATGATCATCAAGTGGGGTCAACCCACTCATCAAGTTGACCAGGTCAACCCTAAAAGTCAACTTGTTCAACCATTGGCCTATTTAAGAAAATTTGAAGACCAAGCTCATTCCTAATGGGCTAAGGCCTTGAGACATGGCCCAACCCATGTTGGGTGATTACATGGGGTTCATGACCATCAAGTGGGTCAGTCCACTCATCATGTTGACCAAGTCAACCTAAAAAAGTCAACAAGTCAATATATAGCTTAAAGAAAAGAAATGAAATGAGCCAAGCCCATTCCTAATGGGCTAGGCCCATGAGTCAAAGCCCATGACCAGCCCAAGTGGTCATTGATAGCCCCACCATTCTGAAATAGGAGAGAGAGTACATGCATGAGGGTGTTTTTAGAAATTAGGGTAAAAAGAGGAGAGAGAAGGGAGGAAAAAATGGGATGTAGTCCCTGTGGCCCTCCTCCTCTCTTCCCAAGCCCACATCTGAACCCCTGAAATAATTCCCAGCCTTTCCAGCCCAACTCCATGACACATGGTAGCCATGGTGAAGCATCCAATGCTTGGCCAAAATCCCACTCTTCAAAACTATACAACCAGCCAACCCCACCCCCATTTTACCTCACCATCAGCTTCAGAAGGCCGAGAGGAGTAAAATTCTATATCTTGATCGAAGCTTTTGGTGGAGATACGAGTTCGGGAGCAAGCTCGCCTGAGAGGAGAAATTCCATGGCCAACCGCCGCCGCCGCCGTCGGGCTCCGATTAAGGTCTGTTTCTCCTCCTCTCCCTCTGTGCTAGCCTCCTAGATCATTTAGAAGAGATTTCGAGCTCAATTGATCTTGGATCCATGTGAGGGGTGGAAATCACAAGATTTTGAGCTTGCTCAGGATCGCCGGAGAGGCGGTTTCCGGCAACCATTTTGCCGCCAAATGATGGCCATCGCCTCAACGGAGGTGGTGGTGGTAGCCAGTCGTGGAGTCCAAGGGGGGCAGGGAAATGATGTTTTAATAGGCTCCAGGTTGGGATAATTTCGTCCCTTGGTTGGAGGAGGAAGATGAATGGATTCCCTCAATTATTGCTTTGAGATTTGTGCTGTATTAATATATTTAAACTTTAGTATTTCTGGCACATTAATTTTTGTACCTTACGGGCTAATTTTAGGACCCTTAGAGGCAAATCTAGAACTGGTCACCAACATAACAATTGTAGCTCTATGTCTTACCTTTAATTTTCCACCCTAAAGTTGTAATTTGGAGCAGTGTATCTCCCTATAGGGCCATTGAACAATGACTGGTCCTAGGCTAGGGTAGATTTTAAATGAGTGCATAAGCCAAACCATAGGTCCACATGACCTGAGATTTTGGTCATGCATGTTACTAGGTCAAACTTAAAAACTGACCAAAAATGGGATATTTTGGAAAGTGTTTTTCTATAGTTTTTGGAGAAATATCATTATTTGAATTAATTTAATTTTTGGATATCTACAACTCCAAATGCCCCCAAATTTTGGTGGCATGGTGCTGGGATTAATATAAGCACATACAAAAAATTCCAGCCTCTTTGGATCTCTGTATGTAGGGTAAACCCACTTGCACGAGTATGATGAATAAAGGTTTGGGGTGCCTTTATCAAAAAGTTATATAATGGTGACTTAGCCCATTTGGAACATTAAAAAGTCTATATAAGTTTTTTCAGAGGTTTATTAGGGTGAAATATACCTCCAATAGAAATAATAGAATATTTTGGGATCAAAAATCTCATTATTTGGAATTTTTGAAAATTAGGCCTTTAAAGATAAAAATTTGAAATTAGGGCTATTGATGAGTTAAAATTCTGAAATTTGTTTTGGAACTCAAGGGAGTCATATTTAATCCCTGGAAAATTTTATGGGTCTGTCTGATGATTATATTTTGGAATTATGAAGAATTTACAATTTTGCCCCGTTATGAAAATTATTTAAAAATGATGGAAATTACAGTATGAATTTTATAGAAAAATTCCTATTGATTTAGTTATGTGTTTGTGACCTTGTGTAATTTTATTAATATTTTTGGATGCATCCATAAGTTTAAAATCCATTAAATGGCATTTTTGTAATATTGGTCATATGAGTGTTGGTAGACCAAATTACTGTTTAGGATTTTGAATTTTTGTAATTGGTATTATTTCAGCAATTTACATCTGCAGTAATTTTCCTAGAATTTTTAGTAACATAGTTAATGCACTTCATTTGGAAAGTGGTCAGTTCATGGATTTAACTTAAATGAAATTTAAATGGATATATAAATGGGAAAATTATAATTATTGGTAACCAGTTATAATTAGCCTAGATTATCACCAGAAAAATTTATTAGACCAGGGGGATCATTTGATATAGTACTTCATGTATAAAGTGACACTGGCCATTTAATTAAAAGATTTAATTTAGGGTCCTTATGACTTAGAAAAATAGTGAAATTCCACATAGTCAACATCATATATCATACCATCCTATAATAAATGGTTAGGGTCATTTTCGCCAATAAGTTGGAAGTCATACCTTACGGGTGGTATTAGGTCATGGGTTGCGTCTAACTCAAATAGTATATACTACTAGGACTATAGGGGGATACGATAGAATGTTGCATTGGTAACTATTTTGGAAGATAAACCCTGGTTAGTGTCTAGTAGGTCACATCATAGTATCGAGTGGTTGAGTGCAAAACCCTAAGGACGGTAGCTAAAACGGAGAACGATAGAAGACCGCTGATTCCCCGGTAATATCTTAAGTCATTAGGATCGTACCAGAGTAACAACGATAGCTGGGTGTGAATCATGGGTAGACATTAATAAGAATAAATATCCTTGCGAAAGGGAACTTTGGGCTTTAATCCCATCTTTGTTCCTAGTGCCCCCGAGACCCCTTCATTGGGCATACCCTTGGCAGTACTAAGATTAACAATAAATCGCTAAGCATAATAACACTTTGACAAGAGTAGTCTAATTGGCTAAGAATCGTGATATCATTCTCACCCATTTAGGGTTGGAGGGATTCAGGACGGGTTAGTCCTGCGAGCTGGAGGCTCGAGTTTAAATACCTTGCATCACCCGTTTAGGGTTGGAGGGATTTGTGGTAACATTCTCACCCGTGAAGGGTAGGAGGGATTCAGGACGGGTTTGTCCTGCGAGCTGGAGGCTCGAGTTGAAATACCTTGCATCACCCGTGTAGGGTTGGAAGAATTTAGGACGGGTTAGTCCTGCGAGCTGGAGGCTCGAGTTGAAATACCTTGCATCACCCATGTAGGGTTAGAGGGATTTGTGGTAACATTTTCACCCATGTAGGTTTGGAGGGATTCATGATTGGTTGGTCCTCCGAGCTGGAGGCTCGAGTTAAAATACCTTACATGTGTATAAAATAAGCTAGTGGCGGGCCAAGCGGTACTGGGCCAATCGTAACACCAATGGCAGTACGATGACTCAGGCAGGTGTGAGGGTTTGAGGGGCTACTAGGTTTTTTATACTGCGGTCTGGAGGACAATACACGAAAATGCACGACCGACCCAACAAGACTGACGGTAGTCAACAATTAGTACGCAAGACTCTAGAGTGCACCTAGGACGTGTACAGAGGCGTATGGGAGGTCTAGGTTTGGTTGTGTGCATACCTTTATAGGAGTGGATACGCCCGCTCAACTGCTGTCGTAGCCAAAACGGTGGTACCAGAGAGTGATGCTAGCTCCAAAAAGCGGGAACTAAAGGTCTCTGATCACGGAGTCGTGTGTCTGAGTTTCACTTTCATGAATCATAATCTGCAAACATAACATGCATATATATTTAGGTCATACGCACCATAGATCCTTATCATATATATTAGTATGGGCTCTTTTATATGACAAGTTACATTTGGAAGCCTTAACTTATAAGTTTGTATGAGCATTCATATAAGTTAACGTACTTCTGTAATTGTAGTTTAGTAGTAGTGTAGTTTACTTACTGCTCTTTACCTTACTTTAATTGCAGTACTATTCTTACCTTTCTTTACTTGTTATAGTTCTTACTTGCCTTACTTATACTATATAGAATTACTAAAGAAGAGATATATTAGCTATTACATAATAATGATAGATTAGATCCACTGTCACCTGCTATATATTTTCTACCCCTTATTATCCTCCGCTTTCGTCCTTCCGCTCGGTGCCTAGGAGTCGCAGGGGTGAGGCGAGGGCAAAATGGCTTAGTCTTTATGACTAATGGTCAGTTGTGACCGTATAATTTTAGGAGATCGAGGAGATGGAGCACCATTACGACCAGCAAGAAGAGCTTGCAGGACATGAGGAGTTGATACCACATACTACGACTACTACTACAGCCCGGTGTCAAGTGATGACACGTGTAACGATTATAGTTGGCTTCCGCTTAGTTTGATTTTAAGAGAGAGATTTGATATCCATGTACATGGCATAAGCCTTTTTCTCTTTCATTGTACTCATTATTGACTACTATTGTACTTTCATTTTCATATATATGATATGTACTATTACTTGTGGACTAGCTAGTTGTTATATAACTACTTGTTTTACTTCTATTCTCGACTGGCCGAAACTGGTTGAATGATCATTCTCGCCGATAGGATAGGCGTCTTGCGGTGTCGACTAACCCGTGTGTTAGTGTCACTGTAAGGCGGCAGTTCTGGGCCTAAGACCGGGTTACCTCCTTGGTAAGGGGATAGGGGTCTTACAAACTGGCATCACTTGAACAAACGATCATATGAGAAAGAAGTACACAATACTGGGTCACTCGTTCGAGCAATGTTTTGCAGACAAACTATGCAGCGGAAGCAATGGTGTGCCTATGTATGAAAGTCACAGAAAATAGTTGTTGGGTATTGTATCCACAATGTACCTGATTTGAAGAAGCCCGTGAACAAGCTAAGGTGAATTGACAATGTATTTGATGATATTTCTTCAAGTTGTGCTTGCAGCTATTCCATGTTAAGTACACACCAATGTCAGGGTGCAGTGGGTCAATATACACGGGTCTGCGCAACGTAATCCCTCGTTGAGCAGATCAGTGTGTTGGCTCACGTGTGCTCTCTCTATTGGAGTGTACTTATTTTCAAGCACAGGGTCGAGATAGAGCAAGAGCTTAAGAGGAGCAAGGATGGGTCAAAGACCAATTCATGGGAAGAAAGACGAAGTTTCGTCTAAGTTAAATTCGACGGGAATCACTAAGTGATTCTCGCCGATTCGATGGGAATCACTAGTGATTCTCGCCGAATCGTCGAGAATCACTCACCGATTCCCACCGACTGCATCCAGCTGACTCAACTCCTTCAAGAATTCTGCTAAGTCAGAATCGTCGAGAATCAATAAGTGATTCTCGTCGTTTCGTCGAGAATGACTCTGCATTCTCGACGATTCGTCGAGAATGGTTTTGACTCTCGCTGATTCACTCAGGATGGGAAGCTTTTCAACTAAAATTCTACCAAGGATAATTACACGGGAATCATAAGTGATTCTTGCCGATTCATCGAGAATAACCAATGATTCCCGCCGAATTTGCCTTAGGCTATTTCTTCCTTCTCGCTGGACCGAACCAAGATTTATGGCGCTGTTTGGACCGGCCTTAGGGTTTCTCCTTGTGGGGCCCACAACAGTCATTTAGGGTTGTTCTATAGTATAAATACTCGCGTTTCTCAAACTCAAACAGTATTCAATCACATGAAATCAATGCCGTCGGGCGTAACATAGCCGATCGCGAAACACTTTCCGTCGTCGTCGCCGCTCGCAAGACAGTCGCCGCCGCTGATCTTAGAGGTCATCTTTGATCATCCGGTGACAGGACCGAGGCTAAGCTTAGCATCTCACATTTCTATCTTGAGATCCTTTGTCTCTTGAATTGTTGAGCGGGAATATTTCTCCCCTCCGAATCGATTGAGACGATCGATCCAAGTAAGATCGTTGGTAGACCTTGCTAGTTTTGTCAAGAAGTTTGGATCTACAATGCATCGCCGCCGCAATCCTTTGCCTCCGCCGATCTCGGGAAGATCCTCTCCAAGAGAGTGCTCCGATCGTGGACACTTCGTCTTCATCAAGAAAGCTTCATTGAACGAAGAGGGACATCGGGTTCTCAAAACGTAGTTTGTATTTCTTGTACATTCTATTTTAACTTTGTTGTAAAGGAACTTTGTTTCCTCGTTGTAAGGGTTGGGTGCAACCCGTGGTGGAGGAGAAGTGACTCCTTCGGGTGGAAGGGTTTCTTCCATAGTGTGAGGATTGGATTTCAATCCGTTTGGTGAAGTGACCGAGTCGTCCCTTGTTGGGAGATAGGTCGAAGGGGGAGAGTGGACATACCCAAATCAAAGAACCACTATTACTGCTTGTGTGTTTCTTTGTTGTGGTTGTTTTTGTTATCTTGTACGGGTTAATTTTTAATTTCACAAAAGACTGCAGATCACCAATTCCCCCCCCCCATAGGTGAAGATATTTGACACTAGATTAACTTTCAAGTTGTATCAAAGGGAGGTTACTCGTAAATAAGGTTAACACCTTGAGTAAGTTCCCGCATTTAGTGTCAAGAAGAAAGAAGCTCTCTGAAATGGAAGGACTCAATTATTTAGGGAAGATCCCAGTGTGCACCAAGCTGAACTTTTTTATCTTGAAGGAAAGGATCAGGTACTACATGGAAGCAGTCGACCCACGACTCTTCATGGTAGTGGAGGAGGGACCTTATATTCCCACTAAGGCCTCCACCATTGATCCAACCAAGAAAGTGCCCAAAAACTTTCGGAAATAGATAAGGATGAGATGATGCTTGTTGGACGCGATAAGAAAGCTCAGAACATTCGGGTAAGCGCCGTCGATGATTCCATGATGCAGGTTTTCTTCAACTACAGGACTGCCAAGGACATTTGGCGCTGCCTAATCATCTTGATGGAAGGCACTGATGAAGTAAGGGAAGATCAAATATCCCTTCTGAACCAGAAGTACAAGGCCTTCAGGCAAGGTCCCAAGGAAGAAATCGGAGTGACATTCGAGAACTTCCTGAAGATCGTCAATGCCCTGAAGGGATATGGCAGAGTGTTCACCGACGGTGAACTAAATGACAAGTTCCTTAGATCCCTTACTAAGGAATGGGACACCAAGATCTGCGCCATCAGAGAATTTGGCAGGCTGGCAGAAACAGATCCCCAGATTCTCTTTGGGAAACTTCTGTCTTATGAGCTTCAGCTAAACACCAGAAAAGCTGAAGAAGAAGCCGATAAAGACGCTGCTAGAGAGAAGACTGTGGCCTTAAAAGCCAATCACTCAAGGAAAGGCAAGGGTGCAGCCTCATCCCGTTCTCAGAAAATTGATGAGGAAGAAGAATCTGAGTCATGCTCTTCCGTCTCAGAGCTATCTGAAGAAGACTTCTCTCTCGTCACTCGGGAGTTCAAGAAGTTCCTCAAGTTAAGGAATCAAAGAAAGAGAGTCGGCTCCTCCTCCAGACATTAGAAGAAGAATTATTCTTCTGACAGATATGAATCCAAACAGAACAAACATCGCTCTAATGACATTATTTGCTTTGGATGCAATAAGCCAGGTCACATCATCGCTGACTGTCACCAAGGCAATAGAGTTAAGGGGAAGGGCGAGGAGCACAAGTTCTCTAGAGATAAGAAGAAGGAGAGGAGCTATATAGCCAAAAAGCCAAAGACACTGAGTGAGTCTGATTCCTCAGACTCCAGTGATGATAAGGAAGCCTACTTCGGGCTAGTGGGTCGCTCTGACTCAGAAGGAGACTGCCCCACATTCAATGGGAAGGTAAAAGATCATACCCCCCTCTCTGACTCTGACTATGAGTCTCCTGATGATGATCTCGAGGACAGCCCACTGCCCGTAAAGCTGAGCTCCTCGAAAAGTATGAGCTTCTGCTCAATACCTTTGAGGAATGCCACAAGAAGTTGAGGGCTGAGAAAAAGGAAGTCAAATTCCATAAGGCTGAGGGTGTGTCTCTGAGAGAAGAGATCACTAGCTTTATCTCTCTCCGACAGGAACACCTGGGCTTGACTTCTGAGCACTCAGAGTCTCTGAGGCTCCTTGACCTAAAACAGGAAGAAATCTATAAGTTGGAAGAACAACTTGCGGCAGAAAAAAAGATTGTCAAAAGCTTCTCTATGCAAAAGACTGTTCTTCAACTAGTTGATACCTTCTCTACTCAGGCTAAGGGGGATGGCTTGGGGCATGTGGGTGTGCCTGGTAAATCATCCAGGAGAAATAGAAAGAAGAGAAAAAATAAGGCTGCTAAGAAGGCCTCTGCTGCAGAAAAGGGAAAGGCCCCACTCAACCCTGTTGTATTCAGGAAGCCTGGCTTTCCCTGTAATGAACAGGACTTTGAGTCAACCTATGGCCCCTTCTTTCGGCCCTCGGTTGAAAATCCCAAGAGTCGGTATGATGGTTGGGCCTTCCCTCGCAACTACGGTGAGAGTGTCTTCAAGGCACCTTATGAGGAAATCCAAGTGGAGGATTATGGACACTTCTCTAGTGGCCATAATAGGAAGCAGGCACCAAAAGCCAAGCCTGTTATACAGAAGGAATAGGAGGTGAAGAAAGCATGTGACTGATGTCATCATGATGCCTCCACCTCCAGATCCAAGACCCCGGCTGGACCCACCGCTCCAAGGGTGAAGTTAGAGCCTAGGAAAAGGTACAATAGAATTGACTGTTGGTGTTGTGGCAAAGTTGGTAACTTTGCCGTGGATTGCTGGTTTAATCCAAGATTCAACGAGACTCCTCATGTTAGCAATGCGAGGCCGACCACTCGTAGGGTTAACCACCCGAGGGGGAGTATGCTAACAAGGAATCTAGGACCCAAGTTCGATTGGGTTCCTAAGGGAAACCAATTCTGTTTTGCAAGTATGTCCAAAGACCACCAAAATGCCTATCTGGTACTTGGACAGTGGATGTTCCCGGCATATGACTAGGATAAGAAGCCTGCTGCGTGATTACTCTCCAGTCGAAAATGGACCCAAAGTAATCTTTGGAGGATCAGATCGAGGAGTCACCAGAGGTTACGGTATGATTTCCAACGGTATAATATCTATCACCGACGTGGCCTATGTTGAAGGGTTAAATCATAACCTGATCAGTGTAAGTCAGTTGTGTAAGACCCCCATTTTTTTTTTCTTTTTTTCGACACCGGGGTCTTAGGCCCAGAACCGCCGCCTTGCGGTGACACCTTCGCACCCGGGAAGGTCGTCACTACAAGACGCCGATTCTGCCGGCCAATTCGATCATAACAGTAGCAATATACTTAAGAAGGTAGCAAGTCCACAAAGAGAATCACATATATAGAAATAAACTCCATGAAGGGAGTGTCCACAGATAGTACATATAATGAAAAATCTGGGGCTTATGCCCGGTACATCAAGTCCTCACTACATTTCACTCATCGCGGAAGCAAACTAATACAACTACTATAGATCGGGACTCACTATCCCTGCTGTCTGGACTCCAGTGCTAGACTGTCCGATCTCCAAACGTGCCGACCTCCGGGGCTGCTCCTCCATGCTGGGCTCCGTGGTCCCCTAAATGATGTGGTTCGAAAACCGTTAGTCTAAAAGACTAAGTCCTATCGTCCCCCACCCCTTCCCCCATGGCTCCTAAAGCACCGAGCGGGGAGAAGGAAAGGGAAGGACATGAAGGTGGAGAGTATTCAAATTTCAGATGGCAGTGGAACTAAACTAACAGTGTAAGATGATAATAATCGTACAAAATAAATAAGTAACCTTAACTTATGCGAGTGTACATAAGTTAAGGGATCTTTTGCAGGGCTCCTATCGTATAAAAAGTCCCATACCAATTTATATGATAGGGTGTCTGTTCTATTAGCAGGTTTATAATGTTGAAAGAGAACCTTGACTTATAGGCACGCTCACACGAACTTATAGGCCAAGGGGTCATTTAGCAAGGCCTAATGTATAGAGCGTCCCATACCGCTTATACATTAGGTGTCAGGTTATATGCGATGGTTATGCTATGAAATACATTTATGCCATGATGTGAACATGCATGTGCAACTCACCCACTCGACTCTGTGTACACAGACCTTTAGTTCCCCCTTTCGGAGCCGTTACCTCCCAGGATACCTCCGTAGTGGCAGACGGAAGCGGTGGGTTGGGCCTCGCCCACCTCTAAACCAGTAAAGCACTACCGGTCAGACCTATCGTACGCCTCAACGCTTGGTGCACTAAGCAGATGTCTGCGTACTCTTGCCGGCTGGCGCACCGGACTTCTGTTGGCAAGGTGCTAACCACACTTGCCGAGCTAACCATATTGGTGTCGGTGCATCGAACTCCCCAATATAGAAGACCCACCACCTTAGAACCTTTTATGCACATACAATAGTTATGAGTCAACCAACCAACCGAGCCGAAGCTCACCGGACAATTCCCGTCCATCATAATCTACAACCGAGCTAAAGTTCCCCGGACAATCACGTCCGTCATAATCTACAACCGAGCTAAAGCTCCCCGGACAATCCGTCCGTCATAATCTACTACCGAGCCAAAGCTCACCGGACAATCCCGTAAAGCTTCTAAGGGCTACCCATTGAGCATGAAGTGCACTTTTCAGAGAGGTATAAAGCTTCATAAATTCATGATAAATTCTAAATAACCATTTAACAGTAAATCCAAGGTATAACAATTTTTCAAGTATTCAAATGACACTAATCAATTTTTGAAAATATATCCTTTTTCCTTTTATTAATGAAGTAAGTGCAATAAATATTCATCCAAAAATTCTTAATTAATTTTCTAAAGCAGATACTGACCTAAAAACATCATTGGCCAAATTTCATAATTATACAGTAAGTAAATTGCTCAAAATGATTTAAACAAACTAGATCCAAAATTGCTAAATGCAGACCACCAAGTCAATCTTCATGTAAAATGGGATGTATATAAAATAATCATCCTACACCCCTATAATAATTAATGTAGGTTCATTATGACCTTTAAGTTCTAAATCCAGAGATCCAAAATTTTCCTTACTTATTTGATAATTCATTTAATTATTTTAATGTCTAAAATTTCTAAAAAATGAACATGAAGTACTACTTTCATGCAAGGAATCATTTTACAAATTTTATATGTTACTCAGAATAATGATATAACTTATCTTCCAAAATATATATTTCTTTTCAGTAAAGCTTTATCTTTGAATCAAATATTCATTTAAATCCTTGGAAATTCATTTAATAAATATAAAATAATGTATTGCTTCCAAAAATTCAGGGAGATTTCAATTATGAATATAATGGCATATACATGGTTTGGGACAAATTTCATAATTTATTTATTAGTAAATAGGCTTAAATGAATTTTTGAATAATTCGATCAAATGATAATCTTGTGAACTAACTACCTCATATACTTGTCCAAGAATTCTTATAAAATTTATATAAACTCTTTATGCTTCCAAACAACCTCTGCCAAAATTTCAGGACCTCTCATTTATCAGAAGTAGCATAATAAATTATTTACTTAATTTAAGCATTTCTTGGGTTACAAATGAAGTGCTATAATTATTGACCCAAAATTCCCCATTAAATTACCAGAGGCTCATAATGTCCTTAAGACCAATCTACCAAAATTTCATTTTAGTTTGAGGTGTTTAGCTAACCCATTTCAACCCTAGAATGTTTGTGCCCTAAACTAGGGTTAGGGATTTTAGGGTCCTAAACCTTCCAAAATGCCCTAATAATTTTACCAGAGGGTTATAGTTACCAAAACTCTATCACTACAAAATTTCATAGCCATACAAGGTGATTTGGCCATATGCCCTTCACAAGGTACAAAAGCCCTTCCTTAGGGTTTGACCTAAGATCTTGGGCCAAACCAACTCCACTGCCCCCAAATTTCCTTTGGGAGGTGTATCTTGTCATCCCAACTAGTGTACAAAATTTGAACCTCTGTTGAGGTGAATTGGACACTAAAAGCCCAAATTACAATTTGGACCAAAATACCCTTCTTGGGGCAAGGCTAGGGTTTGCTTGAATCCTATTCAAATCAACTCCAAACTTAATGAAATTTCAACCAGAGGTCTATATTGACCTCATAACCATCCCACCAAATTTGGTTGAATTTGGACTTCATTTGACCCTAATTTAATTTACCCTAGCATAATCAAATTATTTACAAAAACTATAGGAAAATTATTCCCAAAAATTCCCATTTTTGGGCAGGGTCTAGGTATATGGTAGGGTGAGCCCCTGCCAAAATTTCAGCTTATTTGGACCAAGGATCAAGTGTGGGCATCCAATTTAATGACTGACTATTCATTTGTATAGACCCCACCAAAATGAGTGCCCTGGCCAAACCAGTCACCCAATTTGGTTCAAACCAATTTTGGCTGAAAGTAGACTCATAGGGCTAGGTTTTTGATGTTGACCACTTTCTCTGAAAATGGATCTAGATATTTTAATAATTAAAACCATTATATACATCACATGTGACAGAAATTAAAATAAATCAAACTCTTATACTATAGTATCTTATCATCAGCAGCACGAATCTTGGCGCAAGATGGACGGCATCCCGTCATCTCCTTCCTCTGGCAGACGGCCAGGATTAATCCCGCCTGGGCCGATTTCCAGCGGCTGCCGCCGGCCATCCGGCCACCTCCCCGGCCTGCCACCGCCGCCGACACCTTCGTGGTGGTCGGGGCTACCTCCGGCCGGCGTCTAGGCCGCCGGAGAGCGCTTTTCCGGCGATCCCGAGTCATGAAAAAAAACGGGAAATCCATGGATTTTGAAATCTCGATCGGGCTCAATTGAGCCCGAACCTTGGCCCTATTGATTCCTATGATCTACCCAAGAGTGAAGGAGTGGAGGAGGACCTTTTTGGGCGGCTGTAGCCTGGCTGAATGCCGGATTGGCATGGTGGTGGCCGGTGGTGGTCGGCTTGCTCAAAAAGGCAGAAAATGGCTTGGTTTCTTCAGGGAAATGGTGGGGATTACTCCTTGGAGTCCAATGGAGCTTTTAAAGAGGTGAGGGGAGGTGTTAGGTGGCTGAAATGGCATGTGCCATTTTTGGCCATGGTCAAGGTTGGCGGCTAGGTAGGTAAGGGTGGTGGAGCTTGCTCCAGCCAGTCCAAAAAGGTTGCTAGACTCCCCCTTGTCCTTCTGAATTGAATGGGGAGGTTGGGGAGGGGGGAGGAGGAGCACAAAGCCCTCCTTCCTTCTCTTCCTTCTCTTTCTCTCTCCTCCATGGATGACTTTCTCTCTCCTAGTCATCAAGCCTGAAATTTAGGCTCCTACATGTCACATGTCAGGCCACCAATCCATTTGGCCACTTGGGTTAAGGTTAGCCCTAATGAAATAGGCTTGAGCTTGAGTTAGCCCATTTGGGCTAACTTGACCCAAAGTGGGACTAGGGCCCACCTAGGTCAATTTGATCCTTGAGGTTTCCTTAATAGGTCCTTGGTGACCCATTAGCCTCCCCTAGGGTCAAGGTGGGGTTGAATTGGCCCTTGAAGGTCACTTGGCCCTTAACTAGGGCATTTTGACCATTTTAGGTTAAGGGTTGACTTTGGTCAAACTAGCCCCTTTGATTGGTCCCAATGGGTCCTTGGTGACCTATTGGCCTCTCACTAGGCTTATGAGGGTAGGGGTGGTGTCTATTGGGCTAAGGGACTGCAATTGACCCTTGTGTAGGTCAATTTGACCTAATTAGGGCTATATTTGACTTTGGTCAACTTAGCCCTATTGACTGCTTTCCATGGGTCCTTAGTGACCCATTGACCTCTCACTAGGGTTATGGAAGTTTGGGTGGAGTATATTTGGCTAATAGACTGAAATGGACCCTTGTCTAGGTCAACTTGACCTAGCTAGGGTTATAGTTGACTTTGGTCAACTTTGGTCTTTTGACTGCTCTCCATGGGTCCTTAGTGACCCATTGACCTCTTTCTAGGGTTATAAGGGTATGGGTGGGGTCTTGGAGTCTTGGTGAAGTCCCATGATCACTTTTAGTCAAGGTTCTGAGATCTGCTAAGTGCAGACCATAGTGGCCCTATTCACACTACCAGGTCCACTTGCCTCTTCCTTGGGCTTCGTAGGGTTTTGTTATGACAAAACCACTCCTAGGGGTCTAGTTGGAAATGGGATGTTACAAGTTGTGTGATTAAGGTTATGATGTTAAGTTCTGCAAGGATAAGTGCTTGATAATATCGTGGCCTCTTAGGAGACGGTATTAACTGGCATTAGGAGCAGAAATGTATTTTGTTTAGATTTTCTTAGCATAGATTCTTCTACCCCCGTGTGCCTGGTAGCAAAAAGCAGTGCATTCATTTGTGAACAATGGCACAAGAGATTAGCACATATTAATTTCAAGACAATTAATATGTTATTTTCTAAGAACTTAGTAAGGGATACCCCTACTATTAAGTGCATCAAAGATAGCCCTTGTCCTGCATGCCAGAAGGGCAAACAGACTCGGGCTACCTTTAAGGGCATTGCAAACAAAGACTCCTCCAGATGTTTTTATCTTCTGCCTATGGACTTGTTCAATCCAGTGCAAGTTCATAGCTTAGGAGGCAAATCGTATACGCTAGTGATTGGTGATGATCAATCTCGGTTTACGTGGGTGTTCTTTTTGAAACGAAAGTCAGATACGTTTGATATCTTCACAAGTTTTGTCAAGCAGATTCAGAATGAACTTAACTGCTCAGTGGTCAAAATCAGAAGTGACCATGGAACAGAATTCGAGTCTGGTGCTATGACGGACTTTTGTGAAGAACTTGGTATCTTTCATGAGTTTTTCTCCCCGCGTACTCTGCAACAAAACAGAGTTGCTAAAAGGAGAAAAAGAACGCTCATTGAAGCATGTACGATAATGTTGAATGACGCTTCTCTTCTAGAGTACTTCTGGGCAGAGGCTGTCAACACGACTTGTCATATGCAGAACCGAGCATTTATCAACAAGAATCATCGCAAGATGCCTTATGAGCTATTAAAAGGTAGGAAACAGACCATGTCCTATTTGAGGATTTTTGGTAGTAGATGTAATGTACTCAATAATGGGAAGTACCCACGTACTAAATTCGGAGAAAAATGCTTCGAAGGCATCTTCGTGGGCTATAGCAGCCATAGTCGGGCATATAGGGTATTCAATAAGAAAACCCTAGTGGTAGAGGAGTCCATTAATGTTGTTTTTGATGAAGGAAGCTTGCTTCATAGCCATTCTTCCAGTGGCATTCTTGAAGATGCAGGTGCAAGACTTGAACAGCTAAGTCTCGATGAGACTGCTAAAGATGCAACTCTCAAGTATGTCAAGGTCTCCACCTCAACGCCACTAGAGAAGTTGAAGATCAGGATGGAGAAAATCTCCTAGAAGAAGGAGAAGCCCGAGAAGATGTCAGAGCTCCAGATGCCAGACTCCTAGAGCTCCGACACATGAGGGATCATCTTAGAGATCAGATCATAAGAGATCCTCGTGACGGTGTCAGAACTCAGAGAGGTACAATTAACGAGATTTTGCACCTTAGTTTCCTGTCACAGGTTGAGCAAAAGAAGTTCGACGAAGCGAACTAAGATGCAGCATGGATATTGGCCATGCAAGATGAACTGAATCAATTTGAACGATGCAACGTCTAGACGCTTATTGCCAGACCAAAGAACCAGAATGTGATCGGCACCAAGTGGATCTTAAGAAACAAACTGGATGAACACGGTGCCATCATAAAGAACAAGGCCAGGCTGGTGGCTCAAGGTTACAGACAGGTGGATGGGATTGACTTCGACCAGACCTTTGCACTAGTTTCAAGGCTCGAGGCGATCAGATTATTCCTTGCGTATGCTTCGCACAAAGGATTCACTATCTATCAGATGGACGTGAAATATGCTTTCCTCAATGGAAAATTGAAAGAGGAGGTATATGTCGCACAACCCCCAGATTTTGTTAATCCTACTTTCCCTAATCAAGTTTATATTCTTAATAAAGCTTTATATGGCTTGAAACAAGCTCCTCGAGCTTGGTATTAGACTCTGTCTAGTTTTCTTCTTGAAAACAAGTTCTCGAGAGGAAAAATAGATAAGACATTGTTTCTTAGGGAAGTCAAAGGCAAGATCTTGCTGGTGCAAATCTATGTCGATGACATAATTTTCGGCTCTACGGACACCAATCTTTGCAAAAAGTTTTCTAAACTTATGCAAGGAAAGTTTTAAATGAGCAGCTTGGGAGAGCTAAAGTATTTCTTGTGACTTCAAGTGAAACAGTTTGAGGTTGGAATTTTCATCTCTCAGACGAAGTTCACAAATGAACTCCTCAAGAAATTCAGAATGGAGAATGCAACGTCTATGAGGACTCCAATGGGATCCACTGGGTCTCTGGACAAGGATAAGAAAGGGAAACCTTTTGATGAAACCAAATACAGAAGCAAAATTGGATCCCTGCTCTACCTTACTGCTAGTAGACCGGATATTATGTTTTCAACATGCGTATGTGCCAGATATTAGACGAACACTAAGGAATCTCATTATGTCGCTGCAAAGGGAATTCTTAGATACCATAAAGGTACACCAAATCTTGGCCTGTGGTACACAAGAAACAATGATGTCAAGCTGATAGGCTTTTCAGATGCTGACTTTGCAGGAAGATAGGATGATAGGAAAAGCACTTCCGGGATGTGCCAATTCCTCGAAAGAAGACTTATCTCTTGGAACAGTAAGAAGCAGAATTGTGTCGCAACCTCCACGGCTGAATCTGAGTACATCTCAGCAGGCAGCTGTTGCACACAACTTCTATGGATCAGAAATCAGCTCAAAGATTATGAATTACAGTTCAAAGAAGTTCCGATGTATTGCGACTCCTCGAGCGTAATAGCAATTGCGAACAATCCTGTGTCGCACAGTAGAACGAAGCATATTGAAGTGCGCTATCACTTCATTCGGGAGCATGTGGAAAACAAAGATATATCCCTCTGCTATGTCCCCACGGATAAGCAGGTTGCAGATATCTTCACAAAGCCCCTAGACGAGGCCAAGTTCAGTCTCTTCAAAACTGAACTTGGCATGCTGAACTATGAAGAGTGAAGACTGTAAGGCTCAAGGCTCTTGGATCATGGGGGAGCATCAGCAAGGGACTCAAGCTCCAGTACGGATGAAAGAGCTGAGGGGGAGCATGTGGCACCATGTGAGGTCCCAAATTTGTAGAAGCCAAAAAGGGGGAGATTACCCTCTCGGCTAAGGTGCTAAGGTGCTAAGTATGCTCTCAAGAGAAAACGGTAATGAAAAATTGTAATGAATTTCACTCTCAGCTTAATTTTATTTTCATTCCCATCTGTTCTATTCACCTTAGCTTGTAGGGTTTAGGCTTCTTCAAATAGGGGGAGATTGTTGGGCATTGTATCCACAATGTACCTGATTTGAAGAAGCCCCTAAACAAGCTAAGGTGAATTAACAATGTATTTGATGATATTTGTTCAAGTTGTGCTTGAAGCTATTCCATGCTAAGTACACAACAATATCAGGGTGCAGTGGGTCAATATAAATTGGTGTGCGTAATATAATCCCTCATTGAGCAGATCAATGTGTTGGCTCACGTGTGCTCTCTCTATTGGAGTTTACTTATTTTCAAGTAAAGGGTCGAGATAGAGCAAGAGCTAAAGAGGAGACAGGATGTGTCAAATACCAACTCATGGGAAGAAAGACGAAGTTTCGTCTAAGTTAAATTCAACGAGAATCACTAAGTGATTCTCGCCGATTCGACGGGAATCCCTATTGATTCTCGCCGAATCATCGAGAATCACTCGCCAATTCCCGCCAACTACATCTGGCTGACTAAACGCCTTCAAGAATTCTGCTAAGTCAGAATCGTCTAGAATCAATAAGTGATTCTCGCCGATTCGTCGAGAATTACTCTACATTCTCGCCGATTCGTCGAGAATGGTTTTGACTCTCGCCGATTCACTCCGGATGGCAAGCTTTTCAGCTAAAATTCTACCAAGGATTATTCGACGGGAATCATAAGTGATTCTCGCCGATTCTTCGAGAATCACCAATGATTCCCACCGAATTTGCCTTAGGCAATTTCTTCCTGCTCGCTGGACCGAACCAAGATTTCATGCGCTGTTTGGACCGGGCTTAGGGTTTCTCCTTGTGGGGCCCACAAAGGTCATTTAGGGTTGGTCTACAGTATAAATACTCACGTTTCTCAAACTCCAACTATAATCAATCACGAGAAATCAAAGTTGCCGAGCGTAACCTAGCCGATCGCGAAATTCATTCTGTCGCCGTCGCCGCTCGCAAGATAGTCGCCGCCGCTAATCTTAGAGGTCATCTTTGATCGTCCGGCGATAGGATCGAGGCTAAGCTTAGCGTCACACATTTCTATCTTGAGATCCTTTGTCTCTTGATTTGTTGAGCGGGAATATTTCTCCCCTCCGAATCGATTGAGACGATCGATCCAAGTACGATCGTTAGTAGATCTTGCTAGCTTCGTCAAGAAGTTTAGATCTACAAAGCATCGCCGCCGTAATCCTTTGCCGCCACCGATCTCAGGAAGATCCTCTCCAAGAGAGTGCTCTGATCGTGGACTCTTCATCTTCATCAAGAAAGCTTCATTGAACGAAGAGGGACATCGGGTTCTACAAACGTAGTTTGTATTTCTTATACATTCTATTTTAACTTTGTTGTAAAGGAACTTTGTTTCCTCGTTGTAAGGGTTGGGTGAAACCCGTGGTGGAAGAGTAGTGACTCCTTCGGGTGGAAGGGTTTATTCCATAGTGTGAGGATTGGATTTCAATCAATTTGGTTAAGTGACTGACTCATCCCTTGTTAGGAGATAGGTCGAAGGGGGAGAGTGGACGTACCCAAATCGGGGAACCACTATAACTGCTTATGTGTTTTTGTGTTGTGGTTGTTTTTGTTTTCTTATGCAGGTTAATTTTTAATTCCGTAAAAGACTGCAGATCTCCTATTCCCCCCCCCCATAGGTGAAGATAGTTGACACTAGATTAACTTTCAACAGTCCATTTAAACCATGAGTTAGGCCAATCCAATTAGGAAATCACCTTAGTTTGACTTATCAATAAGATTTTGTAGTGTATCAAAGTCTAAAATCGACCTCGGAGATAGATTGGTTAAGGTACGAGGATACCTAATTTACAAAGGGAAGAATTTGATGCAAGAGTCACTGCTGAAGGCTTAAATTCCGATGTCCCTACTCCACCTATCGAGTGATCTTATCACTTCTTACCCAAGCTTGTAGGACGGCCTTAAGGAGAGTTAGTGCATATAATCTATTAGTGGAATGGTATGGTACTCATAGATATAACCCTCGTACCGTTGACTTGTTTACGCAGAGACAACCATCATGAAAAATATCAAAGGTCGAATAAGAATTCAAGTCTCAGAAGAGACCCATTTTAGGTTGGGTCACATATTGACCTTGAGAAGATTGTCCTAAATTGTAACCTTAAGGGCTTAAGGTATGTAGCATATCAATAAGTCTCAAGGTGGAACTCCAGGTCTAAGATTGTTAGACATAAGGATTGAGTGCACATATAAGAGGAATGCACTATAAATATAAAAGGAATTTATCCTGAAAGGGTATGTGGGCTTATCCTTTTGTTAATTAGGCTAAATTGATAATTACTTGGATTTCCCTCGATCTGGTTTAGAAAATGTTGAGTCGCAAACAAAGTGATCTTGAAGAATTGGCATTTCAACATTACTCGGATGACAATCGAGACTCCGGTACGAATAATTTATAAGATGATCAACCCTCCTTAGAGGTTTGGGATATATGTAGAAAGTTTGTCGGCTTGGATATATACATTACAATCTTATAACAAGGAAAGTCGTCATGTTACATTAGAACTTTTCGGGTTTGTGAATGAGATGATTTCTTGACACAACTTAAAAAGAAATTTTAATTTCATCGATGCATAATGACATGATATATCCAAAGAACAAAACAAGTTGGGTACAATCCACAAGAATTCGAGCATCTGGCTTTCTGAAAAACCGAAATCGAATTATTTTCGAAGCCACAAAGGTTTTATGTATAATTAAAGGAATGTGTTACCTCGATAAAGCATGTTCCTAGATGCTCTAACACATTAACCCAATCAATGTAACACACAATTAATGAATATATTATCGGTTAAGGATTTTATTAAGGAACTCAGATATATCGAAAGAGAGAGCTAATGTGAATTGACAATTTAATATGAGTCAGAAGGATAGTTGGAAATTGTGTGTAACTATGGCTCTTAGGAAAGTGACTAAGGCTGTCACATATTAAATGGTGTAGAATTGGGAGAAGTGAAAATGATAATAGATTATTTCTATCCATGCCAACCTAACATACTCAGGTCATTATGTTAGAAACATACAGATCGGGATATAATAATATCATGGTAATGTGAAGGAGTGATTACAGGTCTTAATTATGTCGTGATTGGATCACAACAAGTAAGGATTCAAATGTTGGAGTAATTATGTCTATAACATTGGGAGTATGAAGACCCCAAAAAACTTAAAATCAAGTGTAGAATCATACTAAATTGGCAGATGTATATTCTAGGTAAGATCTTTTGGAAGTGGCTTAGATGATCTCAAGAATCAAAACAAAAGTTCTTGATGATATAATAATTGACTTCAAAAAGATTTGGGATTTTGACAACAACTCATGATTATGAACATGCTACTATCCTTAGAATCAAATATTCTAATAATTCGAAGGATTTAAAATACCCACTTTGCGGATTACAAATGCACTATCATGCTTAGTGAACCTTGAGAAATGATAGTCTCTACCATGCCATAATTTTTGGAGTTTAGATTGAAGATTACTTATACTTATTCCACACATATTTAAGCTAAGCTCGTAAGTATAATGGCTTTAGATGAGTATTCACCCATGCTTTCCTATTAAAGATAACTATAGGAACATATATTGCAAGGTTACTAGGAGCATACCTACATTGAACTTCGAGCAAATAAAAGATTAATTTGTCAAGGCATGGCATTGAAAATGTAACAAATAAATAAATTGAAATTGAGTGAATGATTAGTTGAAGCATACACATAGGTATGATCCCCTCGATTATGAAAACATCAAGAACCGGGACATGTACATTGATAACATCATGATCACCTTAGGAAAATTCATGACTGAAAAGATCATTTTTGATTTACAAAGGTGTATACAGTAAAATTACATGAGGAGTAATGAGTGTTTAATAAGATTCTCTTTATGATGAAATCGATTTGTGTCAAACCTCACCGTATTTGAATGGATATGCTTATAAATTTATAAATTAGACTATATATGAAAAGCAATTGGGAGTCATCTATATCAACATCAATATCAATAATGATCGTTTGAAGTATGCTTGAAATGTGAACACTCTATGAATTATGAATTACTGTTTATGTAGAGATGTGATAACTCTTGAATTTGGGAGAAACAAAATTATGATCTTTTCATCACATCATGATCTCGAAAGTTAGTTAACTACTATACATAATATTGTTGGTCTAATGTGCGTGATATTTTGGGGTGATTGTAAGTTCACGTTGGGTGATAAGTAATAATCTAAGTGGACATGAATAAAAATGATCTCTACTTATGAGATTGTTGATTTTCACGTGATTTGTGATCATTGCTCGTAAGAGACTCCGAACGAACATATGATTAAGGTTTTTTAATGATAATGTGTCGGAAGACATAGAAATATGCCCACGTAATCTTGATTATGAATATTACGAAGTATGATGAAAATACACTTGGAGGGGACTGTTACCTCTTATACAAGTTTGTAAGAACCCTTTCCCCTTACTAATGAGGTAACCCGGTCTTATGCCCAGAACCGCCGCCTTACGGTGAAACTAACACACGAGTTAGTCAACACTGCAAGACGCCGATCCTGCCGGCTAGCACGATCATTCAACCGGTTTCGGCCAATCGAGAATATAAGTTAAACAAGTAATTATATTACAACTAGCTAGTCCACAATGAGTGCAAATAATATAGAGAGTAAATAGGGCTTATGCCCTATACATGATAATCAACTCTCTTCTCACAAAATAAAAAGCGAAAGATAATAATCATCCTCGAACTCATCTTCACCTAACATCGGGCTACAGTAGTAGTAGTAGTACGTTGTGATATCAGCTCCTCATGTCCTGCCACCTCGTCCTTGTGCTCCATCTCCTTGAGCTCCTAAAATGATACAGTCACAACCGATAGTTAGTCATAAAGACTAACCCCTTGTTGTCCTCCACTTTTGTCCTCCCGCTCGGTGCCTAGGAGTCGTGGGGGTGAGGCGAGGACAAAATTGCTTAGTCTTTATGACTAACAGTCGGTTGTGACCGTATCATTTTAGGAACTCAAGGAGATGGAGCACCAGGATGAGGTGAAAGGACATGAGGAGATGATATCACAACCTACTACTACTCCTGCAGCCCGACGTCAGGTGATGACGAGTTTGAGGATGATAGTTAGCTTCCGCTTTTGATTTTGTGAGGAGAGAGTTGATTATCATGTACAGGGCATAAACCCTATTTACTCTCTATATTATTTGCACTCATTGTGGACTAGCTAGTTGTAATATAACTACTTATTTTACTTCTATTCTCGATTGGCCAAAACTGGTTGAAAGATTGTGCTAGCCGGCAGGATCGACATCTTGCGGTGTCGACTAACCCATGTGTTAGTGTCACCGTAAGGCGGCGGTTCTGGGCATAAGACCGGGTTACTTCCTTGGTAAGGGGAGAGGGGGTCTTACAGTTAGCGTGACGATTATTTTTGATACGACCCTAGGTGACGGGCGTATCGGGACCCGACACGGGCATGATAGGTTAAGATACTAGCGTGTCTCGAACCGTGTCTTTTTCTGCGCTCGACGATCGTGCCTAGATCGAAGCAAAGGGCCTAATACACGACCGTGTGCAAGGTCATGTTCGGCCTAGGAATGAGAAATTTTGGACAAATCCGAGCCATTCGTTTTCTTTAAAGAAGATCTGACGGTTCAGGTGATATCCTACTGGTCTAAATCCGGGATTAGGAGGTTTATTCCTCATTTCACTTAATCCATTCTCTTTCTAAAAGAGTTAGAGAGAGGAGAGAGCAAGGAGGAAGGAGGAGGAGGAATCCGGCCATCGGCGGAGCATCGGAGTACCGAATCGAAAACCGAGACTGGATCCGCAGAGGAAATTCCCTTGCAAAGCTTTCCATCCGGATAGTTTCCGATGACACAAAAGAGAACTTCAAGGGTAACGATTCTCTACTTGAGCATGTGAAGATCTCCTTCTTTTACATAAGGAAACCCACTCCCGCGAGTGAGTGGTGAGTGTGCGGTGTTCCTTGAGGTAGATGTGAATAGTCCCCCTTATTTTGTATATAGATTCCGGAATCGAAGTACGGACATAGGCATTGTGTGTAAAGCCTACTCGGACGTATTGGTCTGGATCGGTGATGTTGCATATTGTATGGGGTGCCGGTGAAGACTCCGTACTCTGTGTTTTTTGGGTTTCTACATGGTAGATTGCAGCAGGGATCCTTGGGGATTAACTCCAAGGCGCACCTGAAAAACTGAGCGGAAACGTAGTTCTGCTAACTTGGAAGTCGGGGAGCTATCCTTATTCAAAACTGTGTTACGTGATGATTGGGAATGTATTAGGATCAGCGAAAAGCTTGTCCCATGCATACATCTTAAAGTGACTAGGCGGAGTGAGCAACGGGCAAGTGGAAGCGGACCTGGGCTATATGGTTTGGTGCTAGAGGCCCAAAAGTTGAATTGGACATTGGCATAGTTAGGAGTCTTAGACGGTTGTCAAAAAGACTAAAATTCTCATGATGTTGCCATCCCGAGGATGGTCGTGAAGCCACGGAATTGATCGGATTCACTAATATTGTGCCTTGAGTACACGGGGTGTTTGACCATGCGAGCCTACACCTGTGGTGAAGTATGTTTGCACTTTATTGTTTAGCTGGGCTAATGAAATGTAGGGCAGGAGCACCGCCTTCTCAAGTAAAGGGCTGGGGTCATTATAATTTGCTCAGCTTTAGCTGACAATTGCTTTTTTGCCACCGTGCGGTGGAATGTTGCTTGCAGGTGCTGCGGAGCCAAGTACAAAATAGATGGTTGAAGCCCATATTATTGTGCTGTCCCTCGATGGCCAAAGCAAATTGTTGTTTTATTTTTGTCATGTGTGGCCGGCCTACGAGCCGATGTATGTATAACATTACTTTGTTAAGTGAACTCTTGTAAGGCCATAAGGCCAAGTACTTTCGGTGTATTTGTTATTTCATTCCTATGGTAGTAAGTGGGCATTCATGATATTTGTGTTTCAATTATGGGTTCTTTCAAACTATGTAAAAGCTTCCGCTAGAATGCTCTGAGATTTGGGCGAGTAGTTATAGTTGACATTTGATATTCTTATGTAACCCTTCTGACTGTCCGTGGTATATGTCATAGGGTTCCAGCTGTACCTTCTGTTATATGCCATACGACAGATGGGGGTGTTACACTAGGCTGTCGTGTCTCCAAGAGCATCAACCTATGGTACTTCATCTCCGGGTTCGACTCCACGGCCCACTAAAATGATTTGGTCAAATGACCTTTAGTCTAAAATACTAAGTCCAATCATCCACCACCCCTCACCCAATGCCTCGTAAGCACTTAGTGGGGAGGAGGAAAGGGAATGTATTTAAGGTGGAGAGTAACAAATGTAAGCAGGTGATGGTGGAACTAGCCTAATATTAGTATAAATAAAAGAGCCATAACCAGAAGCTGTAAACTAAATAAGTAGGCAACGTACAGTAAATAAGTAAAGAGTGCATTTATTATGTACACAAATAAAGTAAATTAAAGTATGTAACCATCATCTATAGGAATGTCCATACAAATATATAGACCAAGGGGTCGTTTTGTAAGGGCTATTGTATAAAGAGTCCAACACAAATTTATATAATAGGTGTTAAGGGTTATATGCAATGATTATGCTATGTCATTGAAGTATGTTATGCTATGAACAAGCTAGTGCAACTCACACACCCGACTCAGTGCACACAGACCTTTAGTTCCCCCTTTTTGGAGCCTAACCTCCCAGGATACCTCAGAAGTGGCAAATGGAAGCGGTGGGTTGGGCCTCTCCCACCTCTAGATCGGTATCAACACTATCAGTCAGACCAACGCACGCCTCAATGCTGGTGCACTCAGCGGATCTCCTATGTGCCATTGCCTATTGGCGCACCTGACTTTATTTAGCTAAGTGCTAAACCACACTTGTCGAGTCAACATATTACTGTCGATACGAATACCCTCCAATATTGAATACCCACCACCTTATATATTATGCACATATAACATAATAGAATTTTACCACCGAGCCAAAGCTCCCCGGACTAACCCGTCCGTCACAAAACCATCTGAGCCATCATCTTGTAGTGTTAAACCGTCCATCACTTTAACCATCGAGCTGAACGCTCGAGTGAATAGACCAGACCGACCTCCCATATACATGCGGTGAGTGAAAGTGAAATCGTAGAATATTTCTAATTACTCTTGTATTCCTTTTAGTCTTATGGTTTGAGTTAACCTTGGACTGCCCAATACATTCCCTATGAAGGGCTCTCGAGGGCACTAGGAACTACGATGGGTTAAATCCCAAAGCACCATTTCACAAGTTACTTATTATTATTGGTATCTACCCACAGCCAACCGCATTTAATGTTATTCTTACTCTAACCTTAGTGTATTTTGACTCTCTCTCTCTCTCTCTCCACAGGAACGATGATCTTTCGTCGATCCTGAGCACCACTTAACACCAGTCAACCCAACATTTCCACATCATGACTCCTAATGATGAACTCATTTTCACTTCACCAAAACCAGTAAACTATTAACTACAACTTTCTATGTCCATTCCACATGCTATCACAATTTTTGCAGTTTTACTATATGCAAACCAACCTAAGCTATTTGATGTACATGATAGAAGGCACTCCAAATATTCATCCAAAAGCCCTAAGATAATTATTGGGGGTCTATCATAGCATATTTAGCCTAAATCCTGAAACTTGTAATTTTCCTAATTAATTTGGCATTTATTAAATTTTCCCAAAAGTTATGCCATGGGTAATTTTAAACTTGAAGTACGAGATTTCCTTAAGTTATGACAACCCAAAAATTATGAACACTATATGATGCTATAATAAAAGAGAATACCAAATTTCACAAATTTTCATAAATGCATTAATCGCTAATTAATTATTCAAAACAATACCTATAAATATAGGTAAAGAAGGAAGCACCACCAAACTTTGACCAAAAATTATACAAAAATTTCCAGAGATTTAATATGATCACAAAACTTTGCTGACTAAGTTTTATATAATTCCAAGTTTAGTAAGCTACATATAAAAATACTCCAAATAAATCCGCATTAGGGTACTTTGTGAAGAAACACACTTGTAACCTCATCCAAACTATATGTAACAATTTCCTAAGCTTCAATATATCCTAAAATTTTTTCTGGCCAAGCAATATAATTTTCCACTAAGATATGATATTTACTATCTATTTGTCAAAATAAGGTGCACTAGTTGACTTTACACATGAAGTACTGATAATACGTTTTGTAGCCTAAACTATTATCGTATTTTCTATTTTATAGTGTACAAATCATGTCTATTATTAGTTTATTTGTATCATTTTTATGTAAATATTATTGCCGCTGACTTTTTCTTGTCTTTTTGCAGGTTTCCAGAAAATTGGCCAAAATGACCTGACACGCCCCCCTGTCACGCCCTCCCTGGGCGTGACCTAGGGCATGTCACCCGATCCCGAGGACTTCTGCTGGAAGGGACAGGAAAACGAACAAAATTGCTGTCACGTCCCCCTGACACGCCCTCCCTGGGCGTGCCACCAGGCGTGACTATGGGCGTGTCGCCCTCTGCCGCAAAGCCTGCCGCCGCATTAAATGTCGTTTCTCCACAGCACGCAAACAGTACTGCCACGCCCCATGTCACGCCCGTGACATGTGCGTGACACCCTCCTTTTTCGGTGACTGACGGATTTCCAACCAATGATTTGGACATGACGTGCCTGTCACGCCCCCCTACACGGGCGTGACCTAGGGCGTGACCACTGACGTACCGAAGCAATAATCCCTCCCTCCAGAATCCAGAGCCCGAGGTCAACATAGTACTGTCACGCCCCCTGACACGCCCCCCCCTAGGGCGTCTCAGAGGGCGTGACCAACCCGAGAAAAATTCTATAAATTGAGACTCCCCCTCTCCATTTCAGCAAGCTTTGGTTGAGAGGGGGAGGTGCTGCCCCTTTGGTTCTTGAGTTTTTTTTCATGCTTTCTCTCTCTATCTCTCTCTTTGTAATTTTTGTTTAACCCTAGTTTAATCTTAGTTTGTTTTAGCTTTTATTGTAATATTGCTCTTGCATAGTGCTACTTGTAGGGCTAGAATAGGATTTCAATTTCATGCACTTGTAATTTTAATTTCAATAGTGTAACTTGCCCCTTTTTATTAATAGAAGTGTTATTTGTTTAGCTTGTGTTCTTTTTATGCTTTACTACTCATTCCCCCTCCTCCACTCCATTATGATTAACTAATCCTCCTTGTACTCGATTTTGATGATTCGAGGTTAGAGCGATTAAGTTATGATGTTTTAATTAATCTTTTCTTTTTAGGTTAGGGCCTTGAATTACTCTTGATTAATCATGGGTTGGAGGTATATTATAGATATATACTCTCCGCCTTTGCTTTCATTCTGGGCTAGCCGAGAGGCCGAAAGAATGAAGTGAGCATTCAAGAGTAAAGGGAGTTGTACGCACCCCTCGAGAGAGGCAGACGTCCAAATCTCCCGGATTGGAGTAAAATCCAATAGTGAGGTTCACCGCGTAAAGCGAGTTTTAGGCCTCCGATTTAGACGAGAGTCGGTCGGAACTTCCTAAACTCAGTTGGGCATGACTTCGAGAGAAGCGTGTTCAAGCTTTAGGAACCTCCACGGTCAAGGACCTTTATCCTATTAAGTTCAGATTTTTATCGCATTTTCTTAATCGTCTTTAGCCGAGGTGAATCTTGATTGAGTGCATTTCCATTTCATATTTTCTACCTTTCGTAGTAATCACCTATCTTGTGCTCTTTAATTAACTGCAGTAGTTTCCTTTCTAGCATAGTTCTTTGCTTAATAGCTTTACTTAATTGCGGTAGTTCTCTTTCTAGTATAGCTTACTTCCTTCCTTGCAATTAGTTTTTCTCTAAGCCCTAGTTTTTCCGTCGATAAGATAATAGCGTTCGTGTGAGTAAGCATAGCCAACAGTTCCCGGATTTCAATACGACACTTGTGTCCCCTTGCTACAATTCGATAGGTATACTTGCCTCATCGGGTTGCTAGTTCGGTTGCGTTTATTTTCTTTGAACCCTAGCGCGCAACAAGTTTTTGGCGCCGCTGTCGGGGAACCAACTTCCGTTGATATTTTGAAAACACGAACCTATTAATTTTATCTCTTCTCTTTCTCATCCTGTTTCTTTAAATTTTAAAAATCAAAAAATTTTATCACCGCTCTTAATAGTAACCAACCTCACAATTTTTCTACGCCACCTAATTCTCTCAAAAAGGGCAAAGGGCTTTAAGCGCCACTGTCTTGTCTAGTACCTTGCGAACCCTTCACGGGGTAGTCCTTGGGAAGTTCGGGAGTTAATCTATAAAAAAATCTATTTCAAAAAGAAAAAAAAATCTAATCTTTTTTCTAGTTTATCCTTTTTCTCTTCCTCTTCTTCTTTTCTGTTCTTTTAGTGCATGACCCGCGGGAGTCCGTCAGTTATTTTGGACTTGGACCACGAAATTGAGCGTACTCTTTGGAGAAGATCGCGATTTCAAGGGCCTACTATCCAAGTGCCGGTTGAGGACTCCGAGTCATTTGTTACTTTAAGAATGGAAGAACTTAACGTAGATGAGGTCGTGCAAAGGACTATGTCCTATTATGCACGACCGAACCTCGAGGGAACAGAATCAAGTATAGTCCGCCTTGCTATAGCAAATAATAACTTCGAACTAAAGCCTAGCATAATTCAAATGGTGCAGCAATATGTGCAATTTGACGGACTTCAAGATGAAGATCCGAACGCACATATAGCTAGCTTTCTTGAAATTTGCATCACCTTCAAGATAAATGGTGTCACAAATGATGCGATCAGGCTGAGACTCTTCCCCTTCTCTCTAAGAACTAAAGCTAAGTAGTGGCTTAACACACTTCCCAAAAATAGCATAACCACTTGGAATGAATTAAATGAAAAAATTTTGGCGAAGTATTTTCCGCCAGCTAAAACTGCAAAACTTAGGAATGACATCTCTGCCTTCGGACAAATAGACTCTAAAACCCTATATGAAACCTGGGAGAGATTTAAAGAATTATTAAGACGATGCCCACATCACGCGCTGCCTGTATGGTTACAAGTACAGACGTTTTATAACGGGCTAAATCAAAGCACGAAGCAAATGATAGACGCAGCTTCTGGCGGTACTTTAAATCATAAGACCCCGGAAGCTGCTCTTGAGCTTTTTGAGGACATGGCCATGAACACTTATCAGTGGAATGTGCCTAGGTCCCGCCCGAACAAGCCTACAGGTATCTATGAAGTGGACAAAGTTTCCCGGCTCGCTCTGTAAGTAGAAATCCTAAGCAAAAAGATAACGGAGATGACTGCTGCCTCCGCCCCTCAGGTATGGGAATCTGCAACCCCTACTCCAGAACATTTAGATTATGTTAATAATATGCCTAGAACTGCTTTTAATAATTTTTCTGCTGTGAATTTTCATCCGCCTGGTTTTAATTTTCCGAATAGTTATAACCCCGCTTTAAGAAATCACCCGAACTTTTCATGGAGTAATCCATCGAATGCGATGCGCCCACCCCCGCAAAATGATTTTTCTGCACCACCACCACCACCTCTTCAAAATTACCCAAAACCTCCAAGCTTGGAGGAATTACTTTCCAAATATATCACCACAAATGACGCTACCATAAGAACTTTAACCGGAAGCGTAAAAAGTCTAGAAAATCAGGTAGGACAGCTCGTGAAAATAATTTCTGAGCGACCCGCAGGGTCTCTTCCTTCCAATATCGAACCCAACCCGAGAGAGCAAGCGAAAGCTATAACTCTTCGGAGTGGGAAGCAAGTCTCCGGTATGGTAAGTAAAGAGCCCGAGGCCAGCTCCGCTCCCGCTTTTAAAAATCAAAGCTCCGCTCCGCTTCCACCCTCTGCTGAAGAAGTAATCACCCCCGCTTTAGAAAATAATCTCACTCCACCACCCATCTTCAAAAATAATTCAACTCCTCCATACCCCTCTGAACTTAATAGACAACGTCAAGATGATCAGTACTCCCGCTTCTTAGAAATCTTCAAACAAATCCACATTAATCTTCCCTTCCACGAGGCTTTTTCGCAGATGCCGAAATACGCCAAATATCTTAAAGACCTCCTCACAAATAAGAAGAAGTTAGAGAATCTTTCGCACGTCACGCTAAACGCTGAGTGCTCCGCCGTTTTAACAAATGGTTTGCTGAAGAAAATCAGTCACCCGGGTAGTTTCTCTATCCCGTGTGTCTTCGGTGATCTTTTTGTTAAACACGCGTTAGCCGACTTAGGCGCGAGTATAAACCTGATGCCCTTTTCGTTGTTCAAAAAGTTAGGGATTGGTATCCTTAACCCCACGCATATGAGTATCCAGATAGCCGATAGATCCGTCAAGTACCCGTTAGGAATAGTGGAGGACGTTCTAGTGAAAGTCGACAAGTTCATCTTCCTGTGGACTTTGTCTTTTTGGACATCGAAGAAGACGTCGAGGTTCCCCTGATCCTTGGCCGACTCTTCCTTGCCACCTCCCGAGCCATCATTGACGTAAGCAATGGTAAGCTCTTTCTTCGAGTAGGCGACGATGAAGTCACATTTTCTATCACCCCTTCGATGAAGAACACCTTAGCAAACGATGACTCATGCTTTTTCGTAGATGCCGTGAGAGATGATTCTTCCTACTGCCTCTCCGACTTTAAAAAAGAATTTCCTACTTTTTGCTCCTCTTCTCTTACAACTGAATCACTGCAAGGAAGTGATGAATCTTCTTATTGTCTTTCTGAGTTTGAAAAAGAATTTTCTGATTTTTGTTCTTCCTCTTTTCTTCCCACTGAATCGCTACAAGAAGCCGTCTTGGCTGCTAGCCCCACCCCTTGTTACGTTCCTTATAAAAAAGTTTATGAAGATATTATTTTTGAAAAAGAAAGAATCTCAAAATCCTCTTATGAAGAACCCCTTACCCTAGAACTTAAAGAACTTCCCAAACACCATAAGTATGCTTTCTTAGAAAAAGATTCCAAGTTACCAGTTATCGTTTCGGCGTACCTCACGGATACGCAAAATGATAAACTTCTTCTAGTTCTACGTAAGCATCGCTGGGCTATTGCTTGGCAAATTTCTGATATCAAGGGCATAAGCCCATCTTTTTGTACCCATAAAATTTTAATGGAAGATAATTCGTGTAACTCTATCCAACCTCAGCGCCGTATAAACCCGAACATGAAAGAAGTAGTTAAGGGCGAGGTTATGAAATTATTAGATGCAGGAATTATCTACCCTATTTCGGACAGTAAGTGGGTTAGCCCCGTTCAGGTAGTTCCAAAGAAGGGAGGGATAACCGTAGTTAGTAATGAGAATAATGAATTAATCCCGACACGGACGGTGACGGGTTGGCGTATGTGCATAGATTACCGTAAGTTAAATGACGCCACCCGCAAGGACCACTTTTCTTTACCGTTTATCGACCAGATTTTAGAACGTCTCTCCAGCCATAGCTTTTATTGTTTTCTCGATGGCCTCTCGGGGTACTTTCAAATACCCATCTCTCCTAAGGACCAAGAGAAAACTACGTTTACTTGTCCCTTTGGCACATTCGCGTACCGAAGAATGTCGTTTGGATTATGCAATGCGCCAGCTATATTCCAGCGATGTATGCTCGCAATATTTGACAAGTACGTAGAAAGCATTATGGAGGTATTCATGGACGATTTCTCCATGTTCAGCGATTCCTTCTATAGATGTTTAGAAAACCTCGAAAAAGTCTTAGAACGATGCAAAGAAACTAACCTTGCCCTAAATTGGGAAATATGCCATTTTATGGTGAGGGAAGGGTTAGTTTTGGGTCATAAAATTTCTGCTAAAGGTATTGAGGTAGACGTTGCCAAGATAGAAGTTATTGAGAAGTTTCCGCCGCCTACAAACATAAAAGCTATAAGAAGTTTCCTAGGCCACGCTGGTTTTATCGTCGTTTTATAAAGGACTTCTCCAAGATCACAAAGCCCCTCACCCATCTCTTAGAAAAAGACGCTCCATTCATTTTTGATGACTCTTGTATTTCTGCCTTTGAATCAATTAAAGAAAAGTTAATTAACGCACCGATTATGATAGCTCCGGTGTGGGACCTTCCATTCGAGATTATGTGCGATGCGAGTAGTTTTGCGGTGGGAGCCGTGTTAGGTCAACGCATATCTAAAAACTTCCACCCCATCTATTATGCTAGTAAAACCCTCACATCTGCACAAGAAAATTACACCACAACCGAGAAGGAGCTCTTAGCTGTAGTATTCGCCTTTGATAAATTCCGCCCTTACATTACACTTTCAAAAATCATTGTTTTTACGGACCACTCGGCCCTTAAGTACCTTCTTGCCAAAACGGATGCCAAGCCTCGCTAGATTCGCTGGGTCTTACTCCTCTAGGAGTTTGACTTAGAGATCCGTGATAAGCGAGGAGCCGAGAACTTGGCCGCCGACCATCTATCCAGATTAGATAACCCCTTTATAGAAAAATTAAATGAAAAATCTTTTAATGACTATTTTCCTGATGAGAAGCTGCTTTTAGTTAATACATCTACTTCTCCTTGGTTCGCGCACATCGCCAACTATCTAGTGGCCCGGGTTCTCCCAAAAGAGTTCTCCTCTCAGCAAAAGAAGAAATTCTTTTCTGAGCTGAAGAACTACTTTTGGGAAGACCCGCATCTTATCAAGTGATAAGGATATGTGTTTCTTATGATGAAGGAATTGATATTATAAAACATTTGCATGAAGGTCCGAAAGGTGGGCACTATCAAGCTGCTCGCACCGCTCATAAGGTGCTTTGCGCGGGTTTTTACTAGCCTAGCCTGTTTAAGGACGCGCAAGCCTTTGTGAGCAGGTGTGATAGTTGCCAACGGTCGGGCAACATCTCTAATAAAAATGAAATGCCGCAATATTATTTCTTAGAGTGCGAAATTTTCGACCTCTGGGGAATTGATTTTGTTGGCCCCCTTCCTTCTAGCTTCGGAAACAAATTTATTTTAGTTGCTGTTGATTATTTTTCACGATGGGCTGAGGCCCAAGCTCTTCCTACGAACAACTCCCGAGTTATAGTCACGTTTTTTAAAAAATTATTTTCTAGATTCGGTACGCCTCGCGCAATCGTTAGCGATAGGGGTTCCCATTTCTATAACGCACAATTTTCAAAAATCCTTACCAAATACGGCGTTACACATAAGCTGTCCACTGCCTACCACCCCCAAACTAACGGACAAGTCGAAGTAGTTAATAGAGAAATACAAAGAATATTAGAAAACACTGTTTCAACTTCTAGAAAAGACTGGTCAGCCAAGCTTGACGATGTTCTATGGGCCTACCGAACAGCGTACAAAACCGCCCTCGGATGTACGCCGTATCGGCTGGTCTATGGAAAATCGTACCATCTTCCCGTAGAGTTAGAACACCGCGCCTTTTGGGCCTTAAAATTTTTAAACTTCGATCCCCACTCAGTCGGTGACCTTCGAAAATTTTAACTAAATGAACTCGACGTGTGGCGCTCTTATGCTTATGAAAATAATAAACTTTATAAAGAGCGGACGAAGCGTTTACACGATAAACACTTAAGGCACCCTAAAAAATTTAAGCCGGGCGACCAAGTCCTTTTATATAATTCTCGTTTACGTTTATTTCCGAGCAATTTAAAATCTCGCTGGTCTGGCCCGTTTTCTGTTTTAGAAGTATTTCCTTATGGAACTGTTTTAATTTCTCACCCTGATAAGGGAAATTTCAAAGTGAATGGTCAGCGTCTTAAACTCTACTTTTCTGGTGATGATGATGTCAGTCCAAACATTATTAAGTTTCTGCTTCACGAACTTTAATCTTGAACTTTTAATTTTTTGCTAAAGACAATTTTATTTCGGGACAACATTATTTTTTTGGACAATATTATTTTTTTGATGCGTCGAGCTCAACGACGCTTTAACCAAATGGCGCTCTTGGGAGGCAACCCAAGTTATCTTTTTCTGTTTTCTTTATTTTACAATTTTTGCCTCGGACTGCTCCGACAAACTGAAGCTTCTGCGATCGCCTGCTCCAACATTGCTGAATCCATCACGAAGTCCAAAGAAGACATTCGGAGGAGCGTCATCACTCAGCTTTCGCAGCAAATAAATCCGGGGAAGTACCTGTATTTCAATTGTGTCTTTCAATTCTGTACTTTATTTTTCTCTCCTTCTCCAATCCCCTTCTTTAGCTATTGAGGGCAATGTCTATTTTAAGCTTGGGGGAGGACTCCTTCATTTTTGCTTAGTGTAAATATTTTTCTTTTTGTATATATTTTAAATATTTCCAAAAAAAAATGAATATCTTAAAATTCCAAAAAAAAAAGAGAAAAAATTTCTAAAATTCCCAAAAAAAAAGAGAATATTTCTCAAAATTAAAAAATATATATATGTGTTTTTGAATGGTTTAGACATTTTGGTATTTCAATAGTACCCCTAGTTTTTGTTTTTGTTTTACTCAAAATCTCCTATAAACAACTTAGTTAATTATAATATTTCTAATCGTCCTTTTTAATTATGTTTCAAAAGTAAAATGTTGGTCATGCTGTGTTTCTAATTCACGGTAGCATGTTAAGGTGAAATATTTTTCTAAAACTCGCATTTCTATTATGGTTTTTTGTTGTTTATTTCCTTTACTTTCTCAAAAATTCATCATCCACTATTTTCTTTTTCATTTTTGAATAATTTTTGTAAAGTCAACTTTTGAATAACGTAGTAGATGTGAACGATCCAAGTCACCTATTATTTCTATTTTCAAGTTAATTTCATTAATCTTCTTTTATTATCTAGGACTCGCTTTTTGAAAATTTTCAAACCTTTGTTTTAAATAAATTCAAAAGCGTGAAAATGATTTAGGCCGTTTTTGTTTTCGTTTGAGCTTTCCTGCCAACCTAAAAACTTTTACCACTAGTTAGCCGTTTTTGAGCCTTTTTCCGATTTCATTTGATAGCTCCTCCCTTCATTTCAGTTTCACCAAAGCCAAAATTTCCAACCTATCAAATCACACTAGCCTTTTTGAGTTTCATAAATTATTTTGACGATTTTGATAGAGTATTTTGTAATTTTTGTGGGAGAAAGGTTTTCGAAAAAAAAAAGTATGTTCGAAAGTGATGTTTATTTTTGTTTGGCCAACTCAAAAAGGAAAATAAAAATATTTATGGCCTTTCTTTAAAAAAAAAATTGAAAAAAAAAAGAAGAAAAAGAAAAAATGTGTATATATTGTTATGAAAGTTTTTGAAACTCTTTGCTTTGGTTTAGTGTGATTTTAAAACCTTCACGTTTATCTTTGAATTCCACTCCTAATCATATTCCTAAACCAAACGTTACTGTCCTATTTAAGTCCTTTTGATTCACGCTTTTTGATTTTTATTTAACAACTAAGAAAAGAAAAACAGTAAATCAATTTTAGTTTTGGATTTAAACCTAGATTTTTGTTAATTAAATTGATATAATTATAATGCGTTGCTTGGATCTAGTAACAACTCAATGCGTGTTTTTCATTTATGTTGCTTTGCTTAAGTCCATTTAAAAAATCTCGTTAAAATTTTGGATGATTTGTTTTTATTAAGTAAAGTTTATAAAAGTTTTACCATACCTAAATAATTATTTTAGACTTACATTTCACCTTTTCCCTACTAAGAATTTCGCATAGTACTTGTGTAGGCATAATTAGAACTTTTTGATTAGCATTTTTATAAATATCTAGTTTTAATATTTTTGCTTGGGGACAAGCAAAACTTAAGCTTGGGGGAATTTGATAATATGTTTTATAGCCTAAACTATTATCGTATTTTCTATTTTATAGTGTACAAATCATATCTATTATTAGTTTATTTGTATCATTTTTATGTAAATATTATTGCCGCTGACTTTTTCTTGTCTTTTTGCAGGTTTCCAGAAAATTGGCCAAAATGACCTGACACGCACCCCTGTCACGCCCTCCCTGGGCGTGACCTAGGGCGTGTCACCCGATCCCGAGGACTTCTGCTGGAAGGGACAGGAAAACGAACAAAACAGCTGTCACGCCCCCCTGACACGCCCTCCCTGGGCATGTCACCAGGCGTGACTATGGGCGTGTCGCCCTCTACCGCAAAGCCTGCCGCCGCATTAAATGTCATTTCTCCACAGCACGCAAACAGTACTGTCACGCCCCATGTCACGCCCATGATATGGGCGTGACACCCTCCTTTTTCGGTGACTGATGGATTTCCAACCAATGATTTGGACATGACGTGCCTGTCACGCCCCCCTACACGGGCGTGACCTAGGGCGTGACCACCGACGTACCGAAGCAATCATCCCTCCCGCCAGAATCCAGAGCCCGAGGTCAACATAGTACTATCACGCCCCCTGGCACGCCCCCCCTAGGGGGTGTCGGAGGGCGTGACCAACCCGAGAAAAATTCTATAAATTGAGACCCCCCTCTCCATTTCAGCAAGCTTTGGTTGAGAGGGGGAGGTGCTGCCCCTTTGGTTCTTGAGTTTTTTTTTCATGCTTTCTCTCTCTCTCTCTTTGTAATTTTTGTTTAACCCTAGTTTAATCTTAGTTTGTTTTAGCTTTTATTGTAATATTGCTCTTGCTTAGTGCTACTTGTAGGGCTAGAATAGGATTTCAATTTCATGCACTTGTAATTTTAATTTCAATAGTGTAACTTGCCCCTTTTTTATTAATAGAAGTGTTATTTGTTTAGCTTGTGTTCTTTTTATGCTTTACTACTCATCCCCCCTCCTCCACTCCATTATGATTAACTAATCCTCCTTGTACTCGATCTTGATGATCCGAGGTTAGAGCGATTAAGTTATGATGTTTTAATTAATCTTTTATTTTTAGGTTAGGGCCTTGAATTACTCTTGATTAATCACGGGTTGGAGGTATATTATCGATATATACTCTCCGCCTTAGCTTTCATTCTGGGCTAGCCGAGAGGCCGAAAGAATGAAGTGAGCATTCAAGAGTAAAGGGAGTTGTACGCACCCCTCGAGAGAGGCAAACGTCCAAATCTCCTGGATTGGAGTAAAATCCAATAGTGGGGTTCACCGCGTAAAGCGAGTTTTAGTCCTCCGATTTAGACGAGAGTCGGTCGGACCTTCCTAAACTCAGTTTGGCACGACTTTGAGAGAAGCGTGTTCAAGCTTTAGGAACCTCCACGGTCAAGGACCTTTATCGTATTAAGTTCAGATTTTTATCGCATTTTCTTAATCGTCTTTAGCCGAGGTGAATCTTGATTGAGTGCATTTCCATTTCATATTTTCTACCTTTCATAGTAATCACCTATCTTGTGCTCTTTAATTAACTGCAGTAGTTTCCTTTCTAGCATAGTTCTTTGCTTAATAGCTTTACTTAATTACGGTAGTTCTCTTTCTAGTATAGCTTACTTCCTTCCTTGCAATTAGTTTTTCTCTAAGCCCTAGTTTTTCCGTCGATAAGATAATAGTATTCGTGTGAGTAAGCATAGCCAACAGTTCCCGGATTTCAATACGACACTTGTGTCCCCTTGCTACAATTCGATAGGTATACTTGCCTCATCGGGTTGCTAGTTCGGTTGCATTTATTTTCTTTGAACCCTAGCGCGCAATAAGTACTAAGAGGAAATGTCAAATTATTAAAAATAATTTATTAGTGCATACATATGGTGTTTGATTAACTTTCCAGAGTTTCATATCATTCTAAGACAATTAAACTATAGTTACTTCGATATCATAAAAAAGGGCAAGATGAAGGTTATATCTACAAGTATGGGCCACTGTTATCTAAACATCCTATAATAAATTTTAGAGGTTAATATTTCTATAAAATTACCCCTACCAAAATCTCATGAAGATTCAAGGTCATAGGACCCCTTAATTATTCCATAAGGTGTATAGACCTAAATATTTTCTAAGTGATTAATGTGTGGTTCATGTGTTCAAATACCACAAAATTCCTTCCTAGCAAATTTTACCACCCTAAGATCACATGGACTAAACACCAAGTCCATAAAATGACATATCACCCTACGTCCACACAAACCCCCCAAAGTTCAACCTTAGGGTTTGAACTAGGGTCCTATTGCAAATCCACCTTAATCCACCACAATCTCCATGTGAAGGTGTTTATTGTCATAACAAATCAGTGGCCCAAGTTTCAACCTCTTTTGAGGTGATTTGATCACTCAATAACCACAAGGGACACTTTGACCTAAATAACCCTTTTAGGCCAAGGCTAAGGTCTACTAATGTCAAAACCTAATCATTTCCAAATTGGATGATATTTTATATAGTCTTATATTGATCCCAAGGACCACTCACCAAAATTTTTGAGGATTTGCAGATCATTAGACCGTTTAATAAACCTTGCATGAAAAATGAAATGATTTCCAAAACTTTAGAAAAGTGTTTTCCAAAAATTACCATTTTTAGATATGTTATAGATCTATATATTAATGGCACATGCTCCAAATTTCAAGTCATTTGGTGTTCAGGATTGATGGAGGCACCCCAAACAATCTATGATCAACCTTAAGTATAGACCTCACCAAAATGAGTGCTGCGATCTGACCTAAACTCTAAATTTTCTCAACTAAATTTTAAAATACACTAGAATCATATGGCTACAAGTTTCATGTTGACCACATTTTTTGTAAAGGCCTCTAAGTATTTTAAATTTAAATCCTAAGGCAGCTGATTTTCTGTGAGAGAGTTACATATACCCTAAAGTTTAAGGCTTCAAGATTTGCACAGATCTTAAAGCATGATCGGGCGACGGCTGGCTTTCTTCTTCCTCCAGCAAACAATCTCGATCCACCCGACCTAGATCCAACTCCAGCCCCAATTCCCGGCCCTCCGGTCACCTCCCCGACCAACCACCGCCACAACCACCTCCGTAACAGCAGATTCTGGTGAACACGACACAATTTTTTTTTATCACGGAAACCTAGTGGATAAACTCCACCCGATCGGGCTAAATTGAGCCCGATTCATTTCTTTAAAGATTCCTAGGATCTAATCCATGAAAAAGGAGTAGAGGAGGACCTGGTTTGCGTCTTGAACGCGAGTGCTTTGCCTCCTAACCATTTTCGGCCATCGAGTTTGGGCTCTCTACAACTCCTATACCAACCTCAATGAAATTGAGAAAGGATCGAGGGAAATGCTTGCCCTTGCTCTGGTGAAGATCCTTATAGAGGGAATTTAGGAGAGGAAGCCCGTAACTCCCCAAATTTATAAAACACCATTAATGGAAAAAACCTAGTTTTTCAGTTTCAGCCAAATTAAGGGGGTTGTGCCACCCCAATAGTCGGCCACCCAATGGAAACTCTTCCTCTCCCTTAGAGGAGTAAAAGCAAAATAAAAGTGGTAGGTTATGGAGCCTCCATGGCCATAATGGACATTATGCTCAAATTTTCTATCTCATCTATATTAAGGAAACTCCAATTCTCTCTCCTAGTCACCAATCTTAGAAATTGGTGTGCCCCAAAGGTGTCTCTTCACCTCCTAGATTAATGGGCCACACTAGCTTGGGCTTATCCCACTTTGATTGGGCTAGGTTACCCTAAATTGAACAATGAGTTGACTTTGTCCAAATTAGCCACTTGGGTGACTTAGGCATGGGGCTTTTGGGGCCATTGGGTCCCCATGACGCCAAGAGACTAAGGGTGAGGTCAATTTGACAATTAGGTGGTCAATTGACCCAAATTGAGAGAAGTTGAAATTCTTAGGCTTAAGGTTGACCTTGTTCAACTTGGCCTCTTTTGTTGACTCCAATGGGTCTCTATGGCTCTAATGGACCCTCTAATGGGATAGAGATGTTGTGGCGGGGTCATGGAGTCATGGTGAAGCCCTAGGGTCAACCCTAATCTAGTGTTTGAAGTTCTGCTATTTGCAGCCTAAGGTAGTTCACACCCTAATACCCATGTTCACCCATCATATTAAAGCTTCCAAGGGTTTTGTCATGACCTAGTCATGAAAAAACCACCCTAGGGGTCTAGGTGCCTGAGATATGTTACAAATCCAAATACATAAAAAAAAAAAAATTCGCCCCCGAAATTCAGGTTAGTCCTACAGAGCTTCAAGTACGATAAATAAAATGCAACATCCCTATAGGTTAAAGGGGATACCTGACGTGAAAAGTTCCGGGTACCTTTAATACATCAAGTCCTGCGGCTCCCATGTGTGCTCCTCTTGTCCATGATTCCTCCACAAGACCTTGACTAGCAGAACCTTCTTGCACCGCAAGACACACACTGTCGTATCATCTATCATGACCGACCCTAAGCATACCGATCGATCAGAAGCTACTGAGCCATATACACTAGGATCTTGCTCCTCCGGCTGATAAACCTCAACATGCGTCACAAAATCCATGACTTCTTTCTTTATTCTCGAGAAAAAACAAGTTCTGGTAAACACAATTATCTTTTTGTAATTTGAGTCCTTGTTTGTGAGTGTAGACAAGGACTCTATACGCTCCCTCAACACGATCAGGTTCTTATTCCTTCTAGTACGCCCGAGTAATCAATCAACTCATCTTCACGAGTTATCCAATCTTATCAATTACCGGGAATGATCACTTCGTCAAATGACCCATCATTTTAAAAATAAAAAAGGGTGTACTCGTGAATTTTTTGAGATTATCATTAATACCCATTAATTTCTGTGTCATTTTGTCGTAATTACACTTGATACTCAAAAACCAAATTTTCGTAGTCATGAATCTTGCTAACCGTGACTATGTCATCAAACGTATATATTCTTGTCCTTGATGCTATCTGAATGAAGTCTGTAGAGTCATACCTAAGGTATACGTCTTTGATATATTGTCTCATCATTTCATACAAATTCCTAGATTTATCGTACTTCCATTGTTACAACATAGCAATTTAATCTTATCTTCCCAGATAACCTGAATCGTGTTACCCGCCATCTAATTCACTTGATATCTTGTAATAGTTAAGTCTCGTAATTTCTTCTCCTAATTACCAAGATATTGTCCCGGTAGTGTTACAGATCATCATTCCAAACACAGTTTTACAAAATGGTATCTTCGCCCGAATAACGCCGAATAAGATCAACTTCAATCTCACTATGATTGGGATAACACATTTTCTATATTAGGTCTAAGGAAACCCAAGTCAGTAACTAATTTTCCCAATAAACAAAAGATAAGCCCCCAACCTAATTTAGGCTAAGTATCTTCGATATCACTATATTATATTCGTCCTAGATGTGTGCACAATCCCTAGGGCATCAACCCCAGATTTGGAGTTCCATCCTGAAACTTGTTGGTATACTCCATACTTTAAACCCTCCGTGTCACATTTATGACAACCTTATAAGGTTCACAATATTCGCAATCTTAAATGCGTCTCTTCCGAACTTGAATTCCTATCCGACCCTCGTTGTTTGTCTTGGTGGTTGTCTCCAGGTAATCTTATTACTTGTATGAGGGTTGAGACTAAGTGTCTTATACTATTCTGCTAATATATTATTGTCCTCAATTCTCCTTAAGGCAGTCGTACTAGTTTGAGTAATCCTTGATAAGGACCGTAGGGACACCCGAGTTTACGGCTTAGGTAGCCATTCTCGTATTAAACTACTCCTTTATTTTCTTTGGGTATATCCTTACCTTACCCAATTTAAAACCCAAGGTCTATTTTAGACTCGAGCATAATATAAGGAGTCATGGTTAGTCATGTGTTTTAGGGGGTTGAGTCTAACTCATTGACTAGAGAATTATACGATATGATCTTCGTAGCTGGAGGTGCTCCCAGCTGGGGGTAGGGTTTGTCGAAGGCTACAAATAAGAACTCCAATTTTTAGCTAATGTACAAGTGGAACTAATGAAAGGTGGATCTTTGTATGTGATTCCCCTGATAGGCACACCATTGATTCCGCTACTAGTTTGTCCTAAAACTAAGCTCGCACAGGGTGTCCTAGGGTTTTCGCGGACATCTTCTCTTGTATCGATGTTTGCCTCTGATACCAGTTTATAGCACCCCTTTTTTTCAAAACTAACAGGGTCTTATGCCCAGAACCGCAGCTTTGCAATGACACCAACACTCCCGGGAAGGTCGTTAGTACGAAACGACGATCCTGCCGGACATACCGATCGCAGAAGAGAAGATTAAGTATAAGGGTAATGTAAAAACCCAAATACTAGTCCATCGAAAATCACACGAATATAATATAAATCTCCATGAAAGGAGAGTCCAAAAAAATAATAATCAGAGTACCAACAAAGGGCTTCATGCCCAGTGCATCAAAGCCTTACAATATATCACTCAAACACAGAAGCAAATCCATCAGGCTACTAATGATCAGGACTCACTATCCCTGCAAATTGAACTACCGTGCTAGGCTATCCCGTCTCCAAGTGCACCGACCTCTGGTGCTGCATCTCAGGTTTCGGCTCCACGATCCCCTAAAATGATTTGGTCAAACAACCATTAGTCCAAAAGACTAAGTCCCATAATATATCACCCCTCCCCCAATAGATCCTAGGCACCTAGCTGGGAGAAGGAAATGGAAGGTATTTAAGGTGGAGAGTAATAAAAGTAAGCAGGTGATGGTAGAACTAGCTCAACATGAGTATAAATAAAAGAGTCATAACAAGAAGCAGTAAAGTAAACTAGTTGCCAACGTAAAGTAAATAAGTAAAAAGTGCATTTATTATCTACACAGATAAAGTAAATTAAAGCAAGTAACCATGATCAATAGGAATGACAATACAAACCAATAGACCAAGGGGTCATTTTGCAAGGCCTATTGCATAAAGAGTCCCACACAAATTTATACAATAGGCGTCGAGGATTATATGAAATGATTATGTTATATCATGCAAGTATGCTTTGGTATTGATGCGCTAGTGGTAAGACTACCGTTCACGACCAAGTAATAATAATGAGGAGTAGCATCCCCGAGTATCGATCTCACATGGAGTGCAAGTAGGGAACATTGGTATTAGCATTTAGAGAAAGGAGTGCAAGTGTCATGTTAACAAGTGGGGTTTGATTTGAATATCCTATGCTAAAGCAATATAAAACTAGCACGGTTCTCCTTCACCGCATCGCCCAGATGAATCACTCCGAAGAGTAATAACGGAAGTGAATGAACAAGTGAGGGTAGAAAACACCTCTTCTCGGTGCCCACTTCTAGCAAGGGCTAGAATTGCCCAAACACACTATACACTAGAACAAAAATAAAGCTTTCTAACACATATAATGCTCAGGAAATCACCAAATAAACACACAACAAAATCTTGAACAATACATGATTATGAAACTATAATAGCGCTAGCAGGAGTTCAGCAGAAAGTAAATCCTGGAAAATGGAGAAGATGTTCCAACCAAAACTTAGAAGCTTTCCAAGGTTCTTGGCCGAAAACTAGGGGTGTCAACCTTCGTTCTTTCTTGGTCTTCAAAAGGAGTCCATGATCCGGGAGGAGTTGTTACTTCATCCTTCATACCTTTCTTCATTGTGTTGAGGTTGTGGAGGCGTATGGAAGCTTGGCGGGCTGCAATAAGTAGCTTGAACAGGAGCTTGGAAGATAGCAATGGAAACGGGGGGTTGAAGGCAAACCTTTTGCAAGCTCTATAGAGTGGAATGGGTGGTCGGATCTTCCCTCCAAGGAAGAGAGAGAAAAAGGGGGCTGGAGCTTCGTTTTCCGGCTCAAGGGAGCAGAAAATGCGGGCTGGACGAACTATATCCTGCAATGGCCAAATCTGCATCTTATATAAAAAATCATCAGAAAAATGGTCTCGCACGGTTCGGCGCACGACCGTGCGCGAACCGTGCGATATAAACTTTAAGCATACGCTTGCAAAGAAGAAGCATTGACCCGTGTATTTCCTTCGCGCACGACCAATCCGCCCATGCGTGAAGTAATTTGCACGGGTAACCACAGTGAGCTCAAATCGCAGGAAAAACTAGAAGGCTACAGGATAAACGTGTGTTTCCTTCGCGCACGGTTTCGATGAAACCGTGCGTGAAGCATTCGCACGAGCTAGTCACTTCTCCAAAATGACTTGTAGAAAATGCATGACAAAATCTAAATGTGAGCCAAGAAAACGGACGACCGTGCGTTTTCCTCAAATCAGAGTTCTAAAATGTGGAAAACTGACCACCTGTAAGCAATGAAAACTAAGCAATGGAGGTCCCTCCAGCAAAACAGAAATGCAGTAAAAGCTACTAGAACAAGCCCCAGGGAGCACCACGTGCGTACCCCAACAATCAAATGCACAATTGCACACCCAAGGGATAGAAAAGCACACAACTCATGAAATGCATAAGGACAAAAATAACAGTGAAAACAACGTAATAGTGATGTGCAATGACATGAAGGCCAGCCCAGATAAGCCCGTAAAACCCTATATAAATAGGACTCATAACACCCCCCCCCCAGATTTACCTATTTGCGCGTCCCAAGCAAAGAAGATCCTCGCAGACAAGAAAAAGTACTAACTAACATAGAAATAATGATCCGGAGTACCATGCGAAGTCGCTTGCTTACGGGCGTAAAAATTAATTAAAGAAAATTTCTATGCATACAGATTAATTTACAATTTTTCAGCATGCGTAAAATTAAATTCTAAGACTACTCAAAAAATAAATCGCGGTGAATCTTCCGGTCACACGTTGGGAGAAAATAAACTTGCCGCTAAGACAAGTATTGCCAAATATCGGGAATCGGGACAACCTCAAAATGAATCCACCAATGTCGGTGACCATATGCTTGCATGTTCGCATTCTCTCCCCGGCACTAGTTTGACTTAAGCGCAAGTCTGTAGGTCTTTGGGTAGAATTGGTGTTTGGGTTAAGGCGAGTTAAATAAGAATAAAAATGAAGGCTATGCACAAATCCCAACTGAGCTAGCATAACAAGAAATAAATCCACTAACCACAATAAACACGAGTACACCATACCCCCAGACTTGATTTTTAAATCATGGGTGTGTGCACCACCAACACCAAAAACTGTTTTAACTCAAAATAGATTTTCAATAAAACTTTTCCTTTCTCATTTTCATTACTTTTTCATAGTTTCTTTTCATAAATTTTCTTTTTTAAAACCTCTTTTTTTTACAATTCCAGCAAATATAAGCATTTGAAAACATCCACATTTTTAACAAATACAACAACCATTAACACCCCAAACTAGAAATCAGAAAATGAAAAAGCTCAATTTGGGCATGCAACTAGGATTGGCTACTAGGCTTTGGTGAATAAAATGTGGAGCTGAAGCAAAAGGAAGGATAGGCACAATGGGGCTAGCGAAGATAAGATGTTAGGAACGGGCACAAAGCTCAACCTGGACAAAATGATGGCCTACATCATGCTCACGCTTAACTAACCATGTACCCATGTTTCAAGAGTAGCTTGGGGCAAGTTCTTAGCCAATGAGAAAGACTATCCATTCTCTTGACTCGAGCAATATGAATCTATCGGCAGTCTACACACATCCCTAAGCTATCGTCGAATTCACACCGGATTCACAAATTTTTTAGCAGCATAAAAAGAATTTGCGCTGTTAGAAAAAAATATAAACTGACAACATGCAGAAAAATTAATTCTACTCTAATTTCTACATGAGACGGGAGCACTTGACTAGGAACACAGCAAGGCCAACATTTTACCCCATCTCATAATCTTATGTTAGCACGATAATTTTCCCAAATCTAACGAAAGAAGCAAGTTTGACTCACAGCACGCAAAAAGTTAAGTACGCGCTCAAGTGGGTGCATTGGTGCACAATGCAATGAATTGCATAATTCCAATAAAAGCAACTTCTAGTATACATATGAAGTGCAATTGCAATGGGTAACAACGACGGGCTCTCCCCCAGACTTAATCTAAACCATACAGCAAATGATATAAGAAATGAAATCAAAAAGAGGTGAGGGAAGAGGTTACCCAATGCTCAGAGATGAGCATACAAGAAGTTACGCATTTAAAATTGATCAACCAGCCCACAGCCCAAGTAAAAATCACGTGCAAGAGCAAATCTCAAAAAAAAAAAAATAGGCAGCACAAGCAAAAAGCAAAATAAGCAAAGCAAGGCAAGCAATCACCTTGAAACACGGCTAAAGGCGGCAAACTCGGGTTGTCTCCCATAAGCCCTTTTCTTTACCATCCTTAAGGTGGACCAAATAACTGTATGAGCAGTTATATAGTATTATTCAGGTAACAAAAGTATAACGAGCAAATAGGAAGAATAATCCAAAATCAAAAACAACATTTAGCAGCACGAACATCAGAAGCAACAGAAAAAAAGAGACGGCCCCGGTTATCCTCCACTTCTCAACTAAATGATGATTTGTGATAAATCTCTCCCGACATGCGAAATGAGGAATAGGGGAAAGCTTTAGGGCCCAAAGAAGACAAATCTCCCTTACCCCTACCCTCCTCCTTGACGCGTCAACGTGCAAAACTCTGTGCCTTGCACAGGAGAAACTCCTTTCATCGCAATTCAACCGTAGGAGAACGCTAGGGCGATAATTTCACGCCCGATATTTTATCATCCAGATCACCATCCATAACCGAGGGCATCCTTTCCTCACCCGCAGAGGGTGGCAGTTCATCCCACATCACCTGTTTAAAAGTTTTACAACATTTACCTCGTCCAATAACTATTTTTAAATCGATTATCTGCACGCTCTCAGTAGCAGTGCTCATTCCACATTCCTTCTTATCTTTATCTCATTCTACACTCATCAGCTCCGAACTTGATTATTCATCTGCTGGCTTTAGCAAATTCTTCACTTGCATAGTTATATCTTGCTCTCGAAGCACCACATCTGCCTTATCAGCACTAGATAATTTGTAAGATAGAGAAGCATTAACTTTTCGCAGATTTTCAGATTCACATGGGACTAGAGCGGGAAGTGATTGCGGAGACGGTAATTCATCCTTAGAAGCTAAGGTAATTTCGCAAGCATTAAAGCATAGCGTTTCCTCACTGGCTTTCAAGAATGGAACCCCCAAAATGGGTCTTGAGTTATTTCCCTCCGATCCCAGTACCTGAAAGTCGGTGACTACAACAACCCCGTTAAGTTTCACTTCCACATTTTTAATTACCCCATCAGTTTTGACAATCGAACCATCAGCAAGCACAAGTGGTTTCTGGATATTATTTCTGACATTTAAATCCTGTTTCACAATATCTTGCAAGGCAAGAATGTTGCACGTAGAACCTGAATCACAAATGGCTACCATTTCTATTTCATTAATCTCACACTTGACGGCTAATTCATTGTTACTGCACTCGCCCACCTCTACATAACTCTTCCCTTATTCACGGGGATTTTTCTCTGTGTCACTTGGGAGGGCGCCATTAGTGCATTCAGAGAACTCATAGGGAAACTGCTTAATGGCGAGGATGTCCCGCAATCTCCCGATTCAGACATGGACCTCTCTTTTGATCGCCGCCACTAAATGTTCATGGACATTGATGGTCATTGCCGCAACCGTCATTGCCTCCACCACATGGATCTCTCTTTTGATCGCCGCTGCTACATGTTCGTGGACATTGATGGTCGTTGCCGCAACCGTCATCGCCTCCGCCACCGCCGCCGCATGGATCTCTCTTTTGATCGCCGCCGCTACATGTTCGTGGATATTGATGGCCGTTGCAGAACCCGTCGTCGTCTCCGCCACCGCCACCGCCGGCATTTCGTCATGTCATTATGATTATAATGATTATTTCATTTTGAAATAATATTATAATCCTCCTATCTTTATTTTCATTAGTTATTTTCATAAAGCCCCTTTATTATGATGATTTTTATTATTATTTCCATTTTTTATTAAAACATTATTAGTGGCTACGATTTAGTTTTGATCTTGATGAAGGGTTGGATGGAGTGGTGTAACAATATATATATATATATATATATATATATATATATATATATATATATATATATATATATATATATATGTATGTGGAGTGGGAGAAGCAATTGAAGAGAAAGGAAAAAAAACCTAAGTGCTCGATTTGCCCCAAGCCCCGCTCCTATTCAGCCTGGCCGAAACCCGACGCCCAGGAACTCGCCGACCTACTTCTACTGCCCCCCCCCCCCCACCTTTGGGATGTTCCTTGCTTCTCCGGCGACCCCTACCTCCTTCGGTGTGACTCCAAAGAAGGCGGCTCGGTTCTCCTCATCCGGTGTGACTCCGGTGAACCCGTGGAAGTACGACTCTTCCATAGTTATCTTTCTCCCTCTCCTCCTCCTCCTCTCTAATTTCAGATTTGGGTAACAATTTTCTCTCCCTTAAACTTGTGTGAACTTCATCTTATATTATGAGTGTAGTGGAGACTTTGGTTTCAAAATTTTATCCTAACAATTGATTCAAGTTTGCATTATAAAAATCTAAATTTTTATTGCTTTCATATCTGATTTTCACGAAGATTTCCGTAAAGTTAGGTCCCCTTGGACGTTTCAAACAGGGGTTTGTGTAGCCTTTGGTTTCGAATGGATCAAGAGGATTTGGTATATCCTCATATGGTTTTGATTTGAGGGTTGCATTTGGACTACTTTCCGAATCGAAGCTTTAGTCCGGATCACTCTCCATGTGGATGTAAAATATGTTTGTGATGCGATGCTAGATGTATGGTTAGGTTATGATATTAGTAAATGTGTATGTTCGTGCAGGTTTAGGTGGGGATTTCCCCCTTTTGAGATCACGCACTTACAAACGAAACTCTTCCGAAATTTTAAGTTTGGCGCACACACCACGTTTTCACTAAAATTCCCCTTAGGAATCCTTTGTCTTTTTTTGTGCCTTATTTCCATTTAGGGAGTGGCCTACATCAATTTGGTATCAGAGGGAGGTTTGCCAATTTCTCAACTTGGCAACGATCCGCTCGTTCCGTGCTACCCCCTTTTTTCACTTAGGAACGTTCGTTGGTCTTCTATTTTATTTTTTTAGTTAAAAAAAATTGTGTTTCTTAAAATATATAAAAAAAAAGTTTTTACGTGTTTACTTATTTTGAGTTTTCCGTGGTCTGTTATGGTGCACATTGGGAGTCCCCTTCCCTCACTTTCCTCGATTGGTGCATTTCGCAAGGAGATGAACCACCAATGTGATGACATAAAGGGTTTAATAGCGCAACTTAGAGGTCAGCTACTGACGCCTCATCTTGAGCCTCCCAGGCAATAGCTTAGGACCCATGTTCCTAGTTCGATGGTTAGTCAAGCGATTATGACACCACCACCGCGCACCTCTAGGCCTTTTAGAATTCCTGCTCCGACCTATGATGGGTTAGGTGGACCTTGGGTGTTTCTATGTTGGGTGAAAGATATGGAGCGCTACTATGAGAGATATCAGATTGTTGACCCCCACAAGATTCCCGTTGCGAGACTTCAATTATTTAGCCGAGCCCAGACTTTTTGGCTAAATGTGGAGACATGTTTTGGGACATCCCTCGACGATACACCTATAGGTTGGAAGATTATGAAGAATTTATTAACAGATGAGTATTACCCTCCTTACTGTCGCTCTCTGTCTTCTGATTATCTGAGTGAGTCGCCACCTAAGATTTTGTCGACATCGAACCAGCATGTTCCCTTGTACTCCCATATGAGGACGTCTCATGATCTTATGTCTCCCCGCCAGGGCACTAGACCCCTTTCTGATCATAGGAGTGACGATAAGCCTCACGCTAAATCCTTGCTCCGCCTAGATCTGACTAGTTCGAGCACTTATACACCTACCGTTAGTGAGAAGGAAAAGGTTAGGTCCTCTATCCCGCCACCTATCATTGTCTCTACTAGGGATGCTATAAAATAGCAGGTCAAGACTATGCCAATAGTTAAGAGTTGCAAGGAGAACGCTACATGTTATGGTTGTGGAGTGATTGGCCACTATACCGTGGAGTGCCCCACAAAGACTAGGGCTTTGGCTCTTTTATCTTCGACGTTTGAGCCCGCCACTAATGGTGATGCCGATTGTTCTTATGACTGTAATGACGATGAGGAGATTGGATATCCTAGTGACCAGGATGATGATGTCTCCTCTGAGGTTTCCCCCTTGGGATTATCCCACCTCCCCTCGACCATATTTCATGCCCGTCTCCTACGTTAGTTGAGGAACCGTACGATGGCCCAAAGTTAGCTGACGTACCTACTGAGTTGTAGGATTTACCTTGCGAGTGATCCGTCCTTTTGGATCGATCAGCGGACTTGTTAGGACACGGATTGATTTTACCTTATCCGATCCACTTAGTTAAACCGTCGTTATTAGCACCTCTGTTTGATATGACTAGTGGGCTATGTATTTGTGAGTATCCACCGGTGGGCATGTTTTTATTTGCGACTGCGTATGATTTCACGGCGACTGTGCCTATTGATTTTGTGCCCTCACGACATTATTACCCGCCAAATCAAATTGCACCTATCTTTCTTCCATCCTGGTACAAACTGCATGTAAACATATCGTTGCCTTATGCCAGTGTTTATGAGTTGCTTCACTTTCACGTCTGTTCACTTTCGAGAGCTTCTGACTGTAGAATTGTTGATTCTTATTTAGTCTGGTTAGCCCCCGAGTGGATACCTGATGCGTGTAGAATACGACAAGCACACCGGTCGCACAAGTAATAAAGTTTGGGAATAAATCCCCGAGTGTCGGTCTCTTGAGGAACACAGTAAGGGATGAGTTAATGTCAAGGAGGACTTGAGATTGAAGTCCTCGGGTCGGCGGTAACGATGGGGGTTTTGATGGTTGCGGAAACAGAAAATAAAATCTACAAGCTACTCCTATGCAACGCCGCTATGCGATGCTTCGTCAGGCGAGATGGAAACTACACGGGCCGCTATGCACCGAATCGCTTGGCGGATGGACGAGTAGGCTAGCGGATGAGCTGGTTAGAATGGCGGAATGAGGGTAGTAAGCACCTCTTTGCAATGCACGCCACTAGCAATTGCTAGTGCGGCAAGGGTGGATGGATGGTGGAGTAATAAGGTGCACCTCAAGCAATATATAACGAAAATACAAATCACATAGACATGATTTAGCACAAGCGTTAATTACAATAAGTGTACTTCATCAATACAAAGGGTTAAGCTAAGCTATCAAATACAAGAGGAAGAGGTGTGCGAATCGACCGAATCCGAAGCCTTATTGAGGGTTCACGGTTGGAATCCCGGGTTAACAATCCGAATCCAAGCTCGGTCCTCAACTGCGTCCGGGGTAGAGGAGGCTGTCAATCACTCCCAATGGACCCGTCTTCTTCGTTGAAATGACCCGTAGATTGCGGCTCCAGCTCCTCCTAGCTTGATGGAGAAAGCTAGGTCAAAACTCCGCTTGAATCTTGGGGATGAAGGAGGAGGCCGAGGGGATGCTACGGCTTTGATTTGGCGTTGAAGACTTGCCCGGAGCAACTCCCTTTGGTGGAGGATGATGGAGGGCGGCAAAACCCTTCGTCGGGGACGAAAAACGGCGGAAAAATCGCGGATTTGGCCGATCTCCCGAAAATAGGGCAGAACCTGCGTATTTATAGATTGCAGAATAAACAGTGCGCACGATCACTGGCGCACGACCAGTGGTCGTGCGCGATATGGTCAGAGATCGTGCGATATGGAGGCAGAAAAGTGGAAAAAGATGTCATGACTGCGCATGACCGGCAGCGCACGAGCAGTGATCGTGCGCGGTATGGCTGGTGATCGTGCGATATGCCGGGACAGAACTTTCACAGGAGAGGTCATGACTGCACACGACCGATGATCGTGCGCCAAAGAGGTCGATGGTCGTGCGTGGGTAAAAACGCACGACCATTGACTCCTTTGCCAAAAATGGTGAATGTCCTACCCTGGACGCCCACACAATCCCCGAACCTGCAGGAAAACTGGACGGGATGTCGACATGGCAGTCACAGACATAAATAAAATGCACATCAAAAAGGAAATACACACAAGCACAGAAATAGGCTAATAAAGGTGCACAAGACGTGGAAAACCGTAGCGAACCAAAAGGAGTGGAAAAGACGCTAAACGGTGTGCAAAGACAAGAAAATAAGCCTAGATGAGTCCGAAAATTGGTATATAAAGAGGACTCATCACACCCCCAGACTTAACCATTTGCGCGTCCCGAGCAAACACAACCTAAGTAGACAAGGAAAATGAACTAGCTAAGAAAGAAATTGCAAAACGGAGTACCATGCGAAGTCGCATGCTCGCGTGCATAAAAATAAAGTAGAGGAAATTTTTAAGTATACAAGATATTTTATATTTTTCACAATACGTATGAAAAATTTATTATTACTCAAAAGTGGAATCACAGTGAATCATCCGGTCCTACGCAGGGAGAAAGTAGACAGGCCACTAAGGTGAGCATTGCCGAAGACCGGGGCTCAAGATTACCCCCAAAGGAATCCACCAATGTCGGAAACCATAAGCTTGCCCGTTCGCACTCTCTCCACGGCACTAGTCAACTGAAGCGCAAGTCCGTAGGACTTCGGGTAATAATGGGGCTTGGGTTACGGTGAGGAAAACAAGGATAAACATGAATGGTATGCACCTAACCCAAATAAGCTAACGTACAAAACTAGTACCCGCTGCCCACAAAATAAACACGGGTGCACCACACCCCCAGACTTAACATTTACTAAATGGGTGTGTGCACCGCCTACTCCAAATCCAAATCATCTCAAATAAAGATTTTCAATCAAACTTTTTCTTTCTCTTTTTCTTTTCTCTTTTTCTTTTTACAAATATTTCATTTTTTTCTTTTTATTTTCAAAATCTCAGCAAATAAAAACTTGGGCATGCTTCCACATTTTTACGAATAAAAATACCACATCACAACCCAACATGAAAATATAAAACACTAAGCTCGACTTGGGTGTGCGACTAGGATCGGCTATGAGGCTTTGGTGAAATAATGGTGGAGCTGAATCAAAAGAAGGGTAGGCACCAAGGGGCTAGCAAGGTCGATGTTAGGAATGGGTACAAAGCTCAACCGGGCCAAAAGGTGGCCTACATCACTCTCACGCTAGACTAACCGTGTACCAATGCTTCGAGAGTAGCTTGGGGCAAGTTCTTAGCAACCGAGAAAGATAATCCTTCCTCCCGACTCAAGCAATACGAGTCTAGTGGCGGCTATACACATTCCTACGCTACCGTTTGATTCACACCGGATTCACCAACTTTTGAGTAGAATAAGAAATATGTACGCAAATAGAAAAATATAAAACTATTAGCATACAGAAAAATTAAATCTACACAAATTTCTACACAAAACGAGAGCAGTTGACTAGAAACACAGCAAGGCCAACATTTTACTCTGTCACACAATCCTAATCCAGCACCATAATGTTACCAAAATATGACAAAGACACGAGTTTAACTCGCAACACGCAAAAAGTTAAGCACGCGCACATGTGGGTGCAGTGGTGTGCAAGAAATGAACTAAACAAAATAATGACTATAAAAGCTTCTAGTATGCACATGAAATGTGTGCGTGCAAAAGGTAAACATGCTCTCCCCCAGACTTAAACTACACGATACAACATAGCATATGATATTGAATTAAAATCAAAAGGAGAAAAGGGGAGAGGTTACCCAATGCTCAGCTAGTGAGCATACCAGAAGACGCATGAAAAGTAGAAGCAGGCCCGCCAAACGATGAATCACAACCCCGTCAATGCGTAGTTTCCATGAATACCTGCAGGGGTGAGCTCCGCAAAAACAAAAGAAAAATATACAAAAAGAAATACTAAAACTAAAATAGACATGAAAATAAAAATGCAGAAAATAAGATAACTACTGGGGTTACTGTCATCCCAACACGACTTATTAAATTCTATACAGTTCTAGCTAATGGGCCTATGAAATAGAAAATGCACAGGTAACTGTTCTAATATCCGTGTCGGTAACGGGTACTGATATGGTGATAGAACAGTTACCCCTCTACTTGAGTAATAATACCTGCGACGCACAGGTAGAGGAAATAGGAAGTAAGATGAGGAGGAGCACTGGTCCTCGCTCAACTCACCACAAAAAATATCCTTGCCTAGCAAGGTATAGTCCACCACCGATTTGTAGGAAGTGACGGCAGCGGCAAAAATGCCAGGCGCATCGACAACCTCACATACCCGTAGAGATTCCACCTGCACAGACTCAGATAAAGAAGGGGGATCAAGGAATAAAGGAGACGAAAAACTAAAAGAATCAGAAATAGGGAGAGTGATCCCGGAATCACTCTTAGCAGGATCCAAGCATAGATCACTGTCAGTGTCATGTGAGTCATGACGACGGGGATCTGAGAATAGGAGGTCCTAGGTGGTGGTTTGGACCTCCTCAACCAACAAGGAAGTGGAAACTTCCTCATCAGCAAGGATCTCCTCATCAACACACCTCGGTGCGTCACCGTATTCCAAGACATAATACTCTCCATTGATGAGAATAATGTCCTCATCACACCATGGCGCATCCTCATATTCCCAATCTCCAAAGGGCACAACATCATCAACCAACTCACTAAAAAGAGGAGTAGATGATTCTTGCAAAGAAAGCGGAGGAACAACAATATCAGAGAAAGTAGGTGCAGGTTCCTCCGGGGGTGAATCAAGAAGAGGGGAAGAAGGGATAGAGGGCGATGGCACCGCAATGTCGTCACATCGACCAGTAGAAAGTCTGATGGGTGTATCCACAGCAATCCCCCATAGACAAGGTGGTACTGCGGATACATCATCAGAATCAGAAGGAGCGGCCATTTGAGAGGTGGATGAGACGATCCGGATATCCGGTTCATCATCCGCCTCCATCTGGCGCTGAAATTCTGCGCAATCTTTCAACACATGGTCGGTGATCTGACAACACAAACACCATTTTCCATTACCCCTCGGTCTAGAAGGGACCGGGGAGGAATATGAAAAAGGTGAAGGCGGAGAAGAGTAGTGACCATAAGACTGGGGTACGGTGTATGAAGTACCATAAGACAACGGTGCTCCATACACTGAACCACACGAATTATGCTCCCATTCTTCAGTGGGGCACTCATCACTACTATGCCTATAATCCCCGCACCAACGGCAATGGATATTCGCATAAGAATACATGGTGCAGCAAGAAATAATTCACCACGAGAATTTTCTAAGACAAAAATTAACTACACACAAGCAGATAAATAAAAAGGAATACCAGCTACTGAAATATCAAAATCAGAAAAGGGATAAAGAAAAATAAGCAACAAATTATAAAAACTAAAGCAATGAAAAATAAAACATGGAATGAACAGATGGAAAAGGGCTTCAATCTATAATCACCCTCTCCAAAAACTCAAACGACTGTGTTCACCGGTAACGGCGCCAAAAACTTGATGCGTGTAGAATACGGCAAGCGCACCGGTCGCACAAGTAATAAAGTTTGGGAATAAATCCCCGAGTGTCAGTCTCTTGAGGAACACAGTAAGGGATGAGTTAATGTCGAGGAGGACTTGAGATTGAAGTCCTCGGGTCGACGGTAACGATGGGGGTTTTGATGGTTACGGAAACAGAAAATAAAATCTACAAGCTACTCCTATGCAACGCCGCTATGCGATGCTTCGCCAGGCGAGATGGAAACTACACGGGCCGCTATGCATTGAATCGCTTGGCGGATGGACAAGTAGGCTAGCGGATGAGGTGGTTAGAATGGCGGAATGAGGGTCGTAAGCACCTCTTCACAACGCACGCCACTAGCAATTGCTAGTGCGGCAAGGGTGGATGGATGGTGGAGTAATAAGGCGCACCTCAAGCAATATATAACGAAAATACAAATCACATAGACATGATTTAGCACAAGCGTTAATTACAATAAGTGTACTTCATCAATACAAAGGGTTAAGCTAAGCTATCAAATACAAGAGTAAGAGGTGTGCGAATCGACCGAATCCGAAGCCTTATTGAGGGTTCACGGTTGGAATCCCGGGTTGTCAATCCGAGTCCAAGCTCGGTCCTCAACTCCGTCCGGGGTAGAGGAGGCTGTCACTCACTCCCAATAGACCCGTCTTCTTCATTAAAATGACCCGTAGATTGCGGCTCCAGCTCCTCCTAGCTTGATGGAGAAAGCTAGGTCAAAACTCCGCTTGAAGCTTGGGGATGAAGGAGGAGGCCGAGGGGATGCTCCGGCTTTGATTTGGAGTTAAACACTTGCCCGGAGCAACTCCCTATGGTGGAGGATGATGGAGGGCGGCGAAACCCTTCGTCGGGGATGAAAAACGGCGGAAAAATCGCGGATTTGGCCGATCTCCAGAAAATAGGGCGGAACCTGCGTATTTATAGATTGCAGAATAAACAGCGCGCACGATCACTGGCGGACGACCAGTGGTCGTGCGCGATATGGTCAGTGATCGTGCGATATGGAGGCAGAAAAGTGGAAAAAGATGTCATGACTGCGCACGACCGGCAGCGCACGAGCAGTGATCGTGCGCGGTATGGCTGGTGATCGTGCGATATGCCGGGACAGAACTTTCACAGGAGAGGTCATGACTGCGCACGATCGATGATCGTGCGCCAAAGAGGTCGATGGTCGTGCGTGGGTAAAAATGCACGACCATTGACTCCTTTGCCAAAAATGGTGAAAGTCCTACCCCGGACGCCCACACAATCCCCGAACCTGCAGGAAAACTGGACGGGATGTCGACATGGCAATCACAGACATAAATAAAATGCACAGCAAAAAGGAAATACACACACGCACAGAAATAGGCTAATAAAGGTGCACAAGACGTGGAAAACCGTAGCGAACCAAAAGGAGTGCAAAAGACGCTAAACGGTGTGCAAAGACAAGAAAATAAGCCTAGATGAGTCCGAAAATAGGTATATAAAGAGGACTCATCAATACCTTCGGGTTCCGTAACAAAATTATTACATTGGAGCGCCGATCCTTTCATGATTTTCAAGAATTTTGTGTTTAATGCAATTTCATTGGATTTTTACGATCCAATAGGTTTTTCACCGCATTTCAATTTTTCGGGTTTTATTTTGCAAATCTGGTCTCCATATGAGCGGCTTTCTCTGATGTTTCTCTCTTCCACTAAAAATTCTCATGGATTGAGAGGTGGGATTTTCTCCGTATCGCTCTTCCATTTGTTTTTCCTTGTTCTCGCATTGGATGGTAAGATCTGCACTGCTTTTCTTTATGCTGACACATCTATGTGGTTTTCTGCTGTTCTTGCTCATGTCAGGTTTTGTTCGATTGCGGACGCCCGCACTGCTTGTCCTGCCCCGTGTATGTCCGCTCTTGCTATGCTACCTGTGGATGTTGCTGCATCCTGCTATTCTCTCTCTGGCCACTCATCGGAGATGAGTGATTTTGAGCGGGGGAGGATTGATGGCGAGGATGTCCCGCCATCTCCCCGTGCCGACATGGACCTATCTTTTGATTGTCGCCACTACATGTTCATGGACATTGTTGGTCATTGCTGCAACCGTCGTCGCCTCCACCACATGGATCTCACTTTTGATCGCCGCCGCAACATGTTCGTGGACATTGATGGTCGTTGTCGAATCCGTCATCGCCTCCGCTGTAACGCCCCGTCTTTTCAGCGATTATTTTATTCTCGTTTGGCGTTACAATGACGTGTTTCTGTGGCTTGTGCCATGTGTGGAGTGTGGTTTAGCTCCTTAGAACTGAGTGCCCTGTTTGGTAGCCTGTTGGCAAGATCTCCCTAGCAAACCGAGTCGTTTTGGTGACCCGGTGTGGCCTCTCGGGGGGATGTTTGTGTTTGGCTTTGTTTGGGTATAACTCGAGTTCTGTTCGTCGAAAGTTAATTTCGACTTCGCCGTTGTGTTCGTAGCGTGGGTATTTAGCTACGGTGCGAATTTCGTCGAATTCTGAGGTGAATCGGTTTTCGCGTCGATTTGGTGCTTTATGTAATTTTGTAATTAATTATATAATTATATAATTATATATATATATATAGTATTAGAAAAGCCATCATCTTCCTCACGATAGAAAACCGCCGGCCCCTTGTACGAGAGAAACGGAGTAACCGCCTACCTTGCCTTCGGACGCCGATTCCCGGAGCGTTTGTGGACGGAATTCGATTCCGAGAGTGGATTCGGATTGCTCTCGTCGAGACCTTCATTCCTGCGGTAAGAAATTCGATTTTCGTGGAGTTTTGGAAGGATTGGAATTTTCAGTTTTGGAAGTTTTCCGCCATTAATGGCCGAATCTTTGTTCTAGGTGTTGCGGCCGTCTTGATCCGTGCGAAGAGGAGGAAAGCAGTCCAAAGCTTCGCTGAGATTTGAGGCAAGTGGTATTCTTGCCCTTGCCAAGTGTTTTCTTTGATTTTATTTGCTGAAATTGAAATCCCGGTTAGCCCAGGTTAGAGGCCTTGTTGTTCTCATTTTCTTGCTAACTATAGGGCTTAGTTCTTCCTACTGAAACCCCCCCTATGTTGTGGTGTTTGGAATCCAAATTGTCGGCGTGAAGCCGTTGTTTCCCTTGCTCTGATTGTTGCTCTGGTTCGGGCGTAGCCGAGAGGGAGAGTTAGGAGGGGGGGTGTGGTTGCCAATTTCCTTCGTTAAGGTATTATTCGAATGGTTAGTCATAGTTTGAATGGTAGTAGCGTGCGACGTGATAGTTGTCTACTGCTACTGTAGTGGCGTGGGTCGTGTGCGCGTTCCGGTGTCGTTCGGGAAATTCCAAACGGTGCAGGTTGACTGCGCACGGTCATCAACCTTTAGGGCGCACGACCACTGGTCGTGTGCCTCTGTTCGCGCGCGTATATATTTCAGTTTCCAAAGTTCTGTCTCGGGCAATCGCACGAGCACTGGCAACAGTGCGCACGACCACTGATCGTGCGACACTGACCGTGCGCAGTTGCTAGGTTTTCTGTCAGGTTTCTAGGTTCATTTCGCACGATCATCAGCCGATGAGTGCGCACGACCACTGATCGTGCGTCACTGATCGTGCGCTTTGTATATTTTATGTTGCTAGGCGAATTTGGCTGGTTTCGAGTGCGGGAGTTTAGATACTCAAGTGGCAGGCAACTACTCGAGTTCTGGATCTTCTGCATTGGTCGTTCGATTGTTGTCGAGCTCTGTTTTCTTTAGTGGGCTTGTGGGTAGTGGTATTACTTTGGCGGCAAGTGAGGCTAGCTCACTCAACGCCAAAGTTTAGGTAGGCACTGAGTGCGTTTCACTCAACGCCTAGTCGTGTTGGTTTATTCTCGCAGTGCTGAGGAGCACGAGCAGCATTTGCGTTTGGTCCTATCTGAGTTGAGGAACCACAAGTTATTCACCAAGTTGAGCAAGTGCGAATTTTGGTTGCCTCAGGTTTCTTTTCTAGGTCACGTGGTGAACAAGGATGGGATCTCGGTTGACCCAGAAAAGATTGCAGCAGTGACGGATTGGAGTAGGCCGAATACTCCTAAGGAGATCAGAAGTTTCTTAGGGTTGGCTGGCTATTACAGGAGATTCGTGGAGGGTTTCTCTTCTCTAGCCGCACCGTTGACCAAGCTGACTCAGAAGAAAGTGGCTTTTGTTTGGAGCGAGAAGTGCGAAGAAGCTTTTCAGGAGTTAAAGAGTCGTCCTGGATTTCTTTGACTAGGCTGCATCAGAAGGACGATCCGGATCTGTTGCACCTTTTTACCAGGACAGAGAAGGGAGAGTTGCCAGATTTTTCTATTGATGATGCGGGTACTCTGAAGTACCGCGGCAGGTTTTGCGTTCCCGCTGTTGGGGACATTAGGAGTATGATTTGCAGTGAGGCTCATGGTTCCAGCATTGCCTACCATCCAGGATCTACGAAGATGTATCGTGACTTAAAGCAAATTGCTTGGTGGTATGGTATGAAAGGAGATATAGCCCGATATGTTGCTGAGTGTCACACTTGCAAGCGTGTGAAGGCCGATCATGGAAGGCCTGGTGGTAAGTTGACTCCGCTAGAGATCCCGACTTGGAAGTGGGAGAGCATATCTATGGACTTCATTACGGGTTTGCCAAAATCCCCGAGAGGATTTGATTCTGTTAGGGTTATAGTGGATAGATTGACGAAGTGTGCTCACTTCGTGCCTTATAAGATTGATTACCCGATGAAGAAGATAGCGGAGTTGTACTTGAATGAAGTCATCCGACTCCACGGTGAGCCGGTTAGCATCATTTCTGATCGAGACTCCCGGTTTACTTCTCGTTTTTGGCAGAGTCTGCAGGAGGGTTTGGGTACGGATCTGAGGTATTCTACTGCGTACCACCCTCAGACCAATGGGCAGACGGAGCGGGTCAATCAGATTGTTGAGGATATGATCCGGTGCTATATTTTAGACCACGGTGGAGCGTGGGATGAGCGTCTGCGACTCATGGAATTTGCTTACAATAACAGTTATCAGGAAAGCTTGCAGATGGCTCCGTTCGAAGCTTTGTATGGGAGGCGCTGTAGGACTCCGTTGTTTTGGGCTGAGGCTGGTGAGAAGCCTTTGTTGGGTCCTGATGCTCTAGAAGAGATGGAAGTCGCCGTGAAGCTTATTCGGGAGAAGCTTCGTTTAGCCCAGGAGAGGTATGAAAAGAACGCCAATCGGCGTAGGTCTGCTTTGGAGTTTTTAGTAGGGGATCATGTATACCTCAAGGTTTCTCCAATGATTGGTGTGAAGAGATTTGGTAAAAATCGGAAATTGGACCCAAGGTATGTGGGCCCGTTTGAGGTCTTGGAGCGGATTGGTGTGTCTGCATATAGATTGGATTTGCCAGCGAACTTCCCTGGTGTTCATAATGTTTTTCATGTTAGCCAATTGCGGAAGTGTGTGCGCAGCAGTGGGCAACTCTTGGATGTTGTGCCCCAGTTAGAGCCCAACCTCTCTTTCGTTGAGGTGCCAGTTCGTATTTTGGATACTCAGGAGCGTGTGCTGCGAAAGAAGTCCATACCGATAGTGAAAATTCTATGGAAAAATCAGGATTTGGAGAGCGCGACTTGGGAGCTAGAGTCGGCCATGAGGAGGGCGTACCCTCACCTGTTTCGCTGATTTGATCGGTATGTTTCCCTTTGTAACTTCTGTTTGTTACTTTTTCCTTCTTTTGTAGGAGGGTTGTGCGTAAAGTTTCGGGACGAAACTTTCTTTTAGGGGGAGTGACTGTAACGCCCCGTCTTTTCAGCGATTATTTTATTCTCGTTTGGCGTTACGATGACGCGTTTCCGTGGCTTGTGCCATGTGTGGAGTGTGGTTTAGCTCCTTAGAACTGAGTGCCCTGTTTGGTAGCCTGTTTGCAAGATCTCCCTAGCAAACCGAGTCGTTTTGGTGACCCGGTATAGCCTCTCGGGGGGATGTTTATGTTTGGCTTTGTTTGGGTATAACTCGAGTTCTGTTCGTCGAAAGTTAATTTCGACTTCGCCGTTGTGTTCGTAGCGTGGGTATTTAGCTACGGTGCGAATTTCGTCGAATTCCGAGGTGAATCGGTTTTCGCGTCGATTTGGTGCTTTATGTAATTTTGTAATTAATTATATATTTATATAATTATATATATATATATATAGTATTAGAAAAGCCATCATCTTCCTCACGATAGAAAACCACCGGCCCCTTGTACGAGAGAAACGGAGTAACCGCCTACCTTGCCTTCGGACGCCGATTCCCGGAGCGTTTGTGGACAGAATTCGATTCCGAGAGTGGATTCGGATTGCTCTCGTCGAGACCTTCATTCCTGCGGTAAGAAATTCGATTTTCGTGGAGTTTTGGAAGGATTGGAATTTTCAGTTTTGGAAGTTTTCCGCCATTAATGGCCGAATCTTTGTTCTAGGTGTTGCGGCCGTCTTGATCCGTGCGAAGAGGAGGAAAGCAGTCCAAAGCTTCGCTGAGATTTGAGGCAAGTGGTATTCTTGCCCTTGCCAAGTGTTTTCTTTGATTTTATTTGCTGAAATTGAAATCCCGGTTAGCCCAGGTTAGAGGCCTTGTTGTTCTCGTTTTCTTGCTAACTATAGGGCTTAGTTCTTCCTACTGAAACCCCCCCTATGTTGTGGTGTTTGGAATCCAAATTGTCGGCGTGAAGCCGTTGTTTCCCTTGCTCTGATTGTTGCTCTGGTTCGGGCGTAGCCGAGAGGGAGAGTTAGGAAGGGGGGTGTGGTTGCCAATTTCCTTCGTTAAGGTATTATTCGAATGGTTAGGCATAGTTTGAATGGTAGTAGCGTGCGACGTGATAGTTGTCTACTGCTACTGCAGTGGCGTAGGTCGTGTGCGCGTTCCGATGTCGTTCGGGAAATTCCAAACGGTGCAGGTTGACCGCGCACGGTCATCAACCTTTAGGGCGCACGACCACTGGTCGTGTGCCTCTATTCGTGCGCGTATATATTTCAGTTTCCAAAGTTCTGTCTCGGGCAATCGCACGAGCGCTGGCAACAGTGCGCATGACCACTGATCGTGCGACACTGACCGTGCGCAGTTGCTAGGTTTTCTGTCAGGTTTCCAGGTTCGTTTCGCACGATCATCAGTCGATGAGTGCGCACGACCACTGATCGTGCGTCACTGATCGTGCGCTTTGTATATTTTTTGTTACTAGGCGAATTTGGCTGGTTTCGAGTGCGGGAGTTTAGATACTCAAGTGGCAGGCAACTACTCGAGTTCTGGATCTTCTGCTTTGGTCGTTCGATTGTCGTCGAGCTCCGTTTTCTTTAGTGGGCTTGTGGGTAGTGGTATTACTTTGGCGGCAAGTGAGGCTAGCTCACTCAACGCCAAAGTTTAGGTAGGCACTGAGTGCGTTTCACTCAACGCCTAGTCATGTTGGTTTATTTCAACACTCTTCCTTTACCTTGTATTTCGTTTCCGAGTGGTTTTTCCAGTTGTATTTCTGGGTTTTTTTTGTCGGCCGTTTTCTTTACTTTCCTAAAGGCCGAATCGTGGGTCGTGGATAGTAGTGGTGGTTGTAGCTCTTTATGGGGGTGGAGTTGTGTGATATAGCCAAGGCCACCCATGGATTTCTTGCTCCAGGTACGGGCTGGGCATGTCGGGTGGAAGGTCCCTTGTGTTTTCACGTGTTGACCCTCGAGCTTTTGACTTGGACATGGTGGATTGGGGGACTGCGTTGCCTTCGATCCGGTTCCTCGTTGTTGTTTTTGCTACTATCACTTCCCGCAGTTTAGGGTGTTAGAAGTTTCTTCTTTGGTAGTTTGCAGCGTTCTGGCTCTTGGTAGCCTAGTAGGCCCTGCAGGATGTTGTTCCTGGGCTGGGTCGTTGCTGTTTCTTTGCACGTTGTGCATTTCTTGTTGTCCTATTTTGGACAGTTGTGACTCTTTCTACTGCATGTTTTCTGTTATTTTGTCCTTTTGGTTGACTCTTTCATGCAGTTTTACCTTGATTTTTGCTTGCTGAGGTATTCTGTTTTCTTTTGGAATACCCCAGGTTTTGAGCTGTAGCCAGTCTGGTGGCTAGTTGGAGGTGTTGTTGTTGGTGGACTCCCGGACTTTGGAGTTTCGTTTACCTTGTTTGTGAGGTTGTTTTCAGTACTTTCTTACAGACATATATGTGTGCTGGTGGGTTCGTGTCAGGTTGTTGGCGCCCACCAGTAGTTTTTACCTTGTACTAGATATATATTATTGCTGCTACCATTTATTTTTCTGGAGATAGTCTACTTGCTTTGAGAAGGTTTTATGCTAGGTTGCTAGTTATTTTTAAACTATAATTATGATTATAAATGAAGCTCATGATCAGCATATTTTGTAAACTTAATCACTATTTTCCAAACCACGTACGCAAACCGTTTTCTTATATGTATTATATAAACTAAGTGTAGTGTCTTGCATAGCATGAGTGGTTCTCTTGGGACCCTTATGCGCTCTTTAGGGTGTAAAACCTAATTAAAGTATTTTTCCACAGGGTTTAAATATAGTTTTCTTTTGTGGACTAGATGATCCACTGAGCCGAGGGATACAGACTCTAAACATAACTGATTTTCTATTCATTAAGCACATGATTTTCTTGCATAAAGATTGTAGTTGGATTTGCCTGAGCGTCAGCAGTTATCCCCTGCTTGACGTGGCATCATGACACATGTTTTCTCTTACTCTGATAATTCTTAATTCGGAGAAAATGCGGGTTGTGACATCCGCCACCGCCGCCGCATGGATCTCTCTTTTGATCGCCGCAGCTACATGTTCGTGGACATTGATGGCCATTGTCGCAACCGTCGTCACCTCCGCCACCGCCGTCGCCGGCATTTTGTCACGTCATTATGACTATAATGATTATTTCATTTTGAAATAATATTATAATCCTCATATCTTTATTTTCATTAGTTATTTTCATAAAGCCTCTTTATTATGATGATTTTTCTTATTATTTCCATTTTTGATTAAAACATTATTCGTGGCTAGGATTTAGTTTTGATATTGATGAAGGGTTGGATGGAGTGGTGTAACAATATATATATGTATTTGGAGTGGGAGAAGTAATTGAAGAGAAAAAAAAAACATAAGTGTTTGGTTTGCCCCAAGCCCCGCTCCAATTCGGCCTGGACGAAACCTGACGCCCAGGAACTCGCCGACCTGCTGCTACCGCCGCCTCCTTTGGGCTGTTCCTTTCTTATCCGGCGACCCCTACCTCCTCTTGTGTAATATCTAATTTCCAACTAGACCCCTAAGAGTGGTTTTGTCATGACAAAACCCTAGGAAGCCTAAGAAAGAGTCAAGTGGACCTGGTGGTGTGGATAGAGGCACTATGGCTTGCAAATAGTAAACTCCAAAACCTTAGTTTAAGGTGATCATGAAGCTTCACCAAGACTCCAAGACCCAACCCATACCTTTATAACCCTAGTAAGTGGTCAGTGGGTCACTAAGGACCCATGGAGGGTAGTCAAGGGAGCTAAGTTGACCAAAGTCAACTTTAACCCTAATTGGGTCAAATTGACCTACACAAGGGTCAATTGCAGTCTCTTAGCCAAATGGACCACCCCTATACCTCCATAACCCTAGTGAGGGGTTATTGGGTCACTAAGGACCCATGGAGGGTAGTCAAGGGAGCTAAGTTGACCAAAGTCAACTCTAACCCTAATTGGGTCAAATTGAACTACACAAGGGTCAATTGCAGTCCCTTAGCCAAGTGGACCCCACCCATACCCTCATAGCCCTAGTGAGAGGCCAATAGGTCACCAAGGACATATTGGGACCAATCATAAAGGCTAGGTTGACCAAGCCGTCATTGTTGACCATGGCCAAAAATGGCACAAGGCATTCAGCCACTTAACTCCCCTCCTCTCCCTTTTTAAAAGCTTCACTGAGGTTCAAGGAGCATTTCCCACACTTTACCTGAAGGAGCCAAGAAATTTCCTGCATTTTTGAACAAGCCGACCACCACTGGCCACCACCATGCCAATCCGGCGATCAGCACGGCTACAGCCGCCACCACAGGTCCTCCTCCACTCCTTGCATGGGTAGATCGTAGGGATCATTAGAACCAAGGTTGGAGCTCAATTGAGCCCAATCGAAATTTAAAATTCATGGTTTTTCCATGGTTTTTCCGCTTGTCGGGATCGCCGGAGCAGTGCTCCCCGGCGGCCGTACCGCCGCCTGGAGGTAGCCCCGACCACCCCGAAGGTGTAGGCAGCGGTGGCCGGCCGGGGAGGTGGCCGGAGCGCCGGCAGTAGCCGTTGGAAATCGTCCCAGGCAGAAGCAATCCTGGCCGTCTGGCAGAGGAAGAAGATGATGGGATTCCGTCCATCTTGCGCCAAGATTCGTGTTGATGATGATAAAATACTATAGGATATGTATTTGATTTATTTCATTTTTTGTCACAGATTAGGTATTTAATGTATTTAATTATTAAAAATACCTAGAGCCCTTTTCAGAGAAAATGGTCAACTCAGGAAATATCGCCCTATGGGTCTACTTTCAAACAAAATTGGTTTGAACCAATTTGGGTGACTGGTTTGACCAGGGAACTCATTTTGGTGGGGTCTATACAAATGAATAGGCAGTCATTAAACAAAGTGCCCACACTTCATACTTAGCCCAAATGAGTTGAAATTTTGGCAGGTAGTCATACTAACTAATATCTAGAACATGCCCAAAAATGGGAATTTTTGGAGATAATTTTTCTATAGTATTGTAAATAATTTAATTTATCTAAGGTAAATTAATTTATGGGTCAAATGAAGTCCAAATTCATCCAAATTTTGGTGGCAGGTATATGAGGTGATTTGAATGGAAATCATGCAAACCCTAGTTTTGCCCTAAGAAGGGCATTTTGGTCCAAAATGTAATTTTTGCTTAGAGTGTCCAATTCACCTCAACAGAGGTCCAAATTTTGAACACTGACTTGTCATGAACTTGTGCACCTTCCAATGAAATATGGGGAGGTTTAGAATTGATTTTCCCCAAGATCCTAGGTCAAACCCTAAGGAAGGGCTTTTGTACCTTGTGAAGGGCATGTGGCCAAAACACCTTATATGACTATGAAATTTTGTAGGGATGGTATTAGGGTAACTATAACCCTCTGGTTAAAATCTTAGGGTGTTTTGGAAAGTTTGGGACACACAAAACACTAACCCTAGTTTAGGGCACAAATATTGTAGGGTTGAAATGGGCTAGCTAAACTCCTTAAACTAAGGTGAAATTTTGGTAGATTGGTCATAAAGATATTATGAGCCTCTGGTAATTTAATTGGGAATTGTGGGACAATAGTTATAGTACTTCATTTGTAACACAAGGGATGCCTCAATTTAATAAATTGAACAATATGGTACCTCTGACCATTGGGAGGTCATGAAAGTTTGGCAGAGGAAGTTTTAAATCATTATATGCATATATAAATTTTATGAAAATTTTTGGATACATATTTGAGGTACTTACTTCACAAGCTGGTTAAATGAGGAAATTATTCAATAATTTAATAAAGATTATTTACTGATAAATAAATTATGAAATTTGGCCCAAATCATTTATATGCCATTAGAATCATACTGGATTTTTCTCTGAATTTTTGGAAGCAATATAGTCTTTTATATTTCTTTAAATGAATTTTCAAGGGTTAAAATGAAATAGGAATTTTGGGATAAAACCTTACTGAAAAATTGAGATATTTTGGAAGATGAGTTAAATCCTTATTTTAAATATCCTATAAAATTAGTGGAATGATATCTTGCCTGAAAAGGGTACTTCATGTTTATTATTGGAAATTTTAGTCACTAGAATAATTAAATAAATTATTAAATAAATAAGAAAAATTTTGGGTCTCTTGATTTAAGGCTTAAATGTCATAATGGACCTCCATTAATTATTATAGGAGCATTGGAAGATTATTTGATGTACTCCCCATTATACATGACATTTAACCTTGTGGTCTACATTTAGTAAATTGTTGAAAGGAAATGATTTGGCATAGTTGGAGTTAGCCATCTTGCTTGATTTTGTAGATGTGGATGAGTCATCCTAGAAGTTTAGGTTAAGTAGTGTGATATGAGTCGGTAGTGTTGAGTAGTGCTTGGGGTCGACGAAAGATCGTCTTCCCCCGTAGAGTGAAAGGTCAAAATCACCTTAGGTTTAGTCTACCGTAATATGAAAAGGAAATGGGTAATGGATATGGGATTAGTTACCAACCAATAAGAATAAGTGCCTTGCGAAAGGAAGCTTTGGGATTCAGCCCATCATAGCTCCTAGTGCCCTCGAGAGCCCTTCACAGGGAATACCTTGGGCAGTCCTGGGTAAAACCTAAGTCGTAGTATAAAATCGCCACAAGAGTAAATAGTAAACTTAGGATTTAACACTCTCACACCCCAATGTACCGGGAGATAGTTTGGGTTACTTGGGCAATAAGCCCAGTGGTTATGGTGATGGGCATGGTGGCCCGGGGAGCTTTGGCACGGTTGTTGATTATGACGGACGGGATAGTTCGGGGAGCTTCGGCTCGGTTGTTGATTATGACGGACAAGATAGTCCGGGGAGCTTCGGCTCGGTTGTTGATTATGACGGACGGGATAGTCCGGGGAGCTTCGGCTCGGTTGTTGATTTATGACGGACGGGATAGTCCGGGGAGATTTGGTTCGGTTGTTGTTTGGACTCATAACTATTGCATGTGCATAGAAGGTATAAGGTGGTGGGTCTTCGGTATTGGAGGGTCGATGCACCGACGCCAATACGCTGACTCGGCAAGTGTGGTTAGCACTTCGCCAACAGAAGTCCGGTGCGCCAGCCGGCAAGAGTACGCAGGAGTCCGCTTTGTGCACCAAGCGTTGAGGCGTACGATAGGTCTGACCGGTAGTGCTTTACTAGTTTAGAGGTGGGCGAGCCCCAACCCACCACTTCCGTCTACCACTACGGAGGTATCCTGGGAGGTAATGGCTCCGAAAGGGGGAACTAAAGGCCTGTGTACACAGAGTCGAGTGGGTGTGTTGCACTTGCATGTTCACATCATATCATAATTGTATTCCATAGCATAAACATTGCATATAACCTGATACCTAATGTATAAGCGGTATGGGATGCTCTATACATTAGGCGTTGCAAAATGACCCCTTGGCCTATAAGTTCGTACGAGCGTGCTTATAAGTCAAGGTTCTCTTTCAGTATTATAAGCCTGCTAGTAAAACTGACATCCTATCGTATAAATCGGTATGGGACTTTTCATACGATAGGAGCCTTGCAAAAGATCCTTTAGCTTATGGGTATTCGCATAAGTTAAGGTTACATATTCAAATTTTGTATCATTATTATCATACTTAGCACTGCTAGTCTAGTTCCGCTGCCATCTGCTATTTGACATTCTCCACCTTCATGTCCTTTCCTTTCCTTCTCCCCGCTCGGTGCTTAGGAGCCATGGTGGAAGGGGCGGAGGACGATAGGACTTAGTCTTTTAGACTAACAGTTTTCGAACCACATCATTTAGGGGACCACGGAGCCCAGCATGGAGGAGTAGCCCCGGAGGTCGGCACACTTGGAGATCGGACAGTCTAGTACTGGAGTCCAGACAGCAGGGACTGTGAGTCCCGAACACTAGTAGTTGTATTAGTTTGCTTCCGCGATGAGTGATTTGTAGTGAGGACTTTATGTACCGGGAATAAGCCCGAGATTTTTATTAAATGTACTATCTGTGGACACTCCCTTCGTGGAGCTTATTTTCTATACATGTGATTTTCTGTGGACTTGCATTTATTCTATTGCTACAGTTGTGATCGATTTTGGCCGGCAAAATCGGCATCTTGTAGTGACAACCTTCCCGGGTGCGAAGGTATCACCGCAAGGTGGCGGTTCTGGGCCTAAGAACCCGGCATCGAAAAAGGAAAAAAATGGGGGTCTTACATCTGGTGTGACTCCAAAGAAGGTGGATCGGTTCTCCTCATCCGATGTGACTCCGGTGAACCCGTGGAAGTGCGACTCTTCCATAGTTATCTTTCTCCGTCTCCTCCTCCTCCTCTCTAATTTCAGATTTACGTAACGATTTTCTCTCCATTAAACTTGTGTGAACTTCATCTTATATTGTGAGTGTAGTGGAGACTTTGGTTTCAAAATTTTATCCTAACAATTGATTCAAGTTTGCATTATAAAAATCTGATTTTGTATTGCTTTCATATACGATTTTCGCAAAGATTTCCGTACGGGTAGGTCCCCTTAGACGTTTACAAATCGAGGTTTGTGTAGCCTTTGGTTTCGAATCGATCAAGAGGATTTGGTATATCCTCGTATTGTTTTGTTTTGAGGGTTGCATTTGGACTACTTTCTGAATCGAAGCTTTAGTCCGGATCACTCTCCATATGGATGGAAAATATGTTTGTGATGCGATGCTAGATGTATGGTTAGGTTATGATATTAGTAAACGTGTATGTTCGTGCAGGTTTGGGTTGGAATTTCCCCCCTTATGAGATCACGCACTTACAAACGAAACTCTGCCGAAATTTTTAGTTTGGAGCACACACCGCGTGTTCGCTCAAATTCCCCGTAGGAATCGTTTGTCTTTTTTGTGTGCCTTAATTCCATTTAGGGAGTGGCCTACATTACTGCCGAAGCCGCATCTCCAAATTTCTCATGGAGGCGGTTTGAGTGGCCATGTTCGAATGGGAAATCTCCACGAACTTCTCCATTATCTCTTCTAAAGCGCTTTTGGGTGTCCCTTGCATGTTATGATTGTAACCCACCTGAGGTGGTCATGGTTGGCTACCAGAGGCTTGAGCATCAAATTGATGCTGGCCTCCTTGCCATCTTTGACCATGAGCATTTTGATTCCATGAGAAATACAGGTGATTTCTTGCATTCGGGTTATAAGCATTGTTATAAGGAGCAACACGATTTTGATTATTTATTAAATTAACATGTTTTTAAAAACTCATACCTGCCGGATCACAAGCATGCTACCCCGCAGTGCAATCATAAGTGTGGTGCCTAGGGTTTCCATAACCTTTGCACGAGATGTTCAACACAGGCTCTGGAGGCAGGGTAGATCTTGTCAGCATCATTTTTCCTTCCAAAGAAGGATCGAGGGTTCAGCATGTTGCACCACGGCATTCACATCGAACAAATTTCTCGCCCCTCTTAAGGCATTCCTCCCAGCGGTCTAATAAGTTTTGTGGGAGGTCGTATCTCTTAGAAGCCTCAACGCTTCCTCGGGAGCCAAATTCATAATCGTGCCTTCTGCAGTAGCATCGATCATCGCCCAGAAATTTGGTTCAATTGTGAAATAAAATATCTCTACCAAATTCTAGGGCACACAGCCGTGTTTCCGACAATGACACTACAAATCGTTAAACCTCTCCCATGCATCAGAAAGGGTCTCATGATCCTGCTGTTGGAACATGGCTATCTCCCTGCGCGCATTAACAGTCTTATCGATAGGATGAAATTTAGCCAAAAATAAGGAAGACAAGGCTTCCAAATTTGTTGCAGTTCCTGGAGCAATTTTATGCAGCCAAGTCTTGGCCTTATCCCACAATGAGAAAGGGAACAACTTTTATTTCACAACTTCATCAGAGATTCCCACAAAACGGAAGGTTCCGAATATTTCAGAAAATTCAGCTAAATAAAGTTGAAGATCCTCACTCGGCAGCCCGGAATATTGGGTGTTGTTCCTAATCATATTTAGGATTGCTGGCTTGATTTTAAAGTGGTGGTTGGTAATGGCTGGCCCAAACCCAAGATAAACACTCCCCGTTGTACCGGTAGTGAAATCCCTCATCGTCCTTATTCGAGGTTGGACCACCTCCTATGCATCAACCACTCTATCTCCCTGACCATTTCCACCATGGACTGGATCGTCCATTCTTTCTTCTACAGCAGCAGCGCGCAAATGAGCTCTTCTAGCTCTTGTAGTCTAAGCATCACCTCCTAAATCTTTAACTCTTTTAGCGAGGTTCATATCTTTCATAAACTAACAAAACAAAAAAAATTAAAACGCACTTAAACACTTACCGATTTTTCACGAAAAACAAAAACCACACGCAATGGTTGCGCTCCCCGGCAACGGCGCCAAAAACTTGATTTTCTAGCGGTAAGACTACCATTCACGGCCAAGTAATAATAATGAGGAGTAGCATCCACGAGTATCGATCTCTCACGGAGTGCAAGTAGGGAACATTGGTTTTAGCATTTAAGGAGACGAGTTCAAGTGCTAAGTGAACAAGGGGGGTTTGATTAGGATATCCTATGCTAAAACAATATAAAACTATCGCGGGTCGCCTTTACCGCATCGCCCAGATGAATCACTCTGAAGAGTAATAGCAGAAGCAAAAGAACAAGTGATCGTCGAAAACACCTCTTCTCAGCGCACACTTCTAGCAAAGGCTAGAATGGCCCAAACGCACTTTACACTAACGCAATGATAAATCTTTCAAAAACATATAATGCTCAGGAAATCACAAAAAAAACACACAACAAAATATTGAATAATACATGGTTATAAAACTACAATAGCGCTAGCAGGAGTTCAACAGAAAGTAAATCCAGGAAAATGGAGAAGAGATTGCAACAGAAACGTAGAAGCTTTCCAAGGTTCTCAACCGAAAACTAGGGGTGTAAACCCTCGTACGTACTCTATCTTCGAAAGGAGTCTAGGATTCGGGAGGAGCTATCACTTCCTCCTTCAAACCTGTCATCATTGTATTGAGGTTGTGGAGGTAGATGGAAGCTTGGCGGGCTGCAAAAAGTAGCTTGAACTGGAGCTTGGAAGATAGCAATGGAAACGGGGGTCGAAGGCAAATCTTTCGCAAGCTCTATGGAGTGGAATGGGTGGCCAAATCTTCCCTCCAAGGAAGAGAGAGAAAAAGGGACTGGTGCTTATTTTCCCGCTCAAGGGAGTAGAAAAGGTGGGTTGTACGAACAATATCCGGTAATGGCAAAATCTGCATCTTATATAGAAAATCATCAGAAAAATGGTCTCGCGCGGTTCGGCGCACGACCGTGCGCGAACCGTGCGATATTAACTTTAAGCACACGCCTGCTAAGAAGAAGAGTTGAACCGTCTGTTTCCTTCGTGTACGGGCGATACGCCCATGCATGAAGCAATTCGCACGGGTAACAACAGTGAGCTCAAATCGCAGGAGACACAAGAAGGCTACAGGATGACCATGCGTTTCCTTCGCGCACGGTTTTTATGAAACCATACGTGAAGCTTTCGCACGAGCTAGTTACTTCTCAAGAATGACCTGTAGAAAACCCACGACAGAATCTAATCGTGCGCCAAGAAAACGCACGACCGTGCGTTTTCCTCAAATAAGATTATGAAATGAGGAAAACTGACCACCTGTAAGCAATGAAAACTAAGCAATGGAGGACCCTCCAGCAAAATAGAAATGCAGTAAAAGCTACTGGAATGATCCCCGGGGAGCAGCACGTTCATAGCCCTAACAATCAAATGCGCAATTGTGCACCAAAGTGCTATAAAAACACACAACTCATGAAACACATAAGGACAGAAATAACAGTGAAAACAACGTAATATTGATGTCTAAAGACATGAAAACCAGCACATATGAGCCCGCAAAACCCTATATAAATGGAACTCATCAGGTATGAACATGCAAGTGTAATTCACACACCTGACTTTGTGCACACAGACCACTAGTTCCACCTTTTTGGATCCTAACCTCTTATGGCACCTCCGTAGAGGAAAACAGAAGTGGTGGGTTGGGCCACGCCCACCTCTAGACTGAAATCAACACTACAAATCAGTCCTATCGTATTCCTTAATGCAGGTGCACTAAGCGAATCTCCTGTATAATCTTATCGGCTAGCGCACCAGACTTTATTTGTCTAAGTGCTAAACCACACTTTCAGAGTCAACGTATTGGTGTCGGTGCGATGACACTCCATTACCGAAGACCCACCACCTTATATTTTATGCACATGCAACATGACAAAATTTTACCACTGAGCCAAATCTCCCCGGACTAACCCGTCCGTCACAAAACCATCTGATCCATCGGCTCGCCGGGCTAACTTACCCATCACTATAACCACTAAGCCTACTGCCTTAGTGAATAAACCAGACTGACCCCCCATATACATGGGGTTAGTGCAAGTGAAATCCAAGAATATTTCTAAGTACTCTTGTATTCAATTTAGTCTTACGGCTTGAGTTATCCTTGGCCTGCCCAAGACATTCCTTGTAAATGGCTCTCGAGGGCACTAGGAACTACGATGGGCTGAAGACCAAAGCTCTCTTTCACAAGCTACTTATTATTATTGGTATCTACCAAAAGCCAACCCCATTTAATGTTATGCTTACTCTAACCTTAGTGTATTTTGACACTCTCTCTCCATAGGAAAGGCGATATTTCGTCGATCCCAAACAGCACTTAACACCAGTCAACCCAAAACTTTCAACATCATGACTCCTAAGGATGAACTAATGTTCATCTCACCAAAATGGATGAACTCATTTTCACTTCACAAAAATCAGTAAACTATTAACCCCAACTCCTTATGTCCATTTCACGTGCTATCACAATTTCTGCATTTTTACTATATATAGACCAACCTAAGCTATTTGATGTACATGATAGGAGGTACTCCAAATTTTCATCCAAAAGCCCTAATATAATTATTGGGGGTCTATCATGAAATATTTGTCCTAAATTCAGAAACTTGTATTTTTCCTAATTAATTTGACATTTATTAAATTTTCTCAAAAGTTAGGCCATGCGTAATTTGAACATGAAGTACTAGATTTCCTTAAGTTATTGCCACTCAAAAATTATGAACACTAAATGATGCTAAAATATAAGAGAATACCAAATTTAACAAATTTTAATAAATGTATTAACCTCTAATTAATTAATTTAAGACAATACCAATAAATAGAGGTAAAGAATGAAGCACCACCAAACTTTATCCAAAACTTATAAAAAATTACCAGAGATATAATATGATCACAAAACTTTGCTGACTAAGTTTCATGTAATTCCAAGTCAGTAAGCTACATAGAAAAATACTCCAAATAAATCCACATTTGGGAACTTTGTGAAGAAATATAATTGTAACCTTTTCCAAAGTACATGTTACAATTTCTTAAGCTTCAATATGCCCTAAAAGTTTTTCTGGCCAAGCAAGATAATTTTCTAACAAGATATGATATTTATTATCTATTTGTCAAAATAAGGTGCACTAGTTCACTTTACACATGAAGTTCTAAGAGGAAATGTACAATTATTACAAATAATGTATCAATGCATACAAATGGAATTTGATTAACTTTGCCAGAGTTTCATATCATTATAAGTCAATTAAACCACAGTTACTTCCATTCATCAAAAAGGTCTAGTTGAAGGTTATATCTACAATTATGAGCTACCGTTATGTAGACATCCTATAATAAATTTCATAGGTTAATAATACTATAAAATTACCCCTACCAAAATCTCATGAAGATCTAAGGTCATAGGTCCCTTCAATTATTCCATAAGATGTATAGACCTAAATAATTTCCAAGAGATTAAAGTGGGGTGCATGTGTCCAAATACCACCAAATTCCTTCCTAGCGAATTTCACTACCCTAAGATCACATCAACTAAACCCATAGTCTATACAAGGACAAATCACCCTATGTCCTTCACAAACCCCCAATTTTCAATCTTTGGGTTTCAACTAGGGTCCTAGGGCAAATCCACCCTAATCCACCCCAAATTCCATGTGAAGGTGTTTATTGTGATAACAAATAAGTGACCCAAGTTTCAACCTTTGTTGAGTTGATTTGGTCAATCAATACCCACAAGGGACACTTTGACCTAAATAACCCTTTTAGGCCAAGGCTAGGGTCTACAAAATTCCAAACCAAATCATCTCCAAATGGGATGAAATTTTATACAAAGTCTTATATTGACCCCAAGGACCACTCACCAAAATTTGGGAGGATTTGGAGGTCATTAGACACTTTAATTAAAACTTACATGAAAAATGAAATGATATCCAAAACTTTAGAAACATGTATTCCAAAAATTCCCATTTTTGGATATGTTATATACCTAGATATGAATTGAACATTCTCCAAATTTCAAGTCATTTGGTGGTCAGGATTTACAGGGGTACTCCAAACAATCTCTTATCAACCATATGCATAAACCTAACCAAAATCTTTGTTGCGTCTGAAATGAACTCCAAATTGGTTCAAATTAATTTTTAAATAAACTAGACTCATAGGGCTACAAGTTTCATGTTGACCACTTATTCTAAAAAGAGATCTAAGTATTTTTAATTTAAATCCTAAGGCAGCTGATTTTCTATGACAGAAATACATATACCCTAAAGATTAATTCATCAAGATCTGCAAAGATCTTAAAGCATGATTGGGCAGTGGCGGGTTTTGTTCTTCCTCCAGCCAAAGATCCCGATCCACCTGACCAGGAGAAAACTCCAGCCTTAATTACTAGACCTCTGGCCACCTCCCGGGCCAACCACCGCCACCACCACCTCCGTCGCGGTAAGGGTTATCGGCCGGCGGGTATTTGGCTTCCGAAGACGTCGGATTCGGGCGAACCCAGTACCAGTTTTTTTTCCCCGGAAAAATAGTGTAAAAACTCGACCCGATTAGCCTCAATTAAGCCCGATTCGGCTCAATTGAGCCCGATTCACTTCTTTAAAGATTCTTAGGATCTAATCCATGAAATAAGAGTAGAGGAGGACCTGGTTTGTGGCTTGAATGCGAGTGTTTTGCCTCCTCAACATTTTCAACAACCGAGCTTGGGCTCTCTGCAACTCCTGAACCAACCTCACCGAAATTGACAAAGGATCGGGGGAAATGCTTGCCCTTGATCTTGTGAAGATCCTTAAAGAAGAGATTTGGGATAGGAGGCTTGTAACTCCCCTATTTCATAAAACACCATTAATGGCCAAAAACCTATTTTTCGATTTCAGTCAAATTAAGGGGGCTAAGCCACCCTAATGGCTTGCCACCCCATGGAAACTCTTCCTCTCCCTCAGAGGAGTAAAAGCCCCATAAAAGTAGGTGGTTATGGAGCCTCCATGGCCATGATGGCCATTAAGCTCACATTTTCTCTCTCCTCCAAATTGGGGAAACTCCTATACTCTCACTCCTAGTCACCAATCTTTGAAATTGGTGGTACCCAAAGGTTTATGAACCCCTCCTAGACCAATGGGCCACACTAGTTTGGGCTTAGCCCACTTGGATTGGGCTAGGTTAGCCCAAATAAACGAAATTGAACTATGGGTTGACGTTATCCAAATTAGCCACTTGGGTGACTTAGGCATCAGGATTTTTGGGCCATTGGGTCCCCCATGACGCCAGAGACTAAGGGTGAGGTCAATTTGACACTTATGTGGTCAATTGACCCAAATTGAGCTATGTTGACTTTCTTGGGCTTAAGGTTAACCTTGGTCAGTTGGCCTCTTTTAATGACTCCAATGGGTCTCTTTGGCTCTAATGGACCCTCTAATGGGTTAGAGATGTTGTCGTGGAGTCATGGAGTCATGGTGAATCCCTTAGGTCAACCCTAAGCTAGTGTTTAAAGTTCTGCTATTTGTAGCCCAAGGTAGTTCACACCTTATTACCCATGTTCACCCATCACTTTAGTGCTTCCTTGGGTTTTGTCATGACCTAGTCCTGACAAAACCACCCTAGGGGTCTAGTTGCCTGTGGGATGTTATAGTAAGAGTATGTGTTTGATCTCTTATAGGAAACTAGTCTTCTTGGCACAAGACCTGCTCGTTGACCAATGGAAGTTGGGAAAGATAAGGGGTGGATTGAAAATTCTCCTCTTCTTCCAGATTGTACTGTGTTCAGGTGACTTGTAAGCAAACTCATCTATCTGACTATTACAAGACCAGATATATGTTATAGAGTTGGGAGGGTCAGTCAGTTTATGCATACTCCAAGAGAGCGTCATCTGCAATCTGCCATGAAAATTTTGGAGTATGTGAAAGGGTATCCAGGAAAGGGCTTGTAGTTTCAAAAGCATAATCATTTGAAGATTGAAGCATATTCTTTTGCCAGGTATGCTTATAACAAAGAAGATAAAAAGTCAACATCAGGTTTTTGCACCTTTGTAGGAGTAAATCTTATTAGCTGGAAAAGCAAGAAGTTGTAAGTGGTTTCAATGTCAAGTGTTGAAGCTTAGTATAGGAGCATGACTTTAACAACTTGCAAATTGAAGTGCTAACTACCGCTTATGCATGACTTTGGAGAAATCTGTGATGATCCCCTCCCTATGTTCTGTGTAACGAAGATTCTATTTACATATCAAAGAATACTATCTTTCATGAGAGGACAAACCATATTGAAGTCGATTGTCATTTCATTAGAGAAGTGGTATTGAAGAACCAAATCTACACTATGTTTGTCACTTCTGATAAAAACTAGCAAACAACTTCACAAAATTGGTTTCCGCTTCTCTTTAAGATATTTGTGGCAAGCTGGGCATAGGTTAATTATATGCTCTAGGCTGAGGGGGAGTGTTAAAGTTTGGCGGTTTTATAGTCTAGTCTAAGTGCCTTGTAGTTCGGGGGGTCATGCTATTTGTCTAGGCGGTCTGATTGTGTGGTGGTTTGGTTAGTGGCAGCAGTCATGTCTGGCAGCTATCTTTGCGGTCTGTTTATTTAGTAGTGTTGTTGTTTGGTAGTCGGCTTACTGCAGAGTTTTTCAATCTTGGAGGTCTAACCACAGCTGCGGTCTAAAGGTTAGCCATAACTGCAGTCTAGAGACTTTCCGCAAAAACAACCTGATAGTTAGTCGCGGTAGCAGCCTAAAGACTTGCACCAAGAGCGCCTATTGTCTTTCCGCAGCAGTGGCCTTACGGCTTTCCATAGCAGCATTAATGGGAGTCAACAATAGTGTTCTACTGGCAACTTGCAGTTGTAGTCTGTCGGCTTGCATTGGAGGTCTAGCAATCTTCAGCGGTGGTTTGGCAGCTTACCTCTCTTACCACTAGGTGATTAGTAACTTTTTATAGTGTTGCAGTTTGACAGTGTCAAACCACATAAGCCGCGCTGATTGTATTTAGTCCCACATATCTTGTTGTATTTTCTCATCACCTAATTTTTTATAAACAAGGGGACATACTTATGTATTGTTTATATTTTGCAGCAATAAATTTTCCTTTATTTAGCTCTTTTTTAAAATCTTGAATTTAAATATAAATAAGATTGACAAGAAACTGCCCGAGCTCCTAGGTTTGTTGAGAACTGTCGAGAATAACATAAATAAAGTCATGCCTATATGCCTAAAATTCTTTATAAAGGTAACTTAACACCTAGAGGGGAAGGGGGTATATAGGTTTCTTTATGATCTTTAATTTTTTTCTAGATTTAACTTGGTGTGTAGATGTTAGGTTAGTTTCTTTCAAGAACATAGAAAACACACAAAGAATTTATTGTGGTTTCCCGATCATGGGTATGTCCACTTCCCCTCCCCACCTATTTAGCAGTTGCTAGACTAGGCCAACACCTCCAAAACATAGATCAACTAATCTTACAACTCAGATCCCTCCCCAGATCTTACACCTAAGAGTGGCACCCACTCCTTTAAAGTCCTACCTTAGGGACAACAATAAGTCCCCTACCTCAGGATCACAATGAACCCAACCTCAGGATTATAAGAAGTCCTACCTAAACCTTTTCAAACACAAGCCTACCTCAGATTTTCCACTAGAATCCTACCTCAAGCTTTTGTAAAAAGCCCTACACCAGGATCTCAAAGAGACTTCATAAAATAGATTATGAGAGGATTTGTATTACAGTAGAACAAGACTTAAGAATGGAGATTCTGTAGTCTTCTTCTTTAATTATCCCAACAAATAGTTTCATTTTCGCAACTACAGTAAAAAATATTCTTTTGCTGAGATTTTCTTCTTTTTAAAGGTTCAGAAAGATTGTTGTGAACACTGTGGAGTTTGAAGAAAATGGATTGATTTTTATTGTGTGCAAACAGTTTGAATTCTCCCCAGAGAACTTCTTGTTGGCGCCGAATTTTGTAAGTTATGGTTTAGAAGAATGTTGTCCAAAAAGTGTTCTCAAAAGTCCCAAGCACTTAACCTATATATCACAGCTCAACAACAACTATAATCATGTTTAGGTATATGACTTCGGATGCTTTAAGAAAGATGTTTGAAAGTCTTTGATTACTAGGGTATCTAACCACTTAGAGGGGGCGTGAATAGGTTATTCTAGTCTTTTGTAGTTCTTAAAAATCATCTATGACTTATGTCCTACTATATATACATAATTCAGCTTTCAAGAACACAATACTCAGCACAGCAAAACACAAGACACATCACACAAGATTTTATAGTGGTTCACGAGTGTATGGGTACATCCACTATCTCTCTTCGACTTTCTAATAGTATGTTAGACAAGGCTCTTATCCAATAACTATGGCTCCTTAGATATTATAACACGGTCCCACTGGATCAGTCAGTCTCCACTAAGACTTATAACACAGGCTCACAACCATCAACATAGTAATCTCCCGACTACCAAACACAGGAAAAACTGCCCTTAACACAAGCTGTGAGAAACAACCCCACACAGATCCACACAAGGATCCAATAAAAGGACCACGACCCTAACACAGATCTCACAGATCCATATCACAGCCTTTTTAATTTAGTCTTTATAATAAAATTGCATAGATCTCTTACACAGTCGAATCAATCTAGGCTTCAGCACAGATCTATCACAGATCCACTGATTTTGAAAGAGGAATGCTGATTCTACTCAAGAGAAATTGCTCCCTGAGTCGATTTCTTCCTGGGCTATGAAAATCTCAGCCTTATCTACTTCCCAGTAACATCAAAATTGATCTTCAATGGTCTGCGGCTTGTGCTGAAAATTCCTCAGAATCTTTATTCTTTTCTTGCTAATGAAAGAGGAGAAGACGATCTTTAAATAGCTAACCTGTAGGACAGATTGCAATTCCTCTACCTTATACATCTGTCTAGTCAGAATCTGGCATAGATATCCTCTTCCTCTTCAATTAAGAAAATGATCTTCATATTTGGCTCATATTTAATCGTGAAGCAATTTCAGCTAGGGATTGCCTAAGCCGATTCATCTTCCTTGGATATATCCTCTGTACTTGCTGTAGAAGATGTTGATTGCACCAGGGAACTCAAAAACCCTTCGGATTTATCAATTTGAAGTTCTTGGCTCTGTAATAAAGGTGGATGAAGACGACGAACTCCCTCTTCTCATTTTTAGAATGAATTAAAAGTTAATCAGAAAAGTTAATTTGATCTCGATCTCAACTGCTATTTATAATCCTGTCGATTTGCGGGATGATTGACACGTATCCCAGTTTTAACAACAATTAAAACCTCAACTTAATCAAATTGATATTCGTTGTGGACTGACGGTGACATTAATGTCGAATTGCAGCATTTAAATAACGAATCTAAAATTCATTGAATTGTTGACTATGCTGATGTCAACATCATTCTGGACTTAGCAAAATCAAGCATCATTCCATAAATCTTAAGTTCGACAAACTCAAAACTCAGTTCGACGAACGTAGAGTTCAGCTCGACGAAAAAGTGAAAGCTGAGTTCGACGAACTTTGAACTCAATTCGACGAACTCAGAGCTCATCTCGATGAAAAGTGGATAAGCAATACTCAATGATTCTGGATTAGAATTTTATTCATCTCTTCTTGGCGTTGTGTAGCGTTGAGTGAATAGGCCATAATCAACGAATTTGGACTTAGAAATATTTCAGCTCTGTTAAGAGAGTTGAGTGTATATGCCTCATTCATGGCTTTTTGCCTTAGCCATATTCTTCATCCGTTTCTGCTTAAAAGAGCTGAGAGCGTTGAGTGTTTAAGCTTCACTCAACGCTTTATACTTAGCCTGATTTTCTACAATCTTGCCTTCTTGTTGAAGTTTGGCATTGAGTGCGTTGAGTGAACTGGCTTCACTCAATGATTCTGGACTTAGCTGAATTCGTGTTTCTTCACAAGAAGACAAGACTCAAAGCCTTTTGACTTGGCGTTGAGTGAATGAGCTTCACTCAACGCCGTTGTACTTAGTCGAATATTCTGTCTCGTTATACTATGGCATTGATAGAATATCCTTGAATCAACGATTCTTTCCATATGGCATTGAGTGAGTTGAGCTCACTCAATGCCTGTGGACTTAGCCACATTTCTACCTTTTCAATACAAAAAGCTTTGACTGCCAGCCTTCTTTCAGTACTATTTGTTGTATTGCGTTGAGTGAGCTTGCCACACTCAACGCTTTTGGACTTAGGTATTTTTCTGAATTTCCAACCTATCACTTTGAGTCCACCTATCATTGTCTCTAGAACTATATGTCCAATCATTGTGACAAAGACCAACCTATTTTCTTGAACTTAAACATACATCAAATACAACGATGTGTATATTATTGACCTGTTTGACTTCTTACAAATCTAGGAAATTGAGATCAATGGACCCAACAATCTCCCCCTATTTGAAGAAGTTAAAACACCACTTGAGATTTCTTAGTCAATAATATACAATAACATGAGCAGCAAAAAGATTAATATTGCATTGTTATAAGAGAAGCACGAGTTACCACATTTTCCCTTGTTACCATATTTTCCATTATGCTCTCCCTTCTTTGTTGTATCCTGCTGCTACAAGCTGCTTAACCTATGAAGCCTTTCCTATAGCTGCTTCTTTGTTTTAGCTGCTTCTTTGTTGCAGCTACTCCCCCTTTCTAGTGTTCTTCTTATAATACTTCTCCGCCTTTTTGACTTCTGTGAAATATCTTAGGAGCAACATGTTATCTACTCCCCCTATTTGAGGCCAGAGAAATACCTAAAGCTAAACTTGCTCCCCCTCAGTAAGAACAACTACTATCAATCCTCTTGATAGTTTCTTTAGTCCATACCAACCTACAAGATAAAATTTTCCTGCTACAAACAATCATAAAGAGCAACTGAAGCTATACCAAATTCAACATACCCAATTCAAATTTAAAGGTGTTTAACTTTGCTTCATCTAGTGGCTTGGTGAAAATATCAGCCACTTGCTTGTCTATTGGGACAAACTCAAGAATAATTTCCTCACATTACACATGCTCTCTTATAAAATGATATCTAATCTCTATGTGCTTAGTCTTGCTATGTGATACAAGATTACTAGCTATAGAGGTTGCACTTGTAGAATCACAAAAAAAGGGCGTTTACTTATCTGGAGGTTATAATCCTGGAGTTGATGCTTAATCCACAGCAACTGTACACAGCAGCTTCCTACAGCTATGTATTCTGATTCTACTATAAAAATAGATACACTAGTCTTCATCTTGCTGCTCTAGGACACTAGTCTTCTACCCAGAAACTGTCAGGAACCTAATGTATTTTTCCTGTCCTCTCTGCAGCCTGAAAAATCTGTATCTGAATAGGCAATTAGCTCAAAACAACTATTCTTAGGGTACCATAAGCCAAGATCTGGTGTGCCCTTTAGATATCTCAAAATTCTCTTACCAGCAGATAAATGAGTATCTTTAGGGCATGCCGGATATCTAGCTCAGACACATGTAACTTACATGATGTCTGGCCTACTTGTAGTGAGGTATAAAAGAGAACCAATTATCCCTCTATACAAAGTTTGATCAACAGATTTCCCTGCCTCATCTTTGTCTAAAGACATATTTGATCCCAAGGGAGTTTTCATGGTGGAAGCATTCTCCATCCCAAATTTCTTAATTAACTCCCTGGTAAACTTATACAGTGATATGGTTATTCCATTGTCAGCTTGTCTTACTTAGAGACCCAAGAAGAACTTAAGTTGACCCATGCTACTCTTCTCAAACTTCCCTTACATAAGTTTGGCAAACTTGCTGCAAAGGTTATCATCAGTAGACCCAAAGATAATGTCATCAACATATATCTAGACTATGATGATCATGCCCTTAGATTCCCTAAGGAATAGGGTCTTGTTTATCTTCCTCCTTGAGAATTTATTTTCAGTGAGTAAGCATGACAATGTTTCACACCAAACTCTAGGGGCTTGCTTTTCTCCATATAGATCTTTCCTTAGTCTATAAACAAAATCAGTATGATAAGGAACAACAAAACCTTAGGTTATTCCACATAGACTTCTTCTTTCAAATCTCCATTCAGAAATGCAGATTTCACATCCATCTGAAAGACTCTGAATCCTTGGAATACAACATATGAAAGGAATAACCTGATAGCTTCAATTCATGCTACATGGGCAAATGTTTGATCAAAGTCAATACCTTCCTCTTGTTTGAACACCTGAGCCACCAGTCTAGCTTTATTCTTAACTATAATGTCATTTTCATCATGTTTATTCCTATAGATCAACTTGGTCCCAATGGCATTATGTCCTTGAGGTTTAGGAAGTTGCTTCCAGACCTTACATCTTTTAAACTAGTTTAATTCCTCTTGTATTGCTCCAATCCAAAATGAGTTTTGGTAAGCTTCTTCAAATTTCTTACGTTCTACTAGTGACAGGAAGCAAGAGTACATTGCTGTGTTGAGACATCTGCTCTTTATCACAACTCCTTGTCTTGCATCACTAATAATCTGGTGGTCTAGATGATCCCTCAGATGTCCTACTACTCGAGGAAGTATTACTTCAACATGATGTTCTTCATGATGTTGATTTTCATCCACTTCCTTTAAGCCTTATGATTGCTCAAGAATATAAGCACCCTCCACTTGGTCTTATATTGTTGGAGTAGATTCGTTAAGAGTGATCATTTTCAACACTAGTTTAGTACCAGTAGAACAAGAAGAAGAGCTTGATAGCTCATTGTTACTCATATTTGTATCATCAAACACTACCTTAATTGACTCATCCACAGCTTGACTTATGCAGTTGTAGATCCTATAAGCCTTACTATGATTGTTGTACCCAACAAATGTCCACTTATAGTATTTGGCAGCAAACTTAGTTTTATAGGATTTCCCATTATTGAACACAAAGCACTTTCTCCCAAAAATTCTGAGATATGCTAGGTTTTGCTTCCTACCCTTCATAATCTCATATGGAGTCTTATTGTGGCTCTTGGTGATAGAAGCCCTGTTAAGGATATGATAGGCTGTATTTATAGCCTCAGCCCAGAAATATTCTGGGAGAGAAGTTTCATTTTATAGAGTTCTACCACCCTCTATGAGAATTCTATTCTTCCTGTCTGCTATCCCATTTTACTGGGGTATTCTTATAGAGGAAAAATCAAGCTAAATCATATGATGTTCAATGATTCTTCTCATGCATTCAGACTGAAACTCAGTGACATGGTCACTTCTAATTTTGACCACAGTACTGTTCAGCTCATTCTGTATTTGCATGACAAATGTCAAGAAGACATCTGGGGTTTCAGACTTTTTCTTCAAAAAGAATACCCAAATAAATCTAGAAAAGTCATCAACCACCAAAAAGTTGTAGGCCTTCCTACCTAGAATATGGACTGGTATTGGACCAAACAAGTCCATATGCAAGAGGTATAAACACCTAAAAGAATCTTTAGTCTCAATGCTTTTGAAGGAAGCTTTTGTCCGCTTACCCTTTTGGCATGCAGAACAAAAACCTTTCTTAGAACATTTCATGTAAGGACCATTCCTAACTAACTCTTTACTATAGAGCTTTCCTATAGTCTTATAATTCAAATGAGCTAGCCTCTTATGCAATTTGACACAATGTGAGGCTTTCTCATTTGCAACTAGACAAATGGGAGAGTCGGATGATAAAAAAAGAAAATTAAGACAATAGACATTCCCACTCCTAGTACCAGTCAAAGTGACCTCTTAGTAACTTGATCTTCTTATATGGCACTTAATCTTGTGGAAAGAAATGATATAGCCAAGATCATATAATTGGCTTATGCTTATAAGGTTGTGTTACAACCCTTCCACAAAAGCCAGATTTATGAAAGAGACTAAGCCATTAGTAATCTTACCATAACCTTTGGTGATCCCTCTATTCGATCCACCAAATATCACCTTAGGTCCATCCTTTATTGGAATGAAATCCATCAGGATGCACTTTGTTCCAGTCATGTGCCTGGGACAACCACTATCCAAGTACTATATAGTGGTATGGCAACTTGGACTCATTTGCAAGAAATAAATCATTTAACGTTAGGACTCCAATTCTTATTGGGTCCTTGGTGCATGTTAGGAAGAAATTGAATATGCCTGCCAACAGGTCTTCTAACAGGTAAGCCGACATTAACTCTGTGGACAGTATTATTGTGCCAGCAATAAATGGCATAGTGTCCCACTTTGCAACAACACCAGCACTCATAGATGTTATACCTTCTTTTAAGGGCTGCTTTAATAGCATTGTTGTAAGCAACTCTCAGTACAGCAGGTACAAGAACAACCTTTTTCTTATGTCTTCCAGTCACAGCCTGATTTGGGATCTGTCTGGAAGCAGAGGTACTTGGGGAATCTTGAACCCTACAACTAGCTGCCTTCTTTTCAGAGAGCATTCTCCTGATGGCTTCAGATTTTCCCCCGTCTGGTTTGCTGAAAAAATTTCCTTTGGTCTGATTGTGGACTGACAAATTTTGAGAAGGGCCTCGTATACTAAACACAAATAGTCCAGGATGGGCCATTTGAACTTCTTTATGGGATGTCTTATAGGCACAAGCACCCTTGCCATTCCTACCACCATAGTGGTGAAGAGCTTTGTTCTTATCTGTGGATCCACCATACTCCAAGTGACCAAATATGGTCTCTTGGTCATAAGTGTTTGATGGTAGCAACACTTTCTTGAAAGGAATAAGAGGCTTGGACGATAGTGGCTGCACTGCAGCTTTTCACCTCCGTTTGGAATTGGCAGCTCTAATGTTCCCTTTGAAGCCTAACCCCTTCTTATCCATTTGGGAGGAGAAGTAATCTATCAAAAGCAACACAGTACATGGATTTGAAAACTTATCCACTAGCTCCTCCTTTTCAAGTTTATCTTCAAGATTCCTGATATGATCATTCTTAAAGTTTATGGTGCTCATCTGAATAACAATAATGTTCTTCAACTGGATAACTTCCCTAGTTTTCTGCTCTAGCAAAGTGGCTATTTCAGAATGATGGGAAGCAGCAAGCTTTAGAGATGAAATCTCCTAAGCCTGCTATTTGGTCAGTAGCTTACTCCTTTTGAATGCTTCCAAAAGTTAATCATATCTTTCCCTCATTTGATTTTTGTCTTCCTCAGATTCAGAGCCATCTTCATCTCTTGATGAAGAAGAACTTGAATCTTGACTACTCACATACTTAGACTTAAATGAAGAGCTGGATTAAGAGTGTACCTTAAGTGGTCCAGGCTGATCCTGGCGGGATTCCTTATGTGATTTTGCCATCAGCCCAATGTAGGCTTCATCATCCTCTTCTTATTCTGATGAGGAATACTAAGTCCAGCTTTTCTCCCCATTAGCAATGAAGGTTTTCTCCTTCTTGCGTCTCTTGTGGTGATGATTCTTTTAACCAATACCTTTCTTCTCAGGATAATCAGCCACAACATGACCTTTCTTGCTGTAACAGAACAATCAACCATTTTAGAAAAATGTTTACCTGGCTTTTGATCATACCTGCCCTCTTTGGAAGGTTTCTTCTTATTTCTGTAGTAGTCCTCTTTGTGCTGGAAGGAAGAGGTAGGTTTGCTCCTCCACGCCTTATTCTTCATCATCTTGATAAACTGCCTTCAAAAAGCAGTAAACTCATCATCAAACATATTACAACCTGATTCCTCTTGATCTGATTCTTCCGAAACATCTGACCTTCTTAGGGGAGAAGGATTGTCCTCCTTGATCTTATTGGAGCTATCTGTCTTGAAGGCCACAACTGTTTCTTTGGCCTGGCCTCTACTACTCTTCTCTTCGTCCTTCTTTGTTGTCAACTACATCTCATATGAAAGTAGCTTACCAAATAGTGTAGATGGTGGAGTATCTGCCAGCTCTGCCACTTCTCTAATGGCATATATATTAGTGTCCCACACTATAACATTATCGGTCTTTAGCAACACTTAAAAACTATTGCCTAAAACTGCCAAGTGTTGCCAAAACAGTGGTAACTATTGTCATAGGGGGTGTTGTCTGTACGCTTGTTACCAAAAGTCTAAGGCAACAATTTTCAGACCTTTAGACAACAAAACATAAAAACGGTTGCATAAACTGTTAGAATAGGCCACAGTTTTTTGGTAGACCTATTGCAACAATTTAAAAATGTTGATCTATATTGTTATAACTAAAAAAAATTGCCAAAAGATACAAAGACAACACTTTAAAACTGTTGTAAAAAAATGCGCTTTTTTTAAAAAAAATGCCCTTTTTTAAAAAAAATGCTCTTTTTTTAAAAAAAATGCGCTTTTTTTCAAAAAAATGCATTTTTTTTAAAATCCACAAGTCACGACAGAGGATATTGAGCATAACATCTAATGTTGCCTAAAACTCAGGTGAAGTGTTTGAAATGGATGCACATAAATAACCCCAAAACTGATCCGATAATTTCACAGAAATGCATTAAATTATAAAATTTAAAAATGAACGCCTCAATTTATTGTACTCTAAGAATCAATATTTGCATAAATATTATACAGAGTAAAAGACGTTACACATAATACACCACACTGTCACACCACAATAAATTAATAAATCTCTTGTCAAATATACAATTGTTTGATGCACATGCATATACAACATGCATGTTCTCATTTCTAATTTGTTGGAACGCGCCTTTGGTACCAACAAGCTTGTTCTTGTCAGGATGGAGTAGGAGAGCAAGCTGTCAGAATTGCTTCTTGATTATAGATTCATACACAGTCATCTCTACTTGAAGAATCATGTACCAGTCTTTCCATCCAGCAATCTTGGTCTCAGCAACAAAATGCTGTTGGAAGAAATTTCTCCAACAAATGCACCCTAACAAATTATAAAATTGCAATTAGCCATGCACATTAACAAATTATACAATGAGTATAACATCGTGCACATTAACAAATTATAAAATTAAAACAGCCATGCACCTTGCATTTTATATCAGAGAAATTCTAATATCTAGAAGATTGCTACAAAACACCAGCGTTGTTTAAATCGAAAAAAAATACATAAAGTAGTATCCTTCAGGAATAAAGTGGTGTGGGCAATAAGAATCATGCAGAATTTCCATATAAGTTTTATGTAGACACGTTTATAAGAACTCTGTTGTTCCAAGAACAAATGTTCACAAGCATAAAATAAATTATTCACCAGAATGAATGTTCTTTTCAAACACTTGTGTTTTGAGAAAGAAGACTCTTTTTGCTTTCCAAAATCTTGAACGCTTTGGTGGGCTCATCATACCTGTCATATCAATTGTCCTTTCCTGCAATCAGTATATCATATACTTAATATGCTGAAAAAATTGCTATAATAATCCTAGCATAAAACCATTTGTACATCAAAATCAATCAGGTAAGCTAAATAGATGTTCAATACTTGAGGCATTCTGACAATATTATTGCAGGCTTCAATCTGCTGCATCACAAGATGCCTTGAAGGAGCAACATAGACAATTTTACATGTCGATGTTTTAATTTCATCAATAACACATAAAAGACTCATGAGACTTAATTGAGATATTAATTTGTTCATAACTATGAAGAAATTTCAATAGTAAATGAATTCCCAATAAAAGAATGTACTAAGAATTTCATCTAAAAAGCTTAACATGAATTAAATAAATTGAACAAATTCATCTATAATTTATCTTGGTGGCATCCATAACTGTTGGTATGTCAAGCATTCATTATATGATGGTTTTTTTGTCTAAACTCAGGGGCAGTGGAGGACCAAGAAATTTCATTCAATCCAGACACCAAGTAAAGGATAGGTACTTGTTCTCTTCAATCCAAAACCTCCACGCTTGATCTAGATATGCATATTATTGAAATAATTTATATATGTTTTTGCGCTCTATTATACTCTATTAATATATTATACGTTCTATCGAAGAGTGCATGAGAAGTTTTTGTGTTATACTCTTATGGTTAACAAATTTGCTAGTCATTTTTCATATGTCTTGTGTATTTTGTCTTGCGTATGAAACAAATTAAAGAACAATTGTGGGAACTGGTATTGAGCATTATTTATGTAATACAAAATATTATTGCAACCTATGATGATCGAAAAGTGCATTTAATACTTGGTCTAGTGTTGAAGTCCTTTTGGATGGATCAAGATTAAAGCTCGGGTGATGTTCAAGCTCAACTTTAGCCCGATAAGAATTAATAATTGATGAACAGGCTTAATGAATTATGAATAATAATGATTAGACTATATCATTATATTATTAGTATCTTAGATATAATTAGTTAATCAAGAATACTTTTTGAACTAGATAAGAAAATAAATAATCTTGTTTGAATAAGATTTCAAGCTCCGGTAATGTTCTAGCATAACTCTTGTTCAGTAAGAAATAAGAAAGTAAATAAACAAGCTTGAAAAAGGAGTACTTGGCTAGATTTGGTTCTTTAACATCTGTAAACAAATGTTATTAATCGATATAAAAAATGGTTAAAAGAATTACATAAACAATAAATTGATATAGGGCAAACTCTTTACTTTTCAAATGTAAGGGGAAAAATAAGAGTAGAGAGCATGCAACAAATGGATTGGCAGTACTTTAAAACAAATTAAATAAGCTACAAATGCATGAGAATTAAGAAAAATCCAAGCACTTGTTCTCTTCAAACCAAAACCTGGATTGAGTGAAATCCTCTATAAAAATAACCCAAAATACATGGCAAATTCTGTAAAAATTTGATCTCCAATAATAGCTCGATCTCTTTTTGTTAGCAACATCTGAATTTAGGAGGAACACCTCTTTCAAATAAGACTAAGCTCCATCATAATAAAACTAGATCAAAAAAATACAAGACAAAGTGAAATTTGAAGATACAGAACAAACTGAAACCGCATTCAGAATAAAGGCATATACAATAATGAATTAACGATACAGGGTAAATGAAGAGAGAGAAGGAGAGAGAGAGCTCACTAGATGTCGCAGAAAAAAAATGAAAGATTGAGAGGTTACCTGTAGGTGCTGTCAAGTTTCAAGGCTCAGTGGAGGTCACAGAGTACTATAGATAAATGTGAAATCATGAAGGCTGAAAAGAAAATGAAACGAGTCTCCGCCAGCCCGCTAGTCGCCGCTAGCAATGAATCAAGTTAGCAAGTAAGCAAGATGTAGAAAAAATAGAGAAAATGAGAGAGGTATGGAATTGAAATGAGAAAGGTGGCTACCTGGATAAAGGAGAAGACGAGGACGTGGGAGTCGGGTCTTTGCATTTCGCAGGTGGATGGAGACCCAGAAAGCGGGATTTGGAGAATCGAAAATTGTAGGTCAGACAAATGCTCCCTCTTCAAAAAAGACGGAAAGGAAACTTGAAGGATTTTCTCTGGGTTGAATGGCGAGGAAGCAGCGCACAGGAGGAAGAGTATGTTGCGCACTAGAAAGGCAAGGAATTCACTCTGCAACTGGCAATTGAGGAAGTGGCTCACAGGAGGAAGAGGAAGGAATATGGCTAGGGTTATCATAAAGTGTCGAGGAAAAATAGTAGGATGGTTTAGGTTTAGAATTTTATAAATATAATTTTATGTAATAGTTTATGTATAAATAAATTATGGCATGAGTTAAGAAAGAATAGCCAATAATTTTAAATGTGTTGTAAATTATTATTTTTAAAGACAACATGTCATAGCTGTTGTCTAAAGTGAATTGTCAATTGCAACATTTCAAAATTGTTGCATATAAGATTTTAGAGAACATTTATTGAATGGTGCACAAAAAGTGCTGCCTAAAGATGATAACCTATTACAACAATTAAAAACTGTACTTTATCAAGATTTAAACAACCTTTTTATAAATATTGCCAGGTAGGTGTTGCTAAAGACTAAAAATGTTGTAGTGCCAGTCTCTAGTAAGAGATCTAAGAAACTTATTATTTATCTAATAATTACTAAAGGCCCTCCCATAGGTCTTTAGCTCATTAGCTGTCCTGAAGAACCTTTCATAACAGCTAGTTATGGTCTCCTCCCTGATCTGTCTGAAAGCTTCATAATCTTTATTTAGCATTGACTTTCTATCATCTCTCACTTCCTCAGTACCTTCTATATACACTATCAAAGTGTCCAACATTTCCTTTGAGGTCTTGCAGTGCATTAGGTTATGAAAGGTGGAGTCATCTATGGCAATAACTATAATATTTTGTGCCCTCTTATCCATTGTTTCTAAGAAGACTTCATCCTTTGTCATTTCAGTGTACTTCTTTGGAGTCATAAGATTTGCATTAAGGACAGATGTCTTCATTGGGATGAAGGATCATTCTAGAACTGTGATATAGATCCTAGGATAAGATGATTCCATGAACAATCTAACCCTTTCCTTCTATATGCTAAAAGTTTCCTTCCTGTAGAGATAAAGTTTCATAGATCTATGCTCTTTGTGATTCTCTCATAAACCCATCTTAACCTTTTGATAGTTTCCCTGTAGATTTATTCAGACTATTAAGTGTTTTCTTGATTAACCTCCCTCTAATACCACTTGAAAGTCTTTGATTACAAGGGTAGCTAATCACCTAGAGGGGGGAGGGGTGAAAGGTGATTTTTTTTCTTTTGTAGTTCTTTAAAATCTTCTATGACTTATGTCCTATTGTGTATATATAATTCAGCTTTTAAGAACACAATACTCAGCACAGCAAAACACAAGACACTAAACACCAGAAATAATAGTGCTTCCCGAGTGTATGGGTACATCCACTGTACCTCAAAGCCTTTCTAACAGTATATTAGACAAGGATCTTCTCCAAAAACTATGGCTCCTAAGAGATTACAGCACGATCCCACCAGATCAGTCAGACTTCATTGAGACTTACAACACAAGCGCACAACCCTCCATATAGTAATCTCCTTACTACCAAATACAGGCACAACTGCCCTTAACACAGGCTGGGAGAAACATCCCCACACAGATGAACACAAGGATCCAATCACAGGCCCACAACCCTAACATAGATCTCACTGATCCTTCTCACAACCTTTATAATTTAGGCTTTATAGTAAGATTATGAAGATCTCTGACACAGCCTAATCAATCTAGGTCTCAACACAGATATATCACAGATCCATAGATTTTGAAAGCGGAATGTTGATTCGACTCAAGATAAATTGCTCTATGAGTCGATTTATTCCTGGGCTGAGAAAATCTATGCCGTCCCAGCAATAAGAAAATTGATCTTTAATGGTTTGTTGCTTGTGCTGGAAATTCCTCAGAATCTTGATTCTATTCTTGTTGATGAAAGAGTGAAAGACGATCTTTAAACAGCTAACCTGTAGGGCCAATTGCAATTCCTCTGCTTTATACTTCTGTCTAGTCAGAATCTGGCACAGATATCTTCTTCCCCTTCAATTCAGAAAATGATCATCGGATTTGGCTCAGATTGAATGGTGAAGAAATTTCAGTAAGGGCTTGCCGAGACTGATTCGTATTCCTCAGAGATATCCTTTGTACTTGCTGTAGCATATGTTGATTGCACCAGCAAACTCAGAAACCCTTCGGATTTATCAATTTGAATTTCTTGGCTTTGTAACAATGGCAGATGAAGATGACGAACTCCCGCATTATGTTTTTAGAATGAATTAATGTTAATCAAAAAAGTTAATTTGATCTCGATCTTAGATGCTATTTATAATCCCGAAGATTTACGGGATGATTGACACGTGTCCTAGTTTAATGGCGGTTAAAACCACAGCTTAATCAAATTGAGATTCACTGTATACTGACGACGATGTTAATTTCTAATTACAACATTTAAATAACGAATATGAAATTCGTTGCCTTGTTGACTTTGCTGACGTAAGCATCATTCTGGACTTAGCAAAATCAAACATCATTCTAGAAATTCTCAGTTCGACAAACTCAAAACTCAGTTCGACGAACCAAGAGCTCTGCTCGACGAAAAAGTGAAAGCTGGGTTCGACGAACTCTGTACTCAGTTCGACAAACTCAGAGCTCACCTCGGCGAAAAGTGGATAAGCAATACTCAATGATTCTTGACTTAGAATTTTCATCAGCTCTGCAAGGCATTGAGTGGCTTTGAGTGAATAAGCCATACTCAATAAATTTGTACTTAGAAATATTTCAGCTCTGTTGAGAGCGTTGAGTGTAAATACCTCACTCAACTCTTTTTTCCTTAGCCATATTCTTCCACTCTTTTTGCTTAAAAGCATTGAGAGAGTTGAGTGTATAAGCTTCACTCAATGCTTTTATATTCTGCAATCTTGCCGTCTTACTTAAGTTTGGTATAGAGTTAACTTGCTTCACTCAACGATTCTGGACATAACCAAATTCTTATTTCTTCACATGAAGACTAGACTCAAAGCCTTTTGACTTAGCATTGAGTGAATGAGTTTCACTCAATGCTTCTGTACTTAGTCGAAATTTCTATCTCCTTATATGTTTGCATTGATAAAATATCCTTGAATCATCGATTCTGGCCATATGGCGTTGAGTGAGTTGAGCTCAATCAATGCTTGTGGACTTAGCCACATTTCTGCCTTTTCAATACTATAAACTTTGACTGCCATCCTTCTCTCAGTGCTATTAGTTGTAGGGCGTTGATGTGAGCTTGTTGCACTCAACGCTTCTGGACTTAGGCATTATTCTGAATTTCCAGCCACTCACTTTGAGTCAACCTGTCATTGTCTCCTAAACTATATGTCCAATAATTATGACAAAGACCAACCTGTAAGCATGAACTTAAACATACATCAAATACAACTATGTGTATACTATTGACCTGTTTGACTTCTTAAAAATCTAGGACATTGGGATCAATGGACCCAAAAATATCTCTCCCAAGATAGCAGATCTACAGATGGTTATGGCTTCCGACCTTTAGCGAATTTATTATGCCAATTTGAATTATACATGACGTTAGTAGGTTGACTTGGCGCAATTTGACTTGGAATAATCTTTAGTGCTTCCGTTGAGGCATTGAGTGTATGATAGTGACATGAAGCCATTATACTGAGGAAAATGATTGATTTTTTTAGTGCCATCGAGTGACCTTAGTTAACTCGAAGCCAATTGACTTTTGGCATTGAGTGTTTTTTGATGTCTCGACGCTATTCAACAATCAAGTTACTCTACCCTAACATTGAGTGAGGTCTGATATCTAGATGCTATTTAACTTAGCCATGTTTCTTCATCATGGCATTGAGTGTTGACTTACACATTTTTTATTTTTTGATGAGTATGGATTATTAATCAATCATTTCGACTTTCACTCGCACATATTAACTCACATACATATCAAATTCACATATGTGTATATTATTGACTTATGGAAATTCTTTATTTAGAATGAAAGAACAAGCATATAGATAAGTAGGATTTAACATTTTAATTTTTCTAAAAATTTGAGATTTTTAAGCATGCATACAACAAGCTTTCTACATTCGTATGCCTCTAGGAACTTTAAAGCTTAAAACATTATTAAGATTCAGGTTCCTTGATTATAATGCCCCCCCTAAATTTCTTAGCGTCATTCTATATCGCCTCTTGCTTTTTCTGCATTTGCATTTCAAAGTTATTGTAGGGCTTCGTATCTGCATGGTTTTGGGGAATTCTCTAGTAGGTTTCTAGATATCCAGTCTTTTCTGAATTTTTTTCTTAAGGATTCCTGCTTCTCATGCTTGGTCCATTCTAGAGAGCTATACAAATTGCCTCTCTCTTTTTTCGTGTTTTTGATCTGCTCCCAAGAGGCCAAAATGATTGTCCTGGAGGGTGGGCTCCATCGCACATAGTCTGGCCTTACTTCTAGCTCTTCTCTACTCCTCTTCTTGCTCGACCCTACTTCAAATTTATCAACAAAAAATTTTATGCCCTTAGATTGGTACTTCTACTTTGAGGAGTTACTATTATTTTATCAAATGATTATTTGGGTTGATTTACTTAACTAAATTGTGCATTATAAAAAGCGTTAAAATTTATGGAGAAGAGATTACTACTCGATTTTGAATCACTTTGACACAAGTTAATCAAAATGTAATAACAAACTAAATCTTAATAAAGTAAAATGCAAATTCATCGGGGGAGATCCCTGATGTTTGAAAACACTCCTCTCGGAGAATTTTCCAAACTGAGTTTAGGATGATCCAACAGAACTCTCCTCCCGTATTCGGATTCCTAAAGCTAGCTTTAAGAGATGAAACCCGTTTGTGGATTTGACTACAATCCGGGAGATTTACGATATTCTCTCTCGAGTGGTGCGTTCATCTCTTTTTACTCTTAGGAGATCAATTCAAACTACGAGCCTCTCGGCTAGCTAAGAATGAGAACCTAAGCGGAGACTATATATCGATAATATAATACCACTAAATTTAAATCAAGAGTAAATCAAAGGCAAATACTTTAAGAAGACAAAGAAATCTAAAGCATCATAACTTGATAAACTAATCCTCAGATCAGATCGGTCGAGTTCTAATGAGGATTTAGTTACTCTTGGTGAAGGGGTAAGGGAGAGAGAGGTAGTAGAAGTTCATGAAAAATTAAAATAAAGAAAGAGAAAGGGAGAAAAACTTTTATTTCAGGAATAGAAGACATTACACGTTGAAATAAAGATCATAATGAAAAAGCTAGCTGTTCATTAAGATGTTACAAGCTTATTACAAAAGTTGAATGGAAATTAAAATATAATGTACTTGAAATGAGAGAGAGAAAAAGAGAAAAAATAAGAACATAAACACAAAAGAAAACAAGTAGTAGCTCTCAAACTCTAAAATTAATCATAGCTAAACTGCTCACAATCAGCTCACAATCAACTATAATCTCCTCTGGGAACACTTGGAGCTTGCAGGTATTTATGGAAATTTTTCTAGGAAGTACACGACCCCCTTACATGCTCATATAGGGGGCGTGCAAGCATTGTTGATTTCAGCTGAAGGAAATCCGGTGGGACAGTGACTGGATAGTAGTTGGGGTACATGCCCTAGGGACACACCCGTGTAGGGGGGCGTGTAAGTAACAGTATGGCAATGGAGCGGTGAGAGTCACGTTGCGGCACCAAAAATGTGGACTAGGCGGGACAAGCCCAAGGTACATGTCGTTTAGGTTGTACACGACTGTGACCTAGGCGCGTGTAAGATGGATTTTTCTAGAACTTTGCCTAGGGAGATTCTGTGTTGGGATTTGGCTACATGTCCAGAGTACACGCTCATATAATGGTATACGGTCATGACCTAGGGGCTTGTATGGTGAATTTTCCTGGATATGGACTTCGGAGCATCGCTTTATTATAATTTAGTTATGCATACAAGGTATACGCCCGTATAGGGGGTACACGGTCGTGACTTGGGCGCATGTAAAGTAGAAAATGACAAAAAGTGTCACAATCCTAATAAAAAATAAACTGAAAGTATCTAGTGACTACCAAAATAACCTAGTAGGGGGGGTGAATAAGTGATGTCTGTGTCTTTTTGCGGAATAAAAAAAACTTAAAAATTAAAGCACACCGAACACATAGATCTATAGTGGTTCCCTGAGTTAGGTATGTCCATTGTACCGTCTAGCCTATCTACCACGAAGAGCTAGATTAAGTTACTTCACTGTTCTCAGATTTCATCAAATCTTAAACCTTAGAGCCTCAATTCCTACAACTCGGAGACAACGCTCCCACCCCTCGTAAAACAACCTCAGCTACAACTCGATCCAAACACAGATCAACAACTCGATACACACACGGATCTATAACTCAGAGGGAAAACCTCCTACAAATGTAAATAAAGATTTACACAATAAAAACAAATATTCTGACTAATCCTATTTAGATATAAGTACTCACTCTTTCGTTCTTCGAAAAGGTTAAACTTGAATATCCTGGAGAACACGGAAAATCTGAAAGCTTTGAAAACTTTGATCACTTATCGACTTATTCTGAGAGAATCAGAAACTTGGGAGAACAACTGTCACAACCTGCATTTTCTCTACATTTAACGATATATCAGAGTAAGGGAAAACACACTTCATGATGGCACATCAGTAGGGGGTAACTGCAGATGCTCAGGCAAAACTCCAACTAAACATTTTATGATAGATCTATATGTTATTTTGAGAAAATCACGTTTAAGATAAGCGGTTAGCCATATCCCTCGGCTTAGTGGCTCATTTAGTTGACGAGAAAAGATAGTTATACGTTCCGAAAAAAATGCTTTATTTACAAGATTATACGTCCTACATGAGTATAAACATCCCCAGAGGACACCTCATTGTATGCAAGACTCTAGATTAATAATAGTAGTGAAAGTAGCTTTTACGGTCGCTAAATATAATGATTTAGATTTCAAATGTTGTATGTATGAAGTAATAAGAGTAATTTTAATACTTTAAATAATCTAACATGCAACCTAACATAGAACCTTACCAGAGAGTATGTAAAAACAACCACAAGAGGTAAACTAGCAGCTAGCAAAGTATTTAATATTTCAGAGAAAACTAACAGTGGGCGTCAAAAACTTGACACGAACCCACCAAAAGTATGCAAGTCTGATTTAAAAACTGAAAATAAGAACTACCTCACACTAGTGAGGAAACTACTGCAACAACTGTAGTCCAAAAGCTACCACCCAACACAGCCGCTCCACCGGCTATAACCCTGAACATGAGGAATTCAAAAGAAGAACACCTCAATAAGAAAATACAAGTGGCAATAAAAATAGGCAGGTAATTAGTAAAAAGGCAAGAAAGGGTTTACCAAACCCGACTATAATGGATGCTGAAACCATATCTGATTAGACAAATAAAATAGGTGAGTAAAAGTTACAATAAAGGGGTTAAAAGAACACTGCACCAAGTGCGAAATGTTCCATAATTTGACAAAATCTGCAAAGATTATCATGAAATAACTTAAACTGATCTAAGAATCAAATTGAGCATAAAACAGCTCAAAAAAGTGAGTAATTAACACTAGGTAAAAACAATCGGGCTGAAGTCGGTGATAAAAACGTCCAAACCCAAAATACCAGACCAAAATGTCTGACAAGGGAACTCTGGAGGTGGCCACCAAGATGAACACAACCCAACAGGCCACATAACAGATACCAAACCAAACCACCCATTTTAATGACTCTCAAATTGGCGTCTATTTGGTGGTCCTTTATCCACTGCCAACCTTTATAGCCGAAGAAACATCATACCCAAACAACCCAACCCCAAAACCGAAAGAAATACCTAATCTAGCCCTAAATTCACTCTAAGGACCTTGCAAGATGAATCCTAAATGAAACGGCTAAAAAATTCTTAGTCCTGGCCATATTCGGCAAGTATACCAAATGAACCACAAGGATACTCGATAAATTGCATAACAATACTCGACGAATGTTATATGATACTCGGTGAATCGGTTTGATTCGACGTGAATACTCGACAAAAAACACTTAGACTAAGGATCTATACTCAGCAAATCGGCTTGATTTGGCGTGAATACTCGACGAAAAACACTTGGATTAAAGATCTATACTCGGTGAATCGTTACCCGACGAAATTGCTTAATGAAATTCGGCCATACTCGCTGAATCTGCCTAAGTCGATACGCAATGAATCCCTTACAATACTCGTAGAATTACACTTAGACAAAATCCTTCCATAATCAGCGAATTTCACACATCAATATAAGCTGAATTCTACCTAGCTAATTTATCAAACTCGACGAACTTCCCTATGCTAATCTGCCAAACACACCGAATTCTCCAACTGATACATGATTAATTCTGCTATGATGCACATCGAAGGTACTTACATAAAACCTGATGATTTCTTGTGTAACGCCCGGACCTTACCGTTCGTGGCTCAACCAATAGGATTAGTCATGCGACGTCACAGGACTGCAGTCCGTGCCACCCAAACCCCTCTCCGGCTTGTTTCTCAGCACGGCGGGTTTTTGCAAGCGCCGGGTTTCGAACCCGCACCGCCTTGATAAGGCACCCTCAACAGTCCTCATCACCAACTGAGCTGCAGCTCAGTTGGTGATGAGGACTGTTGAGGGTGCCTTATCAAGGCGGTGCGGGTTCGAAACCCGGCGCTTGCAAAAACCCGCCGTGCTGAGAAACAAGCCGGAGAGGGGTTTGGGTGGCACGGACTGCAGTCCTGTGACGTCGCGTGACTAATCCTAGTGGTTGATCCACGAATGGTAAGGTCCGGGCGTTACATCTTGTTACTGATACATGCCAAAAAATCCCTTAACCAATGAACTTAGTTTCCATAATTTTGGCCGAAATCATGACCTAACCTATGGGTTCTTTTCATGGCCGGTTTTATCTACACAACGCCTACTCTCTAAAGGAGGAATGAAGGGAAGAAAGACAACAAGAAAATGGACATGCAAGAGGGAAAAATCCACTTGCCTCTAAACTCTAGAAATATTCCTCCCGCTCGCAGTGCGACAAGGATAGGCTGCAAAATGATCTTAGCAACGTTTCCTGAAACTTAAGGAGGAGGAAGGAGGTCAAAATCACAAACCCTAACACCTAAAAATCAAGTAAACGGGGAAAGCAAACCACGATCGGGTAGATCTCGGCGAGAGATTTTCAAATCTCTAATCTATCGCGGAAAACGACCACCAAAACATTGGGAATCGTCGGTCGAAAGAACGTGGGATGCTGCTCTTATTCCGCTTCGCGAAAACAGACGCCACTCGAGTTTGGAAAGAAGATGAATAGGGTTTTGACGTGAACTTTACAACTGACTATATATACGTACATATATTAATAATTATAATAATATAATAAAATTAATAATTAATAATTCCAACACGACCCAAAATCCAAAGCTACTCTAAATCTTTCTAAAATTGCACCATAAGTAAATACCGGCTCTACGAATCTAACAGTGAAGTCGAAATCCAAATCCGACAAACCAAACTCAGGTAAAATAGCACCTGAAGATAAAACGCCACTATATTCTTATAAAAAGCTCCACCGAGTAACCAAAACAGACAAAGATCACAAACGTATTTTGCACAACCAAGACAAAATCAAACACACCAGAAAACCAACTAAGCAAACACATGCCCCAACAAATGACACCCATTAACTATGCGTCAATGTAATGCCCTGATGCAAAAAATACGTCACTACAGGAATTTAAATAAATACCAAAAAATCAGGGGCATTAAAACTATGATCCAGTTGATTTCCTTGAAGATGATCAAATTGTGCAACTCTGTCGTTAGCCGAGCGGGATTCACGAGATTTGGATAGGAGCCGACAGAAACTTTATGATCGAGGAATTTCTTAATTTGGGAATGATTTGGGTAGAATAAAAATCCACCATAAATATATATAAGAATCTTAATTTCCACGGTTATAAAAATCATTCCATATCGAGAAATGCAGAAGTCACTCTACATGGCGATCAGCAATAATAAACTAAAAAGTTTGAAATCGAGAAGAAAAAAACCCCAACTCTAATTCATCGAGTATCATCAAGTATAGTCGTGTATACTCGTCGAATTGTATATGAATCTCGAAAAAAAATACCTAGAGAAATTTCAGTCCAGTCGAAATTATAACTCAATGCTTAGAATAAGTCATACTCTGCATATTCGATGAGTATCGGCGGATACACTCGATGAATTTGACGAGTATCGAATGAAACACTCGATCCAATCTACGCATGCGCGAAGCTATTTTCGACGAATCTGACATAGAAAATTATAAAGAAGTAAATTCAGAAATTCAAAGGTATACCCAATGAATCTCGATGAATTTTGCGTGTATCGACATGTATATTCGATGAATTCGATGGGTATATGAGGATACGCTCGACGAATTCGACGAGTATACTTGATGATACTAGAGGATAATAACTTATCCGATTTTTCAACTATCAGAGTTTTTACCCTAAGTAAAATACGAAGAAATCAACGAGTGTTATTAGGTATACATAATGAATTCGAAGAGTCTCAACGAGTATACTCGACAAATTTGATGAATATCCCTTAAGATACATGACGAAATTTACATAAGTAAAATTCCTGTTCTGCTGATTTCCACTCCTTATCCTTCCTTGATCCTTCTAATGCACTTGAGATAAAAGTACACCCCAATAAAGAGATTATACGTGAGTCAACACATTGGTCTACTGATGCGTAAAAATCATCTCACGGACTACAATCCGAATATGCAAGTGTACATATCGTTTTATAATATAGTGATAAAATATATCAAGGTCGTATAACAACTCGGTGCAGGCAAGTATTATTACTCATAACAACTCTATTATCCTACCAAATGATTGATGGGTTTTGAAAATAAAATAAACTAGATATGAAATTAAGACGAAAACCAAGGCAAAAAAGATAGCATTCGATCAATGATTCACCATGAAATGAATGAGAAGGAAAAAAATATAATTTTATAATTGCAAATTAAACTCGACCGTGGCGGATCCGATATTAGGAAATAATCTCGCTAGAGCATTAAATCCCCTAACTTATAGATATTTTGACCGAAATCTCTTTAAAAGACAAAATGGCCTAAAGTCGCATTACCGAAGTGACCCGCACTATTAGATTTGACTCCAATCCGGAGGATTTACGTCATCCTATCTCTGGGGTTGCGTTCCACTCCTTCCTTCTTTGAGTGATCAATCAAATAAACGAGTCTCTCGACTTCTATGAAATGAGATCAAATGCCTACTACCGTATACCATTAATATGGAGTCGACACGATAAAAATCAAAGAAGGATCGAGAATAATTTAGACAAAAATAAAACTAAAAAGTAAAGGAAAACCTCACCTCATTTCATGGATCCTCATGATCGAATACTAAAGGAAATTAGCTACGCTTGTTTGAGGAAGAAAAATAATATAAGATGAAGAAAATTCATATTCATTGATTAATAAAACTGGAGTACACAATAATAAAAATAAGACAAGATTACACTAATAAAAAGACTATTACAATAATGAAAAAGAAATCTACTTATCAACAAAGAAAGAAGAAAACTTGAACTAGCTATCTCTCTTTCTTTCTCTCCAATCCCACTCCAAATGCTTGAGGCTAAGGGTCCTTTTATAGGTGAGGGATAAGGTTCTAGAATGAATTGAAGATGAGGGGACAAGGGGGGTGACCAGCAATGCATGGTGGATAGGATGCTTGAATGACATTTAATGGGGAGAGAGTATAGGGGGGATTCATTGTATTTTATTTTGGAAAATAAAAGAAACAAAATAAATATAAAAAGGGGGATGGATGGGTTTAATTGAGAATGAAAGAGGGGAAAAGAGGGATTAATGAGAAATAAAGAAGAGAGAAAGAAATAAAAGAGTGGGGTCGGCTATGCATAAATTTGGAGGTGCATTGATGGGCTAAACCCAAACAGGCAAGCGTACCTGTCAAATTGTAGTACCAAGGTCGTATTTAAACACGGGGTTATCAATTACTGCTACTCACGGTTGAAATATTATCCTACCGGAAAATAGTTGGATTTTGAGAATTTTTTAAGTAAAATGAACGATAAATTACGAGACGAAAACTTATATAAAAAATGCTAGCACTTGATCATTGATTCACCATGAAATGAAACGAGAAAATAAAAGGGCATAGTTTTAAATTTGCAAATCCAACTCGGCCGTGACAGATCCGAAAATGAGACAAAATATCGCTAGAGCATTAGGCCTCCTAACTTATAGACTCTTTGATCGAAATCTCTTTGCAAACCAAAGAAGCCTAAAGTTGCATTATCGAAGTGATCTGCACTATTGGATTTGACTCCAATCCGGAAGATTTACGTCATCCTATCTCTAGGATTGCGTTCAACTCCTTCCTTCTTTGAGTGATCTTTCACATTCACGAGCCTCTCGGCTACTCGAATATGAGATCATAAGCCTACTACCGTATACCAGAAATACGGAGTCGACGAAATAATATTCAAAGAAGGACCGAGTAGAATTTGGCAAAAATAAAACTATGGAATAAAAATAATTCTCATTTCAAATCATGGATCCTCATGATCAAATGCTAAGAGAAAATTAGCTACGCATGACGGAAAAGAAAATGACAATATGAGAAGGAGAAGACTTCATATTACTTATAATATAAGGAAAAGGAGTACACGATAATAAAAAGAGCAAGACTATATTACTAACAAAAATGAGATTACAAGAAATAAAACAAACTAGAAAATTACAATAAACTCTCTTGAATTGAAACTCTCCAAAACTATCTCCAAAAGCCCACTCTCAATCCAACCTTTTAAGCTTTAGACTTGGGTTCCTTTTATAGGAGAGGAGGGAAGCATCTAGAAGGGGGAACATAAAGGGGGGATGGCCACATGGAGGGAGAGAAGGGTGCATGAATGTATTCAATGAAGGTGGAGAGAGGAGGATACATGCAATGTATGATAATAAATGGGAATGAAAATATAAAAAATAAAATAGATAGGGGGAATGCATGAAGAATAAAGAGGGTGGAAAATAATAAATGAGAGAGAAGAAAAAGAGAGGGGAGGAAAGGAGGGTGGCCGGCCCTTATATGAAGGGGAATGCATGAATACAGAATTTAATGTGGAGGGAGAAAGAAACATAGGTGCATGCATGAGAAAGGTGGCAAAGAGAACAAAAAAAATAAAATAAAATAGGAGAGAGAGTGGCCGGCCTTTATGGGCTTGATTGGGCTGCATGGGGGGGCTTGGGTTAGAGCTAGGTGGGCTGCTTTGGGGACTTGTGGGCTGCATCAAGTGCACGGTTAGCTTGAGTACAGCACCAAGGAGGGCTGGGCTGCAAGGGCTGCATGGGGGCTGCTTTGGGCTTTTATATAGGCTCGGGTTGGGCTAGGGGCTGCTCCAAATTGTGAAGGTCGGCTGCTTGTTTGGGCTTGAGTGAGGCTCGGGTTGGAGGTTGTGGGCTGCATGGGCTTCTCCAAGTGCTTGGATAGTGGTCGGGCTTGAGTAGGTGGCTGCTCCATATGTGGCTCTTGAACCTACAAAATATAAATAAAACATACATTGGAAACTTTATAACATGATAATATAAAACATAAAATAAATGTGAAAATTAAAACATATAAATAAAAACTAACATAACATTAATTATAATAATATAACATAACATTATACATATAGTAACATAATATTGGTTATTAAAATTAAACTAAACTTAACAACATAACATAATATAATAATATTTATATTTAAAATAAAACACAAGTTAACCATATCATAAAATTAAACATAAACAATGCATAACACAAATTAACCTAGGAATGTATACTTTATGAAAAGACATTAAAACATGAAATAACAAGCATGAAATATAAGTAAACTTAGACTTTTTAGGCTTCTAAATTACCCCAAAAACAATGACGAAAACTAGTCATCAATCACCCCCATGCTTAGACATTTGCTTGCCCTCAAGTAAATAGAAATAAAAATAGGGAGAAACAAAAAGAAAACCAAAGATATATATATATATTTTAAGTTCCATAGTTAAGAAAAACAAAAACAAGAAAAATTAAACTATCCTAATATTCATGTTACCAACTAGTGGGGTGAGAAGTGCACAATAGAAAATTTGAAAGTGGAACCCTAAAAATCTCATTAAAACATAAGAAAAGTCTACTAATTTCTAAATCTTAAAAGCATCCAAAATAAATGAAAATAAGGACAACAAAAGTAGAGGTTCTAAATAAACGGCGCATTAACAAACTACTAGGTTGCTAGATAAACATTAACCCTAAAACACTCTAAGATAACCTCCAAAGAAATCCATCAATGATGGTGGCCATAGGCTTGTACGTTCACACTTTCTCCACTATGCGAAATTAAGTTCTAAGATCATTAGGACTTCTACTAGGCATTAAAACTTGGCTTAGGTAAATGATTAGGAAGTGGAATCAAAGATAAACATCTAGGTTTTAGGCACTAAACCAAGGTGAGCTCAAAAATAAATAAAGCATAATAAAAACAAGTATGTCATTTCTCCAATATGAAACTACAAAACAAGGCCATGAAAATTTTTCTTTTATAAACTTGGCCAAACATAAACTTTTTGCATTCTTTTTTTGATTTTGATTTTTTTCACTTTTCTTTCTCAAAATTTTTTTTCTTTTGGATAACATTTGATAAGAAAGCTCCAAAAATAAGCATGAGAATTTCCTATTCATTTCAAAAATAGTACCCTTCCACAAAAAAAACATTTTAAGCTCAAATTTATAGTGCAAAAATAGGAAAGGTATTTGGCTTTAGTGAACATCATGAAATGAAAGGTGGAGCTAAAACGAGGAAAAAAAGGAAAAGGCCCAAAATTGTTTTGCAAGGGTTTTATTTTTAGTGGGCACAAAAAGCTCAAACTATTCAAATGGTGGCCTAAATCATTTCTAAAGAACGTAAAAACGGCGCAAATGCTTCGAGAGTAGCTTGGTACAAGTTCTAGACACCAAGAAAGACTACCCCGCAAATGAAAAAGAGCAAATGATACCTAGCAACCATTCATAAGCAATTAACCAAATAAAGAGACGTAACTACACATTGCTAGCTTATAACGTAAAAACCGGATGCCTCTATTTAAGAAAAAGAAACTAGTAAAACTAAACTATGTTAAAATGATAGGTTTATAAAACATTTTCAAAGTAATCTATATAGAACTACAAAAACCGCACGGGCCTACACTTCACTAGAAGAAACATAAAAATAAAGATAGAAAATAATTTTAGATTTTGTTTTTCAAATCGATTTAAGCACATGAATTTTTTTGTGAGTTTTGTTTTTGTAATTTTTTTGGGTTTTATATTTTATAATTTTTTTGGATTTTGATGACATAACATAAAATACTATACTAATATAAAACATAATTTTTTTTTCTTTTCTTTTCTTTTTGGAAGAAGAAAGACAGAAAGAAAGACCAAAAGAAACTAGACCCCCCCCCATGCTTAAATTCTTCATTGCCCTCAATGAAGAAAACATAAAGAAAAAGAGAAGGGGACTGAGAAGAAGAGAAAAAGAAAAAATTGCAGGAAAATAAGTAAATAAAAAGAACAGGACTTCCCCGGGTTCGTGAGATGAAGGCGGATGTCGCTCCCCCATGCTTGCTTTTTAGAGTACTGGATCGTCAGCAGGTATGACTTGATCCATCTGATATCAGCAGCGGCGGAGTGGCGACCACGATCATGAACTTGATTGGCCTCCGGTAGAAAGAGTAAAATAAAAGAAAAAATAGAGAGTCCATGGGCAGATGCCCAATAATGTTTTTTATTACAATAGTTCAATGTCCGAATAAAAGAGTTTCATAATAATAATAATAAGAATAACCATAAGTCCATAAATAAAAATGTCCATCAGAAAATAATAAACTAAGAATCAAAAAAGAAGATTCTCCTTTGCAGGAGTCACAGAATCATTAGAGAAATAGAGTTTAAGTCTATGGCCATTAACTTTAAAGTCCCCCTTATCGGGTTGCGAAAGTAACACAGTGCCGTAAGAAAAAGCATCCTTGGCCGTAAACGGTCCAGACCATCTAGATTTATGTTTTCTAGGGAAGAGACGTAAACGCGAATTACAAAGAAGAACCTGATCGCCTGGTTTAAACGTTTTAGGATGGCGCAGGTTCTTATCGTGATAATTTTTTTCTGCAGGGTCAGGTGGTTTTTCAAAATAATTTGGCAAATTTTTATCATTTTCAAAAATAAGATTTTTTTGTCCAAAGTCAGAGTCATTTTCGAATGTTGCTTATACGGACATAACAGTGTTTTCAAAAATAGTTGATGAGGGTCCAAAAAAAGAAGAAGAAAAATCATTTGGAGAGAAATAGGAGTCTTCTTTTAAATCATCAATGAAAAAACAAGAGTCATCATTTTTTAAAGAGTTTTTCATCGATTTATTAATATCAAATGCGACTTTCTCATCTCCTACATGCAGAAAAAGTTTTCCATCACTCACATTTATGATTGCGCAAGCGGTGGCTAGGAAGGGATGACCAAGGATAAGAGGGACCTCGATGTCCTCTTCAATATCGAGAATGACAAAATCCACCGAGAAGATGAATTTGTCGACCTTCACTAGCACATCCTCAACAACACCTAACGGATACTTAAACGAACGATCGGCTAACTGTATACTCATGCGTGTAGGGCTGAGAGTGCCCAAACCTAGCTTTTTGAATAAAGAAAAAGGCATCAAATTGATGCTCGCTCCAAGATCTGCTAACGCATGTTTTACAAAAAGGTCGCCAAAGACGCAAGGAATGGAAAAACTACCCGGATCGTTTATCTTTTTAGGAAGAGTAGAGTTTTTAACGACCGCCGAGCATTCTTTATTTAACGTTACATGCGATAAATTTTCCAATTTCGTCTTATTTGTTAATAAATCTTTCATATATTTCGCGTACTTCGGCATTTGACTAAGCGCTTCATGAAATGGCAAATTAATGTGGATTTGTTTGCATATTTCAAGAAAGCGTTGGTACTGATCATCTAGTTTGTCTTTCCTAAGTCTAGCCGGATAAGGAGGTGGCGGAAGTTCTTTTAGAACAATCAGAGCATCATTTTGAAAACCATTTTTTTCTTTTGCAGAATTAGAAATAATGGAGCTATCCTTTTCTTTTTCAAATATAGATTTTTCTTTTTCAAGATCTAGGTTGTCATTTTCCGTGGGAGTAAAAACAGGAGGGACAATCACCCTTGGCTCTTCCCTTATGGTGGGCTCGTTAACAACCTTACCGCTCTGAAGGGAAATTGCATTTGCGTGTTCCCTTGGGTTAGGCTCAGTGTTCGAGGGAAGAGTTCCAGGTGGTCTCTCGGAAAAGGCCTTGGCAAGTTGGCCGACTTGATTTTCTAGATTTTTCATTGATCCTATTAAATTTCTAATAGTGGCATCATTCGAGCTTATATACTTAGCGAGGATCTCTTCCAAAGAGGAAGGCTTTTAAAAATTTTGTTGTGGTGGTTGTGGTGGTGGTGTAAAATCGTGCGGTGGGCGTACGGCATTAGCGTTATTACTCCACGAGAAATTTGGATGCTTTCGCCATCTGGTGTGATAAGAATTAGAAGAAGAATTAAAACCAGGAGGAGAAGAAAAATTCGGAAAAGCAGAAAAATTAATCGCAGAAATATTTTGAGCAGGCCTGGGTATGTTCCCTAGATAATCCACCTGCTCGGCAGCAGCATTTTCATATACCTTAGCGGCGGAGGGAGCAGTCATCTCCGAGATCTTCTTGTTGAGCATTTCCACTTGCATCGCCAGTTGCGTCACCGAATCCACTTCAAAAATACTTGCAGGTTTAGATGGATGAGACCTAGACAAATTCCACTGATAAGTGTTCATTACCATGTCATCGATAAGCTCAAGAGCAGCTTTCGGAGTTTTGCGGTCTAAAGAACCAGCAGAAGCGGCATCTATCATCTGCTTAGTTTCTTGATTTAGCCCATTATAGAATGTCTGGACCTGCAACCAAACAGGCAGAGCATGGTCTGGGCATCTTCTCAAAAGTTCCTTGAACCTCTCCCAAGTGTCATAGAGGGTCTCAGAATCAATTTGAGAGTATGAAGTTATATCATTTCGCAGCTTAGCAGTTTTGGCGGGGGGGAAATAGCGAGAAAGAAATTTTTCAGTTAAAATGTTCCAAGTAGTGATTGATCCTCTTGGAAGAGAACTCAACCACTATTTGGCTTTAGTTCTTAAGGAGAATGGGAAGAGTCTTAGCCTTATCGCATCGTCTGAGACACCATTAATCTTAAAGGTGTCATATATTTCAAGAAAATTAGCAATATGCATGTTCGGATCTTCATCTTATAATCCGTCGAACTGTACATATTGCTGCACCATTTGTATGATGCTAGGCTTAAGCTCGAAGTTATTATTCACAATCGCAGGTCGAATAATACTTGTCTCTGTCCCTTCCAAGTTTTGTCGAGCATAATCAGACATAGTCCTTTGCTGAGCCATTCCTGGGTTAGGGTCTCCCATCTCAGAATAAAAATTATAATCCCCATAGGAATCCTCAACTGCTGTTTGAGAAGTGGAAGCCCCGAATCGTAGTGGTCTCCGAAAGGAGCGTTCGATTTCCGGGTCCAAATCAATAAGTAGCGACGGATTTGCTCGGGTCATGCACTAGCAAAGAAAATGAGGGAAGATGAAAATGAAAGCTTGGAAAAGAAACAAAAAGAGAAAAAGAAAGGAAATTTTTTTTTTTTGAGAAAAATAAAAGATTTTTTTTGACGGCTTGGCTCCCGAACTTCCCGAGGACTACCCGGTGAAGGGTTCGCCCGGTACTAGGTAAAATGGTGGCGCTTAAAGCCCCTTACCCTTTTCGAGAGAATTTAGGTGGGGTAGAAATAAAGTGAAGTGGGTTGATTATAAATATTTAAATATATAAAATAAATTTTTTTGGATTTTTGTAGAAATAATAGCGCAAGCGTTTTCAAAATATTGACGAAGAAAACTCCCCGGCAACGGCGCCAAAAACTTGATGGGCTAAACCCGAACAGGCAAGTGTACCTGTCGAATTGTAGTACCAAGGTCGTATTTAAACACGGGGTTGTCAATTACTGCTACTCACGCTTGAAATATTATCCTACCGGAAAATAGTTGGATTTTGAGAATTTTTTAAGTAAAATGAACGATAAATTACGAGACGAAAACTTATATAAAAAAGGCTAGCACTTGATCATTGATTCACCATGAAATGAAACGAGAAAATAAAAGGGCATAGTTTTAAATTTGCAAATCCAACTCGGCCGTGACGGATCCGAAAATGAGACAAAATCTCGCTAGAGCATTAGGCCTCCTAACTTATAGACTCTTTAATCGAAATCTCTTTGCAAACAAAAGAAGCCTAAAGTTGCATTATCGAAGTGATCCGCACTATTGGATTTGACTCCAATCCGGAAAATTTACGTCATCCTATCTATAGGGTTGCGTTCAACTCCTTCCTTCTATGAGTGATCTTTCACATTCACGAGCCTCTCGGCTACTCGAATATGAGATCATAAGCCTACTACCGTATACCGGAAATACGGAGTCGACAAAATAATATTCAAAGAAGGACCGAGTAGAATTTGGCAAAAATAAAACAATGGAATAAAAATAATTCTCATTTCAAATCATGGATCCTCATGATCAAATTCTAAGAGAAAATTAGCTACGCATGACGGAAAAGAAAACGACAATAAGAGAAGGAGAAGACTTCATATTACTTATAATAAAAGGAAAAGGAGTACACGATAATAAAAAGAGCAAGACTATATTACTAACAAAAATGAGATTACAAGAAATAAAACAAACTAGAAAATTACAATAAACTCTCTTGAATTGAAACTCTCCAAAACTATCTCCAAAAGCCCACTCTCAATCCAACCTTTTAAGCTTTAGACTTGGGTTCCTTTTATAGGAGAGGAGGGAAGCATCTAGAAGGGGGAAGATAAAGGGGGGCTGGCCACATGGAGGGAGAGAAGGGTGCATGAATGTATTCAATGAAGGTGGAGAGAGGAGGATACATGCAATGTATGATAATAAATGGGAATGAAAATATAAAAAATAAAATAGATAGGGGGAATGCATGAAGAATAATGAGGGTGGAAAATAATAAATGAGAGAGAAGAAAAAGAGAGGGGAGGAAAGGAGAGTGGCCGGCACTTGCATGAAGGGGAATGCATGAATACAGAATTTAATGTGGAGGGAGAAAGAAACATAGGTGCATGCATGAGAAAGGTGTAACGACCCCATCCGTTAAATGACGTATTGTAGAAGGTCCGGCCGGGGCCCCACACTATATGCCACAAACAGACGGTGAGGTCACAGGATAATACCAAACCAAACACGAGTCCTAACTCAGAGCATTCTAGCGGAAGCTTTAAGTAGTATTTTTGAACTCTAACCAGGAATGTCCAATATATAAACCACCTTTATATATAACACAGAATGTACATAAATACATCGAGTTTGGCCTTCAGGCCTTACAGTTCCTCTTTTTACAACATGATTTACAAACCTCGGCGCGCAGGCCGGCCATACATGAGTAAAAGCAAAAACATTCTCTTAGCCTTCAAGGGCTAGCCACAGCAGCAGCAGCAACAGCAGTAGGGCTTCAGCCCTTCACTTACCACTTGGCTCACCAGCACCTGCAAGGGAACAATCCACCCAACCGGTGGCAAACAATGCAACGGTCAGCATTCAGCTGACCCAATTATAACAATCTTACCCCTTTCTCGGGGCAATAGCATTCTTTCCCTGCAAAGCATGGCATCATATAGCATCTATGTGCGCGCAGGCACATTCAAGCCATCACAACTATCGGCCACACGGCCCGACAGTCCGTGCACTCAGGGCACATTTTCGGTGTACCGGAATACCAGGGTCAACACCACCGTCTACACGGTATTTGAGCATTCTAGTCTTTCCGGCGCGCGGGCCTAAGACTCTCATTAGGCGCTCCAACAAAACCTATAACCAGGCTTCCAAGTCGGATGGACCTAATGCAGGTACGGATCAGCCACCCCCCGTTGCTCAAGTCGCCGTGCCACCTCGAATACGGAAGTATCCATGGCTATTTATAGGCGCGGGTCGGTTTCACCTTTCCTGTTCGGCAATCTGCCTTTTCATCGGGTTGAAGCCCAACGACTCAACCGCTCATAAAGTGGCAACGCACGGCCACAAGAGTTGCATCCAACCCTCTTCATTTCCTGGACATCGTCCAGTACTTCCTGCCGCACCAAGCAACAGGTAGGAACAAGGCATCACTAGCCATAATCACGGAGCCTTCTCCGATATGCAAACAAGCATCACCAATCCAGACCATATCCAGATGGGCTTCACACAGCATGCCTAGAGCCGTACTCCAATTCCGGCCTCTAACAAGGGGGACTTTACATATCTACCCCAAGGGACACCACGACCCACCGCACACTCGCGGGGAAGGGTTTTCCCTATGCAATGCAGAAAAGAAGGACTTCACATGTCCAAGAAGGTAGATCGTTACCCTTGTCGATCTCTTGGGAGCCATCGAAAACTAGCCGGTGAGAAAGGATCGCAGCAGCCTTGCCTTCACAACGCCGGCTTCGGATCACGAATCGGACCACGGGAACTCCGCCGGTGGCTTGATCTCCTCCTCCTTCTTCTTCCTCCTCTCTCTTTCTCTCTTCCTTAAGCAAAATGAAGAATGACTCTTCATCATTCCTTCACGAATTTAATCCAGCCAGGAATCACCTGAGCCCTTGGATCCAAAGAGAGAATCTGAACGGCCACGATTTGGTCAAAAACCCAAATTTTTGCCTGACACGGCCTGTGACACGCCCGTGTCACAGGCCGTGTTCCCTTAAGCGGTTCATACCGACTGAGGTTTACCAGAACACGGTCAACGACACGCCCGTGTCGAACCTGACACGCCCATGTCATTTCTGAGACACGCCCGTGTCACCCTTGCCTCATCGAACTGCAATCAGTACACGGGTCGGAACACGGCATCGGACACGCCCGTGTCCAGCCTGATACGCCCGTGTTCACGGCTTGGTTCAAGGCCGTGTACTAATCTGACTCGAACAGGCCAATTTCGAATTTAATTGCGCGACACGCCCTGGGACACGCCCGTGTCCATGGCCGTGTCCCAGGCTCGACGCTCGTCGACTATCGAGTGTCGACTAACCTGAACACGCCCTGGGACACGTCCGTGTCCCAGGCCGTGTACCCCCGACACGCCCTGGGACACGCCCGTGTCCCAGGCCGTGTAAAATTTCATGTACCTCAAAACTCATTTTGAGTCTTTTGGGTCTTTTTGGGGTGTTACAATCCTCCCCCCCTTTACAAAATTTCGTCCCGAAATTTGCACGGTAAGGAAACAAGAACCAGCAAAGCTATAACTATGTTATAACAAAAAGTACACGGTCTACATTTATACAAATAACTCGGGAAACTCAGCTCGCATGGTCTGCTCTCGCTCCCATGTTAGCTCTTCACGGCCACAATTGTCCCATCGGACCTTGACCATCCCGATCACTTTGTTCCGCAACTGTTTCTCGGCTCGATCCTCGATCCGAATGGGTCTAACCCTTGTCGTTAGCCCATACTCGACCGGTACCCGATCATTCTCCACTACTTGAGCTGGATCCTTCACCGCCTTACGAAGGACTGAGATGTGAAACACATCATGTAATCCACCCAAGTCTGTTGAAAGCGCTAGTCGATAAGCAGCTTCCCCAACTCGCTCCACCACCTCAAATGGACCAAGATACCTCGGACTTAGCTTTTTCAAACGCCGAATCCTGGACACGCCTTTGAAGGGTTTGATCTTCAAATATACCCAATCACCCACCGCGAATTCCACGTTCCGGTGTTTGGTATTATAGTACTTTGCTTGACGATCTTGGGCTATCAATAGCCTCTCCCGAATAGATCGTTTGAGCGAGGTAGCTTCTTCGACTTCCTTTTTCCCACTCAGCTTAGATTCGCCTGCTTCTGCCCAAGCTAACGGTGTACGGCATTTCCGACCATATAAAGCTTCAAATGGTGCCATACCAATACTCGCTTGGTAGCTATTATTATAGGCAACTTCGACAAGAAATATATAATCTTCCCATCTCTTACCAAAGTCTAGGGCGCACATGCAGAGCATATCCTCCATCGTCCTATTGGTTCGTTCAGTCTGGCCATCCGTTTGGGGATGAAAGGCCGTACTAAACGCTAACTTTGTACCCAACATTTGATGAACGAGCGGCCAATCATTCGATGTGAACCGCCCATCAGGGTCACTAACGATGCTCCGGGGAACACCGTGCAGTCGAACAACCTGCTCCACATAAAGCTTGGCCAATGTTTTCACTGAATCGTCTCTTCTGTTTGGAAGGAAGTGCGCCACTTTTGTCAACCGGTCCACAATCACCCAGATTGAATCATGACCGCGTTGAGATCTCGGCAACCCATGCACGAAATCCATCAAAATATCATCGAACTTCCACTCTGGAATAGCTAACGACTTCAGGAAACCGCCAGGCTTCTGGCATTCTGCTTTCACCAACGCACAGGTGTTGCATTCAGCCACATAACGTGTGACATCTTTCTTTAATCCGGGCCACCAGAACAGCTTTTTCATATCTCTGTACATCTTTGTGCTCCCTGGGTGAACTGAGTACTTTGCAAAGTGAGCTTCGTACATCAACTCTTCCCTCAATTTACCCACACTCGGGACGCACACTCGACCATTTCTTCTTAACAACCCGTTATCCCAAGAGAATAGGTCATCCAACCCATCTTTTGCATAGCGCTGGAGGCTTTCATCAAGCTCCGTTGCTCGCCGAACTCGGTCCGTAAGGCAATATTGCACCTCCGTCCAATTCAAACATGCATCGGTTGACGCACCCTTGTCAACACACGATATCTCCATCTCTTCCAATTCTTGGATTAAACGCTGATCATGCCTCTGCAACCAGCTTGCCTGTACCGGAGTCTTTCGACTCAAAGCATCAGCGACCACATTTCCCTTCCCGGGAGTATAGTGAATCTTGAAGGTGTAGTCCCCTAGGAACTCCATCCATCTTCGTTGTCGCATATTCAGATCCTTCTGATCCAACAAATACTTTAGGCTTTTATGATCTGTATAGATATCCACTTTAACGCCATATAGATAGTGCCGCCACAACTTGAGCGCAAAGATTACCGCCGCAAACTCCAAATCATGGACGGGGTAATTCCGCTCATGCACTTTCAACTGGCGCGAGCCATAAGCAATCACTTTACCAAACTGCAGAAGAACGCAGCCTAAGCCGCTCCCGGAAGCATCACTATAGATCTCATACCCATCGGTACCACATGGCGATGTCAACACAGGCGCTGTGGTCAACCGACTCTTCAATTCTTCAAAAGCTCGCGCGCACTCCGGCGTCCAAATGAACTTTTGATCTTTTCTCGTCAGCGTGGTCAGAGGTAAAGCAATCTGTGAGAAGTTTTCCACAAACCGTCTATAGTAGCCCGCAAGTCCAAGGAAGCTCCTGACCTCGGCCACTGAAGACATCACTGGCCAATCTCGGATGGCACTTATCTTCAACGGATCCACCGCGATACCCTCTCCGCTTACCACATGGCCTAAAAAGGCTACTGAAGAGAGCCAGAACTCGCACTTTGAGAACTTGGCAAAAAGCTTCTTCCTCCTCAGGGTATGCAAGACCAACCGCAAATGGTTTGCGTGATCCTCTTCCGACTGAGAGTATACTAAGATGTCATCGATAAACACAATAACAAACAAATCCAAGTACTCTCGGAACGTTCGATGCATTAGGTCCATAAATACCGAAGGCACATTACATAGGCCAAACGGCATTACCGTGAACTCATAATGACCGTAGCGTGTTCCAAACGCCGTCTTGGGAATGTCACCTTCCCTAATCCGCAGCTGATAATATCCCGATTTCAAATCAAATTTGGAATAGACCGTTGATCCTGCCAGCTGATCAAAGAGGTCATCAATCCGCGGGATCGGATATTTATTTTTCTCCGTCAGCTTATTCAACTCCCGGTAGTCAATACACAACCGTAAGCTACCGTCTTTCTTTTTCACAAATAGAACAGGCGCGCTCCAAGGTGACATACTTGGGCGTATATAACCCTGCTCCAACAACTCTTGCAATTGGACTTTCAACTCAGCCATCTCTTTTGGCGCAATGCGATATGGAGAGCGGGCCACAGGTTTCGCACCTGGCACCAACTCAATAGACAAGTCAATCTCCCGCTGGGGGGGTAACCCAGGAATATCTTTAGGAAACATATCGGCAAACTCTGACACAACTAGTACTTCACCGACACTGGCCTTTGGCTCAACAGCCTGAATTAGCATGAAGAATAACTCCGCGCCCTTCCGAACAGCATTGACGACTTGGAGTGCAGACAACAGAGTCCCGACAACTCCTCGCATACCAGCGAACTTCGTCACAAGCCCGGTATTCTGGCCCAGTGTAATCTCCTTGGAGTTGCAATCAATAAAGGCACGCTGCTCCGAGAGCCAGTCCATACCAAAGATCACATCAAACTCCGACAACGGTAGCACAGCTGCACTCAAACCGAAATCCCGACTTCCTATTTGCACAACCACATCGCAAGCCCTATCCGCAAGCATCATACAGCCATTCGGCAATAGCACCCTTGTACTATCCACCGTCACATGACTTGGTGCCCCAATGCGAGATACGAAATCCTCAGACAGAAAAGAATGCGAAGCACCCGTATCAAACAGGGCTCTCGCCAAATTATTCCGAATCAGGACAAAGCCTGCAGCACATACACATGCACAAGCTATACATAACCAAAAACCATAGCACATAAGCAAGTAAATCAATTCAACTCGTACCTGTGACGACGTCACTTTGCTTAATCGCTTCCTGCTGGCCAAGCTGATAGATTCGGGGCTGTGCCTGAGACGCAGAGGAATCAACCACCGCTTTGCCCTTCTCAGCATACGACGCACCCGCCTTCTTATCCCCTTTGGGCTGAACAACCCGACAGTCACGAGCTATATGCCCCACCCGGCCACAGTTATAGCATGTACGAGAATCCGGCCTTGATGTCGCTCCCGACACAACGGTCGTAGCCACTTGCCCAGACGGCTTGGACCTCTTACCCCCTTTCTTCTGGTAAAACGATTTGCTCGAGCGAGGTGCTTGTACCTCTGGCTTTGACACAACTAAGCCCTTGCTCCCTTGCACCCGCCACATGTCCTTCTCCAACGCACACACAGTATCAACCAACGCCTGAAACCCTTGGCTCACTGAACTCGAAAGCAGGAATCGCAACTCATCCCGCAATCCTTCATAGAACCGATTCGTTTTCCTTTGGTCATCCGCGAAGATTGTACCCGCATACCGTCCCAACCTGGTAAACTCATGCAAGTAGATATCCACACTATCTTCCCCTTGCTTTAACCGTTGGAACTCATTTTCCATAGCAATGCGTTGCACTGCTGGGACATGTTTCGCCAGAAATATTCGAGAGAACTCCTCAATCGACACTTGTGTTAATTGCCTGCCAGCCAAATGGTGTAACTCAACCTCGTCCCACCACAACCGCGCCTCTTCTTCAAGCATGAAGGTGGCCAAGGTGACCTTTAGAGTTTCCTCCGCCCTGATCGCTGTCATTATCCTCTTGACACGCGATAACAAATCTTCCGCCTGCGTTGGGGATCCCATTCCCGCAAACGTAGGAGGACTGAAGCTCATGAATTGCTTCAACTGTCGGTCAGCTGCTCGTAGATCTACAGCCTCAATCGGCTCGGGTCTTACAACAACACGAACTGGCTCGACTGCCGGCTGCGCTTGCCCGGTCGGCTGAATCATGGCAAATAGAGCCTCAGCAACTAAACGAACAGTTTCCGCATATGGAGGAGGTGTGGGCACCTCAGCTGGTGTCGCACTCTCATCAGAACGCTGGGGCTCAGACTGCCCAGCACCACTACGCGTCACCTATAGGTGGACAAGACACACATTAGCGAACGTATGCAAGCAAAACAACACAAAGAGGAACGCGCAGATTCCTCAAACACGATTTTGTACATTCCTTAGTGGACATTCCAGAGTTCATTAGCATTACAGCAGGGCGCATAAACACGCGCTCGCCACCACATAAAAGAATTCGTCCACGAATTTGACAGAGGAAGACCGAACGAAGCTGATACCAAAATGTAACGACCCCATCCGTTAAATGACGTATAGTAGAAGGTCCGGCCGGGGCCCCACACTATATGCCACAAACAGACGGTGAGGTCACAGGATAATACCAAACCAAACACGAGTCCTAACTCAGAGCATTCTAGCGGAAGCTTTAAGTAGTATTTTTGAACTCTAACCAGGAATGTCCAATATATAAACCACCTTTATATATAACATGGAATGTACATAAATACATAGAGTTTGGCCTTCAGGCCTTACAGTTCCTCTTTTTACAACATGATTTATAAACCTCGGCGCGCAGGCCGGCCATACATGAGTAAAAGCAAAAACATTCTCTTAGCCTTCAAGGGCTAGCCACAGCAGCAGCAGCAACAGTAGTAGGGCTTCAGCCCTTCACTTACCACTTGGCTCGCCAGCACCTGCACGGGAACAATCCACCCAACCGGTGGCAAACAATGCAACGGTCAGCATTCAGCTGACCCAATTATAACAATCTTACCCCTTTCTCGGGGCAATAGCATTCTTTCCCTACAAAGCATGACATCATATAGCATCTATGTGCACGCAGGCACATTCAAGCCATCATAACTATCGGCCACACGGCCCGACAGTCCGTGCACTCAGGGCACATTTTCGGTGTACCGGAATACCAGGGTCAACACCACCGTCTACACGGTATTTGAGCATTCTAGTCTTTCCGGCGCGCGGGCCTAAGACTCTCATTAGGCGCTCCAACAAAACCTATAACCAGGCTTCCAAGTCGGACGGACCTAACGCAGGTACGGATCAGCCACCCCCCGTTGCTCAAGTCGCCGTGCCACCTCGAATACGGAAGTATCCATGGCTATTTATAGGCGCGGGTCGGTTTCACCTTTCCTGTTCGGCAATCTGCCTTTTCATCGGGTTGCAGCCCAACGACTCAACCGCTCATAAAGTGGCAATGCACGGCCACAAGAGTTACATCCAACCCTCTTCATTTCCTGGACATCATCCAGTACTTCCTGCCGCACCAAGCAACAGGTAGGAACAAGGCATCACAAGCCATAATCACGGAGCCTTCTCCGATATGCAAACAAGCATCACCAATCCAGACCATATCCAGATGGGCTTCACACAGCATGCCTAGAGCCGTACTCCAATTCCGGCCTCTAACAAGGGGGACTTCACATATCTACCCCAAGGGACACCACGACCCACCGCACACTCGCGGGGAAGGGTTTTCCCTATGCAATGCAGAAAAGAAGGACTTCACATATCCAAGAAGGGAGATCGTTACCCTTGTCGATCTCTTGGAAGCCATCGAAAACTAGCCGGTGAGAAAGGATCGCAGCAGCCTTGCCTTCACAATGCCGGCTTCGGATCACGAATCGGACCACGGGAACTCCGCCGGTGGCTTGATCTCCTCCTCCTTCTTCTTCCTCCTCTATCTTTCTCTCTTCCTTAAGCAAAATGAAGAATGACTCTTCATCATTCCTTCACGAATTTAATCCAGCCAGGAATCACCTGAGCCCTTGGATCCAAAGAGAGAATCTGAACGGCCACGATTTGGTCAAAAACCCAAATTTTTGCCTGACACGGCCTGTGACACGCGCGTGTCACAGGCCGTGTTCCCTTAAGCGGTTCATACCGACTGAGGTTTACCAGAACACGGTCAACGACACGCTCGTGTCGAACCTGACATGCCCGTATCATTTCTGAGACACGCCCGTATCACCCTTGCCTCATCGAACTGCAATCAGTACACGGGTCGGAACACGGCATCGGACACGCCCGTGTCCAGCCTGACACGCCCGTGTTCACGGTTTGGTTCAAGGCCGTGTACTAATCTGACTCGAACAGGCCAATTTCGAATTTAATTGCGTGACACGCCCTGGGACACGCCCGTGTCCATGGCCGTGTCCCAGGCTCGACGCTCGTCGACTATCGAGTGTCGACTAACCTGAACACGCCCTGGGACACGCCCGTGTCCCAGGCCGTGTACCCCCGACACGCCCTGGGACACGCCCGTGTCCCAGGCCGTGTAAAATTTCCTGTACCTCAAAACTCATTTTGAGTCTTTTGGGTCTTTTTGGGGTGTTACAAAAGGTGGCAAAGAGAACAAAAAAAATAAAATAAAATAGGAGAGAGAGTGGCCGGCCTTTATGGGCTTGATTGGGCTGCTTGGGGGGCTCGGGTTAGAGCTAGGTGGGCTGCTTTGGGGACTTGTGGGCTGCATCAAGTGCACGGGTAGCTTGAGGATATCACCAAGGAGGGCCGGGCTGCAAGGGCTGCATGGGGGCTGCTTTGGGCTTTTATATAGGCTCGGGTTGGGCTGCGGGCTGCTCCAAAATGTGAAGGCCGGCTGCTTGCTTGGGCTTGAGTGAGGCTCAGGTTGGAGGTTGTGGGCTGCATGGGCTTCTCCAAGTGCTTGGATAGTGGCCGGGCTTGAGTAGGGGGCTGCTCCATATGTGGCTCGTGAACCTACAAAATATAAATAAAACATACATTAGAAACTTTATAACATGATAATATAAAACATAAAATAAAAGTGAAAATTAAAACATATAAATAAAAACTAACATAACATTAATTATAATAATATAACATAACATTATACATATAGTAACATAATATTGGTTATTAAAATTAAAAAAAATTAACAACATAACATAATATAATAATATTTATATTTAAAATAAAACACAAGTTAACCATATCATAAAATTAAACATAAACAATGCATAACACAAATTAACCTAGGAATGTATACTTTATGAAAAGACATTAAAACATGAAATAACAAGCATGAAATATAAGTAAACTTAGACTTTTTAGGCTACTAAATTACCCCAAAAACGATGACTAAAACTAGTCATCAAATACTTGATAGGGAGTTTGATGACTAGTCTTAGTCATCCTTTTTTGGGATAATTTAGTAGCTTATTTCCTAAATATCATTTTAATTTTATGCTTTTGTAGGCTTGGTTGTTGTTATTTTATGTTATGTTTTTATTATTATAAACTTATGTTTTATTTTGTGTTATGTTCATATTATGTTTGACAAAATTACAAACTTATGTTATATGTCATGTTTTATTTTATTTTATTTATGTTTGGTTATTTTTATTATCTTTTTATTATTATATCTAATGTTATTATAATTAATATTATAAAATTATGTTTGTCATCACTTGTGTTATGTTTTATCTTTATTTTAACTAATGTTTTGATGGCCTAGTTATGTTTCATGTTATGTGTTATTATGTTTTATGTTTTATCATCAACTAATGCTTTGTTTTATCTTGTGTTGTAGGTGGCCAACCCCTCCCTCTTTTGATTTTAATTTTTCTGGGGAAGGTCAAAATGGCCAATTTGACCCTTACTCCAATTTTTATCCAACTTGGGAGATGGGGAACCCGTCTTATTTTTCGTATGATTTTGCCCCGCAAAGCGCCGCGCCTCTAAATTTTTATTTTAATTCTATCGATAATGGGTATCTTGAATTGCAAACTTCTATTAATAATATTAGTTCGCATTTCAAGACCATTATGGATTATCTTTCTCATGAGGCCGCATCTTTTTCTTCGTCTTCTTCTCCGTCTCCTCCAATTTCTTTTTGTAATAAGTCACCGGATATCCCGGCTTGTCTTGTTCCTCTCGAGGAGGATAACTATTCGGATATCCCGGATTGTTTCCTTCCTCCTTTGGAAGACACCTCTATGGATATTCCGGTGTGCTTCTTACCCGTTGAGGATGACGAGACATCTCCTATATCTCCATCTGAAGACGTTGGTGATTCCATTTCACTTCAATTTTTAATTGTTCCAAATTTTTCTAGTTTTACCGAGTCTTTTTCTTCTTCTTCTTTTATTTTAGAAAATTCTTCTTTAGTCCTCTCTACTCCTTCTTCTCCCGAAATTTCACAAGACTCTCCTTCTCCTTGTGAAATTTCCTTTGATGAAAATTCTTTTTATACTTCTTTTATTCATCTTTCTATTTTTTCTTCTCTTTATTCTCCTTCTTTTGACGACCCCTTCTTTCCCGTTTTACATACGGTGGAGTTCTTCTATAACTCCTTCCGTTCATTCTTGGGCGTCATTCTTTTGAAGATCCTACCGCATATCAGTGCGATTCTTCAATTTTTCTTTTTTCTAGTTTACTCTCCTAAGCATATACTTAGGGAGTTACCTCTTCACTTTAGTTTTTATTTTCCCTTTAGCTAACAAATAACGTCGGGCTCAGCCGACGTTAAACAGAGAGCGCTCTTGGGAGGCACCCCTTTCTTATCCTTTTTGTTTCTTTCTTTTTGTTTATTTTGTTTTGCAGGAATAAAACCCCCGGCGGTTCGTTTGGCTCCATCATTTCATCTCTTCCTTAGGCCCGAGCCGGTGTCCAGCTCAAGCATGGGGGAGCGACATCTGCATTCGGCCTTACGACTCCGGGGAAGTCATTTTCTATTTTTTCTTTACTTTATTGTATCCCCCCTCCCCTTTCTTCTTCTTTTTTCTTTCTTATTTTTATTTTTCATTGAGGGCAATGAAAGGTTTAAGCATGGGGGAGGGTTTTGTTGTTTTCTTTCTTTTCAAAAAAAAACAAAAATGTTTAGTATAGTTTTATTAAGTTCTTTTTAGTAATGCTTTTATTTAAGCCTTATCAAAAATCCAAAAAAATTAGAAAAATCAAAAATTCCAAAAAAAGATAATATCTCAAAACTCAAAAAAATGAAAAATGTCAGAAAAATCAAAAAAAATATAATAAACCTCATGCTTAGATTTTTGTTATTTTCAGAAATTTAGTTTGAGTTAGTTTATAAGCATTTTTTATTTGCTAATCTTTATTTCATCATATTTAGTTAAATTTAACTTTTAGCGATTTTGTTTTGAGAATCATCTTATGATTTTAATTTAATTAGAGTAATTTATTTAGCACCTTTTCTCTTTTATTTTAAATAGTTTCAATTTTGTAGTAATTTTGCTAAAATAATTTTGGATTCCAATTATTATTACTTCATGCTTTTAGATTCTTAGGAAATCTCAATCTACTAGTAGTTGCTCTCTAGTGTTTTAGTTTATTTTCTAAAATTTTGTTTAAACCCATCATTTTTTCTTTTATTGTTACATCATATGTCATGGGAATAAGAGGATAAAATTCATTATTCCTTGGTAAACATATGCAACTCAAAAAAAATGAAGAGAGGAACTAAAAAGTTCATATATGTCGGGGGAAGTGATAGGATATTAGTCTATCATTTTCTGGTATTACATATATATTATTTAAAAAAACAAAATTGTGTGGGGTGTGAAAAAAATGATGATCACCTCCAATCAAAGACCTCTTCATGTTAATTTCCTCCCTAAAACCTCCTTAGCCAACATCATTTTCTTAGTTTTTAAATTAAAATATGTGGAGAGCATAAGTAGTAGGTTGTCTTCTTCCTTAAGTTTCATTTAAGTTAAGGTTTTTATAAATTCAATCTAACCTTGTTTGCACTTTACTCCATTTTGAATGCTAGTTAATTTATTAGAGAATTTTTGGCTAAATTCTTCTCTCTTGTCACTTTAATTTCATAATTTAGGACTTGATTCTTAAATCTCTAAACTTTTATTTTTGGCTAGATGTTTATGTTAATAAATTTTTAGTTCAATTGAAAATTTTATAATGCCTTATAAATATTTCTCTTTCTTTTGCTCTGGAATAGCAAAAGTCTAAGCATGGGGGTGCTTGATGACTACTTTTTAGTCATCATTTTTGGTATAATTTAGTAGCCTATTTCCTAAGTATCATTATAATTTTATGCTTTTGTAGGCTTAGATGTTGTTATTCTATGTTATGTTTTTATTATAAACTTATGTTTTATTTTATGTTATGTTCTTATTACAAAACTTATGTTATATGTCATGTTTTGTTTTATTTTATTTATGTTTGGTTATTTTTATCTTTGTGTTATTATTATATCTAATGTTATTTTTATAACTACTATTATAAATTTATGTTATGTTCTATCTTTGTTTTTATAACTAATGTTTTAATGAATAAATGTGTGTTTTAATATTATGTTTTAATGTTTTAATGTTTTGTTATTTTACTATTTTAATGTTATTAATATTTTATTTATGTTTTGTTATTTTATAACTTATGTTTTGTATTTCTTTTTGTTGTTGTAGGATGAAACCAAGCAAAGCCAAGCCCTCATGATGTAGCCCGGCCCCCTCCAACATACCTACCCGAGCACACCATCACAAGACCAAGTACAGCCTGGCCTTCTACAAGCAGCCCACTTCCTCTCTATGCAGCCCACAAGATTTGGAGCAGTCCAAGCAGCCCTACCCGAGCCTATCCATGCAGCCCGGCCTCTTATTTTCAGCATACCCGAGCAGCCCACTTCAACCTTTCAAGTCCAAGCAGCCCTCATACTTATTATTGCAGCCCCTAGCCTACCCGACCACATACATGCACCTATCATTAAATACAATTCTTCATGCATGTGGCCGGCCACCTTTTGTTTTGCTCATACATGCATTTTTGAATGTCTCTCTCTCCATTTATTGCATGCATGAATCCTTCCATCCACATGGCCGAACCCCCCTCTACTTCTCCTCCACATTCATTATCTCTCCATTCTACACACTTCCATTCATCCCCCCTCTCTTTATTTTATATTTTCCATTTCATTTTCATTTATATAATACAATGCATGTAGCTATCATCTCTCTCCTCTATTAAATACATGCATGAACCCCCTCCCATTGAAGTAGCCCGCCACCCCCTTGGCTCCCTCCTCTTTATTTCCATCTAGAATGTTCTCCCTCTCCTATAAAAGGAACCCCTTCCCCTCTTGTTGATGTTAAGTAGTTTTTGAGTTTTAAGTAGTTTATGTCTTGGTAGAAGTAGAGTGCTAGTTCTTTTCTTCTTCCTTCATTGTTGTAATACCCTTTTTTAGATTAATTTTATCTTGTCTTTTTAGTATTATTATTGTGTACCCCTTTTTCTATTAATGCAATGAAATTTCTTTTCTCTTATTCTCAATCCCTTTCTATTATGCTTAGCTAGTTCTTTTTGTGCCCGATCACAACGATCTTTGCAATAGAATAATATCTTTATTTTTATGTTTGCTTTTGTAGTTTTCTATTTTTGATTCTTCCTTGAATTATCTTGTATCGACTCCGTATTGCTAGTATACGGTAGTAGATTTCGATCTCATATTTGAGTAGCCGGGAGGCTCGTGAATATGAAAGATCACTCAAGGAAGGAAGGAGTTGAACGCACCCCTAGAGATAGGATGAAGTAAATCCTCCGGATTGGAGTCAAATCCAATAGTGCGGGTCACCTCGATAATGCGACTTTAGTCCTTTTTGACTTGAAAGAAATTTCGGTCGAAACGTGTATAAGTTAGGGGATTAAATGCTCTAGCGAGATTACTTCCTAATATCGGATCCGTCACGGTCTTAATAGATTTACACATGCTAAACTAATTTCTTCCGTTATTTTATTTAAAAGTGAATCATCGATCGAGCACTTTTCTCGTAATAGTTTATTTTCTCTTTTTAACTTAGTTTATTTTCATTTTCAAAACTCATTAATCGTTCGGTAGGATAATCGATTCGTTATGAGTAATAGTACTTGCCTGCCCCAAGTTTTTATACGACCTTGATATTTTTCATATCCTATGCTATATTTCGATAGGTACACTTGCCTTAATCGAGTATAGATTGGAGAATACGATTTTCCCTATCATGCATACATGGAGAAATTAATGAGGAGGGGAGAGAGAGGACCGGCCAAGCACGGCTGCTAGGTGGGCCGAAATATGTGGAGAAACTTTTTGGGATGCTTCATGTAGGGGCTCGGGTTGGTCTTGAAGAGGGGGCTCGGGTACCTTGCATGGTGGGCAGCACTTGGACTGCATCAAAGGCCTTGAACCTACAAATAAAACAAAACAAATAAACAAAATGTTAGATATATTTTATAACATAACATGATAGTTGTTATTAAAAATAAAACTAAACATCATAATAATAGTTATATTTCATAACAAAACACAACTAGACATAGAACATAAAAGTAAACATTAAAAAAAGAATAAAACACATAATTAAACTAGGAATTAATATATTATAAAAAAGACATTAAAATATGAAATAAAAACATATCAAGCATAAAATACATAAAAATAAAAATAAACTTAGGAATTTTGAATACTAAACTACCCCAAAAAACGATGACTAAAAGTAGTCATCAAAATCCCCAATGCTTGAGCTTTTGCTATTCCAGAGCAAAAGTATGAGAAATATTTATAAGACATTTATAAAAATTTCAATTAAACTAAAAATTTATTTACACCAAAATCAAGCCAAAAAAAATTTTGGGATTTACATATTAAGTCCTAAATTATGAAATTAAAGTGAAAGAGAGAAATATTTAGCCAAAAAAAAATTTTCTAATAAATTAACTAGCACTCAAAATTGAGTAAATTTCAAAAATGGTTAGATTAAAATTATTAAAACCATAACTTAAAAGAAACTTTAGGAAGAATGCAACCTACTACTTATGCCCTCCCAATATTTTAATTTATAATCTAAGACAATGATATTGGCTATGGGGTTTGGTGAGGAAATCAACATGAAGAGGTCTTTGATTTGAGGTGATCATCATTATATTTTTTTTACACCCCACAAAATTTTTTAAATAAAATATATATGTAATAGCAGAAAATGATAGACTAACATCCTATCACTTCCCACGACATATATGAACTTTTAATTCCTCTCTTCATCTAGGTTGCATATGTTTACCAGAGAATAAGCAACTAACATCTCCTTATTCCCATTACATATGATCTAACAATAAAAAGAAAAAGGATAGGGTTAAACAAAATTTTAAAAAATAAACTAAAATACTAGAGAGCAACTACTAGTAGACTGAGATTTCCTAAAAATCTAAAATCATGAGATAATAATAGTTAGAATCCAAAATTATTACGCAAAATTACTATAAAATTGAAACTATTAAAAATAAAAGAAAAAAAGTGCTAAATAAATTACTCTAAGCAAATTAAAATCATAAGATAATTCTCACAACTAAATCACTTAATATTAGATTTAACTAAATCTAATGAAACAAAAGATTAGCAAATCAAAAATAGTAAAAATGCTTATAAACAAACTCAAACAAAATTTCTGGAAACAACAAAAAGACAAAGCAAGGGGTTTATTATATTTTTGGAATTTTATAAGATTTTTCATTTTTTTTTGAATTTTGAAATCTGATTTTTTGAATTTTTGATTTTTTATGTTTTGATTTTTCTAGTTTTTTTTATTTTTGATAAAGCTAAAGAGTAAAATAGAACTCCTAAGATGCTTAATATAATAAAAAGAAAAAAAATTTTAGTTTTTGTTTAAAATTAAAAATACTTAAAAATAAACATTTTTTGAAAAACTTAAAAAGAAAAGAGATTTTTTTTTAGTTTTTTGGAAAAAGAGAAATTAAAAAGAAAAGAAAAAGAAAAGAGCAAAGCCCTCCCCAGGCTTAAATTTTGCATTGTCCTCAATGAAAAATAAAAATAAGAAAGAAAAAAAAGAAGAGGAAAATGGAGGATGCAATAAAGTAAATACTTAAAAAGAAAACGACTTCCCCGAATTCGAAAGGTCGAATGCAAATGTCGCTCCCCATGCTTGAGCTGGACACCGTCTCAGGCCTAAGGAAGAGAGGAATGGATTGAGCCAAACGAACCGCCAGGGGCATTATTCCTGCAAAACAAAAGAAGCAAACAAAAAGAAAAAGAAAGAATAAAAAGTGTTAAGCAATGGTTGCCTCCCAAGAGCGCTCTTTGTTTAACATCATCTGAGCCCGATGTTATTTGTTAGCTAAATAGAAAATAAAAACTAAAGTTAAGAGATAACTCCCTAAGTATGCGACTAGGAGAGTAAATCAAAAAAGAGAAAAATTGAAGAATTGTACCGACATGCGATGGATCTTCAATGGAATGACACCCGAAAATGAACAGACGGAGTTATAGAGGAACTCCGCCGTATGTAAAATGGGAAAGAAGGGGTTCCTTTTTAGTTTTTTGAAAAAAGAGAAATTAAAAAGAAAAGAAAAATAAAAAGAGCGAAGCCCTCCCTAGTCTTATATTTTGCATTGTCCTCAATGAAAAATAAAAACAAGAAAGAAAAAAAAGAAGAGGACAAGGGAGGGGGGATGCAATAAAGTAAATACTAAAAAAGAAAACGACATCCCCGAATTCGTAAGGCCGAATACAGATGACTCTCCCCCATGCTTTAGCTAGACACTCGCTCAGGCCTAAGGAAGAGAGGAAAGGATGGAGCCAAACGAACTGCCAGGGGCATTATTCCTGCAAAACAAAAGAAGCAAACAAAAAGAAAAAGAAAGAACAAAAAGTGATAAGCAAGGGTTGCCTCCCAAGAGCTCTCTTTGTTTTACGTCGTCTGAGCCCGACGTTATTTGTTAGCTAAATGGAAAATAAAAACAAAAGTGAAGAGGTAACTCCCTAAGTATTCGCTTAGGGGAGTAAATAAAAAAAGAGAAAAATTGAAGAATCGCACTGACATGCGATGGAATCTTCAATGGAATGACGCCCGAAAATGAACAGACGGAGTTATAGAAGAACTCCGCCGTATATAAAATGGGAAAGAAGGGGTCGTAATAAGAAGAAGAAGAAAAAGAAGAAAAAATAAAAATCGGAATATAAGAAGTAGAAAAAGAAATCTCATCAACCGTAATTTCACAAGGATAAGGAGAGACTTGTGAAATTTTGGGAGAAGAAGGGGTAGAGAGGAATAAAGAGAAATTATCTAAAATAAAAGAAGAAGAAGAAGAAAAAGACTCGCTAAAACTAGAAAAAGTTGGAACAGTTAAAGTTTGAAGCGAAATGGAATCACAAACGTCTTCAGAAGGAGAGCTATGAGACGTCTCGTCATCCTCAAAAGGTAAGAAGAACGTCAGAGCATCCATAGGGGTGTCAACCAAATGATGAAGGAAACAATCCGGAATATCCGAATAGTTATCCTGCTCGAGAGGAAAACGACAAGCTAGGATATCCGAAGACTTATTACACGATGAAATTGGAGGAGACGGAGAAGAAGACGAAGAAAACGAAGTGGCCTCATGAGAAAAATAATCGATAATGGTTTTGAAATGAAAATCAATATTATCAAGAGAAGTTTGCAATTCAAGATACCCATTATCGATAGAATTAAAATTTGGAGGCGCGGCGCATTGCGTGGTAAAATCATAAGAAAAATAAGACGGGTTCCCCACCTCCCAAGTATGATAAAAAATTGAGTAAGGGTCAAATTGGCCACTTTGACCTGCTCTAGAAAAATTGAAAGCAAAAGAGGGGTTCCCAAAAGACATGCAAAATTAAAATGGTCGAGCGACCCGCAAAAAGCTCAAAAAGATGATGATTCCATAAAAAAAATAAACTGCTACCAAAAAGAAAGAAAAATTAATTTTTTTGCTTTTTTGATTTTTGATTTTTTTTTTGAATTTTAGTAGAAGTAATAAATTCGGTGCTTTCGTAATATTGCCAAAAACATCCCTGGCAACTACACCAAAAACATGATGCGTAAAAATCGTCTCACGGACTATAATCCGAATAGGGAAGTTTACCTATCATTTTATAGTATAGTGATAAAAATATATCAAGTCGTATAAAAACTCGGGGAAGACAAGTACTATTACCCACAACAACCCTATTATCCTACCGAATGATTGATGGGTTTTGAAAATAAAATAAACTAGAGATGAAATTAAGACGAAAACCAAGGATAAAAAGATAGCATTCGATCAATGATTGACCGTGAAATGAATTAGAAGGATAAAAATATAATTTTATAATTGCAACTTAAACTCGACAGTGACGGATCCGATATTAGGAAATAATCTCGCTAAAGCATTAAATCCCCTAACTTATAGACATTTTGATGGAAATCTCTTTATAAGTCAAAATGGCCTAAAGTCGCATTACTGAAGTGACCCAAACTATTGGATTTGACTCCAATCCGGAGGATTTACGTCATCTTATCTCTAGGGTTGCATTCAACTCCTTCCTTCTTTGAGTGATTTTTTAAATCAACGAGTCTCTCGACTTCTATGAAATGAGATCAAATGCCTACTACCATATACCGGAAATACGGAGTCGACACGATAAAAATCAAAGAAGGATTGAGAATAATTTAGACAAAAATAAAACTAAAAAGTAAAGGAAAACCTCATCTCATTTCATGGATCCTCATTATTGAATACTAAAGTAAATTAGTTACGCATGGTTGAGGAAGAAAAACAATATAAGATGAAGAAAATTCATATTCATTGATTTATAAAAATAGAGTACACAATAATAAAAATAAGACAAGATTACACTAGTAAAAAGACTATTACAATAATGAAAAAGAAATCTACTTAGCAACAAAGAAAGAAGAAAACTTGAACTAGCTATCTCTCTTGCTTTCTCTCCAATCCCCCTCCAAATGCTTGATGCTAAGGGTCCTTTTATATATTGGGGAGAAGGTTCTATAATGAAGTGAAGATTAGGGGACAAGGGGGGTGGCTGGCCATACATGTTGGAGAGGATGCATGAATGAAATTTAATTGGGAGAGAGAATAAGGGGGATTCATTGTATTTTATTTTGGAAAATGAAAAGAAACAAAATAAATATAAGAGGGGGATGGATGGGTTTAAATGAGAATGAAACAGGGGAAAAGAGAGATGAATGAGAAATAAAGAAGAGAGAAATAAAAAAAAGGGGGGCCAGCCATGCATAAATGTGGAGGTGCATGCATGGAGAAATTAATGAGGAGGGGAGAGAGAGGGCCGACCAAGCATGGGCTGCTAGGTGGGCCGAAATATGTGAAGGAACTTTGTGGGTTGGTTCATGTAGGGGCTCGGGTCGGTCTTGAAGAGGGGGCTTTTGTAGCTTGCATGGTGGGCTGCACTTGGACTGCATCAAAGGCCTTGAACCTACAAATAAAACAAAATAAATAAACAAAATGTTTGTTTTTTTTATAACATAACATTATATTAGTTATTAAAAATAAAACTAAACATCATAATAATAGTTATATTTCATAACAAAACACAACTAGACATAGAACATAAAAGTAAACATAAAAAAACACATAATTAATCTAGGAATTAATATATTATAAAAAAGACATTAAAACCTGAAATAAAAACATATCAAGCATAAAATACATAAAAATATAAATAAACTTAGGAATTTTGAATACTAAACTACCCCAAAAAATGATAACTAAAAGTAGTCATCATCTACACATTAAGGATTACATTGTATTGTCCTGTGTTTCATGACCCACTGTAACCTGACATTGGGTTGTACTTAGCAATACAGTCTTGCAAGCACATAACTAAAACACAACATCAAATACAATCTCAATTCATCTTAGCTTAATGTATTGTGAATACAATACCCTACAATCTCCCACTCTTTGGAGAAGTCAGAACCATAAAAGCTAAGATGAATTGTACTCATAGTAATAATAAAGAATATAAAAACAAGATATATAAAATTAAGAATAAATAGCATACCAGACAAAACATTAAATTATATATATATATATATATGAGTTCTAAATTAGGGTAACCATTGTCTACAAATACCAATCATGAAAGAAACTATAAAGACTATTTTACCTTGCACTTTTGACTTTGTTTGGCAAAATATGCTTTTGGCTTTGGGCAATATCTTGGCGGAGCTTGAGGCGCATTCAAATCATCAAAATTATATTTTATGAAATGCAGTCTTCTATTGGTTCAAACTACCTCATACTTCTACCATTGATCTGGGCTGTAGTAATCCCATTTTTTCTCATTAGCAAAGTGCACAATCTTGAATGTGTCTAGAATGAAACTCTTTGAAATAGGATACCACACCTCAGGCATTTCTCTTTTAGGTTAAGACCTGACAGTAGACGGACCTTCACCATACTTTCTCCTTTTTTTATCTTGTTGATGTATGTCTTAAACTATATGAACTCATGATTGGCTGCAGTAGTAGCATTATCTGGTTCAAACTAAGGAAAATCCTGAGTGTCTGTCAAGTATTAAGAAAAATCCTTTGAAGGATTAATAGGAACATCTAATGGAGCAGGCACTGTAGGTTCAAAAAATCTAGATTGAGTCTGACCTTGCCAACAAACAACTCATTTTGAAGACAACTGAAATTATCATAACTGTAGGTATTGACTCCCATGAATTTTCCCCCATGGCAGCTTGAAGGGTTGTCACCTTAGAATTTAGCACATCCTCCCCCTTTTTGACTTCTTCCAGTACCGCATTTGCTATGGCATTTGAATATTAAACCATTTGGTTATAAATTTAGTTTATTCCTGCATTCTGGGAAGTAATGACTGTTTTGGCATGTACGTCAACATTCTGAAGCACCTCCAAGTTACTTTTTAATCTGGCCATTATATTAATGATTGCTTTGTCACCCTGCACAAACCATGAATCAAGCCTCACATCCAATTTGTCAAAATGCACCTTGATATCTGTAAGGCCGTTATTAAAGTCTTCTCAGTTTCTTTGACTTTATTCAAAGATCGATCAAACTGTGCATGTTGTTTGGCCATCATTACTTGTATAGATTTTAGAATAGATACATCTGCACTGGTATACTATATATCTTAAGTTAGAGCATTTATTGGGGTAGTGAGATCTGCACTTCCCTCAGAATCACTAGAATACTCTTCCATTGGAGTAACATGAGCTTTTGAGAGTAGCTCAGCAACAAGGGCTTCTAGGATAGGAGGATGCACCTAAGCATCTCCTTCCTCATCACGCTAATCGATAATATCTACCTCATCCATTGGAGGTCCACCAGGATTTGTAGGAATTCTACTTTGAAGTTTTCTTACGAATCTATCAAACTTTGTTTGTATAGAGACACAAGGATGGATGCACTCCCACTCAGACCAAATAGGTCGCACATTGGGGAGATTTACATTCAAATTTTCTTGGATAGTAATTGCAGTGGAATCATTTACATTATCAGCAACTGTAAGCTCATCCTCATCAGTAATATAAAAGTCAGCAACTCTAGCTTAGTATCATCTACTAGCTTATCCACAACCTCGGCAGTATCATCCAAAATAGCAGTAGCAAAAAGAACATCCTCTTGATCAGTAGTCGGTGGGACATTGAAAGCTACCATCTCATTCTTAGCCTCATTGGGCACTACCTCAGCTGTAGTAGTACGAGCAATATCTACAACTTATGTAATAATATCAACTCTCTCTAGAATTTTAATCCCTACAGCTGTACTAGAACTGAATTCTCTAGCTGAGAATTGACTATAACATCTGTCTCTATATCAGTCAGAACACTCAAGGGCACTAACTCAGTGGCCACTTTTGTTTCAGCAAGCTCCCCCTCCATTCCTGCACTCGTTCTATCTGGAATCTCACTGGGGGTGGAAGTAGGAACCCTTTCCTCAGGTACTTACTCTACCTCAGGCAGGTATCTGGCTCCCACTAGCATCAAGATTCTCCTATCCTAACATGAGAAAATGGATGAATCAATTTTATTCAGGACGTGTATAGGGATACCTTTGGACATGTCAAATGTATCTCTATCCATCTGATTCAAGTAAAAACTCAGAATCCTTCCAAAATTCGGAGAACGGAGGCTGTATTTCTTCCTACCAAATAAGACAGCACCGTAATCCAGTTTCTTCTAGAAGATAATTGTTACAACAATCTTGAACATCTATGATGATAGGTAGTCATGTGATCCAGTCTTACATAGCAATACTTTTCCAATAATTTCTGACAACAGCTTTCCTTCCTCATTCATGGCTTTATCTTGACACTTTGTTGCCTCTGGGTAGTCCACATAATAGCATGGCTCTCGTAAATTCCTCCTATTCATGGTGATTGGCTTCGTCACAAGATGGAAACCTCAAGAGCCGGGCGGAGAGAGAAGCCTTCACGTTAACCTTTATCTGATGAACCCTATTCTTGATTACAGTATCTTCACGTCGAAGCTTTTTATTCTGAAAGAACTCAAGAACTTCTTTATCTAATACCTTGCAGGAGTGTTCTAGGACAAAATAGATGCCGACTATTTCCAACATTAGTATAACATTCCTGAACTCGTTTGAAGCTGAAGCAAACCCTGTAAGAACCAATCTCCACGGCCTAGCAAGCTTCTAGTGCTTCGAGGAGACATGGAGAATAGAGGATTGAAATTAAACAGAAAGAACTATAAATGCCGAAACTCTGGACAGTCTGGAAGCCGACAGTTCTAGATGAACTTGCTGGTGACTAGAAGATCTCGGGAAATATGGAAAATCTGTTGTACCTGATGAAATTGCTAAAAAGGCTTGTGCAAAATCGAATCGTCAGAAAAGATGATGACGCACTATTCACGGCTAACAAATCATCGGGAGGAATTTTGGTGGAATCGAAAAGTTTCTTTCGAGGAAATAGTATGGTTTGCCCCTTAAACTATTTATATATATATATATATTTATTAATGTTTTAAAGAGGGAAACGCACATACCTAAAAATCGTGACTCTTCGGATCCAATATAAGAAAAAAAAATTGAACTTAATGCAATTTGATTTGTTTTGCCGGAAATTGAGCTAGATTTATCGAGTGTCATCGTGAGTACTTGACATATTTCGACGAATCGTCGATATCCGATGAGTGATACTCAATGAATTTTCCTTGTCCAATTTTTCTGCTTAGTGAAGTAATTCCCGAGTGAATTCTTGTCTCCTTAGCAATCTTCACGAGTTCTTGTTAAGCTTGCCTAATTTTGTTTTGAAAAATGAGAACTTGGCCCCGTCTACTGGCTTCGTGAAAATATCTGCGACCTGCTTATCCATCGAGATATAGCTGAGAGCTATGTCCTTGTTCTCCACATGCTCCCGGATAAAGCTATATCTTACTTCGATATACTTTGTCCGGCTATGAGAGAGTGGATTATTTGCAATCGCAATCACACTAGAGGAGTCGACTAATATAGGAATCTTTTTGAATTTCAGGTTATAATCCTTGAGTTGATTCCTGATCCAAAGAAGTTGTGCGCAATAACTTCCAGTATAGATGTACCATAACTCTGTAGTGGAGGTTGCCATGTCATTCTTCATCTTGCTGCTCCATGAAATAAGACTTCTTTCGAGGAATTAGAACATCCTATAAGTGCTTTTTCGGTCATCCCTACAACCTAAAAAATCTGTATCTGAAAATCCAATTAGCTCTACATCATTACTTCTTGGGTACCAAAATCCAAGATATGGTATACCCTTAAGGTATCTTAAAATTGTCTTTGCAGTGACGTAATGAGATTCCTTAGAGTTCACCTGAAACCTAGCGCGCACACATGTCGAGAACATTATGTCAGGTCTACTGGAAGTAATATAGAGCAAGGATGTAATTATGCTTTTGTATTTGGTTTCATAAAATGGTTTCTCTTTCTTATCCTTGTATAGAGACATAGATGAACCCATTGGAGTCCTCATCGAGGTTGTGTTCTCTATTTAAATTTTCTTAAGTAACTTCTTGGTGAACTTTGACTGCGAGATGAAAATTCCATCTTCAGATTGTTTCTCCTGATGTCCTAAGAAATACTTCAGCTCTCCCATAATGCTCTTTTCAAACATTCCTTACATAAGTTTAGAAAACTTCTTTTGAAGGTTGTCTTTCGTAGAGCCAAAAATAATGTCATTGACATTGATCTGCACTAGCAAAATCTTGCCTTTTACTTCGCTAAGAAATAAAGTCTTATCTATTTTCCTCTTGTGAATTTGTTCTTAAGAAGAAATCTAGATAGTGTCTTGTACCAAGCTCTAGGAGCTTGTTTTAAGCAATAAAAGCTTTGTTAAGAAAGTAAACATAGTCAGGGAAAGTAGAGTTGACAAAACCTGTGGGTTGTGCTACGTATACTTCTTCTTTTAGATTATCGTTGAGGTAACCTGACTTCACATCCATTTGATAGACCTTGAAGCCTTCGAGGGTAATGTTGATGCAAAAAATGCGCTCTTCTGCTAGATTGCTCGAGAGTAAAGTGCGATCGATCTGGGATGAGAGGATAGAAATAATGGTTGATCCAAGTGCAAAGGATAACAGGGAAGTTTGATGAGGAACTGTCGAGCAGACGATTACTTTAACGGTTAGCTCTGATGGTTGAGACCGAAAGAGTGAAAGGGGGAGAGAGGAGAGAGGAGCCAATGGCAGCGGCAATAACAGAGTTCGCCCGCCGCTGCTTAAATGCCACTCCTGTGATGGTATTTCCTTTAGTTCAAAATCCATATTATAGCTTGAGATTGCACATTTACATGGAAAGAAAATAAAGGGTACAAAAGGGGGAAGCTTGAGGCTAGAGGGAAGAAAGCGCCAAAGGCTGCATGGCTTGACAAATCAGGTCGGCAGACCGCACGGAAAGCTGATTTCGCAGTTCATTACTCAAGGAAAAGAAGACTTTGTGATTAGGCTGAGAGGGCAAGTGAGTCCAAGGCGGGGAAACAGGCCGTAAGGGCTAGCCATGCGGACTAGAAAACTGAGTCTGCAAGTTTTGATGCCTTGGTTGACCCACTCCACTGTGCCTTTTTCAGAATAAGAGGTATAAGGTCCTATTTATAGGCTTGAGTCAGAGACAGTCCTGGTAACATTACCCCCGGTAGGGAGGTGACTCATTATTGATTCCGCGACATGCTACGGACTGAGGAGGAAGGTCGCCAACTACTGAGAAGAAGATGGAGCTGGGGAAGTTGAAGTGCTTCTAGAAGACTGCAGAATGAGTCTGCCAAGCTCACGACGGACAGGATGAGTACGCCTTTACTGCTGGAGGGTTCAACTTTGCCACCTTTTGGCAGGCTAGATTTGAGTCAGCATTGTGTCGTACGGTCTGGTGAAGGGTTGTCAGTCCTACCTCCATCCACCCTCCTTGGGCGTACTGAGACCGAGTCCGCCAACTGCAAGAGGACTAAAGTGCTGGTCACCGACTGGGCGACCTAATTGACTGAAGGAACAGATCTCCTCTGTTGCTGAAGTCTTCCTCTTGCTAGATGGATTCTTGCCATCCCTGATATTAGGCAACGTGGAGGTAGGTTGCGACTGCTGATGGTGCGCTGGAGTCAGGTCGTGATGCTGACTGGCGGTCTTGAGGCTTTTCACAGCTATTAATGGTGGGCGTCCTGGAGGAACGTCTCCACTATAGTTATACGGCGAGCTGGTGGGCTGAAGAAAGAGTTCGCCCTTCGTGAAGTAGAGAGTACTGCGCGGTTGGCCTAAGCTAACCACGTGGCCTGTGGAGATGAACTACGGAAGCTGTTCATACCCCCGCAAAGTATGGCTGTTGCACTTCCTGGGCAGCTAGACAAGGGAGAACGCCCAAAATACACGTCCTGAGCGGATAGAAAGGTCTATCCGCCTGGCCCAAAGAGAGGGCTAGGGCAGGCTGCGACCACCAGGGGGAAACTAGAGTAGGCCGCGACTTGTGAGCTGGCTACCTTGGGAGGGATCTCTGATTTTTGGGTTAACATAATCCCCACATTTTTTTAAGTCCCAAAGGGAACTTCAAAAAAGTAGGAGACCTACGAAAATCATGATCCTCCCTTCGAAAAAATAAGAGGCATGGAGAGATAGAACCTGATGTCTCTCCTCAGAAAAGCCTGTCAATGCTTATTTTTTCTTCCTGTAATGGAAAGGTTAACGCAAGAAAAAGGTACATCTTTTGTGTAGATGAGTTGCTTTTGCAAAATGAACAAGTCGTGAATGTCTTCCATTGAATTCTGCAAAGGAAAGGTGAGAGGAAGGCATAGAAGGATAATAACTTATAAGTACCTGAAGGAAACATGCAAGCACCTGTTACCCTCTACAAAAGAAGAGTAAGAAGTAGATACGAAAGAAGAATAAGCTGCAAGTACCTGAAGGGAACTTGAAAATATCTGGTAATCTCTGCAAAAGAATATTAGGCAATAAATATGAAAGGAAACTAAGCTATAAGTACCTGAAGGGAACTTGCAAATATCTGCTAATCTTTGTAAAAGAAGAGTGAGTAGTAGATATGAATGAAAAAATAAGTTGCAAGTACTTGAAGTGGACTTACAAATATCTGCTAATCTCTGCTAAAGAAGAGTAAGAAGCATATATGTAGGAAAATAAGCTGCAAGTACCTGAATGGGACTTGCAAATAACTGTTAATATCTGTAAAAGACGAGTAAGCAGCAGATATATAAAAAACTGAGTTGCAAGTACATGAAGGAGACTTGCAAATATCTGCTAATCTCTGCAAGAAAAGTGTAAGCAGTAGATATGAAAGGAAAATAAATTGCAAGTATATGAAGGGGACTTGCAAATAACTGTTAATCTCTGCTAAAGAAGAGTAAGCAGTAGATATGAAAGAAAAGTGAGTTGCAAGTACCTGAAGGGGACCTGCAAATATCTGCTAATCTCTACAAGAAAAGAGTAAGCAACAGATATGAAAGGAAAATAAGTTGCAAGTACCATAAGGGTACTTTCAAATATCTTCTAATCTCGGCAAAAGAAGAGAAAAAAGCAAATATGAAGGAAAACTAAGCTGCAAGTACCTAAAGGGAACATGCAAATATATGCTAATTATTGCAAGAGAAGAGTAAGCAGTGAATATGAAAGGAAAATAAGTTGAAAGTACCTAAAGGGGACTTGCAAATATCTGCTAATCTCTGCAAAAGAAGAGTAAGAAACAGATATGTTGAAAAACTAAGCTGCAAGTACCTGAATGAACTTGCAAATATCTGCTAACCTCTGCAAAAGAAGAGTAATCAGCAGATATGAAAGGAAAATAAGTTATAAGTAGCTGAAGGGGACCTGCAAATATCTGCTAATCTTTGCAAAAGTATATTAAGAAGCAGATATGAAGGAAAACTAAGTTGCAAGTACCTGAAGAGAACTTGCAAATATCTGCTAACCTCTGCAATAGAAGAGTAAGAAGCAGATATGAAAAGAAAATAAGTTGCAAGTACCTGAAGGGGACTTGCAAATATCTCCTAATCTTTGCAAAAGATGAGCAATGCTCTATTTGGCATGATAACAGCGACTTGAGAAGTAGTGGTGAGAAGTAGTAGGAGAATAATCAACTGTTTTGTAAAGTGGTAGCAGAATCTGTGAATCTGTTTGAAAGAATAGATATTGCAGTGATGTTTCAACCTATGAGGCACAATTGAATTCACAAAATTTTTTGAAAAACCCAATCAAAAATTTCTTTTTGAAATATATTATATATAACTTATATTAATATAATTATTTAAATAGTATATTATATGTTATATATAATATAACGTAGTATATAATATAATATAATATAATAATATATATTTTATAATAATATAATAATATAATATATATACTATATCGTAATAATCTTTAAAATATAACATAAAAATCTAAATAATATAGCATAATAATCAATAAAATATAACATAATAATCTATAAAATATAACATAATATATTATAATCTATATAAAAATATAATAATCTGCATAATATAATAATCTATATATTATAATCTGCATAACATAATAATCTATATAACGTAATATTATATTAATATATTATAATAATTTGTAAAATATATTATATTAATATATTTTTAAAAAAAGGACAGTAGGCAACGAAACAATGCTGCTGTCTTTTTGAGTCGCGCAAATATTCGGCGACTCACAAACCGCGGGGTGTCGCGAATTTCTGCGGAGGCTGATGCCACTGTGGAACCACCAAAATGTTGTTTGGCGCAAATTTTTAAGAAGTGGCGGTCCCCCACTCCTGTAATGCCGCGCTAAACAAATCCTAAGAAGCAAATATTAAGGAAAACTAAGCTGCAAGTACCTGAAGGGAACTTGCAAATATCTCCTAACCTCTACAAGAGAAGAGTAAGCAGTAGATATGAAAGGAAAATAAGTTACAAGTACATAAAGGGGACTTGCAAATATCTGCTAATCTCTGCAAAAGAAGAGAAATAAGTAGATATGAAGGAAAACTAAGCTACAAGTACCTGAAGGAAAATTGCAAACATCTACAAATTTCTACAAGAGAAGAGTGAGTAGCAGATATGAAATAAAAGTAACTCGAGTACCTGAGGAGTTATGGAAAAACCATATGCGAGAAGCTATTGCGATAAGATAGATATGATTAGACTGCAAAAGGGATATCCATGAGTCCTGCTACTGACTGAGTAAGTAAAATCAAGTAGAGATCAAGACACAGTAATAAGCTTCTTGCATGGTTAGATATGACATCCCAAAATGAAAGATCATATTAGACTTCGGCTGAAAAGTTTGACAATAAAGAGAACCAGATTCTGTAACTATCAGTTAGTGCCAGAAACATCCAATAGGAGTAGCAGAGAGCTTGTTAACCATCATCTGACAGAGCTTCATGCAAGCTGAACATTTAAGATAAGCATAGGCAAAAAAATGTTGCTAATCCATTAGATAGGTTGGATCTAAACTGTTAACCTGAAAGATGGCAGTTGATAAAAGGGGGTCTACACTCAAAGATGACCAAAAAAGGCCGGATGCACCTCAGGTGTTCCCCGAGGGCCTTATGCATCTCTTGCTCAAGAAATGTCTTTAAGAGTGTAGACCTACCTAGAGCGGACTAGCCGCATTCCCTTGAAAGGGCCCAAAAGGGGGGCATGCACAAAATCCTAAGAAGGAACGGAAAATACACCGCTCTCATGTCTCGGGTTACAAACATTGGTGATCAGTTAGACTAGATGTGCCAAGTGATCTATAGCATTTCTTATCTATTGAATGATCAGAAATGTTGTGGGCCCCGCGAAAGCACGGATTGAGAGTACCATAGAGTAATCGACCATTACGGTCATGAGATGATAGAAGAGACTAGGCTACACTTGATCGTCATTGCTTTTCCAACAAAGATCATCTTAACTGTAATATATCTCAAACAAAGCACAACAGAGCGAACACACTAGGACCCCCTTTGATACACAATATGTGTTAGATATCGGCTAGAATCTGAAGTCCTGAAGTCCACAATCATAGATTGAGCGGCCCCCACTGCGCATACATGAACACTCCCAACTATATGTGGTCATCGTGGTTTTACGCCCGAGAACAATCTATGTAGGGAAGAACAAGACTCTGCCATATCTAAGTGGTTTAGTGATCCATTTGACAAAGAGAAAATAGAGGAGGAGACACTCAAAAAATGGAAAAGTGTCAGTATGGGATTTCAGACGTAAAATTTATTTAAATGAACGAAAGAACACTTAGAAGTGTTTTAGGGAAAATTGTTTGAAGAGTGAAAAGTAAAAGTAACCAGCAATGGTTGTGAGGAGCTTTATGGACTTTGCGGCAAGAAAGTCTCCTGCCTCCTTTTTCCTTCTGAGATTTATGGACGAGATGTTTTATCCTTCTGGTGCAATTGTTGACATTTGCCTTGCTTCAGCATTTTCTCCACAAGTTGTTGAAGGGCTCTACAATCTTCTATCGCATGTCCATTTCCTTTGTGATGTTCGCAATACCGGTCAGAGTCTTTGGATCATTGGTCTGTTGGCTGGTTATTAGCCTCGCCTTTCAGGACTCGGATTACTTCCTATATAGCTCTGCTTAGTTCAGGTTTTGACGAGTTATTCCCCTGTTGTCGGTGAACTGAAGCTGCTTGCGAAACTTGTGCTGGGTAAGCGAAAGGGACAGGCAATTGCAATCTATAACTTTGGGAGTGATCCTTGCTTGTGAAGAAGTGTCGATGTTGTTGTCCAATTCTTCCCTTCCTTGCTTGCGGTTGAAAATCCTTTCGAGGAGACTTTGGAGGTTGCCAATTCGAAGAAGATTAATCTCCCTTTGTTACAAGCCTGGAGGTGTAATTGGGAATGTTCTCTTTAATGTGAATATATTCATTAGAATGACTAATCATCTCCTGATACCTATTTGGCTGCCGGAGGCAAGCTTCAAACTTTTGTGGTCCTTCTTGTAAACAAACCATCAACGTAACTTTGTAGAATTCTTTATCAACGTTCACTTCTGAGATCTCCCTTTGGAAGCGTTAAACAAAGTGGGCCAAAGTTTCGTTCACACCTTTCTTGAGGTGGAATAAAGCTTTTGGACCTCTTTTCCTCTTAGCAGAAAACTTGGCCAGTTTTCTCGGGTGATTGGCAGAATAAGTGTTAGTTCAAGTGCTGAGTTTGCAAAAACACTCCCTTTGTCCTGCAACTAGAAACTGCAAAGGGACTGCGGCTTGCCTAGGTGGTTAACTTGTCTGAAATGTATGAGGATCAACTGGCCAAAAAGTTGGCAGGTAAGAAAATGGATTCTCCACCACGGGGTTGATTGGAGGAACTAGTACCATTGCGGATTGCCAGTCTACTCGTTGAATTATAGTAGTTAGGGGGTCGTTGGGAGAAACGAACAAGAACAAACCGGAAGAGGTTTAACAGAAATTTTATTATCCGACAAGGGTATCTATTACAAAGGTATGGTCTCCCATTTATAGAATGGAGGAGGGAAGAGAGAATACAAATAAGAGATGAGGGACTAAAAATTTATAGGACTAAGCGGTCTATACAGAAACAACCCGCTCAAGCCGTGCGGTAAGATAGAAGGGCTAACCGCTCGGTTACCTCCAGATAGAGAAAGAGATCGCCATGGGAGACCGCTAGACCGCCCGGTCTCCAAGTCGCCTGAGACAAACTACTAGACCGCTCAGACTCCAGGCAGCAACAACATAGTAACCAAACCGCTGATGGGAACTGCCAGATCGCGCGGTCTTCAATCTGCTAAGACAGACTGCCAGACTGCCCGGTCACCAACTTCAACACTCCCCCTTACGTTGCAGCATATATATCAATCATGCTCAGCTTGTCGCAAATATGAAGAAACGAGGCGGATACTGGCTTGGTGAAGATGTTAGCCAACTCTTTATCAGAAGTGACGAAGGGAGTGCAAATTTGTTCTTTCAAAATATCTTCACAAATGAAATGATAGTCGACCTCAATGTGCTTGGTTCTTTCATGAAAGACAAATTTTTGGAGATGTATATGGCAGCCTTGTTATCACAGAATATAGGTAGAGGATAGTGGTAGACCTCTCTTCATGAGTGCCTGTAACCACTTTAACTCACAAGTGGTCGATGTCATACTACGATAATCTGCTTCTGCACTTGACCTAGAAATAACAAACTGCTTCTTGCTCTTCCAGCAAACCAGATTTACCCAAACAAAGGTACAAAAACCCGAGGTTGACTTGCGATCCCCTTTGTAATCAGCATAACTCGCATCTGAGTATACTTCAACCCTAAGATGACCATTCTTTTGAAAGAGTAATCCTTTACCAGGCGCTTCTTTGACATAATCCAAGATTTGCAAGGCTGACTGTAGATGGCACTCCCTAGGCGCTTGCATGAATTGACTCACCTTGCCCAAAACATAGGAAATGTCGGGCCTAGTCACTGTGAGATATATGAGCTTACAAACCAGATGCCTGTACCGCATAATATCTGAAAGAGGAGGCGAATCATCTGTCCAGGTTTTGTCTTCTCCAGTTGTCATGGGGCATCGAGCAAGTTTGGCTCCAGTCAATCCGGGCACTTTTAATTGATTAAGAGCATACTTACGTTGGGATAGGACTAAGGAGTTGGGCTTTCAAGAGATTTCGATCCCCAGAAAGTACTTCGGAGAGCCCATTTCTTTCATATCCAGATGTTGACATAGATTCCGCTTTGTCAAGGCTATCACTTCCTGGTCATCGCTAGTGAGAAGAATATCATCAATGTACACAACAAGAACCACCAGTCCCGAGGAATTTTTGCGAATGAATAGCGAGTGATCGGCAGAACTTCGTGCAAAACCAACGGCCGCAACGATGCCACTGAACTTGTCAAAGCAAGCTCGAGGGCTCTGCTTGAGGCCATAGATAACCTTCTTCAGCCAGCATAATCGTGTCTCCCCTTGAGCAACATACCCAGGAGGTTGCTCCATGTAGACGGCCTCATGAAGATCACCATAAAGGAAGGCATTCTTAATATCCAGCTGGGAAATCGGCCAATCTCTATTGATAGCCACATAGTGTAGGACCCGGATAGTGCTAAGACGAGCCACGAGAGAGAAGTTGTCAAAGTAATCAACCCAATAGGTCTGAGTAAAGCCCTTAGCAACAAGGCGGGCCTTATAACAATCCACAGTGCCGTTCGGGACAAATTTGACCACAAATACCAAGCGACAGCCAACAACATCAGTACCGAAGGGAGGAGGAAAAAGAGTCCAGGTACCCAACTCAGTTAGGTTCACAATATCCTCATCCATGGCCATCTTCCAATGAGGAATAGCAAGAGCCTCCTGGTAGGAACGGGGTGTGGCAGTGACAGAGATAGCCAGTGTAAAGGCCCTGGGAGAAGATGTAAGGCGATCATATGAAACAATAGCAGCAAGGTGGTGTAGAGTACACGTCCGCACCCCTTTGCGAAGAGATACAGGAATATCCAGGTCGGCGAGCCCCTCAGCATCTAGAGCATCCGTGGTAGAGAGAGCCGGCCCGGGAGTAGAGAGCAACGACAGCAGAAATGAGGGAGACGGTGGCGGAGAAGAGGGAGAGAGATGCGGAGGGAGAGGAGTGGACGGAGACAGTGTAGGGGTTGAGATCTCAGTAGGAGATGAAGGAACAAAGGGAACATCAGGAGTATCAAAAGATGGGGGAGAGGAGAGGAGTCATCCGATAAGTAGGAGGCATTCTCGAAGAAGGTGACGTCAGCATAGACGAACTGCTTACGAAGAATGGGGTTAAAGCAATAATAGCCTTTCTGAGTGGTGGAGTACCCCAGAAAGACACATTTGGTGGAACGAGGGGAGAGCTTATCATGGGTGGAAGATGGGGCATGCACAAAGGCAGTGCACCCAAAGATTCGAAAAGGGAGAGAAAAAGTTTCCTTGCCCGGATATAGATGGAGAATAGGGTTTTACCGTGGAGAACCGTGGAGGGAGTATGATTGATGAGGTAGCAGGCAAGGAGAACAGCATAGCCCCAATAGGAGCGAGTAACATGCAACTGGGTCATCAAGGTATGAACGACATCGAGGAGATGACAGTTTTTGTGTTCCTCCACACCAATTTGCTGGGAGGTATAAACACAACTAGTCTGATGAATAATGTCATGTTACATACAGAAAGCGGTAAAAGCATGACTCAGATATTCTTTACCATTGTCTGAGCGAAAAGTTTTAATACAAACAACAAACTGAGTTTTAATTAACTGATAAAAATAGATCCATACATCCAAATGTTCAGAGCGATCTCGTAAGAGATACACCAAGTACATCTAGAAAAATCATCAATAAAAGTAACAAAATAAGAACTACCCCGACCAATGGTGAGGGTAGGAGTAGGTCCCCAGACATCGGAGTGGACTATATCAAATGGAAGGGTAAAGCCCTTACCTTGCTTCGGCGGGAAGGAGGAACGGTGGTGTTTTCAAAGCTGACAAGCATCGCAGTTGAGAGGAGTACTGGAAGGAGGGAGGTGGGGCAGAAGCTGATGTAGAAGTCGTGGAGGAGGATGACCGAGGCGGAGATGCAACTGGAGAAGATCCGTACAAGAAGATGAGAAGGCAGACAAGGAAGAAACGTTATCGAGGAAGTAGAGGCCGCCGCTCTCAGTCCTTTTAGTAATTGTCCGTTGGGATCTCGGATCCTAAAAAGAGAAAGAAGTAAGAGTAAATATCACAGAGCACTTAAGCTGCTTGCATAAAGAGGTAACTGACAATAAGTTGCATGAAAATTCTTGCACATAGAGAGTGTCCGCTAGGCGAAGAGATGGAGTAACATGAACCACTCCCAACCCATGAACTAGGGAGGGAGAACCGTCTACAACGAGGACAGGAGGCAACCAATCATGTTGTTCGAGGAGATAGATGCACTAAGGATTGCCCGTCATGTGATTATTTGCACATGAGTCGATAAGCCATTTACCTTGAATCACCACGTGGGCACTATCTGATGATGTGACCACGGAGGCAGACGACTTGGAAGAAGAGGCAGAAGAGACACCCGAGGGGCGAAGATGGGGATTCTTCATCCAGCAGCGATCCACAGTGTGGCCGGTGCGGCCAAAGTGAGAGCAAAGGTAGCGGGAAGGAGCACGTTCGCTTGACTTGTGACTGTGGCTGCTAGAGCCACTCCATTTTTTTTGGTGAGCATAGTTGTCCGGTAGAGAAGGAGCAGGAAGAAGTTGGCGCTTAAGGAGGGAAGTGACAGCGGATATGCGGGCTGTAGTGGCATCTAAGGTAGGAGATTCCGCCTCACCCAGAATTTACTGGCGGATCATATCATAAGTATCAGGAAGCTGGAGCAGATAACACACAACCAGAAGTTCCTGAAAATGCTTGTGTTATTGAGCCAAATATGCAGAAAAGGGGCGATTCTGAAGAATCTAAGCCCCAAGAACCTTAACCTGTTGGTAGGAAGCAGCAGAAGACAATGTACGATGGGCAAAGAGGTTTGCATAAAACGTATAGATGTGGGACATTCGAGCCCCCTTTGAGTACAGAGCGGCAAGATGAAGCCAAGCAGCCTTGACCGTCTCATCATGACGGATGACAGGAAGGCATTCATCGGAGAGGCTATTAGCAAGCCAAGTATGCACAATCACTTCACTCGCATCCCAGTCATAAAAGAGAGGTGAGGTGGTGGGAGTAGGTTCATCAATGAGATTGCGGCATTTGCATTGTGAGCGAAGGAGAAAGGTGAAGGGTACACTCCAATTCGGGTAGTTGGAGCCGACAAGTTTGGAAATGATGCCAAGGTTCCTGGAAGGAGTAGGCAGAAGAGGCGGAGCCGGATTTACGACAGGAGTTGTGGCAGTAGAAGCTTCTGAAAGTGCTATAGGAGAAAACAACAGGAAGCCGCGTGGTTAGGAAACAAACCGTGCGGTAAGGAAATAAGTCGCGCGAACAGGGAGAAATTACAGCGATTAGGATAAAGAGATCTACAGCGGTCATGATGATAGACACTAGCGGCCAGAAAAGCCACGACCAAGCCGCAGAACAAAGCAGAGGTAAAGTAGTCGAGTGGATAGAAAGTAGCCCGTGCGAACACAAGAAAGAGAAGACTGCACGAACAAAGAAAAGTAAGTAGGAAGGCTAACAAGGGGTGCGAGTAGAATAGATGTCGAACAGAGAGGCCGCGCACACAGAGGGCAGTGACAAGGAGAAACCGCGCGAACAAGAAGAATAAGAGAAACCGCACGAACAAAGAAGAACAAGCTGCCAGACAGAAAGATGAATCGAATCAGGAGGAAAAGATCATTTCCTCTGATACCATGTGAGAAACGAACAAGAACAAACCGGAAGAGGTTTAACAGAAATTTTATTATCCGAAAAAGGTATCTATTACAAAGGTATGGCCTCCCTTTTATAGAATAGAGGAGGGAAGAGAGAATACAAATAAGAGATGTTGGACTAAAAATTTACTAGACTAAGCAGTTTATACAGAAACAACCCGCACACGCTGCGTGGTTAGACAGAAGGGCTAACCGCTCTGCTACCACCAGAGATAGAGAGAGATCGTCATGGGAGAACGCTAGACAGCCCGGTCTCCAAGTCGCCTGAGACAAACCTCTAGACCGCTCGGACTCCAAACAACAACAACACAACAACCAAACTGCTGAAGGGAACCGCCAGATCGCGCGGTCTGCAATCTGCCAAGACAGATACCCAGACCGCCCGGTCACCAACTTCAAAAATCATTAATCGCTGCAATTTGCTTGGTAGTTTCCTGATGTGTAAGCATGAGGGCTCCGAGATAGCATCTTCACTGGTACGAGAAATGTTTTGAGGGGTTTGGCTGTCTGACATGAATAACCGCTGATTTTCACCCTTTGTTCGAGATCTGAGGATCGCATGTTAAATGTTGATGCAGAAAAAGCACTCTTCTGCTAGCTTGCTCGAGAGTGGAGCACGATTGATCTGGGATGCGGGGATAGAAATGATGGTTGATCCAAGTGTGGGGGATAGCAGGGAAGGTTGATGAGGAATTGTTGAGCAGACGGTTACCTTTGATGGTTAAGACCGGGAGGTTGAAAGAGGAAAGAGGAGAGAGGGGCCGCTGGCAGTGGCAAAAACATAGTTTGCCCGCTGCTGCTTAAATGTCAATCCTGCAACGGGATTTCCATTGATTATAATCGATATTAAAGCTTGATATTTCACCTTATAAGTAAAGCAAATAAAGGGTACAAAGTAAAAAAGCTGGCGGCTAAATGGAAGATGGAGCCAGAGGCCGTGCGGTTTGACAAAGCAGGTCGGTAGACTGCGCGAAAAGCTGATCCCACAGTTTGCTACTCAAGGTCGAGCGGACTGCACGATCATGCTTAGAGGACAATTGAGGCAAAGGTCGGGAAATAGGCCTCAAGGGCTGGAGAACTGAGTCTGCAGGTTTTGATGTATTGGTTGTACCACTCCACCGTGCCCCCTAATTGAGAGGTATGGGGGCCTATTTATAGGCTCAGGCTTCAGATTATCTAGGTAACATTACCCCTAGTAGGGCGGTGAGCTTTGACCGAGTTTGCAACATGTTGCGGACTGAAGAGGCACGTCGCTGGATGCTGAGTAAAAGTCGGTGCTGGGGAAGTCAAAGTGCTTTTGGCAAACTGCAGAATGAGTCCGCCTAGCTCACGGCGGACTGGATAAATCAAACTCTGCTACTGGATGGAGCAAGTTGGCAACCTTCTGGCTTGCTGGAGTTGAGTTTGCGTAGTGTCTTGCCGTTTGGAGAAGGGTTGTCGGTCCTATCGCAGTCCATCCTCCTTAGGAGGACTGAGACCGAGTCACCCCACTATAGGAGGACTAAAGGGTTGGTCGTCGACTGGGTGACCTAATGGATTGATGGAGCAGATGGCCTCTACTTGATGAAGTCCGCCTCCTGCTGGATGGACACTTGTCTTCCCTGTTGTTGGGCGACCTTGAGGAAGGTCAAAAATGTTGATGGTGCGCTGGAGATAGGTCATCATTCTGACTGGCGGTCTTAAATCTTGTCACTGTTATTGATGGTGGGCGGCCTGGAGGCAGGTTGTCATATGGACTGGCGGTCTTGAGGCTTGTTGCAACTGTTGATGGTGGGCGACCTGGAGGCTGGTCACTACTGCTATTATGCGGCGAGCTGGAAGACTGAAGATAGAGTCCAACATTGCTGGAGTAGAGAGTACTGCGCTGTTGTCCTAAGCTAACCTCGTGGCCTCCAGAGATGAACTGTGGATGTAGTTCACACCCCCGCAGACTACAGCAGTTGCGCAACATAGGCTGCCAGATAAGGGAGACAACCCTTGTTATGCGGCCTGAGCGGATTGAAAGGTCTATCCGCCTGGCCCAAAGAGAGGGATGACGCAGGCTGTGACCTCCAGGGGGTACCTCGAGCAGGCCGCGACCTCTCAGGGGAACCTGGAGCAGGCCGCGACCTCCAGGGGGAACCTGGAGCAGGCTGCGACTTTCGAACTGACTACCTTGGGAGGGATCGCCAATTTCTGGGTCAACATAATCCCCGCACTTTTATAAGTCCCAAAGGGAACTTCAAAATAGTAGGAGACCAAAAATCATGATCCTCCCCTCGAAAAAATACGAGGAAGGGAGAGATAGAACCTTATGTCTCTCCTCAAAAAAGCCTGTCAATGCTTATTTTTTCTTCCTGCAAAGGAATGGTTAACGCAACCGAAAAAGATACATCTTGTGTGTACCTGAGTTGCTTTTGTAAAACAAAGAAGACGAGAATGTCTTACATTGAGCTCTGCAAAAAAAAGGTGAGAGGAAGGCATAGAAGGATAATAACTTGCAAGTACCTGAAGGAAACTTGCAAGCACATGTTAACCTCTGCAAAAGAAGAGTAAGAAGAAGATATGAAAGTAGAATAAACTCGAGTACCTGAGGATTTTATGGATAAATCTTCTGTTAAAGAAGAGAATAGCAGACGATCTGCTTTTCTACTGCTAAATAAGTTGCAAGTACCTGAAGGGAACTTGGAAACATCTGCTAACCTCTGCAAGAGAAGAGTCAGTAGCAGATAATAAAGAAAAGTAACTCGAGTAACTGTGGAGTTCGTGGATAAATTTTCTTATTAGAAGCTATTGCGATAAGATATATATGATTAGACTGCAGATGGGATATCTATGAAATAATAATATTGATTAAGTAAAATCAAGTAGAGATCAAGCCAAAACAATAAGCTTCTTGCTGGTCAGATATGATATCCGAAAATGAAAGCACTGACTAGTCTTTAGCTGAATAGTTTGTCAATAAAGAGAACTAGATTCTCTGACAATCAGTTTGTGCCAGAAACATCCAATAGGAGTAGCGAAGAGCTTGTTAACCATCATCTGATAGAGCTTCATGCAAGCTGAGCATATAAGATGAGCATAAGAAAAAAAATGTTTCAAATCCTTTGAATAGGTTGGATCTAAACTATTAACCTAAAAGAAGGTAGTTGATAAAAGGAGGTCTACACTCAAAGAAGACAAAAAAAGGCCGGATGAGCCTCATGTGTTCCCAGAGGGCCTTATGCATCGCCTGCTCAATAAAGGTCATCAAGAGTGTAGTCCTACCTAGAGCAATCTAGCCACATTCCCTTGAAAGGGCACAAAATGGAGACAAGCACAAAATCCTAAGAAGGAACGGAAGACACACTTCTCTCATGCCTCGGGTTATAAATAATGTGATCAGTTAGACTAGATGCGCCAAGTTGTCTATAACATTGCTCGTCTTTTGAAAGATCACCAATGTTGTGGGCCCCGTGAAAGCACAGATTGAGAGTACCATAGAGTATTCGACCATTACAGTCTTGAGATGATCAAAGAGACAAGGCTACACTTAATCGATATTGCTTGTCTAGCAAAGATCATATTAACTGTAGTGTATCCCTAGCGAAGCACATCAGAGCTAACACATTGGGAACTCACTTGATACACACTTTGTGTTAGATACCGGCTAGGATACGAAGTCCTAAAGTCCACCATCATAGATTGAGCGGCACACACTGCACATACGCGAACACTCCCCACTATATGTGTTCATCATGGTTTTATGCCCGAGAACAATCTATGGAGAGAACAACAAGACTCTGCGATATCTAAGTGGTATAGAGATCTCTTCGGCAAAGAGAAAATAGAGGAGGAGACACTCCAAAAAGTGAAAAGTGTCAGTATGGGATCACTGTCGTTAAATTTATTGAAACGAACGAAAGAACATATAGAAGCATTTTAGGGAAAAATGTTTGAAGAGTAAAAAGTAAAAGTAACCGGCCATGGTTGTGAGGAGCTTTGGGGATTTTGTGGAAAGAAACTCGCCTGCCTCTTTTTGCCTTTTGAGATTTATGGACGAGATGGGTTATCCTTCAAGAGGAAATGTTGACATTTGCCTTGCTTAAATATTTTCTCCACTAGTTGTTAAAGGGCACTTAAATATTCTTTCGCATGACTCTTTCCTTTGTGATGTTTACAATACCGGTCAGATTCTTTGGATCTTTGGTCCGTTGGCTGGTTATTAGCCTCGCCTTTTAGGACTTAGATTACTTCCTGTATAGATCTGCTTAGTTCATTATTTTTGCGAGTTATTCACCTGTTGCCGGTGAACTGAAGCTGCTTGTGGAGCTTATGCTGGGAAACCGGAAGGGACTGGCAATTGAAATCCTTTACTTTGGGTGTGATCCTTGCTTGGGAAGAAGTGTCGATGACATTGACCAATTCTTCCCTTCCTTGCTCGCGGTTGAAAATCCTTCCGAGGAGACTTTGGAGGTTGCCGGTTCGAAGAAGAGGAATCTCCCTTTGTTACAAACCTGGAGGTGTAATTAGGACTGTTCTCCTCAATGTGAATACATTCGTTGGAGAGACTAGTCATCTCCTGATACGTCTTTGGATGTCAGACGTGGGCTTTGAACTTGAGTGGTCCTTCTTGTAAACCAACCATCAACGCAACTTTGTAGAATTCATGATCAACATTCTTCACTTCTGAGATCTCTCTTTGGAAGTGGTCGATAAAGTGGGCCAAAGTTTCGTTCTCACATTGTTTAATGTGGAATAAAGCTTCTGGGCCTCTTTTCCTCTTAGCGGAAACATGGGCCGTTTTTTCGGGTGATTGGAAGAATAAGCGATGGTTCGAGGACTACGTTTTTAGAAACACTACCTTTATATTGTAACTGGAAACTGCACAGGCACTGTGGCTCACCTAGGTGGGTAACTTTCCAGATATGTGTGAGGATCAACTGGCCGAAAAGTTGGCGGGTAAGAATGTGGATTCTCCACTACGAGGATGAGTAGAGGAACTGGTACCACAGTGTATTATTTGTCTAGTCGCTAAATTTTTGCAGCTTGGGTGTCGTTAATCGCTACGATTTGCTGGGTATTTTCTCGACATGTCAGCATGAGGGCTTCCCTGAGAGCATCTTCTTTGGTATGAGGAATTTTTTGAGGGGGTTGGGGCTCTGACATGAGTAACAGATGATTTTCACCTTCTGTTCGAGATCTGAAGGTCGCGTGTTAAATGTTGATGCAGAAAATGCGCTCTTCTGCTAGCTTGCTCGAGAGTGGAGCACGATCGATCTGGGATACGGGGATAGAAAGGATGGTTGATCCAAGTGCAGGGGATAGTAGGGAAGGTTGATTACGAACTATCGAGTAAACCATTACTTTGACGGCTATCTCTTATTGTTGATACCGAGAGAGTGAAAGGGAGAGAGGAGACAGGGGCTGCTGGCACCGGCAATAATAGAGTTCGCCCTCCGCAGCTTAAATGCCACTCTTGCGATGGGCTTTCCTTTGGTTAACGATATTACAGCTTAAGATTGCGCCTTTACATGGAAAGCAAATAAAGGGTACAAAGGTGGAAGTTGGGGGCTAGAGGGAAGAGGGCACAATAGGCCGCGCGGCTTGACAATGTAGGTCAGTAGACCGCGCGGAAAGCAGATTCCGCAGTTCCCTACTCAAGGCCGAGCAGACTACGCGATCAGGCTAAGAGGGAAACTGAGTTCAATGTCGAGAAACTGGTCGTAAGTGTTAGCCGCACGGACTTGAAAATTGTGTCCGTAGGTTTTGATTCCTTAGTTGTCCCACTACACCGTTCCTTTTTCATAATGAGCGTTATGGGGGCCTATTTATAGGCTCGGGCCGGAGACGGTCATAGTAACGTTAACCCCATTAGGGCGATGAGTCATGATTGTGTCCACGACATACTACGGACTGAGGAGGCAGGTCGCCAACTACTGAGAAGAAGCTGGCGCTAGGGAAGTTGAAGTGCTTCTAGTGGACTACAAAATGATTCCGCCAAGCTCGCGGCAGACATGATGAGTCTGCCTCTGCTGGTGGAGGGAGCAACTTCGCCACCTTCTAGAGAGCTGGATTTGAGTCCACATTATGTTGTCCGGTCTGGTTAAGGGTTGTCGGTCTTATTGCCATCCAACCTCCTTGGGCGAACTGAGACATAGTTCGCCTACTGCAAGTGGACTGAAGTGTTGGTCGCCGACTGGGCGACCTGATGGAGCAGATCACCTCTACTGCTGAAGAACGCATACTGCTGGATGGATGCTTGTCGTCCTTTCTGTTAGGTGACCTTAAGGGAGGTCATGACTGCTGTTGGTGCGCTAGAGGTAGGTCGTCTTGTTGACTGGTAGTCTTGAGGCTTATCTCCACTATTGATGGTGGGCGAACTGGAGGCAGGTCGCCACTGCTATTATGCAGCGAGCTCGCGAACTTAAGAAAGATTCCTCCAATGGTAGAGTATAGAGTACTGCGCGGTTGGCCTAAGCTAACCGCGCAGCCTGTGGAGATGAACTACGGAAGTAGTTTGCACCCCCACAAACTGTTGCTCCTGCGCATCCTCCATGGCCATACAAGGGAGACTGCCTTAGCCGTGTGGCCTGAGTGGATAGAAAGGTCTATCCTCCTACTCCAAAGAGAGGGCTGAGGCATGTCGTGACCTCCAGGGGGAACCTCGAGCAGGTCGCGACTTGCGAGTTGACTACCTTTGGAGGTAACGCCAATTTCTTGGTCAACAGGCAGCATACAAAAGAAAAATCTGATCGCTTCGATTCTGGCCATTGGAGAAAATGTCTGATCGAAGTTGATCCCTTCTTCTTATCGGTATCCTTGTTCTACAAGCCTAGCTTTGTTCTTTCTGATTACTTCATTTTCATCAAGCTTGTTTCTTAATAACCATTTGGTACCGATCACATTCTGTCCCTTAGGCCTGGGCACTAACTCCGAGACTTTGTATCTTTCAAACTGATTGAGCTCCTCTTTCATGGCAATAATCCAAGAGGTGTCCTTATTTGCTTCTTCAAAATTCATTGGCTCACCCTGAGACAGAAAACTAAGATATAGAATTTCATTAGCAGAACCTCTTCTGGTTCTGACACCATCACCTGGATCTCCAATTATCAGATCAATCTGGTGATCTCTCAAGTGTCTGATTGCTAGATTTCTTCCTCGCCCACCAAAAGGTTCTGCCATATTTATTGTATCTCTTGCATGTTGAGGTAGTTCTTCATCTAGTACTTCTTCATCCACCATACTTGTATCAATGACCTTGGCTGAGCTTGGAGCATTTTAATTGCTATAGAACTAGACTCAAATTCTATTCCGTGATCACTTTTGATTTTGACCTCTGTGTAGTTTAATACAATCAAAATTTGATTGACAAAATTAGTGAAAGCCTCAAAGGCATCTGACTTTTTTTTCTTTGAAATAACACCCTAGTAAAATGGGAGTAGTTATCAACAATTACCAACGTATAGAATTTAACTCCTAAACTGTGAATTGGCATGGTACCAAATAAGTCCATATTCAGTAAATACAGACCCCCAGAGGAATCTTTTTTAGAAATACCGTTAAAGGTATCCCTTATCTTCTTACTAGTCTAGCATACATGACATGGACTCTCTTTAAAGCACTTAATGTTTGGGGCATCACTTCTGAGCGTAGTCAATTCAGTAATTTCCTCCCTCAGGCATATAGGATCTAAGTTTTTGATCACTTCAGCAGGTACCAGGTTAAAGGAGAGATCACCCGGTTGACTGAGCTTGGAGCATCTTCATTGAATACTTCACTGATGGTATCACTTCTATGACTTATGTCATATTGTGTATAAATAATTCAGCTTTCATGAACACAATACTCAGCATAACAAAACACAAGACAAAACACACAAGATTTTATAGTGGTTCCCCAATGTATGGGTACATCCACTGTCCATCTCCGTCTTTCTAACAGTATGGTAGACAAGGCTCTTCTCCAAAAACTTTCTCCTCAGAGATTAAAACACGATCCCACTTGATCAGTCAGTCTCCACTAAGACTTACAACATAGGCTAACAGCCCTCCACACAATAATCTCGTAACTACAAAATGCAGGTACAACTACCCTTAACACAGGTTGGAGAAATAGCCCCACACAAATCCAAACAAGGATCCAATCACAGGCCCACATCCCTAACAGAGATCTCACAGATCCTTCTCATAGCCTTAAAAATTTAGGCTTTATAATAAGATCATACAGATCTCTAACACAACCTAATCAATCTAGGCCTCAACATAAATCAATCATAGATCCAAAGATTTTGAAAGAGGAATGTTTATTCGACTCAGGAGAAATTGCTCCCTGAGTCAATTTCTTCCTGGGCTAAGAAAATCTCAGCCCTACCTACTTTCCAACAATAAGAAAATTGATCTTCAATGGTCTGCGACTTGTGCTGGAAATTCTTCAGAATCTTGATTTTGTTCTTGCTGATGAAAGAGGAGAAGACGATCTTTAAACAGCTAAACTGTAAGGTAGATTTCAATTCCTCTGCCTTATTCTTCTATTTTGTCAGAATCTTGCACAGATATCTTCTTCTTTTTCGATTCAGAGAATGATCTTCAAATTTGGCTCAGATTGAATCGTGAAGCAATATCAGCTAGGGCTTGCCTAGACTGATTCGCCTTCCACAGTTATATCCTTTGTACTTGTGGTAGCAGATGTTGATTGCACTAGCGAACTCAGAAACCCTTCAGATTTTTCAAATTAAAGTTCTTGGCTATATTATAATGGTGGATAAAGACAACGAAATCCCGCTTCTCATTTTCAGAATGAATTAATGTTAATAAGAAGGTTAATTTTATCTCGATCTTAGCTGCTATTTATAATCCCGTCGATTTGTGAGATAATTGACACGTGTCCAAGTTTTAACGGCAATTAAAACCTCAACTTAATCAAATTGAGATTCACTATAGACTGATGGCAACGTTAATGTCAGATTCCATCATTTAAGTAACTAATCGGAACTTCATTGACTTGTTGAATTTGCTGACGTCATCATCATTCTGGACTTAGTAAAATCAAGCATCATTCCAAAAATCCTTAGTTCGACGAACTCGAAACTCAATTCGATGAACCCAGAGCTCATTTCGATGAAAAAGTGAAAGATGAGTTCGACGAACTCTGAAGTAAGTTCAAAGAACTCAGAGCTCAGCTCGACAAAAAGTGAAAGCTGAGTTCGATGAACTCTAAACTCAGTTTGACAAACTCAGAGCTCTGCTCGACGAAAAGTTGGTAAGCAATATTCAATGATTTTGGATTTAGAATTTTCTTCAGCTCTGCTAGGCGTTAAGTGGTATTGATTGAATAGGCCATACTCAACGAATTTTGACTTAGAAATATTTCAGCTCTGTTGAGAGCAATGAGTGTATATACTTCACTCAATGTCTTTTGCCTTAGACATATACTTCTACCATTTCTGCCTAAAAACATTGATAGTGTTAAGTGTATAAGCTTCACTCAATGCTTTTTTTCCTTAGCCAAATTATTCTGCCCTATCAGCTTAAAAGCGTTGTGAGCGTTGAGCGTATAAGTTTTATTCAATGCTTTTATACTAAACCTTATTTTCTGCAATCCTACTTTATTGCTGAAGTTTAGCCTTGAGTGCGTTGAGTGAACTGGCTTCACTCAATGATTCTGTACTTAGTCGAATTCTTGTTTCTTCATATGAAGACTAGACAAAGCCTTTTGACTTGGCGTTTAGTGAATGAGCTTCACTAAATGCTTCTGTACTTAGTCGAATTTTCTATCTCCTTATACTTTGTTGTTGACAAACTATCCTTGACTGAACGATTCTTTCCATATAGCGTTGACAGGATATCCTTGACTGAACGATTCTGGCCATATGGCGTTGACAAAATATCCTTAACTCAACGATTCTGGCCATATGTCGTTGACAAAATATCCTTGACTCAACGATTCTGGCCATATGGCGTTGAGTGAGGTTAGCTCACTTAATTCCTGTGGACTTAGCAACATTTCTGCCTTTTCAATACTTTACGCTTTGACTGCAAGCCTTCTCTCAGTGCTATTAGATGTATGCCGTTGAGTGAGCTTGTCGAACTCAGTGCTTCTAGACATAGGCATTTTTTTGAATTTCCAGCCTATTACTTTGAGTCCACCTATCATTGTCTCTTGAACTATATGTCCAATCATTATGACAAAGACCAACCTATATGCATGAACTTAAACATACATCAAATACTACAATGTATACACCATTGACCTTTTTGACTTCTTACAAATCTAGTATATTGGGATCAATAGACCCAACAATCTCCCCCTATTTGAAGAAGTCAACACACCACTTGAGAATTCTTTCTGAATGATATACACTAACATAAGCAGCAAAAATATTAATATTGAATTAATCTAAGAGCAGCAAGAGTCACCATATTTTCCCTTGTTACCACATTTTCCCTTGTGCTCACCCTGCTTTGTTGTATCATGCTTCTACAAGCTGCTTCACCAGTGAAGCCTTTCCTATAGCTACTTCTTTGGTACTGCTACTCCCCCATGCTATTGTTCTTCCTGTACTACTTCTCCCCTTTTTTGACTAATGTGAAATAGCTTAGGAGAAGCATACTATCTACTCCTCGTATTTGAGATCAGAGAAATACCTAGAGCTAAACTTGCTCCCCTTAGGAAGAACAACTACTATCAATCCTCATGATAGTTTCTTTAGTCCACACCAACCTACAAGATTAAATTTTCCTGCTACAAACAATCATTAAGAGCAACTGAAGCTATACAAAATTCAACATACCCATTTCAAATTTGAAGGTGTTGAACTTTGCTTCATCTAGTGGCTTGGTGAGAATATCAACCACTTGCATGTCTGTTGGGAAAAAATCAAGACTAATATCCACGCATTCCACATGCTCTCTAATAAAAATGATATCTAATCTCTATGTGCTTTGTCCTGCTATGTGATATAAGATTCCTAGCTATAGAGATTGCACTTGTAAAAATTTCAAAATAAAGGGCTTTTACTTATCTAGAGGTTATAATCCTGGAATTGATGATGAATACACAACAACTGTGCCAAGAAGCTTCCTACAGCTTTGTATTCTGATTCTAAAGTAGAAATAGATACACTAGTCTGCTTCTTACTACACCAGGACACTAGCCTTCTATTGATGTTTTTAGTTGTCTACCTAAATCACATAGAGGGGGGTGAATAGGTGAAGTCTGCGTCTTTTTGCGAAATAAAGATTTGTACGAACAAAGCACAGAAAATAAATAAACAAACCACAGAGAACACTAGATTTATAGTGATTCCCAAACCTTGGGTACGTCCACTCTCCACCTCATCGATCTAGCAACATGCTAGGCTCGGCTACTTCACTATTACCTCAGATTGAAAACAAATCCTACAACTCGGAGCAATGCCCGTACAACTCGATCCTAAACACGGGATCTACACTCAAAAGAAAAACTTCCTACAAAAATCTCGGAGAATAAAACTCCTACAACTCGGAGAAGAATCTTCTACAAGAATAAAGATTGTATACAGAAATATTATACAAACAGAAATTTTTCAGATCTTGATTCTTCAGCCTTTCTTCCGTCTTGAACTTGAAGCTCTATCAAAAATAATCGAAGAAGACTTGCCGAAATCTCTGTATCTGAAAAGCTTAAGATCAATAAAATCAAGAGAGAGACCTGTAGATGTTTAACGCCTTGATCTGTTTATCGATTCTTGCTCTGAATCGCTTGGATTGGAGATGAGCAGCGGCGAGAACGATGATGAGGAGCTGCGCCTTTCCAAATTTAGAATGTAATGACTGATTCAGAATACTTGATTTCATGTGTTAGGGTTAGTCAAAATTAATAAGACCTTATATAGGACAAGCTCATAATCATAATTGACTGCATACGTGGAACAATAAGAATTGAGGTTAATTTTGAAATCGATTCCGTCTGGACTTTACAAAATTTCGGAAAAATTTCATCCATTTCTCGAGTGGTTTATAGACTACTCGAGTAGTAACTTATGTTTCTCGAGAAGAAGGATGTAAGGTTCTCGAGAACAAGACTTAGTGAAATTTCAGAAGTGATTTCTGGCTTCTCGAGAAGTGACTTCTACTACTTGAGAACTATAATAAGACTTCTAGAGAACTACCATGACTTCTCGAGAACAATTCTTCTTCTCAAAACTAAATTTCTTCTTAATAAAATACTGGTCCTCTGACTTCTCGAGACAAGGCTTGGCCTTATCGAGTACTGGCTTCTGCTAATCGAGTACAAAAGTTAGAAAATTTCTAAGTTGAATTTTTGAGTTAACTCGAGAATAAAGTAAGTCTTACTCGAGTACTGCATAGTTTCTCGAGAACTAAGTTTAGCCTTCTCGAGAACTACATTTGTTACTTGAGTACTAGACTTTTCTCACTCGAGAACCAGTTATAATCCTACTCGAGTACTGATAGGTCCTTCTCTAGTATAACACATAGAAAGTTTCTGAAATGAATAATTGAGTAAACTCTAGACATAGATAAGTAGTACTCGTGTACTCGATGGCTTACTCGATTATTTGACTAAGCCTTCTCGAGAATGATTTCTGTTACTCGAGAACTGTACTTAGTATACGCGAGAAATCATTTCAGCACTACCTGAGTACAATATTTACTACTTGAGTAATGGACTTAGAAAAGTTTTACTTTCTGAACATTATTTTTCTTCAAATGAAATCTGTAACCATTCTTTCTTCCACTGCTTTAGTGCTTGAAAAAGAAGTGTCCCAATATAGAGCCTACACATGAGTCAACACTATGGATCATATTATATGGGATTACATTGTATAGTCTTGTGTTTGGTGACTCATTGTAGACTGACATTGGTCTATACTTGACCATTATAACCTGTAAGCACTCAAATCAAACATGGCATCAAATACAACTTAATACATCTTAGTTCAAGGGTGTCTTCATACAAATCTGGGTTATTGTGGATAGAATACCCAACAATCTCCCCCTATTTGTAGAAGTCAAAACCCTCTATACTAAGGTGAATTATATCAATATAAACATATAAAATGACTAGCAAACAAGGTGATAGAAAATATAAGATGCTAAGCAATAGAAAAATCAGATCATCAAATTTAAAGATTTATATTTATAGAATTGTTCATGAAATCCAATTTAACAAAATCTCATAAAGAAACTTTCTGATAAACTTCAACTTCTAGTAGCTCTGTTATTGTTGGTGTTTGTCTCTCTTCTCTTGCTGTCTCTTTTTGTAGCTGAAAGGCTTGGGATAATACTTTAGAGGTTTAGTAGGAGCCTTGGGGTTATTATTTCTATACTCCCTATCATATATCCTTCTCTTGGTAATAGATTTCTCATACAAGTCCCATTCATGGGAGTTGTAATGATTATGTCTATTCACATTATAATCAATCACTAATTTGAGAGTATCAAGAATTAAAGTTTTAGAAGTTGGGCTCTAGATTTAAGCAAATTCTTGGGTTCTCCTTCTTTCAGCTTCAGGATTGGAATTGGTCCTGCTAGTAGAGGCACCATCACCATACTTTATTTTCTTTTAAATTGGGATTTCTGGAGGAGGTGCTTGAGGCAATTAAGATTCTAACCATATTTGAGAGTAATAAGTAGGAGTAGCTTCATGGTCTTCTGGTCTAGGAGAAAATATTAGTTGCTGGGCAGGAGGCTGCTGGGCAGGATGATCAGCATGAAATTCAGGGAATATCTCATTGTGTATCCACACTGTTGTGTCATAAGTATGAAATTTGACACCATCAATTTGATTCTAGACATCAGCATGTAGCTCATTTAACTTTGCTTCCCATTCAATCTTCTTTCTTACATCATATTTTCTAAGAATTCTTTCACAAAATTCTCCCCCTTTTTGACTTTTATAGATAGGGTGGATATTACATCATCTTTGAATTCCCCTACTTCTTCACAAAATTTGAAAGTGTGTTCTTGAGCTTTCTTTTCTAGTTTGATTTAATTATTTACTAGAGTGACAAATTAATTCATCACCTGACCAATACTGGTTATGGTGTGGTCTAGATCTTTCCCAATAATTTTGAATAAGTGTTTGAGTTCATCAGTATTGCTTTGGATTTCACCAAATCCTCTGCTCATCTCTTTTTCAAGAGCAATGGCATTGTAAGTGTCAGCTTTCAGAGATTAATAAAAATAAGCTCTTTGTTGGGCTAGCATTAATTCTATCTTTCCAAGAATGGTATCATTAGAAGGTGTTTCAACTTGAGGAGGTTGAGGTGGAGGTGGAGGAGTTACTAGTGGAGATGACGATGGAGGAATTTCTTCTATGACAACTTGGCTCTGGAGGTATGAATCAAGATATCTCCTTCCTCTCCAAGAATGGTAGGACGTGAGAAGTCTAGGTTCTTGAGAGGTACTTCAACCTATTTTGGAGTGGCTTCTACATCAGAAATCAAAACAGTTCCTTCATTATGTTTATGTGCTATAGGAGATTGATAGTGAGGGGAATCTGGTTCAGAATAAGGGTGTGATGGAGATGGTTCTTGTGTGGGAGATTTCTGTGGAGGTAGAGGGGAAGGAGGCACTTTTAAGTAAGTTCATCAATCATTCTGTTTATGTCTTCATCTGTAGAAAGAATCCGTTCTTGCATTTGAGCATCAAAAAGAATGTCTTCTGCAGGCAGATCAACATCTGGAAGACTGGAGTCATTTGATAGGGTAGAAGTGTTCTGAGCAGTAGTATCTAGAGAAACATCTGGAGGAATATCTGACTGAAGATCTGGATGACTTGTCTCTTGGACTCTAGGATCAGGCTCCCCCTTACCAACTTTACCAGATGTGCCAGCTGCTTGATGTAGAGGGGAAGATGGGGTCCTGTCCTCATCCTCATGGTGATCATGGCTTTTGCATCTTGAGCAGGGTTTTTGAACTTGAGCTCCCATCTTTGAATTGAAGATATGAAAACTTTCTTCATGTGATATAGGGTAATACCTTTGTATAGATCAAAAATATCTGGCCTGAATGCATGAAGTAGAAGAGAGATAATCTTGCCAAAGTTTGGTGCTTGAATGCTTTCCTTGATTTTGTCAAAATCAGCATGCCCAATTGGAACTTTTTCCTGCAAATTATTGCTATCATCATTTCAAAGAAATCATGTATAATGAAGCTTATCGAACTTGTTTTGCACAGAATGACTTTTCCAATTATATCCACAAGTAGTTTGCTTTCAAGATTTAGAATAGGGTGTCGAATGGTGTTCGCATTAGCATACACACCATAGAATCCACATGCCCGATAGTAATCTTCAATGGTTAGGTCATCTTCTTCCTCAATGACTGGTAGTCGAAGAAGTTTAGAAATGATTGGGGTGGTTAACTTAACTTTAATCCCACGGACTTTGATTTTCATAACCATGTTATTTCTCTTCAGTTTGGCATGTTGGAAGAACTCTTCAATTTCTGTAAGTAGTATTATGCACAGTTGCGCCAAGATAAAAGAAAGGTCGGTGGTTTCCAAGAGCAATAGTACGTTGCGAAAATCATCAAACAAGTCGATTATTCCAGTAGAGACAAGTTCACTCCCGATTCCAATCTTTGACGGAGGGTCCATCGATTGATGGTGATGAACAGAAATCTTCTTTTCGAGAGAAAAATTCTGAAGCGGCAGAAGAGAGCGACGACGAAAGAGAAGATGAAGAGTCTTTCTCGAGAGAAGGGTATGAGATTCGAGTGATTTGGAATTTCCGTACTTATTCTATTTATATAAGTCTTTATTTATGATGATTAAGGAAATAATAAAAGTAACATACCTGAGAATATGGCGGTATAAGAGTTCGGGTACGAATATCAGAAATTTAAACTTTAGGAGAAAAATGGCATCAAACTTCTCGAGTGGAAGGCCATTACTCGAGTGAAGATAATGTTGTTCTAGAGTTGTGATGTACTGTCTCGAGAAGTAGTTCTGAAGTTCTGGAGAAGCAGTCTTAAGTTCTCAAGAGGCATTCTGATAGTTCTCGAGAGGTAGACTGGAACTCGATAAGTATTCCTCGAGAGACTTTCTTATTTCTCGAGTAGTTCTATATTGTGCTCGAGTAGTAAGAGTAGTACTCGAGTAATGAAGTCCAGCACTCGAGAAATGAAGTCCAAACTTGAGTTTTCTGAAATTTTGAAGTATTGTCCGATCCTTGAACTTTGTTGTGAGACCTCCTTCTTCATTCTTCATTATTGAGCATGCCAAGTTCTATTTTTAAGAATGAGAACTTGGCCTCGTCAAGCGGCTTCGTGAAAATTTTTGCAACCTACTTTTCAATTGGAACATACTAGAGGTTGTTGTCTCCATGCTCTACATGCTCCCTTATAAAGTGGTACCTCATCTCTATGTGCTTTGTCCTGGTTTGAGAGACTAAGTTGTTGGCGATTGCAATTGCACTAGTGGAGTCGCAAAATATTGGAATGTTATTGAACTTCATATTATAGTCTTCAAGTTGGTTCTTTATCCATAGCAGTTGTGCACAACAACTGCTTGCAGAGATATACTCTGACTCGGCTGTTGAAATTACGACTTAATTCTACTTTTTGCTACTCTAGGAGATAATCCTTCTTCCTAGGAATTGACATGTCCTAGAAGTGCTTTTCCTGTAATATTTGCTTACTACAAAGTCTGCATCTGAAAAATAAATTAGTTCACTATCATTACTTCTTGGGTACCATAAGCCAAGATTTGGTGTACCTTTATGGTATCTCAAAATCCACTTTGCAGTAGCATAGTGAGATTCCTTTCAAGTTCACTTGAAATCTAGCATAAACACATGTTGAGAACATTATATCTGGTCTACTAGCAGTAAGATAGATAAAGGATCCAATTATGCTTCTATACATGGTTTCATCAAAAGGTTTCCCTTTCTCATCCTTGTCCAAAGACATAGCTGAACCCATTTGAGTCCTCATAGAGATTGCGTTCTCCATTCCGAATTTCTAAATTAACTCCTTGGTGAATTTCGTTTGAGAGATGAAAAATCCATATTCAGATTGTTTCACCTGAAGTCCTAAGAAATACTTCAGCTCTCCCATACTGCTCATTTCGAACTTCCCTTACAGAAGTTTTGAGAACTTCTTGCAGAGGTTGTCGTCAGTAGTGCTAAATATTATGTCATTGACATAGATTTGTAGTAGCAAAATTTTGCCTTTTATTTTCCTAAAAAATAATGTCTTATCTATCTTTCCACTTATTAACTTATTCTAAGGAAAGAGCTATACAGCGTCTCATACAAAGCTCGAGGAGCTTGTTTCAAACCATATAAAACTTTATATAAGAGATAAACATGATCAGGATGGTTAGAATCAACGAAACCGGGAGGTTCCTCAACATAAACTTCTTCCTTTATGTCACCATTAAGGAAGGCAGACTTCACGTCCATTTGAAAGACAATGAAGCCCTTAACTACAATAAATGCTAGGAACAACCTGATTGCCTCCAGTCTTACCACTAGAGGATTCGTTTGATCAAATTCGATTCCTTCTTCTTGTCTGTATCCCTTTGCGACGAGTCTGGATTTGTTCTTTACGATTGTTACATCTTCTTCCATTTTGTTCCTGTTGACCCACTTTGTTACGATAACGTTCTTACCTTTGGGTCTTAGAACAAGCTTCCAGACTTGGCAGCGCTTGAACTGATTTAGTTCCTCTTCCATTGCCTTTATCCAAGATGTGTCTGAGTTTGCTTCTTCAATCTTCTTTGGTTCTACCTGCGAGAAGAAACTTAACTATAAATTTTCATTAGTTTTACCTCTGCGAGTTCTGACACCATCCCGGGGATCTCCGATTATTTGATCAATTGGGTGATCCTTCAAGTGTCTGAGCTCTAGGGTTCTTGCATCTGGATCTTCCTCTATCACTGGAGTGACTTCATCAACTTGGAAGGCATCTTCATCATGGTGATCATCCTCTCCAATAGGACTTAGAGTGATGATCGTGATGAACTCTTGATCTTTTTCTTTAACTCGCTCATCCAAGCTCAATTCCTTTAGTCGTGAACCTGCATCTTCAATAAACACACTAGAAGAACTGCATTGCAGCAAGTTTGTCTTATAAAATACAACATTGATAGATTCTTCTACAACTAGGGTTTTCTTATTAAAAGTCCTATATGCCTTACTATGGATATTTTAACCTACGAAAAAACCTTCAAAACTCTTTTCACTGAATTTAGTAGTGTTACACTTTCCGTTGTTAAGTACAAAGCAGTTACTACCAAAGATTTTAAAATATGAAATAGCCGGTTTCCTTCCCTTTAGTAGTTTGTAAGGTGTCTTATTATGGTTCTTATTTATAAGTACTCTATTTTGCACATGGCATGCAGTGTTGACAGCTTCAGTCGAAAAATATTCCGGTAGTGAGGCAATACTCAATATGGTCATGCAAGCCTTTATGAGAGTTCGGTTCCTCCTCTTAGCGACTCCATTCTGTTTAGGAGTACAAGGAGAGGAAAACTAATGAATGATACCTAAGCTTTCACAAAATACTATCATGGCCCAAGATTTGAACTCTATTCCATTATCACTTTTGATTTTGACAACAGAGCAGTTGTATTCATTTTGGACTTTCTTGACAAAATTAGAAAAAATATCAAAAGTATCTGACTTGTGTTTTAGAAAGAACACCCACGCAAAGCGAGAGTAATAATCAACAATGACCAATGTATAATCCTTAACTCCCAAACTTCTAATTTGCAGTAGATCGAACAAGTCCATATGAAGTAGGTGTAAACACCTATTAGAATCTTTGCCAATAATGCTTTTAAAGGTAGCCCTAGTTTGCTTTCCTTTTACACATGCGTTACAAGGTCTATCTTTAAAGCATTTAACATTGGGTGCATCACGTACTAAATTAAGATAAAATAATTTATTAAGAGTTTCTAATTAATATGTGCTAATCTCTTGTGTCTTTTGTCACCAAGAGATGCACTATCTTTTGCCAAAAAGCACAGTAGCGAAGAAGAGTCTATCCAAATTAAATTTAAATAAAATATATTCCTACTACGAGTGCCTATTAAAATCATTTCTAAATTATCAAACGATTTTATCAAACACTTGTCTGCATGAAATTATACTATGTATCTATATCGCAGAGCTGGCTTATGCTTATAAGATTGTATTCCAATCCTTCAACATAAGGCACATCTGAGAAGGATACATTATAATTAGTAATCATACCGTAGCCTTTTGTAATTCCTCTGTCAGAACCTCCAAAGATGACCTTTGGCCCGTTCATGACAAGAGAATAATTCTGGGGTAGGCTTCTAGTCCCGGTTATATACCGAGAGCATCCACTGTCCAAATACAAAATAGGATTTTTGGTGGCATTTGGACATTCCTGCAAAAGTAGAATCAAGTTGCCTTAGGAACCCAAACTTTTTTGGGATCTTGGTATATAGTTAACAAACTCCCCATACGAGTGTTAATATTATGAGTGGTCTTTCTCACATTATTAACTTGAGGAGTTTCATAATACCTAGGGTAAAATAAGCAATCTATTACAAGGTGACCAATCTTACCACAACACCAACAGTTAAACTTATTGTATCTTTGCCTGATGTTCTCCTACATGACCATTTTGAGAGTGTGGTCTAGCAGGGGCAGCAGTCTTGGATGTAGAAGCTTCGTGGTGATGGCACTCACATGACTTCTTCTCCTTAATAGGCTTTTCCATAACGAGTTTGCCTTTTACAGCTTTCTTGATGTTATGACCATGATTATAAGGGCAATAGCTCTGAAGAGTTATCTCCTCAAAAGGTTCTTTGAAGACACTCTCACCAAAGTTCCAGGGATGGGTCCATCCTTGGTACCGATACTTGGGCTCTACATAAGTAGGCCTAGCAAAGTGACCATTGGACGAATCGAGATTAAACATATTTGCTAGAAAGATGACCATTCTAAATGAAGTTTGGTCTTGAGGAGATTTCCCCTTATCCTTGGCTAGAGCTTTCTAGGAAGCCTTATTTCTCCTTTGGGATTTATTTCTCCTAGAAGATTTACTAGAAGCAACAAAATGGCCTAAGCTAGCACCTTTAGCCTGAGCAGAGAACTCTGAAACAAGTGGAAGGACCTTCTTGGGCATGGAGAAACTTTCAATGAAATTCTTTTCAGCGGCAAGTTGTTTTTCCAACTCCTTGATGATTTGCTCTTTCAGGTCTAGGTGCTCGAGAGCCTTTTTTGTATACGTCGATTGCTAAATGGGCTTCCTCTTTGAGGTAGTCCATCTTTGCGACTTCCTCCCTCAAAGTGCTCTCCTCATCCTTAAGAGATTTAATCTCCTTGTCATGAGTTCTTGTGACTCTTTGACATTAATCATACGCCTTGATTAAATCTTTGTACTAAATCATGAGTTCAAATTCATCATCAGACGAATAGTCCTCATGATCATGGTCAGAATAATATCATTTAGAGAGAGGGGTATGAGATTTACCTTCCTAGTGAACTAGGGCTCTTCTTCTTCATCTATGTGTCCCATAAGACCAAAGTAGGCTTCCTCCTCATCACTTGACTCAAATGGGTCTGTCACTGAGGTTCTTGCCCTTCTTGTATACCAGGCTTCTTTCAGTATTCTTCTTATTATAAGAAGTTTCCTTCTCCTCTCTTCTTCCACCCTCCTTCTTCTTGTGAGGGAAGTAAGTTATTATGTGTTCTGCCAAATTGCAGCAATAACAAAAAATGTTAGTACAAATATGTTTGTTCTTCTTAGAGTAATACCTGTCTGGGCTGCTTGAGCCTTTCTTGTGGCGATCACCATCATGATTTGATCTTCTGAATGTGGAATCCTTGTCTCTCCACGGTTTTTTCTTCTTCAAGAATTTATTGAACTGCCTTGAAAGAAGAGAAAACTCTCCTTCAGATAATTCTGAGCCTGAAGTACTTTTCTCTGAAGTTTCTTCTTCACTCTCTTCCTGTGTGGGGGTAGGAGATGCATCTTTTGACTTCCTTTACATATATTCCATTAGAGCGACAGACTTCCCCTTGAATGAAGACCGGCTCTTCTATTCTTCATCTTTTCTTGAGTTGATTTGTAGATCATATGATATTAGATTTCTGAAGAGATTTTGTGAGTCAGTTTCTGCTAGCTTACCAAACTCTCGGATAGCACAGACTTTGTTATCCCATTCCTTAGTAAGGGTTCTCTGTAATTTATCATTCAGTTCTTCGTTGGTGAAGATCCGATAATAAACTCTTAGGCCATTTACAATCTTGAAGAAACTTTCAGAGGTACCTGCAATAGAGTCTTTGGGACCTCGTCGGAATGCTTCATATTTCTGGTTCAAAAAGGATCTTTTATCATCCTTTACTTCTTCAGTACCTTCCATCAAGACGATGAGAGACTGGCACATTTCCTTGGCAGATTAGCAGTGAATATGATTCTACAGCATAGAATCATCGACTGCACTTCAGATGATATTCTTGGCTTTCTTGTCTAAGGAGATAAGTGCAATCTCATCTTTATCAAGATCCATAAGCTTCTTTAGAACTTTCTTTGTAGGGTCAATGGTGGAGGTGGTCATAGGAACATACGGTCCTTCTTCTACTATCATAAAAATTCTAGGATCCACAGCTTCCATGAAGAACTTTATCCTTTCTTTCTATATAGCAAAATTGTTCTTTATACATAAAGGAAGCTTAGGAAAATCCTTGGCTCTGTCCATGCTTGTATCCTCTAAAGACAACTAAGAGAAAATCTTTTCAAGGTGTTAACCTTTTTATGAACAAAACCCCTCTGATACAAATTAAAGTTTTTAGTTGTCTACCTAAATCACCTAGAGGGGGGTGAATAGGTGAGGCATGTGTCTTTTTGCGGAATAAAGATTTTTGCGAATGGAGTGATGAAAATAAATAAACAAACCACAGAGAATAGCAGATTTATAGTGGTTCCCCAACCTTTGGTACGCCCACTCTCCACCTCACCGATCTAGCAACACGCTAGACTCGGCTACTTCACTATTACCTCGAATTGAAAACCAATCCTACAACTCGGAGCAACGCCCCTATAACTCGATCCTCCGCATAGGATATATAGTCGGAAGAAAAACTTCCTACCAAAATCTCCGAGAATAAAACTCCTATAACTCAGATAAGAATCTCCTACAAGAATAAAGATTGTATACAGAAAAATTATACAAACAAAAATTATTTAGATCTAGATTCTTTAGCCTATCTTCCTTCTTGAAATTGAAGCTCTATCAGAAATAATCGAAGAAGACTTGCCGAAATCTCTAGATCTGAAAAGCTTAAGATCAACACAATAAAGAAATAGATCTATAGATGTTGAATGCCTTGATTTGTTGATCGATTCTTGCTCTGAATCGCTTGGATCAGAGATGAGCAGCGTCGATAACGACGATGAGGAGCGGCAGCTTTCCCAATTTAGAATGTAATGACCGACTAAGAATACTTGATTTCTTGTGTTAGGGTTAGTCGAAATTGATAAGACCTTTTATAGGATAGGCCTAACGGTCATAATCATAATTGACTGCACACGTGGACCAATAAGATTCGAGGTTTATTTTGAAATCGATACTGTCTACACTTGACAAAATTTCGGAAAAATTTCTTACATTTCTCGAGTGGTTTATGGACTACTCGAGTAGTAGGTTCTATTTCTCGAGAAGAAGGATGTAAGGTTCTCGAGAACAAGACTTAGAGAAATTTCAGAAGTGATTTCTGGCTTCTCGAGAACTTACTTCTACAACTCAAGAACTATAGTAAGACTTCTCGAGAAGTACCATGACTTCTAGAGAAAAAGTCTTCTTATCAAAACTAAATTTCTTCTTACTCGAATACTGGTCCTCTGACTTCTCGAGACAAGGCTTGGCCTTCTCAAGTACTTGCTTCTACTACTCGAGTACAACACTTAGAAAATTTTTGAGATGAATTTTTGAGTTAACTCGAGAACGAAGTAAGTCTTACTCGAGTACTGCATAGCTTCTCGAGAACTAAGTTAAGCTTACTCGAGAACTACTTTTGTTACTCGAGTACTAGACTTAGCTCACTCGAGAACTGGCTACAATCCTACTCGATTACTTATAGGTCCTTCTCGAGTATAACACTTAGAAAATTTCTGAAATGAATAATTGAGTAAACTAGAGACATAGATAAGTACTCCTGAGTAATCCATGGCTTACTAGAGTATTGGACTAAGCCTTCACGAGAATGATTTTTGTTACTCGAGAATTGTACTTAGTATACTCGAGAATTCATTTCAGCACTACTCGAGTACAATATATACTACTCGAGTAATGGACTTGGAAAAATTTTACTTTCTGAAAATTATTTTTCTTCAAATGAAATCAACAACCATTCTTTCTTCCACTGCTTTAGTGCTTGAAAAAGAAGTGTGTCCTAATAGAGAGACTACACATGAGTCAACACCATGGAACACACAATAAGGGATTATAATGTATGGTCCTATGTTTGGTGACTCATTATAGACTGACATTGGTCTACACTTGGAAATTATAACTACAAGCACTTAACTCAAACATGGCATCAAATACATCTTAATTCATATTAGTTCAAGGATGACTTCATACAAATCTGGGTTATTGTGGATACAATACCCAACATCTACCCAGAAACTAACAGGAACCTGATATAATTTTCACGTCTTCTCTGCAGCCTACAAAGTCTACATCTGAATAACCAATTAGCTCAAAATCCCTATTTCTAGGGTACCTTAGGACAAGATCTTGTGTTCCCTTTATATATCTCAAAATTCTCTTAGTAGTAGAGAAATGAGTCTCTTTATTGCATGTTTGATATCTAGCACTGACACGTGTAGCATACATGATGTCTGGCCTACTAGCAGTGAGGTATAAAAGTGAACCAATTATCCCTCTATATAAAGTTTGTCAACAGGTTTCCCATCCTTATCTTTGTCCAAAGACATTAGATCTCATGCGAGTTTTCATGGTGAAAGCATTCTCCATCCCAAATTTCTTAATTAACTCCCAGGTAAACTTAGACTGCGATATGGATATTCCATTATCAGCCTGTCTTACTTAGATACCCAAGAAGAAGTTAAGTTCACCCATGCTACTCATCTCAAACTTCCCTTTCATAAGTTTGGCAAACTTCCTGCAAAGGTTATCATAAGTAGACACAAAAATAATGTCATCAACATATATCTGGGCTAGAATGATCTTGCCCTTAGATTCCCTAATGAATAGGGTCTTGTCTATCTTCCCCCTTAAGAATTTATTTTCAATGAGGAAGCTAGACAATGTTTCATACCAAGCTCTAGGGGCTTGCTTTAGCCCATATAGAGCTTTCACTATTCTATAAACATAATCAGTATGATAAGGAACAACAAAACCAGGAGGTTGTTGCACATAGACTTCTTCTTTCAAATCTCAATTCAAAAATGTTGATTTCACATCTATCTGATAGACTCTAAACCCTTGGAATGCAATATATGAAAGGAATAATATGTTAGCTTCTAGTATTGCTACAGGGGCAAAGGTTTTATCAAAGTCAATACCATTCTCTTGTTGGAACCCCTGAGCCAGCAGTCTAGCTTTATTCTTAACTATAATGCCATTTTCATCAAATTTATTCCTGTAGATCCACTTGGTTCCAACGACAATATGTCCTTGAGGTCTAGGAACTAGCTTCCAGGCCTTATATCTTTTAAACTGGTTTAATTCCTCTTGTATAGCTCCAATCCTAAACTTGTCTTGGTAAGCCTCTTAAAATTTTTTAGGTTCTACCTGTGACAGGAAGAAAGAGAACATTGTTGTGTTTAGACATCTGCTCCTTGCCACTAATTTTTGTCTTGCATCACCAATAATCTGATGGTCTGGATGATCGCTTAGATGTCTTAATGTTGGAGGTCGTATTGCTTCAACATCATGTTCTTCATGATTTTGATCTTCATCCACTTCCTGTAAGCCTTGTCCTTCCTCTTGAATACACACAACCTCTACTTAGTCTTGCATTTTTAGAGCAGCTTCCTTGAGAGTAAGCTTTTTCAACACTAGTTCATTACCTATAAAACTAGAAGAAGAGCTTGACATTTCATTATTAATCATATTTGTTTTATCAAACCTACATTAACTGACTCCTCTACAACTTGACTTGTTAAGTTATGTATCCTATAAACCTTACTAAGATTATTGTACCCAACAAATATCCCGTCATAGGATTTGGCAGCAAACTTAGTTTTATAGGATTTCCTATTGTTGAGCACAAAGCACTTGCTCCCAAAAATTTTGAGATATACAAGGTTTGGTTTCCTACCCTTCATAATCTCATAGGGAGTCTTATTGTGTCTCTTGGTGATAGAAGCCCTGTTAAGGACATGAAAAGATATATTTACAGCCTCAGCCCAGAAAAATTCTGGGAGCGAAGTGTCATTTAGTAGAGTTCTACCAGCCTCAATGAGAGTTCTATTCTTCGTCTAAGCTATCTCATATTGCTGGGGTGTTCTTGGACAGGAAAACTCTTGCTGAATACCATGATGTTCACAGATTCTTATCATTCATTCAGACTGAAACTCAGTCCCATGGTCACTTCTGATTTTTACCATAGTACAGTTCAACTCATTCTGTATTTGCATGACAAATGTCTTGAAGACATCTGGGGTTTCAGACTTTTTCTTCAAAAAGAATACCCAAACAAATCTGGAAAATTCATCAACCATAACAAAGGGCTAGGCATTCCTACCTAGACTATGAACTGCTAATGGATCAAACAAGTCAATATGCAAGAGGTATAAACACCTCACAGAATCTTTAGTCTCAATACTTTTGAAGGAAGCTTTTGTCTTCTTACCCTTTTGGCATGCAGAGCAAATACCTTCCTTAGAGCATTTCATGTTTGGACCATTCCTAACTAACTCTTTACTATAGAGCTTTCCTATATATAGTCTTATAATTCAAATAAGCTAGCGTCTTGTGCCATTTTACATAATTTGAGGCTTTCTCATTTGCAACTAGATAAATGGGAGAGTTTGATGATAAACAAAGAAAATTAAGACAAATGACATTCTCACTCCTAGTACCATTCAAAGTGACCTCTTGGTCACTTGATCTTCTTATATGGTACTTAACCTTGTGGAAAGAAATGACATAGCCAAGATCCAATAATTTGCATATGCTTAAAAGTTTGTATTGCAATCCTTCCAAATAAGCTACTTTTGTGCAAGTGACTAAGCCATTAGTTTTCTTAATATAACCTTTTGTGATCCATCTATTTGATCCACAAAATATCACCTTAGGTCCATCCTTTATTGGAATTAAATCCTTCAGGATGCACTTTGTTCCAGTTATGGGCCTTGAACAACCACTGTCCAAGTACCATATATGGGTATGGCAACTTGGGCTCACCTGCAAAAAATAAATCATTTAACCTTAGGACACTAATTATTATTAGGTCCTAGGTGTATGTTAGGCTGAAAATGAATATGCTTGCCTGCAGCTCTTCTGATAGGGAAGCCAACATTAGCTCTCTGGACACTATTATTATGCCATCAATCAATGGTATAGTGTCCCACATTGACATTGCACCAGCACTCATAGATGTTTTACGTTCTTTTAAGGGCTGGTTTAACAATATTGTCGTCACCAACTCTCAGTCCAGCAGGTACAGCAGTAGCCTTTTTCTTATGTCTTCCTGCCATAGCCTTATTTTGGATCTATTTGGAAGCAGAGGTACTTGGGGAATCTTGAACCTTACCAGCAGTTGCCTTCTTTTCAGAGAGCATGCTCTTGATGGCTTTAGATATGCCCCATTCTAGTTTGCTGACAGACTTTCCTTTTGTCTGATTGTGGACTGAAAGATTTTGAGAAGGGGCTGGTACACCAAACACAAATGGTACAAGATGGGCCATTTGAATTTTTTCATGGGCTTCCATATAGGCACTAGAACCCTTCCCATTCCTATCACCAAAGTTGTGAATAGCTTTGTTCTCATTGGTGGATCCACCATTCTCCCAGTCACCATAGATGCTCTCTTAGTCATACTTGTTAGATGGTAGCAACACTCTCCTGGGAGGAATAGGAGGCTTGTAGGCTAGTGGCTGCACTAGAGCTTTGCCCTTCCTTTTGAAATTTTCAGCTCTACTGTTCCCTTTGAAGCATATCCTGAAAGATCTTTTTTTGAGGGTAGGTTACAACCTAGAGGGGGGGGGGTGAATAGGTTTGTCTAGGTCTTTTAATAATCTCTTTAATATCTAGTTATTTTCTTTTAGCTTTTAGCTTAAGGTGATCTAGAGCTTGTCCTTAACACCTACAAATAAGAAAAGAATACCAAGTATAGAAAAGCACATATGTATTTTATAGTGGTTCCCCAAAATTATGGGTACATCCACTCTCTTCCCACCTTACTAACTTCCTATTAGTCAAGAAACTTCTACAAAATGCTCCTTAGAGCTTACACCTCAGTCCCTCAGCCTTACACTCAGGTTCTCTTCAGAACCCAACCTCAGAACCTAAAAGGTTTCTACCTCAAAGCCCTGCAGTGCTCCTACAACTCAGTGGTCCTCAAACCACCTACCTCAGACATATCTCTAAGGCTTACATCTCAGACCTTTCACCCCTATAACTTCAAGCACAAGGCCCTACTCTGAAATTGCAGTAGCACTCCTATATTTCAGTACCCTTCGAGGTACCTACAGCTCAGTGACATGCTTGTCACCTACCTCAGGCCAAAAAGCCCTACAACTCAGATATAAAAGGATCCTAAAAAATAAATGGTTTAAAAAATTTTGACTTAGAGAAATTTCTCTATGTTAACAACTGGAGCAGAAATATTTCTGCTCTAACATTCCTCACAGTAGAGAAAAACTTGCTGGAGGAACTCAGAAACTAATTTCTGAACTAGCTATAGAAGGATAAAGATCTATTGATCTTAAGTCTTCAAGCAGCTCACTGAACCTACTTAAGGATGAAGGTTATTCTTTCTTCAGAACTGATTATGAATCTGCTGTGACAGATAGAGACTTGCATTGCAGACTGTACTTTTCTTGCTGGAGAACTTCAAGCTTTTCACATACAGTAATGGTGAAGAAAATGAAGAAGGCTACTCACTTTTGAAATTGATAAAAACCCTAAAAAGTTAAAGTTGTCTTGGCCCCATCTCCTCCTTTTGTAGTTCGCCGATCAGGACGTCATTGTGCACCTACACCGCAAAAGCGCGCACTTTAGCATGCGCTCCGCCCAAGTTTAATTTATTTCTTCTGTGCTAACTCTAAGATAGTGGTGCTAGCTTAGGATTCTACACCTCTCTTTACTCTTGGGTTATCGATCCAATCTACGAGCCTCTCGGCTAACTAAGAATGAAAACCCAAATGGAAACTATATAGCGACAATATAGTCCCACAAAATAAAAACCAAGAGTAAATCAAAGTAAATTTCTTTAAGAAGAAAAAGGAAACTAAAACTTCATAACTTGATCAGCTCATTCTTAGATCATCGTGATCGAGTACAAATGAGGATTAGTTAATCACGATAATAGGGAAAGAGAGGTGTAGATTATAAAGGTGCATGAAAACTAAAGAGAGTGAAAATGAGAGAACTAATTAGAATTCATTAAAACCAAAAGAGATTACAACTAGGAATGGAGATTACAAAAGCATGAAAAGAGAGCTATTCACTACTACAACACTAATAAAGAGTGATTACAAGAAATGAAAATTCATTGCATGGAAAATAAAACTAGAAATGGAGGGAGAGAGAGCAAAACATAAAAAAAGAAACACAAAAACACTAAGAAAGAAACTAGCAACACCTCCCCTCTCCATAAAACACGGTCTGGAATGCATGGAATTGCCTAGTATTTATATAGTTTTCTCACTGGTTGGTCACGCCCCCTATCACGCCCAGGGAGGGTGTGTTAGGGGGACATGTCAAGCATGGAGTTGACCTCGAGCTCTGGATTCTGGTGGGAATGATGATTGATTCTTTATAATGGTGGACACGCCCTGGGATACGCGTGTGTAGGGGGCGTGTTGTCAAATTCATGGGTCGAAAATCCATCAGACGTCGTAAAAATACGGGACATGCCCAGAGACATGTACTAGGGAGGGTATGTAAGGAGGATGTGTCAGTACTATTTGCGTGCAGGGGAGAAACTTCATTAAATGCGGTAGTAGGCTTTGGGATGAGGGTGGCACGCCCTGTGACATGCACTAGGAGGGCGCGCCAGGGGGTCGTTTAAGGGTGTTTTCCTCGACAGTTGGCTCCTGGCATCAACCTTCCCTTAGATCGAGCTACATGCCCTGTGACATGGCCTGGAAGGGCGTGTCCGGGGGGCGTGTCAGGTCACTTTTTTGGGAAATTCTTCTGGCAGCAATCCTTCCTTTGGAACTGGCTGCATGCCCTTTGAGGGCGTGTTAGGGGGCGTGCCAGGTCATTTTTGGCCATAAGCTGAGAAAACCAGCAAAAACACACAAAAGACTAAGTTAGAATATTTACAGAAAAGGAAGCCTAACAATACATAAAAAAAGAGATTTAAAACGAAAATAAACATATTTTTACCCAAATAAATTAAGCTAAAATATGCATCATCAAATTCCCCCATACTTATTATTTTGCTTGTCCTCAAGCAAAGACTATGGGTTAGAGAAAATAAAGATGATTAATTTAAAATTTTAAAAATGCTATGAACGAGTAAGACCGGAATTTAGAGGTAGAGAAATTTTTGAAAAAGAACTGAAAATTTCTACTTTAACTTAACACATAATTTTATAAATTTCACTAAATATAAAAACAAATAATCCCAATTTTTTACAAAATTAAAACTTAATAAAGTAACGAGTAAAAATGCATTGAGTCACTTCTAAAGTCTAAGAAACAAATTAAAATCATAGTCAATCAAGACAAAGTTTAATATTTCTATCAAAAAAACACTTACTCAATCTAGTTTCTCGCTACAATACTAAAAAGTAAATGTAGGAAGCATGAATCACTCGGGCTTTAATCAGGCATATAGTTAGGCTTAGGTTTTTTAGGGTGTGCTATTCAAAAGATAAACACGATGGGTAATTGCACACTTAAAACAAAAAGAAATGAGCTTTGCCAAAATAAATACTTTTCACATTTTTTTCTTTTCTTTTACTTTTTTTCATCAAATATATTTTTTCCATTTTTCATTTTTTTTGTTTTTCATACTAAAATATTTTCACTTTTGTAGTAAAAGATAATACAAGGATTTTCCACAAATTTTTTTAAACAGATGCACATTAGCAATTAAAGCTCAATAAAACAAATTTAAAGTGTGCATATAGTTAAGCTATTTGGCTTCGGTGAAATAAAAAGTGGGGCTACAAAAAGGAAAAGAAAAGGCACAATAATGGCTAGCAATGATTATTGTTAGGCGGGGTGCAAAGGCTCAAATGTTTCAAAAGAAATGCAAAAATCATTTTCATGCTTCCTAAATCTACTCAAAGTAAGCTTTGAAATTTCAAAAGAAGATAAAGACAAAAATAAAAAATAGAGAATTTGCTCTCCTGAAAACAATAATAATAACCGTATAGACCGGTTTGGTCTACTACACTTAATACTTATTAATGTTTACAAATATTTTAATAAGGAAAAATAAAGGATGATATGTTTTATAAAAGTAAAAAAATAAAAAAATGGCTAGGTAAAAGTGAAAAAGATTCAAGAAATTTTTCAGAAAGAGCATACTACCCTAAATAGGAACACTGCATGAGTCAACATACTACTCGCTTAACATATTTAAACAGAAAATTAATCTAATTTATTCTAACTAAGCAAGTAAATATGAGCTTAAAAAAACAATAAAATGCAAAGTGGCAAGGTACTAACTTATTTGGCAAAAATTAACTCAATTTAATTTGGGATTTTTTTTTTCAAAACATTTTATAAATTTTTTTTTTAAAATTTTCTAAAGTAAACTAACTAAGAAAACACTCCCCCATACTTAAAGTTAAACACTATCCCCAATATTTACAGTTAAGTATAAAGAGAGTTGGGAAAAAGAGAGAAAAGAAAAAATAAATGCAAGAAAAAGGAAAGATGCTTCTCTAGCGCTTGATGCCCAGACAATGAAAAATACGTCCCCCCGAACTTGAGCTAAAGACCGGCTTGAGTCCAAGTTGAGAGGCGAGAAGCGGCACAAACACGCAGGAGTTTATTCCTGCACAAAAAAAAACAAAACAAAACGGATAAGCAAGGGGTGCCCCCCAAGAGTGCTCTTTGTTTAAAACATCGTTGAGCTCAACGTTATTTGTTAGCTAAATGGAAAATAAAAAGAGAAATGTAATTGCAGCTCGCGTAATATGCATTGCAGCGCGAGTGCCAAAACATTATTTAAGAAAATTAAAATATTTTTTTGAAATTTTTTATTTTTAAATAAAATAAAAAAAATATTTAGAAAAAGAAAAGTTGTTAGTAAAAGAAAAAAAAACTATTAGGGGAAGAATGAGAAGAACTAAAAGCTAATTTAGAAGGAAAAATTAAAGCAGAAAAGAAAGTGGAATTATCGCAAGGAGGGGGAAGAGAAGAAAAAGAAGAAAATTACTGTAGTTGGTCACAAGAAATTTTTTGGATAAAAATATCTGGTTGCTCCACTTGAATACCAATCATTTCCGTAGATTGGGAGCAAGCCGGGATATCCGAAATATCAATCTCCTCGGAAGATCGAACACAAGAAAGCTCGTCTTCCTCGAAAACATGAAAAAAAATCAGGATATCGAGGGAAATTTCCTCCTCGGGAGGTTGAAAGCACAATGGAATTTCTTAATAATTGTCCTCCGAGAGTGATTGAAGGCACTGCAGAACATCCGAAGATTCATCATTCGAAAGAAATAGGAGGAGGAGAATAAAAAGTTGCGTCCTCAGAATCTAAAGCGTCAAAAATCACTTTGAAATGAGCATTGATGTGAGCATCAAATGCTATGGAATCAAAAATGATTTCATTTTCGCTAGAATCTAAAATAGGAGGAGTGAAAAATTACGAAGAAAAAGCGGAGAAATCTTGAGATGGAATGGGTTGATGATCACCTTGGACCCAAGAATGATTCGGGTGTTTCCACCCTGATTAGTTCAAAGTAGGGCTAAGATCAAAATGTCCATTCAAGAAATTTCCAAAAATGTTTAAATAAGAAAAATTCGGAGGAGAACGGTAGGAAGGCGTTTGAAACTCATCGTAACACCGTGAAAAACAAATTCGCGGATGGATCGATTTGGCAAATTGATCCGATCTAGAAGGGATAAAATCATGGGGGGATGAAAGATATCTTACCCAACATTCCTCATGAGAGTGACCAAACTCTCCGCAAAATAAATAAGGACTATCCATAAAAAAAAAATCAACCGCAAATGGGTGTAGGAGAGAGAGAGAAAGAAAGAAAGAAAAAAATGATAAAATTAATAGCTGTCCTTTTTCAAAATATAAAAATTATTCCCCGGCAACGGTGCCAAAAACTTGATACACAAAATCGCAAAGGTGAAATGAGGGGTTAAAGAGAAGAGAAGCTGGATTTGGAAGTTGATTATATTTTTTGATTCTATGTACCATAAAGGCAAGTGTACCTTATCATTTATAGTATACGATACTAAAAATTAGTATCATGGTCATATTTCCCTGGGGCGTAATGATTACTTCTACTTCAAGGATATCGTTATTATTTTATCAAATGATTTTTCTATTAATTTACTTAACTAAAAACAGGAACTAAATTACAAAGCTAAAAAGAAAACTAAATTACTTGTAGAATAAAAAGGGTTAGAGGTAATGATAAAGGGTTAGTACTCAATTTAAAATCACATTGAAATAAGGAAATCAAAATGAAATTACAACTAATTCTAAATAAAGTAAAACTACCTTGACCATAAAGGTTCCTAAAGCATGAACATGCTCATATCGAAGTCGTGCCCACCTGATTTTTGGAAGGTCCGACCGAACTCTTGTCCAAATTGAAGACCTAAAGCTCGCCTTAAGTGGTGAACCCCGCTATTAGATTTCACTCCACTCCGGGATAATTGGGCGTTTGCCTCTCTCGTGGGTTGCGTGCAACTCTCTTTACTCTTGGGTGATCGATTCAATTTGCGAGCTTCTCGGCTAACTAAGAATAAAAACCCAAATAGAAAATATATTCCGGCAATATAGTCCCACTAAAGAAAAACCAAGAGTAAATAAAAGGTAAATATTTTAAGAAGAAAAAGGAAATTAAAACTTCATAACTTGATCAGCTCATTCTCAGATCAACACGATCGAGTACAAATGAGGATTTGTTAATCATGGTAGTAGGGAAAGAGATGGGTAGATAATAAAGGTGCATGAAAACTAAAGAGAGAGAAAGAGAGAAAACTAATTAGAATTCATTAAAACCATAAGAGATTATAACTAGGAATGGAGATTACAAGTCCATGAAAAGAGAGCTAATAACTACTACAACACTAATAAAGTGTGATTACAAGAAATGAAAGTGCATTGCATGGAAAATAAAATTAGAAATGGAGGGAGAAAGAGAGCAAAACATAAAAAAGAAATACAAAAACTCTAAGAAAGTAACTAGCAGCACCTCCCCTATCACCAAAACATGCTCTGGTATGCATGAGATCGCCTGGTATTTATAGAGTTTTCTCACAGGTTGGTCATGCCCCCTATCATGCCTAGGGAGGGCATGTTAGGGGGGCATGTCAAGCACGGAGTTGACCTTGGGCTCTAGATTCTGGCGGGAATGATGATTACTTCTTTACAATGATGGACACACCCGTATAGGTTGGGTGTGTAAGGCACATCATGTGAAAATTATTGGTTGGAAATCCATCAGATATTAAAAAAATGCGGGACACACATAGAGACATGCCCTAGGGAGGGAAGGTAAGGGGGGCGTGTCAGTACTATTTTGCATGCAGGGGCGGAAAATCATTAAATGTGACTGCAGGCTTCAGGATGATGGTGACCCACCCAGTGACACGCCAAGGGAGGGTCTATCAAGGGGGCGTGTAAGGGGGTTTTCCTCGACATTTGGGTCCTGGCATCAACCTTCCTCTGGATCGGGGTATACGCCCTGTGACACACCCTGGGAGGGCATGTAAGGGGGGCGTGTCAGGTCACTTTTCTCGAGAAATTCTTCTGGCAGAAATCCTTCCTTTGGAACTGGCTACACGCCCAGGGAGGGCGTATCAAGGGGCATGTCATGGCAATTTTGTCCATAAGCTAAAAAAACCTGTAAAAAATACAAAATAAACTAAGTTAGATTATTTACAGAAAAGTAAGCCTAAAATTACAAAAAAAACAGAGATTTAAAACGAAAATAAATATATTTTTACCCAAATAAATTAAGCTAAAATATGCATCATCAAAATTCCTACAAAGACTATGAATTGGCATAGGGCCAAATAAGTGCATATGCAAGAAGTATAGACACCTCACAGAGTCTTTGGTCCTAATGCCCTTGAAGGAGTCTTTTGTCTGCTTGCCCTTTTGGCGGGGGAAGCAAATGCCCTCTTTGGAGCACTTCACATTGGGACCATTCTAAACAAGCTCTTGACTAAAGAGCTTGCCAATAGTCTTGTAATTTAAATTGGCTAGCCACTTGTGTCATTGCAGACAATAGGAGACTTTCTTATTTTCTACTAGACAGATAGGAGAGTCTGTATCTAAACATAAATAGTTCAAGCAGTAAACATTTCCACTCCTAGTGCCCTTCATGATGACCTCTTGGTCACTTGACCTCCCAATTAGGCACTCATCCTTATGGAAGACAATAACATATCCAGGATCATAAAGCTAGCTTATGCTTATAAGGTTGTGTTGCAACCCTTCAACATAATCCACCATGGTGTTGGTGACTATGCCATTGGTAATCTTACCATATCCTCTGGTTACTCCTCTATCTGAAAAACCAAAAATTACTTTGGGTCAATCTTTCACTAGAGAATCTTCCTTCAAGTAGCTCTTTGTCCCAGTCATGTGTCTGGAACAACCACTCCCCAAGTACCATATTGGGGTATGGCCACTTAAACTAACTTGCAATATGAAGTTCACTTTACTTTAGGATCCCAATTTCTATTAGGTCTTAGGTGCACATTAGTCTTAAATTGAACATGTGTACCAGTAAGATTTCTAACAGGTGGATTGACTCTAGTATTGGGCACATTTGGATTTTGCCAGAAATCAATGGCAAAATGTCCTATCTTACCACAACACTAAAAATCATGTATGTTGTATATTCTCTTCTGTGTAGGCCCAACAACTTAGTTAGCAGCAGCCTTAACAGGAGGAAGATGTGTTGCAACCCATTTATGATTTCTTTCATCTAGGATTTAACTGAAGGAAAGTCTTTTAACTAGATTATTTGGTCTGCCCTGAGTGCTAGTAGCAGCAAGCTTCTTTTCAAAATGCATGCTTCTGATGGCCTCAGATATACTCAGATCATCCTGATTCTTAGACTTGACCTTAGTCTGAACCTTTGTTGTCAGACTCTGAGCCTTAGCTGCAGCAATATTCTTGAGTGTTGGTGCAGAAGCACCAAAAACAAATATTCCAGTTTGGTCCATTTGAAATTTATCATTGGCAGCCTTAAAAGCACACACCCTGCTATAACTTTCACCATGGTAGTGAACATCATTATTCACTCTAGATGGATAACCATTCTCTTAGTGACCATAAGAGCTTTCTTGGTCATACCTATTGGAAGATGACATAACCTTTCTAAAAAGAATGGAAGGCTTGGAAGAAATTGGCTGAGGTGGAGCTGAAGATTTGCCCTTCCTTTTGGAAGGATCAACTCTTGTGCTTCCCATGAATCCTAACCCCTTCTTTCCCTTTTGAGAGGAGAAGGTGTCTATCAAGGGTACGACAGTACTTGGCATAGAATAGCTAGCCACTATTCTTTTCTCCTTCTCAAGCTTATCTTCAAGCTCCATAATGAGACAGTTCTAGTGCTTGATGGAGGCTACCTGATTGTCCAAGAGAGACTTCAGTTGAGTAATTTCCCTAGCTTTCTGGTCCAGCAAATTTGTTATTATAGTCTACTAGTCAACAAAAAGCTTAAGAGATGATATCTCTTTGGTTTGCTTCTTGGACAACTTCTTGAGCTTCTTGAAGGCATATAGGAGTTCTCCATACTTATCAATCTATTGATTAACATCTCCTTTAGATCCCGAATCTTCTTCACCACTTGGTGAAGAAGTTTCTATACAAGAACTGGTCTCATACCCAGATACAGAAGAAGAATCAGGTAGTGAATGTACCTTCCTTGGACCAAGTTGATCCCTCCTATCTTCTTAATCAGTAATTGCCATCATCCCTCTATAGCTGTTGTCATCATCTTCATCCACCTCCAATTCACTGTCTGATAGTTTTAAAGGGGCCGTGATACCTATCCTTACTGAAGGACAAACTTCTTCTGTTGATCTAGCTATATCTTTAGTAGTAGCAGCAGCAACTAGCCCAATATAGGCTTCCTCTTCTTCAGGCTCTGATGAGGATGAGTCTGTCCAGCTCTTCTTCTTCTTAAAAATGAAGGATTTTTCCTTCTTCTTCCCTTTGGGATGATACTGGTTTTCTCAGCAGCTTCCTTCCTCTTTTAAGGGCAGTCAACAATCACATGCCATGGTTTGCTATAACAGTAGCAAATAACTTTAGAAGAATTATATTTGTTAGGTTTAGAACCATACCTGCCATTCTTGGACTGATTCTTCCTGGGATGAGTGGAGGTGGAAGAACTCTTCTTCCAGTGCTTCTTCTTCATAAGCCTTTGGAGTTGCCTAGAGAAGGCTGCAAAATCTTCATCAGACATGCAGCTGTCTGATGCCACTAAGTCTGAGCTATCTGACTCAGCTGGTGTTCTTGGTGGAGAAGGAATTCTCTCCTTGCCCTTCCTTGTGCTTTTAGCTCTGAGGGCCAAGGACTTTTCCTTGGTTAGTGATTTGCTGATGGCATCCTCCTCCATCCTGGTAGCTAGTTGTATCTCATAGGAGAGTAGCTTCCCAAATAATATATGGGGAGGAGTGTTAGCAAGCTTAGCCATCTCTCTTATGTAACAGATCTTTGTATCCCAATCTCTATTGAGAGACCTGAGAAACTTGTCATTTATTTCATAATTATTGAAGACCCTTCCATAGGTCTTCAACTCATTTATGATCCTGAAGAATCTTTCATAACAGGTACTTATGTTCTCCTTCAGGATTTGCCTAAAAGCCTCATACTCTTGGTTGAGCAGAGACTTCCGATCATCCCTTACCTTATCAGTACCATCCATATAGACCACATGGGTTTTTGACATCTTCTTGGAGGCCTGGCAGTGAACTAAGTTAAGAAAGGTTGAGTCATCTACAGTACTGGCAATTATGTTCCATGCACTATTGTCCAAGCCAAATAGGATGACATTATCCTTTTTTTCATTTCAGAGTATGTCTTTGGTGTCTTGATGTTGGCATCCAGAGAAGAGACCTTCATAGGAATGACAGGTCCCTCCTTAACTATTGCAAAGATTCTTGGATCAGAGGCTTTTATAAAAAGCCTCACCCTCCATTTCCATTTTCCAAACTGCACCTTTCTACTGATGGGGAGTTTCATGAAACTCAGCTCTCTCTAGCTCTCTTTAGCTCTCTCTTGAGCCCATTATCACTTAACTGCAGCTATCTTTTAAGATCACTCAGATTGTTAAATTCCTTCTTGAGCAACCTCCATCTGATACATCTTGAAAGATCTAATTTTCAAGGTAGCTGATAACCTAGAGGGGGGGTGAATAGGTTTGTCTAGGTCTTTTAATAATCTCTTTAATATCTAGTTATTTTCTTTTAGCTTTCAGATTAAGGTGATCTAGAGCTTGTCCTTAACACCTGCAAATAAGAAAAGAATACCAAGCACAAAAAAGCACACAGGTATTTTATAGTGGTTCCCCAAAATTATGGGTACATCCACTCTCCTCCCACCTTGTTAACTTTATGTTAGTCAAGGTACTTCTCTAAAATGCTCCTTAGAGCTTACACCTCAGGCCCTAAGCCTTACACTCTAGTTCTCTTCAGAACCCTACCTCAGAACCTCAAAGGTTCCTACCTCAGAGCCCTACAGTGCTTCTACACCTCAATGGTCCTCATATAACCTACCTCGGCCTTATCTCTAATTCTTACAGCTAAGGCCTTTTATCCCTACAACTTCAGGCACAAAGCCCTAATCTTAGAGTGTTGCAGTACTCCTAAAGTTCAGTACCCTTCTAGGTACCTACTGCTAAGTGACACGCTTGTCACCTATCTTAGGACAAAAGGCCCTACAGCTCAGATCCAGATGGATCCTCCAAAAAGAAATGGTTTAATTAACTTTGACTTTGAGAAATTTCTCAATGTCCAAACCTAGAGCAGAAAAATTTCTGCTCTTAATTTCCTCACAGCAGAGAAAATACGTGCTGGAGGAACTCAGAAACTAATTTCTGAACTAGCTGTATAAGGCTAAAGATCTGTTCATCTTAAGTTTTCAAGCAGCTCACTGAACCTGCATAAGGATGAAGGTTCTTCTTTCTTCAGAACTGATTTTGAATCTGCTTTGACAGATGGAGACTTGCACAACTAACTGAACTTTTCTTGCTAGAGAGTTTCAAGCTTTTCACATACAGCAATGGTGAAGAAGATGAAGATGGTTGCTCACTTTTGAAAATGATAAAAGCCCTAAAAGTTAAAGTTGTCTTGGAACCATCTCTTCCTTTTTTATTTCATCGATCAACAGCTCTTAGAGATCGGTGGGCCACCCCTGTAGCTTCTAGCTGGTTCTTGCTTTAACGAAATAAGACGTACAGTAGCTTCACGACCAATTTTTTTTTGTCTGTTGCTTCCCCGTAATTGATTTGACCTTAGTTGACCTTGTCAATTTTGCTGATGTCTTCACCTGTGGACTTAGCTAAAATCAAGAATTAGTAGAATAGGCATTAAGTTAAAGATTTTCACTCAATGCCAAAACAGTTAGACAAAAATACTATCTCCTTTCGTTGATAGTGTTGAGAGCATTAAGCGAACATCCCTCACCCAACGCCATCTTCCTTAGCCATTTCTGCTTCTTCAGCAACTTAGGCATTGAGAGCGTTGAGTGAGCACGCCTCACTCAATGCCTTTTTCTTTATCCTAATTTCTTAACTAAGATCGACGAACTGAATTGAGTTCGACAAATGTCGAGCTCAGCTCGACAAATTATGAACTTAGTTCAACTAGTTCTACTTACGGCCTTTTTGCTGTATGATGGTGAGTGTGTCTTCAACACTCAATGTAAAAGCATTTACCCATATTTCTCTTTAGTAGAATGGCGTTGAGTGAGTTAACTTCACTCAAATCCTCTAGACTTTGCCACTTTTCAGCTCTTGTCAACTTACGCTATTACTGCTTTAGCCTGTCTCACAGCATTTTGTTGTATGACGTTGAGTGAGTTTACTTCACTCAACTCCTATGGACTTGGTCATTTTCTAAGCTTGCCACTATTTAGTCTTTGACTATATAGGCTTCACTCAGCGCTATAAGTCATTTGACGTTGTGTGATTTACCTTTACTCAATAACTGTGGACTTAGAAAGATTTCTGTCAGCCCACATCTTAGGTAAGTGTTTACCTGATTTGGCCACTTAGGGTACCTGTCTCATCATTGTTGCTAGGACAACATGCTTGCATGAACTTAGGCACACATCAAATACACTTTTGTGTATATCATTGATATTTTAGACTTCTTTAAATCTTAGGACATTTTGGGCAATGGACCCAACATATCCCTTTCTTATCCCTTTGAGAGGAGAAGGAATCTATCAAAGGCAACACATAAAATGGCTTTGAAAATTTAGCCACTAGCTCCTTCTCCTTTTGAGTTTACCTTAAAGATTCTTGATATGATCATTCTTAAAGGTTATAGTGCTCATCTAAATAAACAGTAATGTTCTTTAGCTTGCTAACTTCCCTAGTTTTCATGCTCTAAAAAAGTTTATGTTTCAGAATGCTGGGAAGCAGCAAGCTTTTGAGATGTAATCTCCTGAGCCTGTTGTTTTGTCAGCAGCTTACTCCTTCTGAATGCTTCCAGAAGTTCACCATATCTTTAATTCATTTTATTTCGGTCTTCCTCATATTTAGAGCCATCTTCATCTTTTGATGAAGAAACCCTTGAATCTGTACCAGTCACATACTTAGACTTAGATGAAGAGCTGGATGAAGAGTGTACCTTAGATGGTCTAAGATTATCCTGGCAGGATTCCTCATGTGATCTTGCCATCAGCCCATTGTAGGCTTCATCATCCAGTTCTGATTCTAATTAGGAAGACTTAATCCATCTTTTCTCCCTCTTAGCAATCAATGTTTTCTTCTTCTTGCTTCTCTTGTGGTTAGGATTCTTTTCACCAACCTCTTTCTTCTCAGGAAAATCGGCCATAACATGACCTGGCTTGCTGTAACAGAAACAAACAACCTTTTTAGAAAATTGTTTAACAGGTTTTGGATCATACCTGCCCTCTTTAGAGGGTTTCTTATTATTTCTATAGTAGTCCTCTTTATGCTGGAACGAAATGGTAGGTTTGCTCCTCAACCCTTTCTTCTTCATCATCTTCATAAACTACCTTGATAAATTAGAAAACTCCTCATCAGATATATTACAGCCTGATTCCTCTTAATCTGAATCTTGTGTCTAAACTAGCCTTCTTAGTGGAGAAGCATTATTCTCCTTGCTCCTCTTGGAGCTATCTGCCTTGAAGACCACAGTAGTTTCTTTGGCCTTGCCTCTGGTAGTCTTCTCTTCCTCCTTCTTTGATGCCAATCGCATCTCATACGAAAGAAGCTTACCAAATAGTGGGGATGGTGGAGTACCTTCCAGCTTTACCACTTCTCTAATGCTACATATCTTAGTGTCCAAGTCTCTAGTAAGAGACCTAAGAAACTTATCATTTAGCTCATACTTACTAAAGGCCCTGCCATAGGTCTTTAGCTCATAAACTATCCTGAAGAACCTTTCATAATATCTACTTATGGTCTCCTCACTGATCTGCCTGAAAGCTTCATACACTTGATTTAGCATTGAATTTCTATCACTATCTAGGTGTCCCATATTTCCTTTGAGGTCTTGCAGTGCACTAGGTTTTGAAAGGTGGAGTCATCTATGATACTAACTATAATGTTTTGTGCCCTCTTATCCATTATTGCAAAAATAACTTCATCCTTTGTCATTTCAGTGTACTTCTTTGGAGTCATAAGATTTGCATCAAGGACAGATGTCTTCATTGGTATGAAAGGTCCTTCTTGAACTATGATATAGATCCTAGGATCAGATGCTTCCATGAAATATCTGACCCTTTCCTTCCATATGAAAAAAGTCTCCTTACTGCAGAGAGGAAGTTTAATTGATCTAAGATCTTTTCTATTCTCTCCTGAACCCATCTTAACCTTCAGACAACTACCTTAGAGATCTACTCAGATTATTAAGTCTTTTCTTGAGAAACCTCCCTTTAATGTCACTTGAAAGTCTTTGATTATAAGGGAAGCTAATCACCTAGAGGGTGGTGGGAGAATAGGTTATTGCAGTCTTTTTTAGTTCTTTAAAATCTTCTATGACTTAAGCCTTATTATCTATATATAATTTATCGTTCAAGAACATAATACTTAGCACAGCAAAACACAAGATACGACACACCAGATTTTATAGTGGTTCCCCAGTGTATGGGTACATCCATTGTCCCTCTCCATCTTTCTAATAGTATGTTAGACAAGGCTCTTCTCCAAAAACTATTGCTCCTCAGAGATTACAACATGATCCTATTGGATCAATCAGTCTCCACTGAGACTTACAACACAGGCTCACATCCATCCACACAATAATCTCCTGACTACATAACACAGGCACAACTGCCCTTAATACAGGTTAAAAAAATAACCCCACATAGATCCACACAAGGATCCAATCACAAGCCCACGAACCTAACACAGATCTCACAGATCCTTCTCACAGCCTTTATAATTAAGGCTTTATAATAAGATCATACAGATCTATCACGCAGCCTAATCAATATAGGCCTGAATACAGATCTATCACAGATCCATGGATTTTGAAAGAGGAATGTTGATTTGACTCAAGAGAAATTACTCCCTGAGTCGATTTCTTCCTGGGCTAAGAAAATCTCAGCCCTATCTACTTCCCATCAAGAAGGAAATTTATCTTCAATGGTCTGCAGCTTGTGCGGAAAATTCCTCAGAATCTTGATTCTATTCTTGTTGATGAAAGAGTGGAAGATGAACTTTAAACAGCTAACCTATAAGGCAGATTGCAATTCCTTTGCCTTATTCTTCTGTCCAGTCAGAATCTGGCACAAATATCTTCTTTCTCTTCGATTCATACAATGATATTCAAATTTGGCTCAAATTGAATCGTGAAGCAATTTCAGATAGGGCTTGCCTAGACTGATTCATCTTCCTCAGAGATATCCTCTGTACTTGTTGTATCAGATGTTGATTGCACCGGCAAACTCAGAAGCACTTCAGAATTATCAATTTGAAGTTCTTTGCTCTGTAATAATGGCGGTTGAATATGACGAAATCCCACTTCTTGTTTTTAGAATGAATTAATGTTAATCAGAAAGTTTATTTGATTTCGATCTCAGCTAGTATTTATAATCCCATCAATTTGCGAGATGATTGACACGTGTCCCAGTTTTAACAGAAGTTAAAACCTTAGCTTAATACAATTGAGATTCACTATAAACTGACGATGACGTTAATGTCAAATTGCAGCAATTAAATAACAAATCTGAACTTTGTTGACTTGTTGACTTTGCTGATGTCAGCATCATTCTGGACTTAGCAAAATCAAGCATAATTCCAAAAATCCTCAGTTCGACAAACTCAAAACTTAGTTCGACGAACCTAGAGCTCAGCTTGACCAAAAAGCGAAAGCTGAGTTCGACGAACTCAGAACTCAGTTCGACGAACTCAGAGCTTAACTCGACGAATAGTGAAAGCTCAGTTTGACGAACTCTGAACTCAGTTTTACAAACTCAGAGCATAGCTCGATGAAAAGTGGATAAGCAATATTCAATGATTCTTGACTTAGAATTTTCTTCTGCTCTACTAGGCGTTGAGTGGCGTTGAGTGAATATGGCATACTCAATGTATTTAGAATTAGAAATACTTCAGCTCTGTTGAGAGTGTTGAGTATATATGCCTCACTCAATGCTTTTTGCCTTATCCATATTCTTTTACCCTTTTTGCTAAAAGCATTGAGAGCGTTGAGTGTATAAGCTTCTCTTAATGCTTTTTGCCTTAGCCATGTTCTTCTGCCCTTTCTGCTTAAAAGTGTTGAGAGCGCTGAGTGTATAAGATTCACTCAACGCTTTTATACTTAGCCTAATTTTCTACAATCTTGCCTTCTTGCTGAAGTTTGGCGTTGAGTGCGTTGAGTGAATTGGCTTCACTCAATGATTCTAGACTTAGCCGAATTCTAGTTTCTTCATAGGAAGACTACACTCAAAGCCTTTTGACTTGACGTTTAGTGAATGAGATTCACTCAACGCTTCTGTACATAGTCGAATTTTATGTCTCCTTACACTTTGGCATCGACAGACTATCCTTGACTCAATGATTCTTGCCATATTGGGTTGACAGAATATCCTTGACTTAATGATTTTGGCCATATGGCGCTGACATAAGATCCTTGACTCAATAATTCTGGTCATATGTCATTGAGTGAGTTGAGCTCACTCAATGCCTGTGGACTTATCCACTATTCTTCCTTTTCAATACTATATGCTTTGACTGCCAGCCTTCTCTAAGCGCTATTACCTATATGGAGTTGAGTGAGCTTGTCGCACTCAATGCTTCTGGACTTAGGCATTTTTTTAAATTTCCAGCCTATCACTTCGAGTCTACCTGTCATTATCTCTTGAACTATATGTCTAGTCATTGTAACAAAGACAAAACTGTATGTATGAACATAAACATATATCAAATACAACTATGTATATACCATTTACCTGTTAAACCTCTTACAAATCTTGGACATTGGGATCAATGGACCCAACAATACTAATTTTTTATTTGCTTCCTCTTATTGAGCAATCTTTTGAACTGCTTAGAGAGGTGTGAGAACTCTCCATCAAATAACTAAGAGCCAGACGTGCTTGGCTCAGAGTCATCTAGAGTATCTAGAGCTCGTGTCCATATTGGTGACACCACTTTAGATTTTCTCAAACCTTCAGCTTTCAAGGAAATTGACTTCTCTTAGCTTGAAGTTCTGCAGCTTTTCACCTCTTTCATTCTAGTTTCCATTTGAAGATCGTAGGAGAGTATCTTTCCGAAGCTGTTCTGGGGGTCAATCTCCGGTAGCTTCCCAAACTCCCTAATAGATACAACTTTTGTATCCCATGTTGGAACCGATGTTTCACGTTCCTTGTGTTGTAGGATATCAAAACCCAGGTTGTATTTGATTTTTTCTTTTGTTTGGTAGATTGTGCTAACACTGGGCAGTAGCCTGAATTAATTGAACATGGTGCTCGGGAAACTATAGCATCGCGCTAGTCCTAATGCCCGTGCAAGCTCAAGGAATAATTTTAGCTTGACGCTCCTGATACTACCGCCAGGAGATAGTGGTTTCCACGCCATGCTAGCCACTCAAAGATCGTTAAGATGAATTCGTCGAGTTACTGACATACCGCGTGGTGCTAACACCTACCGTGGAGCGCTAGCCCTATGAAAAGGAAAAATATTTGTTTTCGAATATTATTCTAAATTTGGAGGACATCTGCGATAGCAAGAGCGCGAACTTACCAACGGGCACTAGTCTTACCGCCGGCGATAGCCTAGTTTCACGAAGACATATATAAAGTTGCGTCAGTTTCTGTGCTGCGATACCTAAGATGAAAAAGGACAAGTTCGTTCATTCTAGGGTTAGGCTCGCCAATCTTCATTCCTCTCCAGTCATCTCCGTCGAAGAAAAATAAAATTTCCTCCCTCTCGTTCGTAAACGAAGAACTCCGGCGATCCAAGGACTACATCAATTTCAATGAAACAACTGATGGCAAGTGGATCGCTTTACGGAGAAATAATCAAGCGGGGAGACGTTAATCTTAGATTCTTTAAACCATGACTTTTTGTAATCTTTTTTTTGTTCATTCTTGTGTTGAGTAAAATCGACCAGTGAAAGTCAACGGAATCCGAGAAGGATTCTGTGGAAAATCGTCTCGGGGTTGGGACGTCTAGATCTGGTGATCTAGTGGGGTTCTAAGACCCTTCCTTGTTTGGAAGTGAATTGCTGGCTCAAAGACCTTTCTTGGAGGGAAAGAAAGAGAGCCAACCGGTCCGTGGAGCTGGTCTGTATAGAAAAGAAAAGAGTGTTTTCTTTCTCACCCCCTTCGATCTCTAGTGTCACTGGGGATCATGATTTTGTAATTGCTAAGAACTTATTGTTTATTCTATTTTTAATCAATGTAGTTTCTGTGTTTTTACTATTCTGTGCGGTGTATGATCAAATTCTCTCAACTGTTTGTAGTTCTCCAAAGGGTGTTTTGCCCAGGAAACGAGTTCTGTAACTTACCACTGCGCATTAGCTACAAAATTCCTCGCGGTAGCTTCCAGTACTTGTTTTTCTGGACTAGAATAATTTAAAATTTTCTAATTGATAAGCAAACATTATTCATCCCCCCCATCTAAGTTTACCAACTAGATCCAATAAGTGGTATCAGAGGGAGGTTACTTCAAAGGGTTAAAATCCTAAAGTAAGATGGCCAACTCTTTTCATGCATTTTTTAAGGGATAAGGTGTGATTAGACATCCACTATTCATGAGGAGTGATCATAGTTACTAGATAACAAGAATGAAAATTTTTCTGGTGACTCAAAGCATGTACGTATGAGACATGGTAGAGACAAAGTGTATTGCACCCACTACCACAATAGGGGATACCGTCTTAGAAAAACCACACGATAAGTGGGATGAAGCTGATAAGCTTAGATATATGAACAATGCTAAGCCTATGAATTCTTTATTTTGCGCCTTGGATAAAATTGAGTTTAATAGAATTTATAACTGTGAAACTGCTTATGATATATTGCGTCTACTAGAGCTTACTCATGAAGGTACATCGCCGGTGAAGGAGCCAAATCTGTTCCGACTTTAATATAAATACGAACAATTCCAAATGGAGATGGACAAGGAAGTAGACATTGTGTATACATGCTTCACCAAGATCGTCAACATCTCGCGATCTCTAAGGAAGAGTTTCTCAAATGGAGATCTGGTGAAAAAGATCCTGTGATCCTTGCCCCCTCGCTTCAACCCGAAAGTGAGTGCTTTTACTGAATCTCATGTGATCAGCATAGCAGAGATAGAGAGCCTCATCGATAATCTGAAGACACACAAACATGAACTAAAGATTCAAGCAGACGAGTATCCTAGAGAAATAAAGAAGAAGGGACTGGCACTGAAGGCTACAAGGGAGAGAAAGGCTGTGGATGAATCCGAGGAAGACAACGAGGAAACCACTTTGCTTGGGAATTCAAAAAGTTCATGAAGAATCCAAAGAAGCAGGGAGAATTTAAAAAATTCTTAATGAGAGGAGCTGGAGAAGCCAAAAGGTGGAACAAATCGTCGAGGGACATGGAAAGTGATGATGAGAAGTGCCATCCGGAGTGCTATCACTGCCATAAGCCTGGGCACTTAAAAAGGGAAGTCCCAAGACTCCTGAAGGAGGAAAAAGTGAAGTAGAGCCAGAAAAAAAGGGAAGAAGAAGGTGCTGAAGGCGCTGACTTGGGATGAGGATGGATTTTACGAGTTAAGCTCCTCAGACTCGAGCTGCGAAGATGAGGCAAATTTGTGCCTCATGGGAAAGAATTAACAGGAATCTGACGACGAGTCCAGTGTCCAGAGCGACATTAAGGTAACTCCACCCATATATATTGAACTTCTTGAAATTTATGAACATTTGTGTGAAAAGTTAGATAGTGTTATAAATGAGAAGAAGTCCATTTGAAATGAAAATAAGAAAATCAATAAGGACTTAGATAACTTAAAAACTAAATTAATGATTGAGTTAGAGACCGGGCGGTCTGTCGGTCTGGCTTAGCGGGTTATTGACCGGGCGGTCTGGCGGTTTGCCTTCAGCGGTTTAGTTGCTGTGTTGAGGTCTGAGGTCCAAGCGGTCTAGCGGTCTGTTACTGGCGACCAGGAGACCGGGCGGTCTAACGGTCTCACATGGCGGCTTGTCTCTCACTCTGGCAGTGGCCGAGCGATTAGCCCATCTGTCTAACCGCACGGCTTGTTCTGGTCTGTTATTCTAGCCGCCCAGATTTTTTGTATAGTTTTAGTCCCACATCTCTTATTTGTATTCTCTCTTCTCTCCTCCATTCTATATAAGGGAGGCCATACCTTTGTAATAGATACCTTTTTCTGATAATAAAATTTCAGTTATACCATTTCCGGCTTGTTTTTGTTCGCTTCTTACTTGGTATCAGAGGAATCGATCCTTTCCTCCTGATTCTGTTCTTCTCTCTGTCCGCGCGGCTTGATTCTCCGGCTTGCGCCCTGTCCGCACGGTCTCCTTGTCGTTGCCCTCTGTGTGCGCGACCTGTTGCCTTGTTCACTACGATCTGTCGCCTTGTTCGCCGCGACCTATCGCCTTGTGCCTTGCCCTCTCATGTGCTTCTGTTCGAGCGGACTGTCTACTAGCCGCTCGACTTCTTCCCCTTTGCTTGTTACTGCGGCTTGGTCGTGGTCTTTCTGGCCACTGGTGTTTGACATCCTGACCACTGCAGTTCCTCTTCTGCCTATCCGCGCGGCTTGTTTTCTAACCGCGCAGCTTCCTGTTGGTTTGCTCTTATGGCTCTTTCTGATGCTTCAACTGCCACCACTCCTACCGCCACCCTGTAGCCAATCCAGCTCCGCCTCTACCTCCTACTCCTTCCGGGAACCTTGGCACCGTTTCCAAGCTTGTCGGCTCCAACTACCCGGATTGGAGCGTCTCTTTCACCTTTCTCCTTCGCTCGCAATTCAAACGCCACCATCTCGTTGATGACCCTCCTCCTACCACTTCACCTCTCTTTGATGACTGGGATGCGAGTGACGCTCTTGTGTGTACTTGGCTCGCTAACAGTCTATCCGATGAGTGCCTTCCCATCATCTGGCATGATGAGACGGTAAAGGCCGCTTGGCTTCATCTTGCTGCTTTGTATTCCAAAGGGGCTCAGACATCCCGCATCTATACGTTGTATGCGGACCTCTTTGCCCGACCTACCTTGTCTCCTGCTGCTGCCTACCAACAAGTTCAAGCTCTTGGGGCTGAGATTCTTCAGAATCGCCCCTTTTCTGCGGATCTGACTCAACAACACAAGCACTTCCAGGAGCTTCTGGTTATGTGTTATCTGCTTCGTCATCCTGACACTTATGACATTATCCGCCAACAAATTCTGTGTGAGGCGGAATCTCCTACTTTAGATGCCACCGCTGCTCGCATTGCCGTAGTCACCTCTCTCCTTCAGCGCCCGCTTCTGCCCGCTCCTTCTCCTCCGGATAACTACGCTCATCAAACTCAGCGGAGTGGCTCTGGTAGCCGCAGTCATCAGTCTGGCGGACGTCCTTCTTCCCGCTATCTCTGCTCTTACTGCGGCCGCACCGGACACACTCTTGACCGCTGCTGGACAAAGCATCCCCATCTTCGCCCCTCGGGTGACTCTTCTGCCTCTTCTTCCAAGCCATCTGCTTCCGTGGTCACATCATCAGGTAGTGCCCATGTAGTCACTCAAGGTAAATGGCTTATCGACTCCGGTGCTCTTAATCATATGACGGGCAATCCTCAGTGCTTCTCTCTCCTCGAACAGCATGATCGGTTGCCCCCGGTCCTCATTGCAGACGGTTCTCCCTCCCCAGTTCATGGGTCAGGAGTGGTTCATGTTACTCCGTCCCTTCGGCTAGAGGACACTCTCTATATGCCCAAGTTTCCGTGCAATCTGTTGTCGGTTACTTCTTTGTGCAAGCAGCTTCAATGTTCTGTAAAGTTTACTCCATCTTCTTGCTCTTTTCAGGATCCGAGCTCCCAGCGGATGATTGCTACTGGGACTGAGAGCGGCGGCCTCTACTTCCTCGACAACATTTCCGCTTTTTCCGCCTTCTCTTCTTCTTGTACGGATCTTCTCCAGTGGCATCTCCATCTCGGTCATCCTCCACCACGGCTTCTACATCAGCTTCTGCCCCACCTCCCTCCCTCCACTACTCCTCTCCACTGCTAAGCATGTCAACTTGGCAAGCATCATCGTTCCTCCTTCCCACCGAAGCAAGGTCGGGGCTCTACCCATCCGTTTGATATAGTCCACTCCGATATCTGGGGACCTGCTCCTACCCTTACTATTGGTCGGGGTAGTTCTTATTTTGTAACCTTTATTGATGATTTTTCTAGATGTACTTGGGTGTATCTCTTACGATATCGCTCTGAACTTTTTAATGTATGGACCTCCTTTTATCATTTAATCAAAAATCAATTTGGTGTTAGTGTTAAAACTTTTCGCTCTGATAATGCAAAAGAGTACTTAAGTCATGCTTTTACCTCTTTCTGTGTGCAACATGGCGTTATTCATCAGACAAGTTGTGTCTATACATCCCAACAAAATGGGGTGGTGGAACGCAAAAACCGTCACCTCCTCGATGTTGCTCGCACATTAATGACTCAAATGCATGTCCCTCGCTCATATTGGGGCTATGCTGTTCTTCTTGCCTGCTATCTCATCAATCGCATTCCCTCCTCCGTTCTCAAGGGCAAAACCCCTTTTTCCATCCTTTATCCAGGCAAGGAGCCTTTTCCTCTCCCTCTCCGAATCTTTGGGTGCACTGCTTTTGTGCATGTCCCGTCTGCAACCCGTGATAAGCTCTCCCCTCGCTCCACCAAATGTGTCTTTCTGGGTTACTCGGCCACTCAGAAACGCTACTGCTGCTTTGATCCTGTTCTTCGTAAGCAGTTCGTCTCCGCTGACGTTACCTTCTTCAAGAATGCCTCCTACTTCTCGGATGCCTCCTCTTCTCTTCCCCCCACCTCTGATTCTCCTGTTATTCCGTTCGTTCCCTCATCTCCTACTGCGATATCCGCTCCTCCTCCGTCTCCACCCACTCCTCTCCCTCCGCCTCTCTCTCCGCCGCCATCTCCCTCATCTCCGCTGTCGTCGCTCTCTCCTCCTGGGCCAGCTCTCTCTGCCACGGATGCTCTGGATGCCGAGGAACCCGCCGACCTGGATCTTCCTGTAGCTCTTCGCAAAGGGGTGCGGACGTGTACCCTACACCCCCTTGCTGCTGTTGTTTTATATGATCATCTTACTCCTTCTCGCAGGGCCTTTGCACTGGCTATCTCTGCTACTACTACACCGCATTCCTACCAGGAGGCCCTTGACATTCCTCACTGGAAGCAGGCCATGGATGAGGAAATGGCGACCCTCACAGAGCGGGGTACCTGGACTCTTGTCCCTCCTCCCCTTGATACAGATGTTGTTGGCTGTCACTGGGTCTTTGTAGTCAAGTTTGGCCCAGATGGCACTTTGAACCGTTACAAAGCTCGCCTGGTGGCTAAGGGCTTTACTCAAACCTATGGGGTTGATTACTTTGACACCTTCTCTCCCGTGGCTCGTCTCAGCACTATACGGGTCCTTCTCTCTGTGGCGGTCAACAAAGACTGGCCACATTCCCAGCTGGATATCAAGAATTCCTTCCTTTATGGTGATCTTCAGGAGGCCGTCTACATGGAGCAACCTCCAGGGTATGTTTCTCAGGGGGAGACACGAGTATGCAGGCTACAGAAGGCAATCTATGGCCTCAAGCAGAGCCCTCGAGCTTGGTTTGACAAGTTCAGCGGCATCGTGGCGGCCGTTGGTTTTGCTCGCAGCGCTGCTGATCACTCTCTATTTATTCGCAAAACCTCTTCGGGACTGGTGGTTCTTGCAGTATATGTGGATGATATTCTTCTCACTGGTGATGACCTGGAAGGGGTAGCCTTGACAAAGCGGCATCTTCGCCAACATCTAGTCACGAAAGATATGGGTTCTCCGAAGTACTTTTTGGGGATCGAAATCTCTTGGAAGCCCAACTCTTTAGTCCTCTCTCAGCGTAAGTATGCTCTTGATATTTTAAAGGAAGCAGGATTGATTGGGGTCAAACCTGCCCGATGTCCCATGGCTGTTGGAGAAGACAAAACCTGGACAGATGGTTCGCATCTTCTTTCAGATGCTTCGCGGTACAGGCGTCTAGTTGGTAAGCTCATATACCTCACCGTGACTAGGCCCGACATTTCCTATGCTATGGGCAAGGTGAGTCAATTCATGCAAGCTCCCAGGGAGTGCCATCTGCAGTCCGCCTTGCGGATCTTGAAGTACGTCAAAGCAGCCCCTGGGAAAGGATTGCTCTTTCAGAAGAATGATCATCTGAGGGTTGAAGCTTACTCAAATGCGAGTTACGCTGATGACAAAGGGGACCGCAAGTCTACCTCCAGTTTCTGTACCTTTGTTGGGGGCAATCTGGTAAGCTGGAAGAGAAAGAAGCAATATGTTGTCTCCAGGTCCAGTGCTGAAGCTGAGTATCGGAGTATGGCATCGACCACTTGCGAGCTAAAGTGGCTACGGGCTCTCATGTTGGATTTAGGAGAGGTCTACAACCATCCTCTACCTATGTTCTGTGACAACAAGGCTTCTATATACATCTCCAAAAATCTAGTCTTCCATGAGAGAACAAAGCACATTGAGGTCGACTGTCATTTCATTCGTGAAGAGATTCTGAAGGAACAGATTTGCACTCCCTTCGTCACTTCTGAAAAAGAGTTGGCTAACATCTTCACCAAGCCAGTATCCGCCTCGTTTCTTCATATATATGACAAGCTGGGCATGATCGACATATATGCTCCAGCTTGAGGGGGAGTGTTGGAGTTAGAGACCGGGAGGTCTGTCGGTCTGGCTTGGCGGGTTATTGATCGGGCGTTCTGGCGGTTTGCCTTCAGCGGTTTAGTTGCTGTGTTGAGGTCTGATGTCCAAGCGGTCTAGCGGTCTGTTACTGGCGACCAGGAGACTGGGCGGTCTAACGGTCTCACATGGCAGCTTGTCTCTCACTCTGGCAGTGGCCGAGCGGTTAGCCCATCTGTCTAACCGCGCGGCTTATTCCGGTCTGTTGTTCTAGCCGCCCAGATTTTTTGTATAGTTTTAGTCCCACATCTCTTATTTGTATTCTCTCTTCTCTCCTCCATTCTATATAAGGGAGGTCATACCTTTGTAATAGATACCTTTTTCTGATAATAAAATTTCAATTATACCATTTCCGGCTTATTTTTGTTCCCTTCTCACAATTAATAAAAATGGCAAAGAGAAGATCGAGTGTCTAGAGTGTCCTCACTTGAAGACAATGATCGAAGAACTAGAAGTTGGTCTCTCAAAGGCATCATTAGAACAACTAGTCTCATCAATGAAAGGAATGCCTTGGTGAAAAGACTTCAAATGTCTCTTGCCAAGATAGAGGAAGGTAAAAAGTAATTTGTAAATCGGTGCGTAATGCTAGTTACTAAAAATATTTCCTTAAAGGTGAGGATACATGATCTCAACTATGTTGTCCAAAAAGTTGGAATAGGCCAAAAATCGCTGGATATGCTATTGGGAGCACAATGTCATGGATCTGGGAAATTTGGACTAGGTTACATGAGTCAAACATTTCCACTAAGCGAAAATCACCATTATGCCAGGCCTAAAACTAACGTTAAAAAATCGTTAAATAAAGTCAAATGTTCCGGAATTCTATCCCCATCCTCAAGCACAAGCTCTAATAATACGATAAAGGCAGCATCCACTGCTTACACATTATAAGCACACTGTCATATGTTTGGTCATATATCTAGCTCGTGTGTGAGGAAAGGTGCCAAGAAAAATATGCAAGTCTGGCTACCAAAGTCTTCTACCTATCAAATGGGTGGGACTACTTGGGTATCCAGATCTTTACCCTCCTCTTATTTTTAGGTATGTTGGTAGGCTAGGGACAAGATAAACATGTGGTACTTGGACTCCGGGTGTTCCAAGAACATGACAGGAGATAAAGACAAGTTCCTTTGGCTGTAGAAGAAGAAGCGAGGCATGGTGACATTTGGAGAAGATAGCAAAGGATGTGTTGGTACCCTAGTTTGATTTGAGTTTAGTCCTCTCCTTTGTGCTCCTTGACCCAAGAAATATCTATGGTCAATGGTTAGAAGTCTAGCTATAGAGTCCTCACTTTTCCAGATTGAGAATTTGGTTAAGTAGTTTTTCGTTCGACTATAGTCGAACGCCGCTCGACTATCGTCTATCGGCTGATCGACGATCGTCTATCAGTTGGTCGACGCTCTGTCTGCGTTGATAGTTCGACTATCTGTTGATAGGTCGACTATCTGTTCTGCGCTGATAGTTCGACTATCTGTTGATAGGTCGACTATCTGTTCTGCGCTGATAGTTCGATTATCTGTTGATAGGTCGACTATCTGTTCTGCGCTGATAGTTCGACTATCTGCTTGATAGGTCGACTATCTGTTTGCGCTTGATAGTTCGACTATCTGTCCTGATAGATCGACTATCTGATAGTTCGACTATCTGTTCTGATAGGTCGACTATCTGCCGGGGTAGTTCGACTATTCTCTTCGATAGGTCGACTATCTGGATCGTTCGACTATCTGCCCGATAGATCGACGATCTCCGTGCGTCGGTCGACGATCTCCGAAGGTCGTTCGACGCTTTCTGCCTGCCTTCATATTTTGTATTTATTTATTATATTTAATTAATTAATACATTTTCTGGCACATTGTTTTAAGCTGTATGATAAACTTACCAGGCAATATTTGCTCCATCTCTTTTGCCTGAGTCAAATCTTTTTTAAGATAAAGTTGTTTGTCTTATTAGCTGTCATTATAAATTACTTTATCTGTTGTCAGCCCTTTATAGCCGTTAGACTGAAAAGTCTTCTTTTTGCTATAAAGAGTTTATTTCTGATGTGACTTTATTTAGTCCTTCTGTTATTTGATTTGGTCCTGCAGCTTCTTAGAAAAAGGGTTATTCCTTTTATAGAATGTTTTGCTGCAGAGATGTTTCTGTCTTCTTGATATTTACAGCCCAGGTCTCAAGGCTCAGAAGAAGACAAATAATTCAAATGGAAGAGAGTCGTTGCTTGCTGCTATTATATAAAGAACCCTTTGAAGAAGGATTCAAGCTAGTCAATAGTGAAGAGAAAATAGTCAATAGTTGAGAGCTAATAGCTAACCAGTTGTTCATTCAAGCTTTCAAGCCTTCATCAAGTTCAAGCTTTCTGCTCTCAGCAATTTCCATCTAACTGAGAAGTGTTAAGATCTTCGACTCTTCTTCAACCTGAGTTCTCCTGCTTTCAGGAAGTTCAAACTCAGAGATCCTTTGAAGAAGAAGAAGAAGAAGATAGCTGCTTGAAGATCTTCGATTTTATTATTTATTTTCTTCCTGTAGCTTTTCCTTCAGAACTTTCTGAAGAGTTTTCTGCACTGAAGCAAGACTTCACCTGGACATCTTTGAGCCAGGGGGAGCCTTGATTCTTTAGAGCATTCTAGCTCAGTACAAGTTTTTGTGCTTCTCTAATCTATTGTAAAATAGAGAAGACATCTTAACCTTCTTCCCCCTCCTGTACAGGGTTATTACTCCCTTCAAAAGTATCCCTTGGTGGCAGGGCACCTAATCAAAAACCTGTGCTTGGTTTTTAGACACCTGATCAAAAGTCTAAAGGGTTTCTGAATCTACCTGAAGCAGATTCTGTTGGTGGCAGGGCACCTGATCAAAAACCTGAGTGGATTCCTACCGTGTGGGTAGAAGAGTGGACGTACCCAAGTTGTTTGGGGAACCACTATAAATTTCCTTGTGTCGTCTGGATTCCATTGTTTAATTCCTGTATTGTGGCTGTGATTAGATATAACTAGGTTGCTAGTTGCTGATTAGGGTTTTCCAAGCCTTAACTGTAATTACAGTTAGCTTGAGTTTGTGCACTCCACTTGTGTTAGGCTCTAGGGTTAAATCTATATCTATAATCTTTCATTCCGCACTTCACTCCAAGGGAGTTGGGTAGACCATTAAGTTTTGTCTAGTGCAAAATTTGGTAACTCTATTCACCCCCCCTCTAGAGTAGTATCTATCCCTTCACTTTCAATTGGTATCAGAGGGAGGTTGACTGACTGTATAGGCTAACACCTAAGTCACAAGATCCTGATAGATACCAAAGCTTATAGATATTCACTATCATGGCCCAGTCCAAGGATTATTCAAGCACCAGACCTCCAACATGCAACTTAGCTAAGTTTGGCATCTGGAAGGCAAGGATAAAACTTTATATGAATTCTATTGATGAAAGTATTTTTGCTTCTATTTTGTCAGGTCCCCCAAGAGCACCTGCTGCTGCCACTGCCTCATCATCTGATATGAGTGCAATGCCTCCTCCAGATTATAATGATGAGTACAAGAAGGCCAAAATTGCAGATGCCAAGGCAATGAACATACTAGCTCAGACAATGTCTGATGAGGTGTTCCAGAAGGTTGCTGACTGCTCCTCAGCAAAGGCCATGTGGGACACACTGAACCAGATTATAGCTAGTTCAGCTGATGAAAGGAAGGACAGAAGGTCCAACCTGATCTCACAGTACGAGAACTTCAAGAAAACTGATGCTGAATCAGTTGAAGCTATGTACACCAAGCTCAGCTCAATCATCAATGAGCTGAGGACCCTGGACAAGGACATATCATTGACAGAGGTCAATGATAAGATTCTTATGTGCTTCCCTAGCACATGGGATCTAAGAATCTGGCCCATCAAGGAAGCCAGAAGTACTAATGAGATCTCCACTGAAGCTCTCCTCGGCAAGCTCAAGTCTTTTGAGTAAGTGCTGAAGACCAGAGAAGCAGAAGCTGAAGCAAAGACCCCCACTCCAACAAGAAAAGAGCAATCTCTAGCTCTTAAGGCTGCAGATGTTTCTGAAGGCAGCCAATCTAATGAGGAACTTATGGCACTGTTTGCCAAAAGGTTTCTCAAGATGGGGAGAAAGGAGTTCAGAAAGAAGTCTTCACTCTATGAAGACAAACCAAGGTATGATCGCTCTCCTGCTAAAGAAATTATATGTTATGGTTGCAGGAAGCCTGGACACATCTTGCCAGAGTGTCCAGAGGAGAAGAACAAAGAAAAGAGAAAAGATAAAGAACAGCACAGGAAGCACTCCAAGCCATCCTCCTACAAAAACAAAAAGAAGGAGAGAGGTTTCATTGCTGAAACCTGGAGTGATTCTGATGAAGAATCCTCCTTATCAAGCTCCAGTGAAGATGAGGAAGAGAAGAAGGCAAAAGAAGTTTACCTCATGGCAATAGATGCCTGCAGCAACCACTCTGCTGCAGAGAGTTCTGATTCTGATGAAGAGATGCCTACAGAAGATGAGGTACTTTCTTCTTATGATTTTACTTCAGAAGAATTTAAAGTAGAATTTAAATCTTTATGCTTAGATTTAATTAGCTCAGAAAAGGAAATAAAAGAACTTAGAAATAGGTTAGCTGACTCAGAATCAATAGCCTCTGAAAATGTTAGGTTAAAGGAAGAACTCACTACTTGTAGTGAAGAAATCAAATTTCTTAAAATAGAGTTAGCTAAGTCTAAGAGATTAGAAGAATCCCTTAATGGTAGAAGCCTTAAGCTGTTAGAAATTACCAGCATGACTAACACTAGGTCAGGTAATGATAAACTAGGCTTAGGAGCTTCTCCCAGTGAACCCCCAGTCCTTCTTAAAAATAATCTTTCAACTCCAGTGAACTTCATTTCAGCTAGTGGAAAGAAGAACACTGAGCAAGTAAATCTGGTTAATAAAACCTTAAATAAAGCTAAGAGAGAAAAGAGAAAGAAGTTCTTTAAAGAAATGCAAAGAGCGTCGAACGCCGCTCGACGATCGGAAGCTCCATGGTCGAACGAAGGTCGACGATCTGAGCACCCATCGTCGAACGTCGATCGACGATTTCAATATGATTTTCAAAATCACAATCAATTCCATAGAAACCTAAATGAGAATAGAAAACCCTAGGTTTGTTGACCCATCATCAGCATGGAGAATCCCACCTAGGAGATCTCACCCACTAGGTTATCACCCTCAGCCTGCATTCTCATACATTTCCAGTTTTTCTTATGTGAAAAACAAGGGACCCAAGGTTACCTGGGTCCACTCTGTCTAAATATTGTCTTGCAGGTGAAGGCCTATCCAATCACTCAAAATAAGTGGTATTTGGATAGTGGATGCTCTAAGCATATGACAGGAAATAAAGATCTTCTGTCAAAGTTCAAAGCTAAGCTCGGCCCAAAGGTTATCTTTGGAGACTCCAGCTATGGTCAGACAGAAGGCTATGGCAAGATCACAATTGGAGCAGTTACTTTCAAGAGAGTTGCTTATGTCAATGGACTGAAGCACAATTTGATTTCAGTCAGCCAGCTGTGTGATGCTGGCTACCAGGTTTCATTTTCTAACTCCTATTGCAACATTACTTTAAATAATAATATTGTTTTAGTAGGCATTAGAATAGGTAACATTTATTTAGTAGATTTCAATTCATCTCACTCTGAAATCTGCTTGTTTAATGAAGTAACCCTTAATAATAATTCCCTATGGCATAAGAGGCTTAGTCATGTAAACCTTAAAAATATATCTAGGTTATCTAAGCACAACCTTATTAGAGGTTTACCTTCTTGCCCCTACAAGAAGGAGAACCTATGCAAGGCTTGTCAGCTAGGCAAGCAAACCAAGAATTCTTTTAAATCTGTAAATAAAAGTGATTCTCCTAGGATCCTGTATTTATTACATTTGGACCTTTTTGGCCCAATAAATGTACAGAGCTTAGGAGGGAAGTATTACACATTAGTAATTGTAGATGACTTCTCTAGGTTCAGTTGGGTTTTCTTTTTGAGAACTAAGTCTGATAACTTCAAAGCCCTTACAGACTTTCTACTATGTGTGCAGACTGAGTACTCTACTCATATGGCCTTGATCAGAAGTGATCATGGTACTGAGTTTGACTCTCTTCTCATGCAAGAATTCTGTGAGAGAGAAGGTATCAAACATAGCTTCTCAGCTCCTAGAACTCCCCAACAAAATGGGGTAGTTGAAAGGAAGAATAGAACACTTATTGAAGCTGCTAGCACATTGTTGGCAGATGCTAACATGCCTCTATCCTATTGGGCAGAAGCTGTTAGTACAGCCAACTATGTCTTGAATAGAAGTTTGATACACAAACTTAAGTGTAAAACTCCTTATGAGTTGCTTAAAGGAAAGAAACCAAAAATTAATTATTTTAGAGTTTTTGGCTGTATTGTTTATATTCATAATAATAATAAAGAATATATTAGAAAGTTTGAAGCAAAAGCTTCAATGGGAATCATGCTTGGATATTGCCAAGTAAGCAAAGCTTATAGGGTTTATAACAAATCAACCTGTAAATGAAGAATCTGTGCATGTGACTTTTGATGAGTCTCAAATGTTTTACAAGGAGAAAGAAAATTCTCCTTCCTCAAGTTCTTTGCAGGTACATGATGCCCCTCAAAAAATTCTTCAACTTTCAACTCTTCAGATCACTGAATCAGATAGTGATGAAGACATTGCTGAAGCTATTGAAGCTGTAACTGTTCCACCAACAGTAGATCAAATTCCTCCTGAGGAATTAATCCCAACTGTTTCTGAAGATCACATCCCACCTACTGATATTGTCACACTTAGAGATCACCCCACATCTCAAGTGATTGGAGACATATCAGCTGGTGTGCAAACAAGACATCAATTAAGACAGGATGTGATGCATGCTTGTTTCCTCTCACAGGTTGAGCCCCTCACCTTTAAAGATGCAGAGCTAGATCCCCACTGGATCATTGCAATGCAAGAGGAACTCAATCAGTTTGAGAGATGTAAAGTTTGGACTTTGGTTCCAAGACCTAAAGGCCAACTGATCATAGGCACCAAGTGGGTGTATAGAAACAAGCTAGATGCAAATGGAATTATAGTAAGGAATAAAGCTAGGCTTGTAGCTCAGGGCTACAGACAGGAGGAAGGTATAGACTATGACCAAACCTTTGCTCATGTTGCAAGGCTAGAAGCAATAAGTATCTTCTTGGCCTATGCAGCCTTCATGAAGTTTAAGGTGTTCCAAATGGATGTCAAAAGTGCATTCCTGAATGGTGAGCTTAAGGAAGAGGTGTTTGTTGAACAACCACCAGGGTTTGTTTCTTCAACTCAGCCCTCACATGTGTTTAAGTTGCAGAAAGCTCTTTATGGACTAAAGCAAGCTCCTAGGGCCTGGTATGAGACCTTAGCTAGTTTCCTGTTAGAGCACAACTTTACTAGGGGAGTAGTTGATAGAACCCTTTTCGTCAAGCATCACAAGGACACAATCCTGTTAGTTCAGGTGTATGTAGATGATATTATTTTTGGCTCCACTGATCCCAAACTTTGCAAAAGGTCTCTGACCTGATGCACTCTAAGTTTGAGATGAGTAGCATGGGTGTGCTGTCTTACTTTCTTGGTCTCCAAGTTAAGCAAGATGCTGATGGTATCTTCATCTCCCAATCCAAATATGCCAAGGAATTGGTAAAGAAATTTGGGATGGCTGATGCTTCAGCAATGCCTACACCCATGGCTACTAATGTAGTTATTGATTCTAATGATCACGGAAAGCCAGTTGATCAAAAGAATTATAGGGCCATTTTGTTGGTTCCCTATTATATCTAACTGCAAGTAGGCCAGATATAATGTTTGCTACATGCCTTTGTGCTAGATTCCAGGTCAACCCCAAGGAATCTCATCTGATTCTTCTAAAGAGAATCCTGAGATACCTGAAGGGATGTCCAGATCTAGGACTTTGGTACCCAGCTGAGTCAGAGTTTGAATTAATTGGATATCTTATTCTGATTATGCTGGTTGCAGAGTTGACAGGAAGAGCACCTCAGGAACTTGCCAGTTCCTAGGAGAGAGATTGGTCTCTTGGTTCTGTAAGAAGCAGGCTTCTGTCTCAACTTCAACTGCAGAGGCTGAATATATAGCTGCTGCTAGTTGTTGTTCACAGATCCTGTGGATTCAAAACCAGCTTGTGGATTATGGTTACTCACACAAGAACACCAAGATCATGTGTGATAGTACCAGTGCTATCTCAATTGCACAAAATCCAGTGCACCACTCTAGAACGAAGCACATTGAGATTCGACACCATTTCCTGAGAGATTGTGTGGAAAAGAACAAGATTTGTCTTGAGTTCATATCCACTGAGTTTCAGAGAGGTGATATATTCACCAAGCCTTTAGATGAACAGAAGCATCTGTTCTTTTTAGTTCAACTAGGCATGATTAATGGACGAGACTAAGTGTGACTATATCTGCCTATGTTGAAATCTGTTTGAAGATAGTCGAACGACGTTCGAAGATAGTCGATCGGGTCAAGCCCATCGTCGACCTATGGTTGATGAAAGTTTGTCTGATTGAAGATCGTCGACCGACGTTCGACCATCGTCGAACAGGTCGAGCTCATCGTTGATCTCTGGATGACGATAGCCTGTTGTTTGAGAAGCCAGAAATAGTCGAACGATTGTCCGACTACTCTGCTTCTGAGCCGATCGTCGAACGGCCGTTCGACCATCGGGTCTAGATCTTTTTAATAGACCGACTATATCCGGTCTGATATAAAGCCGATAGTCGACCTAGGTCAAAAGATCTTTTGCTTTATCATCAACGGAGCGTGCCCTTTCGCATTCTGCTTTCCCGCTTGCGATTTTCTGCCGCTTCGTCCCCTTCGTCTTCTTCGTCCTTCTCGCGTTTCTCCAGCGAATCCATGGCGGTCTCTCCAGCAGTTCTAGCCGTCGTGAAGTTTGATGCAGGATTTAGCGTGGATTTCGACGCATTCAGCAGCTGCGATGCAAGAATCGTAGAAGTTTTCCAGCTATGCAGGGATCAGGGATTAGAGAAGTTAATGTCTGCAAGGATTAAGATAAACATTCTAGAAATCAAAGAATGGGCTTTCACGTCGTCTTCCACAAACGAATCGATGACTGGTACCATCGGCGGAGAAGAGGTAATCCTGACTCCGGCCGTTTTATCTGATGTTTTTGATTTAGTAAATGGTGACGAGGATTATGAGCAAGATGCTCAGGAATTCGGAAGAATGCTAGTTGAGCTGGGACATGCTGAGGGCATTCCCACGAAGCTGCTCAAAGTGAATTTTCCTTTCAAAATCAAGTTTCTGGCTGAGTTAGTAGGAAAAGTGCTCCTGGGTAAGCACTCTGCTCACGATAATATTACAAGGCAGCAATTCGCACTCATGTGTGCGATTGTTAATCGAAAAAGGATCAATTGGGCAGCAGTGATGTTTGATTTAATAAGGAAAAAGAATGGCAAGAAGGAAGTCACCCTAGGAAGGGTTATCGGTATTTTCCTGAAGGAAAGATTCCCCCAGCTGCTGAGTTCAACTGCAACAACAATCAACGCCAGCAAGAAGATGGATCCCCACCTGCTCTCAAAGTGGAAGAGAACTTTTGTGAAACCTGCTCCAGCAACATCTGAGGACACCAGGACTGTATCAGTCGCTCCTCACCCTGTTGAAGCTGGCTCAGCTCTTCCCTCTTCTTCTGCTGTGTTGTCTGCCTTAGTTGAAGTTCCATCAACTTCAACTGAAGTACGACCTTCCTCCTCTGCTGCTCCAGAAACAACTACGGTTGTTCCTCTTTCCCCTCCAGCATCTCCTCTACCTGCTCATCTGGCTAGGATATCTGCTCCTAGCTTTGATTTCCTAGGTTCTGAGAGGATTCCTACTCCTCCTCTGTCTCCCGTTCATTCCCCAATTAACTCTCCAGTTCAATCCCCTGTCCACACCATTTCTCATCCCAGCACCACTCCCATATCTGCTGCAGCTCCATCCACTTCACATCCTTCATCTATTGAGATCTCTCCTGAGCTTATCTCCCGCATTGTGGAGCTGATTACCCCGTCAATCAAAACCATGATTGAAGAGGCAATCGCTCCCCTTGCAGCCTCCATTGATCTCTTAACTGCCTCCATCAAATCCCTTTCAAAATCTGCTGAGCCATCTTCCTCAAGGGGCCTGGTTTCAGTACGCACTGAAATCAGGCAGGGGGAGATGTTCCATGAAGATGCCTCAGACCATCCTGCCTCCCCTCCAGCTATAAAAGATACAGTCATGTCTGCCTAGGAAGAATCTGCTCAAGCTGAGATAGAAATAGTTCCAGATGCTGTAATGACTGCCCAGGAAGAATCTGCTCCTGCTGAGAAAGAAATAGCTCCAGTTTTGTCTGATAAGGAAATAGCAGATGGAATCTTGCTATCTGAAATTGCAGTTAAAGTCTGCCTGGAAGATCTTACCACTCCTGTGATTGCTAGATTCTTAGAAGGAATTATAACTTCATATCTGAATGAATCATGGGAGATGGTTAAATATGAAGGTAACTCATTCATTCGTTTTTTTGATGAGTCGATTAATTTGTTAGTTTGTGAATTCCTGGAAGGAATGATTTCTGTTTATTTAGCAGATCTGTATTCATAATTCTACAGATGTTATTAGAGAGGATTTAGCTGCTCAGATCGTAGCAGTTGTTTCTGAAGCTGCCCCAAGTGTTTCTAATATCCCAGTAGATCCTGAACTAGAATCTTTTCTAGATGATAGAGAGGATGAATCTGAAAATCAAGATAAAGTCAAAGATGACTCTCCTGTTCTGAATTTGGAAGAAGTTCAAGCAAGTGCTGCCTGGGATTTGAGAGTACAGTCTTTAGAAGAGAAAGAAAAGGAATTACAAGTTGAAAAGTCAACCATCTGGGATGACTCTCCAGGGTTGGACTTAGATTCCCTTCTGGCTCTGGATGCCATGGAAGAGGAAAGAGAAAAATCTGCTCTTAAGCTTAAAGAAAAGGCTGTTTCTGAAGCCTATGATCCGTACGAAAATCCTCCATCATCTCCCTCTGATGATGAGGATGATTCTGATGTTTCTGAGAGATCAAAGAAAAAGAAAGCTGCTTCAAAGAAAAGGAAAGCTGCTGCTCCTCCTCCTCCAAGTAAAGATAATGACACTCCCTATTATATTTTGAAGGGCATTGACCCTAAATCCAAGGAATTTCAGCACTGGATGTGGTTTTCAAAGAATCAGCAGAAAGAAAGGAAAAGGACTAAGAGGTATGATAGTCCTGTCTCAAGATGGACTCCCAGAGGCCCTCCTCCTCCTCCTCCAGGTGCAGGAGCCTCTGGGAACCTATAATCTAATCCTGCTGCCTCTTCTGGAAGATCTGCTTCTTTTCAGCCCCAGCCAAGACAAAGTTATCAAAGCTCGCAAGGCAAATCGCAGTCTGAGAAAAGTGGTTCAAAAGATAAAGTATCTGAGGCTGCTCCTCCTGAGCCTGTTTATGAAAATCCAGAGCTTGATCCTAACTTTAGGATGGCTCGCTTTCAAGAACTAGTAGGAGCAGCTCAAATTAGAAAAGCTAGAGCCGAAGGAAAAGATACGACTGGTTTAACTACCATGTCTATTTATAGAAAGAAAGAGCTTGAAAAGTTCCAGGTTAATCCTGAGGTTTTTGACCCCTCCAAATACATGGAAAAGCATCCGGAAGCAGTAGTCCCAAGAACTGCAGAGCTGAAGATCATTGGTGCGCAGGACCTGAAAATGTCAAAGAAAGAATCTGATGATCCGTTAAGGAAAATATCTTTTGTTTCTAGCTCCTCTGTATCTAAGCATGACTCTGTTGATCCATAGTTTGATTAACTGCTAGCCTATATGAAAGTGAAGGGATAGATACTACTCTAGAGGGGGGGTGAATAGAGTTATCAAATTTTGCACAGACAAAACTTAATAGTCTACCCAACTCCCTTGGAGTGAAGTGCGGAATAAAAAGATTATAGATATTGATTTAACCTTAAAGCCTAACACAAGTGATGTGTACAAACACAAGCTAACTGTAATTACAGTTAAGCTTGGAAAAACCTAATCAGCAACTAGCAACCTAGTTATATCTAATCACAGCCACAATGCAGGAATTAAACAATTGAATCCAGACGACACAAGGAGATTTATAGTGGTTCCCCAAACAACTTGGGTACGTCCACTCTTCTACCAACACGGTAGGAATCCACTCAGGTTTTTGATCAGGTGCCCTGCCACCAACAGAATCTGATTCAGGTAGATTCAGAAACCCTTTAGACTTTTGATCAGGTGTCTAAAAACCAAGCACAGGTTTTTGATCAGGTGCCCTGCCACCAAGGGATACTTTTGAAGGGAGTAATAACCCTGTACAGGAGGGGGAAGAAGGTTAACATGTCTTCTCTATTTTACAATAGATTAGAGAAGCACAAAAACTTGCACTGAGCTAGAATGCTCTAAAGAATCAAGGCTCCCCCTGGCTCAAAGATGTCCAGGTGAAGTCTTGCTTCAGTGCAGAAAACTCTTCAGAAAGTTCTGAAGGAAAAGCTACAGGAAGAAAATAAATGACAAAAAGAAATCTCTTCAAGCAGCTATTCTTCTTCTTCTTCTTCAAAGAATCTCTGAGTTTGAACTTCCTGAAAGCAGGAGAACTCAGGTTGAAGAAGAGATGAGGATCTTAACACTTCTCAGTTAGATGGAGTTTGCTGAGAGCAGGAAGCTTGAACGCTTGAAAGCTTGAATGAACACAGGTTGGCTATTAGCTTCTGTTAACTAGCTTGAATCCTTCAGCAAAGGGTTCTTTTTATAATCATCATCAAGCAACGGCTCTCTTCCATTTGAATTATTTGTCTTCTTCTGAGCCTTGAGACCTGGGCTGTAAATATCAAAGAAGACAGAAATATCTCTGCAGCAAAACATTCTATAAAAAGGAATAAACCTCTTTCTAAGAAGCTGCAGGCTTAAATCAAATAATCAGAAGGACCAAATAAAGTCACATCAGAAATAATCTCTTTATAGCAAAGAAGAAGACTTTTCAGTCCAACGGCTATAAAGGGCTGTCAGCAGATAAAGTAAATTATAATGACAGCTAATAAGACAAACAACTTTATCTTAAAAGATTTGAACTCAGGCAAAAAGAATAGAGCAAATAATGCCTGGAAACTTTATCATACAGCTTGAAATAATGTGCCAGAAAATGTATTAAATTAATTAAATATAATAAATAAATACAAAATACAAAGGCAGGCAGAAAGCGTCGAACGACCTTCGGAGATCGTCGACCGACGCACGGAGATCGTCGATCTATCGGGCAGATAGTCGAACGATCCAGATAGTCGACCTATCGAAGAAGATAGTCGAACTACCCCGGCAGATAGTTGACCTATCAGAACAGATAGTCGAACTATCAGATAGTCGATCTATCTAGGACAGATAGTCGAACTATCAAGCGCATAGAGATAGTCGACCTATCAAGCAGATAGTCGACCTACCTCAGAAAACAGATAGTCGACCTATCAACAGATAGTCGACCTATCAACGCAGAACAGATAGTCGACCTATCAACAGATAGTCGAACTATCAGCGCAGAACAGATAGTCGACCTATCAACAGATAGTCGAACTATCAGCGCAGAACAGATAGTCGACCTATCAACAGATAGTCGAACTATCAGCGCAGAACAGATAGTCGACCTATCAACAGATAGTCGAACTATCAGCGCAGACCAAAGCGTCGACCAACTGATAGACGATCGTCGATCAGTCGATAGACGATAGTCGAACGGCGTTCGACCATAGTCGAACGAAAAACCTACTTAACCAAATTCTCAATTTGGAAAAGCGAGGACTCTACAGCTAGACTCCTAACCATTGACCATAGATATTTCTTGGGTCAAGGGGCACAAGGGAGAGGACTAAACTCAAATCAAACTAGGGTACCAACAATCTCCCCCTATTTGAGTTAAGTCTCTCAAAAACTAAAACAGCTAGCAATAGAATACTAAAAATGATTTAAGCAAATAGATAACAATAAACTGGCAGATTATCAATCAGATAGATAAATATAGCACAGCAGTTAATTAAACTATTTAAGAATCTTTAGAGTCTGGTAAAGGATCAGAAGAACTAGAAACAAAAGAAATTTTTCTTAGAGGGTCATCTGATTCTTTCTTCGACATCTTTAGGTCCTGCGCACCAATAATCTTCAGTTCTGTAGCCCTAGGGACAACAGCTTCAGGGTGCTTTTCCATGTATTTTGACGGGTCAAACATCTCAGGATTTACCTGGAACTTTTCAAATTCTTTCTTTCTATAAGCTGACATGGTAGTAAAACCAGTTATATCTTTTCCTTCAGCTCTTGCTTTTCTTATCTGAGCTGCTCCTACAAGTTCTTGAAAGCGAGCCATCCTAAAGTTAGGATCGAGCTCAGGATTTTCATATACGGGCTCAGGAGAAGCAGCATCAGCTATTTTATCTAGATAAGACATTAAAGAATACTTAGCAGATAGGTTCTTGCTAGATATTTTTAAAACAAAATAAACTATTTACCTTTTGATACAATTTCCTCAGTCTGTACTAGAGAAGGAGATGAAATTCTCTTCTTTGGAGAAGGAGGTGGGGAAAAGGTTGGTCTTTGTGCCACAGTCTCCTTCATTTGTCTTTGAGAACCATAAAATGATTTGCCTTGAGAGCTTTGATAACCTTGCCTTGGCTGGGGCTGAGCAGATGCAGATTTTCCAAAGGAGGCAGTAGGATGAGCTGAAAGGTTCCCAGAGGCTCCTGCACCTGGAGGAGGAGGAGGACCTCTGGGAGTCCATCTTGAGACAGGACTATCATACCTCTTGGTTCTTTTCCTTTCTTTTGCTGATTCTTCGAGAACCACATCCAATGCTTAAAATCCTTGGATTTAGGGTCAATGCCCTTCAAAATATAATACGGAATATCATTATCCTTGCTAGGAGGTGGAGGAGGAGCAGCTTTTCTTTTCTTTGCAGCAGATTTCTTTTTCTTTGACTTTTCAGAAACATCAGAATCATCATCATCAGAATGGGATGATGGAGGGTTCTCATAAGGATCATAGGCTTCTGAGACAGCCTTTTCTTTAAGCTTTGAAGTAGATTTCTCTTTTTCTTCTTCTATGGCATCCAAAGCCAGAAGGGAGTCTAAATCTAAACCTGGAGAGTCATCCCAGATGGATGACTTCTCAACTTGCAAATCTTTCTCTTTCTCTTTTAAAGATTGAACTCTTAAATTCCATGCTGCTCTTGCTTGAGCTTCTTCCAAACTCAGAACAGGAGAGTCAACTTTGACTTCCTCTTTCTCAGACTCATCTTCTTTATTATCTAAGAAGGATTCCAACTCAGGGTCTACTTGAGTAGCAAGAATACTTGGGTCAGCCTCAGAAACAACTGCTATGATTTGAGCAGCTAAATCTTCTTTAATAACATCTGAAAAATTATGAATATAGATCTGCTAAATAAACAGAGATCATTCCTTCAATGTATTCACAGACTATCAAATTAATAGACTCATCAACAAAACGAATGAAAGAGTTACCTTCATATTTAACCATCTCCCAGCAGTCATTCAGATAAGAAGTTATAATTCCTTCCAGGAATCTAACTATCACAGGAGAAGTTAGATCTTCTAAGCAGACTTTAACTGCAATCTCAGATAATAATATTCCATCTGCTATTTCTTTCTCAGACAAAACTGGAGCTAAATCTATCTCAGTCATTACAACATCTGGAGCTATTTCTATTTCAGCTGGAGGAGAGGCAGGAAGGACTGAGACATCTTCATGGAACATCTCCCCCTGCCTGATTTCAGTAGCTACTGAAACCAAGCCCCTAGAGGAAGATGGCTCAGCAGATTTTGAGATGGATTGGATGGAGGCAGTCAAACGGTCAATGGAGGCGGCAAGGGGAGCGATTGCCTCGTCAATCATGGTTTTGATTGACGGGGTAATCAGCTCCACAATGCGGGAGATAATCTCTGGAGAGATTTCAAAAGATGATGGATGAGAGGTGGATGGAGCAGCAGCAGATATGGTAGGGGTGCTGGGATGAGAAATAATGGGGACAGGGGATCGAACTGGAGATACAGCAGGAGAGTTAACAGGAGAATGAATGGGAGAATGAATTGGGGAATGAACGGGAGATACATGAGGAGTAGGAATTCTCTCTGATCCTAACAAATCGAAGCTAGGAGCAGATATCCTAGCCAGATATGTAGGTAGAGGAGAGGCTGGAGGGGAAGAAGGAACAACCGTAGTTGTTTCAGGGGCAGCAGAGGAAGAAAGTCTTACTTCAACTGAAGTTGATGGTACTTCAGCTGAGGCAGACGGCAATGCAGAGGAGGAGGAAGGAAGAGCTGAGCCAGCTTCAATAGGTTGAGGAGCGACTGATGCAGTCCTTGTGTCCTCAGATGGTGCTGGAGCAGATTTCACAAACGTCCTCTTCCACTTTGAGAATAGATGGGGATCCATCTTCTTGCTGGCATTGATGGTTGTTGCAGTAGAACTCAGCAGCTGGGGATATCTTTCCTTCAGGAAAATACCTATAACCCTTCCTAGGGTAACTTCCTTCTTTCCATTCTTTTTCCTGATTAAATCAAACAGAACTGCAGCCCAATTGATCCTTTTCCGATTAACAATTGCACACATAAGTGCGAATTGCTGCCTTGTTATGTTATCATGGGCAGAGTGCTTGCCCAGAAGCACTTTTCCAACTATCTCAGCCAAAAACTTGATTTTGAAAGGGAAGTTTACCTTGAGCAGCTTGGTGGGAATGCCCTCGGCATGTCCCAGCTCAACAAGCATCCTTCCGAACTCCTGAGCATCTTGCTCATAATCTTCGTCACCAATAACTAATCCAAACACATCAGATAGAACGGCCGGAGTCAGGATAACTTCTTCTCCGCCTATGGTACCAATCATCGATTCGTCTGAGGAAGACGACGTGAAAGCCCATTCTTTAATTTCTGGAATGTTGATCTTAATTCTTTCAGACATTAACTTCTCTAAACCTTGATCCCTGCAGAGCTGGAGAACTTCCACTATTCCGGCATCGCAGCTACTGAATGCTTCAAAATCCACACTGAATCCTGCATCAAACTTGACGACGGCTAGAACAGCTGGGGAAACCGCCATTGAATCGCTGGAGAAACGCGAGAAGGAGGAGGAAGACGAAGGGGACGAAACTGCAGAAAATCGCAAGCGGGAAAGCAGAATGCGAAAGGGCACGCTCCGTCGACGATAAAGCAAAAGATCTTTTGACCTAGGTCGACTATCGGCTTTATATCTGACCGGATATAGTCGGTCTATTAAAAAGATCTTGACCCGATGGTCGAACGGTCGTTCGACGATCGGCTCAGAAGCAGAGTAGTCGGACAATCGTTCGACTATTTCTAGCTTCTCAAACAACAGGCTATCATCATCCAGAGATCGACGATGAGCCCAACCTGTTCGACGATGGTCGAACGTCGATCGACGATCTTCAAACAGATAAGCTATCATTAACCAGAGGTCGACGATAGGCTTAAACCGTTCGACTATCTTCGAACGTCGTTCGACTATCTTCAAACAGATTTCAACATAGGCAGATAAAGTCACACTTAGTCTCGTCCATTGATCATGCCTAGTTGAACTAAAAAGAACAGATGCTTCTGTTCTTCTAAAGGCTTGGTGAATATATCACCTCTCTGAAACTCAGTGGATATGAACTCAAGAAAGATCTTGTTCTTTTCCACACAATCTCTCAGGAAATGGTGCCTAATCTCAATGTGCTTCGTTCTAGAGTGGTGCACTGGATTTTGTGCAATTGAGATGGCACTGGTACTATCACACATGATCTTGGTGTTCTTGTGTGAGTAACCATAATCCACAAGCTGGTTTTGAATCCACAGGATCTGTGAACAACAACTAGCAGCAGCTATATATTCAGCCTCTGCAGTTGAAGTTGAGACAGAAGCCTGCTTCTTACAGAACCAAGAGACCAATCTCTCTCCCAGGAACTGACAAGTTCCTGAGGTGCTCTTCCTGTCAACTCTGCAACCAGCATAATCAGAATCAGAATATCCAATTAATTCAAACTCTGACTCAGCTGGGTACCAAAGTCCTAGATCTGGACATCCCTTCAGGTATCTCAGGATTCTCTTTAGAAGAATCAGATGAGATTCCTTGGGGTTGACCTGGAATCTAGCACAAAGGCATGTAGCAAACATTATATCTGGCCTACTTGCAGTTAGATATAATAGGGAACCAACAATGGCCCTATAATTCTTTTGATCAACTGGCTTGCCGTGATCATCAGAATCAATAACTACATTAGTAGCCATGGGTGTAGGCATTGCTGAAGCATCAGCCATCCCAAATTTCTTTACCAATTCCTGGCATATTTGGATTGGGAGATGAAGATACCATCAGCATCTTGCTTAACTTGGAGACCAAGAAAGTAAGACAGCACACCCATACTACTCATCTCAAACTTAGAGTGCATCAGGTCAGAGAACCTATTGCAAAGTTTGGGATCAGTGGAGCCAAAAATAATATCATCTACATACACCTGAACTAACAGGATTGTGTCCTTGTGATGCTTGACGAAAAGGGTTCTATCAACTACTCCCCTAGTGAAGTTGTGCTCTAACAGGAAACTAGCTAAGGTCTCATACCTGGCCCTAGGAGCTTGCTTTAGTCCATAAAGAGCTTTCTGTAACTTAAAAACATAAGAAGGCTGAGTTGAAGAAACAAACCCTGGTGGTTGTTCAACAAACACCTCTTCTTTAAGCTCACCATTTAGGAATGCACTTTTGACATCCATTTGGAACACCTTAAACTTCATGAAGGCTGCATAGGCCAAGAAGATCCTTATTGCTTCTAGCCTTGCAACAGGAGCAAAGGTTTGGTCATAGTCTATACCTTCCTCCTGTCTGTAGCCCTGAGCTACAAGCCTAGCTTTATTCCTTACTATGATTCCATTTGCATCTAACTTGTTTCTATACACCCACTTGGTGCCTATGATCAGTTGGCCTTTAGGTCTTGGAACCAAAGTCCAAACTTTACATCTCTCAAACTGATTGAGCTCCTCTTGCATTGTAATGATCCAGTGGGGATCTAGCTCTGCATCTTTAAAGGTGAGGGGTTCAACCTGTGAGAGGAAACAAGCATGCATCACATCCTGTCTTAATTGATGTCTTGTTTGCACACCAGCTGATATGTCTCCAATCACTTGAGATGTAGGGTGATCTCTAAGTGTGACAATATCAGCAGGTGGGATGTGATCTTCAGCAACAGTTGGGATTAATTCCTCAGGAGGAATTTGGTCTACTGTTGGTGGTACAACAACAGCTTCAACAGCTTCAGCAATGTCTTCATCACTGTCTGATTCAGTGATCTGAAGAGTTGATAGTTGAAGGATTTCTTGAGGGGCATCATGTACCTGCAAAGAACTAGAGGAAGGAGAATTTTCTTTCTCCTTGTAAAACATCTGATGCTCATCAAATGATACATGCACAGATTCTTCTATCTTACAGGTTGATTTGTTATAAACCCTATAAGCTTTGCTTACTTGGGAATATCCAAGCATGATTCCCATTGAAGCTTTTGCTTCAAACTTTCTAATATATTCTTTATTATTATTATGAATATACACAATACAGCCAAAAACTCTAAAGTAATTAATTTTTGGTTTCTTTCCTTTAAGCAACTCATAAGGAGTTTTACACTTAAGTTTGTGTATCAAACTTCTATTCAAGACATAGTTGGCTGTACTAACAGCTTCTGCCCAATAGGATAGAGGCATGTTAGCATCTGCCAACAATGTGCTAGCAGCTTCAATTAGTGTTCTATTCTTCCTTTCAACTACCCCATTTTGTTGGGGAGTTCTAGGAGCTGAGAAGCTATGTTTGATACCTTCTCTCTCACAGAATTCTTGCATGAGAAGAGAGTCAAACTCAGTACCATGATCACTTCTGATCAAGGCCACATGAGTAGAGTACTCAGTCTGCACACAAAGTAGAAAGTCTGTAAGGGCTTTGAAGTTATCAGACTTAGTTCTCAAAAAGAAAACCCAACTGAACCTAGAGAAGTCATCTACAATTACTAATGTGTAATACTTCCCTCCTAAACTCTGTACATTTATTGGGCCAAAAAGGTCCAAATGTAATAAATACAGGATCCTAGGAGAATCACTTTTGTTTACAGATTTAAAAGAATTCTTGGTTTGCTTGCCTAGCTGACAAGCCTTGCATAGGCTCTCCTTCTTGTAGGGGCAAGAAGGTAAACCTCTAACAAGGTTGTGCTTAGATAACCTAGATATATTTTTAAGGTTTACATGACTAAGCCTTTTATGCCATAGGGAATTATTATTAAGGGTTACTTCATTAAACAGGCAGATTTCAGATTGAGATGAATTAAAATCTACTAAATATATATTACCTATTCTAATACCTACTAAAACAACATTATTATTTAAAGTAATATTGCAAGAGAAATTAGAAAATGAAACCTGGTAGCCAGCATCACATAGCTGGCTGACTGAAATCAGATTATGCTTTAGTCCATTGACATAAGCAACTCTCTTGAATGTAACTGCTCCAATGGTGATCTTGCCATAGCCTTCTGTCTGACCACAGCTGGAGTCTCCAAAGATAACCTTTGGGCCGAGCTTAGCTTTGAACTTTGACAGTAGATCTTTATTTCCTGTCATATGCTTAGAGCATCCACTATCCAAATACCACTTGTTTTGAGTGATTGGATAGGCCTTCACCTGCAAGACAATTATTTAGACAGAGTGGACCCAGGTAACCTTGGGTCCCTTGTTTTTCACATAAGAAAAACTGGAAATGTATGAAAATGCAGGCTGAGGGTGATAACCTAGTGGGTGAGATCTCCTAGGTGGGATTCTCCATGCTGATGATGGGTCAACAAACCTAGGGTTTCTATTCTCATTTAGGTTTCTATGGAATTGGTTGTGATTTTGAAAATCATATTGAAAACGTCGATCGACGTTCGACGATGGGTGCTCAGATCGTCGACCTTCGTTCGACCATGGAGCTTCCGATCGTCGAGCTGCGTTCGACGCTTTTTGCATTTCTTTGAAAAACTTCTTTCTCTTTTCTCTCTTAGCCTTATTTAATGTTTTATTTACCAGATTTACTTGCTCAGTGTTCTTCTTTCCACTAGCTGAAATGAAGTTCACTGGAGTTGAAAGGTTATTTTTAAGAATAAATGGGGGTTCACTGGGAGAAGCTCCTAAGCCTAGTTTATCATTACCTGACCTAGTGTTAGTCATGCTGGTAATTTCTAACAGCTTAAGGCTTCTACCATTAAGGGATTCTTCTAATCTCTTAGACTTAGCTAACTCTATTTTAAGAAATTTGATTTCTTCACTACAGGTAGTGAGTTCTTCCTTTAACCTAATGTTTTCAGAGGCTATTGATTCAGAGTCAACTAACCTATTTCTAAGTTCTTTTATTTCCTTCTCTGAGCTAATTAAATCTAAACATAAAGATTTAAATTCTACTTTAAATTCTTCTGAAGAAAAATCATAAGAAGAAAGTACCTCATCTTCTGTAGGCATCTCTTCATCAGAATCAGAACTCTCTGCAGCAGAGTGGTTGCTGCAGGCATCTATTGCCATTAGGCAAACTTCTTTTGCCTTCTTCTCTTCCTCATCTTCACTGGAGCTTGATGAGGAGGATTCTTCATCAGAATCACTCCAGGTTTCAGCAATGAAACCTCTCTCCTTCTTCTTGTTTTTGTAGGAGGATGGCTTGGAGTGCTTCCTGTGTTGTTCTTTGTCTTTTCTCTTTTCCTTGTTCTTCTCCTCTGGACACTCTGGCAAGATGTGTCCAGGCTTCCTGCAACCATAACATATAATTTCTTTAGCAGGAGAGCGATCATACCTTGGTTTGTCTTCATAGCGTGAAGACTTCTTTCTGAACTCCTTTCTCCCCATTTTGAGAAATCTCTTGGCAAACAGTGCCATAAGTTCCTCATTAGATTGGCTGCTTTCAGAAACATCTGCAGCCTTAAGAGCTAGAGATTGCTCTTTTCTTTTAGGAGTGGGGGTCTTGGCTTTAGCTTCTGCTTCTGTGGTCTTCAGCACTTGCTCAAAAGACTGGAGCTTGCCAAGGAGAGCTTCAGTGGAGATCTCATTAGTACTTCTGGCTTCTTTGATGGGCCAGATTCTTAGATCCCATGTGCTAGGGAAGCACATAAGAATCTTATCATTGACCTCTGTCAATGATATGTCCTTGTCCAGGGTCCTCAGCTCATTGATGATTGAGCTGAGCCTGGTGTACATAGCTTCAACTGATTCAGCATCAGTTTTCTTGAAGTTCTCGTACTGTGAGATCAGGTTGGACCTTCTGTCCTTCCTTTCATCAGCTGAACCAGCTACAATCTGGTTCAGTGTGTCCCATATGGCCTTTGCTGAGGAGCAATCAGCAACCTTCTGGAACACCTCATCAGACATAGTCTGAGCCAGTATGTTCATTGCTTTGGCATCAGCAATTTTGGCCTTCTTGTACTCATCATTATAATCTGGAGGAGGCACTGCACTCATATCAGATGATGAGGCAGTGGCAGCAGCAGGTGCTCTTGGGGGACCTGACAAAATAGAAGCAAAAATACTTTCATCAATAGAATTCATATAAAGTTTGATCCTTGCCTTCCAGATGCCAAACTTTGCTAAGTTGCATGCTGGAGGTCTGGTGCTTGAATAATCCTTAGACTGGGCCATGATAGTGAATATCTATAAGCTCTTGGTATCTATCAGGATCTTGTGACTTAGGTGTTAGCCTATTCAGTCAGTCAACCTCCCTCTGATACCAATTGAAAGTGAAGGGATAGATACTACTCTAGAGGGGGGGTGAATAGAGTTATCAAATTTTGCACAGACAAAACTTAATAGTCTACCCAACTCCCTTGGAGTGAAGTGCGGAATAAAAAGATTATAGATATTGATTTAACCTTAAAGCCTAACACAAGTGATGTGTACAAACACAAGCTAACTGTAATTACAGTTAAGCTTGGAAAAACCTAATCAGCAACTAGCAACCTAGTTATATATAATCACAGCCACAATGCAGGAATTAAACAATTGAATCCAGACGACACAAGGAGATTTATAGTGGTTCCCCAAACAACTTGGGTACGTCCACTCTTCTACCCACACGGTAGGAATCCACTCAGGTTTTTGATCAGGTGCCCTGCCACCAACAGAATCTGATTCAGGTAGATTCAGAAACCCTTTAGACTTTTGATCAGGTGTCTAAAAACCAAGCACAGGTTTTTGATCAGGTGCCCTGCCACCAAGGGATACTTTTGAAGGGAGTAATAACCCTGTACAGGAGGGGGAAGAAGGTTAAGATGTCTTCTCTATTTTACAATAGATTAGAGAAGCACAAAAACTTGCACTGAGCTAGAATGCTCTAAAGAATCAAGGATCCCCCTGGCTCAAAGATGTCCAGGTGAAGTCTTGCTTCAGTGCAGAAAACTCTTCAGAAAGTTCTGAAGGAAAAGCTACAGGAAGAAAATAAATGACAAAAAGAAATCTCTTCAAGCAGCTATTCTTCTTCTTCTTCTTCTTCAAAGAATCTCTGAGTTTGAACTTCCTGAAAGTAGGAGAACTCAGGTTGAAGAAGAGATGAGGATCTTAACACTTCTCAGTTAGATGGAGTTTGCTGAGAGCAGGAAGCTTGAACGCTTGAAAGCTTGAATGAACACAGGTTGGCTATTAGCTTCTGTTAACTAGCTTGAATCCTTCAGCAAAGGGTTCTTTTTATAATCATCATCAAGCAACGGCTCTCTTCCATTTGAATTATTTGTCTTCTTCTGAGCCTTGAGACCTGGGCTGTAAATATCAAAGAAGACAGAAATATCTCTGCAGCAAAACATTCTATAAAAAGGAATAAACCTCTTTCTAAGAAGCTGAAGGCTTAAATCAAATAATCAGAAGGACCAAATAAAGTCACATCAGAAATAATCTCTTTATAGCAAAGAAGAAGACTTTTCAGTCCAACGGCTATAAAGGGCTGTCAGAAGATAAAGTAAATTATAATGACAGCTAATAAGACAAACAACTTTATCTTAAAAGATTTGAACTCAGGCGAAAAGAATAGAGCAAATAATGCCTGGAAACTTTATCATACAGCTTGAAATAATGTGCCAGAAAATGTATTAAATTAATTAAATATAATAAATAAATACAAAATACAAAGGCAGGCAGAAAGCGTCGAACGACCTTCGGAGATCGTCGACCGACGCACGGAGATCGTCGATCTATCGGGCAGATAGTCGAACGATCCAGATAGTCGACCTATCGAAGAAGATAGTCGAACTACCCCGGCAGATAGTCGAACTATCAGAACAGATAGTCGAACTATCAGATAGTCGATCTATCTAGGACAGATAGTCGAACTATCAAGCGCACAGAGATAGTCGACCTATCAAGCAGATAGTCGACCTACCTCAGAAAACAGATAGTCGACCTATCAACAGATAGTCGACCTATCAACGCAGAACAGATAGTCGACCTATCAACAGATAGTCGAACTATCAGCGCAGAACAGATAGTCGACCTATCAACAGATAGTCGAACTATCAGCGCAGAACAGATAGTCGACCTATCAACAGATAGTCGAACTATCAGCACAGAACAGATAGTCGACCTATCAACAGATAGTCGAACTATCAGCGCAGACCAAAGCGTCGACCAACTGATAGACGATCGTCGATCAGTCGATAGACGATAGTCGAACGGCGTTCGACCATAGTCGAACGAAAAACCTACTTAACCAAATTCTCAATTTGGAAAAGCGAGGACTCTACAGCTAGACTCCTAACCATTGACCATAGATATTTCTTGGGTCAAGGGGCACAAGGGAGAGGACTAAACTCAAATCAAACTAGGGTACCAACACTATATTTGTTTATCTGTTTGATAATCTGCTAGTCTATTTCCTGTATTTTTTAGTGTTCTATAGCTAGCTGTTTGTTTTAGTTTTTGAGAGACTTAACTCAAATAGGGGGAGATTGTTGGTACCCTAGTTTGATTTGAGTTTAGTCCTCTCCTTTGTGCTCCTTGACCCAAGAAATATCTATGGTCAATGGTTAGAAGTCTAGCTGTAGAGTCCTCACTTTTCCAGATTGAGAATTTGGTTAAGTAGTTTTTCGTTCGACTATAGTCGAACGCGGCTCGACTATCGTCTATCGGCTGATCGACGATCGTCTATCAGTTGGTCGACGCTCTGTCTGCGTTGATAGTTCGACTATCTGTTGATAGGTCGACTATCTGTTCTGCGCTGATAGTTCGACTATCTGTTAATAGGTCGACTATCTGTTCTGCGCTGATAGTTCGACTATCTGTTGATAGGTCGACTATCTGTTCTGCGCTGATAGTTCGACTATCTGCTTGATAGGTCGACTATCTGTTTGCGCTTGATAGTTCGACTATCTGTCCTGATAGATCGACTATCTAATAGTTCGACTATCTGTTCTGATAGGTCGACTATCTGCCGGGGTAGTTCGACTATTCTCTTCGATAGGTCGACTATCTGGATCGTTCGACTATCTGCCCGATAGATCGACGATCTCCGTGCGTCGGTCGACGATCTCCGAAGGTCGTTCGACGCTTTCTGCCTGCCTTCATATTTTGTATTTATTTATTATATTTAATTAATTAATACATTTTCTGGCACATTGTTTTAAGTTGTATGATAAACTTACCAGGCAATATTTGCTCCATCTCTTTTTCTTGAGTCAAATCTTTTTTAAGATAAAGTTGTTTGTCTTATTAGCTGTCATTATAAATTACTTTATCTGTTGTCAGCCCTTTATAGCCGTTAGACTGAAAAGTCTTCTTTTTGCTATAAAGAGATTATTTCTGATGTGACTTTATTTAGTCCTTCTGTTATTTGATTTGGTCCTGCAGCTTCTTAGAAAAAGGGTTATTCCTTTTATAGAATGTTTTGCTGCAGAGATATTTCTGTCTTCTTGATATTTACAGCCCAGGTCTCAAGGCTCAGAAGAAGACAAATAATTCAAATGGAAGAGAGCCGTTGCTTGCTGCTATTATATAAAGAACCCTTTGAAGAAGGATTCAAGCTAGTCAATAGTGAAGAGAAAATAGTCAATAGTTGAGAGCTAATAGCTAACCAGTTGTTCATTCAAGCTTTCAAGCCTTCATCAAGTTCAAGCTTTCTGCTCTCAGCAATTTCCATCTAACTGAGAAGTGTTAAGATCTTCGACTCTTCTTCAACCTGAGTTCTCCTGCTTTCAGGAAGTTCAAACTCAGAGATCCTTTGAAGAAGAAGAAGAAGAAGATAGCTGCTTGAAGATCTTTGATTTTATTATTTATTTTCTTCCTGTAGCTTTTCCTTCAGAACTTTCTGAAGAGTTTTCTGCACTGAAGCAAGACTTCACCTGGACATCTTTGAGCCAGGGGGAGCCTTGATTCTTTAGAGCATTCTAGCTCAGTGCAAGTTTTTGTGCTTCTCTAATCTATTGTAAAATAGAGAAGACATCTTAACCTTCTTCCCCCTCCTGTACAGGGTTATTACTCCCTTCAAAAGTATCCCTTGGTGGTAGGGCACCTGATCAAAAACCTGTGCTTGGTTTTTAGACACCTAATCAAAAGTCTAAAGGGTTTCTGAATCTACCTGAAGCAGATTCTGTTGGTGGCAGGGCACCTGATCAAAAACCTGAGTGGATTCCTACCGTGTGGGTAGAAGAGTGGACGTACCCAAGTTGTTTGGGGAACCACTATAAATTTCCTTGTGTCGTCTGGATTCCATTGTTTAATTCCTGTATTGTGGCTGTGATTAGATATAACTAGGTTGCTAGTTGCTGATTAGGTTTTTCCAAGCCTTAACTGTAATTACAGTTAGCTTGAGTTTGTGCACTCCACTTGTGTTAGGCTCTAGGGTTAAATCTATATCTATAATCTTTCATTCCGCACTTCACTCTAAGGGAGTTGGGTAGACCATTAAGTTTTGTCTAGTGCAAAATTTGATAACTCTATTCACCCCCCCTCTAGAGTAGTATCTATCCCTTCACTTTCAGGATGTATACTTAGAGTGGGAACCATAGGTAACAAGTCATTTTAAATTTCCAATGTTTTATTTCTAGATAGACTTAAGCACAACCAAATTTCTATTAGCCAACTTTATTATAAGTGTCTAGATGTTATATTTGAATCTTCTACAAATACATGCAAAATCATTGATGGCAAAACTACTAATGTCTTACTTGTTACTTTTAGAACTCATAATGTTTATACTGTTACTTTTGATGATATGTGTGCGTCTGATTTGAAATGCTTAGTCACTAAAAATGAAGAATTAGATCTTTTGCATAGGAGACTAAAACATTCTAGAAGCAAGTTAATTGTAAAACTATCGCAAAACAAACTTGTACGTGGACTTCCCAAACTGACTGGTCATTTAAACTCCTTGTGTGCTCTTTTTCAAAAAAGTTAAATTTATTAAAACTTCTTTTAAAAGCAAAAATGACGTTTACACAACTAAACCTAAAAGTTAGGGTTAGATCTAATATACTCTAGAGGGGGTGAATAGAGTATTTCTAAGTAATTAAAATCTTTTGCTGAAAAATATAACTTGTTCCTAAACTGAGATGCTATATCAATGCACAGTAGATTAAACTAATAGAAATCACAGAATACTAACTATCACAGGCACAGCAAGAACAAATGAAAAAGGCAACCAAACAACACAAGAATTTTATAGTGGTTCCCGAACCTGGGTACATCCACTCTTCTACCACCCTGGTAGGAATCCACTCAGGTTTTTGTTCAGGTGACTGCCACTAATGTGCTTTTGGTAAGGTGCTCAAAAACCAAACCTCAAGTCTTTTGGTTAGGAGATTTGCAACTAGGAATCACTTTTGAAGGGAGTAAAGAAACCTTTTTACAAAGGGGGGTGAGAGAGTGATGATGTCTTCACTTTCTCAAGTATTCAACTGAGAAGACTCTGTGAATTTGATGGTGGCAAAAGCTCCCCCTAAAATACTGAATTTATTCAGGGTGAAAGGAGCTTTTTTCAGGGTGATAGGCCTTCAAGCTTTAAACTTCAACTAGAAGATCTTCAGGAACTTCTTTGACTAATACAGTAGTTGTTGTCCTTTAAAATTTTCTGAGGGGATGACAGAAGAATAAGACTCTTGATTTGAAATGTTGTTCTCCTTCTTCTGAAATCTATTCTTCTCCTGGTCTAGCAGTTCTTTCTTTCTAACACTTTGTTGTCAAGAGAGAGTGAGAGCAGATAGAATCCTTGTTGTGAGACAATGGTGTTCTACTCTTCCAGACTAATTTTCTATGTGTTTGTATCAGTTGTATATTCTGGAAGAGTAATAATCCATCTTTTATATTTTATATATAAATGTCCTTTTGAATTTTGAAATCCTTTCTGCATTCAATGTTGAAGGCCAGAGAATATTTTGTATTGATTTATTTCCCCAACTGTCCCTTTGGAAAATGGCAGGCAATAATCCTAATGAAGACCATAATTAATTCTCTTATCTAACGGTAATATTCAGAGAATATTAGATCATTAATTACTCTGGAATCATTGCAATATAATAGGAATAGAAGAGGGAAACAACCAAGTCTGGATTTGTCGACCTGAGTCCATAGTTCGTCGAGCTGAGAATAGCTATTCGTCGAGCTGAAGTCCAAGATTGTCAACCTCTGAATGGCTGACTACTGCTTGACGAGTTTCCTATTATGCGCACCAAGTTTGCCGAGCTGATGTCCAAGATCATCTACCTGAGACCTGAGAACTGAGTTCGTCTAGCTGAGGTCTAAGATTGTCGGCTTGATTTTTGATTCTGGACTTAGACTGTTTTCTGGTGCTGAGTGTTGAAACATCATTTTGGCATTGAGTGTGATGATATCGGTCGTTGAGTGTTGAATCACCATTTTGGCATTGAGTGTGATGTTCACTGGCATTGAGTGTTGAAAAATCTGGTCCAGAATTAGTTGATCTGTGACTAGATAACAAAGTTCATCTAGCTGATGTTCTATGTTTGTCGACTGAAGTTTGACATAGAAGTGTTGTCACTTTGTCAAAAGTTCGTCGAGCTGAGAACCAAGTTCATCTAGCTCAGCTCAGAGAATTGTCTCTGAGTTCGTCGAGTTGAGCACGACTTTCATGGACCTGAGATCGACGAACGTAGAACTCTTTTTCTAAGTCTTAATATTTCTCTAAGTCTTGAATCTCTGGCAGTGTTAAAGGTTGGTCCCTGACATTGTTGACTTCTAAGGACTAGACCTACACTCTAGGACTCAACCATGACCCTGGCTAAACATGTTGGGTCATATCCTAACTTAGTGAACCTAGCCCAAATCAAACTAGGGATCCAACAATCTCTCCCTATTTGGGTGAGGTCACTAATTACAGAGTTAATGGTAAAAAGAAATGTACAAAGCAAATATATATATATATATCTGGAAGAGAATGAAATAATATATATGCAGAAGATATATTTACACAATTAGCTTTGTATCATAGAACACAGTTTTTAAAAAGTATACCATACACATAGGAGTTCAGGTTCTATTTCTTCTATTTCTCTGCTTCTTTGCTCTTATCCCTAGGCTGAGTAAAGATGATTTCCCTGTTAGGATTATCAACTTTTTTCATTGATATGTACATATTTGCTGCTCCAATCACTATCAGGGTGGAGGTTCTGGGTACTACAACCTCTGGTTGTATTGTCATGTACTCTGCAGGATTAAACACTTTCTTGCTCACTTGAAGTTTATCTAGTTCTTTTTCTCTGTATAAAGACATAGTTGTGAACTTTTTTGGATCTTCACCCTCTTCTCTAGCCTTCTTTATTTGCTACAGACCAATCAACTCTTAGAGCCTTGTCATCCTGAAGTTAGGATTAACATCCTGACTAACTGATGATTGATCATCTTATGGGGGTATCAGGGTAACAGGATTGAATTGAGTGGTCTGTGCTTGGAAATTTGTTACTTTTTTGCTTTCATCACACTTAGTATACAGAGACTTTGGAGGAGCAGTCTCACAATATTTTCTTTTGGGCTTGTTGGATTCTGTGTGCCTTCTTTGTTGAGCTTGCTGTTTGGGAGGTGAGAACTCTGATTTCTGATAAACTACCTCCTTTATTTGCTATGTATAACTGACATTCCTTTGCTTTCTGCTTCCTTGATAATGGTGTCTAGATGACCTTTCCTGACTTTTATATGTTTTGGTGAAGTATGTAGGCTTGGAAGGTACATCTATCCCTTGAGAAGTAGTTCCTGAGGCACCAGCAATAGGAGGAGGAGGAGGAGGACATCTCTTGAATTTCTATGGGGGAGGAGAATATCTTCTGATCTTCTTCCTTGCCTTTTGTTCATTTTTAGACAGCCACATCCAAGCTTGCAAACCCTTGTATGGAGTTATGTTCTGAAGAATGTAATAGGGTGTGTCATTTGCTGGATTGGGTTTTGGGGCAGGAGGTGGAGGAGCTTTCCTTTTCTTTGAAACTTTCTTCCTCCTTGGGTCCTCATCAGAACCATCATCATCATCATCATACGAAGGCTAAGGATTGTCATACATGGCATCAATCTCTCTTATTGTGTCATCAGAAATTATTATCTTTTCTATCTTTGAAGGAACTGGAGAAGCAGGAGAACTATGCACATTAGTGCTTTCACCAGCTAACTTATTTTGTTCTTCTATGTCAGCCTTGACCAGTGCATCTAGATCAGGAATTGGAGAATCATCCATAACATAAACTGGTGTTATAGGTGATGAGATGGTGGGGGAAACAACTCTGGGAAGAGACTCTGGAGCTACAAAAGTGGCCCTGAGCCAAATTGGTGTGGTATATAGAATTATAGCCAAAGATGGCTTAGTGCTTTCTGTTAATACATCTGCTGCTATAACTTCTTCTTGTACATCTTCTGCTATAACTTCTTCTATTGCTACATCTTCTGCTGCTTCTACTTTGTCCATATCCTTTTCAACTGATTCTGCTACTATTTCTTTATTCATATCCTTTTCAAGTGATTCTGCTATTGCTGCTGCTACTGCTACAACTGCTACTTCTTCTTCATGAAGTATCTCCCCCTTCCTGGTTTCAGGAGGTATTAAAGCCAGTCCCCCAACTAAACAGGGACCATTTGTTAAGGCAATAATTTGTGCAGCTAGAGAGGAGATGGAGGAAGCAAGAGGAGAGATAGCCTCTACTAAGAGTGATTTTAGGAGGGGTGTGAGGAGGGTAATGAGTGGGGAGACAGGGAGGGATCCAAGTGTGGAGAGGTAGATATTATGGCAGTAGTTGGTTAAGTGGATATGGTAGTTGCTGGTGGAGTTAGAGGTGGAGGAGGAGTTGGAGATTTTATGTGATTGTCTTGGTGTGAGACATCTGGAGGAGATGGAGTGTTAAGAGGGGATGATAGGAGGTTTAAGGATGGGAGGGATGATAGGTTGGTTTGGGGGATATCGACTAAATGTCTTGGAAGAGGAGATTTGGGAGGTGAGGGTATTGATGTGTCATGCTGGGGGGATGGATTATTAGATGGAATGTTGGTTGGAGAGGATGGAATTTGGGATGTTGGAGGTGTAGAGGCAGGGACTGTAATTGTAGTGGAAGGTGGGGTTGGTTGTATTGATTGTTAGGATGGAACCTTAGGAGCTGGAGGTTGTGGCGGGGTAGAAGGGATCTTTTCAATGGGGTGGGGAGTGGCTGGTACAACCCTGGTACTTTCAAAAGTTTTTGTGGAAGAGGAGGGAGCCTTGGTTGGCTTAGTGATTGTCCTCTCCCACTTACTAAACAGAGCACAAGTGAGTCTCTTGCTAGCATTAATGAATATGGTTGGTGAGACCAGTGATTCAGCAACCTTCTCCTTGAGGAAGATCACTAGGATCCTTCCAAAGCAAACCTCCTTTTTGTTGTTCTTTTTTCTAATCAGATCAAACAAGATCTTGCCCAATTCATTGTTTTTTTATTCACTATAGCACACAAGACCAGGAACTGATGCCTGGTGATATACTCATGTACAGTGTGTTTCCCGAGCAGCACCTTCCCCACAATGTATGCAAGAAACTTGTACTTTGCAGACAAATGTTTCTTGAGCAATTTATTGGGTGTTTGTCCCGAATACCCCATCATGCTAAGCATTATATCGAATTCCTCCGAATTTATTTCTAATTCTTCATCACCATTACTCAATCCAAAAATTTCAGTTAAAACATCGGGGGTAAGAGAAATAGTAGTACCCGCGATTGTTCAAGTCATCATATTTTCCTCTGTAGAAGTTGCGTAAACCCATTCCATGATCTCTGTTCCTGATATCTTGATGCGAGTGGAGAGCAGAGTCTATAACTGTTGGTCTTCATGTAATTGTAGAATATTCAGGAAGATGGGATCTGAGTATTGGAAAGATTCGAAGTCCAAGTTAAATCCAGTGTCAAACTTCATCGCCGCTAGAGTTCCTGCGGAAATCGCCATAAAAGCACCTGCAAGAGAAAACAAGGATCAAGTGCAAGAGAACTGAAAGCGCAGGACGGAAGTAGAAGACAACCTAAATATAAGGTTTTTCGGAATATGAATCGACAGACTCAATTCCACGAAAAAAGAAATAGATCTTCGATCTTAGGTTACGAAATAATTTAGAGTTAATCAATTCGTCGAGCTCAGTCTGAACAGTTGAAGTCATTTCGCCGATCTCCGTTCGAAGAAAGTTCTCTGAAGTAGGTTCGTCGATCTTAGTTCGACGAAACCAACTTCACTCACAGACTGTTTGTCGATCTCTGGTCGACGAATATCTCAAGAACCTTTCCCAGTTCGTCGATCTCCGTTCGACGAACTCTGGAAAATTTGTCGAGTGTAGACAGAAACTAAAATAAGTCTTCTCCATAGATCATGCCAAGCTGATTTATAAAGGACAAGTGATTTCTTTCATCCAAGGGTTTGGTGAATATGTCAGCTCTTTGTAATTCAGTGTTGATATAGACAAGTTTAATTTTGTTTTTGTCTACACACTCTCTAATAAAATGATTCTTAATGTTTATATGCTTATTCCTACTGTGATGGACTGGATTTTGTGTTATAGCAATAGAACTTGTGTTGTCATATAGTAGAGTTGAATTATTTAAGTTGAACCCATAGTCTAGGATTTGGTTTTGAATCCACAGTATCTGGGAACAACAACTGCCGGCTACAATATATTCTGCTTCAGTAGTTGATGTGGACACAAATGATTGCTTCTTTCAAAACCAGGACACTAATCTCATACCAAGGAACTGGCAAGTTCCTGAGGTACTCTTTCTGTCCACTCTGCATCTAGCAAAGTCAGCATCTGAGTATCTAGTTTACTCAAACTCTAACTCAGAAGGATACTAGAGACCTTGACTAGGACAACCCTTTATATATCTTAAAATCATTTTTAGAAAAATTAGATGAGATTCTTTAGGGTTCACCTGAAACCTATCACAAAGGAATGTGGCAAACATAATATTAGGTCTGCTAGCTATAAGGTATGTAGGGATCCAACAATGCCCCTATATAATTTCTGATCCACAGGTTTCCCATGTGTATCAGAGTCTATTACAGTATTTGTAGCCATAGGTGTTTTCTTTGCCGAGACATCTGCCACCCCAAACTTCTTAATAAGCTCTTTAGCATATTTAGCCCAGGAAATGAAGATGTCATCAGGGAGTTGCTTCACTTGGAGACCAAGGAAGTAGGAGAGCTCACCCATGCTACTCATCTCAAATTTTGAATGCATGTGGTCAGAGAACCACTTGCATAATTTGGGATCAGTTTAACTAAATATAATTTCATCTATATAAATTTGTACTAACAAGGTTTGATCATTTTGATGTCTAGTGAATAATGTTTTACCTACAATGCCTCTAATGAATTTATGCTCTATCAAAAAGCTAGCTAAAGTCTCATACCAAGCTCTTGGAGCTTGATTTAGACCATAGAGGGCTTTATACAATTTTAAAACATGATAAGGATGAGTTGGAGAGATGAAACCTGGAGGTTGTTCAACATAAACCTCTTCCTTTAGCACTCCATTCAGAAAGTCACTCTTCACATCCATCTGATAGACTTTGAACTTCTTGTAGGCAGTATAGGAAAGAAATATTCTGATTGCCTCCAATCTAGCAACTGGTGCAAATGTTTGGTCATAGTCTATTCTCTCTTCTTGCATATAACCTTGAGCAACAAGCCTAGACTTGTTTCTCACAATTACACCTTGGGCATCAAGTTTGTTTCTATATACCAATTTGGTTCCAATAACTGGGTAGTCTTAGGATCTTGGAACAAAATCCCAAACTCTACATCTCTAAAACTGGTTGAGTTCCTCTTACATAGCAATTATCTAGTGGGGATCTTTCTCAGCATCTTTTATTGTTTGAGGTTCAACTTGAGAGAGGAAACAGTTATGCATCAAGTCTTGGTTGAGTTAATGCCTTGTCTGTATACCTGCTGTTATGTCTCCAATCACTTGGGATATGGGGTGATCCCTTAGTGTGACAAGATCATTAGGTGGAGTTGGTTAAGCAACAGTTATTGGATTTAATTACTCTTGTGGAATTGCATCAACTATTGAAGGAAGTTGAACTGCTTCCACAGTTTCTTCATCACTATCAGCTTCTGCTACTAATAGTGGAGGAGGATGTGATTTAGCCTTCGGGTTAAAGTTTATATGATGGGAGCCTTGCAGAAGATCCCTTAACTTATATGTTTGAATGGTCACTCATATAAGTTGAGGTTACTTACTTATTTTCTATTTGTGTTCTTATATTCATACTGCTTACTAAATGTTTACCTTACTGCTCACTATTTTAGAACTGCTAGGTTGTACCTTTCTTACTTAGCTAATATACAACATGAATAACTGCTAGACTTTTTCCACGGTCATCTGTTTTGCTTACTCTCCACCTTTGTAGCTTCCCTTTCCTCCTCTCCGCTCGGTGCTTAGGAGCCGTGGGGGGAGGGGTAGGGAATGATAGGGCTTAGTCTTTATGACTAATGGTTTTCAGACCACAACATTACAGGAGCTCCGGATGGGAGATCGGGACCAGCAGCCCGGGGACCAGCACCAGCGGAGCACGGTGCGCATGGAGGTGGGCCAGTCTAGTTCCGGAGCACCTGTGACCAGCTCAATGAGTGTTTAGTACTATCTTATAGCTTCCGCGAATGATATGTAGTGAGGATATGATGTACCAGGCTTGAGCACGTTGTTTTTATATTTCATCTGTACTGATCTTCCATAGTACTCTACTTTCTATATATTGATGGACTTGCTGTGATTTTTCTTTCATATATGATTATGTGGACATGTTATATTTACTTCTCTCTCTGTTGTGATCAAAAAAGGCCGGCAGAATTGGCGTTTTGTAGTGGCGGCCTTCCTAAGTGTCGGTGCCGCCGCAAAGCGGCAATTCTGGGTATAAGACCCCGATTGTTGAAAAATAAAAAAAATGGGGTCTTACATAGACCCCTTTTTGAAGGCAAGATGTTACAAATCCAATAAAAAAAGAAATATTTTCATCCCCGAAAATGTGAATGGGTCATGGGGTTGTCATATTGAGATCAACTATAAGCATTTTATACCTGATAAGTCTCTCGGTTAGATATATATAGCGACGAGTATCTTTAATATTAGTTAACCTTTTCAATGTATACACATCTCCAATGTATATATCTTGAAGGTGAAGAGAACTCGATACCTCCCAGGAGCCCAACTCAACTAGAGGTGAGGAAAACTCAACACCTCCCAAGAGCCCAGCTCAACTGGAGGTGGAGAATACTCGACACCTCCCAGGAGTCCTGCTCAACTAGAGGTGGAGAAAACTCAACACCTCGCAGGAGCCCTCCTCGACTGGAGATGGAGAAAACTCGACACCTCTCAGGAGCCCTGCTCAACTGGAGGTAGAGAAAACTCAACACCTCCCAGGAGCCTAGCTCAACTAGAGGTGGAGAAAACTCAACACCTCCAAGGAGCCTAGCTCAACTAGAGGTGGAGAAAACTCAACACCTCACAGGATCCCCACTCAACTAGAGGTGGAGTAAACTCAACACCTCCTAGGAGCCTAGCTCAACTAGAGGTGGAGACAACTAAACACCTCCCAGGAGACCAACTCAACTGGAGGTGGAGATAACTCAACACCTCCCATGAGTCTACCTCAACTGGAGGTGGAGATAACTCAACACCTCCCAGGAGACCAACTCAACTGGAGGTGGAGATAACTCAACACCTCCCAGGAGCCTAGCTCAACTAGAGGTGTAGAAAACTCAACACCTCCTAGGAGCCTACCTCAATTGGAGGAGGAGAAAACTCAATATCTCTTAGGAGCCCAGCTCAATTGGAGGTGGAGAAAACTCAACATCTCCGAGGAGCCCAACTCAACTTGAGGTGGAGATAACTCAACACCTTCCAGGAGCCCAACTCAACTGGAGGTGGAGAAAACTCAACACCTCCCAAGAGCCTAGCTTAACTGGAGGTGGAGAAAACTCAACACCTCCTAGGAGCCTAGCTCAGCTGGAGGTGGAGATAACTCAACACCTCCAGGAGCCTAACTCAACTGGAGGTGGAGATAACTCAACATCTCCCATGAGCATAGCTCAACTGGAGGTGGATACAACTCAACACCTCCCAGGAGCCTAACTCAACTAGAGATGGAGATAACTCAACACCTCCCAGGAGCCTAGCTCAACTGGAGGTGGAGAAAACTCAACATCTCTTAGGAGCCCAGCTCAACTTGAGGTGGATAAAACTCAATACCTCTGAGGAGCCCAACTCAACTGGAGATGGAGATAACTCAACACCTCCCAGGAGCCCAACTCAACTAGAGGTAGAGATAACTCAACACCTCCCAGGAGCCTAGCTCAACTGGAGGTGGAGACTACTCAACACCTCTCAGGAACCCAACTCGACTGGAGGTGGAGACAACTCAACATCTTCCAAGATCCCAATTCAACTGGAGGTGGAGATAACTCAACACCTCCCAGGAGCCTAGCTCAACTGGAGGTGGAGACAACCTAACAAGAAGGTTGTATGTTAGTGGAACAAGTAATAATATGTATGTTTGATGAAAATGATGCTTATACAAGCTAGGCACTACGAGTAATCAGGACCCGTCACAACTCCCTATGTCGACATAGTTTGGACCATATCTTTTTTAACAGGGTAGCAAGCCCGCCTTACCGATGTGGTAATTGGTGACAGTGGATGGTCCTAACACTTTTGGAGGTGGTCGTACCGCACTAGCTAGGCCATAACGTACATCCCCATATACTTTTAGATGTGAGCGACATCCGGCAATTCCGCTTTTTAGCCGACCAGCAGAAGAAACCCAACGGGGAAAGATATAACGGTCGGTCACCCGTGGTACCCATCTCCTTGTCTCCTTGAGTCATCGAACTTCCCACACTGGCACAAACAATATGCAGAACTAACTGAACCACAACGATTTATTGCAAGTAATTTATAAGCAATCCATTTTTATCAATTATGCTAGCACGCACCGGGTCTGCATCGACCTGCCATACTATGCTTCCAACAATTCGGGCAAGCAGCATTCGTCTCGACTTTTGACAAGGAGCGTGAGAACACTTTATTTGGAGCTAATACTAGAGGAATATCTCAAGTCCCGTTATCCCCAACTAAGGCTCAACCTAACAAAAAACTGCTCGTCGGAGCAGTACCCGTGCTTAAAATAGTAAATTGCAGGAATAGAAGTGCAGTAATAAAAGCTGCTGAGATTATAAGCTGCAGAATTGAAATGCTGAAATGAAATATGACAAGTACAAAACTGAAGTAGTACTGAACTGAAAGAACCAAAAGTAAATACTGAAAGGAACTGGACCGGTACGAGACTGGAATAATACTTAAAAGAAATGAACTGAATTGAAAGAAAATAAGCAGGACCAGTATGAGACTGGAGTATTACTGAACTGAAAGAGCTGAGAATAAGTACTGAAATGAACTGGATCATTACAAGACTAGAATAGTACTTAAAATAAATGAACTAAACTGAAAGTAAATAAACAGGACCAGTACGAGACTGGAGTATTGAAAAGAAAGTATTGAACTGAAATAAATAAAGGAATTGGATCACTACAAGACTGGAATAGATCATAAAGAAAATAGTTAGTAGTCCAATTACTCCATTCAGGAGGCTTCAGTTCCATCTCCATTCATATGAGGCAAGTTCAGTTCCATCTCAATTCTCAGGAGGCATGTTCAGTTCCATCTCCGTTTTCAGGAGGCATGTTTAGTTCCATCTCCGTTCACAGAAGAAAATTTCAATTCAATCTCTGTTCATAGGTGGATTTTTCAGTTTTATCTCCGTCATATGAGGAAAATTTCAGTTTCATCTTCGTTCATAGGAGACAAATTTTAGTTCTATCTTCGTTCATATAAGGCAAATTTTGATAATTTCGCAACTAGTTCATTATGTTTTATCGTATTATCAATGCTTGTTTCTTTTACTGCCAAAGCCATACTCATTAGAGTCAAATTTGTTATATTTCATGTAAGCATGACGACTTCCATTTGATGAAATGTTTTGTGAAATCGTGAGATTTTGCATTTGTTAATCCATACTCCTGACTGTACAACCCCATATCCGGCGAGTGGGTTAGTAGGAGATAGACCGGCCAAATCAGGCAGTCTGAGTCCCTGGGCGAGCTCGGCAGAAGGGGGCGCTCGGCAGTCTCCGGCTCGCCCAAGCAGGGTGAGATTCTTTTGGGAGGCGAGCTCGTACTCGCTAAGCCCTATTCGTTGAGCACTAGGCCTTTCGTCGAGCTCTGAGCAGTTCGTCAAGCTCTGGGCCCTTCATCGAGCTCTGAGCCGCTCGCCGAGTTCGAACCGATCAACAAGCCCACAACATGTGAGTAGGGCAGGCTGGGCCCGTACTCGCCCAAGGTTGAAGATAGGCGGCGAGTGCCTGCTCCATCTAGCACTCGCCGCCCTTGCTGAGTAGGGTCTGTTGAGGGCTACTCGCCCAGTGATCTGCGAGTTGTTTTTTACCATTTTTCCCTCGCTGGCCTGCCCATAACCAGTTAGAACAACGGAGTTATGCTGTTGGCAGACCCAGTTGGGCTGCACATAGCTGTTTGGAACAGCGAAGGTTGGCTATTTGAAGGTCATTTTCAGAAATCTATAAATATGACTCAAGGGGTACCTCAGAAGGCACGCTCACTTGTCTCCTAACCTTCTAGCGCTTTCTGAGGTACCTTAGCCCGACATTTGCTTAGCAGGGGAAGCGCTTAGAGATCTTTCGGTTGTTTTGTGGGTCCTCCGCGCCAGGCCCTTGGTCTAGTCCCTTGTTCTTTTTTCTTGTTGTTTTTTCTTGCAGGAGAGAAGTAGGTGCGCGATCACCCCTTCCCCAAGGGTGAACTCCATCGAGGATGATTTTTCGGTTTCAACATTTTGGTGCGGTGAGCGTGGAGCGTGGTCAGCATAGAAAATCATCAGTGAGCTCAATGACAGGAGAAGGACAAGGATCGGACAGGGGCGACTCGCCACCCCCTCCCCCCTCTCTCCACGATGGGGATGTTCGAGGACTTCAGGTAGGAAGTACTCGGCGTGGTCAGATTCGCACTCGGCGCGCGTGTCGAGTGCTCGACACCAGCGGACCCTATTCTAGCGGTTCTAGCTCTCGGCGAGGATGCTCCCGGCAGGCGAGCTAGGAAGGAGGTTGCCGAGGGAGGGAGAGGCGGCGAGCTCCCCGGGCGGGTGCTCTTCCCCATCTCGGTAAGCGGCGGCATGTTCGACGAGATGGGGGTGAGAGACACCCCAGCTCGCCCGATAGAGGGAGGCAGCCCCTTCAGCGAGCTAGTTTCTTCTGCTCCTGTTCTAGAGGGGTTCAAGGAGCCCGAGATTTCTTACTACGCCGGGAAGGGAGACCCGATCCAGCACATCCAATGGTCTGAGGACGTGGTCTCGATCTGACAGATGTGGGATGGATTCAAGTGTAGGCACTTCTCCATTACCCTCAAGGAGAAGGCGAGAGATTGGTTCCACCAGTTGCCGGCCAATTCCATCTACTGCTTCGAGGACCTATGTCGGGGGTTCATATTGAGGTTCACCACCTCACGGAGGAGGAAGAAGGAGTCAAAGTCCCTGTTCCACATCAAGCGGGGAGTGAACGAGACCCTGGGTAGCTACGTGGATGGGTTCCAGGAGGAGGTGACCCAGGTCCAGGAGATGTCAGGGCATACCCTGATGATGGCCTTCACTTTGTGGCTACAGCAGGGTTTCTTCCGAATAGAGCTGAAGATAGTGCCGCCCCTCTCCTACGAGGAGCTAATGGAGAGGGCGGAAAGAGAAGTCGACGAGGAGGCGTCGAACTCGGAGTTTTCCCGGAAGTTAGACAGGTAGTCTACGGAAGAGGAAAGGCCTAGAGGGGGCAGAGGTCAGGAGGAGAAGAGAGCTGAACCCCGGTAGAGGAAACAGCAGCAGCAGTAGCCCAGGTGGGGCGTCAGGAGCCGAACCATCGGCTAGGGTAGAGGCTGGAGTGGAAAGATCAAGGGTCGAGGAGAGGTCATCATGGGGGGATAACTGCCAAGGAGGCCAGGGCAAGTGTTATCCCCCAGGAGGGAGACAAGGCCAGAGACCACCTCTTCCTAATCAGGACCATGCTATTGCTATAGCCATAGGGGAGAGGAGGAGAGCAGCGCGAAGGAGAAGAAGGGAGTTTAGGGTGGAGCTGCCCTACTGTGAATTCCATCAGGAGGAAGGGCGCGCCACGGCCACGTGCCCGGAGTTCCTCAAGATGAGAGGAAACAGGGAGCAGCAGCAGCAACAAGACCGTCATGGAGTGCGGATCGAAGAAGTCCTTCCCCTTGCGGAGGAGGACAGGTGTGAAGACCGGGCAGATGTTGGGACCTGGGGAGGGATTGGAGTGATCCACGGGGGCGTGGGGGTCGAGGCTTCCCACAAGGCAAGTCTCCACACCATGTATCGCAGGAGCTTTGGCTCCACATCCCAGACCCCACCCCCAGAGGAGAAGATCACCTTCTCAATCAAGGATATGTCGGGTCATAAGGACCCCTTCTACGACGCGCTGGTCATTCAGACAACAATCGAGAACTTCACCATCTCCCGGATCCTCATTGACAATGGGAGCTTGGTCAACGTCATCTTCAAGAAGGCGTTTGACGCGATGAAGGTGGAGGCCAAGAGGGTGCTGGCCTCACACGGACCTCTGTTTGGCTTCTCGGGGGATAGGAAGGAGGTCGAAGGAGGCATGGGACTCCATGTCTCTTTAGGGGGGAAGTCCCGCACCTGCAGGTTCGTCATCGTGGATTCCCCCAGCAGCTACAATGCCATCTTCAGGAGGCCCCTCATCAGCGCCTTCCACTGCGTCCCTTCGTCCTTCCACCAATGCCTAAAGTTTCAATGCTGAGGGGGTCCATATCCAGGTACGGGGAGACCCCAAGGTAGCAAGGGAATGCTGCATCACGGCGGTAAACTCCATCTCTTGGCAGAAGGGGGCCGAGGAGATGGAGCGGAGGATGGAGGAGGCGGAGCAGGAGGTAGTGGAGATGGAGGTGGAGAGCTGCACCTAGGTGGAGGTGGCGGAGGAAGTTCACGAGGTGGTCGAAGTCATAGCCGTGGAGGAGGCTGAGGAGGAAGTTCATGCCCCGAGTGGGGAAGATGCCGAAGAATGGGAAGAGCAGTCTCGTCTGGAGGCTGCGGAAGAGGGGGTGGAGATGGAGGTTCTCACCCTCAGGGGTAGGGTTGAGAAGGTCCGCGTTAGTGGGGGTTTGACCCAGCCTACCAGGAGAGTATGTTGGATTGTATCCAAAAGAACATGGACATCTTCGCTTGGAGCGCCGCGGAGATGCCAGGTATCGATGCTGACATGGCCTGTCATCGCCTCAACCTGTACCTAGGAGCACGCCTCATCCAGCACAAGAAGAGGTCCACTACGGACAAGCTGGCTGAGCCGATCAGGGAGGAGGTGGACAAGCTCCTTAAGGCTGGCTTTATATCCGAAATTCAATACCCCGGCTGGGTCTCCAATGTAGTAATTGTTAAAAAAGGAGACGGTCGGTGGCGTATGTGTGTTGATTTTTCTCTACTTAATAAATCATGTCCCAAGGATTGTTACCTCTTGTCTCGGATCGACGCGCTGGTTGACTCAGCCGTCGGTTTTCCTGTAATGAGTTTTCTGGATGCATTTTCAGGTTATCACCAGATCAGGATGCACCCCCCCCCCCCTGACATCAAAGATGTCTCCTTCATCACGGGGGATGGGTGTTACTGCTAAAAATTGATGCCCTTTGGGCTGAAGAATGCAGGAGCGAACTACCAGAAGATGATGGACAGGGTCTTCCGAGAGTAGAGGGGGAAGAACCTGGAGGTATATATAGATGACCTCATGATCAAGAGCCGAGACGTGGACTCCCACCTACGGGACCTAAAGGAGACATTTGTCACCCTGCGCGAGTACAAGATGAGGCTGAACCCCCTGAAGTGTGTCTTCGGGGCCAGTAGGGGGAAGTTCCGGGGCCACCTTCTCACCCCCGCGGGGGTAGAGCCAAATCATGATAAGGTCTGAGCAATCATGAAGCAGGGATCACCTCGGAATGCTAAAGAGGTGCAGCGGTTGATAGGAAAGCTGGCAGGGTTTAGCAGGTTCCTTTCCCAGGCTAGGGAGAAGTGCTCCCCCTTCTTCAAAACTTTGAGGGGAGGCCAGAAGTTTGAGTGGACCAAGGAGTGCGAGGAGGCATTCCAAGCCCTGAAGAAGCAGTTGACTCAGGCTCCGCTACTCCAAGGGCCGAAGGAGGGGGAGGATCTATACTTGTATCTCGGGGTCGGAGCAGAGGCCTTAAGCTCCGTCCTGGTTCGGGAAGAGGGGAAGAAGAAACTCCCCATATACTACGTAAGTCGAGTATTGAGGAAGGCCGAGCTCCGTTATCCCATCTTGGAAAAGCTGGCCTTCACTCTAGTCATCTCGGCCCGGAGGCTCCGACCTTACTTCCAGGCACACTCGATCTGGGTGGTGACTAACCACCCCCTCTATAACATCTTCGAGGGGGTGGAGCATTCGGGCAGATTGGCTAAGTGGTCGGTGGAGCTGAGCAAGTTCAACATCACCTTCGTCCCCCATCTCTCGATCAAGGCCCAAGCGATAACCGACTTTCTGGCTAACTATGTGGTCGAAGTAGCGAAGGAAGAGCTCACTCACCCAGTTCCATGGAGGGTGATGGTAGATGGCGCTTCGGTAAGGAATTCCCTGGGGTGGGGGTGATCTTGGAAAGTCTCCAAGGAACGAGAATTGAACAAACGGTGGTGGTGCACTTTCCCATCACCAACAACCAGGCTGAGTACGAGAAAGAGATTACAGGGCTCCGCCTGGCCAAGGAGCTAGGAGTGCATGACGTGGAGGTTCTCACTGACTCCATGGTGGTGGCCTCCCAAATCAACGGAGAATTTGAGGTAAGGGAGCATACCCTTCAGCTATACTTAGCAAAGGTGAAGGGGGTCATCGGTGTAACGCCCCAAAACTCAAAAGAGTGACGGTTGGTGTTGTGAGCCAAATCTGGGATTTGGTAAAGATGACACGACCTGGGACATGGGCGTGTCCCAGGGCGTGTTGTGCTCGGGTTTGATGATGGTCGTGTGGTCGACGAATTTCCAGTTAGTGGTCGCCGGAGCAGTGAACGCGGCCTGGGACATGGGTGTGTCCCAGGGCGTGTCAGCCACTTAAAGCTTTCCACTTAACGATCGTTGAGTGAGGGCACACGGCCTAACACACGGGCATGTCAGTGGTCGTGTGATGCTTGGGGAGTTTGCGAGTTTGTGCTGAGGGAGCTACACGGCCTGGTACACGGGCGTGTCCCAGGGCGTGTCTAGCACACAGCATGTGACACGGGCGTGTCACATGGTCGTGTCGTGCTCTAGTCGTTTTGGACCTGTGTCGATGGAGGAACACGCCCAGCTACACGGGCGTGTACTACATGACACGGGCATGTCGAATGCCTGTGTTCTTTTCGAGACGTGACAGTTTCGGTGTCGATTGAGGCACTCGGCCTTGGACACGGGCGTGTCGCAAGCCGCGTTTGGCCCAGGAAGTTTAATTTCGGGTTGAATCGCAGCCGTTCGTTTCCTTATTTTGGGATCTAACGGCCCAGGGCTCTCCATGCTAGGGTTAAGGCCAGGATTGGGGGTTTAAACCTTCACTTTCACTTAGCCATTCTCTTTCTAAAACCTAGAGAGAAGGGAGAGCAAGGAGTTTGGAGGAAGAGGAAGATTCGCCCGCTAGAGGAGATTCGGAGCGCCAAACCGCAAACTGAGCCCAGATCCACAGAGGCAAGGTTTTTGCGGTGCTTTTCATCCGCATAGTTTTCCATGGCGCCGAGGAGAAATGCTAGGGTAACGATTTTCATCTTGAGCATGTGAACCTCTTCTTCCTTTGCATGGGAAAACCCGCTCCCGCGAGTGTGCGGTGAGTTTGCGGTATTTGATGCGCGTAAAATACGGCAAGCGTACCGGTCGCACAAGTAATAAAGTTGGGAATGAATCCCCGGATGTCGGTCTCTTGAGGAATGCAATTGGCGTCGAACGATTTAGACTCTAAAACTATCGTTATGAGAGTTAATTGAAATAAACAGAAAAAGAAAGGGGCTTTGGTTGGTGGTCTTACGACCGATTACACTAATGTAAACTATGTGGGTCGCAATCACCGCTTCTCAAGGCGAGATGGATGTAGCGGCCGCGATGCCGTACTTCGATTGGCGAGTGGACGGAAGTCTAGCGAGGGAGGTGATTAGTGCGGAGCGAGCTTGAGTGAAACGAACGTGTGGAGTGGAGCGAGATGGAGCGAGGCGCATCAAAGAATAAATCTCGAAAGCAAGATGAAACACAACCAATCAAAATAACGCTAGAAGTTGATGTTCATTACAAGCACAAATATTCCATACAACAAGAAAAGAGAGAAAATGCAAAACCACGAGATTGAAGATCCACCGCGGTTGTTGGCCGGAGGTGCGGGTTGTCAATCCGCTTCCAAGCGCAGTCCGAGGAGGGCTTCCGGTACCACCGAGCTGTCACCTCGAGGGCCTGTAACTCCGTTCTCTAGGTATGCTTCGTCTTCTTCCTTGGTGGAAAGCTCGGAGAAGAATGCTTCAATGGCTGGGAGGATCACCGGAGGATGCGGAATGCTTCGGAATCACCGGAGAAGGTCCTCCCGTTGGTAGGAATGAAGGTGGAGGTGAATGGAACTGCTGGAGGGCGAAACGGCGGACTGGTGAAGGTTCCGTAACGATTGCTCTCGCCCTAATTCGCGGAACAGCGTATTTATAGCTTGCAGAATAAATAGGGCGCACGACCACTGGCGCACGACCAGTGGTCGTGCGCGACCAAGGTCAGCGCCCGTGCGTGAGCAACCTGTAGACCTGCATCAGAAAATCAGTAGTCGCGCACGATCAGCTGCGTACGATCAGTGATCGTGCGAGGCAATGCTGATGATCGTGCGGAAATAGCCAGACAGACTTTTGCAAAATGGGTATGACTGCGCACGATCGGCGGCGCACGAGCAGTGGTCGTGCGCGGTATGGCAAGTGATCGTACGGAAGGTTCAAGACAGAGTTTTCACAAATGAGACCGGGCTGCGCACGATCAGTGATCGTGCGCCAGGAGGTCGATGGTCGTGCGTGGGTAAAAACGCACGACCACTGACTCCTTTGCCAAAAATAGTGAAACGCCTATCCCGAATGCCCTCACGATCCCCAAACCTGCAGGAAAACTGCACGGGACATCGATCGTGGCAGCCACAGCAAACAGTAATAAACATAGCAAGAAAGTAAATGCACACAAGCACAGAAAATGGGCTAAAAAGGTGCACAGGGCGTGGAAAACCGTAGCGAACCAAAAGGAGTGCAAATGACGCTAAACGGTGTGCAAAGACAAGAAAATAAGCCCAGATGAGTCCGCAAATAGGTATAAAATATGGACTCATCACACCCCCAGACTTAACTGTTTGCGCGCCCCGAGCAAACAAAACCTAAGCAGACGGGGAAAATGAACTAGCTAAGAAAGAAATTGCAGAACGGAGTACCATGCGAAGTCACATGCTCGCGTGCATAAAAATAAAGTAGAGGAAATTCTTAAGTATACAAAATATTTTATAGTTTTCACAATGCGTAACAAAAATTTATTATTACTCCAAAGTAGAATCACGGTGAATCATCCGGTCTTACGCAGGGAGAAAGTAGACAGGCCACTAAGGTGAGCATTGCCGAAGACCGGGGCTCAAGATTACCCCCAAAGGAATCCACCAATGTCGGAAACCATAAGCTTGCCCGTTCGCACTCTCTCCACGGCACTAGTCAACTCAAGCGCAAGTCCGTAGGACTTCGGGTAATAATGGGGCTTGGGTTACGGTGAGATAAACAATGATAAAAAGAAAGGCTATGCACCTAACCCAAATGAGCTAGCCTAAAAGAATCCCTCGGCAAACCACAATATAACCAGGTGCACCACACCCCCAGACTTGATTTGTATAACATAGGTGTGTGCACCGCCTACTCCAAATCCAAATCTTCTCAAATAAATATTTTCAATCAAACTTTTTCTTTTCTTTGTTTTCTTTTTCTCTTTTAAATATTTTCTTTTTCTTTTTACAAAATCAGCACATTTTTTCTTTTGGGCACAACCACATATCACAAATAAAAACACCATATCACAACCCAACATAAAATGTAAACTACTAAAGCTCGAATTGGGTGTGCGACTAGGATTGGCTATGAGGCTTTGGCGAATATAGTGGAGCTGAATCAAAAGAAGGGTAGGCACAAAGGGGCTAGCAAGGGCGATGCTAGGAATGGGTACAAAGCTCAACCGGGCCAAAAGGTGGCCTACATCACTCTCACGCTAGACTAACCGAGTACCAATGCTTCAAGAATAGCTTGGGGCAAGTTCTTAGCAACCGAGAAAGATAATCCTCCCGCCCGACTCAAGCAATACGAGTCTAGTGGCGGCTACACACATTCCTACGCTACCATTTGATTCACACCGGATTCACCAACTTTTGAGTAGAATAAAAGAATTTACGCAGATAGAAAAAGATAAACTATAAGCATACGAAAAAATTAAATCTACTCAAATTTCTACACAAAACGAGAGCAGTTGACGAGAAACACAGCAAGGCCAACATTTTACTCCGTCGCACAATCCTAAACTAGCACGGAAATTTTCCAAATCGAACAAAGATACATGTTCAACTCGTGACACGCAAACCGCTAAGCTCGCTCTCAAGTGGGTGCAGTGGTGTGCAACAGGAGTCTAACACAATGAAGCAAAAAGGAAAACTACTGGCATGCGAAATTAAATGTGCTCGTGGAGTGCACAAGCGGCTCTTCCCCCCAGACTTGAATGAAAACATAAGCAAGAAAAATAGACATTCGACCAAGGAATGAAATCTGAAGCGAGAGAGAGTACCAATGCTCCAAAGAGGGGAGCATGCCAGAAGATTGCGTGATGATTCGCGGGAGTTGCTGCTTCGCACAAAATATAAGCTGAACCTGCGAATTAGGCCGAACAACAGAAAATACAAAAGATAGAAAACATAAAATAAAAGAAAACATAAACAAGGGGACCAAAAGGTCCAAGCTTGGGTTGTCTCCCGAATAGCCCTTTTGTTTACCGTCCTTAAGGTGGACCAAATACCTGTATTAGCAGTTGTATATAATGTTTTTGCAGCAAAATAGATAAATAACGACCAAAAATAAAATAAAATAAATCGGACAAACAAGAAACACAAATTCTGAAGAAACAAATGCAGAGGTAGCTGTGGGGAGAGGAATTGCACTCATTCCTCGTCGTTGCTGTCGATCTCAACGGGCGGCGGGCGGGGAGCGGGAGCGGAACGAACTGGCGGCAGAGGGATGTTCAGGCCACCACGCAAAGCCTGCTGATATACCAGGTTCTGCATCCACAACTGGGAGGCCTCAATATCCGCAAGGCGCTCATTCAGAAATGGAATGTTCTGACCCTGCGCAGCACTGAAATGAGGGTCGGGCTGCCTCTCCGGCTCAGCAGATGGTGGCCGAGAATGACGTGGCTGAGTGCCTCCTACAGCTCTCCGCCTACCCATGGCGGAAGATTCTGGAGCAACTTCATCCTCGTCCTCCTGCAAAGCTCCTCGGGCGTCACCTGGCATAACAATCTCGAATCGACGATCGGATCGCCTCCCAATAACACGCAGCAGATGAAAACTGACCATGTTGGCTCGGGTGATGACAGAAGGGGTGGTAACCTGCTCCATCGGCGGCAAACTATACCAAACTCCCAAATTCTTGGCGATGCGAGTGATGTAATAAGCACCACTGATCGCGTCGGCGAGGCGATAAGTAGCCTCATGATGGAAGAATGTCGCCAGCATATAACCAAGGTGGATGGGTTCCCGACGGAGCATGCTATAAAGTGAAACTAAATCCTGCCACCCAACCACATTCTGACTAAGTGACCGCGCCGTGAGTGAGTGGCTAAGAAGATGCTGAAGATACCGCAAGGCAGGGGAAATGATCTTGGTCGACTTGGCCTTCCGAGCCACATACTCCTCGTCGGAACCGGTAATTTCGCGCCAAGCAGACCCATGGGAGGACCCTTCAGGGAAGCCGGAGCCTAAACCTTATGGTTCCGAGGCATCTGAGTAGAATCCGGCTCGGACGCCAAGCTCATGGATGGTCATGGAAATGACCCGTCCCCGAATCCGGAAGGAGCATTCAACAGGGCGATAGCCGCGAGTGTCGCATTCCCAATCAAACGTGGAGAGGAACTCCAAAGTGAGCTCTTTGAATCCGGGTTCGCGGCACTCGAAAACGTGGCTCCACTTGTCAAATGAGTAGAGGTGGAGGATAGAATCCGCAAGAACACCGTCGTCGCCAATGGACCTTAACTCCTCCCAGTCCACAAGACGCTGAGGGAGGAAGGGTTTGTTCTTCAAATCAGTAAACCGGCGCTGGTGGGTGTCCTTCTGAAATGCCGCCATCCTCTGCAGCACCTGAGCCGGAGTGGAGCGCTGGTAGGCGTTGACAGCCCTGTGGTTAGAGGTAGAAGCCATTGCAAGAGGAAGATCCGGTGGAGCGAGGAGGGAAGAAATCTCTCGGAGATTTGCCGGAGAAGAAGAGGGGACGGAAGCTCAGGAGAACGACGCACGACGAAAGCTCGGGAGCGAGAGATTAGGGCGCACGCTCAGCGTCGCCCGAGGGGTCTTTTTATAAAAACTGGGCCGACCGCACGACCAGTGATCGTGCGAAATCAAATAGCGCGCACGATCAGTGGTCGTGCGCGATATATCAAAATTACAGGCAACCTAGTTTTATACCAAGATCGCTCGGATAACGCTGCGGGTGCGCACGGGAGATAAGGAAATGAGGCGGAGCTACCACAAACATTTTGAGACTAAAATGGCATGAAAATAAAATATGAGATTGGAAAAGAAGAAACAAATTGCTAAAATTCGACAAGAAAAGAAAAGAACAAGCTACCTAGATAACTATTGGGTTTTCTGTCTCCCAACAGGACTTATTCAACTTCTAAACACGTATTAGCTGATTGGCGTATGAAAATAGAAATGCTCAGGCAATTGTTCAAGCACGCATTTTGGTAGCGGGTACCGGTATGGAGGCAGAGCAAATGCCCCACTACCTGTATAAGTATACCTGTCATAAATGTCAGGCATGGGCAGGAAATAACTTGTGAAGCTCGTCGTTTCCAACACCACCTGCAAATGGTGGCTAGCAGACATAGGCCGCATTACAAGCCCGTGCACTGGTTGAACCGGTTCCAAGATGAAATCTTGCAGGGAAGTGGAAACAAGAACGGGGTCAAGAAATAAATCAGAAGAATAACATAAACAATCCTTAATCTTGGAAATGATCCCGGAATCATCTCCCGTTGGTGGAATTGCAGAAATCTGAACACCACTGTCCAGGATGGTGCAAGAAGTTCCTAGCGCAGCATCCATTTCGTCCGCGCATTGGACATCCTCACATGGGGTGAAGGTAGCAACCTCAACCACGGAAATGTCCTCCTCGACCGGATCTAACAGAAAGCTGAGAGTGCTAGTTTCCACCTACAAATCAGCCTCAACAGAAACATCAGAAAAAGAATGAATACTATGCAAAGCGGAAGGCGGAGGTACAGAACTCAACGGGGAGTCAAGAACTGTCTCTTCGCAACCGGACTCGATGCTAGGTGATGCATGTTCATCAGAAGTATACGTATCCATGCCGGGATGGGGATCGACACAAGCATCGGGGCATGTACCGGAAGTGCTTTCTCCAAAACATGGAGATGGCATCGATGCATATCCCGAGGCTGAAGGGGTGCTGTCCACGGTGGAAGTGGGAATAATCCGGAAGTCCGGCTCATTATCCACTTCCAATTCAGCTAAATAAGCAGTGCAGCCCTTCAATGCATGATCCCAGCTTCGACAAAAGATGCACTGCTTAGCCGGCTTCCGCGGTGAAGCGTTTGCTGAAGCCGAGAAAAAGTAGTGCGGTAATGGCTCCGCTGGTCGGTGGATGACCGGCTTATGTCTACGAAATGTAGAGTCGTGAATTTCCTGAGAATTATGCTTCTGGGGACATCGATCACTTGCATGCGAGATATCTCCACAATGAGGGCAACGAATATTGAAATTGGCCCACATTGCGGAAATATCAAAGTCAAACGGAAGCAACTACTTTGCAAAGATTCATCGCGCAAAACTTACAATTCCAACAATGAACTACAGTAGAAGAGAAAAGAAATGAAACAGAGCAAAACAAATTAACTCGAATATCAATATTTTCAGAAATCCTCAGTCGTTCCACAGTTGCATTCCCCGGCAACGGCGCCAAAAACTTGATGCGCGTAAAATACGGCAAGCGTACCGGTCGCACAAGTAATAAAGTTGGGAATGAATCCCCGGATGTCGGTCTCTTGAGGAATGCAATTGGCGTCGAACGATTTAGACTCTAAAACTATCGTTATGAGAGTTAATTGAAATAAACAGAAAATGAAAGGGGCTTTGGTTGGTGTTCTTACGACCGATTACACTAATGTAAACTATGCGGGTCGCAATCACCGCTTCTCAAGGCGAGATGGATGTAGCGGCCGCGATGCCGTACTTCGATTGGCGAGTGGACGGAAGTCTAGCGAGGGAGGTGATTAGTGCGGAGCGAGCTTGAGTGAAACGAACGTGTGGAGTGGAGCGAGATGGAGCGAGGCGCATCAAAGAATAAATCTCGAAAGCAAGATGAAACACAACCAATCAAAATAATGCTAGAAGTTGATGTTCATTACAAGCACAAACATTCCATACAACAAGAAAAGAGAGAAAATGCAAAACCATGAGATTGAAGATCCACCGCGGTTGTTGGCCGGAGGTGCGGGTTGTCAATTCGCTTCCAAGCGCAGTCCGAGGAGGGCTTCCGGTACCACCGAGCTGTCACCTCGAGGGCCTGTAACTCCGTTCTCTAGGTATGCTTCGTCTTCTTCCTTGGTGGAAAGCTCGGAGAAGAATGCTTCAATGGCTGGGAGGATCACCGGAGGATGCGGAATGCTTCGGAATCACCGGAGAAGGTCCTCCCGTTGGTAGGAATGAAGGTGGAGGTGAATGGAACTGCTGGATGGCGAAACGGCGGACTGGTGAAGGTTCCGTAACGATTGCTCTCGCCCTAATTCGCGGAACAGTGTATTTATAGCTTGCAGAATAAATAGGGCGCACGACCACTGGCGCACGACCAGTGGTCGTGCGCGACCAAGGTCAGCGCCCGTGCGTGAGCAACCTGTAGACCTGCATCAGAAAATCAGTAGTCGCGCACGATCAGCTGCGCACGATCAGTGATCGTGCGAGGCAATGCTGATGATGGTGCGGAAATAGCCAGACAGACTTTTGCAAAATGGGTATGATTGCGCACGATCGGCGGCGCACGAGCAGTGGTCGTGCGCGGTATGGCAAGTGATCGTGTGGAAGGTTCAAGACAGAGTTTTCACAAATGAGACCGGGCTGCGCACGATCAGTGATCGTGCGCCAGGAGGTCGATGGTCGTGCGTGGGTAAAAACGCACGACCACTGACTCCTTTGCCAAAAATAGTGAAACGCCTATCCCGAATGCCCTCACGATCCCCAAACCTGCAGGAAAACTGCACGGGACATCGATCGTGGCAGCCACAGCAAACAGTAATAAACATAGCAAGAAAGTAAATGCACACAAGCACAGAAAATGGGCTAAAAAGGTGCACAGGGCGTGGAAAACCGTAGCGAACCAAAAGGAGTGCAAATGACGCTAAACGGTGTGCAAAGACAAGAAAATAAGCCCAAATGAGTCCGCAAATAGGTATAAAATATGGACTCATCAGTATTCCTTGGGGTAGATATGTAAAGTCCCCCGTGTTTAGAGTCCGGAATCGTAGTACGTACATAGGCATGGTGTGTGAAGCCTACCCGGACAAGTTGGTCTTGATCGGTGATGTTGCACTGCATGAGTAGCCAAAGAAGACTCCGTGCCTTTGACTGTTTTTGGGTTTCTACGTGTTAGATTACAGCAGGGATTCTTGGGGATTAACCCCAAGGCGCACCCGAAAAACTGGGCAGAAATGCATTTCTGTCATCTTGGTGGCATGGGAGCCAACCTTGAACATAACTGGGTTATATGATTGTATGTTTAGATTTTGGGATCCGGCGAAGCTTGGCCCGCGCATTTGGCTTAAGTTGACAGTGCGGTGTGAGCAACGGGCAAGTGGAACTTGACCCGGACTATGTGGTTTGGTGCAGAGACCTGAAAACAGGGACTGGCCATTGGCATAGTCATGCGAGTCTAAGGCTTAGACCGGAAAGACTAAAAATGCTCACGAGATTTTCCATTCATGGGATGGTGGTGAGACCGCGGCTCTGATCGGGTTCACCGTGTAAGTGCCCTGAGAGCACGGGGTGTGTGGCCGTGTGAGCCTGCACCTGTGATGTTGTGCTTATTCACTTTATTACTTGCTATGCTAACAAGTGCAGGGAAGAAGCTTTCCCGCCCCGAGTTTGGGGACAGAATCGTTATAATTTGGTCAGCTTTAGCTGACCGTTATACTTTGAAAGTGAGGGGATAAGTTGTAAACTACTCTAGAGGGGGGGTGAATAGAGTATTCAAAATTTTAAGAACACTTAGTCAGCTCCCTTGGAGTTTATTTGCGGAATAAAATAATCTGATACTTGAACCCTAAGAGCCTAACACAGTGAAGTGCACAAGTGAGAGAGTTAACTGAAATTTCAGTTTAACTATAAGCCTATCACAGCAACTAGCAAACCTAGGTAGTTCTATCACAGCCACAGAATAAAAAGAATAAGCAAGATAACCAGATGGACACAGGATATATAGTGGTTCCCTTTAAATAGGTACATCCACTCTTCTACCACCCTGGTAGGAATCCACTACAGGTTTTTGCTAAGGTGCCCTGCCACCAATGATCTGATTCAGGTAGATCAAACAGACCCTTTGAGCTTTTGATAAGGATGCTCAACCACAGGTTGTTGATAAGGTGCCCTGTCACCAACGTTCACTTTTGAAGAGGTGTGAACAAACTCTTTTTACAAAGGGGTTGAGAGGGTTAGATTATCTTCTCTGTTTTAAATACAGATTAGAGAAGATTTGTGGATTCTCTAAAGAATCAAAGTCTCCCCCTGGCTCAGTGAAAGTCCAGGGAAAGCCTTTGCTTCAGGATGAAGGAGTTTCAGATAAACTGAAACTAAATCCTCAGAGATCTGAAGACTGATTTTTATCAGGTCTTAAGATTCTGGAGCACTTGAAGCAGATCTGGAGCTTTTTCTGAAGTCTTGAAAACTCTAAGCAGATGCTCAGGAGACTTGAGAAAGAAAGATGATTGCTCTGGGGCTTTTGCTTCAGGAAAACTTTTCTTCTTCTTGTTGTGAGATTGTGAAGAGCTTGTGAAGAGCTGCTCTGATGATGCTTGAGCGAATGAATAATATTTCTCTGTGTCTGTAACTTCTCTTTTTTGCTGAGAGAAGAATTTCTCTTAAATACGTCTTCACGTTTTTCTTTTAGAACGGCTCTATTGATTTGAATTCTCGAGCCCTGCAACAGATTATCTCAAAATAGAATATAGCAATAGGAATAGAATGACCTATTAACTTTCTGTCAGTCCCAATAAGGAAATAAATGAATAGGAAAATATCTCAGCATAAAGATTTATCGTTCTTGGAAATAGCATACACCGCCAACGGCTAGAATACAGCCTGGCAATATATTTTGTATAATAAGACAAAAATGCTTTATCAAGAATACTGAATCCCGTAATTTATGCTTGACATATTTTGTAAATAATTCATTTGAATTTAAGCCATAAATTAGCACAAACATTCTTCAGAAAATCTTTCTAACCACAAGCTAACACACTTGGAAATAAACCAAGGAATAAAATAAATACGAACAGATAAAAGCAGACAGAAAACGTCGAACAGGAGTTCGATGATCGTCGACCTGCAAACAGATCGTCGACTAATAGCAGGAATCTGTCGGAACAGAAATCGTCGACCAGAAATCGTCGACCAGCTAATAGATCGTCGACCGGCTAACAGATAGTCGACCAGCGAACAGATCGTCGACCAGCTAACAGATAGTCGACCAGCAAAGACAAATATCTGTCAAGACAGAAATCGTGAAGCAAGAACACGATCGTCGACCTGATGATGACAGATCGTCGACCATCCTTCAGAGCGTAGTAAGCTTGCTCTGAGATCGTCGACCAACGGTCGACGATAATTGTCTTGACTTCAATGATTCAATAGCCCTGCTATCGTCAACCAATGATCGACGATCGCGAGGCCTCGTTCGACGATGGTCGAACGGAAAAGCCTTAACCTCAAAAACATCTAGAACTTCTAACCTAAGCTCTAGGTCAGTTTATAAACTGCCCTAGGGAGACTAAACAGACTCTAAACATGATCATATATCTTTATATGGATCAAGAGGGGCTGGAAGGGGATTACATAAGCCAAATCACATCTAGGGTACCAACAATCTCCCCCTATTTGGGTTATGTTATCCAATCCAGTTTAAAGGCTAAAGCAGACAATAACAAATCTAAAGATAAACCAGAATGTTAACACACAGGCAATACACAGAAAATATAACAAGCATAAATCAGCAGAAAAGGAATGTATCAAGCAGATTTATCAGCAAGTTTAGCATCAGATGAGTTTTTAGGTATTGCAGCTGGTTTGAAAATAATCTCTCTGTTAGGATTTGCCGCTTGTCTCTTGGATAGCATTAGATCATGTTCACCTATGATTTTCTTTTCAGCATAACTTGGTAGAACTGCAGCAGGATGTAGCTTCATGTATTCTTCAGAATTAAAAGCTTCTGGATTGACTTGAAATCTGCTGAGTTCCTTTTCTCTGAATTCTGACATTGTTGAGTAAGCTGTAGGATCTAGTCCTTGAGATTTGGCTCTCTCCATCATGCTTAGAGCAATAGACTCTTTGAATCTTGCCATAGAGGCAATCCTTTCAGCTTCAGTTTTATCTGATGGAGAGGGAGGTCTATCAGTATCTGTATGAGCTGCAATCTCTATGTTTCTTTAAAGAGCTGTAGCAAGTTTGCTTGAATCAAGAGGAATCTGCACAGCCTTCTTAGGATCAGTTTGAGCACATAGAGATTTTGGAGGTGCAAGCTCAATGAACTTTTTATGGGATTTTTCTGAAAAGACCACTCTTTTTCCTTTTGATTCAGTTGTCTCAGCAGCAGCAGGTTTTCTTGAAGAAGAGAATGAACCTTTCCTGGGAGGAGAAGGAGGAGGAGAGAATGTAGGTTGCTGAAAAGTCATCTCCTTTATTTGTTCCACGAGAGCATTGTCATTTCTTTTTCTTCCCTGTCCTGAAACATCTTGGCCTCCCTGGCTTTGATTACTCCTTCTTTGGTAGGTCTGAGAAGAGTTAGAATTGGCTGACCTTGCAGAAGATAGACTCCCAGAGGCTCCAGCACCAGGAGGTGGAGGAGGACCTCTGGGGGGGAATTTTTGAACAGGAGTGTCATATCTCTTTGTCCTTTTCTTCTCTTTAGTCTGATTCTTTGACAGTCTCATCCATGGCTGAAATTCCTTGCTCTTAGGATCTATTCCCTTCAGAATGTAATAGGGAACATCCTTGTTAGGATTGGCAGTAGGAGGAGCAGGAGCTTTTCTTTTCTTGGAAGCAACTCTTTTCCTTTTCTTGGTGGAGTCAGAATCATCAGAATCATCATCATCATCATCAGAATGAGATGAGTCTTTCCCAGCATAATCAGCAAAGTCAAGTTCAGAAGAATCCTTGGCAGCAGGTTCAGCTTTGTCTTTCTTTTCTCTTTCTTCTTTCTCTTTAGCTTCCTCAATGGCATCTTGCCTAAGGAGGGCATCAAGATCCACATTTGGAGACTTCTTCCATAGTTCTGATTCTGGATACAGCTCAGGAACTGTCTTGGGGACCAGTTCTGCAATAGAGGGAATGGATAGAGGATAGGTAAGGATAGGTGGAGAAAAGATGACGATATCTGCAGGGGCAGATGCTTTCTCTAGAGAGATGGCTAGGGAATCCAGATGATAATTAGCCAACCCTTCAATGTACTCAGAAGCAATATTCTCAGCCACAAAGGCTATAAATTTTTCTAGGTTTAGAGTACCTGAGCTTGAGTCCATTTCAGTCATCTTGGGAGCATTGTCTGCCCTATCTTGCACATCTTCAATTTCTTCAGCAGCAGCATCAGCAGGGATGTTGATGTTTTCAGCAGCAGCAGCATTTATGGTTGTGCCTGCATGCAAAGAAAGATAGGTTAACAACCAAGTGGGAATAAAATATTCCCCCCAAGGTGAACAAACAACAGGTAATAGATAGGATTACCTGAAGATCTACACAGGATACCACTTTGCATCTAGGAAGGAGGTTATAATTCCTTCTAGATGTTCAGTGACATCAGGGATAGACACCTCTGCAAGACACAAGAGGAGTGCCATACAGGAAAAGAAAAGAGTATCTTTGACCAAGGGGTCATCAAGGTACTCAGGTCTATAAGGGACCACTATCTCTTGAGGAGGAAGAACAAAAGGAGTAGATGTGAGTGAGAACTCACAGTCTGAGTTAAGAAATGATTCCAAGTCTTTATCAGAATCAAGAGACTTAGCAGCATCAACTTGCAATACTGATGTGAGATCATCAGCAGCTGTGATGGAAAGGAAGAGATAAGAAATTAACTCTAAGATGGATTAGAATCTTAAGTAAAGCTATACAATCAGGTTGAGCAGCATCATACTCACAGGTGTCCATGGGGACTTCCTCATTTTCTTTTTCAGGAACTTCTTCCTCAGAAGCTAGATTCACTGGGGAGTGAATGTCTTTGTTAGATACAAATATCAAATTGAAGTCCTGATTATAACCTTTGAAGGAAGAATTTTAAGGTTTACCTTCTGGTTCTTTCTCTAGAATCTCTTGAGGTTCTTCTACAGATCCTTGAAGGGGAAGAGAGGAATTGTCCTGAAGGGTCAGGGCATCACCTGAGACCGCTTCAACAGACATCTCCCCCTGCATGACTTCAGTGGGAACTGGAGTCATGCATCTTACAGAAGAGGGCTCAGCAGAGGGATGAGATGATTTTATGGCTTGAGTAAGGGCATTGATGGATGCAATGAGAGGGGCATTGGCAGCCTCAATCATTTTTTGGATGGAGGGAGTAATGAGCTCGACAATTTGTGCAAGCAATTCAGGAGTTATCTGAAATGCTGATGATGTGGAGGTGGATGGAATGGAAACAGGATGATCTGCCACATGATCAAATGAGTCATGTGGAGATGGGTGAACGTCAACATGAGTGTGGGATTCATGTTGAGAAAGATGCGAGAGGATGGTAGCAGTCACCATGTCAACACTGGCTGAAGCTGCCAGATGTTGTGGTGTTGGTGACTGGTGTGGAGATGCAGGTGGAATGAAGGATGCATGTTGTGATGGTACTTCAGATTGAGTGGAGGGTAATGCAGGAGATGTAGATGCAGGGGTAAAGAGGGAGGATGAAGGGATTGCTGAGCCTTCCCCAGTAAGCGGGAGAGCGGCCGAATCAGCCCTTGTGTCTGAAGGAGGGTTAGGATCAACCCTGGCTGACTTCTTGATAATCCTCTGAGATTTCTTGAAGAGAGAGGGGTCCAACCTCTTGCTGGCATTTACTGCAGACGGTGCAGAAACAAGCAGCAGGGGTGCTTTCACATATAGAAACACACCCAGTACCCTGGCAAGGTTTACCTCTTTCTGATTGTTCTTTCTCCTTATTAGTTCAAACAGAACTTTTCCCCAGGCAATCTGTGCCTTATTCACCAAAGCTGACATCAGGGCAAACTGTTGCCTGTTGATATTGTCATGAGCCGAGTGTTTTCCCAAAACAACCTTGCCCACCAGGTCGGCCAGAAACTTGTATTCTGGAGACAAGTTTATCTTCAGCAGCTTAGCCGGAATCCCTTCGGCATGGCCCATCACAGTGAGCATGCGGCCATATTCCTCTGTGCTTTGCTCATATTCCTCAGTTCCTGTTGGCAGTCCAAACAGCTCAGTCAATACTTCAGGAGTCAGAGTGACCTCCTCGCCATTTATCTTTCCTGACATCGCTTCGTCGCTGGAGGACGAGGTGTATACCCATTCACGAATTTCTGGTATATGAATCTTAGGAGAGAACGACATAAATTTCTTGAGGCCTTGGTCTTCACATAGCTGCAGAATATCTTGGATTGGTTGATCGCATCGGCTGAAAGAATCGAAGTCGACACAGAAGCCAGTGTCGAACTTCATTCCGAAGAGAACAGCAGAAGGAATCGCCATAGGATTTGAGAGAAGATGGCGAATCGAGAAGCAAAACAGGGGAGAAGAGAATCGCGCGGGATTAGAGTTCGAGAGCGAATTCTAAGCCAGAAGAAGGAATATGAAAAGACGGAGCGGAAGGACGACGATCTCCAGACCTAAATCGACTATTTGAAGCAAATCTGCGATCGTCGATCCCGGAATAAAATCGGTCGTCGAACACAGACCGACGATAGTCAATGTTTGACTAAATGGTAAACATCGACCGCCTACACGCAATTACCACGATCGTCGATCAATAAATGATGGTCGACGATTCTCCACCCAGCACAGAAAATCTGTCGTCGACCATTGGTCGACGATAGATACCTAAGGAGAGATCGTTGACCAGTTGGTCTACGATTTCTGCCTTACTACAGAACGAGCTGTCGTCGACGGTTGGTCGACGATAGTTCTGACCTGGTCGAAGATCGTCGATCAGTCGTTCGACGATTTTAGACAGAAAACAAAACTAACCAAATTTTCACTATTCTGAACCGTTAATCATGCCAAGCTGGTTCAGGAAGAACAAATGCTTTTGTTCATCAAGGGGCTTAGTGAAAATATCTCCTCTCTGCAGGTCTGTGGATATAAATTCCATTACTATCTTGTTCTTTTCCACATTATCTCTCAGAAAGTGATGTCTAATCTCAATGTGCTTGGTCCTGGAATGGTGCACAGGATTTTGAGCAATTGATATTGCACTGGTACTGTCACACAGAATTTTTGTGTTTGAGTGTGTGTACCCATAATCCACTAGCTGATTTTGAATCCACAGGATCTGTGAATAGCAACTCGCTGCTGCTATATATTCAGCCTCAGCAGTTGAAGTAGACACAGATGCCTGTTTCTTGCAAAACCAAGAGACAAGTCTCTCTCCCAGGAACTGACAAGTCCCTGAGGTGCTTTTCCTGTCAACTCTACAACCAGCATAATCAGCATCTGAATATCCAATTAATTCAAATCCTGACTCAGCTGGGTACCACAGTCCTAAGTTAGGGCATCCCTTAAGGTATCTCAAAATCCTCTTGAGAAGAGTTAAGTGAGATTCCTTTGGGTTGACCTGAAACCTAGCACATAGGCATGTAGCAAACATTATGTCAGGCCTACTTGCAGTCAAATACAGCAGGGAACCAACAATGGCTCTAAAGTTCTTTTGATCAACAGGCTTGCCATTGACATCAGAATCAATAACTGCATTTGAGGCCATAGGTGTGCTCATTGATGAAGCATCAGACATTCCAAATCTTTTAACCAGCTCTCTGGCATATTTTGATTGAGAAATGAAAATGCCACCAACACTCTGTTTCACTTGGAGACCAAGGAAATAGGATAACTCACCCATGCTGCTCATCTCAAACTTAGAGTGCATTAGTTCAGAGAACCTCTTGCATAGTTTGGGATCAGTAGAGCCAAATATAATGTCATCTACATAGATTTGAACTAACAGTTGTGAGTCCTTATGATGTCTAATGAACAGGGTTCTATCTACTACACCTCTCACAAACTTGTGTTCTAGAAGAAAATTTGCTAAGGTCTCATACCAAGCTCTAGGAGCTTGCTTAAGTCCATATAGAGCCTTTTGGAGTTTGAACACATGAGTGGGTAAGGTTGATGAAACAAACCCTGGTGGTTGTTCAACAAATACTTCTTCCTTTAAATCTCCATTGAGGAAGGCACTCTTCACATCCATTTGGAAGACCTTAAATCTTTTATAGGCAGCATAGGCTAGGAAAATCCTAATGGCTTCTAGTCTAGCTACAGGGGCAAAAGTCTGATCATAATCTATGCCTTCCTCCTGTCTATAGCCTTGAGCTACTAGCCTAGCCTTATTTCTAACTACTATGCCTTGGGCATCAAGCTTGTTTCTAAACACCCACTTGGTGCCTATGATCCGTTGGCCTCTTGGTCTTGGAACCAAGGTCCAAACTTTACACCTTTCAAACTGGTTAAGCTCCTCTTGCATTGCTATAATCCAGTGTGGATCAAGCTCAGCATCTTTAATGGTTAGGGGCTCAACCTGAGAAAGGAAACAAGCAAACATCACATTTTTGTTGAGTTGATGTCTTGTCTGGACTCCTGCTGAAATGTCTCCAATCACTTGAGATACAGGGTGATCTCTAAGTGTGACAAGATCAGTAGGTTCAACAATGATCTGATCTTCAACAGTTTCAAGATTTAATTCCTCATGTGGAATTTGATCAACTGTTGGAACAGGTGCTTTAACTTCAAAAAGTTCTACATCAGATTCAGAATCTGAAGAAGCAGCCTGAGGAGTTTGTTGGGGATGATTCTCCTGTGTGAGTCTCAAACCTTCCAAATCCTTACTTACTCCTAGGACTTGCACTGTACTATTAGAGGAAGAGTCCTTCTCCTTATAATACATGACTGTCTCATCAAAAGAGACATGTGCAGACTCTTCTATCTTAAGAGAGGATTTATTAAGGACCCTATAGGCTTTGCTTACTTGAGAGTATCCTAGAAAAACTCCCATTGAAGCTTTTGCCTCAAATTTTCTATGGTATTCTTTGTTATTGTTATGAACGAAAGCAACACAACCAAATACTCTAAAGTAGTCTATTTTAGGTTTCACTTGCTTAAGTAATTCATAGGGAGTCTTACCCTTAAGTTTATGTATCAGACTTCTGTTTAATACATAGTTAGCTGTGCTGACTGCTTCAGCCCAAAAGGACAGAGGCATGTTAGCATCTGCCAACAATGTACTTGCAGCTTCAATTAGGGTTCTGTTTTTCCTTTCAACTACCCCATTTTGTTGAGGAGTTCTAGGAGCAGAGAAGCTATGTTTGATACCTTCCTTCTCACAGAATTCTTGCATAAGAAGAGACTCAAACTCAGTACCATGATCACTTCTGATCAAGGCAATCTGAGTAGAATACTCACTCTGTATACACTTTAGAAAATCTGTAAGAACCTTGAAGTTATCAGCCTTAGTTCTCAAGAAGAATACCCAAGTGAACCTAGAGAAGTCATCTACAATTACTAAAGTGTAAGACTTTCCTCCAAGACTCTGTACAGCAATAGGACCAAATAAATCCAAATGTAGCAAGTACAGAATCCTGGGAGAATCACTTTTATTAACTGATTTAAAGCTATTTCTTGTTTGCTTACCTAATTGACAAGCTTTGCAAAGGCCTTCCTTCTTGTAGGGGCAAGAAGGTAAACCTCGTACAAGATTGTATTTAGCCAACCTAGAAATATTTTTCAAATTTACATGACTAAGTCTCTTATGCCAAAGGGTATTATTACTGGTTACTTCATTAAATAAGCATATTTCAGATTTGGAGGAATTAAAATCTACAACATAAACATTTCCAATTCTAATACCTACTAACACCACAGTATTATTTAAAGAAATATTGCAAGCAGTGTCAGTAAACCATACCTTGTACCCAGCATCACACATTTGACTTACAGAGATTAGGTTGTGCTTTAGTCCTGAGACATAAGCTACTTTCTTGAAGGTTACAGCTCCTATGGTGAAGCTGCCATACCCTTCAGTCTGTCCACAGCTGGAATCCCCAAATACAACTTTTGGTCCCAGCTTGGCTTTGAAACCTGACAGGTTCTTCTTCTTTCCTGTCATATGCTTTGAGCATCCACTATCCAGATACCATTTGTCATGTATGACTGGATAGGTCTTCACCTGCAGAAAGGACAGTTATACATTGTGGACCCAGGTTACCTTGGGTCCAGTATTCTTCACAAAAGAAAAACTAGATATAAAAGATTTTGCAGGCTTAGATTTATATCCTAAAGGGTGTGATCTCCTAGGTGGGATAATCCATTCAGTTGAAGGATTAAACAACCTGGGGTGGTGATTAGGATTTGAGGTTCTGGAAGTTTGATTTTTATTTTCCAGCTTAAGTCCAGATCGTCGATCAATGGTCGACGACTTTTGTAAAGCTAGAAATTTTTTCTTCCTATTTTCTTTCTTAATCTTATTCTGAATTTTCTTGCATTTTTCAATTTCCTCAGTATTCTTTATTCCTGATTCAGAGACAAATTTTACTGGAGTGCTAAATCTCTCCTTTGTGAGGAGGATGGGTTCACTAGGTGTAGCACCTAAGCCTAGTTTATCATTACCAACCCTAGTGTTTGCTATACAGGTTATTTCAGATAATTTAAGGCTTCTGCCATTTAATTGTTCTTCTAACCTCTTAGATTTAGCTAGTTCTAATTTTAGGAATGTTATTTCTTCTTTTGAGCTCTCTAATTCCTTTTCTAATCTGATTATTTCAGTACCTTCCATGTCTAGTTCCATTATTTTTAATCTAAGTGACTTAATTTCTTTTTCAGATAATAGTAAATCTAAACATAGAGTTTTAAATTTTAGTTTGAACTCAGGAGATGAGAAATCAAATGAGTCGATTACCTGGTCCTCCATAAAGGAATCTTCTTCATTGTCTCCTTCTTCTTCAGAATTCTCTGCAGCTGACAGAGAGCTGCAGGCATCAATGGCCATGAGGCAGACCTCTTTGGCTTTCTTTTCTTCTTCTTCTTCAGAATCACTGGAGCTAGAGGAGCAGGTATCCTCTTCTGTTTCACTCCAGGTAGCAGCCACAAATCCCTTGTCCTTCTTCTTGTATTTGTGTGATGAGGACTTGGAGTGGTGCTTCCTGTATTCTTTCTCATGTTTCTTCTCCTTGTACTTCTTCTCTGGACAATCTGGGGCAATGTGTCCAGGCTTGCTGCAAACATAACAAATGATTTCTTTAGATGGAGTCTTGTCATACCTTGGCTTGTCCTCATGCTTGGAGAACTTCTTTCTGAGGTCTCTTCTTCCCATGTTGAAGAACCTCTTGGCAATGAGTGCCAGTAACTCCTCATTTGATTGACTTCCTTCAGAAGTCTCAGCAGCCTTAAGAGCTAGAGAATGCTCTTTCTTTGTAGGAGTAGGAGTCTTCACTTCAGTTACAGCAGCTCTACTCTTTAAGGTTTGCTCATATGACCTGAGCTTTCCCAACAGAGCTTCTGTGGAGAGTTCCACAGTGTTTCTTCCATCCTTGATGGGCCATATCCTTGAGTCCCATGAGATGGGAAGGCACATCAGGATCTTGTCATTTACTTCTGACAAAGTTATCTCCTTGTCCAAAGACCTCAGTTCACTTATTATTGAACTGAGTCTTGTGTACATTGTGTCAATGTCTTCAGCATCATCCTTCTTGAAATTTTCATACTGAGAGGTGAGATGGGATCTCCTGTCCTTCCTCTCATCAGCTGAGCCAGCAACTATGTGGTTGAGGGAATCCCACATAGCTTTGGCTGAGGTACATTCAGCCAGCTTCTGGAATATCTCATCAGACATTGTCTGAGCTAGGATATTCATTGCTTTTGCATCAGCTGCCTTTGCCTTCTTGTAAGTTTCATTGTAGTCAGGTGGTGGCACAGCACTGAGATCAGCAGAAGTGGAAGCAGCAGCAGGCCTAGCAGGTGGTCCTGTCAAAATAGAAGAAAAAATATCTTCATCAATAGAATTCATGTATAGTCTTATCCTGGCCTTCCATATGCCAAACTTGGACAAGTTGCATACAGGAGGTCTGGTGCTTGAATAATCCTTAGACTGGGCCATGTGTGAAAGTGTTTGTGAATGGTATCAGGAAACAACTTATCACAGGATCTTTTAACTCAGGTGTTAGCCTGTATGAACAGCCAACCTGGCTCTGATACCAATTGAAAGTGAGGGGATAAGTTGTAAACTACTCTAGAGGGGGGGTGAATAGAGTATTCAAAATTTTAAGAACACTTAGTCAGCTCCCTTGGAGTTTATTTGCGGAATAAAATAATCTGATACTTGAACCCTAAGAGCCTAACACAGTGAAGTGCACAAGTGAGAGAGTTAACTGAAATTTCAGTTTAACTATAAGCCTATCACAGCAACTAGCAAACCTAGGTAGTTCTATCACAGCCACAGAATAAAAAGAATAAGCAAGATAACCAGATGGACACAGGATATATAGTGGTTCCCTTTAAATAGGTACATCCACTCTTCTACCACCCTGGTAGGAATCCACTACAGGTTTTTGCTAAGGTGCCCTGCCACCAATGATCTGATTCAGGTAGATCAAACAGACCCTTTGAGCTTTTGATAAGGATGCTCAACCACAGGTTGTTGATAAGGTGCCCTGTCACCAACGTTCACTTTTGAAGAGGTGTGAACAAACTCTTTTTACAAAGGGGTTGAGAGGGTTAGATTATCTTCTCTGTTTTAAATACAGATTAGAGAAGATTTGTGGATTCTCTAAAGAATCAAAGTCTCCCCCTGGCTCAGTGAAAGTCCAGGGAAAGCCTTTGCTTCAGGATGAAGGAGTTTCAGATAAACTGAAACTAAATCCTCAGAGATCTGAAGACTAATTTTTATCAGGTCTTAAGATTCTGGAGCACTTGAAGCAGATCTGGAGCTTTTTCTGAAGTCTTGAAAACTCTAAGCAGATGCTCAGGAGACTTGAGAAAGAAAGATGATTGCTCTGGGGCTTTTGCTTCAGGAAAACTTTTCTTCTTCTTGTTGTGAGATTGTGAAGAGCTTGTGAAGAGCTGCTCTGATGATGCTTGAGCGAATGAATAATATTTCTCTGTGTCTGTAACTTCTCTTTTTTGCTGAGAGAAGAATTTCTCTTAAATACGTCTTCACGTTTTTCTTTTAGAACGGCTCTATTGATTTGAATTCTCGAGCCCTGCAACAGATTATCTCAAAATAGAATATAGCAATAGGAATAGAATGACCTATTAACTTTCTGTCAGTCCCAATAAGGAAATAAATGAATAGGAAAATATCTCAGCATAAAGATTTATCGTTCTTGGAAATAGCATACACCGCCAACGGCTAGAATACAGCCTGGCAATATATTTTGTATAATAAGACAAAAATGCTTTATCAAGAATACTGAATCCCGTAATTTATGCTTGACATATTTTGTAAATAATTCATTTGAATTTAAGCCATAAATTAGCACAAACATTCTTCAGAAAATCTTTCTAACCACAAGCTAACACACTTGGAAATAAACCAAGGAATAAAATAAATACGAACAGATAAAAGCAGACAGAAAACGTCGAACAGGAGTTCGATGATCGTCGACCTGCAAACAGATCGTCGACTAATAGCAGGAATCTGTCGGAACAGAAATCGTCGACCAGAAATCGTCGACCAGCTAATAGATCGTCGACCGGCTAACAGATAGTCGACCAGCGAACAGATCGTCGACCAGCTAACAGATAGTCGACCAGCAAAGGCAAATATCTGTCAAGACAGAAATCGTGAAGCAAGAACACGATCGTCGACCTGATGATGACAGATCGTCGACCATCCTTCAGAGCGTAGTAAGCTTGCTCTGAGATCGTCGACCAACGGTCGACGATAATTTTCTTGACTTCAATGATTCAATAGCCCTGCTATCGTCGACCAATGATCGACGATCGCGAGGCCTCGTTCGACGATGGTCGAACGGAAAAGCCTTAACCTCAAAAACATCTAGAACTTCTAACCTAAGCTCTAGGTCAGTTTATAAACTGCCCTAGGGAGACTAAACAGAGTCTAAACATGATCATATATCTTTATATGGATCAAGAGGGGCTGGAAGGGGATTACATAAGCCAAATCACATCTAGGGTACCAACATACTTGTTTGCCCCTGTTGCGGTGAATTTGTGCTTGCAGGTGCTGCGGAGCCGAGCGGTAAATAGCGGGCCAAAGCCCAAGTTGTTGAGCCGGCCCTCGAAGGCCTTGTGTGTTTACTTTATTTGTTCATGTGTGGCCGGCCTGCGAGCCGAAGTTTGTAAAACACAATTTTATTCAAGTGAACTGTTGTAAGACCATAAGGCCAGTACTTTTTATGTATTTTGTACTTCATTCCTTCTGGGCTTTTGTTAGTGGACATTCGTGCTTGTGCTGGGTTCATTTCTTTGCAACATAATAAATTGCTTCCGCTAGATGCACTGTGTAGGATGATGTGATTGGTTGATTGGTTTCAATGATTAACCCACCAGTCTGTTTGTGGCATATGGCGTCGGGCCCCGGCCGGACCTACTGTTATATGTTATGCGACTGATAGGGGTGTTACGATTGGGATATTCCATACTTTATCCATCCGACACGTGCCCAGGGAAGAGAACGAGCAGGTAGACCAACTAGCAAAGCATGGTCCCCGGGTAGGAGGTACCATCACCGATCTGTTTTGCCCTTCCATCGAAGAAGGAGAGCTGATGGAGGTGGATCAACACCCCTCATGGATGGACCCATTCACGACCTTCCTCTCCACAGGGGAATATCCCGAAGGGATGGACAAGAAGAAGATCAAGTATAAGTCGGCGTACTATCTCATGCGCGATGGGCAGCTGTACCGAAAGACCCTCTCAGGGATGTTGGCATGTTGCGTGGCCGAGAGAGAGGTCAAGAAGATCTTGGAGGAGGTCCACTCCGGGGAGTGTGGAAGTCACTCTAGGAGTCGGACCCTGGAAGGGAGGATTGTCTAGCAAGGGTATTTCTGGCCTACCCTAGGCCGCGACGCGGCCGAATTCACGAAATGGTGTCACAATTGTTAGTTGTATGCCCCACTCCAGTTGCAACCAGCCCAGTGCCTCAGAAGTATCACGACCCCCTGGCCTTTCGCCATCTGGGGAATGGACTTGGTGGGACCCTTCCCCCTGACTAGCGGGCAGAGGAGATTCTTACTCGTCATGATAGATTATTTTTCTAAGTGGGTGGGTGTGAAGGCGCTAGCCAAGGTAACCTCCCAGGTTATCAGAAATTTTGTTTGGAGGGAGATAATCTGCCGGCACGGGTTGCCGCAGGCCATTATCACTGATAACGAACCTCAGTTTGCTAGCGCCGAGTTCATCAGCTTCTGCGAACAGCTTGGGATTGATCTCAGTTTTGCCTCAGTCCATCACCCTAGGAGCAACGGGCAGGTGGAGGCGGCAAACAAATCATAGTGAACCTCCTAAAAAAGAAAGTTGAGAACTTGAAGGGAAACTGGGTGGAGAAGCTCCCCATTGTTCTCTGGTCCCTTAGAACCACCCCTAACACCGCCACAAGAGAGACCCCCTTCAAGCTTTCCCATGGGTGTGAGGTCGTACTTCTAATCGAGTTCGAGGTCCAAACGCCTCGGGTGGTCGAGGAAGGAGCAGGCAGGGAAGGATGGCAAGTGGAAAATGAAGGGAAGCTGTGGCTCTCCCTCGACGTGGTAGGGGAGGTACGCGACCTCTCTGTCATCCGCTAGGAGGAAGAGAAAAGAAGAATGACTAAGTATTTCGACAAGCACGTCCGGGTCAAACAGTTCGCAGAAGGGGGCTTGGTCCTGAAGAAGGTGGATGTCGCGGGAAGGTCAGCTGCCGTGGGAAAGCTCAACCCCAATTGAGAGGGTCTGTACATTGTAAAAGAAACATTGAGATTAGGAGGATATCGCCTCCAGAATGTGGAGGGCGAGACCCTAAGTCTCACCTGGAGCGGTGATGACTTGAAACGTTTTTTCCCTTAAACCATGTAAGTAGCATTCCTTTTTCTAAAGAAATTTGAAGTGTCAATGCTCTCGTTGTGATCCATGTGAACGGTTGTAAGTGTTCATTTAATAGACCCCCGGGTAGATCCCGCTTTCAGGCTCTCACCTAACTAGCAGGGCTGGATGTCACTTGAGGGATTCTTCCCTACACCCCGAGCAGATCCCATTATAAGGCTCTTACCTAGCTGGCAGGGCTTGGATGTCACTCGAGGGAGTCAAACCCCGAGCAGATCCCGTTGTCAGACTCTCACCTAGCTGGCAGGGCTGGATGTCACTCGAGGGAGTCTGACCCAGACCCCGAGCAGATCCCGCTGTCAGGCTCCCACTTATCTCGCAAGGCTAGATGTCACTCGAGGGAGTCTGCCCCAGACCCCAAGCAGATCCCGCTATCAGGCTCTCACCTAGCTGGCAGGCTGGATATCACTCGAGGGAGTCTGCCCCAAACCCCAAGCAAATCCTGATGTCAGGCTCCCACCAAGCTAGCAGGGTTGGATGTCACTCGAGGGAGTCTGCCCCAGACCTCGAGCAGATCCTGCTGTCAGGCTCTCACCTAGCTGGCAGCGTTGGATGTTACTCGAGGGAGTCTGCCCCATACCCCGAGCAGATCCCTCTATCAAGATCTCACCTCGCCGGCAGGGTTGGATGTCACTCGAGGGAGTCTACCCCAGACCCCGAGCAGATCCCGTTGTCAGGCTTTCACCTAGCTGGCAAGGCTGGATGTCACTCGAGGGAGTCTACCCCAGACCCCGAGCAAATCCCGCTGTCAGACTCTCACCTAGCTGGTAGGGCTTGATGTCACTTTAGGGAGTCTGCCCCAGACCGCGAGCAGATCCCGCTGTCAAACTCTCACCTAGCTGGTAGGGTTGGATGTCACTCGAGGGAGTCTGCCCTAGACCCCGAGCAGATCCCGTTGTCAGGCTCTCACCTCGCTAGTAGGGTTGGATGTCACTCAAGGGAGTCCCACCCTCTCCGAGAGTTATTTAGGAAGATCGCTTTCCTAAGGGTGTAGAGGAGAAGGTCCTTATAGGCGAGCCGGGGCTCGCGGGCTCCAGCTCGGCAAAAAGAAGCCGAGCCGTCCTAAGTCTCCTATTGAGGAAGGCGAGCTCCAACAAGGCATTCAACCCCCGTTCAGTTTTACTTATGAAATATTTTGAAAATTTTGGCTCGACATAAGGAAGAGAAGAGACAGCTCGTGCGCAAGCTGGGTGATGGTGAACCCAGCTCGGCAGATGGTCCATTCCTGGTTTACCTGGGGGAGAGCTTTTGGAATCCGCTCGCGGGTACGAATCCTAAACATGCATTCTAACTGCGAGTTCTATCCTACCGAGGTCAAACAAAGAGGAGGGCTCGCAGGCGTGTGCATCACAGAAAGGAAGTTCAAGAAAAAGAAGATAGAAACATTTACTTTTCATTAAGTATAAAGTGGATTACAAAAAGGAGAACTCGCCTTGGCGAGGTTACAAGAGAGGGGAGAGAATTATAAGAAAGAAAAAGGGGGTGAGTCAGCTCTCGCCTCCTCCCCCGGATTGTCAATCACCGCCCGCCCCGCCAGAGGGATTGTCCTTAAAATCCTTCCTGAAGAATAGGTCGAGGCTGTCTTCCTTCTTGCTTGACGGCGTAGGCGAGAACAGACTCGGCATGAGGTCTCGGACCATGACCTCCTCGCAACCCTCCACAAGCACCTACATATCCTTCATGATTTGCAGGGTGCATTCGGCAGATTCGATTGAGTTGACATGCAGCCTTTCCACGACCTTAGCCTCGCCGAAGATCCTCGGGCTCTTGTATGGGAAGGGGGGTTCGCTGCCGCCTGGAGGGAGGAAGGCTTCAACCTGACGGGTGATCTCGCCATAAAGCCCCATATTTTCCTCGCTCAGCTTCGCGTTCTTCCCTTCCAGCTCAGCGGTGCGAGCCTCCAGCTCGGCGGCGTGAGCTTCCAGCTCTGCGGAGCGAGCACAGAGCTGGTTATTCTCTTCCTCCATCCCGACGGCGCGAGTCCGCAGCTCCCTAGCGGCCTCGGCATCCTGAGGCAAAAACAGGTAAGTAAATATGAAGCTGTGAAATCCTAAGTAAAAAAAGAAAGGGATAACTAGTGCTTACCAGTCCGTCGGCACCCTTGGCGAGTAAGTCCTCGACAATGCCGAGCCTCCTCTCCAGGTCGACGACCTTGTCCTGGGCCAGGTTGCGCTTATGCTCAGCCTTCTGCAGGAGGTGGCTGAGGTTGAAGCCGCGACGAACCACCATGTGGTGGAGCTCCAGTGCCCGCATATGGGCCTGCAGGCCCTCATGGCCGATTTGGCGCAGGGTCATGCGCTTATAGGCCGCGACATCCTCGCGCTCGTAGAGGCCGAAGCCGAACGCATAGGCGTGACCGGAGGAGAGATGGCGGTAGGTTCAGGAGGGCTGGAGGGTGGAGACGGAGATCTGGTGAGCGGACTCGTCCCACTAAACCACGGGCTCGCACGCCAAGTCCTTCCACCTCCCCCCAAGGCCGAAGAGGGGGTGACTCTTCGGCGGACCCAGCTCGCGAGCCAGGGTCTTCTTGACTGCAGGAGCAGAGGGCTCGCCTCCAACCAACTGCCAGTTGTCTCCTTCAGCGAGCTCTCCGGCGACCCATCCGGGGAGGGCTCGGGCGAGCTCATGTACTTGGGTTGTTGATGTTATTGTTGCTTCGCCCGAGAAACCACCACCGCTTTCAGCTTCTTCTGCGGTGGAAGACAGCGAGGCGATCTAGACCCCGCAGGGTCATCCCGCTTCTTGCCAGAGGGCTTGGACGATGCTAGCTCATCTCGGCTGGCGGCCGTAGCTGCTTTCTTGCGGGCAAGAGGGTCGAGGAGTAGTCCCAGATCCTCAAAAGGCGGGTTCTCAAGAATCAGTCGCTCACGTGCATAAATAACTTAGTTAAAACTCTGATGGATTTGGCAAGATCTGAAGGGAGGAAAGTTGAAAGGTATACCTTCGTGATAGTTTAACTTTCAAGACAACCTAAACACCTAGAGGGGTGGGTGAATAGGTTCTACTTGTTTATAAAAACTTTTAGGCAGAATTCAACTTAATGGCTAACACAATAATCACAGCAATCACAGAAAATAAAACATCACAGATTGTACAATGTTTTATAGTGGTTCCCCAAGGTCTGGGTACATCCACTTTCCCCCTTCACCTATCTAGCAGTATGCTAGATTCGGCCAAACTTCCACTAATCTCAGATCAACAGATCCTACAACTCAGAACCCAACTGGTTCCTACAACTCAGGCACAACAGCCCTACCTCAGCCTTGCCCCAAGGCCTACAACTCAGAGAAGACCCTTCTCCTACACTCAGGCACACAGCCCTACCACTCAGAGTACAACACTCCTACACTCAGCCTTTATAACATAGGCTTACAACTCAGATCTGTGTAAACAGATCCTACAGAAATATAGAAAAGATTATTTAACTGTCTTGCCTAAATTGAGAGAGAAAAGGCCAAGACAATTCTTGATCAGCTGATGAAATCAACTGTATCTGAGCTTTCTTCAAAGCTTCTTGAATATGAACTTAGCTGAGTTGATTTCCAAACAGTTTCTTGAGAATCCACTGATGGTTTCTTTCTTCTTCTTCAAATTCTGGCTTGATCTCTCTATCCAGCACTTTGAATGATTCTTCTGAATTCTGATTAGAACTCTTCTTTGATCTATCCTTAGATAGTCTTCTTAGATCTTCCGGAGAAGATCTTCTTAAGTGCCTAGCACTTTCTTGAAATGAATTGGATTGTAATCCTTCTCTACTTTTTGATTCTCAACAATGTATTTTTTTTAAAAGGTTACTTTCTCCTTCTGAATCTGTCTATTTATAGACTTTCTTCATGGTAACCGGCTGATCCGGTTTCTAACCGTTTTCTGACAAGTCTGACAGTTTCAGTTAACCGGTGGCAACCCACAGCTGTCAAGTCTTCAAATAAGTCCTATGCCTTAGTCTTGAACTGCAAGCTGTCGAGACAGTCTATCAGAAAGTGTCGAGACCATCTGTCTATCTGTGTCGACACAATTGACTTTGGTGTCGACACAGTCTTCAGTGATGTCGACTAAGTTGCCTTTGAGTCGACACAGCTTCTTCTGAAAATAACTTGTTCTTGACCCTTCAGTGTGTCGACACAATCTTCTTTTAACTCTGCTGTAATGTGTCGACTTAATCACAATGTGTCGACACATCCTGCTGGTGTAGACAAACATGAGGTCGACTATATTCTTCTGTCTCGACACATACTGCTGGTGTCGACAAACTTGAGGTCGACTATATCCTTTTGTGTCGACACATTTTCCCAATGTTGAGGTCGACGCTTTTCTTCTGTGTCGACACAAATTCCCAGTGTTGTGTCGACTTACTTCTTCTGTGTCGACACACTTTCCCAGTATCATTGTAGACTAACTGCTATGTGTCGACATACTTCCTCTGTGTCGACACTTTTTCCCAGTGTAGTTGTAGACTAACTGCTATGTGTCGACATACTTCCTCTGTGTCGACACTTTTTCCCAGTGTAGTTGTAGACTAACTGCTATGTGTCGACACTGTTTCCCAGTGTTGATGTCGACTAATTTCTTCTATGTGTCGACACATCCTACTCTGTGTCGACACATCCTACTCTGTGTCGACACTTGGACTTAGAACTTTTTCTGCATACTTTATCAATTCTTCACCTGCACATGTCAACTCAAAAACAACATCAAATACACTTTGATGTATATCATTGAGCTAGGTTGGGCTTCTTCAAATCAGGTACACATTTTCCAATATACCCAACAATCTCCCCCTATTTGGAGAAGTCATAACCCTTATAGCCAATGATATACACCATTTATAAATAGTACTAAATTGATGATATGTGACATAGTAGGAATACTTAATATAAACAAAACATAAAAGACAATCCATCACAGAATGAACATTATAATATGCCAATCAACATTTTGTTTATAACTGGGTAATGTTTGATTACATTGTTTTACATTTAATGATCACATCACAACATTACAAAAACACTATGAAGGAACTAAAAACATAATCAGGATTGATCAGGCTCTCTTATGATAATCCCTTTGCTAGATTGAATTGTAGCTGTCACAGGAGCTTCTGATTCTTCAGCTATCTTCTTTCCTTTTTGATCAGCTTTCTTCTGAGCTTCTTCCTTGATCCTTTGCCTTTCAAAATAGTGAAAAGGCTTTGGGAAGTACTTGCTTGGCTCCTTAGCATCTGGTGGCAGCCTTCCCATCTTAGCTTTCCTTCTGAATTGTACTATTGCTTCCTGTCTTGCCTCATACTTCTGCCATTCTATCTCATTGTACCACTTCCCTCTCTCATGAACTTTGTCTTGTACAGCTTTCCATACAGTGAGTATTATGTTCCTTGAAGTAGGACTCCACTGCTCATAATCTGGCTTGAGTGCAGCCTGCTCTCTGAATTTCTTCTTTGCTAATAAAGCATCTTGCTGTTCTTTCAGAGTAGCCTCTGGCTTATCAACCTTCCCAATGACAATATTAGTAACCTCCTTTGGAGGACTATACATGCCTTGAACCTGCTGATCAATCATGTCAAAATCTGGAGGGGGGTAAATGACTTGGGCAATCTCAGGTTGATTGCCTTCAAGTAAATTTGTTTGTATTCCTGACTCAGCCACCATAGCATCATCACACAATGGGGGATATCCCAATGTGGCTCGGATACTATTGGTCACCCATTTGGAGTGCTCTGAGCCTGCATGAATTAGCATCCTCTCCCCCTTTATGGCTTCTCTAGATACATGATCTCTTAGATCTTCCTTTTGAAATCTGATTTGGCCATCCAGATAATTCACACCCTCTTTAAAAAATGGTTTTAATCTTTGAAGCTTTTCAGATATTTCTTTTTATGAGGTAGTGATTGCAGTCTTAACAGAAGCAATGGCAGCTTGAAAATTCTTATCAAATTCTTCCCTTTCTTTTGTTTGATCTGTAGGCAGGCCAGGAACAATCTTTTTCACTTCCTTTATTATCTCATGATGAGATTCAGTTAAATTATCATTCATTCTTAACTGATTTTCCAATACATAGCTTTGCTTCAGGACAACATCATCTACCTTTTTAGTAATAGCCTCCTGTTGTTGAGCAAGATAAACCACAGCATTGCCTCCCTTGTGGAAGCAATCTGTCATTTCTGTCTTATGCAAGTTGACTTGAAACTGGATGGACTTGATATCCTGAGCTAAGTCAAACTGCATAGACTTGCTATTTTCATCAACATACTTTTCCAGAGCCATTCTGTGTTCATCCAATTTCACCTATAGATCTACCATAAACTTGTTATGATCAAAGGCAGGAGATACTTGTGGAGGTGTTGTCTGTAAAGCCTGCTTATAATTCTTGCTTCTTCTCTTAAATACAACAAGTTTTCTTTTTTTTGCCATCCTGGCTTCTTCAGTTTCAGTATCAGATGAAGTATCTAGGTGAATTTTTTCTTGAGGAGGATGAATTGTATCTGTCCCAGTGACCTGTTGCTCAGTCTCAACATCCACTGGCTCCCCCTCAACTTGTGGCTCAACTTCAGCTTCCTTATCAATTTCCATACCCATGGACTTCTCAATTTCTTGTCCTCCTCCTACTTTATTAGTAGTAGTATCAGCATCAGGGAATAACTCCTCCAGAGTAAATTCCAGTTGAGCTGTGACTTCTGCAGCAGTTAAATCTTGAGATAAGTCTAACTGTGCTTCCTCTTGCACTTGTACTGACAACAGCTCCCCCTGAACCTGTGCAGTAATAAGAATATGAGCAATGTCTTTTATAGTAAAACACATTAGCTCCCCCTACACATGTACCTGATCAGGAGTGGATACATTTTGAGCTGGAGAGTGAACTGGCTCCCCCTGTATCTGTGCAGGTGTTGACACTTGCTGTAGTATAGTTGAGTCAGGCTGTTCTTCAACCTGTGTCCTGAGTGGGTCTTCTTGTTGTTGTTCAGGTTCTTGGTTTTGAGTAGGGGATTTCACAGGGGTGTCTGGCCTGTTCTCTTCAGGCACATCCTTGGACAGCACCCTATCCCACCTAGAGAACAGTCTCATATCCATCCTTCTCATATGATTGATCTTAGTCCCTGGCAGTTGCTGCATCACTTCAGGGATCACTCCAATGAGATATAAGCTCATGATTCTAGCCATGTTGGGCTTCTTGATTCCTTCTTTGATCTTGTCAAAGAGTACTCCTGACCAATCAGTAGGAATTGTAAAAACAATCCTGGTCATAAGGCTGAACATATAGGCAGAAATCCTATCATATCCACCTGTCTTGCAGAGGATTACTTTCCCAACAACTTCAGACAAGAATTTCCCTTGCTGATTCATACCCTTCCTGTTGAATGCAGCTCCAATCTTCATACTCGAGTCCAGTCCACACCATTGAAGGGCTTCCCTTGTCTTAGAACTAGGAACTTCCTCTTCATTCTCAACTACTTGTAATTGAAAGATTTTTCTTAAACTTCTTAGAGTAATCTTGACCTTAGTTCCTTGAACAATGGACTTAATCTTGAGGTCATCTGAGTGGACTGATGCAGAGATAAAGAACTCGTGCACCTCCTTCTTCCAGATTTTAGTTGGCTCTGAGATTAGAAATTCTAACCCTGACTCGGAGAGGAGGGTGATAACCCCTTGAACATCTGGCGGCGCATCTGCAAAGGCCTGGCGCACCAACTCATACCCCTCATTGACGTTGTCTTCCATCCTTGGCGCCATCGATACGTCGAGAAAGCTGGAGAGAAGAGAGAAAGTTTGACTGTCGACACAGGGTTTTTGTCTCAAAAACCTTGGAAGTGTGTCGATAGAAAGCGTTTTTCACCTATTTATACCTTCTGTTGAAAGAAGTTCAAAAGGCGCCAAACACAGACTAAATGTGTCGACATAGACGGAATGTGTCGACACAAACTTCTATTGTCTCGACATTACTTCAGCTTACTATGTGTCGACACCAATTTGTGGTTATGTCGACACCTTGGATACATAATAGATAGACAGAAATTCTGTGTCGACTCTAAGGATAAGTGTCGACACATATTCTGTAAGTGTCGACACCATTATCCTGGTTGAGTCGACATTACATTTCTGTTTAAGTTGACAATATAACTCTTAAGTGTCGACACATATTCTCTGTGTCGACACAATATTTCTGACTTGTCGACAATATTTTTCTGAGTCGACACACAATTACTGAATGTGTCGACACATTCTTACTTAGCCAATTTCTGTTGGTTCAACACCACTTGTAAGTGTTACTTCAATGTGTCCTTTTTAACACTTGATTATGTTGTTATTACTTTTACTTACTTACATACCACTTCAATTGCATTGTTAATGATTTTGTTAATACATTAATCAATGGTTAACATACCTAATTCAATTTTGAATTTATTGAATTTGGTTTCATCTAAAGGCTTAGTAAATACATCTGCTATTTGATAATCTGTTTTTACAAATTCCAATGAGATGTCTCCTTTTTTTACATGTTCTCTAAGAAAATGGTATTTGATTTCTATATGCTTAGTTCTACTATGAGAAACTGGATTATTAGCAATAGAAATATCACTCTTAGAATCACATAAAAGAGGTGTTCTACTTACCTGAATACCATAATCCTTAAGCTGATGCTGCATCCATAATAGCTGTGCACAGTAGCTTCCAGCAGCAACATACTCTGACTCAGCTGTGGAAATTGCCACACTGGTCTGCTTCTTACTACTCCATGATATTAGTCTTCCTCCCAGAAATTGACAAGTACCTGTAGTACTTTTCCTGTCCTCTCTACATCCTGCAAAATCTGCATCTGAATAGCCTGTTAGTAGAAAATCTCTATTCCTAGGGTACCAAAGACCTAGATTAGGAGTGCCCTTTAGATATGTCAGAATCCTTTTGACTGCAGTATAATGAGATTCTTTAGGGCAGGCTTGGTACCTAGCACAGACACATGTAGCATACATAATGTCTGGTCTACTAGCAGTGAGATATAGTAGAGACCCAACTATTCCTCTATACAATGATTCATCAACAGGTTTACCTGTCTCATCTTTGCATATAGGCATACTTGTTCCCATAGGAGTTCTCATGGTGGAGGATGACTCCATACCATATTTCTTAATTAATTCTTTGGTGAACTTAGACTGGGATATGGACAATCCATCATCAGTCTGTCTTACTTGGAGTCCCAAGAAGAACTTAAGTTCTCCCATACTGCTCATCTCAAACTTCCCTTGCATAAGTTTGGCAAACTTTTTACAAAGGTTGTTTTCAGTAGATCCAAAGATTATGTCATCAACATAAATCTGAACTAAGATGATCTTACCTTTTGATACCCTAAGGAATAGAGTTTTGTCTATCTTTCCTCTTGAGAATTTATTCTCAATGAGGAAGGTAGACAGGGTTTCATACCAAGCCCTTGGAGCTTGTTTTAACCCATACAAAGCTTTCCTAAGCTTATACACAAAATCAGATTTAAGAGGATCTACAAAACCTGATGGCTGCTCTACATATACTTCTTCTTTAAGGTCACCATTCAGAAATGCTGACTTCACATCCATCTGGTATACTTTGAAGTCTTGGTAGGCTGCATAGGTAAGGAACATTCTGATAGCCTCCAGCCTTGCTACTGGAGCAAAGGTTTGATCAAAGTCAATCCCTTCTTCCTGCTTGTATCCTTTTGCAACTAACCTTGCTTTATTCTTCACTATTATCCCACTTTCATCTAGCTTGTTCCTATAGATCCACTTGGTGCCAATTATGTTGTGGCCTCTTGGTTTAGGAACAAGCTCCCAGACTTTGCACCTTCTGAATTGATTCAGCTCCTCTTGCATAGCATCAATCCAGTGCTGGTCTTGGATAGCTTCTTCAAACTTCTTAGGTTCCATTTGAGACAAGAAACTTGAATGCAAAACTGTGCTTTGATTTCTGCTTCTAGTTTGCACTCCTTGTCTTGGATCACCAATTATCTGATCAGCAGGATGATCTCTTAGATATCTTATAGCTGGTGGAAGATTCCCTTCAGGTTGAGCATCTCCAGCTTCTTCATTCTGCTGAACCTCTTGATTATCATCAGCTTCCATTATCTCTTGTACTCCCCCTGGACAGCAGCCTTCATTTTCCAAAGCTCCATTTTCCTTTGAAGCTTCAGCAATGGAGAGCTTGTCCATTCTCTTGCCTATACCTGTTGAGTCATTTGATCTACAAAATAACTCACAATTGATTAATCTTGTTTCATCAAATACAACATGCACAGATTCTTCAACAACTTGAGTAGTTAAGTTGAAGACTCTATAGGCCTTACTATTTGTGTTGTACCCAACAAATATCCCATCCTGGAATTTGGCAGCAAACTTAGTCAAATATGACTTGCCATTGTTAAGTATATAGCACTTGCAACCAAAGATCCTAAAATAGGATAGATTTGGTTTTCTGCCTTTCACAATCTCATAGGGAGTCTTTCTGTGGCATTTGGTGATAGAAGCCCTATTGATGACATGACAAGCAGTGTTAACTGCCTCAGCCCAAAAATATTCTGGGAGAGAGGTGTCACTCAATAGAGTTCTACCAGCTTCAATTAATGTTCTATTCTTTCTTTCAGCAATTCCATTTTGCTGAGGTGTTCTAGGTGAGGAGAACTCTTGAAAAATCCCAAAGTCTTTACACAAGTTTGTTATGCTTTCAGATTGAAACTCAGTACCATGGTCACTTCTGATTTTGACCACTGTACTATTCAGTTCATTCTGAATTTGCTTTACAAAATTAAGTAATACACTTGGAGTTTCAGATTTTTGTCTCAGAAAGAACACCCATGTAAATCTAGAATAGTCATCTACAACCACAAAAGTATAGACCTTCCTACCTAGACTATGAACTGGCATAGGAACAAAAAGATCCATATGCAAGAGGTATAAGCACCTCACAGAATCCTTGTTTTCAAGGCTTTGAAATGAGGATTTTGTCTGCTTGCCCTTTTGACAAGCTGAGCATACCCCTTCCTTTATACACTTAACTTGAGGCCCATTCCTCACTAGTTCTTTACTAATGAGTTGGTCCAATTGTCTTGTAGTTTAGATGAGCCAATCTCTTGTGCCACTTAACACAATGGGAAGCATTGTCATCAGCTACAAGACAAATGGGGGAAGCCTTATTTTCACATTCAAAATTAAGGCAATATACATTTCTCTTCCTATACCCAGTCAAAATGATCTCTTGATCACTTGACCTTTTGATATGACATCCATCCTTACCAAATGAAATGTCATATCCTAGATCACTCAGCTGGCTTATGCTTATTAGATTATGTTTCAAACCTTTTACATAGGCCACTTGGGTGATAGTAATTAGGTTAGAAGAAATGTTACCAAACCCTTTGATGACTCCCTTCTCAGATCCACCAAAGATCACTTTGGGTCCATCTTTGACAGATGAATACTCCTTCAGCAGCCCCTTTGTTCCAGTCATGTGCCTGGAACAACCACTATCCAAGTACCATATAGGGGCATGGTTACTTGGATTCACCTGCAATACAGAATTACTTACCCTTAGAACCCAAGTAAGTCTTGGGTCCTTGGTTCAGGTTAGCATTAATAAAGTTATCATAACCTCTTCTAACAGGTAGACTCTTATTCTTTATAACACTTGTGTTATACCAGCAGTCTAATGCAAAATGGCCTCTCTTACCACAGCACCAACATTCAAACTTATTGTATCTAGATCTAGATACATCCTTGTCAGAGGAATATCTGTTCATTGCTGGTGCTGTTGCAACTTCACCTACTGATTTCTTAAAACCATTGGGTTTATGACCATAGGTAGACCTGCTTGCATTAACACCCTTGTTCTTCAGAACATTAGTCTTAATATGACCTTGAATGTCTTCATGATCATATTTGTTAGAAGGCACTTTCACCTTACTAAACTTTATGGGGACTGAAAGGTTTAGTGGCTGAACAGGAGCTTTGCCTTTCCTCTTGAATCTGCCAGCCCTGGAGTTACCTTTAAATCCTAATCCAGCCTTACCCTTTTGAGTGACAAATTCATCTATCAAGGGTAAGACAGATTTTGGCTTAGAGTAACTAGCCACTAAATCCCTTTCAATTTTAAGTCTGGCCTCCAGACTCTTCACTTGATCATTAGTATAATTAATTGTGCTCATCTGAATAATAGTTATATTCTTCAGCTTGGCAATTTCATTTAATTTTTGATCAAGGACTTTTTCTAACTCACTTGTTGCAACCCTTAGTTCAGCAATTTCCTGAGCCTGAGTTTTAACCAGGTTCTTGCTTTTCTTAAGGGCCTGCAACAAGTCCCCATACTTGTCTATCAATTGATAGACATCTCCTTCAGATTCAGATGCATCTTCATCACTTGATGCAGATGTAGCTGATTCTTCACTTGTACTACAAACAGATGTACTGGAAGGACATTTTACCTCATTAGGACCAGACTGATTCTGGCATATGTCCTCTTCTGATCTTGTCATCAACCCCATGCATTGATGTTCATTGATGGAGTCTAGCAACTGCATAAACTCCTCTTCCTCAGATGCAGCATATAGTCCAATATATGCTTCAGCTTCAGATCCTGATTCTGAAGTTGACTGGTCTGACAGACTCTTATCTTTCTTTGCTACAAAGGATTTCTCCTTCTTGCCTTTGTGATAAGTCTTCTTCTTTTCTGAAGATTCCTTTCTCTTGTCAGGACAATCAGCCACTACATGTCCAGGCTTATTGCAACAATAACAGACAATCTTTGAAGTAGTGGCTCTACTGGGCTTTGATCTGCTCTTCTCATTCCTTGATGACCTTTTCTTCTTATAATAGTCATCAACTTGTTGTGATGGGGAAGGCCTAGACTTCCACTGCTTCTTCTTCAAGAACCTCTGGAATTGTCTTGTGAATGCAGCAAAATCTGCATCTGAATCACAGCTTTCAGAATCCTTGTTTGAACTTTCAGAACTATCTTCTGTAACTTCCTTAGGAGGAGATGGTGATATCCTCCTATTCTTTCTAGTGGCTTCAGCATTGAATGAAACAGTCTTTTCTCTAAGCTCTCCTCTTGAGTTTCTTTCCTCCTCCTTCCTCACCATTAGTTGCATTTCATAGGATAGCAACTTTCCAAACAGGGTTGGAGGAGATATCTCTGCCAATTTAGCCACTTCTCTTATGGCACAGATCTTTGTATCCCAATCCTTTGATAAGGATCTTAAGAATTTGTCATTCAGTTCATAGGTACTGAAGACTCTTCCATAGGATATTAGCTCATTCACAATCCTATAGAATTTCTTATAGCACTCAGTTATGCTATCAGATTTTCCTTGTCTAAAGCTTTCATACTCCTGATTTAGCATAGACTTCCTGTCCAGCCTTACTTCTTCAGATCCCTCCATGTAGACAATCAATGTGTCCCACATCTCCTTGGAGGTCTTGCAGTGAATCAGATTCTGAAATGTTGAATCATCTATGGCACTAACAATGATGTTCTGTGCCCTTTTGTCCATGGTTGCCAAGATGATTTCATCCTTGGTCATTTCTGAATAACTCTTTGGAGTTTGGATATTTGCATCAAGAACTGATACCTTCATTGGAATGAAGGGGCCTTCCTGTACTGTGATGTAAATTCTTGGGTCAGATGCTTCCATAAATAGTCTGACTCTTTCTTTCCAGATACCAAAGATTTCCTTCCTGTATATGGGTAATTTCATAGACCCTAGCTCCTTATGATTCTCTCCAGAACCCATCTTCTTGAATCTTGAATCTGCCTTTCAGATCTACCTCAGACTGTTAAGTCCTTTTTGAGGAACCTCCCTCTGATACCACTTGATAGTTTAACTTTCAAGACAACCTAAACACCTAGAGGGGGGGTGAATAGGTTCTACTTGTTTATAAAAACTTTTAGGCAGAATTCAACTTAATGGCTAATACAATAATCACAGCAATCACAGAAAATAAAACATCACAGATTGCACAATGTTTTATAGTGGTTCCCCAAGGTCTGGGTACATCCACTTTCCCCCTTCACCTATCTAGCAGTATGCTAGATTCGGCCAAACTTCCACTAATCTCAGATCAACAGATCCTACAACTCAGAACCCAACTGGTTCCTACAACTCAGGCACAACAGCCCTACCTCAGCCTTGCCCCAAGGCCTACAACTCAGAGAAGACCCTTCTCCTACACTCAGGCACACAGCCCTACCACTCAGAGTACAACACTCCTACACTCAGCCTTTATAACATAGGCTTACAACTCAGATCTGTGTAAACAGATCCTACAGAAATATAGAAAAGATTATTTAACTGTCTTGCCTAAATTGAGAGAGAAAAGGCCAAGACAATTCTTGATCAGCTGATGAAATCAATTGTATCTGAGCTTTCTTCAAAGCTTCTTGAATATGAACTTAGCTGAGTTGATTTCCAAACAGCTTCTTGAGAATCCACTGGTGGTTTCTTTCTTCTTCTTCAAATTCTGGCTTGATCTCTCTCTATCCAGCACTTTGAATGATTCTTCTGAATTCTGATTAGAACTCTTCTTTGATCTATCCTTAGATAGTCTTCTTAGATCTTCCGGAGAAGATCTTCTTAAGTGCCTAGCACTTTCTTGAAATGAATTGGATTGTAATCCTTCTCTACTTTTTGATTCTCAACAATGTATTTTTTTTAAAAGGTTACTTTCTCCTTCTGAATCTGTCTATTTATAGACTTTCTTCATGGTAACCGGCTGATCCGGTTTCTAACCGTTTTCTGACAAGTCTGACAGTTTCAGTTAACCGGTGGCAACCCACAGCTGTCAAGTCTTCAAACAAGTCCTGTGCCTTAGTCTTGAACTGCAAGCTGTCGAGACAGTCTGTCAGAAAGTGTCGAGACCATCTGTCTATCTGTGTCGACACAATTGACTTTGGTGTCGACACAGTCTTCAGTGATGTCGACTAAGTTGCCTTTGAGTCGACACAGCTTCTTCTGAAAATAACTTGTTCTTGACCCTTCAGTGTGTCGACACAATCTTCTTTTAACTCTGCTGTAATGTGTCGACTTAATCACAATGTGTCGACACATCCTGCTGGTGTAGACAAACATGAGGTCGACTATATTCTTCTGTCTCGACACATACTGCTGGTGTCGACAAACTTGAGGTCGACTATATCCTTTTGTGTCGACACATTTTCCCAATGTTGAGGTCGACGCTTTTCTTCTGTGTCGACACAAATTCCCAGTGTTGTGTCGACTTACTTCTTCTGTGTCGACACACTTTCCCAGTATCATTGTAGACTAACTGCTATGTGTCGACATACTTCCTCTGTGTCGACACTTTTTCCCAGTGTAGTTGTAGACTAACTGCTATGTGTCGACATACTTCCTCTGTGTCGACACTTTTTCCCAGTGTAGTTGTAGACTAACTGCTATGTGTCGACACTGCTTCCCCGTGTTGATGTCGACTAATTTCTTCTATGTGTCGACACATCCTACTCTGTGTCGACACTTGGACTTAGAACTTTTTCTGCATACTTTATCAATTCTTCACCTGCACATGTCAACTCAAAAACAACATCAAATACACCTTGATGTATATCATTGAGCTAGGTTGGGCTTCTTCAAATCAGGTACACATTTTCCAATGTACCCAACACTTCGCCGGGAAGGAAGGGAAGGAGCGAGTCGAGGCCCCTTCGGAGGAAGGCGACCTCGAAGTCTTTGTGGAGAAAAAACTTGTGGAGCTCGGCGTCGTTGCCGGACACGGTGGGGGGTCGGTACACCTCCTCGCCCTTCTACTGGGGTGAGTATGGGATGTTGCCAAGATCTCCCTTGATGAAGATGATCTTGGACATCTAGTCTTGATGTTTGTTCGCGATCTCGCGAACCTTGATAAAGGAGCCCCCGAAGAAGGTGACGTCATCGGGATTCGCCTTGTAGGTAAAGAGTTTCCTGAAGACGGTCAGGTTGAACTATATTCGCTCCCGGCGGAGGAAGCTCGCGAACGCCACCATCATGGCGATGGAGTTCGGGTTCAGCTGTGCGGGCATCGCGCCGAAGTACTTGAGGATCTGGAGGATTTCAGGCCAGAGCGGAAGGCACAACCCCATCTCGAAATGCGAGATAGGGAAGGCGAGCTCCTCGGGGTAGAAAGTGTTGATGGCCTCGCCCTATTTGGGCCGGTGCGCCTCGAAGCTAGGGGCTTGAAGTCGGCATTGAACGAGGCGAACTTCTCCTCCGTCGTGTTCCCCTCAAAGAAACAGTAGCCGGTGAAGCGCTGGGCGCACTTGGAGCGACCGTCGGAATCAGGATTGGTCTTACCCATGCTCGCGGAAGGTGTAGGGAGCGAGTACATGTAGGAAGAAGGCAAGCAAGGGAGGAAGGTACGGAAGCAATAAAAGCAGTAAGACGGATTAGGTGAGGGGGCCTATCTATAGGAAAGAGAAAAAGGGTCGAGCCGACCGATCATACCAACTCGCCTAACCCAACTCGCCAAATCCATCTCGCCGACTTCCCAAACCTGTCCCATCACGTGCCAAGCAAGGATATCATATTCGAACAACAAGCAATAAAATCTAAAAATATTCTAAGTTATTACAGGCCCAGGAGGGATATTGTTCAAAGAAATCAAATGCAAACAAAGAAGCAGCAAGTTCGGTACATGCGCGAGCTGAGGGGCCGGAGGCGAGTGCCGGTAGGCCTGGCAGGGGGCCGTTTTCTACCTACCACGGCCTCGTGTCTCTTTCCCCCCAGGTCGATGCGAATCACGGAGCTCGCGGATCTGCCTCAAGCACCCCCGGGCGGCCAGAAGGCTCTCGTCCAGCTCCTCCAGCAGCGGTGAAAGGGACGTCACCTCGCCTGCCAAGTCCTCCCTTGCCTCGCCTTCTAGCCACGCGCACTCCCGCTGCAGCACCTCGTTGCCCTCCCGCAACCGGTGGAGCTCGCATACCATCTTTTTGAGGACCTCAATTCCTCACTTCGTCAGCTAGGGGCCCTCCAGCTTGGCGTCCAGGAAGGACTCCAAGGTCTTCGGGGAAAGAAGGGGCGAGTAGCAAGCTCGTTCCAGGGATTCGTCGGCCTCCGACTGACTAAAGAAGGCTGCAAGAATAGTTGAACAATAATGTGAAGGGGTAGCACACCAGGGCAACTACATATGAGAACCAATAAAGGGCAACTTGCCTGAAGAGCTCGGCGCCTCGAAGGAAAGGCGAGGTGGAGGCATCTTAAGATTTTTACCACGGCCCTGAGGATGTATTCTGGGCGGAAGAAGGCTGAAGCCTGGCACGGGGATAGTTCCAGCACCCTCCCTCGAGGTCTAAACGAGCTGGGAAAAGGGAACGCAGGCTTGCGAGCCCGGTCTTTGTGAGCTCAACCTCAGAGTCCCGAAGGGCGGAGATGGGTCGCGTTGACGAGCCTCCGGAGCCTTAAACCGCGGGTCGGCAGGAAGAATATCGGCTCGCAGAGAGGTGACCTCGCCGCCCCCATCCTGGCAGTCCGGGTTGGCTAGAGATCAATAAAATTCCCCTCCTTCCCAGGGGCAGGCAGGGTAGAGGAGTTGGTCTCAGTCTTTAGGGTCATTTTCAAGTCTTGGAAGACACGCTCGGACGCTTCTACATCTGGCTTCGCCCTCTTGGAAGAATTAGACTCGGTCGGGATGCTCCGCAGGATGTTTAGGGTAACGGAGGTCAGGCTGGCAACGCGGGCAGAGGAGAGCTCGCGAGCCTTCGAAAGCCTCTTTTGGAGCTCCTTGGGGAAAGGCATCTCAGCAAATTCAGAGCAAAGGGGAGTGATAAAGGTCACCCAGGTACGCAGGCGCATATTTATAGCTATTGGTGGACCCCTCCGAAAGATTCTCTGGCTCCTGCCACACTCGCTAAATCCCATGGGGTTGGATGTTTCTTTCCGAGCTTGTGCCAATCTCGCAAAGAGCGGGGATTGTGTACAACCCCGTATCCGGCGAGTGGCTCAGCAAGAGCAAGACCGGCCAAATCGGGCAGTCCGAGTCCCTGAGCGAGCTCGGCAGAAGTGGGAGCTCGGCAGTCTCCGGCTCACCCAGGCAGGGTGAGATTCTTTTGGGAGGCAAGCTCGTACTCGCCAAGCCCTGTTCGTTGAGCTCTGGGCATTTCACCGAGCTCTGAGCTGTTCGTCGAGCTCTGGGCTATTCGTCGAGCTCTGGGCCCTTCGTCGAGCTCTGGGCCCTTCGTCGAGCTCTAAGCCACTCGCCGAGTTTGAACTGATCAACAAGCCTACAGAGTGCGAGTAGGGCAGGCCGGGCCCGTACTCGCCCAAGGTCGAAGATAGGTGATGAGTGCCTGCTCCATCGAGCTCGGCCGCTCTTTTTCTGCCGCTCATTTTTTGCCCTGCTCATTTCCTCTGCTCCTGATCCCGCTCGATCCCTCATGTCTCACTATCGATCGTGCTGCTCCCGATCCCCGCTTGATCCCTCACTGTCGTTCGACGATCCGTCATTTCCTGCCGCTCCTGCTCCCGTGACGCTCCCTCGCTGTCGATCGACTGCCGATCCTGCTCCTGTGCCACTCCCTCGCTGTCGATCCCTCACTATAAGCCGGTTCTTCTGCCGATCCCACTCCCGTGTCGCTCGCTCGCTGCCGATCCCTCACTGTAAGCCGATTCTTCTTCTTCTTCTTCTGCACAGTTCTTCTTCTGCACAGTTCTTCTTCTGCACAGTTCTTCTTCTTCTGCACAGTTCTTCTTCTGCTTCTTCTTCTCCTTCTGCACAGTTCTTCTTCTTCTTCTGCACAATTCTTCTTCTTCTTCTTCTGCACAGTTCTTCTTCTTCTTCTGCACAGTTCTTCTTCTTCTTCTACACAGTTCTTCTTCTGCACAGTTCTTATTCTACACAGTTCTTATTCTTCTACACAGTTCTTCTTCTGCACAGTTCTTCTCTTCTTCTTCTTCTTCTTCTGCACAGCTCTTCTTCTGCACAGTTCTTATTCTTCTTCACATTCTTCTTCACATTCTTCTTCACAGTTCTTCTTCTTCACATTCTTCTTCACAGTTCTTCTTCTTCTTCATAGTTCTTCTTCACAGTTCTTTTTCACAGTTCTTCTTCTTCTTCTTCTTCACAGTTCTTCTTCTTCACAGTTCTTCTTCTTCACAATTCTTCTTATTCACAGTTCTTCACAGTTCTTCACAGTTCTTCACAGTTCTTCACAGTTCCTCACATTCTTCACAGTTCTTCACATTTCTTCACAGTTCTTCACAGTTCTTCACAGTTCTTCATCTTCTTCTTCTTCACAATTCTTCTTCTTTACAGTTCTTCTTCTTCTTCTGCACAGTTCTTCTTCTTCTACACAGTTTGTAACGCCCCCGATTTTCCTGCGATTATTTAATTCTTGCTTGGCGTTACGTCGACGCATTTTCTTGGCTTGTGTCATCTGTGGAGTGCGGTCTTAACTCCTTAGAACTGAGTAGCCTATTTTGTAGTCTATTGGCAAGATTTCCCTAGCAAACCGGGTCGTTTTGGGTGACTTTGTGTGGCCTCTCGGGGGATGCTTGTGTTTTGGCTTCGGGTGGGTTTAACTCGAGTTCTATTTGTCGAAAGTTAATTTCGACTTCGCCGTTGTGTTCATAGCGTGGATATTTAGCTACGGTGTGAATTTCGTCGAATTCCGAAGATTTTCGGTTTTCGCGTCGTTTTGTATTTTATGAAAAAAAAATACTATTTAATAAATATTATAATATTTATTATGTTAGAAGGGTGCGGGTGCTTGGCGGTTTTGCCATGTTTTAGCATTATTTAATTAATAACTAATTAAGTTTAATCGGGTGCTATTTATAGGGTAGTTTAGACTTAAGAGGTAACCGCTCCTGTTAATCTTCCCGAAAGACCGAACCAGTATGCGGCTGTTTGTAAAAAGAAGCGGAGAAACCGCCGAACCTGCTCCCCTTCGGACGCCGATTCTGGGAGTGTGTGTGGACGGAATTCGATTCCGAAAGCGGATTTGGATTGCTCTCGCCTAGACCTTCATTCCTACAGTAAGAAATTCAGTTTTCGTGGTATTTCTAGGGGTCTCAAAATCCTTGGGTTGTCCGTTTCCTTCATTAAAGCTCCAGATTTCTGCTTTAGGTGTCGTTGCTGCTGGTGAGGAGTGAGAGTAAGGGAGGTCGACCAAGCTTCGCTGGAAATCGAGGCAAGTGGTGCTCTTGCCCTTGCCATGTAGTTTTTCTTGTTCATTTTGTTCCTTACTGTTAATGGTTTTCCAAATTTATCTTGCTAAAAGGTTCAATTTCCTTTTGATTATAACCAAGTTTTGCTTAAGCCTGTAGATAGTTTCCTGTACATATTTTATTTTCCGAAATCAGCCTTGCTATTAATTTTTTTCCCTTCCTGCAGTAAAGTTAGCTTGTTCTCGGGTTGGGAGTAGAGAAGTGATTGCTGGTTCAAGCTTTGGAGATTTAAGGATTTGGCGTTGAGTGTGGTGCACACACTCAATGCCGGGTCTTCTTGGATTTGGCGTTGAGTGTGGTGCACACACTCAATGCCGGGTCTGCTTGGATTTGGCGTTGAGTGTGGTGCACACACTCAACGCCGGGTCTGCTTGGCATGTTTCCGCGGCTAAGTACTTTGGCGTTGAGTGAGTCGACCTCACTCAACGCCAAATTTGTTTTGTCGTTGAGAGTGGTGGACACACTCAACGCCGCAGTGTATTTTCGCGGTTAAGTACTTTGGCGTTGAGTGAGTCGACCTCACTCAACGCAAAAGCTGTTTTGGCATTGAGAGAGGTGGACTCACTCAACGCCGCGGTTTGTTTTTGCGGCTAAGTACTTTGGCATTGAGTGAGTCGACCTCACTCAATGCCAAAGCTGTTTTGGCATTGAGAGAGGTGGACTCACTCAACGCCACAGTTGGTCTTTGCGGCATAGTGATAAGGCGTTGAGTGAGTAGACCTCACTCAATGCCATAGCTGTTTTGGCATTGAGTGAGGTTAGCTCACTCAACGCCACAGCCAGTGTCGCAGAAGGCGTTGAGTGAGTGAACCTCACTCAACGTCATAGCTATTTTGGCATTGAGTGAGGTTAGCTCACTCAACGCCATTGCCTGTTTTGCTGAAAGCATTGAGGGAGTGGACCTCACTCAACGCCATGGCTGTTTTGGCGTTGAGTGAGGTTAGCTCACTCAACGCCACAGCCTGTTTTGCTGAAGGCGTTGAGGGAGTGGACCTCACTCAACGCCATAGCTGTTTTGGCGTTGAGTGAGGTTAGCTCACTCAACGCCACAGCCAGTAATGTAGAAGGCGTTGATTGAGTGAACCTCACTCAACGCCATAGCTATTTTGGCATTGAGTGAGGTTGCTCACTCAACGCCACCGTCTTTTTAGGCGTTGAGTGAGTGGGGCTCACTCAACGCAAAGTCGTGTTGAGTCATCTCAACGCTTTTCCCTTACCTTGATATTCTCTCCCGAGTGAATTTCCTTTGGTTTTGAGGTTCCTTGTCGGCTATGTTTTCCAAAGGCCGAATCGTGGGTTGTGGTTAGTAGTGGTGGTTTGAAGCTCTTAATGGGGGTGGTGTTGTGTAATTTAGCCGTGGCCACCCTTTTCTTTTATCTTGCTCTAGGTACGGGCTAGGCAAGGGGGTGGGAGGTCCCTAGTGCTTTCACATTTAGACCCTTGAGCTTTGTTTCTTGGAAATGGTGGTTGGGGTACTGAGTTTGACTCCAACCCGGATCCGCGTTGTTGTTGCTACTACCATCTCTCACAGCTTAGGGTGTTAGACGTTTCTTCCTTTGTAAATTTACAACGTTTGGGCTCATGGTAGCCTGGTAAACTCTGCAGGATTTATTTTTGGGCAGGTTTGTTGCTGTTTCATCGCACTTAGTGCTTTTCTTTTTGTCTTGCCTTGGACAGTGGTGCTTGTTTTTGGTTTACTTACTCTTCTTTCTTACCTTATAATCTAACATTTCCGTACATCTTACTTGTTTAGCTTGCTGAGGTATTCTTTTCTTCTTTGAATGCCTCAGGTTCTGGTTATTAGCCGATTAGGCGGCTAGTTGTGCGGTGTTGTTGCTAGTGGTCTCTCGTACTGCGGAGATCAGCTCTTTGGTCTTGTGAGGTAGTTTTGTACTTCTTTCTTACAGACATACATACTTGCCAGTGGGTTCGTGTCAGTTTGTTGGTGCCCACTGGTAGTTTTACCTTGATACTAGATATGTTATCTTTTTACTGCTACCTTTTTTTTGGAGATAGTCTACTTGCTCTTGGGATGATTTATGCTAGGTTGCTAGTTACTTTTAAACTTAAAAAACACTATTATAAGTATATCTCATGATCAGCATGTTTTATAAAACTCAACATTATTTTCCAAATAACGTAAAAATATCGTTTTCCTATATATAGTATAAATTAAATGTAGGATCCTGCATAGTATAAGTTGCCCTTTGGGGACACTTATGCACTCTTTTAGGATGTCAAACCTGAATAAAGTATTTTCCGCAGCGTATAAGGATAGTTTTTAAATTGACTGAGCCGAGGGATAAGACCTCTAAAAATATAACTGTTTATTTCTAATCATATAACTCATGAATTTTCATAAAGTAAAGTAGATAGTTTTGCCTGAGCGTCAGCAGTTATCTCATGCTCGACGTGGCATCACGACGCGTGTTTTCCCATACTCTGATAACTCTTAATTCGGAGAAAATGCGGGTTGTGACAGTTGGTATCAGAGGGAGGTTGCTTGACAAGTTAGTCGGGCAACCGTCCCTTTTGATTGCATTAGTAGTTCAGCATCATGTAATTCACACACCGATATGTCATCAGCACATCTTGGCAAAAGCACGAACACTACACTCATAGCATAACATGAAGTATACGGGGCATATTATGTAGTATGGAATGCATAATATGTGTTCGTATATGGATACACCATAGGGGCAACATGTGAGGGTTATGTAGTATGGGATGCATAACCTCACCACATGGTTGCGACTAGCTCGTTTTCTTTTTCGTTGCATGAGGATGTTATATAGTATGGGATGCATAACATTTTCATGTGTACGCCGCTCATAACATGTATTAGGGCCTTTTTTTTTAAATGCATAGCACAAACATGCATAGCACAACATTGCATAAGCACAACGTGCCAAGCTAAAGACTGGCAGGATGACATATGTACACACATAAGTTTTCGAGTCAAAAATAATATAAAGTCATGCATTCCCGATCTAGGCACAAGAGTTAGTATGGTGGTGGTTAACCATCCTAGGTTAAGGCATAACATCAATTCTTGTAAAGATAAACTCCCAGAGCAAGTTTAGAAACTTTAAGTTCATATTTATGTATATTTTGTCTGTACTTGTAGTTAGTTGCAGCTGTTGTACTAGGATCTTACAAATGTTGTTATGATTTTAGGATGGCGAGACGCCCTTCGACTAGATCGACCCCCCTATCTGAGGGTGAGTCATCGGGAGCACAGAATGATGCGGTGATCGAGAGCCTGCGACAGAGTAGCGTTTCCTTGAGCAGGCAGATGGTGGAGATGCAGGCCCAGATCCAGTCTCTGGTGGCAGTTGCGGCAGGACAGACTCAGGGAGTGCAAGGCCCTATAGGGGGGTTGGCTGTTCCTCCTCCTACTGTACCCCTGAGACCTCCAGTTGTGTTGCCAGGGGAGATGACATTTATCTCACAGTTTCAGAGACTTAGCCCTCCTACTTATGATGGGAAGGCAGATTTCATGGTCATAGATGATTGGCTGATCTCCATGGAGGAGATGTTCTCGTACTCTGGTATTGCAGATGATCAGAGAGTGATGATAGCCGCCTATCAGCTCAAGGGTTTGGCTAAGAGCTGGTGGCTTAGAGAAAAGGAGAGCTTGGTAGCTGGTTGCTCTTGGGAAGTATTCAAGGAAATGCTGATAAGTAAGTTCTTTCCTTCGGTCGATCGTGACCGTCTTATGAATGACTTCCTCCACCTGAAGCAAAGGAAACTCACGGTCGGTGAGTATGAGATAGAGTTCAGCAAGTTGAGCCGGTTTTCTCCTGGGATGGTGAGTGTTGAGGCTGATCGAGTCAAGCGATTCCTTAGTGGCTTGAGGAATGAGGTGCAGCAGTTGACCAGTGCTTATGGATCAGAGACTTTTGCAGGGGTAGTGGAGGCTGCTCTGAAGGTGGAGGCTATCGAGATCGCAAAGAGCAGAGGCCAGCAAATGAGGAAGGACAAGAGGAAGTCCGTCGAGGAGAAGAAACCCCAAGTACCCGGTGCTGCTTCGAGAAAGAAGAGCAAGATGGTGTGTAGCTTCTGTGGCTGGTCAGGCCACCCTATTGAGAGGTGTTTCAAGAAGGCAGCAGCTCAGAAGAATGAGCAAGTTCATGCTATTCAGGGTGCTCCTAGGAGAGATGTTTCCTGTTCTATTTGCAAGCGACCCGGGCATGATGCTGCCTAGTGCTGGTCCAAGGATAAAGTCTGTTATCAGTGTGGGCAGAAGGGTCACATCAAGTCTAGGTGTCCTTAGGTCCAGCCTGCTCTTCATGCAGTTCTACTTCAGGCACTACCTCCGCCTCAGCATGTGACAAGGGCAAAGGAAAGATGAACGTGATCTCTTCCGAGGAGGCTCAAGCTTCGACTCAGGTCATCTCAAGTTAGTTGTTTTTCCAGCTTGAAAGTTTTATTTACTAGAATGGTTATAATTTGGTTTTGGTAGTTCCTTAGTTGTATATACTCCTATAGGGAAATTTAAGGTGAAGAACCGCTGGGCGTGTGTTCTGTTCGACTCCGGTGCTACCCACTCATTTGTGGCTAGATCCTTTGTGGAGCGACATCTGTTGACTCTAGATCGAGTTCGTGATACCTTATGCGTCAAGTTCCCTTCTAGTGAATCTGTGTTATCATATTTGGGCATTCTAGATTGCCCTGTTTTGTTGGGGGACTTTCTTGCGAAGGCAGACTTGAAGATGATTGATCTGGAGGACTTTGATGTTATTCTGGGCATGGACTGGCTGTCTAAGTATGATGCGATTATTCAGTGCAAAGGGAAGCGCTTGGACTTCATCAAGGACAATGGTCAGCTGGGAAGCGTGTATGCTGATCCGTGCCAAGATTCTCCTGTCTTTTCTGCGGTATGTGCTCAGAAGTTGTTTCTTTCTGGTTGTTTTGCTTGTTTAGTCTCGATGGTTGGGACCGTTGTTAGTGTACCGCGCTTAGAGGAGATTCCCATTGTTCGTGGTTTCGCTGATATTTTTCCTGATGACCTTCCTGGTCTTCCTCCCGATAGGGATGTTGAGTTTGAGATTGATTTGGAACCGGGTACGCGTCCTATTGCTAAGGTACCGTACCGGATGGCCCCTCGTGAGTTAGAGGAGTTGCGAGTCCAGTTGGATGAGTTGTTGGCAAAAGGATTTATTAGGCAGAGTTCGTTTCCTTGGGGTGCTCCTGTTTTGTTTGTAAAGAAGAAGGATGGGTCGATGCGGCTTTGCATCGACTACAGGGAGTTGAACAAAGTCACTATTAAGAACAGGTACCCTCTGCCGAGGATCGATGACTTATTTGATCAATTGCGTGGTAACACGGTGTTCTCCAAGATCGATCTTCATTCTGGCTATCATCAACTGAGGATCCGTGAGGTAAATATTCCACGGACTGCGTTTAGATCGAGGCATGGTCATTTTGAGTTCTTGGTGATGTCGTTTGGATTGACCAATGCACCATCAGCTTTCGTGGATATGATGAACCGGGTGTTCAAGGATTTCCTAGACAAGTTCGTTGTGGTTTTCATCGATGACGTGTTGGTCTATTCCCGCAGCACTGAGGAACATGAGCAGCATCTGCGCTTGGTTCTATCGGAGTTGAGGAATCACAAGTTATTCGCCAAGTTGAGCAAGTGCGAATTTTGGTTGCCTCGGGTCTCGTTTTTGGGACACGTGGTGAACAAGGATGGGATCTCGGTCGACCCAGAAAAGCTCATAGTAGTGACGGATTGGAGCAGGTCGGGCACGCCCAAGGAGATCAGAAGCTTCCTAGGGTTGGCCGGCTACTACAGGAGGTTTGTGGAGGGTTTCTCTACCCTGGCTGCACCTTTGACCAGGTTGACTCAGAAGAACGCGGCCTTTGTTTTGAGTGAGAAGTGCGAAGAAGCCTTCCTGGAGCTAAAGAATAGATTGTGCACTGCTCCCGTTCTGACCCTACCTACTGAGGGTGTGGAGTATGATGTGTACGTGGATGCTTCGCATGTTGGTCTGGGTTATGTGTTGATGCAGGTTGGAAAAGTGATTGCGTATTGGTCATGGCAATTAAAGACTCATGAGAGAAATTACCTTATGCATGACCTTGAGTTTGCAGCGGTGATTTATGCGTTGAAGCTGTGGAGGCATCTACTTTACGGGGCTCAGTACAAGATCTTCACTGATCATAAGAGCCTGAAGTACGTGTTCACGCAAAAGGAGTTGAATCTGCGCCAGCGGCGGTGGCTAGAGTATGTGGCCAATTATGACGTAGAGATCCAGTATCATCCAGGCAAGGCCAATGTGGTGGTCGATGCCCTGAGCCGGAAGACGGGGAAGATCTTTAATCTCTCCACCAATCATTTAGTGGAAGAGTTCCTCCTTATGGATATCTCAGTAGGATGCTGTGACATTCAGATTAGTTTGCAGTGGCAGAGCCGTCTTGGATTTCCCTTACTAGGTTGTACCAGAAGGATGATCCGGACCTTCTGCACTTATACCTCAGGATTGAGAGAGGGGATTTGCCGGATTTTTCTATCGATGATGCGTGTACTTTGAAGTACCGCGGCAGATTTTGCATCCCTGCTGTTGGAGACATCAGGGGTATGGTATGCAGAGAGGCTCATGGATCCAGTGTTGCCTACCATCCGGGATCTACAAAGATGTATCGTGATTTGAAGCAAATTGTCTGGTGGTATGGGATGAAGAGTGATATAGCCCGATTTGTTGCTGAGTGCCACACTTGCAAGCGTGTGAAGGCCGATCACGGAAGGCATGGTGGCAAGTTGACCCCGCTAGAGATCCCGACTTGGAAGTGGGATAGTATTTTTATGGACTTCATCACGGGCTTACTGAAATCTCCAAGGGGATTTGATTCTGTTTGGGTTATAGTGGATAGACTGACAAAGTGTGCTCACTTCGTGCCGTATAAGATTGACTATCCGATGAAGAAGATAGCAGAGTTGTATTTGAATGAGGTCATCAGATTGCACGGTGTGCCTGTTAGCATCATTTCTGATCGAGACTCCCGGTTTACTTCTCGTTTTTGGCAGAGTCTGCAGGAGGGTTTGGGTACCGATCTGAGGTATTCAACTGCTTACCACCCACAGAACAATGGGCAGACGGAGCGGGTGAACCAGATAGTTGAGGATATGATCAGATGCTACATTCTAGACCACGGTGGAGCGTGGGATGAGCGATTGCGACTTATGGAGTTTGCATACAAAAACAGTTATCAAGAAAGTTTACAAATGGCTCCGTTCAAAGCTTTGTATGGGAGGCGTTGTAGAAATCCCCTGTTTTGGGCTGAAGCAGGTGAGAGACCCTTGTTGGGTCCGGATGCGCTCGAGAAGATGGAAGTCGTGGTGAAGCTTATTCGAGAAAAGCTTCGTATAGCTCAGGAGAGATATGAAAAGAACGCCAATCAGCGTAGGTCGGACTTGGAGTTTTCTGTAGGGGACCTTGTGTTTCTTAAGGTTTCCCCGATGGTTGGAGTTAAGAGGTTCGGTAAGAACCGGAAATTGGACCCGAGGTATGTGGGCCCGTTTAAGATCGTTGAACGGATTGGCGTGTCAGCGTATAGGTTGGATTTGCCAGCAAACTTCCCAGGTGTTCATAATGTTTTTCATGTGAGCTAATTGCGAAAGTGTGTGCGCAGCAGTGGGCAAGTCTTGGATGTTGTGCCCCAGTTGGAGCCTAATCTCTCTTTTGTTGAAGTGTCGGTCCGCATTTTGGATACTCAAGATTGGGTGCTGCGAAGGAAGTCCATCCCGATGGTCAAGGTTTTATGGAAAAAATCAGGATTTGGAAAGCGCGACTTGGGAGTTAGAGTCGGCTATGAGGGAGGCTCACCCTCAGCAGTTCCCCTGAATGGATGGGTATGTTTTCTTCTTGTAATATTTGGCTTGTTATTTCTTTTCCTTCTAAAGTAGAAGTGTTGTGAGTAAAGTTTCGGGACGAAACTTTCTTTTAGGGGAAGTTACTGTAACGCCACCAATTTTCCTGCGATTATTTAATTCTTGCTTGGTGTTACGTCGACGCATTTTCTTGGCTTGTGTCATCTGTGGAGTGCGATCTAAACTCCTTAGAACTGAGTGGCCTATTTTGTAGTCTATTGGCAAGATCTCCCTGGCAAACCGGGTCATTTTGGGTGACTCGGTGTGGCCTCTCGGGGGATGCTTGTGTTTTGGCTTCGGGTGGGTTTAACTGGAGTTCTGTTCGTCGAAAGTTAATTTCGACTTCGTTGTTGTGTTCGTAACGTGGATATTTGGCTACGGTGCGAATTTCGTCGAATTCCGAAGATGTTCAGTTTTCGCATCGTTTTGTATTTTATGAAAAAAAAAATACTATTTAATAAATATTATAATATTTATTATGTTAGAAGGGTGCGGGTGCTTGGCGGTTTTGCCATGTTTTAGCATTATTTAATTAATAGCTAATTAAGTTTAATCGGGTGCTATATATGGGGTAGTTTAGAATTAAGAGGTAACCGCTCCTGTTCATCTTCCCAAAAGACCGAACCAGTCTGCGGCTTTTCGCGAAAAGAAGCAGAGAAACCGCCGAACCTGCTCCCCTTCGGACGCCGATTTCGGGAGCGTTTGTGGACGGAATTCGATTCCGAAAGCGGATTTGGATTGCTCTCGCCTAAACCTTTATTCCTACGGTAGGAAATTAAGTTTTCATGGTATTTCTAGGGGTCTCGAAATCCTTGGGTTGTTCATTTTTGCCATTAAAGCTCCAGATTTCTGCTTTAGGTGTCATTGCTGCTGGTGCCGAGTGAGAGTAAGGGAGACCGACCAAGCTTCGCTGGAAATCGAGGCAAGTGGTGCTCTTGCCCTTGCCATGTAGTTTTTCTTGTTCATTTTGTTCCTTATTGTTAATGGTTTTCAAAATTTCTCTTGCTAAAAGGTCCAATTTCCTTTTGATTATAACCAAGTTTTGCTTAAGCCTGTAGATAGTTTCCTGTACAGATTTTATTTTCCAAAATCAGCCTTGCTATTAATTATTTTCCCTTCCTGCTGTTAACTTAGCTTGTTCTTGGGTTGGGAGTAGAGAAGTGATTGCTAGTTCAAGCTTTGGAGATTTCAGGATTTGGCATTGAGTGTGGTGCACACACTCAACGCCGGGTCTGCTTGGATTTGGCATTGAGTGTGGTGCACACACTCAACGCTGGGTCTTCTTGGCCTGTTTCCGCAGCTAAGTACTTTGGCATTTAGTGAGTCGACCTCACTCAACGCCAAATCTGTTTTGTCATTGAGAGTGGTGGACACACTCAACGCCGCAGTGTATTTTTGCGGTTAAGTACTTTGGCGTTGAGTGAGTCAACCTCACTCAACGCCAAAGCTGTTTTGGCGTTGAGAGAGGTGGACTCACTCAACGCCTCGGTTGGTTTTTTCGGCTAAGTACTTTGGCGTTGACTGAGTCGACCTCACTCAACGCCAAAGCTGTTTTGGCATTGAGAGAGGTGAAATCACTCAACGCCACAGTTGGTATTTGCGGCATAGTGCTAAGGCGTTGAGTGAGCAGACCTCACTCAACGCCATAGCTGTTTTGGCGTTGAGTGAGGTTAGCTCACTCAACGCCACAGCCAGTGTCGTAGAAGGTGTTGAGTGAGTGAATCTCACTCAATGCCATAGCTGTTTTGGCATTGAGTGAGGTTAGCTCACTCAACGCCACTGCCTGTTTTGCCGAAGGCGTTGAGGGAGTGGACCTCACTCAACGCCATAGCTATTTTGGCGTTGAGTGAGGTTAGCTCACTCAATGCCACAGCTTGTTTTGCCGAAGGCGTTGAGGGAGTGGACCTCACTCAACGCCATAGCTGTTTTGGCATTGAGTGAGGTTAGCTCACTCAACGCCACAGCCAGTGTTGCAGAAGGCGTTGAGTGAGTGAACCTCACTCAATGCCATAGCTATTTTGGCATTGAGTGAGGTTGCTCACTCAACGCCACCGTCTGTTTAGGCGTTGAGTGAGTGGGGCTCACTCAACGCCATGCCGTGTTGAGTCATCTCAACGCTTTTCCCTTATCTTTATATTCTCGCCCGAGTGAATTTCCTTTGGTTTTGAGGTTCCTTGTCGGCTATGTTTTTCCAAAGGCCGAATCGTGGGTCGTGGTTAGTAGTGGGTGTTTGAAGCTCTTAATGGGGGTGGTGTTGTGTAATTTAGCCATGACCACCCTTTTCTTTTATCTTTCTCCAGGTACGGGCTGGGCAAGGGGGTGGGAGGTCCCTAGTGCTTTCACATGTAGACCCTTAAGCTTTGTTTCTTGGAAATGGTGGTTGGGGGACTGAGTTTGCCTTAAACCCGGATCCGCGTTGTTGTTTCTACTACCATCTCTCACAGCTTAAGGTGTTAGACGTTTCTTGCTTTGTAAATTTGCAACGTTTGGGCTCATGGTAGCCTGGTAAACTCTGTAGGATTTATTTTTGGGATGGGTTGTTGTTGTTTCCTCGTACATAGTGCTTTTCTTTTTGTCTTACCTTGGACAGTGGTGCTTGTTTTTGGTTTATTTACTCTTCTTGCTCACCTTATAACCTAACATTTCCGTACAGCTTACTTGTTTAGCTTGTTGAGGTATTCTTTTCTTATTTGTATTCCTCAGGTTCTGGTTAGTAGCTGATTAGGCAGATAGTTGTGCGGTGCTGTTGCTGGTGGTCTCTCGTACTGCGGAGATCAGTTCTTTGGTCTTGTGAGGTAGTTTTGTACTTCTTTCTTACAGACATACATACTTGCCAGTGGGTTCGTGTCAGTTTGTTGGTGCCCACTGGTAGTTTTACCTTGATACTAGATATGTTATCTTTTTGCTACTACCTTTTTTTTGGAGATAGTCTACTTGCTCTTGGGATGATTTATGTTAGGTTGCTAGTTATTTTTAAACATAAAAACACTATTATAAGTATATCTCATGATCAGCATGTTTTATAAAACTCAATATTATTTTCCAAATATGGTAAAAAGATCGTTTTTCTATATATAGTATAAATTAAATGTAGGGCCCTGCATAGTATAAGTTGCCCTCTGGGGACACTTATGCACTCTTTTAGGATGTCAAACCTGAATAAAGTATTTTTCGCAGCGTATAAGGATAGTTTTTAAATTGTGGACTAGATGGTCCACTGAGCCGAGGGATATGGCCTCTAAAAATATAACTGTTTATTTCTAATCATATAACTCATGAATTTTCATAAAGTAAAGTAGATAGTTTTGCCTGAGCGTCAGCAGTTATCCCCTTCTCGACGTGGCATCACGACGCGTGTTTTCCCATACTCTGATAACTCTTAATTCGGAGAAAATGCGGGTTGTGACACAGTTCTTCATCTTCTTCTTCTTCTTCTGCACAGTTCTTCTTCTTTTGCACAGTTCTTCTTCTTCTTTTGCACAGTTCTTCTTCTTCTTCTGCACAGTTCTTCTTCTTATGCACAAGATCTTTGCAAAATAGCCATACGATTGCTCAGTCTTTATTGTTCATCATCAGGTTGTGAACGCAATTGGAGTACATTTGAATTTGTAAGTAACTTTAATTGTTTTTAAAAAGTTATACTAACTTTAATTATCTCTTGATTTTTTTAAAAAAAATTATACTCTCTTTAGATTCACTCAAAGCGGAGGAATAGATTGGAACATCAACGATTGAATGATCTTGTCTACATTCAATATAATCGACGTCTTCAAGCAAGATTTAAAGAGAGAAGAAAAAGCTGAAGAAATTTTAATCCTTTGGTTCTTGAAGAGCTTAATTGGAGCAGTGAGTGGATGACTGGCCATCCAGATGATGATTTGGTTCATCCAAATAAAGATCTAACGTGGAGCATGATAGATAGAGAATTTAGAGCATCTACATCTTTCCAAAATAAAAATAGATCAAGGAGGATTAGAAGTGATGAGTCATTTGATGAGACAGCGTTAGAGATTGAAGAAGAAGTGCATGATGATGATGATATTGAAGACGATTTTGGCATAACTGGTCCAGTGGAGGAGGGACATTCAAATGAAGAAGATGATAACTTAATATTTTGAAACTTGATATTGAAGACGAATTTGGCCTAAGTGCCTAACTTATTATTTTGAGAACTTGTTATTGAAGACTTCTTACCTGCTACTATAGTTTTACTTTTTCCTTGGTCTTCAAGCTTTGATAATTTTTCTTAATGATTGTATGTTTGTTACATCATCACTAACAAAGATATAATCACGTGTATTTTTTTCCCCACATTCATGTTTTTCAAATGCATATATTTTTTACATTGTTTAAGTATAATTTTGTAATGTCATAGTTGGCTTATTTTTGTTACCACTAACATTATAGTGGTTGTGGATGTTTTGTATGAAATTTAGAAATTTATTTAGGGTGTTCAATATTTACTGTCGAATGCTTATATTTTGTTGATAATGTAGAGAACTATTGACTAGTTGAAGAGTGATTTTAGCTCAGTTACCCCATGTGAATGAGAGTGAAAATAACCATTCCAATTATTTGCATGTTGTGATTTAAAAGGGAGTTACACTTTACTGAGCATGTTAAACGCTTTGGTCTCCTAGGCGACGCCTCGCCTAGGTACACCCTTTAACGCCTTGGTCGCCTTGTCGCCTTGACAAGCTCGGATCTGCGAGGTGTTTTTTACCATTTTGCCCCCTCTGGCCTGCCCATAGCCAGTTAGAACAGCGGATTTACACTGTTGGCAGACCCAGTTGGGCTGCACATAGCTGTTTAGAATAGCGTAGGTTGGTTATTTGCAGGCCATTTTCAAAAATTTATAAATAGGACCCAAGGGGTACCTTAGAAGGCACGCTCACTTGTCTCCTAACCTTCTAGCACTTTCTGAGATACCTTAACCCGACATTTGGCTAAGGAGGGAAAGCGCTTAGAGATCTTCCAGGTGTGTGGTGGGTCCTCCGCGCCGGGCCCTTGGTCAAGTCTCTTGTTCTTTTTCCTTGTTGTTTTTCTTGCATGAGAGAAGTAGATGCACGATCACCCCTTCCCAAAGAGTGAACTCCATTGAGACCGATTTTTCGGTTTGAACACTAACGTAATCATATCTAGGATGTCAGAGTTACGATAATTATTAATTATGATCAGATTATCGCAAAATCTCTTATCAATGTAATCTCTCGATCTACACACAAAATTCCATTTTACCTCAAATGGAATTTTGAAAATGAGAGTATAATCCTAATAAAACAAAAAGGCTTAAACCCAAGGTTCAAAGTATGAACTTTTAGAGACTATTTGCAAGCATATATATTAACCATTAAGGTCCACCACCGCTTCCGCTATAGTGGTTCGTCCCGAACCACGTGATAATGCTCGGTGGGTCGAGAAAAGTTTCTGTGAATAGTAGTGGTCGAAAGGAATGTGCACCCTCTGATCCATTTATAAGACCCCTCCCCTCGGTTCACGAAAATAGGCACAAGCAAAAGGATCATACCCCACACCACCGCCAACACATGACGCTAAAGGAGCAACGGAGGCACGCCCAACTCCATCATCTCCCTTAAGTTCCCCCCATCGCATAATGATGATGATGTTAAGCAACAACAATACATACCAGAGTAAGGGGAAGTAGTTTCCCGACAGAAGACACCACTAACAGGTGCACTTTATCACGGAAAGCGGAATGCATAGTCTTATATAAGAAGATTACCCTTCATAGAAACTCCATACCCGAAACTTGAGCAAGCCTGCTCCTTCTAGGTGATAACTTTTACTCGCACGTGTCACCTGTGCAAATGACAAATCAATAGAACCATGTATAAAATTCAATCCCTAATAACAGCAAGTGTAGTAGTATTTTTAAGGGAGATAGATATGGAATTTCTATTTTAGGTCAAGGAGGTCTTCCCATGACCAACACCTACGTACTCCATATCAACTTTCATACGGTCTCAGACCCATGTAGTTCTATAGTTTCGCATGGGTTGTCTTCCCAGACCTTCCATCATGGGGGTTGCCTTAGAGTAAAACTCGTCCTCCATCCAATATTCTCCCATGGCACATTTTTCGAAGGGACATTTTGACAGCACATTTGTCGAGGGCACAAACTAATCCAAAAGGAATTGCATCTCGGTGGAACATCCCATTCTGGTATGATTAATATCTATGCGACGCAACTTATTCCCGTAGAAATTATATCTCGGAGGCATAACTTATTCCCATAAGAATAGCATCTTAGAGGCAACAACTTATTCCCGTAGGAATAGTATCTCAGAGGCACATCTCATTCCTATAGAAATAATATCTCAGAGGCACAACTTATTCTCGTAAGAACAATATCTTGGGGGCACACTCATTCCTGTAGGAATAATATCTCGGAGGTAAAACTTATTCCTATAGGAATAGTAACTCGGTGGCACAACTTATACCCGTGGGAATGGTAATTTAGAGACAACTTATTTCCATAAAAATAATATCTCAGAAACATAACTTATTATTGTAGGAATAATAACTCAGAGGTACAACTTATTCCTATGAGAATACTAACTTGGAGGCACAACTTATTCCCAAAGGAATAATATCTCGGAGACACAACTTATTTCCCTATGAAAAGTAACTCAACGACACAACTTATTCTCATAGGAATAATATCTCGGAAGCACAACTTATTCCTCCAGGAATCACATCTCGAGACACATTTCTCGAAGAAACGACACGTTCCTAAGATAATCACATCTCGAGGCACACATTTTGAAGACACAAACATATTCCATAAGGAACTACATCTCGAGGCACATTTATCGAATACACAAACATATTCCAGAAGAAATCACATCTCGAGACACATTTCTAGAAAAAATAAACATTTCATAAGTAACCACATCTCGAGGCACATTTCTCGAAGACACAAATACATTCAAGAAGGAATCACATCTCGAGCCACAACTTATCGAAGACTAATATACCACCAAATATAAAGCGGAAGAAATTTGATCAATCAAAATTGAAACTCTTATAAATCAAACAAGTCGACGACATGATAACCAAGGGTTGAGTCAATCCCTAGCTTGACTTATCATGTGTCACAACCTCTTGGGTTACACACAAATTTAGTCACAAAATAGCTGTAGGAATTTATAACATACATAAGTAAAACTTGTGCTTTAAATCGACAATTTGCTAAATACCGAACAATTTATCAAGTGGTTATGATGTAGACTTTAACCACATGCTCTACTTTATAGAGAGTCGACTAAGTCTCGCACTATTTAGATTCGATCTTGATAGAATTTCTCGTATCAAGTCAACTATGAATTAAGGGTGAAACCAACTAAAGAGCATTAACAAGGAACTCATCTGCTCTGCTCAATTGACGAGATTGGAGGCCAAGTTCGGGTCTAACTAGGATCAACCCTGAAGGAATGTCTCGTCTTCAGGTCAACTGTTAATTGAATAACACAAGCATTGAACTGTTCGCTCTGCTCTACTGGCAAGGGTGGCGCCCAATTCGGCATTATTTAGAGGAAATACTAAAATAAAAGTCTAAAGTTTGATCTGTCTGCTCTGCTCGAAGAGTGACGGCCAGTTCGGTCTGCTCGAAAAGTGACGGCCAATTCAGCAATTAAAGGTTGTACTGAAATAAAAACATAAACCTCGATCTGTTTGTTCTGCTCGAAGAGTGACGGCCAGTTTGGCAATTAAAGGTCGTACAGAAATAAAAGCTTAAACATCGATCTGTCCGCTCTGCTAGAAGAGTGGCGGTCAGTTCAACAATTAAAAGCGATACTGAAATAAAATCATAAACCTCGATCTATCCGCTCTGCTCGACGAGTGACTGCCAGTTTGGTAATTAAAGATTGTACTGAAATAAAAGTCTAAACCTCGATCTGTCTGCTCTGCTCGAAGAGTGACGGTCAGTTCAATAATAAATAGAGACAGTACTGAAATAAAATCCTAAACCTCGATCTGTCTGCTCTGCTTGAAGAGTGACGGCCAGTTCGACAATTAAAGGTTATATCTTATATAACACTATTTCAACTTCAAGTTTTCTTTGTAAGGGCTCTCCCTATTCTCTCTCGCTCTCTGTGTATTTTTTTTGACAATTTCCATTTAAGACAGAGAGCCACTCAAGTTCGGTCTTCTCAAGCAACCAATGTAATAGCTATCTTTTGTTCACCCCAATGCCGACCGGCTACCGGACCAGCACAACGGACTACCGAACCGGCACACCGCCTGCCTCCGTCGACGTAGACGGGATAAACGTGAAGGGGAGGTGAATATAATTTCAAAAGATGGAGGGGTGCAACCTGTAATTATGCAAACTCATATGGATATTTGGGTTATTGATACCATACCAGATGCCTTTACATGGGATCAGATAATTATGTCTATATATTTTAAGATTTTAACAACCCAACTGATCCCATGCATTAGGTCAAATCCCATACATATACACATATATATGTTTATATACATGTTTATATACACAAATATGTTTATATATATATAAGCAGTCGTGCACGGGAGACCCCGTGCGGGCAACATTTATCGTGAGGGTGACAAATGTCGTGGAGACGAAGTTTGTTGTGGGGACGACATTTGTCTTTGAGGGGGATATTTGTCATGGAGGCAACTTGTAACACCCCAAAAATCCTAAGTCCCAAAAATGGGTTCAGGCTGGGTCACACGGCCTGGGACACGGGCGTGTCCCAGGGCATGCCTGGTGCACACGGCCTGGGACACGGGTGTGTCTCAGGGCGTGTCCTACTCGGGCGGCGTTGAGTGGAGTGGCATTGAGTGGCGTTGAGTGTGGTACACGGCCAAGGACACGCCCGTGTCCTTAGCCGTGTCCTTCTCGGGTGTTTCAGCCTTGTGTTGATAAGGTGACACGGCCATCCACACAATCGTATACTGGTTGACACGGGCGTGTCAGGGAGTGATACGGGCGTATCGTAGCCCGTGTTCTGTTCCAGATTGAGTCGATTCTCGAACCGCTAAAGGAACACAGCCTGTGACACTGGCGTGTCACAGGCCGTGTCAGCTCTATTCAGATGCTTTTCAAAGCGATCGAGGCCGTTCGTTCCATTCTATTTGGATCTTGTGGTCCACGTTCATCCCTGCTCTTATAAGGCCGAGAATGGAGATGAATATCTCATTCTCATATTAGCCATTCTCTTTCTAAAGTGAAGAGAGAGAGGAGAGCAAGGGAGGAAGAAGGAGAAGCTTTCCGACCGTCGTTGGAGCGTCAGCGGTCCGAATCGAGAGCTGAGTTCAGCGTTGCGGAGGCAAGGCCGTTGCGGTGATTTCCTTCCGACTAGTTCTTTCATGACGCTGAAGCGATCGTCAAGGGTAACGGTCTTTCTTCGTTGGGTAGGTGAAGCCCTTTGTTTATGCATGTATATCTTTGGAATCTGCCATCAAAAGATGGAAGAGCGTAAGTGATTCCAGAGGTTGAGTCCGCATCTAGAGCCGGAAATGTGTAGTACGGCATATGCATGCTGTGTGAAGCCCATCTGGATGGATGTCTGGATTGGTGGTGCTGCGAACCGGAGAAGACGCCGTGTATAAATCGGTTAACCTGCGGAGATGGTGAGGACGGTTGTGATGGTGAGAAGGAAGCTTTGTATAGTTCCTTTAGTTGTATGCTCAGCACGAGCTGTATTGTTAGAGTGGAAAGTGGCACTGTATGCCGGTGTTTTGTGATGAAGTGCGGAAACCTCTGAGTGGGTGGGCGCGAGAGGTCTCCGACGTGTGTTTGGAGGCTGATGCCAAAGTCCAACAAGTTCAGTTGTAGGATCGGGTGGGCGGTCGATTGGTGGCAATGCAGCAGGGCGTTTTCCCTAGGCTTATTACACTACTTGGGTAGGTCAACTGATAGTGCTCACATTTACCGTGAGGTGAGTGCCTCTGCGTGAGCCGAGTGTGTGAGGTCTCCGACGTGGGTTTGGAGGCTTATGCCCGGCCAACAAGCTAAACACCTCGAATCGGTGGTGGGACCTTGAGGAGTTCGGTACACCATAATTGTGCACGGAGTGCCTGGCGCTGAGGCCGGCGTTTGTGATGTTGTGTGATATATATATATATATATATATATATATATATATATATATATATATATATATATATATATATATATATATATATATATATGTTGTGATTGTTATCCATGCAGGGAAGGAACCACTTCCCCGGGTATGGGGCAGGATCGTTATAATTGGTCAGCTGAATGCTGACTGTTGCTTTGTTTATCACCCTTGGGGTGGACGTCCATTTGCAGGTATTGCGGGCTGAAATGGATTGAGCGGGTTGAAGCCCTTGTTGTTGCTGCTAGAAGGCCCTCGAAGGCCGTGCGAAGATTTGAATTGCATGTATGGCCGGCCTGCGTGCCAATGTCTGAAATCATATGTCGTAAAGAGAAACTTGTAAGGCCTTAAAGCCGTGAGCGTTTGAGTTGTAAACATTCCTTGTGTTTATATAAATGTGGTATTTATATAGTAGTGGACATTCATGGATTGAGTTCGTGCAACTTATAAACTTCCGCTAGAATGCTCTGAGGTAGGATGCGTGGTATTTTGGTATTAACCTGTGACCTCGTCGTCTGTTTGTGGCATATAGTGTGGGGCCCCGGCCGGACCTTATATTATATATTATTTAACGGGTCAGGTTGTTATATTTTGGTATCAGAGGCCCCTCGATTTTTCGCTTTCGAATTCGTGGCCAAATTCTTTTGTCGGGTGGCAAGCACGTGTACGTGCGAACCATTTTTTTAACACATTTGAACTCACGAATGTCCACTAGGAATGTGCGCGTGTGTATTCATTATGTTTGTCGTTTTGGATTGGAGGTTGATTATTGATATCTTGTTCACATATAGGTGACAAGGAGTGGTGTTGGGCAGTCTGAGCCCCAACGTTCGGATGAGAGTGCGGCACCAGCCGAGGTGCCCACACCTCCTTCTGTGGAAACTGTACGCCTAGTTGCGGAGGCGGTATTTGCCATGATTCAAGCACAACCTGGTTTGGCAGGCAAGGCCTGTAGTGGAGCCAGTTCGGGTTGGTGCAAGGCAAGAGCGTGTGGAAGCTCGGGTGGACGAGCGAGCAACTGAAGCGGTTTATGGATTTTCATCTACCTACATTTGCCGGGGCGAATTCCCCAACGCAGGCAGAAGATTGGTTGTCAAGAGTGAAGAGAATCCTGACAGCCCTCAGGATTGATGAGGGGCAGAGAGTCACGTTAGCCACCTTCTTAATGGAAGGAGAGGCGAGACTGTTGTGGGATGAAGTCGAGCTGCACCAGTTGGCAGGTAGAGGTCTGGGCGAGATTTCGATGGATGAATTCTCCAGATTGTTTTGGGCAAAGTATTTGCCAGTATCGCGAAGATTTGCTATGGAGAACGAATTTCAACGTCTGGTGCAGGGTGAGAAGTATATGGATGATTACCTACATGAATTTACAAGGCTAGGGTGTTATGCGGGGTCGACTTTTGCGGAGGAAACGCGGAAGACGAACAGATTCTATGAGGTACTCCGAGATGAGTTGAGATTGGCGCTTCCGAGTTCAGTGAACCAATGTTCCAAGCCTTAGTGGATACAGCTTGTGCGCTGGAGAAAGATTTGAAACAAGTTCACGATAAGAAAAACTTGGCGGCGGAAAAGTCGGAGTTCAAGGTTTCGCAGTCCGAACAGTCGGAGTTTAGGAAGCGTGATAAGAAGAGGTTCAGGCCTTCTGAACAAACATCTTCGGAGGTTACTTCGGGAGCGACGTTTGGGCAAGGACGTGTTGAGTCGCGTACCTGTTTTATTTGTGGGAAGCCAGGGCTGTACAACCCCGTATTTGCAGAGTAGGGTCCATTCGGCAGGCGTTGGGCCAGTTTTATGTTTTTAAGCTTTTTAGAGATTTTGGACTCTTGGTGGCCAATTTTGGCTTGGCCTTGGAAATATACTAGTAGGGGGAGAAAAAATCTACACCCCCCCCCCGGCTTGCTATGAGCGAGGTAGAAGCAGTACTCCGGGCGGAGGCCAAGGCCTCACCCCCCCTGCACCCCAGCCCTCTTGGGCGAGCTCGGCTGGCGGCCTGGAGCTCGCCCGGGCGCCCAGCCCTCTTGGGCGAGCTCGGCCGGCGGCCTGGAGCTCGCCCGGGCGACCATCCCTCTTGGACGAGCTCGGCCGGCGGCTTGGAGCTCGCCCGGGCGCCCAGCCCTCTTGGGCGAGCTCGGCCGGCGGCTTGGAGCTTGCCCGGGCGCCCAGCCCCTTGGGCGAGCTCGGCCGGCGGCCTGGAGCTCTCCCGGGCGCCCAGCCCCTTGGGCGAGCTCGGCCGTCGGCCTGGAACTCGCCCGGGCGCCCAGCCCCTTGGGCGAGCTCGGCCGGCGGCCTGGAACTCACCCGGGCGCCCAGCCCCTTGGGCGAGCTCGGCCGGCGGCCTGGAGCTCGCCCAGGCGCCCATCCTCTTGGGCGAGCTCGGTCGACGGCCTGGAGCTCGCCCGGGTGCCCTGCCCCTTGGGCGAGCTCGGTCGGTAGCCTGGAGCTCGCCCGGGCACCCAGCCCTTGGGCAAGCTCGCTTCGGATGTCCGAAGTGGGGTAAGGGGGAGGAGCATGGTTCAGCATCCACCTCCCCCCCTTTCGACCTCCTGTTGCCATGTTTTTTCCCTAAGGGCATTTTGGACTTTTCAAACTTAGGACTTGGAAAAACTATAAATACCCCCTGGGGTACCTTTGGAGAGGCATTAGCTTTTGGCTTTCTCCTCCCTAGTTCTCTTCTTGGTAGAGTCAAGAGAACTCTCCAAGGTACCCATCTCTCATTGGTAAGGGAGGGGAAGTGTTCTTGTGACCTTCCGGGTGTGTGGTGGGACCTCCGCGCTAGAGCCGAGAGTCTGTTCCTAGTTTTCCAAGTCTTTAGTCCGTGACGTTCCCCCGAGTGTAGTAGGTGTGAGGTCACCCCTTCCCCAAGGGTCGAACTCCACAGAGACCAAGTTTTTGGTTTCAACATTTTGGTGCGGTGAGCGTGGAGAGTGACCAGCACAGAAGAGCTCGGGAGAGTGTCATGGATGGAGATCAGGGAGGTAGTAATGACCTCGGCGAGCTCCCCAACCCCAGATTCTTCGTAGGAAGGGAGGAGTTCATGGCATCCATCCAAGGCATCATGGGGATGTTGCAAAGTTTGGCTCCTCGGGGTGGCAGCTCCACTCCAACCCCCCAGGAGCTAGCTCCCCCTCTCGGCGAGCTTCCCCCCAGGGATCTAAGAGAGATCACCCCAGCAGGGGGAGAAGGAAGTGCCCCAGGTAGGCGACCTGGGAGGGAGAGGATGGGAGAGGGGGTCAAGCGAGACCTCCTCGGCCGGGAGTTGTTCCCCAGCCCGGCGAGTGCTAGCCCTCCAGGCGAGCAGGTCGCGCGAGTAGAGGTTGCGAGAGCACCCCTTAGGGGGTCACCCTTCAGTGAGTTGATCATCTTAGCTCCCGTTCCCGAGGGGTTCAGAGAGCCAGACATGGCTTACTACACCGGGAAGGACGACCCAGTCCAGCACCTGCAGTAGTTCGAGAATGCCGTCTCCATCAGGCCGATGACGGATGCCTTCAAGTGTCGCCTCTTTGCGATCACGTTGAAGGAGAAGGCAAGGGACTGGTTTCATAAACTCCCCCCGAGGTCGATCTATGGGTTCGAGGACCTGAGTCGAAGCTTCCAGCTCCGCTTCTCCACCTCCAAGAAGAGGAAGAAGAGTCTCGAGTCCATCTTTCTGATAAGGCAGAGGGCCGAGGAGTCGCTGGCACACTACGTTGACAGGTTCCAAGAGGAGATCCTGGATATCCAGGAGATGCCGGGGTATGTTCTCTAGATGGCCTTCACTGTTGGACTGAAGGAGGGCTTCTTAAAGATGAGCTTGACCCGGAAGACCCCCCTTTCCTTCGAGGAGCTGATGGAAAGAGCGGCAGAGGAGATAGTCATGGAGGCAGCCAACCCGGCCTTCGTGAAGAAGTTGGCAAAGTTGACAGAGGTGGAGTCAAAAGAGCAAGGTGGCTCAAGGCATCAGGAAGAAAGAAGGAGAGAGGAGCAGAGAGCTCAGGGGTTCCACGGACGGGAGGGTCTGGAGCTAGGTTGGAGGCAGCAGGGAGGACCTGCCCAGGGTCCAGGAAGAGCTCTCATCCAGGGCGGGGGGACTTTCAGGGAGGCCAAGGAAGATACAACTTTCAAAGGCAAGCCCCTAGGTAGCTCCTACCCCCATCGCAGCAAGCGATGGCGATCGGTCGAAGGGAGAGGAGAAACTGCACGGGAAGAGGAAGAGTTAGAGTAGAGTTACCCTACTGTGAGTTTCACCAGGAGGAGGGCCATGCAACAACTACTTGCCCCGAGTTCCAGGAGTTGAGAAGGACAAGAGCTCCGGCACCACAGCCTCCACAACCGCAAGATCTGGTACGGATTGAAGAAGTCCAACCCGAGACAGAAGGGGAGAGGTGTGAGGACAGGGTTGATGTGGGCACCCGGGGAGGGATCCTTTGATCCACGAGGAAAGAGGGAGGTACACAAAGTAGATCATCTTTTGTAATGAACTTTGTTTGCATTATATCACCTATGATTAATGAAAAGGACCATCGTAAAACATTTGTGACCAAGTTCTTTTAGCTCCGAGATGATTCCGCTGACCAGGCTCCCACTAGCTGGTAGGGCAGGTTGATCTCTCGTGGAGGCTAAGTCTTTTAGCTCCGGGATGATTCCGCTGACCAGGCTCCCACTAGCTGGCAGGGCAGGTTGATCTCTCGTGGATGCTAAATCTTTTAGCTCCGGGATGATTCCGTTGTCAGGCTCTCACTAGCTGGCAGGGCAGGTTGATCTCTCGTGGAGGCTAAATCTTTTAGCTTCGGGATGATTCCGCTGACCAGGCTCCCACTAGCTGGCAGGGCAGGTTGATCTCTCGTGGAGGCTAAGTCTTTTAGCTCCGGGATGATTCCGCTGAACAGGCTCCCACTAGCTGGCAGGGCAGGTTGATCTCTCGTGGAGGCTAAATCTTTTATCTCCGAGAAGATTCCGCTGTCAGGATCTCACTAGCTGGCAGGGCAGGTTGATCTCTCGTGGAGGCTAAGTCTTTTAGCTCCTGGATGATTCCGCTGACCAAGCTACCACTAGCTAGCAGGGCAAGTTGATCTCTCGTGGAGGCTAAATCTTTTAGCTCCGGGATGATTCCTCTATCAGGCTCTCACTAGCTGGCAGGGCAGGTTGATCTCTCGTGGAGGCTAAGTCTTTTAGCTCCGGGATGATTCCGCTGTCAGGCTCTCACTAGCTGGCAGGGCAGGTTGATCTCTCGTGGAAGCTAAGTCTTTTAGCTCCGGGATGATTCCGCTGACCAGGCTCCCACTAGCTGGAAGGGCGGGTTGATCTCTCATGGAGGCTAAGTCTTTTAGCTCCGGGATGATTCCGCTGTCAGGCTCTCACTAGCTGGCAGGGCAGGTTGATCTCTCGTGGAAGCTAAGTCTTTTAGCTCCGGGATGATTCCGCTGTCAGGCTCTCACTAGCTGGCAGGGCAGGTTGATCTCTCGTGGAAGCTAAGTCTTTTAGCTCCGGGATGATTCCGCTGACCAGGCTCCCACTAGCTGGCATGGTAGGTTGATCTCTCATGGAGGCTAAGTCTTTTAGCTCCGGGATGATTCCGTTGACCAGGCTCCCACTAGCTGGCAGGGCAGGTTGATCTCTCGTGGAGGCTAAGTCTTTTAGCTCCGGGATGATTCCGCTGTCAGGCTCTCACTAGCTGGCAGGGCAGGTTGATCTCTCGTGGAGGCTAAGTCTTTTAGCTCCGGGATTGTTGGTACCCTAGTTTTGATTTGAGTTCAGTCTTCTCTTTCTGTCTCTTGATCAAAGATTTATCTATGGTCAAAGGTTAGTTGTTTAGTTTGTTGCTCTAGTTTTAGAGGCGTCACTTTTCCAGATGTAAATTTGGTTAAGTTGTTTTTCGTTCGACTATGGTCGAACGCCGCTCGACTATCGTCTATCGACTGTTCGACGATCGTCTATCAGTTGGTCGACGTTCTGTCTGCGTTGATAGTTCGACTATATGTTTGATAGGTCAACTATCTGTTGTATTTGATAGTTCGACTATCTGCTTGGATAGTTCAACTATCTGATAGGTCGACTATCTGTTTGATAGGTTGACTATCTGTCCGCTTTGATAGTTCGACTATTTGTTTGATAGGTCGACTATCTGCTTTCTTTGATAGTTCGACTATCTATTTTATAGGTCGACTATCTGTTCTCTTTGATAGTTCGACTATCTGCTTGGATAGTTCAACTATCTGATAGTTCGACTATCTGTTGATAGGTCGACTATCTATTTTGGTTGATAGCTCGACTATCTGTTTGATAGGTCGACTATCTGTTTGCTTTGATAGTTCGATTATCTGTTTGATAGGTCGACTATCTGTTTTCTTTGATAGTTCGACTATCTGTGAGATAGGTCGACTATCTGTATTGCTTGATAGTTCGACTATCTGTTTGGATGGTTCAACTATCTGATAGTTCGACTATCTGATTGATAGGTCGACTATCTGTTTTCTTTGATAGTTCGACTATCTGTTTGATAGGTCGACTATCTGTTTTCTTTGGTAGCTCGACTATCTGTCTTGATAGATCGACTATCTGATAGCTCGACAATCTGTCCTGATAATTCGACTATCTGTTGTGATAGTTCGACTATCTTCTTTGATAGTTCGACTATCTGTATCGTTCGACTATCTGTCTGATAGGTCGACGATCTCTGTGCTTCGGTCGACGATCTCCGAGGGTCGTTCGACGTTTTGTTGTATGTCTTGAGTAATTTTGTCATCTTCTATGATGTGATTTATTTCATATTTATTTTGGCATATTTTATAAAAGATTATTTGAATAAAGTTGTGATATTATTTCCATGCAATATCTGCTTTATTCCTTATGCATGAGCCAATCTTTTCTGACAAAGTTGTTTGTCTTATTAGTTGAGATATGTTTTCTGCTTTATCTGTCAGGCTGTCCTTTATAGCCGTTTGACTCAAAAAGTCTTTCTTGGATGTAAAGAGTCTCTTCTGATGTGACTTTCTCTAGTATTATTTTATCAGAGTTATTTGCAACTTCTTAGAAAGCTTTATCCTATTATAGGATATCTGTCTGCAGATTTTGTTTTTGCTTTATGCTATTTGCAGCCCAGCTTGCAGATTTCAGTAGAAGACAAAGATTCAAACTAAAATTAAAGCCGTTGCAAAGGCTCATATAAAAAGAGCTTCTTTTGAAAGAAGAACCAACCAAGAACACAGTACCCAGATCATATACTCTCAGTAGCATTCAAGCTTACAACTTACAGTTTACAACTGCTCTCAGCTCGTTCACATCCAACTGAGAAGAAGTTTTAGCTCTTCATTCTTCTTCATCCTGAGTTCATCCTGCTTACAGGAAGATTTTCACTCAGAGCTTTTTGAAGAGGAAGAAGAAGATAGCTGCCTGAAGAAGAATTTTCATTTCATATTCATTATCTTCTTGTAGCTTTTTCCTTCAGATTTTCTGAAGTGTTTTCTGCACTGAAGCAAGACTTCACCTGGATATTCTTTTAGCCAGGGGGAGCCTTGACTCTTTAGAGCTTTCTAGCTCAGTGCAAGTTCTTGATCTTCTCTAATTCTATTTAAAATAGAGAAGACATTTTAACCTCCTTTCCCCCTCCTGTAAAGGGTTATTACTCCCTTCAAAAGTATACCTTGGTGGCAGGGCACCTGATCAAAAACCTGTGTTGGTTTTTAGACACCTGATCAAAAGTCTAAAGGATTTCTAGATCTACCTGAAGCAGATCTTGTTGGTGGCAGGGCACCTGATCAAAAACCTGAGTGGATTCCTACCTTGTTGGTAGAAGAGTGGACGTACCCAAGTTGTTTGGGGAACCACTATAAATTCCCTTGTGTCGTCTGGTTGTTTGATTTATTACTTGTGTTGTTGGCTGTGATTAGTTTTAACTAGGTTTGCTAGTTGTTGTTTAGGATTCCAAGCCTTAACTGTAATTACAGTTGACTGTCTTTTGTGCACAACACTTGTGTTAGGCTTTAGGGTTACTTCTCAAATATCTATAACCTTCATTCCGCAATTAACTCCAAGGGAGTTGAGTAGACAGTCAACTTTGCTAGTGCAATTTTTGATTACTCTATTCACCCCCCCCCCCTCCCTCTAGAGTAGTATCTATCCCTTTTCTTTCAATTGGTATCAGAGGGTGGTTGTCTGACTGTATAGGCTAACACCTAAGTCACAAGATCCTGATAGATACCAAGGATTATAGATATTCACTTTCACTATCATGGCCCAGTCCAAGGATTACTCTAGCACCAGACCTCCAGCATGCAACTTAGCTAAGTTTAGCATCTGGACGGCAAGGATTAAGTTATATATGAACTCTATTGATGAGAGTATTTTTGTTTCTATTTTGACAGGACCACCAAGAGCACCTGCTGCAGCTACTGCTTCATCATCAACTGATATGAGTGCAGTGCCTCCTCCAGATTACAATGATGAATACAAAAAGGCAAAGATAGCAGATGCTAAGGCAATGAACATTCTGGCTCAGACAATGTCTGATGAAGTATTCCAGAAGGTTGCTGACTGCTCCTCAGCAAAAGCAATGTGGGATACACTGAACCAGATTGTAGCTGGTTCAGCTGATGAAAGGAAGGACAGAAGGTCCAACCTTATCTCCCAGTATGAAAATTTCAAGAAAACTGATACTGAATCAGTTGAAGCAATGTACACAAGGCTCAGCTCAATCATCAATGAGCTGAGGACTCTTGACAAGGATATTTCATTGACATAGGTCAATGATAAGATTCTTATGTGCTTCTCTAGCACATGGGATCTGAGGATCTGGCCTATCAAGGAGGCCAAAAGCACAACAGAAATCTCAACAGAAGCCCTTCTCGGCAAGCTCAAGTCCTTTGAGCAAGTGCTGAAGTCCAGGGAAGCTGAGCCTGAAGCAAAGAATCCAACTCCCATAAGAAAAGAGCAAACCCTTGCTCTCAAAGCTGCTGATGCTTCTGAAGGAAGCCAGTCCAATGAGAAACTGATGGCATTATTTGCCAAAAGGTTTCTCAAGATGGGAAGGAAAGAAATCAGAAAGAAATCTTCAAAATATGAAGATAAACCAAGGTATGATCGTACTCCTACTAAAGAAATAATTTGCTATGGTTGCAGGAAGCCTGGACATATTCTTCCAGACTGTCCAGAAGAAAAGAATAAAGAGAAAAGGAAAGACAAGGATCAGCACAGGAAACATTCCAAGCCATCCTCCTACAAGAACAAAAAGAAGGAGAGAGGTTTTGTTGCTGAAACCTGGAGCGATTTTGATGAGGAATCTTCCTCCTCAAGCTCCAGTGAGGATGAGGAAGAAAAGAAGGCAAAGGAAGTTTACATGATGGCAATTGATGCCTGCAGCAATCACTCAGCTGCAGAGAGTTCAGATTCTGATGAAGAAATGCCAACAAAAGATGAGGTATTATCTTCTTACGATTTTACATCTGATGAATTTAAATTAGATTTTAAACCTTTATGTTTAGATTTAATTAGTTCTGAAAAGGAAATAAAAGAACTTAGAAATAAACTAGCTGAATCTGAATTAATCTCTATTGAAAACATTAGGTTAACAGCAGAACTCACTAATTCTAGTGAAGAAATAAAATTCCTTAAGAATGAATTAGCTAAGTCCAAAAGGTTAGAAGAATCTCTGAATGGTAGAAGCCTTAAGTTGCTTGAAATAACCAGCATGTCTAACACTAGGTCAGGCAATAATAAATTAGGCTTAGGAGCATCTTCTAGTGAACCCCCAATCATTCTTAAAAACCATCTTTCAACTCCAGTGAATTTTATTTCAGCTAGTGGAATGAAAAACACTGAGCAAGTTAATCAGGTTAATAAAGCTTTAAATAAAGCTAAGAGAGAAAAGAAAACAAAAGTTTAAGGAAATATAAAGAGCGTCGAACGTTGATCGACGATCGCAGGCCCAGTGGTCGAACGGAGATCGACGATCTGGGCACCCATCGTCGAACACTGATCGACGTTTTCAACATGAATTTCAAAACTTCAACCAGAACTTTAGAAACCCGAATGTAAATAGAAACCCTAGGTTCATTGACCCATCATCTGCATGGAGAATCCCACCTAGGAGATCTTACCCGTTAGGTTATCACCCTCAACCTGCTTATTCATTTATTTCCAGTTTTCTTATGTGAAAAACAAGGGACCCAAGGTTACCTGGGTCCACAATGTTTAACTTATTTTTCTACAGGTAAAGACCTATCCTATCACTCAGAATAAGTGGTATTTGGATAGTGGTTGCTCCAAGCATATGACAGGAAATAAAGAACATCTGTCAAGGTTCAAGACCAAGCTTGGCCCAAAGGTGATCTTTGGAGATTCAAGCTGTGGTCAAACTGAAGGCTATGGCAGGATGACAATTGGAGCTGTAACATTCAAGAGAGTTGCTTATGTAACTGGACTGAAGCATAATCTCATTTCAGTAAGTCAGTTATGTGATGCTGGATACCAGGTATCATTTTCTAACTCTCTTTGTAATATTACTTTAAATAATAATGTTGTGTTAGTAGGTATTAGACAAGGTAATATTTACTTAGTAGATTTTAACTCAACTCACTCTGAAATCTGCTTATTTAATGAAGTAACAAATAACAATACCTTATGGCATAAAAGGCTTAGCCATGTTAACCTCAAGAACATATCTAGGTTATCTAAACACAACCTTGTTAGAGGTTTACCTTCTTGCCCCTACAAGAAGGAGAGCCTATGCAAGGCTTGTCAATTAGACAAACAAACCAAGAATTCATTTAAATCAGTAAATAAAAGTGATTCTCCTAGAATCCTGTATTTATTACATTTGGACCTATTTGGCCCAATAAATGTACAGAGTTTAGGAGAGAAGTATTACACCCTAGTCATTGTAGATGACTTCTCTAGGTTCAGTTGGGTGTTCTTTTTGAGAACTAAGGCTGATAACTTCAAAGCCCTTACAGATTTTCTATTATGTGTGCAGACTGAGTACTCTACTCATGTGGCCTTGATCAGAAGTGATCATGATACTGAGTTTGACTCTCTTCTCATGCAAGAATTCTGTGAGAGAGAAGGTATCAAACATAGCTTCTCAGCTCCTAGAACTCCCCAACAAAATGGGGTAGTGGAAAGGAAAAATAGAACCCTGATTGAAGCTGCAGGCACATTATTGGCAGATGCTAATATGCATCTTTCCTATTGGGCAGAAGCTGTTAGTACAGCCAACTATGTCTTGAACAGAAGTCTGATAAACAAGCTTAAGTGTAAAACTCCTTATGAGTTGCTTAAAGGAAAGAAACCTAAAATAAATTATTTTAGAGCATTTGATTGTGTAGTTTATATTCATAATAATAATAAAGAATACTTTAGAAAATTTGAAGCAAAAGCTTCAATGGGAATTTTTCTTGGATATTCCCAAGTAAGCAAAGCTTATAGGGTTTTTAATAAATCTTCTTCTAAAATTGAAGAATCTGTTCATGTGTCCTTTGATAAATCTCAAATGTTTTACAAGGAGAAGGAAACTTCCCCTTCCTCAAGTTCATTGCAGGTACCAGAATCTAGCAAAGATGTCACTCAAGAGATTCTCCATCTATCAACTCTTCATATCACTGAATCAGACAGTGATGAAGACCTTGCAGAAGCTGTTGTTGTAACACCAATAGTAGATCAAATTCCTCCTGAGAAATTAATCCCAACTATTGCTGAAGATCACATCCCACCTGCTGATGTTGTCACACTTAGAGATCATCATACATCTCAAGTAATAGGAGACATATCAGCTGGTGTTCAAACAAGACATCAGTTAAGACAGGATGTGATGCATGCTTGTTTCCTTTCACAGATTGAGCCTCTCACCATTAAAGATGCTGAGCTAGATCCCCACTGGATCATTGCTATGCAAGAGGAACTCAATCAGTTTGAAAGATGTAAAGTATGGACTTTGGTTCCAAGACCTAAAGGCCAACTGATCATAGGCACCAAGTGGGTGTATAGAAATAAGTTGGATGCAAATGGAATCATTGTAAGGGACAAAGCTAGACTTGTAGCTCAGGGCTACAGACAGGAGGAAGGTATAGATTATGACCAAACCTTTGCTCATGTTACAAGGCTAGAGGCAATAAGGATCTTTCTAGCCTATGCAACCTATATGAAGTTTAAGGTCTTTCAGATGGATGTCAAAAGTGCCTTTCTAAATGGTGAGCTAAAGGAAGAGGTATTTGTTGAACAACCACCTGGGTTTGTTTCTTCAACTCAGCCCTCACATGTTTTCAAGTTGCAAAAAGCTCTTTATGGACTCAAACAAGCACCCAGAGCCTGGTATGAGACTCTAGCTAGTTTCCTGTTAGAGCACAACTTTGTTAGGGGAGTAGTTGATAGAACCCTTTTCGTCAAGCACCACAAGGACACAATCGTGTTAGTTCAAGTGTATGTGGATGACATTATTTTTGGTTCCACTGATCCCAAACTGTGCAAAAAGTTCTCTGACTTGATGCATTCTAAGTTTGAGATGAGTAGTATGGGTGAGCTGTCTTACTTTCTTGGTCTCCAAGTAAAGCAAGATGTTGATGGCATCTTCATCTCCCAATCCAAATATGCCAAGGAATTGGTAAAGAAGTTTGGGATGGCTGATGCTTCAGCAATGCATACACCTATGGCTACTAATGTAGTTATAGATTCTGATGATCAGGGAAAGCCTGTTGATCAAAAGAATTATAGGGTCATTGTTGGTTCCCTATTGTATTTAACTGCAAGTAGGCCAGATATAATGTTTGCTTCATGCCTTTGTGCTAGATTCCAGGTCAACCGCAAGGAATCTCATCTGATTCTTCTCAAGAGAATCTTGAGATACCTGAAGGGATGTCTAAATCTAGGACTTTGGTACCCAGCTGAATCAGAATTTGAGTTAATTGGATACTCTGATTCTGACTATGCTGGTTGTCGAGTTGACAGGAAAAGTACCTCAGGAACTTGTCAGTTCCTGGGAGAGAGATTGGTCTCTTGGTTCTGTAAGAAGCAGGCTTCTGTCTCAACTTCAACTGCAGAAGCTGAATATATAGCAGCTGCTAGTTGTTGTTCACAGATCCTGTGGATTCAAAACCAGCTTTTGGATTATGAATACTCACACAAGAACACAAAAATCATGTGTGATAGTACCAGTGCTATCTCTATTGCACAAAATCCTATGCACCACTGTAGAACGAAATACATTGAGATCCGGCACCATTTCCTGAGAGATTGTGTGGAAAAGAACAAGATCAGTCTTGAGTTCATATCCACTGACCTTCAGAGAGGTGATATATTCACCAAGCCCTTAGATGAATAGAAGCATCTGTTCTTTTTGGTTCAACTAGGCACGATTAATGGAAGAGACTAAGTGTGACGTCTGCCTTGTTGAAACCTGCTTGAAGATCGTTGAACGACGTTCGAAGATAGTCGATCGGATCAAGCCTATCGTCGACCTATGGTTGATGATAACTTATCTGCTTGAAGATCGTCGACCGATGTTCGAAGATCGTCGAACAGGTCGAGCCTATCGTCGATCTATGGTTGACGACAGCTTGTTGTTTGTGAAGACAGAAATAGTCGAACGATGGATCGACTACTCTGCTTCAGAAACGATCGTCGAACGACCGTTCGACCATCGTCTCCAGTATCTTTTAAATAGATCGACGATCGTTGTTTTAATATAAAGCCGATGGTCGACCTAGGTTAAGAGATTTTTCTTTTTATCGTCGACGGAGATCGTCTTCTCGCATTCCGTCTTCCTTCTTGCTCTTTGTCTCGCGATTTCTGTCTTTTCGCCTTCGCCATCTCCCTCGTCTTCTCCAGCCCCTTCGATGGCGATAGCTCCAGCTCTACTGATAGTGGTGAAGTTCGATGCAGGCTTCAGTGTGGATTTCGATTCCTTCAGCTGCTGCGAATCTACAATAGTGGAAATTCTCAATCTATGCAAAGATCAAGGTTTGGAAAAGCTCATGTCCTCCAGGATAAAGATAAACATTCAAGAGATTAAAGAATGGGCATTTACTTCGTCCTCCAATGACGAATCAATGACCGGAACAATTGGCGGAGAAGAGGTAACTTTGACTCCCGTCATTTTAACTGAAATTTTTGGATTGGTAAATGGGGAAGAAGATTACGAGCAAGATACCCCAGAATTTGGGAGAATGCTGACAGAGTTAGGACATGCCGATGGCATTCCCTCTAAGCTGCTTAAGGTGAATTTTCCGCTGAAGATTAAGTTCCTTGCTGAACTCGTCGGAAAAGTGCTACTGGGAAAGCACTCTGCCCATGACAATATTACAAGGAAATTGTTTGCCCTAATGTGTGCAATTGTGAACAAAAAGAAGATTAACTGGGCAGGAGTATTGTTTGATTTAATAAGGAAAAAGAACAGCAAGAAAGAATTCACCCTAGGTAGGGTGGTTGGGATTTTTCTGAAGGAAAAATATCCCCATTTGTTAGTTTCAGCTGCTACTTCCATCAATGCCAGCAAGAAGATGGACCCAACCTTGTTCGCCAAGTGGAAAAGGACTTTTCTGAAGCCCGCTCCAGCAGGGGTTGCTCCAGCTGCATCTGAGAGCACCAGGACTGCTTCAATCACTCCTCTCCTACAAGAAGCTGGCTCAGCAAATCTCTCCCTTCCATCTTCTTCATCTGCATTACCGTCTACTTCAGTTGAAGTTCCATCAACTTCAATTGAAGTACGACCTTCTGCTTCTCATCTTCCTGATTCATCTACAATTCTCTATGCATCACCTCCTGCATCTCCTCTCCCTTCTCATCTTGCTGGGATCTCACATCCCAGTTTTGATTTGTTGGTTTCTGAGATTTCTACTCCTCCTCAGTCTCCAATTCCTTCTTCAGATCACATTGATCATCTTGCATCCACCCATCATTCTCCAATTCACTCTCCAGTTCATCAAGAATACTCCATTCCTGCTGATCATCCATCCACTGAGATTCCCCCATCTTCATTTGAAATCACTCCAGCATTCATTTCTAGCATCATGGAGTTAATTACTCCTTCAATCAAAATTATGATTGAAGAGGCAATTGCTCCCCTTGCATCCTCCATCTCTTCTTTGACTGCTGCCATCCAAGCTCTATCAAAATCTGCTGAGCCCTCTTCATCTAGGGGCCTGGTTTCAGTTTCTACTGAAATCAGGCAGGGGGAGATGCTTTATGAAGATGCCTCTGAGCTGCCCTTGGCCTCCCCTCCAGCAAATCCTCCTGCAGTTGTAGAGAAAGAGATAGAAGAATCAGCTCCTCCTCCATTGTCTGAAAAAGAAATTTCTGATGCTGTAATGAAGTCTGAATTCATTGTCAAAGTTTGCCTAGAAGAATGCTCCACTCCCCTGGTCGCCCTATACCTAGAAGGAGTTATCACTTCCTTCCTAGATGAATTATGGGAGTTAGGACACTCAAAGGACAATTCCGAAGGTATCCCTTTTACTCACTTTTTAGACTTGATAACTGATATGCTAGTTTGGGAATACCTGGAAGGAATGATTCGTTGTCATTTAGCAAAATTTTGTTCATAATACTACAGATAAAATGGAAGAAGTATTAGATGTTCAAGAGCTTGATCACCAACCAGCTCCAGAAGTTCAATCTGAACCAGAACCAGTTGTTCAAGTTTCTGAGGCTGCTCAGCCAGCTCAACTAGCAGTGCAAGTAGAACTGGTCTCCATGACAGTTTCTGATCAACAAGAAAAGGCTTCAGTTGTTCAAATTGAAAAGTCTACTGTATGGAATGACACTCCTGAATTGGATTTAGATGCTCTCCTGGCACAGGATGCCATGGAAGAAGAATTAGAAAAAGCTGCCCTAAAAGAAAAGGAAAGAGCTGTGCAAGAGGCAATTGATCCATATGATCTTCCTATTTCTTCAAATTCTGAGGATGAGATTGATTCTGATGAGTCTAAGAGAAAAAGATCTGCTAAAAAGAAAAGGAAAGTTGTGGCTCCTCCTCCTCCAAATCCTGACAATGATACTCCATATTATATCCTGAAAGGCATTGATCCTAAATCAAAAGAATTCCAGCACTGGATGGCATTTTCTAAAAATTAGCAGAAGCAAAGGAAGAAGTCAAAGAGGTATGACAGTCCTGTCCCAAGATGGACTCCTTGAGGTCCTTCTCCACCTCCCAGTGCAGGAACCTCTGGAAACCTATCTGCAAATCCTTCTGCTCAGTCTGACAGGTTTAACCCATCTCAGTCATCACAAAGGAAAAATTCTCAAGGATATCAAGGTAAAACGCAATCTGGCTATCAAAGACTTGATGTTGATGTTAAGGAACAAGTAAAGGAGGTGGTTTATCAAAGACCGACTTTTTCTCCTCCTCCTTCCAAAGAACTCAAGAGCTCAACCTCTCCAAAGCCAGATCATGCTGTGAAGGCTGTTTCAAAAGGTAAGCAAATTATTTTCTCTGAAAAATCTAGCAAGATATTTGCTGAGTTTGCTCCTCCTTCTTATCTAGTTACTCAGGATAAAGAGCCAGCTGAAAGTCTGCTAGATATGTCTATTAAGTTTAAAGCTGTGAAACCTGTTGATACAACCTCTGAAAATATGTATGAAAGCCCAGAGCTTGATCCTAATTTCAGGATGGCTCGATTTCTTGAACTTGTTGGTTCAACCCAAATCAAGAAAGCTAAAGCTGAAGGCAAAGACACTGCAGGATTAACCACTATGTCAAAATTCAGAATGAAGGAGCTCGATAGATTCCAGGTTAGACCTGAGGTATTTGATCCTTCAAAATACATGGAAAAGCATCCTGAAGCAGTTGTCCCAAGAGCGTCAGAATCGAAAATCATTGGAGAACAAGACCTGAAGTTGTCAAGGAAAGAAACTCTAGATCCTTCTAGAAAGATTAATTTTATTCCTAGTTCTTCTGAACCTAAACCTAATTCTGAAGCATCTTAAAATTTCATTGATTGACAGTTATTTGCTTATCTGATTGATTGATGTTATCTGCTTAGTTATTTCCCTTCATGCACTTTATTTATTTTCAGTAATTAGTTTTGTATTTAGTTGTTGAGAGACTTAACTCAAATAGCGGGAGATTGTTGGTACCCTAGTTTTGATTTGAGTTCAGTCTTCTCTTTCTGTCTCTTGACCCAAGATTTATCTATGGTCAAAGTTTAGTTGTTTAGTTTGTTGCTCTAGTTTTAGAGGCGTCACTTTTCCAGATGTAAATTTGGTTAAGTTGTTTTTCGTTCGACTATAGTCGAACGCCGCTCGACTATCGTCTATCGACTGTTCGACGATCGTCTATCAGTTGGTCGACGTTCTGTCTGCGTTGATAGTTCGACTATCTGTTTGATAGGTCGACTATCTGTTGTGTTTGATAGTTCGACTATCTGCTTGGATAGTTCAACTATCTGATAGTCCGACTATCTGTTTGATAGGTCGACTATCTGTCCGCTTTGATAGTTCGACTATCTGTTTGATAGGTCGACTATCTGCTTTCTTTGATAGTTCGACTATCTGTTTGATAGGTCGACTATCTGTTCTCTTTGATAGTTCGACTATCTGCTTGGATAGTTCAACTATCTGATAGTTCGACTATCTGTTGATAGGTCGACTATCTGTTTTGGTTGATAGCTCGACTATCTGTTTGATAGGTCGACTATCTGTTTGCTTTGATAGTTCGACTATCTGTTTGATACGTCGACTATCTGTTTTCTTTGATAGTTCGACTATCTGTGAGATAGGTCGACTATCTGTGTTACTTGATAGTTCGACTATCTGTTTGGATGGTTCAACTATCTGATAGTTCGACTATCTGTTTGATAGGTCGACTATCTGTTTTCTTTGATAGTTCAACTATCTGTTTGATAGGTCGACTATCTGTTTTCTTTGGTAGCTCGACTATCTGTCTTGATAGATCGACTATCTGATAGCTCGACTATCTGTCCTGATAGTTCGACTATCTGCTGTGGTAGTTTGACTATCTTCTTTGATAGTTCGACTATCTGTATCGTTCGACTATCTGTCTGATAGGTCGATCATCTCTGTGCTTCGGTCGACGATCTCCGAGGGTCGTTCGACGTTTTGCTGTATGTCTTGAGTAATTTTGTCATCTTCTATGATGTGATTTATTTCATATTTTTTTTGGCATATTTTATAAAAGATTATTTGAATAAAGTTGTGATATTATTTCCATGCAATATCTGCTCCATTCCTTATGCATGAGCCAATCTTTTCTGACAAAGTTGTTTGTCTTATTAGTTGAGATATGTTTTCTGCTTTATCTGTCAGGCTGTCCTTTATAGCCGTTAGACTCAAAAAGTCTTCCTTGGCTGTAAAGAGTCTCTTCTGATGTGACTTTCACTAGTATTATTTTATCAGAGTTATTTGCAGCTTCTTAGAAAGCTTTATCCTATTATAGGATATCTGTCTGCAGATTTTATTTTTACTTTATGCTATTTGTAGCCCAGCTTGCAGATTTCAGTAGAAGACAAAGATTCAAACTATAATTAAAGCCGTTGCAAAGGCTCATATAAAAAGAGCTTCTTTTGAAAGAAGAACCAACCAAGAACACAGTACTCAGATCATATACTCTCAGCAGCATTCAAGCTTACAACTTACAGTTTACAACTGCTCTCAGCTCGTTCACATCCAACTGAGAAGAAGTTTTAGCTCTTCATTCTTCTTCATTCTGAGTTCATCCTGCTTACAGGAAGATTTTCACTCAGAGCTTTTTGAAGAAGAAGAAGAAGAAGATAGCTGCCTGAAGAAGAATTTTCATTTCATATTCATTATCTTCTTGTAGCTTTTTCCTTCAGATTTTCTGAAGTGTTTTATGCACTGAAGCAAGACTTCACCTGGACATTCCTTTAGCCAGGGGGAGCCTTGACTCTTTAGAGCTTTCTAGCTCAGTGCAGGTTCTTGAGCTTCTCTAATTCTATTTAAAATAGAGAAGATATTTTAATCTCCTTTCCCCCTCCTGTAAAGGGTTATTACTCCCTTCAAAAGTATACCTTAGTGGCAGGACACCTGATCAAAAACTTGTGTTGGTTTTTAGACACCTGATCAAAAGTCTAAAGAGTTTCTAGATCTACCTGAAGCAAATCTTGTTGGTGGCAGGGCACCTGATCAAAAACCTGAGTGGATTCCTACCTTGTTGGTAGAAGAGTGGACGTACCCAAGTTATTTGGGGAACCACTATAAATTCTCTTGTGTCGTCTGGTTGTTTGATTTATTACTTGTGTTGTTGGCTGTGATTAGTTTTAACTAGGTCTGCTAGTTGCTGTTTAGGATTCCAAGCCTTAACTATAATTACAGTTGGCTGCCTTTTGTGCACAACACTTGTGTTAGGCTTTAGGGTTACTTCTCAAATATCTATAACCTTCATTCCGCAATTAACTCCAAGGGAGTTGAGTAGACAGTCAACTTTGCTAGTGCAATTTTTGATTACTCTATTCACCCCCCCCCCCCCCTCTAGAGTAATATTTATCCCTTTTCTTTCAGGGATGATTCCGCTGTCAGGCTCTCACTAGCTGGCAGGGTAGGTTGATCTCTTGTGGAGGCTAAGTCTTTTAACTCCGGGATGATTCCGCTGACCAGGCTCCCACTAGCTGGCGGGGCAGGTTGATCTCTTGTGGAGGCTAAATCTTTTAGCTCCGGGATGATTCCGCTGACAGGCTATCACTAGCTGGCAGGGCAGGTTGATCTCTCGTGGAAGCTAAGTCTTTTAGCTCCGGGATGATTCCGCTGACCAGGCTACCACTAGCTGGCAGGGCAGATTGATCTCTCGTGAAAGCTAAGTCTTTTAGCTCCGGGATGATTCCGCTGTCAGGCTCTCACTAGCTGGCAGGGCAGGTTGATCTCTCGTGGAGGCTAAGTCTTTTAGCTCCGGGATGATTTCGCTGACCAGGCTCCCACTAGCTGGCAGGACAGGTTGATATCTCGTGGAGGCTAAGTCTTTTAGCTCCTGGATGATTCCGCTGTAAGGCTCTCACTAGCTGGCAGGGCAGGTTGATCTCTCGTGGAAGCTAAGTCTTTTAGCTCCGGGATGATTCCGCTGACAAGGCTCCCACTAGCTGGCAGGGCAGGTTGATCTCTCGTGGAAGCTAAGTCTTTTAGCTCCGGGATGATTCCGCTGACCAGGCTCCCACTAGCTGGCAGGGCAGGTTGATCTCTCGTGGAAGCAAAATCTTTTAGCTCCGGGATGATTCCGCTGTCAGGCTCTCACTAGCTGGCAGGGCAGGTTGATCTCTCGTGGAGGCTAAGTCTTTTAGCTCCGGGATGATTCCGCTGACCAGGCTCCCACTAGCTGGCAGGGCAGGTTGATCTCTCGTGGAGGCTAAGTCTTTTAGCTCCGGGATGATTCCGCTGTCAGGCTCTCACTAGCTGGCAGGGAAGGTTGATCTCTCGTGGAAGCTAAATCTTTTAGCTCCGGGATGATTCCGCTGACCATACTCCCACTAGCTGGCAGGGCAGGTTGATCTCTCGTGGAAGTTATGTCTTTTAGCTCCGGGATGATTCCGCTGACCAGGCTCCCACTAGCTGGCAGGGAAGGTTGATCTCTCGTGGAAACTAAGTCTTTTAGCTCCGGGATGATTCTGCTGACCACGCTCCCACTAGCTGGTAGGGCAGGTTGACCCCTCGGGAGGCTAAGTGTTTTCACCCCGAGGCCGTCACGTCACCCAGGCTCCCATCAGCTGGTATGACAGGTTGACCCCTCGGGAGGCTAAGTGTTTTTCACCCCTAGACTGTCACGTCACCCAGGCTCCCATCAGCTGGTATGACAGGTTGACCCCTCGGAGAGACCGAGTATTTTCGGCCCCATGAAGGCCACTCAGCGAATACGTTTGGTTGGATGTTTCTTTCCGAGCTTGTGCCAACCTCGAAAAGAGCGGGAATTGTGTACAACCCCGTATTCGCAGAGTAGGGTCCATTCGGCAGGCGCTGGGCCAGTTTTATGTTTTTAAGCTTTTTAGAGATTTTGGACTCTTGGTGGCCAATTTTAGCTTGGACTTGGAAATATACTAGTAGGGGGAGAAAAAATCTACACCCCTCGGGCTTGCTATGAGCGAGGTAGAAGCGGTACTCCGGGCGGAGGCCAAGGCCTCACCCCTCCTGCACCCCAGCCCTCTTGGGCGAGCTCGGTCGGCGGCCTGGAGCTCGCCCGGGCGCCCAGCCCTCTTGGGCGAGCTCGGCCGGCGGCCTGAAGCTCGCCCGGGCGCCCAGCCCTCTTGGGCGAGCTCGGCTGGGGCCTGGAGCTCGCCCGGGCGCCCAGCCCTCTTGGGAGAGCTCGGCCGGCGGCCTAGAGCTCGCCCGGGCGCCCAGCCCCTTGGGCGAGCTCGGTCGGCGGCCTGGAGCTCGCCCGGGCGCCCAGCCCTCTGGGCGAGCTCGGCCGGCGGCCTGGAGCTCGCCCGCGCGCCAAGCCCCTTGGGCGAGCTCGGTCGGTGGCCTGGAGCTCGCCCGCGCGCCCAGCCCCTTGGGCGAGCTCGGCCGGCGGCCTGGAGCTCGCCCGGGCGCCCAGCCCCTTGGGCGAGCTCGGCCGGCGACCTGGAGCTCGCCCGGGCGCCCTGCCCCTTGGGTGAGCTCGGTCGGCGGCCTGGAGCTCGCCCGGCCGCCTAGCCCTTGGGCGAGCTCGCTTCGGATGTCCGAAGTTGGGTAAGGGGGAGGAGCATGGTTCAGCCTCCACCTCCACCCCTTTGGACCTCCTGTTGCCATGTTTTTTCCCTAAGGGCATTTTGGACTTTTCAAACTCAGGACTTGGAAAAATTATAAATAGACCCCATTGGGTACCTTTGGAGAGGCATTGGCTTTTGGCTTCCTCCTCCCTAGTTCTCTTCTTGGTAGAGTCGAGAGAACTCTCCAAGGTACCCAGCTCTCATTGGTAAGGAGGGGAAGTGTTCTTGTGACCTTTCGGGTGTATGGTGGGACCTCCGCGCTAGAGCCGAGGGTCTGTTCCTAATTTCCCAAGTCTTTGGTCTGTGACGTTCCCCCGAGTGTAGTAGGTGTGAGGTCACCCCTTCCCCAAGGGTCGAACTCCACAGAGACCAAGTTTTTGGTTTCAACAAGGGCATATAGCCCGTTACTGTTGGAAAGGCCCGTCAAAGAGTGAGCAAAAGACAGACGCGTCCTATGAGGAAAAAGGTAAGGCAGTGGCGGAATCATCTGCATCCTGGGCGCAACCGCGAGTGTACAATCTCGGAGTGCAGGAGCCGCAAAGCTCACATCAGGAATTACAACAGCCTCGAGTGTTTAACCTGGAGTTGCAGGAGGCTGTCAAAAAGCTTCTTAGAGACGCGGATGAGCGAAAATAAAGTGGAGGGTGCACTTTATTGCTGGTAGGTTGTACTTTGTTTATTGTATGTGTGTTTGTGAAGTGTTTGTGAAAATACTTTTGTTGGTGCGAGGGCGTGGGGAGAGTAACCCCGGATCATTTTGTGGATATTTGTACCAAAGGAATGGTTGTGTTGTTGGATACGTTACGCTAAATTTTGGGACAAAATTTTTATAAGGAGGGGAGGATTGTAACACCCCAAAAATCCTAAGTCCCAAAAATGGGTTCAAGCTGGGTGACACGGCCTGGGACACGGGCGTGTCCAAGGGCGTGTCTGGTGCACACGGCCTGGGACACGGGCGTGTCCAAGGGCGTGTCCTTCTCGGGCGGCGTTGAGTGGAGTGGCGTTGAGTGTGGTACACGGCCTGTGACACGGGCGTGTCACAGGGGCGTGTTGGGCACACGGCCAAGGACACGCCCGTGTCCTTAGCCGTGTCCTTCTCGAGTGTTTTAGCCTTGTGTTGATGAGGTGACACGGCCGTGTACTGGTTGACACGGGCGTGTCAGGGAGTGACACGGGCGTGTCGTAGCCCTTGTTCTATTCCAGATTGAGTCGGTTCTCGAACCGCTCAAGGAACACGGCCTGTGACACGGGCGTGTCACAGGCCGTGTCATCTCTATTCAGATGCTTTTCAAAGCGATCAAGGTCATTCGTTCCCTTCTATTTGGATCCTATGGTCCACGTTCATCCCTGCTCTTATAAAGCCGAGAATGGAGATGAATATCTCATTCTCATATTAGTCATTCTCTTTCTAAAGTGAAGAGAGAGAGGAGAGCAAGGGAGGAAGAAGGAGAAGCTTTCTGACTGCCGGTGGAGTGTCAGCGGTCCGAATCGAGAGCCGAGTTCAACGTTGCGGAGGCAAGGCCGCTGCGGTGATTTCCTTCCGACTAGTTCTTTCATGGCGCCGAAGCGATCGTCAAGGGTAACGGTCTTTCTTCCTTGGGCAGGTGAAGCCCTTTGTTTATGCATGTATATATGTAGAATCTGCCATCAAAAGATGGAAGAGTGTAAGTGATTCCAGCGGTTGAGTCTGCATCTAGAGCCGAAAATGTGTAGTACAGCATAGGCATGCTGTGTGAAGCCCATCTGGATGAATGTCTGGATTGGTGGTGTTGCGAACCGGAGAAGACTCCGTGTATAAATTGATTAACCTGCGGAGATGGTGAGGACGGTTGTGATGGTGAGAAGGAAGCTTTGTGTGGCTCCTTTAGTTGTATGCTCGGCACGAGCTGTATTGTTAGAGTGAAAAGTGGTACTGTATGCCGGTGTTATGAGATGAAGTGCGGACACATCTGAGTGGGTGGGCGCGATAGGTCTCTGACGTGTGTTTGGAGGCTGATGCCCATGTCCAAAAAGTTCAGTTGTAGGATCGGGTGAGCGGTCGATTGGTGGCAATGCAGCGGGGCGTTTTCCCTAGGCTTGTTACACAACTTGGGTAGGTCGACTGATAGTGCTCACAGTTACCGTGAGCTGAGTGCCCTTGCGTGAGCCGGGTGCGTGAGATCTCCGACGTGTGTTTGGAGGTTTATGCCCTGCCAACAAGCTAAACACCTTGAAACGGTGGTGGGACCTTGAGGAGTTCGGTACACCATAATCGTGCCCTGAGTGCACGGAGCGCCTGGCGCTGAGGCCGGCGTTTGTGATGTTGTGTGATATATATATATATATATACGTTGTGATTGTTATCCATGCAGGGAAGGAACCACTGCCCCGAGTATGGGGCAGGGTCGTTATAATTGGTCAGCTTAATGAAGACCGTTGCTTTGTTTATCACCCTTGGGGTGGACGTCTATTTGCAGGTGTTGCGGGCTGAAATGGATTGAGCGAGCTGAAGCCCTTGCTGCTGCTGCTAGTAGGCCCTCGAAGGTCGTGCGAAGATTTGAATTTCATGTGTGGCCGGCCTGCGTGCCAATGTCTTAAAACATATGTCGTAAAGAGAAACTTTTAAGGACTTAAGGCCGTGAGTATTTGAGTTTTAAACATTCCTGATGTTTATATAAATGTGGTATTTATATAATAGTAGACATTCATGGATTGAGTTCGTGCAACTGATAAACTTCTGTTAGAATGCTCTGAGGTAGGATGCGTAGTATTTTGGTATTAACCTGTGACCTCGCCGTTTGTTTGTGGCATATAGTGTGAGGCCCCGGCCAGACCTTCTATTATATGTTATTTAACGGGTCGGATTGTTACACAACATTTGTCGTGAGAGAGACATTTGTCGTGTGAGAGACATTTGTCATGGGGACAACATTCGGCAGGGGAGGCAACATTCGCTGAGGGAGACGACATTTGACGGGGGTGACACATTTGATTAGGAGCGGCGACATTCGGCTGAGGAGGCGAAAATTAGCCAGGACGACAACATTTTGTGGGGGCGTCAACATTTGACAGATGCGGCGGCATTCGGCGGGGGCGGAATCATTCGGTGGTGGTGACATCATTCGGTGGTGGTGGCAACAGTTAGCAATGACAACAACATTCGGCGTGGGTGGCGACAATCGGCGAGGGCGACGACTTTTGGCGGGGGTGGCGGCATTCGTCGGGGGGGGCAAGATTTGTCGGGGGTGGCGACATTTGTCGGAGGCGACGACATTCGGCGGGGGCGGCGACAATTGGCGGGGGCGGTACCAATCGACAGGGACGGCGACAATCGGCGGGGGCGGCGACCAACGGCGCGGCCGGCGACAATCAGCACGGCCGGCAACAATCAACGGGGGGCGACATTCCGCGGGTGCGGCGACAATTGGGGGGGTGGCGTCAATCGACAGGGGCAGTGACAACCGGGGGTGGGGGTGCGGGCGACAACCGGCAGTGGCGGCCACAACTAAATTGATTGATTTAGTAGCCCAAGAGTCCACACAATGATTCATTTGAAACAAATGATAGAAACTGTTTAATTATTTTTGTCGTAGTTCACTATTCTACTGCTTGGAGACAAACTCCACAGCCTTCAGCAAGCTTTGCCGTCACATGCTCCCATATATTCAAACTTCCTCGTATAGATGATGGGAAAAATCATAAATAACCAAGTGAAAAAATGGAAATTAAAAATACTTCCTCCTCCAATTTATCTATCATTACTCGATGGTGTTTGAACCTTTCAACGTGTCTATGGTGTACAGCAAAACTGTTAACACTTACCAAAAAACAATGAATTAAGTTAGTTTGCTTTAAACTCATCTATAATTTAACAGCATATTTCAGGAAGCTTAGCCTTCTTAACTTCATAAAAGTTCAGTTTAAATGTTACAAACCCCTAGAGGGGTTGACATCTAAAATTTTAAATAAAACTTCATAAAAGGCTCAAGCCTTCAAAATTTGTTTGAAGTCATTGGTCCCTCAAAAAAGTTGCTGATTTTGCCAAACAACTTATTGAAATCACATGATCCATGAATTATTTGAAAAAGTGAACCCTATGGAAAAACTGCAAACATGCACAGATTGCACTCTTGCTGCGTGTCAAAGTAATCTTCTTTTAAGCAAAAAGCTTTGAATGAATCAATTTCTAAACACAAATAAATAAAGCATTCAAACTCTGCACCATTTAGCTTTGCCTCTTCACCACTTTGCTCTACATCACCCCATTGGGTTTTGTCGTCACCAGCAGAGGCAATGGAGATCTGATCCCCTTCCGTGAGTGCCACCTAACCAATTATATGGCCTGGCTCCACTACTGTTGTGGGATCCCGAGCATGTGTAGACAGAAGCAGTGGATCAAAAATTATCAAATGTATAGATGTATAATGTCATTTACAGGTTTAAATTTGGTGAATGGAAATGACCAAATCTGTAGATTCATGCACATTGAATATCTATATATATATATATAATAAGTAGATTGTAAGATTAAATAACCAAATGCACAGATGCAAATAAATAACTTTCATAGATGCCATTTTTTGTTATATTAATGAAGAGACAATTAGCAAAGTTAAGGAGAGGGACACTTAACTGTAGCTTCAAAGCTTTGGAATTAGTGAAGAAGAGGGTTTGAAATTTCTACAAAAAAAACTGCATAAATTTGCACACTTAATTGCATTGCAAAATCAGTGAAAAAGGCAATGTACAACAGCTAAATTCACAAACCTATCTATCTCAAACGCCTAAATATAAATCATTTCAAATTTGAGGGAGATAACTTCCTTTAATACCTTGAAGGAGATTGAGCTCTAACTTCCACATATAAAAGAATAAAACACTCTATTGTGCTGCTCCGGCTCCAACATATGCAGTTGTTGCCCGGTTCTTAAGTTCAGGGCCTTTTCATCTAAAACACTCTATTGTGCTTGATGCTCTCTTGTGGGCTTCTCCCGTAGGCAAGCCTGCTTCCCCTACCATCATTTTCCTTCCCAAAAACAGAGTACATCTCTCTTGTGGGCTTCTCCCGTAGGCAATCCTGCTTCCCCTACCATCATTTTCCTTCCCAAAAACAGAGTACATAAAATACCCGCAGCATGTAGCCGCCCCCGCTGCCTGTCTGTGGGAGAGAAATAGTTGAAATCATGCCTACAATTGACATCTTGAAATAGTGATGAAACCATAATGGGATGACAGCTAGAAAATACGGTTTAATCAAGCACGCGAGCACCAACTCCTCTGAAATCACCGCGGCCTTCACTTCTTCTTCCAGACAGCTTTGACTCCTGCAGTACTTGAAGCGACGCAAAGGAAAAGATGGATGGGAGATAGGTTGGAAATGGGAGTAAACATAGGAGGAAAGCCAAAAATGGCAGTACTTGAAGCTGTTCGAATTTGATGGAAGATGTTTGCTCTGTGCGTGCGATGTAAGGGCGAAATCTGTAGAGGAAAAGCCGTGTGTGTCAATGTAGAGGTGAGTCGACGCAAAGGCAAGGTGAGCTGCTACATAGGGAAGGCGATGTGCATCGATGCTCTGTGCTTCTTCGTGTTGAGCGGGGTGCGCCGATGTTGAGTGGAGGCGAGTTGCTGATGAGGTCGCAATGTGCAGAGACCGAGCTGTTGATGAGATCCATGTGCAGTGATGATCTCTGGATGTAAGAGAAATTTCTCGGCGAGGTTGAAGCGACGACCTGATTTCTTTATCGCAAGAGGTGCGCAAGGAGCTTAATTATCCCTGCGTTCAAAGGTCAAGGCGCGTGGAGACGTTTAGAAGGACTGAAAGGATGGCAGATTTGACAGGTGCATGGGTAAAAAAAGTGTGGGAGAAGCAGGCGGGAAAGAGGAATTTACCCTAAAACCATAAATTTTGAATTAAAGAGGGGATAAGAGAGGGTATTTTGAGAAGATGAATGTTACACCAACCTATTTTGAAGTTTGCTTATATTATAAAGATATATATATATATAATTTAGACAAAGCACGAGGCTCCTGAACACAGGCAGTGGGCAGAGGCTTGCGGGCCTCCTCCACCGCCGACCGACCAACGGTCCGGCATGCCACCGCCTACGGCTGGTTCGTCGGAGGCAGGCGCTCCTCCCGGCGGTGGTCCAATGGCGCCGCCTTCCTCACCCCCAGAGAGGGTTTCCTCCACCTCTCCGGCGGGGTTTTGCTCAACAGGGAGCCAAGAGGGGCCACCATGCACAGTGAATATGGAGAGATGGGGGGAGCAAGGGTGGCGATAGGAGGGGTGGTGGCACTCGGCCTTGTCTCCTCCAGCTCCGACGAGGCTCTAGGTGGTCGGGGTAGAACTCGATTGTGGTCAGGGTGGAGCCTGTAACACCCCAAAAAGACTCAAAAATTGGAATTGAGGTGCAGGTTGTTTAATACGGCCTGGGACACGGGCGTGTCCCAGGGCGTGTCGGGGTACACGGCCTGGGACACGGGCGTGTCCCAGGGCGTGTTCAGGATAGTCGACGATCGGAGGTCGACGATAGTCGAGCCTGGGACACGGCCTTCGACACGGGCGTGTCCCAGGGCGTGTCACTCAATAAAATGCCGTATCGAGTCAGAAATGTACACGACCCGGAACCAAGCCTTGAACACTGCCGTGTCAGTTTTGACACGGGCGTGTCTAAGGGCGTGTGCCTACCCGTGTACTGCTCTGACTGGATTTAGCGCTCGTTGAGTACCGTGTAACAGGTGTGACACGGACGTGTCACATGACCGACACGGGCGTGTCAGGTTCGACACGGGCGTGTCGATGCCCGTGTTCTGGTAATTTTTAGTCGGTGCGAGCGCCGCGTGTGCCGCTTAAGGGTACACGGCCTGTGACACGGGCGTGTCACAGGCCGTGTCGGCCAAAAAGTATAATATTTTGGGCAGATCTTGGCCGTTCATTTTCCTTAAAGGAGATCCTGTGGCTGGGGCTCATTCCTGGGCTGATAAGGCCGGGAAAGGAGGAAAAAAGGGCTCATTTCTAAAGTTCTACTCTCTTTCTAACTTTTAAGAGAGAGGTGAGAGCAAGGTGAGGAAGAAGAAGTGGAGTCCGGCTGCCGGTGGAGCTACGGTGGTCCAAATCGCGAGCCGAGTTCGGATTTGCGAAGGCAACGCTGCTACGAAGGCTTTCATCCGTCTCAAATTTCTCTCCATGGCTCCGAAGCGAACTCCTAGGGTAACGATTTCCTGCTTGGACATGTGAAGTCCTTAATTCCTGCATTGCATAGGGAAAACCCTTCCCCGCGAGTGTGCGGTGGGTTGTGGCGTCCCTTGGGGTAGATATGTGAATTCCCCCTTGTTAGAGTTCGGAATTGGAGTACGGATCTAGGCATATTGTGTGAAGCCCATCTGGACATGGTCTGGATTGGTGATGCTTGTTTGCATATCGGAGAAGACTCCGTGATTCTTGCTTGTGGGCATGATGGATAAAGTACTGGAGGAAGTCCAGGAATTATGAGAGTTGGACTCTCTTGTAGCCGTGAGTTGCTACTTTGTGTGAAGTTGAGCCGTGGGGCTGCAACTAGGAAATGGTGGAACGGGCAAGGTGAAGCTGTACCCGCGTCAGTCCAGGCGTGAGTCTGACGATTTGAGCAACGGGAAAGGTGGATCTATACCCGTGTTATGGTTGTCTAACCTTGGGTGCTTAAGACCCTGTTAGGATCACATAGCGAGAGTCGACGTCCTGTGAGCCGATCAGACTAGAATGCTCATATTGAACCGTTATGTCTGGGACCTCTGAACGGTGGTGTGGCCGTGGGAATACGGAACACCGATAATGTGCCCTGAGTGCACGGAGCGTCGGGCCGTCGTGCCGGCGTTTGTGATATGTGACTGTGCGGGCGTGCACGTCTTGCTTAAATTGCGATATATATCATATTGGAAGATTTCTATGCAGGGATGGAATTCCGTTGCCCCGTGTCAGGGGCAGGGTCGTTATAATTGGTCAGCTGAATGCTGACCGTTGCCCTATTTGCACCGCTTGGTGGATTGGTTATTACAGGTACTGGAGGTGCTGGTCCGAGCGGAACTTAGCGGGATGAAGCCCAAAGCTGCGCTGCTGCCCTCGAAGGCATTGTTTTGTTTCTTTTGGTCATGTGTGGCCGGCCTGCGTGCCGATGTCTGTAATCCACACTCTTGTTAAGAGAAACTGTTGTAAGGCCTTAAGGCCAGACTCTTGTGATGTTTATATATATTCCTAAGTTTTAGTGGACAATGTTCATTATCTTGAGTTCAATTATTCAACCGTGAAACTTCCGCTAGAATGCTCTGTGTTAGGGTGCGTGGTTATGATATTATTTCGTAGCGTCTCCGCCTGTTTGTGGAATATGGTGTGGGGCCCCGGCCGGACCCTCTATTATATTCTTCTTGACGGGTAGAGGTGTTACAATTTGGTATCAGCTTGTTGGTCGTTCTCTTCTGAATTCGCGGTCGAATTCTTTTGAGAGGTGGCGAGCACGTGTTAGTGCCGTCGATATAACACTTAATTTGAACTCAAGATTGTCCACTTAGGAATGCAAATACACTTGTTTGTTGAACTTGTGTATTCTTTTTGTATGGTTGCCGTTTTCATTGGTCGTTAACCTGTGTATTTTACACATATAGGTGACCAGAAGTGTTGCGGGTCAATCCGAACCACAACGTTCTGTTGAGAGTGCGGCACCAGCCGAGGTGCCCACAACTCCTCCATCCGCTGAAACAGTCCGTCTCATCACGGAAACGGTACTTGCGGTGATGAATGCTCAGCAGGCAGGGCAGGCACGTCCTGCAGTGGTGCCAACGCAAGCTGGGGTACGGCAAGAACCGGTAGAAGCCGAAGTTGATCCGCGGGTAGCAGATCAACAATGGAAGCAATTCTTGAGCTTTAACCCTCCGCAGTTTCATGGGTCGGGTACACCGGCCCAAGCAGAGGATTGGCTTGCAAGAATCAAGAGGATTATGAGAGCTATCAAGGTTGAGGAGGAACAGAAAGTTATGTTAGCCACTTTCCTACTGGAAGGAGAGGCGCGATTGTGGTGGGATGAGATTGAAATGCATCACTTGGCTGGCAAGCAATTGGCAGAGATTACAATGGACGAATTTTCTCGATTGTTCTTAGCACAACATCTGCCGGTGCAGCAAAGGATATCGATGGAAATGGAATTTCAACGGTTAGCGCAGGGAGATTGAAGTGTGGATGACTACCTACATGAGTTCACCCGGTTGGGAAGATATGCGGGCACGATCTTCGCCGAAGAAGAGCGTAAGACTAGTCGGTTTTATGCGGGACTGCGAGATGAGCTGCGGTATTTGCTCTCGAGTTCTGTGAGTCAGGGATTCCAAGCCTTAGTCTGTACGACTCGTTCTTTGGAGCTGGACATGAAACAGGGGCAAGCAAAGGGAAACTTGGCGGTTGTGAAGCCGGAGTTTAAGCCGCCGCGTCCGGACAAGTTTGGCTACCGAAAGAGATGGAATAAGAAGTCTAAGTCTTCTGGACAAGCTCCTTCTGCGACTGTGATGGATACATCTGGGTATGGATCTCGTGCTTGTTTTACGTGCGGGAAGGTTGGACACTTCGCGCGTGAATGCCGATTTGGTCCTCCAAAGGGTGATAAGAAGACGGGAGCGTCTTATGCGGAGAAGGGGAAGGCTGTGGTGGAGTCTTCTGCCTCGCACGCGCAGCCCAGGGTCTTCAACCTTGGACAACAGGAGGCCATTAAGCAGGCGGATGTTGTCACAGGTGCGCGTAGATTTTAATGTTCTTGTTTTGATGTGCTGTGCTTGTTTTAATTGTAATGTTATAGGGTTTGTCCTTATACGAGAGTATCCGGCGCGAGCACTGTTCGACACAGGTGCTTCACATTCGTTTCTGTCTGAGGACTTTGTCTTTCGTATCGGGGTGCCTATCCGGACCACGACAGACAGTGTAAAGGTGTTGTTGCCTAACGAATGTTTGATGTGCGCGGATCGATCTTGCGGTCTTGAGGTCAAGATAGGAAGTCGGGAGTTTAAGGTGGAAACATTAGTATTGCCGATCAAAGAGTTTGATATAATCTTTGGTATGGACTGGCTTTCAGAGCAGCGTGCCTGTATAGATTGCACTTCAAAAGAGGTCACACTTGGGCAACATACCGAACAAGAGACCAAGTTCATTGGTATGCAAGGGATGAGTGGGATGTTGTTATCCGCTCTCCAAGTTATTAAGGCAGTTCGGAAGGGTGCGGAGTTGTTCTTCACACTCATAGAGGCGGTGGCGCCGAAGGCCAGTGTGAGTGAAGTGCCGATTGTGTCGGAATATGCGGATGTGTTTCCAAAGGACCTTCCGGGGTTACCTCCCCAAAGGGAAATCGACTTCGCTATCGAGCTGGTGCCGGGTGCGAAACCTGTGGCCCGTTCGCCGTATCGGGTAGCGCCAAAAGAAATGGCCGAACTGAAAGTTCAGTTGCAAGAGTTGTTGGAGCAGGGATATATACGCCCAAGTATGTCACCTTGGAGCGCACCTGTTCTTTTTGTGAAAAAGAAAGACGGTGGTTTGCGACTATGTATTGATTATCGTGAACTGAACAAGCTGACGGAGAAAAACAAGTATCCAATTCCACGGATCGATGACTTGTTCGATCAGCTAGCAGGCTCAACCGTCTATTCAATGTTGGATTTGAAGTCCGGGTATTACCAGTTGCGGATTAGGGAAGGTGACATTCCCAAGACAGCGTTTGGCACACGCTATGGTCATTATGAGTTCACAGTGATGTCGTTCGGCTTATGTAATGCGCCTTCGGTCTTCATGGATCTCATGCATCGAACGTTCCGCGAATACCTGGATCTGTTTGTGATTGTGTTTATTGATGATATCCTTGTATATTCACAATCGGAGGAAGATCATGCAAACCACTTGCGATTAGTATTGCATACCTTGCGAAGGAATAAGCTGTATGCCAAGTTCTCGAAGTGTGAGTTCTGGCTCTCGTCGGTGGCTTTTCTAGGCCATGTAGTAAGTGGAGAGGGCATAGCGGTGGATCCGGCAAAGATAAGTGCCATTCGTGATTGGCCAGTGTTGTCTTCGGTGGCCGAAGTCAGGAGTTTCCTTGGACTGGCAGGCTACTATAGACGGTTTGTGGAGAACTTCTCCCGGATTGCTTTGCCTCTGACTACGTTAACGAGAAAGGACCAGAAGTTCGTTTGGACGCCGGAGTGCGCACGAGCTTTTGATGAGATGAAGAATCGTTTGACCATGGCGCCCGTTTTGACGTCGCCATGTGGTACAGATGGATTTGAAATATACAGCGATGCGTCAGGAAGCGGCTTAGGCTGCGTTCTCCTGCAGTTTGGCAAGGTGATCGCTTATGGTTCACGTCAATTGAAACTGCATGTGCGTAATTACCCCGTCTATGACTTGGAGTTGGCGGCGGTGATCTTTTTGCTAAAGTTGTGGCGGCATTATCTTTATGGCGTGAAGGTGGATATTTATACAGATCATAAAAGCTTAAAGTATCTGCTTGATCAAAAAGAATTGAATATGAGACAAAGGAGGTGGATAGAATTCCTTGGGGATTATACCTTCGACATTCACTATGTTCCCGGAAAGGGAAATGTGGTCGCTGATGCCTTGAGTCGTTGGACTCCGGTACGGGCAAATTGGTTGCGGATACATGATGAACGGTTAGTCCAGGAGTTAGAAGCTTTGGAGATATCTTGTGTGGAAAGAGATTCTTCGACTGTTGCATGCGTGAACTGGTTGGAGGTTCAATATGACCTTGCTGACAGGGTTCGGCGGGCAACGGAGTTGGATGAAAGTCTCCAAAGCTATACAAAGGAGGGGTCTGGTGATCAATTCTCCTAGGATGACGGGTTATTACGGAAAGATGGCCGATTGTGCGTCCCTAGTGCGGGTAAATTGCGAGAAGGATTGCTATATGAAGCACACTTTACAAAGTACTCAATTCACCCTGGGAGCACAAAAATGTACAAGGACATGAAGAAACTGTTCTGGTGGCCTGGTTTAAAGAAGGACATAGCCGTGTATGTGGCTAAATGTCGCACTTGTGCTTTGGTAAAGGCAGAATGTCAACGGCCGAGTGGTTTCCTGAAGTCGTTGCCGGTTCCGCAATGGAAGTTTGAGGATATTTCTATGGATTTCGTGCACGGATTGCCGAGATCTCAGCATGGCCATGACTTAATCTGGGTGATTGTAGACCGGGTGACAAAGGTGGCTCACTTTATACCGAACAAGCGGGACGATTCAGTGGAAACGTTGGCAAAGCTCTATGTGGAGCAGATTGTTCGATTGCACGGTGTTCCCCGGAGCATCGTAAGTGACCGAGATGGGCGCTTTACCTCGAAAGATTGGAGATTAGTTCATCAGATGTTGGGCACGAAGTTAGCATTCAGTACGGCCTTTCACCCGCAAACGGATGGCCAAACTGAATGAACCAACAGAACGATGGAGGATATGCTCCGTATGTGCGCCCTGGACTTCGGTAAGAATTGGGAAGAACATCTTGTTATGGTGGAGTTTGCCTATAATAATAGCCATCAAGCGAGTATAAGCATGGCCCCATTTGAAGCGTTGTATGGTCGGAAGTGTCGTACACCGCTAGCTTGGGCAGAAACTGGCGAGACTAAACTTTTAGGCAAAAAGGAAGTCGAGGATGCTACCTCAACAATACGCTCTATTCGAGAGAGGCTCCTAATAGCCCAGAATCGGCAAGCCAAATATTACAATGCTAAGCACCGGAACGTGGAGTTCGCGGTGGGTGACTGGGTCTATTTAAAGATTAAGCCCTTCAAAGGCGTATCTCGGATTCGGCGGTTGAAAAAGCTAAGTCCGCGATACCTTGGTCTGTTTGAAGTGGTGGAGCGAGTTGGGGAAGCCGCCTATCGGCTAGCTCTTTCATCGGAATTGAGTGGATTGCATGATGTGTTTCACATCTCGGTGCTACGCAAAGCAATCAAGGATCTAGCTCAAGTAATTGACAACGATCGAGTGCCGGTTGAGTATGGGCTAACAACAAAGGTGAAGCCTATACGGATCGAGGATCGAGCCGAGAAACAGTTGCGGAACAAAGTGATCGGGATGGTCAAAGTCCGATGGGACAATTGTGGCCGAGAAGAGCTAACATGGGAGCGCGAGCAGACCATGCAAGCCGAGTTTCCCGAGTTATTTTCGTAACTCGTTTGCTCGTTATATATGTAATAGAAATATATAAATGTTTTGTTATTTTTCTCCCTACTGTCTTCAAATTTCGGGACGAAATTTTATTAAGGGGGGGAGGGTTGTAACACCCCAAAAAGACTCAAAAATTGGAATTGAGGTGCAGGTTGCTTAACACGGCCTGGGACACGGGCGTGTCCCAGGGCGTGTCGGGGTACACGGCCTGGGATACGGGCGTGTCCCAGGGCGTGTTCAGGATAGTCGACGATCGGAGGTCGACGATAGTCGAGCCTGGGACACGGCCTTCGACACGGGCGTGTCCCAGGGCGTGTCACTCAATAAAATGCCGTATCGAGTCAGAAATGTACACGGCCCGGAACCAAGCCTTGAACACGGCCGTATCAGTTTTGACACGGGCGTGTCTAAGGGCGTGTGCCTACCCGTGTACTGCTCTGACTGGATTTAGCGCTCGTTGAGTACCGTGTAACAGGTATGACACGGGCATGTCGCATGACCGACATGGGCGTGTCAGGTTCGACACGGGCATGTCGATGCCCGTGTTCTGGTAATTTTTAGTCGGTGCGAGCGCCGCGTGTGCCGCTTAAGGGTACACGGCCTGTGACACGGGCGTGTCACAGGCCGTGTCGGCCAAAAAGTATAATATTTTGGACAGATCTTGGCCGTTCATTTTCCTTAAAGGAGATCCTGTGGCTAGGGCTCATTCCTGGGCTGATAAGGCCGGGAAAGGAGGAAAAAAGGGCTCATTTCTAAAGTTCTACTCTCTTTCTAACTTTTAAGAGAGAGGTGAGAGCAAGGTGAGGAAGAAGAAGTGGAGTCCGGCTGCCGGTGGAGCTACGGTGGTCCAAATCGCGAGCCGAGTTCGGATTTGCGAAGGCAACGCTGCTGCGAAGGCTTTCATCCGTCTCAAATTTCTATCCATGGCTCCGAAGCGAACTCCTAGGGTAACGATTTCCTGCTTGGACATGTGAAGTCCTTAATTCCTGTATTGCATAGGGAAAACCCTTCCCCGCGAGTGTGCGGTGGGTTGTGGCGTCCCTTGGGGTAGATATGTGAAGTCCCCCTTGTTAGAGTCCGGAATTGGAGTACGGATCTAGGCATGCTGTGTGAAGCCCATCTGGACATGGTCTGGATTGGTGATGCTTGTTTGCATATCGGAGAAGACTCCGTGATTCTTGCTTGTGGGCATGATGGATAAAGTACTGGAGGAAGTCCAGGAAATTATGAGAGTTGGACTCTCTTGTAGCCGTGAGTTGCTACTTTGTGTGAAGTTGAGCCGTGGGGCTGCAACTAGGAAATAGTGGAACGGGCAAGGTGAAGCTGTACCCGCGTCAGTCTAGGCGTGAGTCTGACGATTTGAGCAACGGGAAAGGTGGATCTGTACCCGCGTTATGGTTGTCTAACCTTGGGTGCTTAAGACCCTGTTAGGATCACATAGCGAGAGTCGACGGCCTGTGAGCCGATCAGACTAGAATGCTCATATTGAACCGTTATGTCTGGGACCTCTGAACGGTGGTGTGGCCGTGGGAATACGGAACACCGATAATGTGACCTGAGTGCACGGAGCGTCGGGCCGTCGTGCCGACGTTTATTGTAACGTCCCTAGCCGATCCAACGTGACGTTGTCACGGCTCCGCTCTAGACGACGCTACCGGGCTGCAGCCCAAGTACCCCAACCCCTCTCCCTCCACAGGCGGGTTGTTGGTGGCCACAACCTCCCTTTGATGAGCGAACTCGACAGTTAAGTTGGGCCGTACGGGGACTTCCCAGGAGGTCACCCATCCCAGTACTACTCTCGCCCAAGCACGCTTAACTATGGAGTTCTTTCAACCTTCATCACCAATTGAGCGGGCGTGCACGTCTTGCTTAAATTACGATATATATCATATTGGAAGATTGCTATGCAGGGATGGAATTCCGCTGCCCCGTGCCAGGGGCAGGGTCGTTATAATTGGTCAGCTGAATGCTGACCGTTGCCCTGTTTGTCACCGCTTGGTGGATTGGTTATTACAGGTACTGGAGGTGCTGGTCCGAGCGGGACTTAGCGGGCTGAAGCCCAAAGCTGCGCTGCTGCCCTCGAAGGCATTGTTTTGTTTCTTTTGTTCATGTGTGGCCGGCCTGCGTGCCGATGTCTGTAATCCACACTCTTGTTAAGAGGAACTGTTGTAAGGCCTTAAGGCCAGACTCTTGTGATGTTTATATATATTCCTAAGTTTTAGTGTGCGAGGTCTAAGTTGTTAGCCTAAATCACCTAGAGGGGGGTGAATAGGTGAAATGCGTGTCAAAAGCGGAATTAAAATTTAACGCAGCGCACATCAAGCAATCACAGAAGACAAGAGATTTATAGTGGTTCCCCAATCTTGGGTACGTCCACTTTCCTCACCGATCTAGCAAATCACTAGACTCGGCTACTCCACTATCTCGGATTGAAAACAATCCTACACCTCGGAACCACGTTCCTACAAATCTCGATCCAACTGGATCTACAAAACTCGGAAGAAAGATCTTCCTACAAATCTCGGAGAAAAACTCCTACAATGAAATTTAGGTTTGAGAATAAAAATCAACACAACAAATTTCAGATCTGGATCTTTGACAGTCTTCTTCTTTAGGAGCTTTGACTTGATCAGAAAAGGTTGAAGATGACTTGAGAGAAAGATCCACAAATCTGAAAACTGAAACCACCTCGATCGAGAAGATAGATCTGAAGTCCTTGAGGCTCGGCGAGATCGAGTGATTCACTCTTGTCTGGATCGCTGGAGAATTAGTTCCTTGAAGACGGAGATCGACGATCCAGAATTTCGTCCGTGAACGACAATGGCGGCGGCGGCGGCGTGAGAATTAGGGTTCACGGAATTTCCTTTTTCTTTAAAAGAATATCTCTGTAATCTTGTTAATTAGTCAATTCTGAAATGACCTATTTATAGGTGGACTCCAACGGTCATAATCTTAATTAAGGATGACACGTGGACCAATCAGAAATGACGGATTCAAAATACTTAGCGAATTTGAACTTAGAAGAATTCTGAAATAGGGAACAGCTATACTCGAGTAAGAGAAGATATACTCGAGTATTGGAGTTTAGATACTCGAGTGACAACGAGACATATACTCGAGTATGAGAATAGAAAATTACTTGAGAGAAATGGACTACTCGAGTATTAGAAGAGACATACTCGAGTATCAGAACAGATATACTCGAGTACCAGCAAAGATATACTCGAGTATCAGCATATGAATCCAGGAAACATTCACCTACTCGAGTATTAAAATCAACCACTCGAGTATAGAATAATTTACTCGAGTATCAAAATCAATTACTCGAGTATCAACTGCTTACTCGAGTATTAAAACCAACTACTCGAGTATCGAATAATTTACTCGAGTATGAGAATCAATTACTCGAGTATCAACATTTGAACTTGCAGAGAATAGAAGAAAAGGATCTACTCGAGTATGATATATGATTTACTCGAGTGATTAACTTACTTACTCGAGTATGAAAACACCTTACCCGAGTGACTGACTAACTACTCGAGTATAGAAGTATAAACACGAGTATTCAGAGCCTACTCGAGTAAGTCTAACTGATTACTCGAGTAAGTCTAATTAACTACTCGAGTATGGAAATATATACACGAGTATTAAGTCTGATACTCGAGTATAACAAAGGGGTTACTCGAGTATTTTGGACTTAGAAATATTTCTGAGGAAATTAGTTCCAATACTTCTGTCCATCAATCCAAGTGCATATAGGAAGTGTATCCCAATTGAGAGGCTATACATGGGCCAACACTTTGGATCACACAATGAGGGATTACATTGTATGGTCCTGTGTTTGGTGACCCATTATAGACTGACATTGGTCTACACTTGGCAATTAGAACCTGCACACATACAACTTAAACACAACATCAAATACACCTTAATTCATCTTAGTTCAAGGTCTGACCTCCTACAAATCTGAGGTATTGTGGAGACAAATCCCAACAATCTCCCCCTATTTGTAGATGTCAGCATCCTCTATACTAAGGTGAATTATACAGAGTAAAAAGAACAATGCACATATACTTGAAAAACAAAACATAAGTTAAAGCAGGTTAGTTAATGAAATAGCCATAACCAGAATTAAATATATATATATAGAAATGTTTTAAGCACAGAAACAAAAGTCCAATTCCACATTCTTAGTTCAGCTCAAGATGGGGCATCCTTGTTCATCCTTTCTCTTTTCAAGTCTTGCCTTTCTAGGTAGCTGAAGGGTTTTGGAAAGTAAGTCCTGGGCCTGGGAGGAGCAGCTGGGTTGTTATGTCCCCAATTTCTGTCATGCAGCCTGATCTTTATCTGAGAAGCTTCGTAGGCTTTCCACTCTGAATAACTGTAGTAATTATCTCTGTTCTCTCCAAGATCAGTCACTAACCTCAGAGTATCAAGAATTAGGGACTTAGAGGTAGGACTCCACACTTCAGCATGAATAACAGGTGGTCTACCTTCAGAAGCTGGCTCTTTCCTTGGTGCAGACCGGCTGGCAGAAGCGCCGTCACCATATTTTCTTTTCTTCTTGGAAGGGCCTTGAGAACTGGAAGGGAAATCATCTTGCCATGCTTCATTATAGGATAGGGGAGGCTCAGTCACATCACCCTCAGCTCTAGGTGAGAAAACTGGCACACCTCCTTGAAGGGTTGCTTGAGCTGAGACATCTGCTGGAGGCTGTTCTGCAATAGGATTTAGATGCTGAGGAATAATAGTAGGGTCCAGTTGAAACTCAGGAAAGTTTTGATTATGCAGCCAGACAGCAGTGTCATAGGTATAGAATTTGACTGACTGGAGCTGGGATAGAATGGATTCTTTCAATCCTTTTACTAGATCACTTATAGCCTCTTGAGATTGGGTAGACTGTTGTTTGACTTGGGCTTCAGCTTGTGCAGAAAGTTTTTCAACTTGTTCTTTTACAATCTTCTCCCCCTTGCTGATATCTATGGATAGCTTGGCAATAGCTTCATCCCTGAAGGTGCTTACTTCATCACATACTTTCACAACATTGGTTTCAGCTCTCTCATCTAGCTTGAGCTGATTGTGAGCTACTGTCTCTGCTTGGTTTCTTAGCTCACCTATGCTCGTGATGGTGTGATCTATAGCCTTGCCTCCAATCTGGAACAATTTTCTCAGTTCATCAGTATTTGCCTGGATTTCAGCAAAGCCTCTGCTCATCTCCTTTTCAAGAGCAGAGACCTTGGAGTTGACTGACTGCAGGGAGGCATCAAAGTAATCTCTCTGTTCTTTGAGCATGAGCTCAATCTTGCTGACTAGATCTGAAGAGGAGGAAGAGGGAGCTGAGGTTAATCCAGGGACTGGTAGAGCAGTAGCAGTCCAAGGGGCGATCTCTTCCACAACCACTGAGCTTACAGCTCTCTTGGTTTGGATTAACTCAATGGAGTCACAGGGATCAGAGAAAGAGGGGAGAGAGAAATCAAGTGTCTTCAGAGGAGGGTCAACAGGGTCTGGGGAATCCTCCTCGTCATCGGACAGAATGATATCATCATGAAGATCTGTGGCACCCAAAGGGGAGAGAGCTGGAGACTGAGCAGGAGACTTGGCAGGAGACTTGGCAGGAGACTTGGCAGCTGAATCATTTTGAAAAGGAGGAGCATCTGAGCTTAGCTCATCAATGAATCTGTCTATATCTTCAGCTGTAGACAGTAGGTGAGCTGTATCTGGAATCTCAGAGTCAGGAATTTCTGATTGAAGATGAGCTGGAGTAGGGGAAACTGGAGGAGTAGCAACTCTGACTTCTTCTTGTGCTGGAATTACTGATTCAGAAATAACTTGAAGCTGAGAAAGAGAAGTGGCAGGCTCCCCCTCAACTAAAGCACCAGAGGTAGCAATAGTTTGATGTAGAGGAGGAGATGGGATCCTGACTTCAGGTAAACTGCTGTCTTGCTGTTGTGCTGAGATGGCATCAGCCTTGGAGGCTTGGGAAGGGTTCATGATCTTGAGTTCATACCTCTGAATGGAAGATATTGAGACTTTCTTCATGTGGTGAAGAGGAGTCCCTTTAGAGAAGTCAAACACTGTAGGATTGATCTCATGGAGGAGGAGGGAGATAATCCTGGCAAAACTGGGATGTTTGACGCTTTCTCTGATCTTATCCAGTATCATCATTCCAAACTGGAATTTCTTCCTGCAGACAATAGCTTGCATAACGTCAAATAGATTTTGGGATACATCTCTAATGGAGTAAGTCTTGCACCAGAGGATTTTGGCAATGATGTCAACGAGAAATTTTCCTTCTGAATTGAACAAAGAACGATTCAGGGTTTCACCTCCACCTTCTGGATCTCGACCACAGAATAAGGAAGTGCGGTCGGCATCTGCCTTGTCTAAATCATCTTCTTCGTCGACCACTGGCATCCGAAGCAGAGTGGCGACAGAGGTTTTGTCTAACCGAATTTCAACTCCCCTGACCTTTGATTTCAGAACTGTACCATTATGTCTAACCTTCAAATTTTTGTAGAACTCTTCAACATCAGGAAGCAAGAGGCGGCAGGGTTCTTGAAGAACGAAGGTCAATCCGGCCGTGTCCAGGAGAATCAGTAGGTTCTTGAAATCATCCGAGATATCTTCAATGCCATCTGTCACTAATTCAGAGCTGATTCCAAACTTGGAGGAGGGAGGAGCCATCAGCGATTCGGAAATCTTGCGGTGAAGGAAGACGAAGAACAGTAGTCGGGAATACGAGAAGTCGGCGGCTACTTGAGTGAATGAGAAGTGGAAAGGACTTTTTCGTTTTGAATATATATATAAATAATCCTAATTAGGTTTAAAGATAACTAAGTATAATGGCATACCTGAACAAGGCGGCAATTTGCTGGGTGCGAGTAGAGATTTTGAAAATCCAAAATGCTTCCGAATACTCGAGTAGTAGATGACAGCATACACGTGTATTAGGTTTAGTATACTCGAGTAGGCACAACATACACGAGTAATTAATCATACATACTCGAGTATGTAGTCAGAATACACGAGTATTAGGTTCTTAACGAATTTTCATACACGAGTATGAGAGGTTCATACGCAAGTATATTTTGGATTACTCGAGTATATGAACCTTTTTACTCGAGTATTAGCCGTTTACTCGTGTAAGTGTAGCGATGCTCGAGTCTCTAATACTTGAAGGAGTTGCCCTGGTAGATGTTTGTTTCCACTGAAAAACTATACCTCTGAGCAGCCACATTACAGATATCTTCTTAATTTGAGAGTCCATCACTGGTCTTCTTTGTTGAGCAGTCCAAGCTCAGTTTTGAAGAACGAGAACTTGGACTCGTCCAGCGGCTTTGTAAAAATATCTGCAACTTGCCTGTCTGTGGAGACATACTGTAGATCTATATCTCCATTTTCCACATGCTCCCGGATGAAATGATAGCGAAGCTCTATATGCTTGGTCCGGCTGTGGGAGACTGGATTGTTGGCTATTGCTATAGCGCTGGAAGAGTCACAGAACAGGGGAATGTTCTGGAACTTTATGTTGTAGTCTTCAAACTGATTCTTGATCCATAAGAGCTGTGCACAACAGCTGCCTGCAGAGATGTACTCTGATTCAGCCGTTGAGATGGCTACACAGTTTTGTTTCTTACTGCTCCAGGAAATGAGTCTCCTTCCGAGAAATTGGCAAGTCCCGGAGGTACTTTTCCTGTCATCTTTGCTACCTGCAAAATCTGCATCTGAAAATCCAATTAGTTCACTATCATTACTTCTTGGGTACCATAAGCCAAGATTTGGTGTACCTTTGAGGTATCTCAAGATTCGCTTTGCAGCGATGTAGTGAGATTCCTTAGAGTTCACCTGAAATCTAGCACATACACATGTTGAGAATATTATATCTGGTCTACTTGCAGTGAGGTAGAGCAAGGACCCAATTATGCTTCTGTACTTGGTTTCATCAAAAGGTTTCCCTTTCTCATCCTTGTCCAGAGACATAGCTGAGGCCATTGGAGTCCTCATAGAGGTTGCATTCTCCATTCCGAATTTCTTAAGTAGCTCTTTGGTGAACTTGGTCTGTGAGATGAAAATCCCATCTTCAGATTGTTTCACCTGAAGCCCTAAGAAATACTTTAGCTCTCCCATACTGCTCATTTCAAACTTCCCTTGCATAAGTTTAGAAAACTTCTTGCAGAGGTTGTTATCCGTGGAACCGAAAATAATATCGTCGACATAGATCTGCACTAGCAAAATCTTGCCTTTTATTTCCCTAAGAAATAATGTTTTGTCTATCTTTCCTCTTGTGAACTTGTTCTCAAGAAGGAAGCTAGACAGAGTCTCATACCAAGCTCGAGGAGCTTGTTTAAGACCATATAGTGCTTTTTGCAATAGGTACACATAATTAGGATGGGTTGAATCAACAAAACCTGGAGGTTGCTCTACGTACACCTCTTCCTTTATGTCACCATTTAGGAAGGCGGACTTAACGTCCATTTGATAGACGGTAAAACCCTTAAGTGCAGCGTATGCAAGAAATAACCTGATTGCTTCCAGTCTCGCTACTGGAGCATAAGTCTGGTCGAAGTCGATTCCTTCTTCTTGACGATATCCCTTGGCGACAAGTCTGGCTTTATTCTTTACGATTATCCCGTCTTCATCCATCTTGTTCTGGTAGACCCATTTAGTCCCAATGACATTCTTACCTTTGGGTCTAGGAACAAGTGTCCAAACCTTGCATCGTTTGAACTGATTCAATTCTTCTTCCATGGCTAGAATCCAGGATGCGTCGGAGTTGGCTTCCTCAAATTTCTTTGGTTCAACCTGTGAGAGAAAGCTTAAGTGTAAATTCTCGTTAGTTGTACCTCGACGAGTTCTGACGCCATCCCGAGGATCTCCTATTATTTGGTCAATAGGATGATCCTGCAAGTATCTGAACTCTAGAGTCCTTGCATCTGGGATCTCTTCCGCCACTGGAGTTGCCTCTTCAGCTGGGATGTCTTCTTCATCTTGATCATCCACCTCTCCAATGGTGGTTGGAGAGGGGATCTTGATGAATGTCTCATCTTTATCTTCACTAGGTTCATCCAAGCTAAGTTCTTTCAACTGTGTACCTGCATCTACAATAGGCACACTAGACGAGTTGCTTTGCAACAGACTCGTCTCATCAAATACAAGATGTATCGACTCTTCCACCACCAGAGTTTTTCTATTGAATACTCTATAAGCCTTACTATGGCTACTATATCCTACGAAAATACCTTCAAAGCTTTTCTCGCTGAACTTGGTAGAGTGATACTTGCCATTGTTAAGTACGAAGCACTTACAGCCAAAGATTCTAAAGTATGAAATGGTTGGTTGCCTGCCTTTTAGAAATTCGTAAGGAGTCTTATCATGGTTCTTGTTGATGAGTGCTCGATTTTGCACGTGACAAGCGGTGTTGACTGCTTCAGCCCAGAAATACTCCGGAAGTGAGGCATCACTCAACATAGTCCGACAAGCCTCTATGAGTGTTCTGTTCCTTCTCTCAGCTACTCCATTTTGCTGTGGAGTGCGAGGAGAGGAAAACTCATGAAAGATACCTTGACTTTCACAAAATTCTGTCATGGCTCCAGACTTGAATTCCGTTCCATTGTCACTTCTGATTTTGACTACGGAACAGTTGTATTCATTCTGGATCTGCCTCACAAAATTAGTGAAAATACCGAAGGTATCTGACTTGTGTTTCAGAAAGAACACCCACGCAAAGCGCGAGTAATCATCCACAATAACCAACGTATATTCCTTACCTCCCAAACTTCTAACCTGCAGTGGACCAAACAAGTCCATATGGAGAAGCTGCAAACTTCTATTGGAGTCCTTGCCTATTATGCTTTTAAACGAACTTCTTGTTTGCTTGCCTTTGATACAAGCGTGACAAGGACTGTCCGTAACGCACTTGACATTAGGTGCATCACGCACTAAGTTTTGAGAGAATAATTTATTAATAGTTTTGAAATTAATATGTGCTAGTCTCTTGTGCCATTGGTCAGCAAGAGATGCACTACTTTTTGCCAAAAGACACACTGGTGTCGAAGAGTCTATACAAATAAAATTCAGAAAGAAAATATTTCTGCTTCGAGTGCCTGATAAGATAGTTTCCATATTGTTAACCGATTTTATCAAACACTTGTCAGCATGAAATTCAACTACGTATCCTTTGTCGCATAGTTGGCTTATGCTAATGAGATTGTGTTCCAATCCTTCAACATAGGCTACATCCGAAAAGGATACACTACCGTTAGAGATCATACCATAGCCTTTAGTTATTCCTCGATCTGAACCTCCAAAGATGACCTTTGGTCCGTTGCAGACTGAGGTGTAATTCTGTAGTAGGCTCCTTGTCCCGGTCATATGCCGAGAACATCCACTGTCCAAGTACCAGATTGGCATTTTGGTGGCCTTTGCACATACCTGCAATTACAATCATTTAGCCTTAGGAACCCAAACAAGTTTGGGTCCTTGGTCTCGAGTTAGAATACTCCCCCTACGAGTATTAGCCTCATGAGTGGTCACTCTCACGTTGCTAACCTTAGGGGTTGCAGCATTTTCAGGATTGAACCAACAATCACTGGCAAAATGACCAATTCTGCCACAGCACCAACAGTTGAACCTGTTGTATCTTTGCCTTGTGTAGTCCTGCTTGACTTTCTGGAGTGAAGGTCTGGCAGGAGCTTTACTCTTGGAGGAGGAGGCTTCATGATGATGGCAGTTACATGAGGTCTTCTCCTTCATAGGCTTTTCTACAATGGGTTTTACTTTTGGTGTCTTTTTGAAATTATGACCATGAGCATAAGGTCCATAGCTTTGAAGCTGAATCTCCTCATAAGGTGCCTTGAAGACACTCTCGCCAAAGTTACGAGGACGAGTCCAACCTTGGTATCTTGACTTAGGCTTCTCGGGGATCGGCCTAGAAAAGTGTCCGTAGGTGGACTCATAATCGAGTTCGTTCGTGGGAAAGATAACTTTCTTGAACACAACAGGTTCCAAGGGAGCTTTCCCTTTTTCTTCAGCGAGAGCCTTCCGGGCAGCCTTATTCTTTCTCTTGGCCTTGTTTCTCCTGGAGGATTTACTAGAAGAGACAATGTGGCCTAAACCAGCACCCTTGGCCTTAGCAGAGAATTCAGCAATGATTGGAAGAACTGTCTTAGGCTTAGAAAAACTCTCAACAAGCTTCTTTTCAGCCTCGAGTTGTCGTTCCAAATCTTTGATGATTTCCTCTTTAAGGTCGATGTGCTTGAGAGCTTTATTGTATCCCTCCATAGCTGCATTGAGGTTCTCTTGAAGAGAGTTAGTCTTATCGACTTCTTCTCTCAAGCTGCTCTCAGTAGCTCGTAGAGAATTTATCTCTTTGGCTTGAGCTTTCATTAATCTACGACATTTTTCGTAAGCGGTGAGTAACTCCTTGTACTGACCCATGAGCTCAGATTCATCTTAAGAGGAATATCCCTCTTGCTCATTGTCATCATCAGAATCAGAGAGAGGAGTGTGAGATTTTACCTCCCCAGTAAACTGGGGGACTTGTTCATCATCCGAATGAGCCATGAGCCCAAAGTAAGCTTCCTCTTCTTCACTCGACTCAGATGAGTCAGAGTCGCTGAGAGTTTTGCTCTTCTTGGCTACTAAGCTTTTCTCTGTCCTCTTCTTGTGGTGTGAGGATTTCTTTTCCTCTCTTCTTCCACCCTCTTTCTTTTTGTGAGGGCAATCGGCGATGACGTGACCTGGCTTATTGCAACAATAACAAATGATGTCAGTAGAAATCTGTTTGTTCGGTTTAGAATTATACCTATCATGGCTACTTGAGCCTTTCTTCCGATGATCACTGTCATGTCGTGATCTTCTATATGAGGCATCCTTGCCTCTCCATTGCTTCTTCTTGTTCAAAAATTTCTTGAACTGCCTTGAGAGTAGGGAGAACTCTCCATCAGATAGTTCTGAGCCAGATGAGCTGGGCTCAGATGATTCTTCTTCATCAGCCTCAGGAACTGGGGCAGGAGAGCTAGCCTTTATCTTCCTTGAGCTATCTGCCTTTAGAGCGACAGATTTCTCCTTGGATGCAGACCTGCTTGTCTCTTCTTCAGCTTTTCTTGAGTTGATTTGTAGCTCGTAAGACATAAGCTTTCCGAACAGATTTTGCGGGTCCGTCTCAGCTAACCTTCCAAACTCCCGAATGGCACATACCTTATTGTCCCATTCCTTGGTTAGGGATCTTAAGAATTTGTCATTGAGTTCCCCGTTGGTGAAGACTCGGCCATACACTCTTAGGCCGTTCACTATCTTGAAGAAGTTCTCGAATGTGTCAGCTATGGCTTCCTTGTGACCTTGCCGGAAGGCTTCATACTTTTGATTCAGAAGGGATCTCCGATCATCCCTCACCTCTTCAGTGCCTTCCATCAGAGTCACCAGGGATTGCCACATCTCCTTGGCAGACTGGCAATGAATTAGATTCTGCAGCATTGAGTCATCGACTGCACTTGCTATAATATTTTTAGCCTTCTTGTCCAGAGAGACAAGTGCAATCTCATCCTTGTCTAGATCCATCAACTTCTTGGGAACTTGCTTGTTAGGGTCTATGGTGGAAGTAGTCATAGGAATGTGGGGACCTTCTTCAACAATCATGAAGATCCGGGGATCTACTGCTTCCATGAAGAACTTTACTCTTTCCTTCCACATAGGAAAGTTGTTCTTGGTGCAGATAGGGAGTTTAGCAAAATCCTTGGTCTTACTCATGCTTGATACTTTTCAGAAAACAACTTAGAAGGATAAGATCAAGGTGTTAACCTTTTAACGATCAACCTCCCTCTGATACCAATTGCGAGGTCTAAGTTGTTAGCCTAAATCACCTAGAGGGGGGTGAATAGGTGAAATGCGTGTCAAAAGCGGAATTAAAATTTAACGCAGCGCACATCAAGCAATCACAGAAGACAAGAGATTTATAGTGGTTCCCCAATCTTGGGTACGTCCACTTTCCTCACCGATCTAGCAAATCACTAGACTCGGCTACTCCACTATCTCGGATTGAAAACAATCCTACACCTCGGAACCACGTTCCTACAAATCTCGATCCAACTGGATCTACAAAACTCGGAAGAAAGATCTTCCTACAAATCTCGGAGAAAAACTCCTACAATGAAATTTAGGTTTGAGAATAAAAATCAACACAACAAATTTCAGATCTGGATCTTTGACAGTCTTCTTCTTTAGGAGCTTTGACTTGATCAGAAAAGGTTGAAGATGACTTGAGAGAAAGATCCACAAATCTGAAAACTGAAACCACCTCGATCGAGAAGATAGATCTGAAGTCCTTGAGGCTCGGCGAGATCGAGTGATTCACTCTTGTCTGGATCGCTGGAGAATTAGTTCCTTGAAGACGGAGATCGACGATCCAGAATTTCGTCCGTGAACGACAATGGCGGCGGCGGCGGCGTGAGAATTAGGGTTCACGGAATTTCCTTTTTCTTTAAAAAATATCTCTGTAATCTTGTTAATTAGTCAATTCTGAAATGACCTATTTATAGGTGGACTCCAACGGTCATAATCTTAATTAAGGATGACACGTGGACCAATCAGAAATGACGGATTCAAAATACTTAGCGAATTCGAACTTAGAAGAATTCTGAAATAGGGAACAGCTATACTCGAGTAAGAGAAGATATACTCGAGTATTGGAGTTTAGATACTCGAGTGACAACGAGACATATACTCGAGTATGAGAATAGAAAATTACTTGAGAGAAATGGACTACTCGAGTATTAGAAGAGACATACTCGAGTATCAGAACAGATATACTCGAGTACCAGCAAAGATATACTCGAGTATCAGCATATGAATCCAGGAAACATTCACCTACTCGAGTATTAAAATCAACCACTCGAGTATAGAATAATTTACTCGAGTATCAAAATCAATTACTCGAGTATCAACTGCTTACTCGAGTATTAAAACCAACTACTCGAGTATCGAATAATTTACTCGAGTATGAGAATCAATTACTCGAGTATCAACATTTGAACTTGCAGAGAATAGAAGAAAAGGATCTACTCGAGTATGATATATGATTTACTCGAGTGATTAACTTACTTACTCGAGTATGAAAATACCTTACCCGAGTGACTGACTAACTACTCGAGTATAGAAGTATAAACACGAGTATTCAGAGCCTACTCGAGTAAGTCTAACTGATTACTCGAGTAAGTCTAATTAACTACTCGAGTATGGAAATATATACACGAGTATTAAGTCTGATACTCGAGTATAACAAAGGGGTTACTCGAGTATTTTGGACTTAGAAATATTTCTGAGGAAATTAGTTCCAATGCTTCTGTCCATCAATCCAAGTGCATATAGGAAGTGTATCCCAATTGAGAGGCTATACATGGGCCAACACTTTGGATCACACAATGAGGGATTACATTGTATGGTCCTGTGTTTGGTGACCCATTATAGACTGACATTGGTCTACACTTGGCAATTAGAACCTGCACACATACAACTTAAACACAGCATCAAATACACCTTAATTCATCTTAGTTCAAGGTCTGACCTCCTACAAATCTGAGGTATTGTGGAGACAAATCCCAACATAGTGGACAACGTTCATTATCTTGAGTTCAATTATTCAACCGTGAAACTTCTGCTAGAATGCTCTGTGTTAGGGTGCGTGGTTATGATATTATTTCATAGCGTCTCCGCCTGTTTGTGGAATATGGTGTGGGGCCCCGGCCGGACCCTCTATTATATTCTTCTTGACGGGTAGAGGTGTTACAGAGCCTCCTCCCTTTAGGGCTGAGGAAGTCCTTATATAGGAGAGGTGAGGCCCTTCCCCCCTCCTTTCTCCCTTGGTTAAGAGAGAGCCACGGTTGGGTTACCTCCAACCTTGATTGAGTTGAGGGGGGCACCTGACAGTAGGGAATTGGAGAGTGCTATGGTACTTGCTAATCAATCAAATGTCGTCAAACAGATTGGGAAAGATGAGCAGCTTAAGATGGACCAAGTGGATGGAGAGAGAGACTATAGGTTTATATGATGTTTAGGCTAGCTTGACCTTGCCTTGGAATTTGGGTTTATTGCAATCAGGCCCTTAGAGCATCTCCAACGGGAGATCTCTATATTCTCCAAATATAGAGATTGCAGTGGTACTATGTTCTCCAAATATGGAGAAGATGGAGAACCAACTCCAACCATGTTCTCCATATTTGAAGAAGATGCATTTTTTAATATTATATGTATAAATAAATATACATTTATTAAGTCAGAATATATTTATATAATTTACATATTTATATGTATAAATAAATATATATAATAATTTAAATTAAAATTAAAATATTTATATTTAAATATAAACGTCGAGCAAAGCTCGACGTTTTGCCCGAGCTCAGCTCGACGAACGTCGAGCTGAGCTCGACGAAAACGTCGAGCTCAGCTAGACGAAAACGTGGAGCTGAGCTCGACGTTTTTGCATATTTTTATTTAAAAAATAAACTTTTATAATTATAATTAATAATTAATATAAATAATAATTTATATAAATCTGGGAGGTCATCACTGGGTTCTCTACATTAAAATATTACATTATAAAAATAAAATAAGCATTACATATTTCAAAATTAAAATATTACATTTGAAATTTTAACTAAAAATCTGGGAGGTCATCACTGGGTTCGCTACGATTTCCGCGCGCGCTATCCCCATGTTGTTCTCCTCCATACGTTGGTATGTTGTAGTCGCTTCCTCCATACTGGCTTCCTCCCTGCTGGTCTCCTCCGAACTGATGTCCTTCAAATTGGCTTCCGTGGTACTGGTTTTCTCGGTATTGGCTTTCTCGGTACTGATTTCCTCCAAATGGAGGTCCTCCAAATTGAGGCCCTCCAAATTGAGGTCCTCCAAATTGAGGCCCTCCAAATTGAGGTCCTCCATGTTGGTCTCTTTCATACTGGCTTCCTCCGTACTGACTTTCTTCATGTTGACCTCCTCCAAATGGAGGTCCTCCAAATTGAGGCCCTCCATATCGAGGTCCTCCATGTCGATCTCCTTCATACTGGCTTCCTCCACACTGACTTCCTCCAAATTGACCTCCTACAAATTGAGGTGCTCCATATTGGCTTCCTCTATATTGGCTTCCACCGTAACCACTACCTTCGTATACGCCACCTCCATATTCAGTTCCTTCGAGTGTTGAAGATCCTCCAAATAATGGTTTTATAATATTTCTATTCATAATTTCTTATTTTTTTGTCGAAAATACTGTCGTTCTGGAGTTCCTTTGATGTTATCCAAATCTATCATCATGATATCGTGATCTTATTTAGCGCTCTGAAGATCTAGTTTTCTTTTTTGATTTTCTGCTTTTATTCTCATGAGCTCTTGGATAGCAGACATATCGTTTGCTCGTTGTTCTTGCCCTCTCTTTAAAACCTCTAAGATTTCTTCGTTTTTTTTAGTATGAACCTCAATATCATAACCCTTACCACTCAATTGTCTCCTCCTCTCCTTTTCTTGCTTTCTCCCAGTTGGTCGATTATTGGAAGTTGAGATTGGAGATTCTTCATCCCCGGTACTACCAAGATTCATGTTATTGTTATCTGAATTTAAGTCTATTCCTCTCCCTTGACTGGGAGTGTTAGAACTTAATGTTTGTGACATGTCAATATTTGGAGAGTTCTTATTTTTTGTAGACCCTGACGTTTCCATCCACTTCTCTGTGTTTTTTAAGATATGTCAAACATGCTCAAACATAAAGCCCTTCTTCTCTTTTGAATCAGAGGCATATAACATTTTGACTTCATTGAGCTACAAAAAATTACTTTAATCACACATTATTTAAGATATTTATGCATTTAAATTCTAAAAAAAATACTTACAATATCAAGTTCAGAAGCACCGCTGGGATTTCGTTGCTCTATCTGCCGAATACAACCTCGGAATTTGCTTGTTTTACTTGCCAAAAGGGACCAACGACAAGAAAGAGATTTTGGGGTTCTCTGTCCTACGCAAGTTTGAGGTCTTGTATTATGAAAGATGGTTGAAATTCTTTCCCACATTTTTTGTTCTTTCTGATTACTCCCCATAACGGGGTCTTCCGAAACCTCAAGCCAAGCATAACATAGTGCTTGATCTTCTTTTGGGGAGAATGCTTGGCCACGAATAGATGACATGATGACGAGAAAAGAAATTAGAGAGTTCTTGATTTTGGGGATAGAGTGATGAGAACTTGACTTCTGCAATGGGTACTTATAAAGAGTGCTAGAATGGGTACTTATGAAAAAGAGAGGCTTGAGTGGAGAAGGCATCCAATGCTTGGGAGAAGGCATCCAATGCTGGGAAAAAACAAGGCTCCGGGTTACGAGATGATAGGATTGACAAGACAAGACAGAGGCTTGAGTGGAGAAGGCATCCAATGCTTGGGAGAAAACGCCTTAAATAGGATTCAACATAACAGATCGTCGAGCTCGGCTGAACGTCGAACGGCGGTCGACGATCGTCGAGCTCGGCCGAACGTCGAACGGCGATCGACGATCGTCAAGCTCGGCCGAACGTCGAATGGCGATCAACGATCGTCGAGCTCGGCCGAACATCGAGCTCGGCCGAACGTCGAACGGCGGTCGACGATCGTCGAGCTCGGCCAAACGTCGAGCTCGGCCGAACGTCGAGCTGGGTTCGGCGCGTCGGACGTCGAGTTGAGTTCGACGTTCAACGTCGGGCTGGGTTCGACGTCCGACGTCGGGCTGGGTTCGACGTCCGTCGTCGGTCCCGGAGATGTCGAAGGGGGATCACACTTCGATTCCTCTAAGCTCACGTGGGCAAACCCGGTGTGAGAAACAAGAGGACCGGAAGTGTTCCACAACCCCAACAAAGCCAAGACAGAGGCTTGAGTGGAGAAGGCATCCAATGTTTGGGAGAAGGCATCCAATGCTGGGAAAAAACAAGACTTCAGGTTACGAGATGACAGGATTGACAAGACAAGACAGAGGCTTGAGTGGAGAAGGCATCCAATGCTTGGGAGAAGACATCCAATGCTGGGAAAAAAAACAAGACTTCGGGTTATGAGATGACAGGATTGACAAGACAAGACAGAGGCTTGAGTGGAGAAGGCATCCAATGCTTGGGAGAAGGCATCCAATGCTGGCGAGCTATATAAACGCCCTTTTAAGATAGTCAATGATACATTCAAAACATTCTTTTCTTCTAAGAAAAATGAACTATGGAGAAGGTTCATCCCATTTGCGATCTTCATCATCTTCAGATGATGATGAACAAATACTTCTCAAGTGGGAAGAAAACCTTAAAAATTGGGAGAATGAAGATGAAGTTTTAGCTCGCATTCATGCCTCCAACAATGCCATAATCGCAGCTCAACTTCAAGAAGATGCACGTCCGCGACGCAGAGGTTCAATACCTGGCCACGTGGTAATCAATCGGGGCAGGATTGAAAGCAACACTAGACTTTAGAATGATTACTTCTCCGAACACCCCACATATGGGGAAACTTTTTTTCGACGAAGATTTCAAATGCGAAAAAATCTTTTCCTTTGCATTGTTACTGAAGTGCAGGAGCACGACAATTTTTTTGTTCAAAAGAAGAATGGTGTTGGTAAGCCTGGACTATCAATAATACAAAAAATTACAGCAGCATTTCGTATGTTAGCATACCGAACATCAGCTGATAATTGCGATGAGTACCTTCGAATTGGCGAGTCTACTGTGATTCAATGCTTGAAAAGATTCTGTAGGGCAATTGTACAATTATACAAAGATGAATATTTGAGATCTCCCAATGCAAATGATGTAACAAGATTACTACAGAAAGGTGAAGAACGAGGTTTTCCAAGGATGTTGGGAAGCCTAGATTGTATGCATTGGCAATGGAAGAATTGCCCAACGGCATGGGCAGGCCAATATTCAGGACGTCATGGTGGACCTACAATCATTCTCGAGGCAGTAGCATCATACGACCTGTGGATATGGCATGCATATTTTGGTTTACCTGGATCTAACAATGATATTAATGTCTTGCATGCATCAAATTTATTTGCAAACTTAACCCAAGGTATAACGCCTCCTACCAATTACATAATACTGGGTAAAAATTATGATGTTGGTTATTATTTAGCCGACGGTATCTATCCGAAATGGTCAACACTAGTTCAAACCATTTCTCATACACAAGATAAAAAAAAACAACACTTCGCAATGATGCAAGAGGCATGCCGAAAAGATGTAGAACGTGCATTTGGAGTTCTCTAATCACGCTTTGCAATTATTAAGGGGCCTTGCCGTTTTTGGGATAAAAATGTGTTGCATGATATCATGACTGCTTGCATTATAATGCACAATATGATTATCGAGGACGAGCGAGATGAAAATGAATATATCGTTATTTCTCCACCACCGCCAGCTCAGAATGTTGAAGAGATGGACACAAGTGAAGTCGAAAGATTTCAGCAGTTTCTAAATCGGCATATAAAAATCAGATACAAGGCGGCACATTTCGCACTTCGAGATGCACTGATCGAACATCTGTGGGCACGACATGGTAATGAAACAATGTAATTTGGAAAATTGTATGTATTTTAATTTGAATGTATTTCGGTGTATGTGCAATTTTATTTAATAAATCGTGTTCTCTCGCTATTTGTATGATCAATAATATTTAGAAAGTATGCAATATTAGTCTCGTTTTGTAGGTTTCGAAAAAACAAATTTATTGTTATATTATATGTGAAGTTTGAAATAATATTTTAGCGGCTACGAACGTTATTGTGTAATACACGTTTTCCTTAAATATAATAAATATATAATTAAAATAAAAAAATAATAATAAAATAATAATAAAATAATAAATGAAGGGCCGGCATTTCCTCTCCTCCTCCTCTAAATATGGAGGAGGAGGAGGCGGAAATGCCGCCTCCTCCATTTATGCAGCCTCCAATACCGAAGCATTGGAGGGAAACCGTCCGGCATTTCTGAGAAATGCCGGACGATTGGAGTTGCTCTTAGAGTCAGCTCACCATCATCACTTGGGTTGGGCTTTCATGGGGGTGAGGTGGAGTGATTTATAATTAGGAAAAAAAATCCTTTTTGGGAGATGGTTTGACCAAGTCAACCCCAAATAGGTCCCCCCATGCATGTCAAAGTCCACATAGGTTCGTGTCATGGAGTGTCGAGTTGATGTTGACGTGTTGGAGTTGAAATCAAGCATTTACGTATCTCGAGGTGTCAAGTAATTTTACGAGCTTTATTTTTATTTACTCGTCCAAACGACGTTAAAAATTAGCCAAACGAGTCTTGTTGCACTCGTATTGACCGTACGAGTCTAGCGTAATTGACAGAAGTCAATTTTGAGTTTGTATCCTCAATATTTTAACACGGCGGCGTTGCGACGCGTAACACTACTCAAAATAGTCGTTTTCTCCAAACAACCTCGGATCGAGATGAAACGAGTTTCGGTGCGCTCGTACTGACTATACAGCCCAATGCAACTGACAGAAGTCGATTCAGAGCACATATGCTCAATATTTTAACGCAGCGTCGTTGCAGCGCGTAACACTACTCAAAAAGGTCGTTTTCACTAAACAACATTGGATTGAGACGAAATGAGTTCTGGTGCACTCGAATAGACTATACGAGTCCAATCCAACCGACGAAAGTCGATTCAGAGCACGTATGCTCGATATTTTAGTACATTATCCTTAACCATGTAGTGTAGGTCGGGTCGTAGTTTGCCAGGACCTGGTCCAAACCCCTTCTTGGGTTCAATTGAATTGTCTAGACCCCCTTTTGAAGGCATGATGTTACAACTGTAATGCATCTATCATAGGCATTGACGCAGTTTTGAGTCAGAAGGGTCGACCCATTGCATTCTTTAATGAGAAGCTAAATGAGGCAAAGACAAAGTATTCTACCTATGAATTAGAGTTTTAAGCTTTTGTTCAGGCTCTCCGCCATTGGAGACACTATCCAATTCAGCGCAGGTTTGTGTTAAATACTGATCACGAGGCTCTAAAACATCTGAATTCCTAGAAGGATATCAGACGTCATACCAAGTGGGCCGCTTATCTGCAGGAGTTCACTTTTCATTTAAAGCAGAAACCCAGTGTCTCGAACCAAGTAGCTGACACACTTAGTCATCGCACTCATCTGCTAGTTACGCCGCAACCTTGCATCACTGACTTAGATTCACAACGCGACTTCTACACTATCGACCCGTTCTTCCGGGATATTTGGATCACATGTCAGCATAGTGAGGTTGATCCCACTACACAGTACATGAGACTGATCACATGTCAGCATAGCGAGACTTTGCATTTGTGAAGGACCACTACGGGAGACACTACTTAGGGAGCTCCACTCATCTGGGTTAGGAGGACACGTGTGTCAATCCAAATTGTTAAATCTTGTCACCACACGATATTATTGGTCCAATATGAAGCACGATGTCGTTCAGTTTTTTAGACATTGTATGACTTGTCAGCGATACAAAGGGCACACACAAAACACTGGATTATATACCGCCTTACCGATACCTGAGTGACCATGGGATGACATCTCGATGGATTTCGTGATAGGACTTCCTTGCACTCAGAGGAAAGTCGACTCTATTTTGTAGTCATAGACCGTTTTTCAAAAATGACACATTTTATTCCGTGTAGGAAAACCTCTAGTGTTGCACATGTCGCTGAATTTTTTTAAAGAAATTGTTAGACTGCACGACATTCCTAGGTCGTTCACTTCTGATGGGGATATTCGTTTTATGGGATACTTTTGTAAAACACTGTGGGCCCGGCTAGGTAACAAACTCGAATTTAGCAGTGCATATCACCCTCAGACTGATGGGTAAACTGAGGTCGTTAATAGGAGTTTGGGGGACCTTCTTAGGTGTTTGACTGGGAAAAATCTGAAACAATGAGATCTTACAATGGCACAAGTTGAATTTGCATTCAATAATTCTTTTAATCGCGCCACAGCAAAATTTTCTTTCGAGCTTGTTTACAGATTCCCTTTACCTCATCTACTTGATCGTCATTCCCTCCCGAACCATGAACGTATTTCCTTTGACGCGCAAGCCCATATTGATTATTTAAAGGAATTGCATAAATCTATTGCTAATAAATTGCGAGTAACTTTTGAAAAATATAAATCCATAGCCGATCGTCATCGCCGGGAGTTATACTTTTCAAAAGGAGATTGTGTGTTTGCTTATTTCAGGAAGCAAAGATTCACTCTGGGAACATACCACAAGTTACAGGAAAGGAAGTTTGGTACTTTCCAAGTCCGGAAGCGCATCGATGAGAATGCGTATCTCTAAGATTTGTCCATTGAATTCTGTACTTCGTCAATATTTAACGTGGCAGATCTGACGCAATACTATGGAGATCCACCTAGTTCCAGCCCGAGTCCACCTACGATAGCTCCAGAGATACCACCACTGAGGAGATAGATCAGGTTCTTGATGTATGAGAGTTTCGTGCTCGCCATGATACTTACCAACGCTACTTGGTCTCTTGGCAGGGACGGGACATCACAGTCAATGCATGGATCAACATTGACGAGCTACGCCACCGCCACCCATATCTCTCTATTGCCGGTATTTGCTAGTTCTCGTCGGGGTCGAGCTCTTTCAACTTCGGGGGAATTGATGCACCATGCAATGCATCATAGTATTTTTATTTATGTATTTTTTATGCATTATTGTATTTTTATTTCAATGCATTTTAATTCATGTACTCGTCTCATTTCATGTGCTCATTGGCTCATCGGTTTGACCGGCCGATGAGACCCTGAATAAAATTAGGGTTGTAACGGTTCGGCTTGGTTTGATTTTTGATTAAAACCACTGACCGAACTACCTCCATGTGGTTCCAAAAATCTGGAACCAAACCAAACCGTGCACACCATTAGAACCGAACTGAACCGAACCGTACGGTTTGGTTCGGTTCGGTTCGGTTTGAGTGGTTTAAAAATATGAAAAAATAATTGGGACATGGAGATAAATAACGCATGAACAAAAGAACAGATAAACAAATTTAATTAAATTTATTCTTATGAAATATTTCTTTAATTATGTACCTGACTATAATTAATCGTGTTCTATAATAAGTCATGGTCTTTAATAAATCATGTTCTAATATAAGTAATTATGAAACCAAAAACAGTGACTTCTAGTTCTAGTAAGTTATAACAACTAATAAGAGTGAAGACCTAACTATATTGATAATATATTAAAATTTTATTAAAGCTAAGACGGTTCGGTTCGACTTGATTTTGTTTGACATTCCAAACCGTGAACCGAACCGAACCACATAGTTTTTCAAAAAACGAAACCATGACCGAACCGCAAGCTACTAAAACCGAACCGAACCGTGCAGTTTGGTTCGGTTCGGTTTGGTTATGCGGTTTGGTTGGTTCGTACTTACAGCCCTAAATAAAATAGTCTGGTATTATTAATAGTATGACGATAACGACAAACCCAAATTAATTAAGTGGAAGCATAAATTTCAAATTTAAAACACACTATGGCCCGCCTCATTCAGGAAGTAGCTTTTTGGAAGTTTCAATTAAAAGAAAAGTTATTTTTTGGCAAAATCTGTAATAGGAATAAAATAAAATACAAAGGAGAACTTTTTGGCAATTAAAACCCCCTATCGGGAGAGAAGAGAAGGAGAGACCGGACATAGTAGGAGACATTATTTGCATTTCCTGCTCCTTGCCTATCGAAGCATTCATTTCCCTGTCTGCCGCCGCTGTAATTGGAGGAGGCTCTGCTCGTGTTTAATCCCGGAGGCAAACTCCGCACCCGCCACACCTTCCGAGCCCCGCAGCAGTCGCTGATTCCGCCGGAAGCCCGAAACCCTCCCACCAGGTCACCGTCGACTACAGAACGATCCTCCGATGGCCTGGGCATCCTGTGTGTCGTCGACCTCAAAACCCTTCCGGTCGCAGGATCTGAGATCGGAACTGTCGACTCATTTTTTCCTGTGTGTGAAAGTATTGGAAACCAATCATTCAACGCCTGCAAGTGATCGATACACCCGTTCCCTCATTGGCATTAGTAATAAATTTATGCATATAACTTAAATAACTTTGAGCTTGCCGTTGCGTTCACATTGCTATTAATTCCGTTATTTTCATAAATTATTGCGTGTAACTTCGGCTTGTGGTCTCATAAATCTCGTGGAGGTTTCAAACCATAAAAACATGTTAGAGTCCTACTCGAGCGAAATTAACGAACTTCCTACCATCCAAAGCGACGAGCTTGATTATTGCGTGAAAACAATTCAGTTTTGGCCGCCCATCCCTCGTTGGACTTTTCAAAATCAAAACCGATCTTCGTTTTCCAAAGAAAAAAAACAATCAAATTTTTTTATAATAAATAAAATATTTTGCTTAAAATATATCTAATTTTTGAAACTCTAGTTAAGTCTACATCAATTTGTGTCATGAAATAGAATCATTTATGAGCGGAAGTCAAGTACCTTTGAGTAGATAAATCGAGTATGTGAACCATAAACAGGGATCCGTCTTACAATGGCGGAAACAACTTTAATGCATAAGAGGAAGATTATAGTTGGCTCCAATAAATACTTCGGTTGAGTTTAAAACGGAGTTGTGTAAGCATTACGTCACCCCCGATTACCTCCAAATTTTATATCAGAAATTTCAAAATCTTCAAAAAGTGATTTATCCGTTGACGAGTCCACTAATAAATTTATAGCCCTTCAAGCTACATTAGATATTTAGGAGGGCGATGAGATGACTGTATCCCATTACCTGCACAGGTTACCCTACTCCATTAAGGTTCAACTAGAGTTGCACAGTTATCGTAATTTAGAAGACGTTTCTAGTATGGCTCGTAGGGTGGAGTCTGAGTTTAGGTCTACTGTTAGACCCCTCACTAGTTTTGTCATTGCCTCCACTTTTAAGGACAGATTTCCCTAGAGTTACCGCCCCCATGAGCACATTGTCCCAATTTAGCTCTACGGTAGAAATCCCTCCAGTCGAGGATCCTCTTCCTGAACCCCAGCTCTAGGAAAAAGAGCTTCTTCCTCCTACTTATGTTATCCCGACTGAATTAGTGACTCCACTTGCTCACACTGATTCACAACCTTTAGTTGTCGTGTTTATTCACGAGGCCCTGCTCCTGAAAGAACTTATTAGTAATGTGTCACTCACCTTAGATGATGTAATTTCAATCTCAATCCTTCTGCAGACAGAATTGGGTAGTAATGAGACCCACACCTTAGGTGACATAAACTCGAGTTACATGTGTCCTGATTCTCCTAGCCCAAGTACACTCACGCACACTTGAGCCTATTGATATTATGTTTGATGCTCACCCACTCATAGCACTAGTGTCACCACCATATATTGATTTTATACTTGGGAAACAATAATTTATATCATGTCATTATCCGATGGATATAAACGTGCCTGAAAAATCTATTATCAAATTATCGATATATTTAAAAGAACTCGTATTTAAAGGATATTGAGAACTCCAAAAATTTTCACTTCCAATAAGAATACGCGTTTTAAAGGATTTCTCAACAAACATTTAAATGATAAAATTAGATTCAATTTTAAATTTTGTAATATTAAGATAAATATAAACGGTTTGTGAAATTGCAACATTATATTAAATATTTTATATCAAATCTTTAGAACATATTATGAGGTCGCGAGGACACCACACTCAAGTTTAGTAACACATATCACTGTTTTACCGATGAACTGACTGAAATCATTAATAAGAGTTTGGAGAATATTCTTAAGAGTTTAATCGGGGCAGATCTAATATAATGAGATCTTGTACCTTCTTAGGCAAATTTGCTTGTAATAATTCCAAAAGTCACTCTCTTAATATATCTCCTTTCGAGATTTTCTATGCATTACCCCGCCCACATGTCTGTCATATCTTTCATTCCATGAACATATTTTCTTCAATGCACAAGATCATATTAATTATTTAAGAGAACTGCATAAAATTACTACTAATATTTATCGAGCAACCTTTGAATATTATAAACTCACGGTCGATCATTATCGTCATGAGTTGTACTTTTCAAAGGGAGGTCTGGTGATTGCTTATTATAGGAGAATTGGTAAAGTTCATGTTCAACAGCGCATTGGGCCACTAGTGAGCCACCTGTCAAGGCCCCCATATATTTCACCCAATGTAGCACCAACGACGATGTCAGATCTTTTCATTGTTAGTTTTTGCGAAGTCTCGACAGGGTGAAACTCTTTCAACTCCGGGAGAATTGATGCATCCTTTGTCGGATCATAAGTCACGCATTTTAATTTTTCAGCAATTATTTATTATCCTGTATTTCTTTCGCGCACCTGCTTTTAATTGAGATTGTTCGGCTATTCGGGTTGATCATTCAATAATATCTTCAATAAATAGGTCTGATAATTTAGATAGTTAGGACATAATGAACAAGCTTAAAATATTTAATGACGCATAAATATCTAAAACATATCAAGAAAAGTCATACCAATTATTTGAGGAAGTATTTGAAAAATAATAATTTTATATGGAAGCTAAAAATGCCGTAAGAAGAAATTCTGGAAGGGACTTTATATAATTGGTGCCTAGTGAAATAGTTTGGAAAGAACTCAGTTTTGGAAAAAAAATCGAAATCAATTTTTGGAAATCAAGCTATCTATTAAGTATCCGACCAGGAAGGAGAGCAGTAGCCCGAATTGAATAGAGGAACGAAATTAATTTCATTCCCTCTGTAATACCGACGACGACCCTTACCGAAGAACCACTCGCCCTCTTTTGCTTCCGTTGGCGAAGCCCAGTCTAGCCCCCGATTAGCCGCCGAAGCAGCTTCAGTGAACTCCAGTGGGTCTCAACTTCACGACCGCATCTCTCCCCGTTACACGACGCACGCAACACCACCGCAGGACAACTCCAGTTCTCTTGAACCATCCGACTGTGCAACCCCGTGTTCACCGAGTGGGTTCCTCAGAAGAAGACCAAGGCAATGAGAGAAGTTTTAGACTCAAGCAGGTCGGTTTGGATGAGTGCGGAAGGTTTTCTCCAATTTGCATAAGGTCAAGCCGCCTTTAACTAGGGTGGCGAGCGGGGCATATAAGCCCACACTTCCCCCAGGGCTAAAGCAAGGGAGAGGCGAGTAGGGCGTGATACCCGTACTCCCCCTCAGCCCCGGGATGACAGTGAATGTCGGGCTCTTTAGGCACTCGCCGCCTCGGGCGAGTGGTAGCTACAGGAACCACTCGTCCGTCACTCCACTTTCGATTGAGAGTGAAGCCAAGGCGGACAGCCATGCGCGCGAGCTCCTGAGAGCGCATTTGAACTCCGTGCTCTCATGAGCAGTCTTTTGCATAGTAATATCATTATATGCCTTCACGTCCTCGTGCCCATGAAGCCAGAAGCCGAGGGCATAGGCGTGCCCATTGGAAGGTCGCCTCTTTGACCAAGAGGGAAGGAGCGAGGAGACCGAGATCCTATTGGCCTTCTCATCCCAAAGCACCATCGGCTCGTCGACGCAGTCCTTGACCTTCCCACTTAGGCCAAATTTACGATGAGCATCCGACAACTCCTCGCAAGACTCAGGCTCCGTCCCGGTAGATGGTTCGGGGAGGTCGTCCACGCCCCGAGCCTCCTCCGGTGGACCCCTTTGGACTTGGTTTCCCTTGGACACCATTACCTTTCTTTGTTTCTTGCTCGCCGGTGAGGAGCGAGGCGAGTCGGGGTCGGCGGATGCGGTTTGTTTCTTACTACTGGAGGGAGCAGATGATTCCATCTCCTCTCTGAATGTCGCCGTAGCTGCCCTACCCAGACGAGTGGGTCGGTGACTATCCCAACATCTTCATAAGGTGGGTGTGCCGGGATCAGTCGCTCCCCTTAAAGGAGATGTCTCAACGTCCTCAGAAGATGAGTAACTATCATCGGCAAGATCAAAATGGAGCGTGGAGAAAGCATACCTTCGCCCGGAAGTATCGGGGTGAGGGCCGAGATCTCTTCTCAGGAACACAACCTCGAAGTCCTTATGAAGAAAGAACTGATGGAGGTTGGTGTCAACGCTTGATACTATCGATGCATGGTACGTCGCCTCGTTCTACTGAAGAAGAAAGTAGGGAATGTTCACAAGGTCCCTCTTAATGAAGACAAACTTCATAACCCAATGGTGATTTTTGTTGGCGGTCTTGCGCACCTTGAGCTACGAATGTTCTGTGAAGAATAAGGGATTCACCAAAAATTTTCTTCTCCAAGAACACCCCAGCAAAATATGATTGCTGAGAGGAAAAATAGAACTCTCATAGAACCTGACAGGACATTGCTAAGTGACACATATCTCCCAGAATATTTTTGGGCTGAGGCAGTAAATACTGCATGTCTTGTCCTGAATAGAGCTTCTATCACCAAGGATCATAAGAAGACTCTCAATGAGATAATGAAGGGCAAAAAACCAAACTTTGCCTACTTCAGGATCTTTGGAAGCAAATGCTATGTACTCAACAATGGACAAAATTACCTAACTAAGTTTGATGTCAAATACGTTGATGGGATATTTGTTAGGTACAACAATCATAGCAAAGCATATAAGATCTACAACTTGAAAATCAAGTTGTGGAATAATCTATAAATGTAGTATTTGATGAGTCTTCTATGATTAACAATGAGCTACCAAGCTCCTCATCTAGATCTGCAGGTATAGAATTGGTGATGGATAAACTATCCATTAAGGAAACTTCTCCTGCAGCCCAAGATGAAGATGAAGGAGTGTGCATTCCAGAAGAAGAATTTAGCACACATGATGTGGATGAAGTATAGTAAGATCCAGCCATTGGAGCTCAAGAGGCTGAAGGAGGAATGCCCCCCCATTAGTCAGACATCTAAGAGATCATCCCAGACATCAGATTATTGGTGATGCCATTCAAGGTCTCATAACAAGGTGCAAAAGCTTGAACATAGCTATGTACTTTAGATTTTTGTCTCATATTGAGACCAAGAAATTTGAAGAAGCTAGCATAGACCAATACTGAATTGTGGAAATGCAAGAGGAACTGAACCAGTTCAAAAGGTGTAAGGTCTGGAAGCTTGTTCCTAGACCACAAGGTCATAAAATCATTGGAACTAAGTGGATCTACTTGAACAAGCTTGATGAAAATGGTGTTATAATTAAGAATAAAGCTAAGCTGGTGGCTAAGGGATATAGACAAGAAGAAGGTATTGATTTTGATTAAACCTTTGCCTCGGTAGCTATACTAGAAGCCATCAGACTATTCCTTGAATATGCTGCCCACAAGGGATTCAAAGTCTACCAAATGGATGTGAAGTCAGCCTTCCTCAATAGTGACTTAAGGGAATAAGTTTATGTTGAGTAGCCATCAGGTTTTGTTGTTCCTAACTCTCCTGATTATGTTTATCGACATAGGAAATCTTGTATGGGTTGAAACAGGCCCCTAGGGCTTGGTATGAAACCTTGTCTAGCTTTCTCATTGAGAACAAATTTTCTAGGGGAAAGATCGATAAGAATCTATTCCTATGGGAATCCAAAGGCAAGATCATACTAGTCCAAATTTATATAGATGACATAATTTTTGGGTCTACTGATGATAACCTCTACAAGAAATTTGTCAAACTTATGTAAGGTAAGTTTGTGATGAGCAGTATGGGTGAGCTTAAATACTTCTTGGGCCTCCAAGTAAGATTGACTGAGGATGGACTATCCATCTCTCAATCTAAGTTCACTAGGGAGTTAATTAAGAAATTTGGTATGGAGAATGCCTCTATATTAAAAACTCACATGGGGTCAAACATATCAATAGACAAGGATGATGCAGGTCAACCTGTTGATGAATCTATGTATAGAGGCATAGTTAGCTCCCACCTTTATCTTACTGCTAGTAGGCCAGACATCATGTATGTTATATGTGTTTGTGTTAGATACCAGGCTAGCCCTAAAGAGTCTCATGATGCAGGCCCATTGTTTAGAAGAGAGATTTTCTTGGAGCTTCCAATATATATAGGGATGAGGGGAATGATTATAGGGAAAACTTAGGAATAATTATATATGGAAAAAAAATGAGATAGAAAAGGTGGTAGATTATAATTAATTCTTTTTTTGTTAAATGGAGGTGGTTGTCGGTTTAGGGAGGGGAGGAGGCAGATGTTGTCGGGTTATAGGAGGGTGTGGTGGCCGTTGGTGGTGGAGGAGGGAGTAGGGCCGGCGGCTGCTTGGTGGGGGAGGAAAGAGAGGAGGTGGGTGTGAGGAAATAATAGAGAGGGAGGGAGTTATTGTACGCTAGTTGGGCATGCGGAAGGATAAGATCCCACGTACCTTTATGTTCGTCTACTAAACAACGAAGTAACCCTCCCAAGCTACGGTTGACAACTTCCGTTTGGGGATGATAGGCCGACGAAAACATAAGTTTAGTGCCCATGAGTTTCCAGAGTGTCTTCCAAAAATAACTTGTAAATTTTACATCCCTATCACTCACTATCGTCTTGGGAACAACCCGATGTGCCACGACCTCCTTGAAATATAATTTTGCTACATTTGATGCATCGTAGGTATTATTACTTGCGATAAAATAGGCCATTTTAGAGAAATGGTCTACTACGACTAGAATAGAATCGTGACGCCGCAATGTCATGGGTAAACCTAAAATAAAATCCATGCTGACATCTTCCCATGGTACCGACGGAATCAGGAGTGGAGTGTACAGACCCGCGTTGGTCTTGTTCCCCTTAGCTAGTTGACAAACACGACAACTTCCTACGATTTTGTTGACCATGGGTTTGAGGCCCGGCCAAAAGAATTTATCCTCTACGAGTGTTATCATTTTGTCTCGACCGAAATGTCCGCCTAACCCTCCGCTATGTAATTCCCATATGATAAAATGTCGTAATGACGAGCGGGAAATACACAATTGCAAATGTTTAAATAAGTATCCGTCACAGATATAGTATGCCGAAATGGTGTTAGGGGAGTTGTCCTGAGCGGCGAAGTAAACTTCCTTAAAGTCTGGGCATTGGACATATTCATCTTTAATCCTCTCAAATCCTATGACTGACACTTCCATTGTAGTTAGTAATAAGGTGACCCTACTTAGCGCGTCCACCACACAATTTAATGTACCCTTCAGATGCTTGAGAATGAAGGTGTAGTCCTGTAGGTATGAGATCCATTTAGCGTGTCGTGGGCTAATCTTATTTTGAGAATTAAAAAATTTCTACCAAGAGTTTTCTTTCTCTAGATAGTTCTTGTGGTAGACGAATTTTTGCGTTATTTTCCGATTTGTTTTTCTTCGCGGTTAATCAAATAATAGATTGATATTTTTCGTTTGGATTTCCGAAAGACTCGTAAGAGGATTGACGATCCTCGCTTTCTTTGTTGGGATAGATCCTACCATCTTTCGAATCATTTGTTCTTGGTGGATCTATTTTGGTACAACCCAATAGCTCGATCGGGATCGATATTATCCCATTTAGACGGAAGGAATTTGGCCTATAGCCAACTTTCGATCTACTTGCGGAATGGCGATCCGTATGTTAGCGCAAACGATAAATAAAACAATTGTTATGGCTGTGAATTCGTTAGCGTGTGGATTAGAGAGCATTGAGCGTTGTCATAAGCGTCGTCGCGGCCTCCGTGACATATCCCTAGAAGATACCCTACATCAATTTGGTATTAAAGGGAGGTTCATGCCAATTTTCTAATTGGCACCCTCCAACTTTTATGGCCAGACTTGCCCCAATGTTGCTGCTTTCTTCTGACTGTTCCCCCCTCACGGGCCACTCATCGGAGATGAGTGATTTTAAGTGTGGGAGAATTGATGACGATGCTTTTCGCCAACGCCGCAACGCTTCTTCGTCAATGCCGTGACGCTCCTTCGCCAACGACGCTTCATATTTTGCACGACGTCTGCCGGCACCATTTTAAATAAAATATATAATTATAAATTAAAATTATAATTATATATTTTATTATTTATCTTTAATCATTTTATGCAATTTCTATTTATGGCAATTTCTATTTAAGCAATGTTTTAATTTAAGCAATCTTATTATTATATTTTTATTCTTGTAATTATGATGGATACTTATAACCATCATATATTTGCTTCCATTTTCATGCATTTTAATTTTGGAATTGTTTTTATTTTGTTCTAAATATGTATGGAGGAGATTGAGTGGTGTAAGGCTATATATAGTCATGTTTTGTTTGATTAAGTATTGAAAGAATGAAAAATTGAAAACCCAAGAAAATCAAGTGTGATTTTTTTTCTCCCCCTAGGCAATATTCGACCATCTCTTCCCTCTCCTTTTTTTTTCTCTCCTTCCCCCGGCCACCGATCATCTCTTCTCTCTCTCTCTCTCTTACCTTTCCCGACCTCCCTCCTCCTCCCCCCTCCTCTCAAATAACAGCCACCACCCTCCTCCATACATATTTAGAACAAAATAAAAACAATTCCAAAATTAAAATGCATGAAAATGGAAGCAAATATATGATGGTTATAAGTATCCATCATAATTACAAGAATAAAAATATAATAATATGATTGCTTAAATTAAAACATTGCTTAAATAGAAATTGTCATAAATAGAAATTGCATAAAATAATAAAAGATAAATAATAAAATATATAATTATAATTTTAATTTATAATTATATATTTTATTTAAAATGGTGCCGGCAGACGTCGTGTAAAATATGAAGCGGCGTTGGCGAAGGAGCGTCACGGCATTGACGAAGAAGCGTCGCGGCGTTGGCGAAGAGCGTCGTCATCATCTCACTATTTTGCAGTTAAAAGAATCCTGAGATATCTTAAGGGCACACCAGATCTTGGCCTATGGTACCCTAAGAATAGAGATTTTGAGCTGCTAGGGTATTTAGATACAGATTTTATAGGCTGTAGAGAGGATAGGAAAAAAACTTCAGGCTCCTATCAGTTCTTGGGTGGGTGGCTGGTGTCTTGGAGCAGCAAGAAACAGATTAGTGTTGCAATATCAGTAGCTGAGTCAGAGTATATATCAGTAGGAAGTTGTTGTCCACAGTTGCTGTGGATCCAGCACCAGCTTCAGGATTAAAATCTAAAGATAATTAACACTGCATTATACTGTAATTCAACTAATACAATCTCTATTGCTAGGAATCCTGTCTCTCACAGCAGGACTAAGCATATAAAGATTATGTATAACTTCATTAGAGAGCATGTGGAAAGTAAAGACATAAGTCTTGAATTTCTCTCCACAGATAAGCAAGTGGCTGAAATATTCACTAAACCACTAGATGAAGCAAAATTCAACATCTTCAAATTTGAATTGGATATGTTGAATTTAGCCCAGCTTCAGTAGCTCCACATATAGTTTGTACTTGTTGCAGGTAGTTTTAATCCTTGCAAGATACATCAAAGAAAATTGGACTAAGGGTCCAGGCTTCAAGTGCGCTGAGTCTAAGTGCTCAGGTGTCGAGTACATTGAAAGGACAGCAGGCATCAAGAGCTTTGAGTACGTCGAGTTCACTCAATGCATACTCTCAGTAAGCTTATTTTACGGCTAAGTGACGAGATCAATCTCGGTCGTTGATTACTTCCTGATCATAAACATGTACGCGCCTCTCCACCTTCTAAAATAGAAAACACTATAAATAGAAGGATGTGAGTGTAAAACAAAATACATTGTTCCTTGCCCTTCTATGCCCGTGCGACGAATTGACAAAGAGCTTGGATAATCTACTCCCATTTCCAGAATAGATGACACCTAAGAGATTGGATTTCTTATTTGAGGGTTTGAAACTGGTCCGCAATGGATTCAAAGAAGCGCTAGAAGAAGTTCAACATGTTCTTCACCTACTACAGGTCACTGACCTAGAGTATGTTTTTTCTAAGCCATGTCTGCTGTGGAAAAGTGAAGTACTAGAGTTGTACTCCACTGCTAAGGTTGACTCCTCATCTCTTAAGATTAAGTCTGTTATCAGTGGTAACAAGGTTAAGATAACCTCCAGAAAACTGAACAAAGCACTACAACTGCCTAAGTTCAAAGCTTCTGATGAAGAAGATGAATTAGATCAAGGAGATGTCAAAGATGCTCTTAAGTGGTGTGGACTGTCAAAGCACACCACTGGCTCTATCCTGAGAAGAGAACTGAATCTCAAAGGAAAATTCTTTACTGATGTCATTGGGAAGGGGCTGCTATGCAAGACTAGATCCCATGACAAAATCTCAAAGAAAATGTTTGAGTTGATGACCAGGGTTATCCTCTCCAAAAAGACTTATTGGGGAAGAGTAATTTTTGGTAGGATTATGGATTGTCTCCCAAAGCCAAACCTGGGTAGAATTCTATCTCTGTTTCTCCTTAAGAGTGTTTCAGGGATCCTTAACCCAAGGTTAGGAACCAAAATCCATTACATGAGAAGAATGAATTTAAAAATGTTGGATAAATGGGACAGGGTTCTGCAACCTCATGCTCAGACTTTTGCCAAGAAGGAAAAGAAGGAAGCAGTTGCTGTTCTAGAGGAAAGTACTAACAGTAGCACTTCAAAACAAGCTGAGGAAGAGCCTCATGATCTAAACCTTTCTCAATATACTAAAGAGATAAGAAGAGACACAGATGCTCAGGTATCTTTTTCTTCTGAACCTGCATCAATGATTCAAGTCAGCAGGACTGAATCTGAAGAATTGGTTGTGGAGTAGGCAATGGATATACCTCCAGTTGAGGTGGCTGAACAAGTTGCTGAAGAAATAGTGACCAAGATTTTTGAGGAGATAGTATAGGAGACTTTCAAGACTCCAGCTCCAAATGAAGAAGAAACTGCTCCCAAAGATAAAGTTCCACAAGGTGGATACAACCCTCAAAGTGAGGGGGAGCAACTTCTAGAGCAAGTGATGGAAGAAGCTCTTACTGAGGGCGAGCAAATGCAGATATTGTAAGAAGATATTCAACTTCCTCTTGTAAATGACAAACATACAGATACAATCACAGCTGATGCCCTGGATGCCCCTATGGACATGGCAGAGATTGAGGGGGAGATTCAACATGACCTTCTGCTCAAAGAAAAATCTATGAGATAGAATCATTAGAATTAGATAAAGGAACTATTGCTACTGACAACATGGCACCTCAACATTCTTTAGAATTTGAAGTGGCTAACTCAATTGCAAGAGAAGACCCTAGCCTAGTTCAACAACCAGCTCCAATCAGTGATGAAGGTACATCCACTGATCAGATATCAGGAACCTTCCTAGCTCAGCTAAAAGGGTTACCAAATGACCAGAGGAGACATCTTTAGAATTTTGTTGATGATTTAATAAAGAATCTCAGGAATGACTTATCAACTGAGATAAAATCTATTAGATTTGAGGTCAATCTGCTGAAGGCACGGACTGTTAAATTCTTCTTAAGAGCAGCTCCTACAGTTGACTTTACTCAGGACAAGTTGGAAGAGCTCGACACTCTTCACAATGCACTTATGGAAAATCAGAATATTCCCCCTGGAAACTTCTGGCAGTCCATAATGAAGAGAAAACACTATTGGAAAAACACAAGATAATTCTTGAAAGAAGGATGGATGTCTGTACTCAGGTTCTAGATGATTATTTACTCCAAGTCAAGAACCATGTCACCCTGGGTGTTAACTTTCTAGATGGTCAATTGACAAAAGCCAGCTCCTCCCTGACTAAAAATATTTTTGAAGAAGTCAAAAAGGGGGAGAAGGAAGTGATCAGGACCAACACAGAGAATGTTGTCTGGGTGTCAAATATAATCAGAGGGTATTTTTGCATGGATCAGATGTCATATGACAACATTCCTATGATTCCTGACAAAGTACAAGATGCACTGAATCAAGGGCATATGGCACAACATGATGGTCTGTATGATGGCCAATACTATGATCAGGTTGTAGAACAAGGTCTTGTCTATCGGGATGATGCTCAGTTCTTGCAAGAAGGTGCACAAGGGGATGAATATTCTATTGTTGCTGACATTCCTCAAATTCCAACATTCAGCCCCACTACTTATCAAATTATGAGAGCAAAAGGCAAATCTGTTGCTAAGGAAGAGGATGCTGCTAGGATAAGCAAAAAAGAGATACAGGGAAGAGATAGAGTCAAGACCTGATTTTGAATAATGGAGTCCTCAATCAAGGACCATTATTCTTACTGCCTGGGATCTGGTTAAGAACAAGAAGATAGAAAGGGGAAAGCTCTACAGCTCCCTTGAATGGGCTAAGCTTGAAAAGAATGAGAGGGATATAAGAAAATTCAAAAAGGACAAGTGGCTAGGCACTTTGCCACCAGATGTTGTGGAGCCTGTCAAATACTTCCCAAAGACATACAGCTACTTCCAACGACCGAAGGAAAAGGAGTCAGAAGACAGTAAAGAGAAGGCAGCCAAGAAGCCCAACAGGGGCATAATTATAAGAGAACCAGAAACCAAAAAATGTTTCTTGTATTTTTTAAGGGTTGAAGGAATTGTGTCAATTTTGTATTATGCATATTATAAAAACAATCATTCCTTCAATTTTATGAAAATCAGATGTTTGGATGTGTTTACATTATTTTTATCTGCAGAAATGTTTTACATGCTAATTATGTGTTGGTTTATATCATTGCCCAAGGTTTTGACTTCTTCAAATAGGGGGAGATTGTTGGGTCCATTGTTCCCAATGTCCCAGATTTGAAGAAGGTCTATAGGATAATAGTATACACATGTTAGTATCTAATGCATGATTTAAGTTCTATGTATGCAGGTGGTCACTTGTTATACTAATTAGATAGGTGGTTTAAGTAACAATGACAGGTGGATACAAGGATGGATGCTGACAAGACAGAAATCTGCCTAAGTCCATAGGCATTGAGTGAAGCCAGTTCACTCAACGCCAGATAGATAAAAGCATTGAGTAAAGACTAGATAGTCAAAGCCTCAGTATTGGAAAGACAAAAATCTGCCTAAGTCCACAGGCGTCGAGTGAAGGCTGTTCACTCAACGCTCAGAGACAGAAGCATTTAGTAAAGCTCAAGCAGTCAAAGCATATGAGAATTAGTGTTAGCTTCTGGCTATATCCAGAAGTGTTGAGTGAAGGTCGTTCACTCAATGCCTCAAGAAGAAAGCGTTGATAGAACAGAGTGATTTTAAAGCCACAAAAGAAGTAGATAGATAATCTATCTAAGTCCAGAAGCATTGTGTGAAGCCAATTCACTCAATGCCAGCTCAACAAAGATTCAACTAAGTACATAAGCGTTGAGTGATGGTTGTTCACTCAACGCCTCTTCATTATGGCGAGCTAAGGCAGGAAGCGTTGAGTGCAGAAGCATCACTCAATGCCTCCATTCAGAGGAAATCGACTAAGTCCAAATGCATTGAGTGAGGAAGGCTCACTCAACGCCTAATCAGTTAGATAGCTAAAAGTCTATATTCATTGAGTGGTGACTAATCACTCAATGTCTGGTGCTGCAGAAAATCTGGCTAAGTATTTTGGCATAGAGTGACAATCCTTCACTCAACACCTATGGTGAATTGTACAAATTTGACTAAGTACACAGATACTGACGTCAGCCGAAATTCAAATATTTTGGGAAGTCTACAATATACGACAAATGGCTTCGCTTGCCTGTTGTACTGCATTTAATGCAAAAGCAAGGTTGTAGTTACCAACAATTGGTGGTCCTGATGCTCAAAGAGCCGTTGGACGGCGGAATAGAAAAACAATCAGATAAGTGAGAAGAAAAAATACTTTTTGGAACTTTTGGAGAAGAATAAAACTTCATCTTCTTCCTCTCAACTAAGTTATAGAGCTTGGAGAAGTTGTTCAAGTTACTGATTTGAAAGTGCTAACAGTTAGCTGTTGATCTTCAACAATAAGTTGCAGAAAAGGCAACCCCTAGCTGCAGTGATTTCACAGCTCAAGCTGAACTTTCCTGAAGAACTATTCTTGAAGCTGTGAAGGAGAAAGGCTGAGTCAATCTCTGTTCAGAAGGAAGAATACATAGAGACTCTAGCTCTGGTGTCAAACATCGTCAACCAGCTACTATTCTCCTGTAGGATCATTTTGATCTGAGTGTAAGCCTAAACATCGCATTTTCGGCCTGATACCGATATAAAATCGCAAGCGTGTGGCCTAGGTTGAGTGGAACCCGGTAAAACATACTATATAAATATAGTAAATCCGCTCGAGTCACCACGCTTTGGCTATTGCCGCGACTGGTGAGGGTAAATGTGAGGAGGTTATGGAGAATACGGAGGTCGAGAGAAATAAGGTGGCTATCTTTTGATTTTTTGGAGTGTAGGAGACGATGTTGTTACTGATTTCCTACCAAAAAGTAAGAAGGTTGAAATCTAAAGGAAAATCAAAACAAAGGGTGGAATAAGCGAGAGAGAGAGAATGCATCATCACAAAAACCCATGACCACGTTTAGTTGGTGGATTGTGAGTTGATGCATTGTGCCACCCATCCGAAAGACGATAAAATTTTCATCCACACTCCAACGAAACTCGAACGATGATAAGAACTCCACGGTAAGCTCAAGGAAGGCGTGCTCTGAAATAACGAAAAGAGAACTCCATCTCGGGGTGGATATAAATTCTTGAACCAAATCTGTTGCGCCGAAGGCTGCAAGGATCCCACAGTCAAGAATTCGGAAGACGCCAAAGGGTTTGGCATATAAACGATCGCTCTGGTTTTGTTGGGTGGAGTTCTCAAAGAAAAGCATAGCTTCCGTCACAGCGGGATCTGAGAGGTGATCGAATGAGGACGTAGAAGTGCGATGTTGGTGGCGTGGCATGTTGAAAGAAAAGAACGGAATCTCGGGTTAGAGTAGTAAAGGAGGAGGGGTGGATTTGGTGTGGAGGGAATAAGGGGAAAAAATCTTTAAATAGAAAAATTTGTTAGGTCACGCCCCCCCCCTATCACACCCGTGACTGGGGGCGTGTAACCTGCTCGGGTGTGAAATGGGAAGATCCACTCGGGAGTAAACCTGGAATAAATTTTGGCAGGTCACGCCCCAGAGTCACGCTCGTGACTTAGGGGCGTGTAACACAAAATAATGAAAAAAAAGGAATCTGAGGCATTAACTGGGTCAATGCCTCAGATTCACTCGATACGGCCCAGGTTCAGCCCGTGACCCTGGGGCGTGTAGAGGAAAAAGTTGCCATTTTTTGTTTTTTTTTAATATTTTTCTCACGGTAGGTCACGGGCGTGACTTCCCTATGTCACAGGCGTGACATAGTTTGTCACGGGCGTGACTTATGAAACCAATTTTTAATTCTTTTTTTATTTTTTTCGCTAGGGATGGAAAAGTTCTGTCAATATCACACTCGTGACCAATGAAGGTCACGCCCGTGACTTGAATAGAAGACGGACAGAAAAAACTCCCCCTCAGAACCAGCGACGAGTTCGGTATTCTGGGAAGTACATGCATGTCGGTCACGCCCGTGACCGGGGCGTGTAAAGAAAAATTGCAGAAATTGTTTTTCTATTAATTTATTTTCTATGTTTTTTGTATATATTTTTAAATATTTTTATATTTACTAAAAAAACACAAATTACCGACTTTGAAGAGTCTTGACATTCGAGCATGGCTGACCGTCATTCATCAACAATCTTCCAAACCTATAAAAAAAACTAAACATACAATTTTTTTTATAAAAAAACAAATAGGATAACCATGGGGTGCCTCCCAAGAGCGCTTTGTTTATGGTCGTTGAGCTCTACCAAAATGGTGCACTAAGTTGCGGGTTTGGGAGGATAATATCATCCTAGTGCTCATTGATATTATCGGCAGAGAAAAATAATTTCAACTAGTGCTCGTTCACCTTGAACTCGCCTTTTTCTGGATGCGAGATAAGAATTGTCCCGTAGGGCCACACCTCTTTTAAAGGGACCGACCATCGGGCCTTACGTTTTCCCGGAAAAAGACGTAATTGCGAATTATAGAGGAGGACTTGGTCTCCCGGTTTGAACTCCTTCGGGTGCTTAACTTTTTATCATGATAATACTTTGTGCCCTCCTTATATAGTTTATTACTTTCATAGGCGAGCGAGCGTCACTCATCGAGCTCGTTAATTTGAAATTTGCGAAGCTCGGATGACAAATTTTCATCAAGATTTAAAGTTTAAGTGCCCAAAAGGCGCAGTGCTCAAGCTCAACCAGTATGTGACATGTTTTCCCATAGACTAATTGATACGGCATATAACCAATAATGGTCTTGTATGTGGTCTGATAAGCCCATAGTGCATCATCAAGTTTAACCGACCAATCTTTTTTATTAGTAGAAATCATTTTTTCTAATATTCTTTTTAATTAACGATTTACTATTTCTACTTGACCACTTGTTTGAGGGTGATAGGGGGTGGCCAACATATGTGTAATGCTGTATTTAGATAATACTTTAGAAAATTGTGTGTTACAAAAGTGAGGGTCTCTATCACTCACTATTGCCCGCGGTGCTCCAAATCGTGAAAAAAGTTTTTTGAGAAATTGGGTCACGACTTAGGCATCATTGGTGGGAAGGTCTTACGCTTCCGCACACCTTGACATGTAGTCATTCGCTACCAAAAAATATCAATTTCCGAAGGAAGTAGGTAGCGGTCCGACAAAGTCGATCCCCTATAAATCAAAAACCTCTATTTTCTAAAATTGAATTTAAAGGCATTTCATCAAGGCGATAAATATTACCTGAGCGTTATTGTTCGTAATGACTTACATGAACGTGAGCATCTTTGAAGATGCTCGACCAGTAAAAGACCGCTTCAAGTACTTTTTGTGCCATCTGATTGGATTTTTAGTGCCCACCGGCGGGTCCCTCGTGGCAAAGTTTTAATATTTGGGCGCCCTCCTCGTGAGAAACACACTTATGCACTACTTAATCCGCACAAACTCGAAAAAGAAATGGATCCTCCCAAAAAATATTTTTCAAATCGAAAAAGAATTTCTCCTTTTCTTGATAAGAAAAATCCCTTGGGAGAAATCTCGCAACAAGGTAGTTTGCGAAAATGGCAAAGCAAGGAGTGGGGAGAGTTATTACCTTATATAAAGCCAGGAGGCGCTCCTCGGGAAAAGTATCATCAATATCCTCCTCGATAAGCTCCTCTGAATTGGGATTCTCCAGCCGAGAAAGGTGATCCTCCACTAGATTTTTCGCTCCCCTTTTGTCACGGATCTCCAAGTCAAATTCTTGGAGAAGTAAAATCCACCTAATCAATCTAGGATTTGCATCTATTTTTGTTAGTAAATAATGCAAAGCCGAATGATCGGTAGAAACAATAATTTTGGACAAAGTGAGATAAGAGCGAAATTTATCAAAAGCAAAAAAAACGGCAAGAAGTTCTTTCATGATTGTGGTATAGTTATCTTATGCGACGGTTAGTGTTTTGCGGTAAAGAAAATGATCCTTTCAGGTCACATCATTTGATTTGCGGTCGTCGATGCAAACCCGCCATCCGGTAACGGTTCTAGTAGGGATTAGCTCATTTTTATCATTCGACACTACCGTTAATCCTTCTTTTTTTGGCACAACTTGAACTGGAATTACCCAGGTGCTATCCGAAATCGGATATATGATGTCCGCGTCTAATAATTTTATAACCTCCTCCTTAACTACCTCCTTCATATTATGATTTAGGTGGCATTGAGGTTGAATAGTTTTATGTGAATTTTCTTCTAATAAAATTTTGTGAGTACAAAAGGAGGGATTAATCCCTTTCAAATCTGTTATTTTACACGCAATTGCATGATGATGAAGTTTTAAAACATTTAATATTTTCAAATTTTTCTCTTCGGTTAAATAAGCCGACACAATAACGGGAAGCTTTGAACCCTCCTCTAGAAATAAGTATTCTAAATGATCTGGCAATTATTTTAATTCTTAAGTTGGAGGTTCTTCAAAAGAATTTTTTAATCGATCCCTACCTAATTCTAAAATTTCTAAAATAGGTGCGCGTGTGACCGAATTGTTATCACTATTTTCATGAAAAATTTAATCTAAATTTTCAAAAATTTCTTCATGAAAAATAGGTGATGAAAATTTTTCAGAAAATAAAATGGATTCTTCATCAGAAGAAGCCTCCAAAAAGAAACACGAGTGTTCATTAGAAAGTGTATTTTTCATGGATGATTTAATAGTAAAGGTAATTTCTTCATCTCCGACTCTAAGGAGAAGTTTACCGTTATTAACATCTATTATAGTGCGCGAGGTGGCAAGAAAAGGGCGACTGAGAATGAGCGAAATCTCGGTGTCCTCTTCTATGCCAAGAATGACGAAATCTACCGGAAAGATAAATTTGTCAACTTTGACAAGCACTTCCTCAATAATTCCCATATGGTATTTAATAGACCGATCCACTAATTGGACTTTCATTCTTATTGGATTAGGCTCTCCTAATCCCAAGTTTTAAAATATAGAATAAGGCATCAAAATTAATAGAGGTGCCTAGATCGGGCAACGCATATTTTACAAATAAATCGCCAAATAAACATTGAATAGAAAAACTACCCAGATCGGTTAATTTCTTAGTCAATTTATTAAGCAAAACCACCGAACAATCCGCGTTCAATTGAACTGTGAAAATATCCTCAAGTTTCTTTATATTAGATAAAAGATCCTTGAGGTACTTTGCATACTTCGGCATTTGCGCTATCGCTTCACAAAATAGTAAATTTATGTGAATTTGCTTAAATAGTTCTAAAAATTTACCGTAATGCCCATCCATCTGGTCTTTCTTTAATTTAGACGGATAGGGAAGAGGCTGTTGAAATTCCTTATTCTCAATGAAAACCTTAGGAGGAGGAGTAGATGTAGAAATTGTTACCTCCATTTCAACCGGATTTGAGGAAGTAGTTACCTCCTTCCCACTCCGTAGTGTGATAGCCTTTGCTTGCTCCTTTGGGTTGGGCTCCGTTGCCAAGTAATGCTCCCTGTTGACGATCGGAGAGCATTTTTGTTATTTGCCCAATTTAATTCTCCAAATTGCGAATAGATCCGGTGAGATTTTGGATATTGGTGTCATTACTAGCCGCATATTTGTTGAAAGCTTCCTTGAGAGTGGGAGGTTTTGGAGCTTGTGGTGGTAGAAATCCGAGTGGAATTGTGTTCGGTGGGCGTGTCGCGTTCCGCGGATTAATCCAAGAGAAGTTGGGGTGATTCCTTAAACCCGCGTGATAAGTATTACCATAATTATTACCCGAATTAAAAGGTGGTCGATTCTGATTACCCATGTAATCCACATGTTTGGCAATATTGGAAGCTTCCCAGGTAGGTGTAGAAGAGGAAACAGACACCTGTTCAATTCTTTTATTAAGAATCTCAACCTGGAGAGATAAATTCGAAACCATATCGACTTCGTATCCCAGTTGGTTTAGGTGGACGAGGCCGAGGTGTACTCCACTGATACGTATTCATGGACATACCTTCTATAAGCTCTTGGGTGGCTGCAGGTGTCTTGTTGTTTAACGTTCTACCGATGGCGGTATCGATAAGTTGACTCGTTTGGGAATTGAGGCCATTATAAAAGGTTTGAATTTGCAACCAATTGGGGATTGCATGATGCGAACAATGGCGAAGCAATTCCTTAAATCATTCCCAAGTATCATATAACATTTTTGTATCAACTTGGAAGAAGTATGTAATATCATTGCGCTACCTGGCCGTTTTGGCAGGCGAAAAATATTTTGTGAGAAATTTTTTCGTTATCTCGGCTCATGTAGTGATGGACCCTCTTGGTAAAGAACCCAACCACTACTTAGTTTTGGTGCGTAGAGTGAAAGGAAAAAGCCTTTGCCGAATGGCATCATCGGAAACCCCATTAATTTTGAAGGTTTCACATATTTCTAAAAAGTTAGAAATATGTGCGTTTAGGCCCTCATCTTGAAGCCCGTTAAATTGTACAGATTGTTGTACCATTTGAATGATGTTTGGCTTCAATTCAAAGTTATTGTTAGCAATAGCGGGTCGAACAATACTTGATTGTACCTCGTCCAAATTTGGCCGAGCATAATAGGATATAATCCATTGTTCGGCCATATTCGGATTTGGGTTACCCAAAATAAAAGAAAATTGAGAAGAAGGAGAAGTGGAAGAAGAAGAAGAAATGACACCTACGGATTCTTTAATCAAATCTGGAGAATTGAGTTCACGAAGTCTTAGTCGTTGTTGTAAGCTTTGCTCGATCTCCGGATCCAAGTCAAATAGATTTGATGGATTCCCTCAGGTCATACACCAAAATAAAATAAAAAGTTTTAAGATTAAAAATTTATAAAATAAAATTTCCCGAATTTCTCAAGGACTATCCAATTACGGATTCACAAGGTACTAGGTGGTCTTACGGGATGAAAACCCGACACGACCCTTTCACAAGAAATTTTAATTATAAAAAATTAAAGATAAAACTTTGGAAGAAAACAAACAAAATATGTTTTTTTATTTTTTAAAACAAAAGGAAAATGATAAAATTAATAGAACCATGCTTTCAAAATATCAACAAAGATAGTTCCCCGACAACGACGCTAAAAACTTGATGTGTAAAATTCACGCTAGAGTGCAATTTTAAATCAATAGGGCAAGTATACATATCGTTCTAGAGTATAGGATCAAGTGTCGTATTTAGACTCGGAGCCTGTAGAGTACGTGTACTCACAAGGAAGAGCTATTATTTTATCAGACAAAAAGTTGGTTGATTTGCAAACTAAGAAAAATAGAGATTTTACTAAGAAAAATAGAGATTTTACTAGAAAAAATTTCGATGTTTTAAAAACCAGCACTTGATCTAGAATCTTTTTGGTTTAAAATAAACTTTTATAAAATTATTAAATACAAGACTCCAAATTACTAACTTCGACCGTGGAGGTTCCCAAAATACAAAAGCGCCTCTCTCGAGAATACGCTCTCGATTAACCTTAGGTTGATCGATAAGACCTCTCAGCCAGTCGAAACCCCTAAAGCTTGCTTTAGGCGGTGAACCTCGCTATTGAATTTGACTCCAATCTGGAAGATTTATGTCATCCCCTCTCAACGACTGCATGCAATTCCTTTTATCTTTGAGTGATCTTCTCGTATCCACAACCTCTCGGTAAAATCTAGGATACAGATAAAAGATCGAAAAAACATATACGCGACATATGAATTCGACGTAATTTAATTTAAAGATAAATCGAAGTACTTAGAGTAGAGTGCTTGATAATTTGAGAAAGATAGAATAAGTTTATTTTATTCTAAAGTTCATCAAGATCAAGTGTTAAATAGAATTTAGCTACTCATCATGATAGGAGAATTACATAAGAAGTTTAAGAGAGACATGATTATAAATAAAAAAGGTACTTCAATTGAAAATAACAAAGCTAAGATTTACACTATGAGTTGGAAAAATACATGGAAAAGAAATACAAGAAAGTTGAAAACAAACTCAAAAATCCAACTCAAAACTTACTAGATCTAACTCTAAAACTGACTCCCAAGCTCCTAACACTGGTATTTATAGTGAAGAGTGTTAGTGAGTCATGCCCATAGGTCACGCCCATGACCAGGGGCGTGAAAGGTGCAGAATCGTCATCTTGAAAGACCAGGAACATTGGAGAAAAACCACCAAAATTTGTTATTTTGCTGGTCACGCCCCTAGGTCATGCCAGTGACCTAGGGCGTGTCTTGACAGTTGTTGGAAATGGCGTGAACTCGAAATGGAGGGAATTAATCTGGCGGTTATAGAAGAGGTCACGCCCGTGACCTAGGACATGTAAATTGGAACGGCTTGAATCAAAAACTAGCTTCTTAATGCTGTGTCACGCCCTGAGCTGGCTATTACGCCTATGGGTCACGCCAGTGCCCTGAAGGCCACACCCGTGACTTGGGGCATGTATTATTAATTCAACATGTCCTTGAATCTGGAGCTCTTACGGTCAACCCCGCCCGTGACTGCAGTCATGCCCCATGTCACACCCGTGATATGGGGGCGTGTAATTTTAAATGATGTGGAATGGCTTCTGGAACCCCTGGAGGCTGGCGCGTCCATGACATAGGTCACACACCCATGTCACGCCCGTGACCATAGGGCATGTTCTTGGAATTTTTCCAGATTTGCTCCAAATGTTCTCTTGATTAGTCCTGTCAGCTTCAAATTGACAATTGCAGCTCAGATTAACCTGAAATTAGAAAAAAAATAAATTAAAAACTTAATTAACAAATTATAATTATAAAATAATTAATTATTAAATAAAAACTATATAAAATAATGATTAAATTAGAGTTATCACTAGATGACTCGCAACATTTCGCCAAGATCTGTTTGCTCAACAATTCATGAATTTAAATGGCCGTTTGAAACAGCTGCTTGGGCGGACACTCGACATGAGGTCTCCTAGAATTCTTCATATCTATAAAGGCGGACACTTGACACGAGATTTCTTGGAATTATTCATATCTATATAGGCAGACACTTGACGCGAGATCGCCTGGAATTCTTCATATCTATATAGGTTGACACTCGATACAAGGTCGCCTGAAATTCTTAATTTATATATAGGCGGACACTCAGCACGAGATCGCCTGGAGTTTTTTCTATCTAAATGATAGGAATACTCGGTCTGAGGTCTTCTAATTTTTCTCCTTATCAAAACAAACAAACACTTGGGGTAGCCTAAGTTTCTTCAATTCGAGTGTACGAGCTCACAGAATAAGGTCACCTGTAATTCATAGACATAACATACTGCGAATGAAATCAAAATTATTGCCTAAATCAGGTAAGTCCTTTAAACCATTAAAATGAATTTATCTATAACAAAATAGGAACAGAAGAGTATTGATAAAGAAAATCGTGTTCTCCAATCTATACTCAATCAAGACAAGTGTACCTATCAAAATATAACATAACATAATAAAAATATCAAAGTCGTATTAAAACTCGGGATTGTCAAATATTTCTACTTCAAAAGAATAACTAATATTTTACCAATGAAAAATTTAGGATAAATTTACGATTAAAATTAAATGCGAAATAAAAACCTAAACTTAAACAAAACGCACTTTGAATGAAATATAAAGATATTTTATAAGCGTCTAATCTGATTCTTGACCGTCAGGGGAGGATCCAGGAAGTTTGATTAGGGGGCCGGGCCAAATCAAAAGACAATTTTTTTATGATGAATTTCTATACCAAAATTTGCACATGTAGAGATATCACAATTGGGTCATAAGAAAAATTTATTTCTTATTAAACTTATCTGTTTAAAGACATTTGGGCTCAATCTTTAATCAACATTCAGAACAAATGAAATATTGTGTGAGCTAGCCTGATCTTTGTTGTAATATAGATAATATTAACTTTTCAATCATTTGAGATGCGAGAATATAAAGGGTATCAATCATTTCAATTTGATTTGTTTGTTCAATTGTTCAGGTTTAATATTTGTGTGATGAAGTAAATAAATTCATTAAAAAAATATATTGGTTGCAATAAAAATGTTTAAGATGACTTGCTTTCTAAAAAGTATGAGTTGCAATAAAAGTGTAAAGTGTTATTATCATTATTTAAACATTCGACTGACCTCATTGTCGTCATCATTTGTTAACACCCCTAAGAGCATACGAAAATTCATTCTTGAAGTAAGAGACCTTCATATTGAAACAACTAAAAAAAGTGTGGATGCGAGCTCCTACTACAGAGAATGATAATTTCAACAAGGGGGCCCAAACTGTTCAAAAAGTTTGAAAAATACGTACACAAAATTCATTGGCTTTGATATTTTGTACTCTTAAGCAGAATAAAAGAGACACTAGTAAAATAAGCATGATTACAAGAGTTAAGTAAAGAAGAAGTCGCATTATATCGTGTTGGAGATGATGATAGTATTTCTTTCAAAGATTTTGAAGAAACTATGAGTAAAAAAAAGGTACGTGGACTTGGCGGGATAAAAATTGATTGCAGCTATCTTAACTAGATTTATATGTCATCTCCACAAAAATTTATTAAACTAGTTAGCTCTCATGTCATCTTCCAATCAAAAAAAAATTAAACGTCTTCTCCTTACCTGGCACTTTTCTCTCTTATTCGGACACCGTTTTTGACGTATAAGTAGTCAAAATTCATTGGTTCGACGAGAGCAATCCAAATTCATCATCTTTTTTTGCCAAAATCATTGGAGGCCCGGGCCCCCTAGATCTGTCCATGTTGACCGTGGAGATTCCAAAAATATGAACACATTTATGAGGATTACACCCAACTGAGATTAAGAATATTAATCGAACTTTCGTTCTAATCGATAACCTAAGACTCGTCTTACCGAAGTGAATCTCATTATAGGATTTGACTCTTATCCAGAAGATTTTTGTCATCCTCTCTCGAGTGTTGCGATCAACTCTTTTTATTCCTGAGCGATCAATTTGTACGCACGATCCATTCGGCTACTAGAATACGAAAATATATATATCGAAATTCATAACCGTCATATGAACTCGACGCATGATAAATCAAAAATAAATCAAAAATGGAAAAGAATGATTATAAGGAGTGATAATTTCATAACAAAGTTCGAAATGCTCAAGATCTTAATGTTATTCTACTTGCTAAAAATGGTACATAAAAAAGGAAATAAGAAAGAGACATTGTTGGAAAATAAATTAAATTATCATTTTATAATGAAAAAGAAATGCATGAAATAATAACATTGTTTGAAATAAAATAACATGAAATAAAACAAACTAGAAATAAAAATATAGAAAATGGAAGAGCAAATCTGCCCAAATGGGCAGGGGAAAAGACCATGGCTCTAACCATAGATAACCAGCCTTATATAAGAAACGAGGGGCATGAACATAGGCGGAAGTATGAAGGGTTGGAAGGTAACATAAAGAGGGAGAATGTATGTGTCCAATGAGGGGGGAAAATGGCTCTCACGGGTTCAAGGGGGAGGAATGAATGGCAGTCATAATAAAATTGGTGAGGTGGGGTGTGAATTCATCTTTGCATCTAGTTAATCTAACAGGATGCACGAAACGACGAAAAACAAGAACGAAGATGAACAGGAAACAGAGTCAGGGGTGCGGCGGTACTGTTCTGGTTCTATTAGGGCAGCACCGGATAGACCAGGCTTAAATAGTCACGGCTCCTTGAGCCCGGTTCAACATCATTACATAAACAGATATATAAAATAAAGCATAAAAGAAAGAGGGCAAGATTAACCCTGACAAACCCTCCCTTAATCTAGTCTCTCTTGCTTGCGCTTCTGATTCCGAGCGCGCGGCGGAAGGCGGTGAACTTCTCTGCGGAGAGGGGCTTCGTCAAGCCGTCAGCGAGCTGGTCAGTAGTGCTGCAGTACACCAGGTTGATTTCTTTGGATTCCACAAGCTCTCTCACAAAATGATGCTTGATTTGTATGTGTTTTGTTCGATTGTGAAACACTGGATTTTTGCTAATGGATATGACGGAGGTGTTATCGAGCATCAAGTTGACTGGACCTTGGGTTTCAATCTTGAGATCCTTCAATACACGGCTCAGCCACACTCCTTCTTTAGCGGCTTCGCCAATGGCCATATATTCGGCTTCCGCCGAAGATAGGGCAATGCTTTTCTGCTTCCTTGAGCTCCAGGATATGGTGTTACCTCCTAGCTGAAAGACGTAACCACTGGTGCTTTTTCGATCATCTGCGCTTCCAGCCCAATCGCTGTCAGAGTAACCCACTAATTCTCCTGCTCTGGTAGCATCTCGAGTATACAGGATACCCCAGTCCTGTGTGCCTTTGAGGTAGCGCAGGATATGTTTAACGGCCATCATATGACAGTGGCTGGGTTCACTCACGAATCTTGACACCAAGCTCACTGCCTGCTCAATGTCGGGACGACTGTTTGTGAGGTAAATGAGCGATCCCACAATTCCTCTATACGTTTCTTCATTAGTCTTTTCTTCCCCATCTGCTCTTGACAGTTTCTCACCGGTGGCCATCGGGGTTGATGTGGGCTTGCAGTCCTGCATACCATACTTGAGCAGAATTTCAGCAATGTATTTTTGCTGATGGATTAGTATTCCAATTGGGCTCTGATCGATTTGCAATCCTAGAAAGTATTTCATTACTCCTAGGTCACTCATTTCGAATTCACTCTTCATAGTGTTCTTGAATTCTTCCACTAATGATGGCTCAGTCCCGATAACCAGGAGATCATCAACGTACAGGCAGGTAATAACAAGATGATTTCCTGGATAGTGTTTGATGTATAGGGATGCTTCATATGGACTTCTTTCAAATGATTTGCTTTGGAGGAAAGTGTCTATGCGAGCATTCCACGCACGTGGGGCTTGACGTAGGCCATACAGAGCTTTCTTCAATTTGTACACTTTGTCTTCTTCCCCCTTGATTTCGAAACCATGTGGTTGTTGGACATATACTTACTCACTGATGTTCCAATTTATAAACGCAGACTTCACATCTAACTGATGAATGGCTAGCTGGTATTGACATCCAAAAGCGAGTAAGGTTCGAATGGTCTCCATGCGTGCTACCGGTGCATAAGTTTCAGTAAAGTCACGGCCTGGGATTTGAGAGTACCCCTTTGCAACCAATCGAGCTTTATGTTTCTGAATTTCTCCTCTTTCATCAAGCTTTACTTTGTAAATCCATTTCAGACCAATGATGTCTTGATGGGCTGGTCTGCTTACTAGTTTCCAAGTATCATTCCTTTCAATCATATCTATTTCTGTGTTCATGGCTTGGACCCACACAGGATGTTCAGCTGCCTCAGCATAAGTTCTGGGCTCTTTGCAGACCAAAGCCAGATTGCAAGAGCTGTATATGTCATTTATGGATCGATATTTATGAGGAGATGATGAGTCATACCTGGGGCTTAGATCAAACTCAGCAGTGTTCTCTGGAATGGGCGGTTGATTTAATTCACAGCATACAGGAGGTCCATCAGCATCCTCCAGAGCTTCAACTATAGCTTCTGGACCGGGCGGGTGATTGATCTCCTCGTCCCTGTGGATTACTTCATCATCCTCCAGGAATTCAGACAGGTAAGCATTCTGATCCACGGGTGATTCCCACACCCAGCTAGCTTCCTCATTGAAGATGGTGTCCCTACTGATGACAAGTTTTTTTGACAGTGGGTTGTACAATCTGTATGCTTTCGATTCTGGACTGTATCCAATCATGATGCATTTCTCCCCCTTGCTTTCCAATTTGTCTTTGTGATCTTTGGTTTTTAGAGCGTATGCTAACGACCCAAAGACTTTGTAATGGTGTACATAAGGTTTCCTGTGGTGCCATTGCTCATAGGGTGTGGAGTTTGGCACAGCTTTGGATGGTGCTCGGTTGAGGATGTGAACTGCTGTATGTATTGCTTCCCCCCAAAATTCTTTGGGTAGAGTTTTCTGTTGTAGGAGGCTCCTCCCCATTTCAACAACTGTTCTATTCTTTCTCTCCACGATGCCGTTTTGTTGAGGACTATAGGGTGCTGTCAGTTGTCATTTGATCCCGTTGGCCTCACAGAATGAGTTGAATTCAGTGCTCAGGAATTCGCCACCTCTGTCTGTTCTGATACACTTTAGCTGCGCACCACACTCTTTCTCCACCATGTTTTTGAACACGACAAACTGTTTGAAAGCTTCTGATTTGTGTTTAAGGAAGTATACAGTCATCCATCGTGAGAAATCATCCACTAGAAGAAAGTAGTATCGGTTGCCTGACAATGAGGGAGTGGAGGCTGGCCCCCAAATGTCGGCATGAACAAGTTCTAAGGGTCTTGTGGCTCTCCAGGTAGATTGATGTGGGAAAGGATTGCGATGTATTTTGTTCAGGGCACATGTCTCACACACTCCTTTGCACTTGACCGGTTTGAGAATCCCATTGGAGAGGTCTATTAATTTGTTCAAATCAGAGAAATTTAGGTGTCCATACCTCATGTGCCACAGCATTGAACTCTCATGGTTATAAGCAGGGCTAGCAACATACGTTTGCTCAGCCAGTGCAAGTGGTACAATCATGGGAAAAATTTTATTGCTAGTCATTTTTATCACAGCAGTTACCTGTTGGGTGTGCTTGTTGAGTATGGTGCACTCTTCTTGATCGAAAATTAACTTGTAGCCACGTTTTAGGAGTTGTCCTACGCTGAGAAGATTTTGTGAGAGGGAGGGGACATACTGAACATCATGAATGTATTTGCACAGTCCATTCTGAAGCTTAATGGCAACAGTTCCCTTTCCCTTAGTTTTGACCTTGTTTCCATCTCCCATAATGACTTCTGATTGGTCTTCCTCTCTGATTTCTGTGAATGCTGACAAGTTGTTCGACATATGGTTCGAGCACCCACTGTCAAGAAACCATATGTCAAGTTGAGCTGAGTCAGTCCCTCCTGAGGAATAGAACAGGGTGTCGGAATTGCTGCTGAAGTTTGCCTCCTCTTTGGGTTTATTTTGATACCAGCAGTCCTTTTGGAGGTGATTTTGCCTTCGACACTTCTTGCATTTGGACATACAGTCCTTGGTATGATGAGTTGGTTTGTTGCACAGTTTGCAGTAGGGGGGGTTGCCCTTGGTGTCGGGTCCACGATCATACGAGTTAGGATGTTCCCAGTTTGAGCTGAACTTTTGGCCTTTATGCAAACTAATTGAGGCTTTACTCTGAAAAGCCTGTTCCAGTTGTGTCTCCTTCTTTTTCATTCTGGCTTCATGTCCCAACAAGGATCCCATGAGTTCAGCAGTGGTCATTTTTGTGATGTCTTTGGCTTCCTCTATGGCAGCCACCACATGTTCAAATTTCTCAGACAGGCTACTGAGGATTTTTGAGACAATGCGTTTGTCGGGGAGATCGTCTCCGTAGGTGCGAATTTGGTTTACAATGGCAGTGGTCTTGGAGAAGAAATGTTGAACAGTTTCATTTTCCATCATGATGAGATTATTAAACTCACGCCAGAGTAGAGTCAATCTTATGGCAATGACTCTTTCATTTCCTCTGTATTCAGTTTTTAAGATTTCCCAGGCTTCCTGTGCTGATTCTGCATCTATGATCAAGGGGAGTATTGTGCGTCCGACTCCTTATTGGATACAGAGGACCGCTTTGGCGTCACGCTTCTGTTTTTCCAACTGGTTTTGGACCTTCACAGGATCCTCCTTGTCAGTAGTAGACAGCTCCGAGCAACCACTGAGGATAAGATCCCACAGGCCTTGTGACACAAAGAAAACTTTCATTTGTTTGCTCCAATAATCATATGCTTCTCCTTCGAAGATGGGTATGCCGGATTGGGTGTAGGTGAAAGCTTGAGTTGTGGTAGATGATGAGGACGAGGCCGCCATGTGATGAATGATCCACGGAGAAACTGGAAAGAAAGAACAGAAACTACACCACTAGATCTTCTGATGGCACGCAACCTCCCTCTGATACCAAATGTGAATTCATCTTTGCATCTAGTTAATCTAACAGGATGCAGGAAATGACGAAAAACAAGAACGAAGATGAACAGGAAACAGAGTCGGGGGTGCGGCGGTACTGTTCTGGTTCTATTAGGGCAGCACCGGATAGACCCGGCTTAAATATTCACGGCTCCTTGAGCCCGGTTCAACATCATTACATAAACAGATATATAAAATAAAGCATAAAAGAAAGAGGGCAAGATTAACCCTGACATGGGGTGCATGCACGGGGGAATGAATGATTCAGCCATGTAGATGAGGAGGTGGAGATGGGAGAGGGTGGCAGTATAGGAAGAGTTTAGGTCAGTTAAGGGGAGTGAATGTGGCGTGAGATTTAGGCACTGTTTGGGGGGGACTTATTTTCACCGGTCAAGCGGTTGAGACCGCATGAACTGGACCTTAATTAAGTCCTGATTCATGCGGTCGCAACCGCTTGACCGGTGAAAATAAGTCCCCTCAAACAGAACCTAAATGGAGAAGGGGCAGTTTTCATAAATTTAGAAAGATGATGTGGCATTGGTGGCTGTAATAAGATGGAATTTCATGGGTTGCAATAATTAAATTAAGGTGGTGTGGATATATTTAAATGAAATTGAAGTTCATGCATGATGAGGTAGAAGTATGAAATTTTGGCCATGCTTGGGATTTAATGAAGGAAAAAGATGTGTTGCTTAGCTTTGAAGAGGATGCTGCGTGGTGGCGCTGCATGGAATTATTCACATGAATTGGTGTGGCATGCATAAAATTAAAGGCGGTCAGCAACTTGAATAATTGGCGTGAAGCGGCATGAGAACGAGTAGCAATAATGGTGGCGGGCAGTGTGCATGCATGAGAATGTTTGCTCAACGGGATGGCTATTATGCATGATTGTGCATGAGAATGGTGGCGTGCAATGTTAAAAGCACACCATAAATGGCTATTATCACACCCAAAAATCACATTAAAAAGCATAAAACCCTAAATCTCCAAACCTCACAATGTTTTAGCCGCACTCCAACCTGACGGTCTCTCCTCCTTATTTCGCGAATTTGGCTGCCGCTCCGACCGATTGCTTATCCTCACCCCTGCTCCGGCGAGTTCTCCGTCGGTCCTTCGAGATCGGCGACGCCCGCTCGACCCCGTCCTTACCCGACGACGACTCCCGCTCGGCCCCGTCGCACCACTGCTTCCGCATTTCTCCCGGTTGCCCTTTTCGCCGGATGTTCTTTCTTCTACAGCGATTTCGCCGCCCTCTTCTCCAGATCTCCCTCTCCTCCAAGTTTCTTTCTCCAGATCTCCATCTCCTGCAGGTAGCCTTTTTTTCCAGATCTTCTTCCCCAGATTTCCTGAAAAGTACATTTTTAAGGATCAATTTTTTACATTTCCTGAATATTTGCACAAGTGTTTTGGATATAACAATCTGGATGATAGGATTGGGGTACAAATTGCATTGAGTTTGTTTATCTGGAAAGTGCACTGCAGAAATTTAGCGGGATATAGAATACTTAGTTTGAAATACCTTCTCAGACAGTTCCTGAAATTGCAGTAGAAGTCTCCATTGTTGAATTTGGAGCCATGTTTACCGGCTTGGCACCTTTTATTGCAATGTTAGAAATTATAGATGAGAAGAAATTACAGAAGGTACACAATTCGTGATAAGTGAGCTATGAGAGCAACACCATCTATTGATCCACGGTTTCCTGATTAAATTCTGATTTTACAAATTGCATAGCAAAATGCTATTACACAATACTACTTATGCAGTGTGTCAAATTCTGATTTAAGATATATGATTAATAGGCAAGCCCATGATTAATGTTAATAAGGAGATGTGTTTTGCAATTTAAGTTACCATTATATCCTTGCTTTGCAATTTTTTGTTGCGCAATGGCTTCAAAATGATCACGATTGATCATGGATCATAACTATAGACTTCTAAAATCATATTTACTTGTTTAGTGTTTAAATGTATGCATTCCCTTGTATTTGTAGGTGTTCGGATTGAGCTTTTTATTCTGGTGCATAATCAAGTGCATTTTAAGAAGTTCTTCACACATTAAGCTAGGTATTTGATATTTTAAAATTTTGTTTTAAATGCAATGATTTTGGGTATTGATTGGTTATGTATTTTCATTTCGTTTAAATTTTTTGTAGGATGGAAGTAGATGTAGGAATGCATTTTGTTACTGATACTCATTTTCCTACTAAAGATGAATTAGTTCAGTGGGTTCGGAATATTGCCACCGGGTTGGGATTCGTTGTTACTATTCAGAGAACGGATAAGATTGATGGTAGACCAAGGCCAAGGGTATTCCTAGGATGTGATAGAGGTGGTCTCCCTAGGGATAATCAACAGAGAAAGGGTTACATCAAGAGAAATTTAAGAAAAACTAACTCTAAAAGATGTGGATGTCCATTTGCTTTACTCGGACAAAAGGATTCAAGTGTGGATGAGTGGAAAGTAGAAATCAAATGTGGAATGCACAATCATAGCTTTGTTCACCTTGAGGCACACAGTTATGCTGGTAGACTAGATGATGAGGAAAAGAAAATCATTGCAGAAATGTATGCATCTGCTGTAAAGCCAAGAAAAAGGTTAGCGACATTAAAGAAAAGAAACTCTTCCAATGTCTCAATAATGAGAACAATTTATAATGAGAAAGTTAGGTTATTTAAGGAAGAGTTGGAAGGAAAGAGTCCAATTCAGTTTCTTTATCAGTCCATTAACGATGCAGAGTACAACAGTTACAACAGAACCCCAATTTTGAAAAAATGGAAAAGAGTTCTTGGTGTGCATTTTAAATTTTTTTTGGGTGTGTTAATAAACATTTGGTGTGTAAATAAGTTTTTTGGTGTGTCAATAGCATTTGGCTGTCAATAGCCATTTATGGTGTGCTTTTAACATTGCCCAATTTGTATGGTGAAATCTTCGGTTTGGGCAGGTTGCGGAGACACAACTTCTTGGACCGGTGCGGCTAGCAACTTTGGATGACAATGGCCGGCATCAACTTGGCGGATTCTATAAAATCTCCATCTTTAGGAGCACAACAATATTATCCTTGCACGGATGGCGCGGGGTGTATTAGGAATGTGATCAAGACTGCAGCCAGTTTTTACCTTAACAAGTGTTTAATTTATTGGCGGAAAAACTAATTAGAGAATAAATCAACATATTCTTAGGAGAAAATATATATATATATATATTTATATAAAAAAATTAATATTTATGCTGTAAGAATTTAAGCTAAATTATGTGTTATCAAGTATATAGAAAGAAAACTTTAGAATAATGGGCGCGGTCAGTTATATGACGAGCTCCCCTCTGTGCTCTGAGGTGCCGCCTCCGGATGGTTCGCGAAAAAAGTCTGGTAGTCGAGATCCACAAATGCGGGCTTCAATGCTTCAGTCTCCTTCAAGAGGCAGATCGTCATTTCAGCCCCACGCTTGGAAGCTCGAGCCTTCTCCTGCTGGAACTCTGCCTCTTCCGCCGCCCTCTTTTCTTGCAAAGACAAGAGGTCGCGGAAGAGCTACTTCTCCACACAGTAGAGAAAAGGTTGTGAATGTGTTCAGGTCTTACCCTTAACTTTTCTCGTAGGCGGGCATTCGCGGCCAATGCGTCTTCAAGAAGACTCCAAGCTGCGCTATTATAGGAAAGAGCCCGCAAATTCGCCGCAACAGCTCTGGCGGGCAAATCCGTAGCAGGAGTCGCCCTATCTCCCCAAGATCAGCTTGGCCGTAAACTGCCTTTGCAACTATTAAGGTATGGTGGTGAGCCCGCACGGTCTCCTTCCAGGAGGGCAGCTTGGTGGGTATCTTCACAGAGTCCGCCCCCCTGATGATCGGCGGTACAATCGATTCAAGGTACGGGCTCTGTTTTGGAGGTGGAGCAGAAGATGTGTCGACGCCCGACTGTGTTTGAGCGGGCTGTTCCTCGGTAGCCGGCTTCTTACCCGTGGACGGAGTTCGCGGTTCGGAGCCTGACACCATCAAAACAACTACAAACTGCAAAGGAGCCTCGGAACAGGTACACATAAGATACTTACAAACATTTTGAAAAACTTACATTCTTTGACAGGGGTGTCCATCACTTCTTTTACCTTGCGTACATAGTATCGGGTGTCCAACTGTGCCCTCTCCAGATAACGAACGATCTGTCCGCTAACCTCGGATAGGACCGAGAGGTAGAAGACCTCTTTTGAGCGAAGGGTAGGTAAGGTATTGATGCCACCCAAATTCCCTTTGAAAATGCGAACCTAGACTACCATCCCACGGGAGCACCCACCACGTTCACAGTTTACATCTTGTCGGATCTAAATTGCAGATATCCGCACTTCAGGGCCTGCGTCTGGAATAAGAAACAAAATACTTTTAAGGAGAAGGTTATCCTCTCCAACCTCAGATATGTCACAAAGGACATGATGGTCGCCACAGAGTTAGGCTACAGTTGGGCGGGCAGAATCCCGAAGTAGCTCAGGATCTTTGCGACCTCTGGGAAGATGGGAAGGGTCTGGCCTGCCCCAAAGTGGTCGAATGGAATCGCGAGTTCTCCCTTATACACCGAATTTACTTTTTCCTCTCAATTCGGTGGGCATGCAGATAGGGTCCCTCCCACCGGGTGTTTGGATAGGAAGACCACCATGTCCACACGATATACGGTCGGATGCGGCGGTTTATCACTAAGAAAGGCTGCTATTCATCGAGACTTAGGCGGGGGAGGAGCTCACGCAATTTCTAAAGAAGGTGCTAGTGTTTTCGAGTAAATAAAGCATGATAAAGTCCTCTATTTATAAGCCTCAGTAGAAATGGAAATGACACGAAGAGGCTTCCTCTCAAGAGTAGTCGTGCACTAAATTTCTTGGCAAGTGCTCGATCGCGCGACCAGACACCGTCTGACCCAGAGAATAAAAATAATGAAATAGCCGGGGAAAATCAAGTATATTTGAAAAATTATTACTACATGGCTTTATGACCACACAATTAACTCTTCACTAAGGAGAAATTCAACATCAGCGCATCCTCCAACAATCACACCCGGTATATTAAACTACCAAATTCATTTTGTTAACCTCCTAAATAATTACTAAATGTTGGGTCCATTGATCCAAATGGCCCTGATTTGTAAGAAGTCAAACAAGTCAATGACACACACACTAGTTGTATTTGATGTGTGTTTGAGTTTATGCATGCAGGTCAGTCCCTATTACACTGATTGGATAGCTGGACACCAAGCAAGCTGGTGATCAGACAGAAATTACACTAAATCCACAAGCGTTGAGTGGAGCAAGCTCACTCAACGTCAGCTTCCTTAAGAAAGAAAGATAGACAAAAAAATACTACTAAGTCCACAGGCGTTGAGTGGAGCAAGCTCACTCAATGCCAAAAGTCAAGGAAATATGTTGGCAAACAAGAAATTCTACAAAGTCCACAGGCGTTGAGTGAAGCCAGTTCACTCAACGCCATAAGCAAAAAACACTGAGTCAGGTGTGGATAGTCAAAGCCTATACATCAGCAAGCAAAAGAATTGACTAAGTCCACAGGCCTTGAGTGATGTAAACTCACTCAACGCCATACTGCTAATTCGTTGAGTAAAGCTCATTCTGTCAAAGACACAAAGTTTCTGCCAAAGAAAAAAGATTCTAAGTCCAAAAACATTGAGTGAAGCCAGTTCATTCAACGTCATACTGATTCTTTCAAAGCCAAAGGAGGTAGTGTTGGAGTTACCATGGTGATCTAGAAGTGGTCAATCATGTAATCTCACTGCCAACGCGATATGAGCCTGCAGGGTCGCACATAAGAGCATGTGGAGAAGTTGGTAGATTGACTGTGTTGGTAAGGGTTACTAATCACCTCGCAGGATGGAGTCGGGCAAACGTTGCCAAAGGAATTTCGTCGAGAGTCGTCGAGTTTAACTCGACGACTAAGGCAAATTCGTCGAGAATCGGCGAGTATGACTCGACGACTCTCGACGAGTTCGTCGAGAATGATTCATCGAGAATCATTGAGTATGACTCGACGACTCTCGACGAGTTCGTCGGGAATCATTCATCGCGAATGATTCGTCGAGAATCAAAAGTGTTTGATTCCCGGCGATTGGTGATACTCGACGAATCTATCCCCGATTCTCGACGAATCAGCAGATGATTCTCGCCGAATCTGTCTGCTAATTCTCGCCGAATCTGGATCTGATTCTCGCCGGACCTGTACTGATTCTCGCCGAATGACTCTGAAACCCTAACTTGGGTGGTCTGCACATAGCGGTGTTCTTTGGACTGTTTATGCCTTTGGTATAAATAGGGGACTTAGGGTTTTGGGAATATAACAATCATCGGGATTTTCCTGTTGCCAGATCGTTGCCGATGGAAGAGTTTCGCTAATCTCCCGATCCGCCGAATCCTGACCCCACCGGACGGAAACGTTCCGTCGACGCCTGTTCGCTCCACCGTCGACCTCATCTCCGACGACCGTCGCCGGTCTTGCTTTCCCTGGCGCAGACCTAGCAGTCTGTGGGAAGTGCAAAGGTGCGGTTGATCTTCTTCCCGACCCTTCGTGCGACGAAGCTCGGGGTTCTCCCGCTCGTGTGGATTTCTGCAGAGACGTGGACGTTATTCCACGTAGAACTCGCCACCAACAAAGACTCGAAGCTTGGAGCATCTCCGTTGAGTTGTGACTCAACGCCGCTAAGGTAATTTTTGCCTAGTTATTTGTTAACTTCTTGATTCAACTTTCATGGCCCGAACTCATCTCTTTTGGTTTGTCTTGATGTTTTATTCCTTCCGCTGCGTGCACAAGCGTTGTGTCATCCTCATAGAGAAACCCAACAGTGGTATCAGAGGGAGGTTACGACCATGATTGTTGTATTGGAAGTTAGGTTATTCCAGTGCGTGTAAACCTGGGGATTTAGAAGCGTTCTAAATGTCTAGATTTATTCCTGGTACATCAATTGTTGATGGTTTTTCCAAGGGAGATCGGCGGGCCCATAACCCACAGGTTAGGGGTTTTGCCCCTTGGAACTCCGCCAGGAACGTCTAGGATTTCGTGGTAATTTCTAATTGTTAGAAATTATTGTCTCCTTAGCAGTAATCGTCCCTCGAATGGTTAGTGAACCAGTGTATTGTTTTGGATTTTGAATCCAACAATGAGAGACGAGCTTGTCTACTGCTTTAAGTTGAGTTGTCTTTGCTTTTGTCCAATGCATGTAAATCTGAAGATTTGGAAGAGTCTGGATGTTCAGATTTAGCCCTTTCTTTCTATCAAATGTTGATAGTGTCAGGTTGTGCACATAAGGGATGCATGTGGATTTTAGAAATTGTTTTCTGTGGATGTGCACATTGATCAAATGTTGATCATGGTTAATTATTAACCCATAATCAAAATCCCTTCCTCTAATATTAAGTGTTCGGATGCCTTCTGATGGATGACACTCTTCCTGCCTTGATCGATGAAGTGTGGGCTTGCCAAAACAAGGTGCATTAATCTATCTTGGTAGGGTGCGAGCGGATAATTGTGATATCCCACTGTCGACATCGGGTATAACTTAACTAGGTGACCTCAAAGGTTGAGTGCCTAGAGAAGCACTCCAATCTGATCGAGGTGGCGAATACCTGAGTCATGAGTTCCATGATCATCTGAAAGAGTGTGGTATTATATCACAGCTCACTCCACCTAGAACACCGCAATATAATGGTGTGTCTGAGAGGAGAAATCATACTTTGTTAGACATGGTACGTTCGATGATGAGTCATGTAGACTTGACTGTTTCCTTTTGGTGTTTTGCTTTAGAGACTACTGTAATGACACTGAATCGCGCTCCAATGAAAACAGTTCTGAAGACACCATATGAGATATGGACTGAGAAACATCCTAGTATGTCGTTCATTAAAATTTGGGGCTGTGAGGCATACGTGCGACGTCAAATGCCTGACAAGCTGGAACCCAAATCGGATAAATGTTATCTGGTGGTATATTCTAAGGAAACGAAAGGGTATTACTTTTACCTACCGTCCGAGGGCAAAGTGTTTGTCCCAAGGACTGACGTCTTCTTGGAGAAAGAGTTCTTATCGAGAAAGACTGAAAAGGTAGAACTTGAAGAAGTTCAAGAACCACAAATAGTGAATGAACCGGAATTGGATTCTGAGACAGGACTACAAGATGTTCTAGCTAGAGAACCTACTCAAGAAACACAAGTCCTACGTAGATCTGGTAGACCGAGGTTTGAGCCTAAGAGATATGGATTTCTCATATCTCAAATAGGTAATGTGTTGCTTATGGATCATGATGATGAACCAGAAACCTACCAAGAGGCTATGAATGGACCGGACTCCGACAAATGGCTTGAGGCTATGAAATCCGAAATGGACTCCATGTATGCAAACCAAGTTTGGAACTTGGTGAAACCACCTGAAGGGGTATGACCCATAGGGTGCAAGTGGGTCTTCAAGAAGAAGACCGACATGAATGGGAATGTACAGACATTCAAAGGGCGACTGGTGGCTAAGGGTTTCAAGCAATTTCATAGTATTGACTATGATGAGACCTTTTCCCCTGTTGCCATGGTAAAGTCCATAAGGATATTGCTTGCTATTGCTACATATTATGACTACGAGATCTGGCAGATGGATGTCAAAACGGCTTTCCTTAATGGAAACCTCCTTGAGGAAGTGTACATGACACAACCCGAGGGTTTTGTATCCCTAAATGAAGCCACTAAAAGATGCAAGCTGAATAGGTCCATCTATGGACTGAAGTAGGCCTCTCGAAGTTGGAATCTTCATTTTTATGATAAAATCAAAGAGTTTGGTTTCATCAAGAATGAAGAGGATCCTTGTGTTTACAAGCGAATCAGTGGGAGCATTGTAGTCTTCCTGATATTGTATGTAGACGACATACTATTGATTGGAAATGACATTCCTACTCTGAAAGTTGTTAAGAACAACCTAGGGAACTGCTTTTCTATGAAGGATTTGGGTGAAGCGACTTATATACTCGGTATTAAGATCTATAGAGATAGATCGAAAAAGATGCTGGGTTTGACCCAGAGTACATACATTGAGAAGGTGTTAAAGCGGTTCAACATGCTTGAGTCCAAGAAAGGATTTTTACCCATGTCTCATGGTGTGAATCTCTCTAAGGACCAGTGTCCAAAATCTTGTGAAGATAAGGACCGCATGAAGTTGATTCCATATGCTTCGGCAGTTGGATCAATCATGTATGAAATGTTATGTACTCGACCCGATGTCTCCTTTGCTTTGAGCATGACTAGCAGGTATCAGTCAGACCCCGGTGAGTGTCACTGGATTGCAGTCAAGAATATCCTGAAGTACTTGAGAAGGACAAAGGATGTGTTCTTGGTGTATGGTGGAGAGGAAGAGATCGTTGTAAGTGGTTACACGGATGCTAGCTTCCAAACTGATAGGGACGACTCAAAGTCTCAGTCAGGTTTTGTGTTTTGCCTTAATGGAGGAGCTGTGAGCTGGAAGAGTTCCAAGCAAGAGACAGTTGCTGATTCTACAACATAGACCGAGTATATCGCTGCAGCTAACGCAGCGAAGGAGGCTGTATGGATTAGGAAATTCATCGGCGAGCTTGATGTAGTTCCTAGCATTTTTGGTCCCGTAGTTCTCTACTGTGATAACAATAGTGCAATTGCACAATCTAAGGAACCTAGATCTCATCAGCGCTCCAAGCATATACTTCGGCGGTTCCATCTTATTCGTGAGATTGTCGAACGAGGAGATGTGAACATTTGCTGAGTGCTGACCGAGGAGAATATTGCGGATCCACTGACAAAGCCTCTCGCGTAGAGAAAGCATGATGGTCATACTAGATCAATGGGTATACGATACCTAAATGATCAACTCTAGTGAGAGCCTTGTGGGTTGCATGTAAACATATATTCTGTTGGCTATTTATTGTTTATTCATATGATGAATTATGTACCTAGATTTTTCTTTTACTATTAATGGCATGTTCTTTTATTATTTTTCTTTTACTATTAAGTCATCACGTGGGCACGTTACGAATCATTTGGGTGTTTTTGTGTGAGCAGATATGGGATTTGTCCTCCTATATGACAGGAGTTACATCAATGGGACCCTTGATGGAACTGGACTGAGAAATGCATGGCCATGCTTGGTTTAGTCAATATGTGATATTGGACTCACCATTCTCTGGAAGTCCGTTCTAGATAAAGAAACTTGGATTGAGCTATTATGAGGGTGACACGGTCCATGCCTCTAGTTCTTTCCAGATGTAAGGTACAAAGGGACAAAGACAACGCTTGGACATTGTTCATAAAGGCTTATGAGTTATGAACTCTTATTGCTTGGGGAGCAATGATGCATTACTAGATACCGCTCATTGTTTGTGAGGTTGTTGGTTTGATACTTTCAAGATCAAGTGGGAGACTGTTGGAGTTACCATGGTGATCTAGAAGTGGTCAAACATGTAATCTCACTGCCAACGCGATATGAGCCTGCAGGGTCGCACATAAGAGCATATGGAGAAGTTGGTAGATTGACTGTGTTGGTAAGGGTTACCAATCACCTCGCAGGATGGAGTCGGGCAAACGTTGCCAAAGGAATTTCGTCGAGAGTCGTCGAGTTTGACTCGACGACTAAGGCAAATTCGTCGAGAATCATCGAGTATGACTCGACGACTCTCGACGAGTTCGTCGAGAATGATTTGTCGAGAATCGTCGAGTATGACTCGATGACTCTCGACGAGTTCGTCGAGAATCATTCATCGCGAATGATTCGTCAAGAATCGTCGAGTGATACTCGATGACTCTCGACGAATTTGTCGAGAATCAAAAGTGTTTGATTCCCGACGATTGGTGATACTCGATGAATCTATCCTCGATTCTCGACGAATCAGCAGATGATTCTCGCCGAATCTGTCTGCTAATTCTCGCCGAATCTGGATCTGATTCTCGCCGGACCTGTGCTGATTCTCACCGAATGACTCTGAAACCCTAACTTGTGTGGTCTTCGGATAGTTGTGTTCTTTGGACTGTTTATACCTTTGGTATAAATAGGGGACTTAGGGTTTTGGGAATATAACAATCATCGGGATTTTCCTATAGCCGGATCATAGTCGATGGAAGAGTTCCGCCGATCTCCCGATCCGATGAATCCCGACCCCGCCGGATGGAAACGTTACGCCGACGCCTGTTCGCTACGCCGTCGACGTCATCTCCGGCGACCGTCGCCGGTCTTGCTTTCCCTGGCGCGGACCTAGCAGTCCGTGGGAAGTGCAAAGGTGCGGTTGATCTTCTTCCTGACCCTTCGTGCGACGAAGCTCGGGGTTCTCCCGCTCGTGTGGATTTCTACAGAGACGCGGACGTTATTCCACGTAAAACTCGCCACCGACAAAGACTCGAAGCTTGAAGCATCTCCGTTGAGTTGTGACTCAACGCCGATAAGGTAATTTTTGCCTAGTTATTTGTTAACTTCTTGATTCAACTTTCATGGCCCGATCCCATCTCTTTTGGATTGTCTTGATGTTTTATTCCTTACGCTGCGTGCACAAGCGTTGTGTCATCCTCATAGAGAAACCCAACAGGTAGACAGGAAAATCTTTCTAAGTACAAAAGTGTTGAGTGAAGTCAGTTCACTCAACGCCAAATGACAAAAAGCATTGAGACAAGCTCCAACAATCAACACTAGAAGGAAGGACAGAATTTGACTAACTCCAGAAGCATTGAGTGAAGCCAGCTGACTCAACGCCAAGATCAAAAAGCTTTGAGTCAAGCTAATGCTGTCAACATAAGAGGAAATAGATAAATCAGCTAAGTCCAAAAGCGTTGAGTGAAGCGAGTTCACTCAACACACTCAATGCTAGATTTCAGAAGAAAAGGCAGAAAGCGTTGAGTGAGGCCAACTCACTCAACGCCTTCAGACAGAAGGAGATTTGGTAAGCATAAAGGCATTAAGTGAAGCTTACTCACTCAATGCTCTCAACGCCAAGCATACATTAAGGGCTGAAGATTCAGCTAAGGCAAAAAGCGTTGAGTGAAGCTCATTCACTCAACGCTCTCAACGTCTGGATGAACTAAAGAAATGACTAAGTCAAGAATCGTTGAGTGATGGTCATTCACTCAATGCTCTTAACACCTAGAGTAATTCTGTGCATTTGGCTTAGTCTAGAATGGCTGACGTCAACATGAGTCAGCAAAAGTCAACAAAGTCAACGCATTTCAAATTCTTTGCGGGAAAGATGCAGTACGCCATTGACGGCTCCGACGGTCAGCTGTTGTCATATTCTGCAAATGAAAGGTGGTAAATCAGTAATTAAGGCTAGGCCGGCAGCATAAAGAGTCATTGATCGATGATCAATAAAAGGGAAAGATTGGCTGAGCCGACAAGAAGTAATTAGGCTTTTCTAATTTCGCATTGCGACTGAAGATCATCTTCTTCCTCTCCATTGCTGCCGAGCCTGAAGGTCTTGTTTAGTTTAGTCAGCCTGAAAGCAAAAAGAGATAGCTGCTGCGATTTTAATCTATGACAGCAAGGTCAAGACTGATTCCTGATATAGAAGAGGCAGATGTTTCTACAAATTACTTCCAGAACAAGCCGTGATTATTCTGAAGATATTTGTTAACTTATTGTTGTGAAGAAAAGGTTAGGTCAGACTTATTTTCATCCCAGGAAGACAGACACAGAAAAATTTCTCTGGTGTCCGATTGTTTCAAATCACTTCTATTTTATGTAGGATCCAATCTTAGATCTGATTGTAAGATTCCTGAGTTAATTCGAGTGTAGGCCTGTGTTATAAAGGCTGAGGTAAGATCTATTGTTGATCTGAGAGTAGGATCTGTTATTGATCTGAGTGTATGATTCTTGTGTGAATCTGAGTTGTAGACCTGTATTATAAAGTTTGAGGTAGGATCCGGTTGAGATCTGAGAGGTAGGGCATAGTGCCTGTGTTGTCGGTCTTGAAGAAGAATGAGTGGTCCTGCGGGATCGTATTGTAAGCACCTTGGAGCTGAGATTTTGGAGAAGAGCCTTGTCTAACACACTGTTAGAAAGGTGGGAGGGAGAGTAGACGTACCTATAATCTGGGGAACCCCTATAAAATAATTGTGTCTTCTGTGTGTGTTCTTGAAAGCTTAACTACTAACTCACAAAGCACAACATAATAAATTATAAATCTGATAAAAGTTTAAAGAGACCAAAAAAACCTATTCACCCCCCTCCTCTAGGTGTTTAGCTGACCTTGAAAACAAAGTATTTCAAGTGGTATCAGAGGGAGGTTACTTAAAAAGGACTCAACAGTCTGAGTAGAACTCCAGGGTCAGCAAAAGTTTTTCCTTATGGGTTCAGGAGTGAAATATAAGGAACTGGGTGTAATCAAACTTCCAATCTACAGGAAGGAAGTATTTGGCATCTGAAAGGAGAGGTTCAGGCTATTCATGGAGGCAGATGACCCTAGGTTCTTTATCGTAGTCAAGGAAGGGCCTTTCATCCCTATGAAAGTGTTAATTCTGGATGCAAATGTCCAGAAACCCAAGACCTATTCTGAAATGACAAAGGATGAAGTCATCCTTGCTAATATGGATAAGAGAGCACAAAATATTATAGTTAGTACCATAGATGACTCCACCTTCCAAAATCTGGTAGACTACTCAAATGAGATGTGGGACACTTTGGTGGTCTACATAAAGGGTATAGAAGAAGACAGAGATGACAAAAAGTATATGCTCAACCAAGAGTATGAGGCTTTCAGGCAAAGCAAGACTGACAACATAGTTGATTACTATGAGAGATTTTTCAGAATGGTCAATGAGTTGAGGACATATGGCAGAGTCTTCAGCACTTATGAGCTGAATGACAAGTTTCTTAGGTCTCTAACTAGAGGCTGAGATACTAAAATCTGTGCCATCAGAGAAGTGGAAAAATTTGCAGACACTCCACCACCAACACTATTTGGAAGGCTGCTGTCCTATAAAATGCAGCTAACTGCTAGGAAGGAGGAGGATAAAAATAGCAAGTCTGTGGATAAAGAAAAATCTGTGGTCTTCAAAGCTGAAGCCTCAAGGAGGAGAGGAAGAAAGACACCTTCTCCACCAAGGAGGGATGCTTAATTTGACTCAGAAAGGTCAGAGACAAGCATATCAGACTGCCACATGTCTGATGAGGACTTTGCTGTCTTCTTCAGGATGTTCCAGAAATTGATGATGAAGAAGCATTGGAAAAGCAAGCCTTCCTCCTCCTCACATCTCATGAAGAAATCCTCCAAGGAGGACAGGTGTACAACCCCGTATCCGGCGAGTGGGTCAGCAGGAGCAAGGCCGGTCAAATCGGCAGCCTGAGTCTCTGGGCAAGCACGGTAGGAGGAAGAACTCGGCAGTCCCCGACTCACCCAGGAGAGGTGAGATGTTTTTGAGAGGCGAGCTCGTACTCGCAAAACCCATTGTTAGAAACGAACTAAAACAAACCGAAAATAGTATAACTGAAACTTTATTATCAGAAAAAGGTATCTATTACAAAGGTATGCCCTCCCTTATATAGAATGGAGGAGAGATGAGAGAATACAAATAAGAGATGTGGGACTAAAAAATTACAGGACTAAGCGGACTGTACAGAACAAACCGCACAAGCCACGCGGTTAGACAGAAGGGCTAACCGCACGGCTACCACCAGAGAGAGAGAGAGACCGCAAGGGGAGACCGCCTGAGAGCTCGGCAACCAGACAACAACAGCACAGCAATCAAACCGCTGAAGGGAAACCGCCAGACCGCGCGGTCTCTAACCCGCCAAGACAGACCGCCAGACCGCCCGGTCTCTAACTTCAACACTCCCCCTCAAGCTGGAGCATATATATCGATCATGCCCAGCTTGTCACAAATATGATGAAACGAGGCGAAAAATGGCTTGGTGAAGATGTCAGCCAGCTCTTTATCAGAAGTGACAAAGGGAGTGCAAATTTGTTCCTTTAAGATCTCTTCACGAATGAAATGACAGTCGACCTCAATGTGCTTGGTTCTTTCATGGAAGACCGGATTTTTGGAGATGTATATGGCAGCCTTGTTATCACAGAACATAGGTAGCGGATGGTTGTAGACCTCTCCTAAATCCAGCATTAGAGCCCGTAGCCATTTTAGCTCACAAGTGGTCGACGCCATACTCCGATACTCTGCTTCAGCACTGGATCTGGAAACAACAGACTGCTTCTTGCTCTTCCAGCTTACCAGATTACCCCCAACAAAGGTGCAGTAACCGGAGGTAGACTTGCGATCCCCTTTATCATCAGCGTAACTCGCATCTGAGTAAGCTTCAACCCTCAGATGACCATTCTTCTGGAAAAGCAATCCTTTCCCAGGTGCGGCTTTGAAAGTGAGGGGATAAGTTGTAAACTACTCTAGAGGGGGGGTGAATAGAGTATTCAAAATTTTATGAACACTTAGTCAGCTCTCTTGGAGTTTATTTGCGGAATAAAAAATCTGATACTTGAACCCTAAGAGCCTAACACAGTGAAGTGCACAAGTGAAGAAGTTGACTGAAATTTCAGTTAACTACAAGCCTATCACAGCAACTAGCAATCCTAGGTAGTTCTATCACAGCCACAGAATAAACAAATCAGCAAGAACCAGAGAGACACAGGATATATAGTGGTTCCCTTTAAATAGGTACATCCACTCTTCTACCACCCTGGTAGGAATCCACTACAGGTTTTTGCTAAGGTGCCCTGCCACCAATGATCTGATTCAGGTAGATCAAACAGACCCTTTGAGCTTTTGATAAGGATGCTCAACCACAGGTTGTTGATAAGGTGCCCTGTCACCAACGTTCACTTTTGAAGAGGTGTGAACAAACTCTTTTTACAAAGGGGTTGAGAGGGTTAGATTATCTTCTCTGTTTTAAATACAGATTAGAGAAGATTTGTGGATTCTCTAAAGAATCAAAGTCTCCCCCTGGCTCAGTGGAAGTCCAGGGAAAGCCTTTGCTTCAAGATGAAGGAGTTTCAGATAAACTGAAACTAAATCCTCAGAAATCTGAAGACTGATTTTTATCAGGTCTTAAGATTCTGGAGCACTTGAAGCAGATCTGGAGCTTTTTCTGAAGTCTTGAAAACTCTAAGCAAATGCTCAGGAGACTTGAGAAACACAGATGATTGCTCTGGGCTTTTTGCTTCAGGAAAACTTTTCTTCTTCTTGTTGTGAGATTGTTGAAGAGCTGCTCTGATGATGCTTAAGCGAATGAATAATCTTTCTCTGTGTCTGTATATGTTTTTTGAGAGAAGAAATTCTCTTAAATATGTCTTCACGTTTTCCTTTTGGAACGGCTCTATTGATTTGAATTCTCGAGCCCTGCAACAGATTATCTCAAGATAGAATATAGCAATAGGAATAGAATGGCCTATTAACTTTCTGTCAGTCCCAATAAGGAAATAAATGAATAGGGAAATATCTCAGCATAAAGATTTATCGTTCTTGGAAATAGCATACACCGCCAACGGCTAGAATACAACCTGGCAATATATTTTGTATAATAAGACAAAATGCTTTATCAAGAATACTGAATCCCGTGATTTATGTTTGACAGAATTTGTAAATAATTCATTTTGAATTTAAGCCATAATTTTAGCAACAAATAACTTCAGAGAATCTTTCTAACCACAAGCTAACACACTTGGAAATAAACCAAGGAATAGCATAAATACAAATAGATAAAATCAGACAGAAAACGTCGAACAGGAGTTCGATGATCGTCGACCTGCAAACAGATCGTCGACCAATAGCAGGAATCTGTCGGAACAGAAATCGTCGACCACAAATCGTCGACCAGCTAATAGATCGTCGACCGGCTAACAGATAGTCGACCAGCGAACAGATCGTCGACCAGCAACCAGATAGTCGACCAGCAAAGGCAAATATCTGTCGAGACAGAAATCGTGAAGCAAGAACACGATCGTCGACCTGATGATGACAGATCGTCGACCATCCTTCAGAGCGTAGTAAGCTTGCTCTGAGATCGTCGACCAACGGTCGACGATAATTGTCTTGACTTCAATGATTCACTAGCCCTGCTATCATCGACCATTGATCGACGATCGCGAGGCCTCGTTCGACGATGGTCGAACGGAAAAACCTTATCCACAAAAGCATCTAGAACTTCTAACCTAAACTCTAGGTCAGTTCATAAACTGCCCTAGGGAGACTAAACAAAGTCTAACCATGATCATATATCTTTATATGGATCAAGAGGGGCTGCAAGGGGATCACATAAGCCAAATCACATCTAGGGTACCAACAATCTCCCCCTATTTGGGTTATGTTATCCAATCCAGTTTAAAAGCTAAAGCAGACAACAACAAATCTAAAGATTAACCAGAATGATAAAACACAGGCAATACACAGAAAATATATCAAGCATAAATCAGCAGAAATGGAATGTATCAAGCAGATTTATCAGCAAGCTTAGCATCAGATGAGTTTTTAGGTATTGCAGCTGGTTTGAAAATAATTTCTCTGTTAGGGTTTGCTGCTTGTCTCTTGGATAGCATTAGATCATGTTCACCTATGATTTTCTTTTCAGCATAACTAGGTAGAACTGCAGCAGGATGTAGTCTCATGTATTCTTCAGTGTCAAAGGCTTCTGGATTGACTTGAATTCTGCTTAGTTCCTTTTCTCTGAATTCTGACATTGTTGAGTAAGCTGTAGGATCTAATCCTTGAGATTTGGCTCTCTCCATCATGCTTAGAGCAATAGACTCTTTGAATCTTGCCATAGAGGCAATCCTTTCAGCTTCAGTTTTGTCTGATGGAGAGGGAGGTCTATCAGTATCTGTATGAGCTGCAATCTCTATGTTTCTTTGAAGAGCTGTAGCAAGTTTGCTTGAATCAAGAGGAATCTGCACAGCCTTCTTAGGATCAGTTTGAGCATATAGAGATTTTGGAGGTGCAAGCTCAATGAACTTTTTGTGGGATTTTTCTGAAAAGACCACTCTTTTTCCTTTTGAGTCTGTTGTCTCAGCAGCAGCAGGTTTTCTTGAAGACGAGGATGGACCTTTCCTGTGAGGAGAAGGAGGAGGAGAAAATGTAGGATGCTGAAAAGTCATCTCCTTTATTTGTTCAACGAGAGCCTTGTCATTTCTTTTTCTTCCCTGTCCTGACACATCTTGGCCTCCCTGGCTTGGATTACTCCTTCTTTGGTATGTCTGAGAAGTGTTAGAACTGGCTGACCTAGCAGAGGGGGCAGAAGAGAGATTCCCAGAGGCTCCAGCACCAGGAGGTGGAGGAGGACCTCTGGGGGGGAATTTCTGAACAGAAGTGTCATATCTCTTTCTTCTCTTATTCTCTTTAGTCTGATTCTTTGACAGTCTCATCCATGGCTGGAATTCCTTGCTCTTAGGATCTATTCCCTTCAGAATGTAATAGGGAACATCCTTGTTAGGATTTGCAGTAGGAGAAGCAGGAGCTTTTCTTTTCTTGGAAGCAGCTCTTTTCCTTTTCTTAGTGGAGTCAGAATCATCTGAATCATCATCATCATCAGAATGAGATGAGTCTTTCCCAGCATAATCATCAAAATCAAGTTCAGAAGGATCCTTGACAGCAGGTTCAGCTTTGGCTTTCTTTTCTCTTTCTTCTTTCTCTTTAGCTTCCTCAATGGCATCTTGCCTAAGGAGGGCATCAAGATCCACATTCGGAGACCTCTTCCATAGTTCTGATTCTGGATACAACTCAGGAACTGTCTTGGGGACCAGTTCTGCAATAGAAGGAATGGATAGAGGATAGGTAAGGATAGGTGGAGAAAAGATGACGATATCTGCAGGGGCAGATGCTTTCTCTAGAGAGATGGCTAGGGAATCCAGATGATAATTAGCCATCCCTTCAATGTACTCAGAGGCAATGTTCTCAGCCACAAAGGCTATAAATTGTTCTAGGTTTAGAGTACCTGAGCTTGAGTCCATTTCAGTCATCTTGGGAGCACTGTCTGCCCTATCTTGCACTTCTTCAATTTCTTCAGCAGCAGCATCAGCATTTATGGTTGTGCCTGCATGCAAAGAGCGATAGGTTAACAACCAAGTGGGAATAAAATATTCCCCCCAAGGTGAACAAACAACAGGTAATAGATAGGATTACCTGAAGATCTACACAGGATACCACTTTGCATCTAGGAAGGAGGTTATAATTCCTTCTAGATGTTCAGTGACATCAGGGATAGACACCTCTGCAAGGCACAAGAGGAGTGCCATACAGGAAAAGAAAAGAGTATCCTTGACCAAGGGGTCATCAAGGTACTCAGGTCTATAAGGGACCATTTTCTCTTGAAGAGAGGGAACAAGAGGAGTAGATGTGAGTGAGGACTCACAGTCTAGGTTAAGATAGGATTCTAAATCTTTATCAGAATCAAGGGACTTAGCAGCATCAACTTGCAATGCTGATGTGAGATCATCAGCAGCTGTGATGGAAAGGAAAGAATAAGAAATTAACTCTAAGTTGGAGTTAGAATTAATTAGAATCTTAAATAAAGCTATACCATCAGGTTGAGCAGCATCATTTTCACAAACGTCCATGGGGACTTCCTCATTTTCTTTTTCAGGAACTTCTTCCTCAGAAGCTAGATTCACTGGGGAGTGAATGTCTTTGTTAGATACAAATATCAAATTGAAGTCCTGATTATAACCTTTGGAGGAAGAATTGTAAGGTTTACCTTCTGGTTCTTTCTCTTGACTCTCTTGAGGTTCTTCTGCAGATCCTTGAAGGGGAAGAGAGGAATTATCCTGAAGGATCAGGGCATCACCTGAGACCACTTCAACAGACATCTCCCCCTGCATGACTTCAGTGGGGACTGGAGTCATGCATCCTACAGAAGGGGGCTCAGCAGAGGGATGAGATGATTTTATGGCTTGAGTAAGTGCATTGATGGATGCAATGAGAGGGGCATTGGCAGCCTCAATCATTTTTTGAATGGAGGGAGTGATGAGCTCGACAAGATGTGCAAGCAATTCAGGAGTTATCTGAAATGCTGATGATGTAGAGGTGGATGGAATGGAGGCAGGATGATCTGCCACATGATCAAATGAGTCATGTGGAGATGGGTGAACATCAACATGAGTGTGGGAGTCATGTTGAGAAAGATGCGAGAGGATGGTAGCAGTCACCATGTCAACACTGGCTGAAGCTGCCAGATGTTGTGGTGTTGGTGACTGGTGTGGAGATGCAGGTGGAATGAAGGATGCATGTTGTGATGGCACTTCAGATTGAGTGGAGGGTAATGCAGGAGATGTAGATGCAGGAGTAAGGAGGGAGGATGAAGGGATTGCTGAGCCTTCCCCAATAAGCGGGAGAGCGGCCGAATCAGCCCTTGTGTCTGAAGAGGGGTTAGGATCAACCCTGGCAGACTTCTTGATAATCCTCTGGGATTTCTTGAATAGAGAAGGATCCAACCTCTTGCTGGCGTTTACTGCGGAGGGTGCAGAAACGAGCAGCAGGGGTGCTTTCACATATAGAAACACACCCAGTACCCTTGCAAGGTTTACTTCTTTCTGATTGTTCTTTCTCCTTATTAGTTCAAATAGAACTTTTCCCCAGGCAATCTGTGCCTTATTCACCAAGGCTGACATCAGGGCAAATTGTTGCCGGTTGATGTTGTCATGAGCAGAATGTTTTCCCAAGACGACCTTGCCCACCAGGTCGGCCAGAAACTTGTATTCTGGAGACAAGTTTATCTTCAGCAGCTTAGCCGGAATCCCTTCGGCATGGCCCATCACAGTGAGCATGCGGCCATATTCCTCTGTGCTTTGCTCATATTCCTCAGTACCTGTTGGCAGTTCAAACAGCTCAGACAATACTTCAGGAGTCAGAATGACCTCCTCGCCATTTATCTTTCCTGACATCGCTTCGTCGCTGGAGGACGAGGTGTATACCCATTCACGAATCTCTGGTATATGAATCTTAGGAGAGAACGACATAAATTTCTTAAGGCCTTGGTCTTCACATAGCTTCAGAATATCTTGGATTGGTTGATCGCATCAGCTGAAAGAATCGAAGTCGACACAGAAGCCAGTGTCGAACTTCATTCCGAAGAGAACAGCAGAAGGAATCGCCATAGAATTTGAGAGAAGATGGCGAATCGAGAAGCAAAACAGGGGAGAAGAGAATCGCGCGGGATTAGAGTTCGAGAGCGAATTCTAAGCCAGAAGAAGGAATATGAAAAGACGGAGCGGAAGGACGACGATCTCCAGACCTAAATCGACTATTAGAAACAAATCTGCGATCGTCGATCCCGGAATAAAATCGGTCGTCGAGCACAGACCGACGATAGTCAATGTTTGACTAAAAAGGTAAACATCGACCGCCTACAAGCAAATATCACGATCGTCGATCAATAAATGATGGTCGACGATTCTCCACCCAGCACAGAAAATCTGTCGTCGACCATTGATCGACGATAGATACCTAAGGAGAGATCGTTGACCAGTTGGTCGACGATTTCTGCCTTACTACAGAACGAGCTGTCGTCGACGGTTGGTCGACGATAGTTCTGACCTGGTCGAAGATCGTCGATCAGTCGTTCGACGATTTTAGACAGAAAGCAAAACTAACCAAATTTTCACTATTCTGAACCATTAATCATGCCAAGCTGGTTCAGAAAGAACAAATGCTTTTGTTCATCAAGGGGCTTAGTGAAAATATCTCCTCTTTGCAGGTCTGTGGATATAAATTCCATTACTATCTTGTTCTTTTCCACATTATCTCTCAGAAAATGATGTCTAATCTCAATGTGCTTGGTTCTGGAGTGGTGCACAGGATTTTGAGCAATTGATATTGCACTGGTACTGTCACACAGAATTTTTGTGTTTGAGTGTGTGTACCCATAATCCACCAGCTGATTTTGAATCCACAGGATCTGTGAACAGCAACTAGCTGCTGCTATATATTCAGCCTCAGCAGTTGAAGTAGACACAGATGCCTGTTTCTTGCAAAACCAAGAGACAAGTCTCTCTCCCAGGAACTGACAAGTCCCTGAGGTGCTTTTCCTGTCAACTCTACAACCAGCATAATCAGCATCTGAATATCCAATTAATTCAAATCCTGACTCAGCTGGGTACCACAGTCCTAAGTTAGGGCATCCCTTAAGGTATCTCAAAATCCTCTTGAGAAGAGTTAAGTGAGATTCCTTTGGGTTGACCTGAAACCTAGCACATAGGCATGTAGCAAACATTATGTCAGGCCTACTTGCAGTCAAATACAGCAGGGAACCAACAATGGCTCTAAAGTTCTTTTGATCAACAGGCTTGCCATTGACATCAGAATCAATAACTGCATTTGAGGCCATGGGTGTGCTCATTGATGAAGCATCAGACATTCCAAATCTTTTAACCAGCTCTCTGGCATATTTTGATTGAGAAATGAAGATGCCATCAACACTCTGTTTCACTTGGAGACCAAGGAAATAGGATAACTCACCCATGCTGCTCATCTCAAACTTAGAGTGCATTAGTTCAGAGAACCTCTTGCATAGTTTGGGGTCAGTAGAGCCAAATATAATGTCATCTACATAGATTTGAACTAACAGTTGTGAGTCCTTATGATGTCTAATGAACAGGGTTCTATCTACTACACCTCTCACAAACTTGTGTTCTAGAAGAAAATTTGCTAAGGTCTCATACCAAGCTCTAGGAGCTTGCTTAAGTCCATATAGAGCCTTTTGGAGTTTGAACACATGAGTGGGTAAGGTTGATGAAACAAACCCTGGTGGTTGTTCAACAAACACTTCTTCCTTTAAATCTCCATTGAGGAAGGCACTCTTCACATCCATTTGGAAGACCTTAAATCTTTTATAGGCAGCATAGGCTAGGAAAATCCTAATGGCTTCTAGTCTGGCTACAGGGGCAAAAGTCTGATCATAGTCTATGCCTTCCTCCTGTCTATAGCCTTGAGCTACTAGCCTAGCCTTATTTCTAACTACTATGCCTTGGGCATCAAGCTTGTTTCTAAACACCCACTTGGTGCCTATGATCCGTTGGCCTCTTGGTCTTGGAACCAAGGTCCAAACTTTACATCTTTCAAACTGGTTAAGCTCCTCTTGCATTGCTATAATCCAGTGGGGATCAAGCTCAGCATCTTTAATGGTTAGGGGCTCAACCTGAGAAAGGAAACAAGCAAACATCACATCTTTGTTGAGTTGATGTCTTGTCTGGACTCCTGCTGAAATGTCTCCAATCACTTGAGATACAGGGTGATCTCTAAGTGTGACAAGATCAGTAGGTTCAACAATGATCTGATCTTCAACAGTTTCAAGATTTAATTCCTCATGTGGAATTTGATCAACTGTTGGAGCAGGTGCTTTAACTTGAAAAAGTTCTACATCAGATTCAGAATCTGAAGAAGCAGCCTGAGGAGTTTGTTGGGGATGATTCTCCTGTGTGAGTCTCAAACCTTCCAAATCCTTACTTACTTCTAGGACTTGCACTGTACTATTAGAGGAAGAGTCTTTCTCCTTATAATACATGACTGTCTCATCAAAAGAGACATGTGCAGACTCTTCTATCTTAAGAGAGGATTTATTAAGGACCCTATAGGCTTTGCTTACTTGAGAGTATCCTAGAAAAACTCCCATTGATGCTTTTGCCTCAAATTTTCTATGGTATTCTTTGTTATTGTTATGAACAAAAGCAACACAGCCAAACACTCTAAAATAGTCTATTTTAGGTTTTACTTGCTTAAGTAATTCATAGGGAGTCTTACCCTTAAGCTTATGTATCAGACTTCTGTTCAATACATAGTTAGCTGTGCTAACTGCTTCAGCCCAAAAGGACAGAGGCATGTTAGCATCTGCCAACAATGTACTTGCAGCTTCAATTAGGGTTCTGTTTTTCCTTTCAACTACCCCATTTTGTTGAGGAGTTCTAGGAGCAGAGAAGCTATGTTTGATACCTTCCTTCTCACAGAATTCTTGCATAAGAAGAGACTCAAACTCAGTACCATGATCACTTCTGATCAAGGCAATCTGAGTAGAATACTCACTCTGTATACACTTTAGAAAATCTGTAAGAACCTTGAAGTTATCAGCCTTAGTTCTCAAGAAGAATACCCAAGTGAACCTGGAGAAGTCATCTACAATTACTAGAGTGTAGGACTTCCCTCCAAGACTCTGCACAGCAATAGGACCAAATAAGTCCAAATGTAACAAGTACAGAATCCTGGGAGAATCACTTTTATTAACTGATTTAAAGCTATTTCTTGTTTGCTTTCCTAGTTGACAAGCTTTGCAAAGGCCTTCCTTCTTGTAGGGGCAAGAAGGTAAGCCTCGTACAAGATTGTTTTTAGCCAACCTAGAAATGTTTTTCAAGTTTACATGACTAAGTCTCTTATGCCAAAGGGTATTATTACTGGTTACTTCATTAAATAAGCATATTTCAGATTTGGAGGAATTAAAATTTACAACATAAACATTTCCAATTCTAATACCTACTAACACCACAGTATTATTTAAAGAAATATTGCAAGCAGTGTCAGTAAACCATACCTTGTACCCAGCATCACACATTTGACTTACAGAGATTAGGTTGTGCTTTAGTCCTGAGACATAGGCTACTTTCTTGAAGGTTACAGCTCCTATGGTGAAGCTGCCATACCCTTCAGTCTGTCCACAGCTGGAATCCCCAAATACAACTTTTGGTCCCAGCTTGGCTTTGAAACCTGAGAGGTTCTTCTTCTTTCCTGTCATATGCTTTGAGCATCCACTATCCAGATACCATTTGTCATGTATGACTGGATAGGTCTTCACCTGCAGAAAGAACAGTTATACATTGTGGACCCAGGTTACCTTGGGTCCAGTATTCTTTACAAAAGAAAAACTAGATATAAAAGATTTTGCAGGCTTAGATTTATATCCTAAAGGGTGTGATCTCCTAGGTGGGATAATCCATTCAGTTGAAGGATTAAACAACCTGGGGTGGTGATTAGGATTTGAAGTTCTGGAAGTTTGATTTTTATTTTCCAGCTTAAGTCCAGATCGTCGATCAATGGTCGACGATCGCAAGCCATATCGTCGATCATTTATGGTAGAACGATGTTCTGGATTCCACGATCGTCGATCACTGGTCGACGACTTTTGTAAAGCTAGAAATTTTTTCTTCCTATTCTCTTTCTTAATCTTATTCTGAATTTTCTTGCATTTTTCAATTTCCTCAGTATTCTTTATTCCTGATTCAGAAACAAATTTTACTGGAGTGCTAAATCTCTCCTTTGTGAGGAGGATGGGTTCACTAGGTGTAGCACCTAAGCCTAGTTTATCATTACCAACCCTAGTGTTTGCTATACAGGTTATTTCAGATAATTTAAGGCTTCTGCCATTTAATTGTTCTTCTAATCTCTTAGATTTAGCTAGTTCTAATTTTAGGAATGTTATTTCTTCTTTTGAGCTTTCTAATTCCTTTTCTAATCTGATTATTTCAGTGCCTTCCATGTCTAGTTCCATTATTTTTAGTCTAAGTGACTTAATTTCTTTTTCAGATAATAGTAAATCTAAACATAGAGTTTTAAATTTTAGTTTGAACTCAGGAGATGAGAAGTCAAATGAGTCGATTACCTGGTCCTCCATAAAGGAGTCTTCTTCATTGTCTCCTTCTTCTTCAGAATTCTCTGCAGCTGACAGAGAGCTGCAGGCATCAATGGCCATGAGGCAGACCTCTTTGGCTTTCTTCTCTTCTTCTTCTTCAGAATCACTTGAGCTAGAGGAGCAGGTATCCTCTTCTGTTTCACTCCAGGTTGCAGCCACAAATCCCTTGTCCTTCTTCTTGTATTTGTGTGATGAGGACTTGGAGTGGTGCTTCCTGTATTCTTTCTCATGTTTCTTCTCCTTGTACTTCTTCTCTGGACAGTCTGGAGCAATGTGTCCAGGCTTGCTGCAAACATAACAAATGATTTCTTTAGATGGAGTCTTGTCATACCTTGGCTTGTCCTCATGCTTGGAGAACTTCTTTCTGAGGTCTCTTCTTCCCATGTTGAAGAACCTCTTGGCAATGAGTGCCAGTAACTCCTCATTTGATTGACTTCCTTCAGAAGTCTCAGCAGCCTTGAGAGCTAGAGAATGCTCTTTCTTTATTGGTGTTGGAGTCTTCACTTCAGTTACAGCAGCTCTACTCTTTAAGGTTTGCTCATATGACCTGAGCTTTCCCAACAGAGCTTCTGTGGAGAGTTCCACAGTATTTCTTCCATCCTTGATGGGCCATATCCTTGAGTCCCATGAGATGGGAAGGCACATCAGGATCTTGTCATTGACTTCTGACAAGGTTATCTCCTTGTCTAAAGACCTCAGTTCATTTATTATTGAACTGAGTCTTGTGTACATGGTGTCAATGTCTTCAGCATCATCCTTCTTGAAGTTTTCATACTGAGAGGTGAGATTGGATCTCCTGTCCTTCCTCTCATCAGCTGAGCCAGCAACTATGTGGTTGAGGGAATCCCACATAGCTTTGGCTGAGGTACATTCAGCCAGCTTCTGAAATATCTCATCAGACATTGTCTGAGCTAGGATATTCATTGCTTTAGCATCAGCTGCTTTTGCCTTCTTGTAAGTTTCATTATAGTCAGGTGGTGGCACAACACTGAGATCAGCAGAAGTGGAAGCAGCAGCAGGCCTAGCAGGTGGTCCTGTCAAAATAGAAGAAAAAATATCTTCATCAATAGAATTCATATATAGTCTTATCCTGGCCTTCCATATGCCAAACTTGGACAAGTTGCATACAGGAGGTCTGGTGCTTGAATAATCCTTAGACTGTGCCATGTGTGAAAGTGTTTGTGAATGGTATCAAGAAACAACTTATCACAGGATCTTTTAACTCAGGTGTTAGCCTGTATGAACAGCTAACCTCCCTCTAATACCAATTGAAAGTGAGGGGATAAGTTGTAAACTACTCTAGAGGGGGGGTGAATAGAGTATTCAAAATTTTATGAACACTTAGTCAGCTCCCTTGGAGTTTATTTGCGGAATAAAAAATCTGATACTTGAACCCTAAGAGCCTAACACAGTGAAGTGCACAAGTGAAGAAGTTGACTGAAATTTCAGTTAACTACAAGCCTATCACAGCAACTAGCAATCCTAGGTAGTTCTATCACAGCCACAGAATAAACAAATCAGCAAGAACCAGAGAGACACAGGATATATAGTGGTTCCCTTTAAATAGGTACATCCACTCTTCTACCACCCTGGTAGGAATCCACTACAGGTTTTTGCTAAGGTGCCCTGCCACCAATGATCTGATTCAGGTAGATCAAACAGACCCTTTGAGCTTTTGATACGGATGCTCAACCACAGGTTGTTGATAAGGTGCCCTGTCACCAACGTTCACTTTTGAAGAGGTGTGAACAAACTCTTTTTACAAAGGGGTTGAGAGGGTTAGATTATCTTCTCTGTTTTAAATACAGATTAGAGAAGATTTGTGGATTCTCTAAAGAATCAAAGTCTCCCCCTGGCTCAGTGGAAGTCCAGGGAAAGCCTTTGCTTCAGGATGAAGGAGTTTCAGATAAACTGAAACTAAATCCTCAGAAATCTGAAGACTGATTTTTATCAGGTCTTAAGATTCTGGAGCACTTGAAGCAGATCTGGAGCTTTTTCTGAAGTCTTGAAAACTTTAAGCAAATGCTCAGGAGACTTGAGAAACACAGATGATTGCTCTGGGCTTTTTGCTTCAGGAAAACTTTTCTTCTTCTTGTTGTGAGATTGTTGAAGAGCTGCTCTGATGATGCTTAAGCGAATGAATAATCTTTCTCTGTGTCTGTATATGTTTTTTGAGAGAAGAAATTCTCTTAAATATGTCTTCACGTTTTCCTTTTGGAACGGCTCTATTGATTTGAATTCTCGAGCCCTGCAACAGATTATCTCAAGATAGAATATAGCAATAGGAATAGAATGGCCTATTAACTTTCTGTCAGTCCCAATAAGGAAATAAATGAATAGGGAAATATCTCAGCATAAAGATTTATCGTTCTTGGAAATAGCATACACCGCCAACGGCTAGAATACAGCCTGGCAATATATTTTGTATAATAAGACAAAATGCTTTATCAAGAATACTGAATCCCGTGATTTATGTTTGACAGAATTTGTAAATAATTCATTTTGAATTTAAGCCATAATTTTAGCAACAAATAACTTCAGAGAATCTTTCTAACCACAAGCTAACACACTTGGAAATAAACCAAGGAATAGCATAAATACAAATAGATAAAATCAGACAGAAAACGTCGAACAGGAGTTCGATGATCGTCGACCTGCAAACAGATCGTCGACCAATAGCAGGAATCTGTCGGAACAGAAATCGTCGACCACAAATCGTCGACCAGCTAATAGATCGTCGACCGGCTAACAGATAGTCGACCAGCGAACAGATCGTCGACCAGCAACCAGATAGTCGACCAGCAAAGGCAAATATCTGTCGAGACAGAAATCGTGAAGCAAGAACACGATCGTCGACCTGATGATGACAGATCGTCGACCATCCTTCAGAGCGTAGTAAGCTTGCTCTGAGATCGTCGACCAACGGTCGACGATAATTGTCTTGACTTCAATGATTCACTAGCCCTGCTATCGTCGACCATTGATCGACGATCGCGAGGCCTCGTTCGACGATGGTCGAACGGAAAAACCTTATCCACAAAAGCATCTAGAACTTCTAACCTAAACTCTAGGTCAGTTCATAAACTGCCCTAGGGAGACTAAACAAAGTCTAACCATGATCATATATCTTTATATGGATCAAGAGGGGCTGCAAGGGGATCACATAAGCCAAATCACATCTAGGGTACCAACAGGCTTTGACGTACTCCAAGATCCGTAAGGCGGACTGCAGATGACACTCCCTGGGAGCTTGCATGAATTGACTCACCTTGCCAACAACATAGGAAATGTCGGGTCTGGTCACTATGAGATATATGAGCTTACCAACAAGACGTCTGTACCTCGTAGTATCTGAAAGAAGAGGCGAATCATCTGTCCAGGTTTTGTTTTCTCCAACAGCCATGGGACATCGAGCAGGTTTGGCCCCAGTCAATCCTGCATCTTTTAAAAGATCAAGGGCATACTTACGCTGGGAGAGGACTAAGGAATTGGGCTTCCGAGAGATTTCGATCCCCCAAAAGTACTTTGGAGAGCCCATATCTTTCGTAACCAGATGTTGACGAAGATGCCGCTTTGTCAAGGCTACCCCTTCCTGGTCATCGCCAGTGAGAAGAATATCATCAACATACACTGCAAGAACCACTATTCCCGAGGAGGTTTTGCGAGTAAATAGAGAGTGATCGGCAGAGCTGCGCACAAAACCAACGGCCGCCACGATGCCGCTGAACTTGTCAAACCAAGCTCGAGGGCTCTGCTTGAGGCCATAAATTGCCTTCTTCAGCCGGCATACTCGTGTCTCCCCCTGAGCAACATACCTAGGAGGTTGCTCCATATAGACGGCCTCCTGAAGATCACCATAAAAGAAGGCATTCTTTACATCCAGCTGGGAAATCAGCCAATCCTTATTGACCGCCACAGAGAGAAGAACCCGTATAGTGCTGAGACGAGCCACGGGAGAGAAGGTGTCAAAGTAATCCACCCCATAGGTCTGAGTAAAGCCCTTAGCAACAAGGCGAGCTTTATAACGGTCCACAATGCCATCCGGGGCAAATTTCACCACAAAGACCCAGCGACAGCCGACAACATCAGTACCGAAGGGAGGAGGAACAAGAGTCCAGGTACCCTGCTCCGTTAGGGTGGCCATTTCCTCATCCATGGCCATCTTCCAGTGAGGAATAGCAAGGGCCTCCTGGTAGGAGAGGGGCGTGGTAGTGGCGGAGATAGCTAGAGCAAAGGCCCTGCGAGAAGGGGTGAGACGATCATATGAAACAACAGCAGTAAGAGGGTGTAGGGTACACGTCTGCACCCCTTTGCAAAGAGCTATAGGAAGATCCAGGTCAGCAGGTTCCTCGGTATCCGGAGCATCCGTGGTAGAGAGAGCTGGCCCGGGAGTAGAGAGCGACGGCGACGGAGATGCGGGAGACGGTGGTGGAGAAGAGGGAGAGAGAGGTGGAAGATGAGGAGTGGACGGGGGCGGAGTAGGGGTGAATATCGTAGTGGGAGATGAGAGAACAAAGGGAACAGCAGGAGAATCAGAGGCTGGGAGAAGAGGAGGGGAGTCATCCGAGAAGTAGGAGGTATTCTCGAAGAAGGTGACGTCAGCAGAAACGAACTGCTTACGAAGGATGGGATCAAAGCAACAATAACCTTTCTGAGTGGTGGAGTACCCCAGAAAGATACATTTGGTGGAGCGAGGAGATAGCTTATCACGGGTGGCAGAAGGGGCATGCACAAAGACAGTGCATCCAAATATTTGGAGAGGGCGAGGAAACGGTTCCTTGCCCTGATACAAAATGGAGAAAGGGGTTTTTCCGTGGAGAACGGTGGAGGGAATGCGATTGATGAGGTAATAGGCAAGGAGAACAACATAGCCCCAATAGGAGCGAGGAACACGCATCTGGGTCATCAAGGAGCGAGTGACATCCAGAAGGTGACGGTTTTTGCGTTCTGCCACACCATTTTGTTGTGAGGTATAGACATAACTCGTTTGATGAATAATCCCATTTTGCATGCAGAAGGTAGAAAAGTCATGACTGATATATTCTTGGGCATTATCAGATCGAAGAACTTTAATAGAAACATCAAACTGAGTTTTGATCATGAGATAGAAGGACGTCCATACAGAGAATAATTCAGAGCGATCTTTTAACAGATACACCCACGTACAGCGAGAGAAATCATCAATGAATGTGACAAAATATGAACTACCCCGACCAACCGTAAGAGTAGGAGAAGGACCCCAAATATTGGAGTGGATGAGATCAAACGAACGGGTGGATCCACGAACGTGCTTTGGAGGGAAGGAGGAGCGGTGATGCTTGCCAAGCTGACAGGCTTCACAGTTGAGTGGAGGACTTTGGGGAGGAAGGTGGGGCAGAAGTTGACGAAGAAGATGAGGAGGAGCATGACCAAGGCGGAGATGCCATTGGAGAAGATCTGTGGAGGTGGAGGAGAAGGTGGAGAAAGCGGAAATGTTGTCCAGGAAGTATAGGCCGCCAGTGTAAGACCCCCCCCCCTTTTTTTTTCTCAACCACCGGGGTCTTAGCCCAGAATTGCCGCTTTGCGGTGGCACCGACTCACGGGAAGGCAACCACTACAAAACGCCAATTCTGCCGGCCCTTTTCGATCACAAGAGAGAGAAGCATTTATACAAAAATGTAAACAAGTCCACCGAAACATGTAAATAAGGTGAAATCATAACCAGTCCATCAATAGTAATAAAAGGAAAATAGATAAATGGGCTCAAGACCAGTACATCAGAGTCCTCACTACAAGTCACTCTTCGCGGAAGCTAAGAAAATACTAATCACTCACGGAGCTGGTCGCAAGTGCACCGGTGCTAGACTGTCCCACCTCCATGCGCACCGTACTCCGCTAGTGCTGGTCCCTGTCTCCCATCCGGAGCTCCTGTAATGTTTGGTTCGAAAACCATTAGTCATAAAGACTAAGCCCTATCATCCCCTACCCCTCCCACCACGGCTCCTAAGTACCGGGCGGAGAGGAGGAAAGGGAAGCTACAAAAGTGGAGAATAATCAAGCAGGTGACGGTGGGCCTAACTAGCAAGTTATAATAGGTGAACAGTATAAAAGTGTTGTAATAGGTAGAGCAATTATTAAATATCAAATTGTATAAAAGAAGGCAGCTAGAGAACAGTAAGTAAACAAATAAGTAAGTAAGTAAGTAACCTTAACTTATATGAATACCCATACAAACTTATAAGTTAAGGGGTCTTCTACAAGGCTCCCATCGTATAAAAAGTCCCATACCGATTTATACGTTGGGGTGACGGTTGTATGCAATTATGTGTGTAGTGATATGCTATGCCATGATTCATGCAAGTGCAACACACGCACACGACTCTATGCGCACAGACCTTTAGTTCCCCCTGTTCGGGCAGTTAGCTTCACTCCCAGGAACCTCCGTAGTGGCAAATGGAGACAGTGGGTCGGGCCCCCCACTCCTAGGCGGGCATCCACACTACCAGGCCTAGCCCTCCCGTACGCCCCTAGAAGAACACAACCTAGAGTATCCGCGCACTGCTGCTGGATGTACCCTCCAGACTTTCTTTGGCTAAGTGTCCCACACCGCCGAGTCAGCGTACCGATGTCGGTGTGAACGACGATCAGGTACCGAAGACCCACCACCTTTATTCTGTACTCCAACCCTCGAGCCCTCGGCCCCCCGGACAGTCCTGTCCGTGCATCTACCTTCAGAGCTACTGTCTGAATGGCAACAAGTCCTATTATCCTACTTTCCTAGCTATCGGGGAGTGAGTGTGTGCAACCCTAGTTATACTAGTTGCTCTTTTAATTTATTATCCCTATGGTTTACGTTAGCCCAGGACTGCCCCCGGTATACCCCGTGAAGGGCTCTCAAGGGGCACTAGGAACCAAGACGGCGGCATTACGGCCCGAAGTTCCCTTTCGCAAGGCACTTATTATTATTGGTTGATCTCCCTTAGCCCGATCCCCTTTTGGTTACTTTAGTTCTAACCCTAGAGTATTAAGACTCTTCCTCTTCTTCCCGGGGTGGACGATCTTTCGTCGTTCCCGTACTCCCTTATTCCAACAAGTCTCCCACTAAGGAACCCGATCCTAGTTTGCCCTACCAACCATCAACTATCAAAATTCCGTGGTTTTACTATATGCAGACCACCCTAAGCTATATGAGGTACAAATGGGAGGTACACCAAATTATCTTCCAAACCTCCTATAATATTTACTGGAGGTCTATCATGACATAATTAGCTTAAATCCAGAAATTTATAATTTTCCTATTTAATCTGATATTTATTTAATTTTTCCCAAAGATTGGCCATGGGTAATTTTAAACATGAACTTCATGATATTCTTAAGTAATTGCCACCCAAAAATTATGTTCATTAAATAACAGCAAGATAACCTCAAATACAAATTCTCAGAATTTTATAGAAAGTATTTAACCTCTAAATAATTTATTCAGTATAATCACGTTAATCCTACTTAATGAAGGAAGTACAGAAAGTATTCATCTAAAAATTATAGAAAAATCACTAGTCAATAGTATGATATATAAAAGATCATTGTGCAGAGAATCATAATTTTACTAGCTTGCTAAACACCACTAAAGATTTAATCAAATAATCAAGGTAAAACATACTTAAAGAAGTAAGCCTTAGAATTAATCTTCCAAAAGTCCCATAAAAATTCACAGAGATTTAAAATCATAATAAACGTTCTCTGCTTAAATTTCATCACTTTCCAGAGAGTGTGTATTCCCTAATAAATTTTCTAAGCAATCGTACTACTACTACATCATTAAAAGAAGTATCCAAAATAATGAACATAAAATTCATAGAAAAATATCCAGAGCTTGTACCATCCCTATAATTCACTTTACCCAATTCTTATCACTTTTCAATGGGATTTAGTGTCATTTCCTATCTCTATAAGTTTTGCGCCCTATACTAGGGTTAGACTTTCAGGTATCTCAACAGTCTCCAAATTTACTAAGATTTCATCCAGAGAACTATATTGACCCTATGGTTCTCTTCACCCAATTTCGGGTCAATCTAAGGTCATTTGACCACATGACCTTCACCAACCACCAAGATCCATCCTTAGGGTTTGGCCTTGGCCCTTAGGGTAAACTTACCCCGATCCACCTCAAACTCCATGAGGAGGTGCTAGAGAATATTACTAGCCAGTGGTAAAAATCTCAGCCTCTGTTGAGGCGATCTCACCACTCAAACTTCAAAAGTGCACTTTTAACCTAAGACCCCTTATTAGGGCAAAACTTAGGGTTGATCATTTCTAGTCCAAACCATCTTCAAATGAGATGGAAAATTACACAGAACCTTATGGTGACCCCAGGGACCACTCACCAGAATTTGGGAGGGTTTGGAAATTATTTATTTATCTAATTAAATTCGGCTAGGATTATTGAATTTTTCTAAAAACTATAGAAAAATATTCTCCAAAAATTCTCATTTTTGGATAGAACCTAGATATGTATGAGATTAGAACACACCCCAAATTTCAAGTCATTTTGATGACTGGTTTAGAGTGGGGAATTTTTCTAAGGTCAAGACGGCCCTCTGGATAGACCTCACCAAAAAGGGTGCTGTGGTCTAACCATGATTCCAAATCGAGTGAACTTAATTTTAAATTAAAGTAGACCTCAAGGGCTACATTTTCTATGTTGACCATTTTTCCTGTAGGAGCCTCTAATTATTTTTTCCAAAATATTTAAGGTGACAGATATTTTCATTCAAAAATTGTTTTAAAAATAGAATACAATTTTCATGGCACTGTTCATCTTCTTCAGAGCCCGAACCAGAGGCCTGAGGACTCATTTTCCTGTAGCTTTTCCAAAGCTATTTCCCGGCCATCCAGCCATCTCCCTGGCTGGCCACCTCCACCACCACCTCTTTTGAGGTGAGGGCTATCGTCGGGCGGCGGCACGGCCGCCGGAGAGGCGGTTTCCGGCGAACCCGCCTCCAAGTAATTTTCGGAAAGGCACGAATACGCTCACCCGATCTGGCTCTTTTGAGCCCGATATCTCTCCTAACGATTCCTAAGATCTATCCGCAGAAGAAGAGGGAGGGGAGGACCTTGTTCGCGGGTTGGAGGCGTGCAGAGCGTCGGGAAGCCATTTGCGCGGTGGTGGCGTCGCCGGAAACTCTTCAACAGCAAGGCGGAGGTCTGAAACAGTTTGAGGGAGTGTAACCTTTTCCTCTTGCTCTTTGGAGTCTTTTATAGATCAGCAAATGGGGAGGGGAAAAGATGAAACGTTGGAGATGAAACGTTGGCGGCCATTACTAACACCCTTATGACGTTTCGGTTATGACGAATGGCAGTTGAAAAGTTGGAGGTGAAGAGGTGTTTGCCAGGTGGCAATTTCCTATTGGACCCATTTTTCCTTAATTATTAACATAATTAAAGTAGGGAACGACCCATAAATACTCTTGATTTTCATTGCCGTGGTCAGAATTTATTATGGCGTCGGTTACCGAAATTTCCAACCTGGCTGTCGTTTCGGCCTTGGTCACGGGCGTGACACATGGGTCACGGGCGTGACAGTCCCGGTTAGCCAATTCTGGGTTCGACGATCGTCGAACTGAGATCGACGATCGTCGAAGGGTGGTCACGGGCGTGACACCTGGGTCACGGGCGTGACTGGCCCGTGTGGCCAAATTCTGGGTCGACGGTGTCGAACTGGAATCGACGATCGTCGAGCGTGTCACGCCCTATGTCACGGGCATGACATAGCGGGTCACGGGCGTGACATGCCCGTGGGCCCATTTTGGGTCGACGACCGTCGACCTGGAACCGACGATCATGGTCACGCCCTATGTCACAGGCGTGTCATGGCGGGTCACGGGCGTGACTGGCCCGTGTGGCCAAATTCTGGGTCGACGGCGTCGAACTGGAATCGACGATCGTCGAGCGTGTCACGCCCTATGTCACGGGCGTGACATAGCGGGTCACGGGTGTGACATGCCCGTGGGCCCATTTTGGGTCGACGACCGTCGACCTGGAACCGACGATCATGGTCACGCCCTATGTCACGGGCGTGACATGGCGGGTCACGGGCGTGACCGACCCGTGACCCGATTTCTTGGTCGATTTATTTCAAGTTTTGGGCTCCCTGGGATTCTACCACAACCATCCGACTCCTAGGGGTCTAGCCGGAAATGGGATGTTACAAATCCCAATAAACAAAACAAAGATTTCGTCCCCGAAATCAAGGTTAAGCCTACGGGACTCAAATCGGGAAAATAAGCTTGTAACATCCCATGAGAATTAAAGAAATTACATCCATATGTTATGTTCGCTTTATGCGGTTTCAAGTCTAAGGTTAATTCGTCCACTTAACTAGATATATACACCCCAATAAACAAAAGATTAGCCCCTATTTTTGAAGTTTCAGTTCCTTTGATTTAAAACAGGAAGGCAAATTAATTGTCCAGAGGGGTTGTGAGGTATACCTGACGAAAAAGTTCCGGGTATTTTTGCCGCATCAAGTCCTGTGGCTCCCATGTATGCTCCTCCTGCCCATGATTGTTTCACAGAACCTTGACTAACGGGACCTTCTTCCATCGCAAGACCCGCACTGCTATATCGTCAATCCTGATAGGCTCCAAATCGACTGACCGATCCGAGGCCACTGGGCCATCTGCCGAGGAAATCAGCTGCTCAGGGCGTAGCAGAGCCCTCCGAAGTGAGGAGACGTGGAAGACGTCATGCAATCCCGCTAACTCCGGCGGTAGCTCCAGTCTATAGGCTAAGGGGCCGATCCGCTCCAAAATCCTATAGGGCCCCATATATCTCGGACTGAGCTTCTTCCGCCCGCGAACCCGCGAGACTCCGTGCATCGGCCGTATCTTCAAGAAAACCCGGTCTCCTACCTGGAACTCCACTTGGCGATGCCTCGCATCGTAGTATTTCGCCTGTCTGCTCTGGGCTTCCAACATCCTGTCTCGGATCAATCTAATCTGAGCATCTGTATCGCCCACAAACTCCGAGCCTAGTGCCTGCGGATCCTCATCCTGAACCCATGATAGTGGGGTTCTACACCTCCTTCCGTACAACGCTTCGTATGGAGCCATGCCTATGCTGGACTGATGAGCATTGTTGTACGAAAACTCGACCAGTGGCAGCAATCTCTCCCAAGGCTCGCCACGGTCCAAAATACATAGTCGCAACAGATCCTCCAGTGTACGGTTGGTGCGCTCTGTCTGCCCGTCGGTCTGGGGGTGAAAAGCTGTGCTGAATGTCAACCGGGAACCCAGATGGGCCTGGACTGACCTCCACTCCCTGGATGTAAACCGCCCATCCCGATCTGAAACGATAGTCTTGGGCACCCCATGATAACGCACAAACTGCTCAATGAACCTCCGTACTAATACGCTGACTGGTGCCCCCTTTGCTGCTGGAATGAATCTGGCCACCTTTGTCAGCCTGTCCACTATCACCCAGATCGAGTCGTTCCCCGCACGGGATCTAGGTAGCCCATGTATGAAGTCCATGGCTATATCCTCAAACTTCCACTCCGGCACTGGAAGCGGTTGCAGCAAGCCTGCCGGGTTCCTACACTCCGCCTTCACGAGCTGGCAGGCCTCGCAATGCGTCACAAAATACGTAATATCTTTCTTCATACCCGGCCAATACATCGTCCTCTTTAAATCCTTTACCATCTTGGTGATCCCCGGGTGTACCAAATATCGGCTGCAATGAGCTTCCGTCAAAATATCCTCCTGGATCCGTCCTCCTGCTGGTATGTAGACTCTGCCTCGGAAACACAGGAGCCCATCCCTCAAAGAGTAATCTCCCGTCGTGCCTTCCTCCAAGGCTCGGAATATCGGCTCAACTCTCTCATCCAGCATCTGCCCATCTCTGATGCGGTCCCGAATGTCATCAGTAGTAGCCATCGACCCCAAGTACTCCATGTACAGCTCCGGGTCATCCTCAGACACTAGCGAAATCTGCATCTCCTCGAATGATCTAATCAACTCCAAGGCCATCAGCTGCGGGCCTACTCCTGTCGTACTCGCTCTCCGACTCAGAGCATCTGCGACCACGTTCGCCTTCCCAGGATGGTAGTGCATGGTATACTGGTAGTCCGACAGAAACTCCACCCAGCGTCTCTGTCTGATGTTCAACTCCTTCTGGGTGTCGACGTACTTCAGATTCTTGTGGTCGGAGAAGATATCACAATGTACTCCGTAGAGATAGTGTCGCCAGATCTTAAGAGCAAAAATGACTGCCCCCATCTCTAAATCGTGCACGGGGTAGTTCTGCTCGTGCTGCTTCAACTGACGGGAGGCGTAGGCTATTACGTGCCCGTTCTGCATCAGAACGACACCCATCCCCTGATAGGAAGCATCTGTATACACCTGGAATCCCTCCTTCCCTGATGGAAGAGCAAGGATGGGAGCCGAGGTGAGACGATCCTTTAGCTCCTGGAAGGCAGATTCGCATCGAGGCGTCCATATAAAAGGGGACTCCTTCTTCGTCAGAGACGTGAGAGGGAGGGCAATCTGGGAGAACCCCTCGACGAACTTCCGGTAGTAACCGGCCAGTCCCAAGAAACTTCGAACATCCGTGGCCGACTTTAGCGTTGGCCAATCCCGCACTGCCTGGATCTTTGCAGGATCCACTGCCAGACCTGCTCCACTGATGACATGGCCCAGAAAGGCCACCTCCTTTAGCCAGAATTGGCATTTGCTGTACTTGGCATACATCTCATGCTCACGCAGCTTCCCCAAGGTCAAGGCCAGATGTCTCGCGTGCTCCTCCTCCGTCCTTGAATAGATGAGAATGTCGTCAATGAATACAATGACAAAGACGTCCAGATACTCCTCGAACACCCGATTCATCAAAGTCATGAATGCGGAGGGTGCATTCGTGAGCCCGAACGACATCACGGTAAACTCGTACAAGCCGTATCTACTGCTGAAGGCCATCTTCGGGATGTCCTCCTCCCGAATACGAAGCTGGTAGTACCCTGACCTCAGATCCAGTTTTGAGAACCAATGGGCTCCCTCCAGCTGGTCAAAAAGCTCGTCTATCCGTGGTAAGGGATAAGTATTCCGAACTGTCAACCTGTTCAGAGCACGGTAATCGATGCACAGTCGAAGGGTCCCGTCCTTCTTCTTAACGAACAGCACCGGAGCTCCCCATGGTGAAGAGCTAGGCCGAACGAACCCGGCCTCCACTAACTCCTGAAGCTGGCTTCGGAATTCCACCAACTCCTTTGGGGCCATTCGATAGGGAGCTCTGGATACCGGCTTAGCCCCCGGTACGAGCTGAATCTGAAAGTCCTTCTCTCGGTGTGGGGGTAAGCCTGGTAGCTTCTCTGGAAACACGTCGGCGAAGTCCCGTACTACCGGAATATCTGCAATGGAATCCTTGGCTACGACCGCCTCAAAGAGGACCTGATAAACCTCTTCCCCCTACAGGTGGGCCTTAACGGCCTGCACAGACGATAGCAAGGTACGGGGTGCTGGTACAATACCTTCGATAACAATGAAGGAGTCGCCGTGCCTCACGGTGATCCTCTTCGCCACGCAATCGATCTGGGCATGGTTCCAATAGAGCCAAGTCATGCCCAGGATCAGATCATAATCTGGCATCTTCAGAACCGTCGCTGGTGCCTCAAACGCCTTTCCGCCGATTCTTGCTTCCATATTACAATGAGCAGAGGTCAATATCTCTGACCCGTCGGGTAGGCGCACCCTCATCATCTTCCCGGTGAATGGCTCCACTCCTGCCAGTCCTTTCACGAAATCCTCCGACACGAAGGATTGCGACGCACCAGTGTCAAAGAGGGTGTGAGCGGGCTTGCCGCTCACGAACACTATGCCTGGGGTAATTAAATGTCTTAGTATTCTCATTGTAGTTTATCTTCTCTTAATTTCTAACCAGGTTATGTTTAAAATAGTAGTTTATATGAAGAAAATCTGAAAAGTACTGCCATACCTGTGATAACCTGCTCCGGGTCCCAGGGCTGTGTCAGGTCTAGAGCATACACCTGCTCTCTCTCTGGCCTACGACCTCGATCCTGGAATCCCCATCCTCGGTCCTGTCCTCGTCCGCCAAACTGTCGGGGAGGTGGAGCGCCCTGATGTGCTAGTGGGGGTGCTCGCCCCACAGGGCAGTTCCGCTTGATATGTCCTGGCTGGTTGCACTGATAGCATACCGGTGGCTGCCCTGCCGTCCTTGGCATTTCCAGCATCTGTATAGGCTGGGGAGCCAATACCCCCTGAGTCCTCTGCTCCTGCCCAAACTGCTGACGAGGCTGATCCCCGTTCCTTCTCTCCCCGATAACCTGGCCCCGAGGACGGTCTCTACGACCACCAATCACTGAATCATCAGCCGGTCTCTTCCGATTCTTCACTGTAAGCTGATCCGCCTCTCTCTTCTTAGCCATCTCCAGAATCCTGGCCAGACTCCCCTCTGAAACGAAAAGGAGGGCCTGCCTCATGTCATCCTGCAGCCCCTTATAAAACCTCTGGGCATAGCCAGCATCGTCTAACTGGTAAGCATCCGCATAACGGGCCAGGTGAGTGAACTCCTGATAGTACTCCACCACAGTCCTGTTCCCCTGCCTCAACCGCAGGAACCTATCCTCCAGGTCATCTCTCGCCGACCGAGGCACAAAATGTCCCAAGAGCGCTGCCCTAAACTCCTCCCAAGCAATATCAGCACAGTCCATCCCTGCGAAGGTGGTGTCTAGCTGAGATTTCCACCATCTCTTTCCATGTGACTCTAAGCAGGAGACTGCCAAAGCGACTGCCTCCTCCGTGGGGCATCGAATCCCTGCCAGCATCTCGTAAATAGTGTCCAACCACTCCTCCGTACGTACTGCAGACTCCGTCCCCTGGTAGGATGGAGGGGAAAGTCCCCGGAAGACAGTCATCCAATTGGCCCCGGGGTTTGGCTGTGGGGCCGGGGCTTGCTGAGCTCTGAAGGCCTCCAGGATGGCCGTCAATGTTTGCCCCATCTCCGTCTGCTGGAACGGAACGGGTGCTGGCGGAGTCGGGACCACATTCGGAGCCTGAGGTGTCCCCTGCTGCGATGTAGGGTTCGTCGCAGGCTATAAGCAAAAATTCCATTTGTTAGAGAGCGAATGAATGGAATTTAAGAAGAGTTATGATGGACTTTCACATGTGATTTCCCTTATGGGCACACCACTGCTTCCGCTGCTAGTTTGTCCACAAACTAAGCTCGCACGGGGGTGGCCCAAGGTCTTTGTGGACTACTTCTCTTCGATCGAGGTTTCCTCTGATACCACTTGTAAGACCCCCTTTTTTTTTTCTCAACCACCGGGGTCTTAGCCCAGAATTGCCGCTTTGCGGTGGCACCGACTTACGGGAAGGCAACCACTACAAAACGCCAATTCTGCCGGCCCTTTTCGATCACAAGAGAGAGAAGCATTTATACAAAAATGTAAACAAGTCCACCGAAACATGTAAATAAGGTGAAATCATAACCAGTCCATCAATAGTAATAAAAGGAAAATAGATAAATGGGCTCAAGCCCAGTACATCAGAGTCCTCACTACAAGTCACTCTTCGCGGAAGCTAAGAAAATACTAATCACTCACGGAGCTGGTCGCAGGTGCACCGGTGCTAGACTGTCCCACCTCCATGCGCACCGTACTCCGCTGGTGCTGGTCCCTGTCTCCCATCCGGAGCTCCTGTAATGTTTGGTTCGAAAACCATTAGTCATAAAGACTAAGCCCTATCATCCCCTACCCCTCCCACCACGGCTCCTAAGTACCGGGCGGAGAGGAGGAAAGGGAAGCTACAAAAGTGGAGAATAATCAAGCAGGTGACGGTGGGCCTAACTAGCAAGTTATAATAGGTGAACAGTATAAAAGTGTTGTAATAGGTAGAGCAATTATTAAATATCAAATTGTATAAAAGAAGGCAGCTAGAGAACAGTAAGTAAACAAATAAGTAAGTAAGTAAGTAACCTTAACTTATATGAATACCCATACAAACTTATAAGTTAAGGGGTCTTCTGCAAGGCTCCCATCGTATAAAAAGTCCCATACCAATTTATACGTTGGGGTGACGGTTGTATGCAATTATGTGTGTAGTGATATGCTATGCCATGATTCATGCAAGTGCAACACACGCACACGACTCTATGCGCACAGACCTTTAGTTCCCCCTGTTCGGGCAGTTAGCTTCACTCCCAGGAACCTCCATAGTGGCAAACGGAGACAGTGGGTCGGGCCCCCCACTCCTAGGCGGGCATCCACACTACCAGGCCTAGCCCTCCCGTACGCCCCTAGAAGAACACAACCTAGAGTATCCGCGTACTGCTGCTGGATGTACCCTCCAGACTTTCTTTGGCTAAGTGTCCCACACCGCCGAGTCAGCGTACCGATGTCGGTGTGAACGACGATCAGGTACCGAAGACCCACCACCTTTATTCTGTACTCCAACCCTCGAGCCCTCGGCCCCCCGGACAGTCCTGTCCGTGCATCTACCTTCAGAGCTACTGTCTGAATGGCAACAAGTCCTATTATCCTACTTTCCTAGCTATCGGGGAGTGAGTGTGTGCAACCCTAGTTATACTAGTTGCTCTTTTAATTTATTATCCCTATGGTTTACGTTAGCCCAGGACTGCCCCCGGTATACCCCGTGAAGGGCTCTCAAGGGGCACTAGGAACCAAGACGGCGGCATTACGGCCCGAAGTTCCCTTTCGCAAGGCACTTATTATTATTGGTTGATCTCCCTTAGCCCGATCCCCTTTTGGTTACTTTAGTTCTAACCCTAGAGTATTAAGACTCTTCCTCTTCTTCCCGGGGTGGACGATCTTTCGTCGTTCCCGTACTCCCTTATTCCAACAAGTCTCCCACTAAGGAACCCGATCCTAGTTTGCCCTACCAACCATCAACTATCAAAATTCCGTGGTTTTACTATATGCAGACCACCCTAAGCTATATGAGGTACAAAGGGGAGGTACACCAAATTATCTTCCAAACCTCCTATAATATTTACTGGAGGTCTATCATGACATAATTAGCTTAAATTCAGAAATTTATAATTTTCCTATTTAATCTGATATTTATTTAATTTTTCCCAAAGATTGGCCATGGGTAATTTTAAACATGAACTTCATGATATTCTTAAGTAATTGCCACCCAAAAATTATGTTCATTAAATAACAGCAAGATAACCTCAAATACAAATTCTCAGAATTTTATAGAAAGTATTTAACCTCTAAATAATTTATTCAGTATAATCACGTTAATCCTACTTAATGAAGGAAGTACAGAAAGTATTCATCTAAAAATTATAGAAAAATCACTAGTCAGTAGTATGATATATAAAAGATCTTTGTGCAGAGAATCATAATTTTACTAGCTTGCTAAACACCACTAAAGATTTAATCAAATAATCAAGGTAAAACATACTTAAAGAAGCAAGCCTTAGAATTAATCTTCCAAAAGTCCCATAAAAATTCACAGAGATTTAAAATCATAATAAACGTTCTCTGCTTAAATTTCATCACTTTTCAGAGAGTGTGTATTCCCTAATAAATTTTCTAAGCAATCGTACTACTATTACATCATTAAAAGAAGTATCCAAAATAATGAACATAAAATTCATAGAAAAATATCCAGAGCTTGTACCATCCCTATAATTCACTTTACCCAATTCTTATCACTTTTCAATGGGATTTAGTGTCATTTCCTATCTCTACAAGTTTTGTGCCCTATACTAGGGTTAGACTTTCAGGTATCTCAACGGTCTCCAAATTTACTAAGATTTCATCCAGAGAACTATATTGACCCTATGGTTCTCTTCACCCAATTTCGGGTCAATCCAAGGTCATTTGACCACATGACCTTCACCAACCACCAAGATCCATCCTTAGGGTTTGGCCTTGGTCCTTAGGGTAAACTTACCCCGATCCACCTCAAACTCCATGAGGAGGTGCTAGAGAATATTACTAGCCAGTGGTAAAAATCTCAGCCTCTGTTGAGGCGATCTCACCACTCAAACTTCAAAAGTGCACTTTTAACCTAAGACCCCTTATTAGGGCAAAACTTAGGGTTGATCATTTCTAGTCCAAACCATCTTCAAATGAGATGGAAAATTACACAGAACCTTATGGTGACCCCAAGGACCACTCACCAGAATTTGGGAGGGTTTGGAAATTATTTATTTATCTAATTAAATTCGGCTAGGATTATTGAATTTTTCTAAAAACTATAGACAAATATTCTCCAAAAATTCTCATTTTTGGATAGCACCTAGATAGGTATGAGATTAGAACACACCCCAAATTTCAAGTCATTTTGATGACTGGTTTAGAGTGGGGAATTTTTCTAAGGTCAAGACGGCCCTCTGGATAGACCTCACCAAAAAGGGTGCTGTGGTCTAACCAGGATTCCAAATCGAGTGAACTTAATTTTAAATTAAAGTAGACATTAAGGGATACATTTTCTATGTTGACCATTTTTCCTGTAGGAGCCTCTAAGTATTTTTCCCAAAATATTTAAGGTGACAGATATTTTCATTCAAAAATTGTTTTAAAAATAGAATACAATTTTCATGGCACTGTTCATCTTCTTCAGAGCCCGAACCAGAGGCCTGAGGACTCATTTTCCTGTAGCTTTTCCAAAGCTATTTCCCGGCCATCCAGCCATCTCCCTGGCCGGCCACCTCCACCACCACCTCTGTTGAGGTGAGGGCTATCGTCGGGCGGCGGCACGGCCTCCGGAGAGGCGGTTTCCGGCGAACCCGCCTCCAAGTAATTTTCGGAAAGGCACAAATACGCTCACCCGATCTGGCTCTTTTGAGCCCAATATCTCTCCTAACGATTCCTAAGATCTATCCGCAGAAGAAGAGGGAGGGGAGGACCTTGTTCGCGGGTTGGAGGCGTGCAGAGCGTCGGGAAGCCATTTGCAAGGTGGTGGCGTCGCCGGAAACTCTTCAACAGTAAGGCGGAGGTCTGAAACAGTTTGAGGGAGTGTAACCTTTTCCTCTTGCTCTTAGGAGTCTTTTATAGATCAGCAAATGGGGAGGGGAAAAGATGAAACGTTGGAGATGAAACGTTGGCGGCCATTACTAACACCCTTATGACGTTTCGGTTATGATGAATGACAGTTGAAAAGTTGGAGGTGAAGAGGTGTTTGCCAGGTGGCAATTTCCTATTGGACCCATTTTTCCTTAATTATTAACATAATTAAAGTAGGGAACGACCCATAAATACTCTTGATTTTCATTCCCGTGATCAGAATTTATTATGGCGTCGGTTACCGAAATTTCCAACCTGGCTGTCGTTTCGGCCTTGGTCACGGGCGTGACACATGGGTCACGGGCGTGACAGTCCCGGTTAGCCAATTCTGGGTTCGACGATCGTCGAACTGAGATCGACGATCGTCGAAGGGTGGTCACGGGCGTGACACCTGGGTCACGGGCGTGACTGGCCCGTGTGGCCAAATTCTGGGTCGATGGCGTCGAACTGGAATCGACGATCGTCGAGCGTGTCACGCCCTATGTCACGGGCGTGACATAGCGGGTCACGGGCGTGACATGCCCGTGGGCCCATTTTGGGTCGACGACCGTCGACCTGGAACCGACGATCATGGTCACGCCCTATGTCACGGGCGTGTCATGGCGGGTCACGGGCGTGACTGGCCCGTGTGGCCAAATTCTGGGTCAACGGCGTCGAACTAGAATCGACGATCGTCGAGCGTGTCAAGCCCTATGTCACGGGCGTGACATAGCGGGTCACGGGAGTGACATGCCCGTGGGCCCATTTTGGGTCGACGACCGTCGACCTGGAACCGACGATCATGGTCACGCCCTATGTCACGGGCGTGACATGGCGGGTCACGGGCGTGACCGACCCGTGACCCGATTTCTTGGTCGATTTATTTCAAGTTTTGGGCTCCCTGGGATTCTACCACAACCATCCGACTCCTAGGGGTCTAGCCGGAAATGGGATGTTACACGCAGTCCCAGTAGCAATCGTCCGCTGGGAGTCCGGATCCTGAAAAGAGCAAGTGGTAGAAGTAAAAGTAACAGAACAGTGTAATTGCTTGCATAGAGAGGTAACAGATAATAAGTTGCACGGGAACTTGAGCACGTAGAGAGTATCCTCCAAGCGAAGAGACAGAGTGACATGAACTATCCCCGTCCCATGAACCGATGATGAAGAGCCGTCAGCGAGAGTAACCGGGGGAAACCGACCATGTGTTTCTAGGAGAGAAAAACACTGGAGATTGCCGGTCATATGATTAGTAGCACCGGTGTCGATCAACCATTTTCCTTGAGTAATAACGTGGGCACTACCAGAAGACGTGACCACCGAGGCGAACGGCTTTGAGGAGTATATGGAAGCCATGAAGGGAGGAACAAAAGAACTGCAGCGGTCACGATGACAGTACACCAGCGGCAAGAAGGGCCACGACCAAGATGCAGAGCAAGGCAAAAGGGGACGAAGAGGGAAGCACAAGCCGCACGACTCAACAGGAGGTCGCGGCGACTAACAAGCAGGAGCGGCTAAAGAAAGAGCCGCACAGAGGAGAATAAGCCGCTGCGACTTAGAGATAGGTCGCGGGGACAAGAGAGAGAGCGGCGAAGGAAGAAGGGCAGAGAGGCCGCCTAAACAAGGAAGAACTCGCGCGAATAGAGAGAAATCGCAGCGGTTAGGAGAAAGAGATTTACCGCGCAAACAACAGGAAGCTACGTGGTTAGAAAACTATCCGCGCGGATAGGAAGAAGAAGATCTGCAGCGGTCACGATGTCAGACACCAGCGGCCAGAAAAGCCACGACCAAGCCGCAGAACCAAAAAGAGGGAGAGAAGTCGGGCAGCTAGCAGACAGACCACGCGAACAGAAGTGGAGGATATCGGGAGGCAAAAGGCGAACAAGGCAAAAGAGGCCGCGGAGACAGGTCGCGGCGACTAGAGAAGAGAAGGAGGATGCGGCGATTAGAACAGGTCGCAAGAAAGAAGCAAGCAACAGAAACAGGCCGCGCGAACAGGGCGCAAGCAAACAGGCGGAAGAAACAAGCCGCGGGAGACAGGCCGCAAGAAGAAGAGGCAGGTCGCGCGGACAGGAGAACGCACAGAATCAGGAGCCAAAGATCGAACACTCAGATACCATGTTAGAAACGAACTAAAACAAACCGGAAATAGTATAACTGAAACTTTATTATCAGAAAAAGGTATCTATTACAAAGGTATGCCCTCCCTTATATAGAATGGAGGAGAGATGAGAGAATACAAATAAGAGATGTGAGACTAAAAATTTACAGGACTAAGAGGACTGTACAGAACAAACCGCACAAGCCGCGCGGTTAGACAGAAGGGCTAACCGCACGGCTACCACCAGAGAGAGAGAGAGACCGCAAGGGGAGACCGCCTGAGAGCTCGGCAACCAAACAGCAACAGCACAGCAATCAAACCGCTGAAGGGAAACCGCCAGACCGCGCGGTCTCTAACCCGCCAAGACAGACCGCCAGACCGCCCGGTCTCTAACTTCAACACCCAGTTCGCCAAAGCCTCGTTCGTCAAGCTCTGGGCTGTTCGTCGAGCCCTGGACCGCTCGCCAAGTTCTGACCGCTCAACGAACTCGCGACATGCGAGCAGGGTAAGCCGGGCCCATGCTAGCCAAAGGCTGAGTGGAAGTGGCGAGTGCCAACTCCATCGAGCACTCGCCGCCCTTGCTGAGCAGGGGTTGTTGAGGGCTACTCACCCAATGACCTGTGAAGGTGTTTTTACCATTTTGCCCCCGCTGGCCAGCCCATAGCCAGTTAGAACAACGGAGTTGCACTGTTGGCAGACCCAGTTGGGTTGCACATAGCTATTCAGAATAGCGGAAGTTGGCTATTTGCAGGCCGTTTTCAGAAATCTATAAATAGGACCCAAGAGGTACCTTAGAATGCATACTCACTTGTCTCCTAACCTTCTAGTATTTTTTGAGGTATCTTAGCCCGACACTTGGCTAAGGAGGGGAAGCGCTAAGAGATCTTCTGGGTGTGTGGTGGGTCCTCCGTGTCGGGCCCTTGGGTCAGTCCCTTATTCTTTTTTCCTTTGTCATTTTTCTTACAAGAGAGAAGTAGGTGCGCGATCACCCTTTCTCCAAGGGCGAACTCAATCGAGACCGAATTCTCGATTTCAACATTTTGGTGCGATGAGCGTGGAGAGTGGTCAGCACAGAAAATCTACAGCAAGCTCAATGACAGGAGGAGAAGGACGAGGTTCAGACAGGTCCGACTCGCCGCCCCCACCTCTTGTCATAGTGGGGATGTTCGAAGATTTCAGGCAGGAGGTGCTCAGCCTCGTCAGGATTGCACTCGGCACGCGTGACAAGTGCTCGACTCCGGCAACACCAGTGCTCGCGATCTCGACCCTTGGTGAGGACGCTACCGACAAGCGAGCTGGGAAGGAGGTTGCCGAGGAAGGTAGAGGCGGCGAGCTCCCCGGACGAGGGCTCTTCCCGCGCTCGGCAAGTGGCGGCATGTTCGGTGAGATGGGGGTGCGAGACCCCCCAGATCGCCCAGCAGGGGGAGGCAGCCCCTTCAGCGAGCTGGTCTCTTCTGCCCTAGTTCCAGAGGGGTTCAGGGAGCCAGAGATGTCTTACTACTCCGGGAAGGGAGACCTGGTCCAGCACGTCTAGTGGTTTGAGGATGTAGTCTCGATCTGATAGATGTCGGATGGGTTCAAGTGCATGTTCTTCACCATTACCCTCAAGGAGAAGGCGAGAGAGTGGTTCCACCAGCTGTCGGACAATTCAATTTACTGCTTCGAGGACTTACAGCGGGGGTTCATGATGAGGTTCACCACCTCCAAGAGGATGAAGAAGGAGTCGGAGTCCATGTTCCACATCAAGTAGGGAGTGAACGAGACCCTGGGGAGCTATGTGGATCTATTCTAGGAGGAGGTCACCCAGGTCCAAGAGATGCCAGGGCATACCCTGATGATGGCCTTCACTCTAGGGATGCAGCAGGGTTTCTTCTGAATGGAGAAGAAGAGGGTGCCACCCCTCTCCTATGAGGAGTTGATGGAGAGGGCGGAAAGGGAAGTCTATGGGGAAGCATCGAACCCAGAGTTTGCCCGGAGGTTGTCCAGGTGGGCCACTGAGGAAGAAAGGCCAAAAGGAGGCAGAGGATAGGAGGAGAGAAGAGCTGAACCTTGGCAGAGGGAGCAGCAGTAGTAACAGCAGCAGCCCAGGTGGGGGCTTCAGGAGCCGAATCATCGGCTAGGGTGGAGGCCGGAGTGGCAAGACCAAGGGCCGCAGAGAGGTCACCATGGTGGGATAATCGCTAGGGAGGCCAGGGCCAATTTTACCCTCTAAGTGGGTGGCGAGGCCAAAGACCACCTCTCCCCAACTAGGACCAGGCTATGGCTATAGCCATGAGGGAGAGGAGGAGAGCAGCGCGGAGGAGGAGAAGGGAGGTTAGGGTAGAGCTGCCCTACTATGAATTCCATCAAGAGGAGGGGCACGCCACGGCCACGTGCCCGTAGTTCCTCGAGGTAAAGGAAACAGGGAGCAGCAGCAGCAACAAGGTTGCCGGGAAGTGCGGATCGAAGAAGTCCTACCTCGGGCACAGGAGGATAGGTGTGAGGACCGGGCCGATGTCGGGTCCCGGGGAGGGATCAGAGTGATCCATGGGGGGGATAGAGGTTTCCCGCAAAGCAAGTCTCCACACCATGTATCGCAGGAGCATTGGCTCCACATCCCAGACCCCACCCCGGAGGAGAAGATCACCTTCTCGAGGAAGTATATGCAAGAACATGAGGACCCCTTCTATGACGTGATGGTCATCTAGACAGTGGTCGAGAACTTCACCATCTCCCAGATCCTCATTGACAACGGAAGCTCGATCAACATCATCTTCAAGAAGACATTTGACGCGATGAAGGTGGAGGCCAAGAGGCTGTTGGCCTCGGATGGACCTCTGTTTAGGTTCTCGGGGGAGAGGAAGGAGGTCGAAGGAGGAGTGAGACTCCATGTCACTCTGGGGAGGCAGTACTACACATGCAAGTTCATCATCATGGACGCCCCCAGCAGCTATAATTCCATCTTTGGGCGACCCCTCATCAGTGCCTTCCACTGCATCCCCTCATCTTTCCACCAATGCCTGAAGTTTAACGCCGAGAAGATCTAGGTCCGGGTCCAGGGGGTAAGACCCCATTTTTTTTCTTTTAAACACCGGGGTCTTATGCCCAGAACCGCCGCTTTGTGGTGACACAATCACGCTCGGGAAGGTCGTCACTACAAAACGTCAATCCTGCCGGCCAAATCGATCGTATAACAGTAGCATAAGTAATTATAAACTAGTCCACCATAATCACATGTATATATATAAATCTCCACGAAGGGAGAGGCCACAATAATAATAATCAGAGTACAAAAAGAGGGCTTAAGCCCAGTACATGTAATCCTCACTACAAGTCACTCGCGGAAGCAAAACCAAAACTAAGCGTCACCGTAACTGTCACTGTACTGAGAGAACCCAAGCTAGACTGGTCCATCTCCACCGACTCCGTACTCTACTGGTGCTGCATCTCTGGGTGCTTCTTCCTTTTTGGCCTGCAGTCGCCGCCTCGCAATCCACGTCTGCGTCTACGTCTTCGGCCTCCTGGCTGCTGAGCTGGTGGGATCCCACCCATCAAGGGGCATTTGACCCGTGTATGTCCCGGCTGGTGACAATGGTAACATGGTCACGGGGTAAACTCTGTCAGAAACTGTAAAACCCGTGACCCTTCCATATGGTACACCTAAAATGTTGTGGTTCGAAAACCGTTAGTCTAAAAGACTAAGCCCTATCATCCCCTACCCCTTCCCCCATGGCTCCTAGGTACCGAGTGGAGAGGAAGAAAGGGAAGGACATGAAGGTGGAGAATAAGTGAAAAGCAGGTGACAGCGGACCTATGCTAGCAATTCCATAGTAAATATGACAGAAGCAGAAAGAATGAAAGGTAACCTTAACTTATGTACGGAAGCGCATAAGCCAAGGGATCTTTTGCAGGGCTCCCATCATATAAAGTGTCCCATACACTTATACGTTGGGGTGTCGGTTATCAAACAGCAAGGAGTAGCAAGTAAGTAAAAGCACAAGAAATATAACCATTGATTTATATGGATTACCCCTATAGACCAAGGGGTCATTTTGTAGGGCCTATCGTATAAAATGTCCCATATAATCTTATACTATAGGTGGCAATGCTTATGCTATGACACGCAAATATGCTATGGAATGCGTAAGTAAGTGCAACCCACCCACACGACTCCATGCGCACAGACCTTTAGTTCCCCCTATTCGGGCAGCTAGCTTCACCCCCAGGAACCTCTGTGGTGGCAAACAGAGACAGTGGGTCGGGCCCCCCCACTCCTAGGCGGGTAACAACACTACCAGGCCTAGCCCTTCCGTACGCCCCTAGAAGAACACAACCTAGAGTATCCACGTACTAGTGCTGGCTATATCCACCAGGCTTTCTTTGGCTAAGTGTCCCACACCGTCGAGTCAACGTACCGACATCGGTGTGATCGATCGTCCAGTACCGATGACCCACCACTTTTATGCACATGCAATCATGACAGTTATATTTGTACAAGTTCTCATGTTACCGAGCCTCCATCTCTCCAGGCTACCAAGCATATACCAAGTCCCCGAGCATCCCGCTCCCTGTACTTCCAAATTTATACCAAGTACCAGAGCATCCAGCTCCCCGAACTTCCCATTCACAAACCAGAACATTGACATAACTAGTAGGCCCTTAGACCACGGACCTACTCTACCCATTCCATGCCAATTCTTCTTCCTAAGTGTACAAGTGTAGGTGTGAGGTGCAACTATTATTAGGGTTACTCTTGATCATTTTATTCCTAAGATTTAAGGTTAACCTTGGACTTCCCGAGGTTTACCCGGTGAAGGGCTCGCAACGGTACTAGGAACTATGATGGGGTGAATCCCAAAGCTCCCTTTCCAAGGCACTTATTGTAATTTATTGGTTCCCTTAACCCATTCCCTTCTCATATTACAGCGGGCTAATCCTAGGGTGATATTGACTCTTCCTCTTCTCGGGGAGGGCGATCTTCCGTCGAACCCGATCACCACTTAACACTAGTCAATCTCACACCCTACCCGTCCTGACTTCCAATAATGAACTTGATTTAACTCACCATATCCAAACCAGCAAACTACCAAAATTCCATTTCCCAAGTTCATTACCCACTCTAGTTCAGCTTCTGCAGTTTTACTAAACGCAGACCATCCTAAGCTTTATGAGGTATGCTCGGGGTGGTACTCCAAATTGTCTTCCGAATCTCCTATAATATTTACTGGAGGTCTACCATGACATAATTAGTCTAAATCCAGAAAATAATAATTTTCCTATTTCATCTGGCATTTAATTTATTTATTCTCAGCCTCCCAATGCCCTAGTATGAACATGAAGTGCACTAATGAGCCAACAATAAATCACCATAAAATCAGTAAAAATCCTATGTGGCATTTAAGCAGTTATTTCAAATTTTGAGAAATTTAAGAGGTGTTTAGGCCTACATTTCCTAATTTACCATTTTAGGCCACTTTTACTATATTATGAAGCAAGTACTGTAAATATGTATCTAAAAATCACAAGAAAATTATAGAAGCTTCATGGTCACCTAAAACAATCAGAAACCAAGTCCCATAATTTTTCTATAATATTTGGGCTCTGAATTTATTTTAATGTAAAACACTAATTTTCCTAGCTTAGTGAGGGATGTACTATTTTTAATTGTCTAAACATCTAGAGAAATTTACAGGATGACAATCATGATCTGAAACACCCTCTGACCAAATTTCATAAATTTACAAATAATAAATGGGCATTATTTGTATTTTTGACTACATATCACAATTGGTACGTTAAAGAAGCAAGTATCCAAAATAATCAGATAAAACTCCCAAGAAAAATAAATAAGGTATAACATACTATAAGATTCCCTAATACAAGATTTCATAACATCCCAGTGAATAGAAATTCCAAAATCATCAAAATAAATATCTAGGGCACAATAAGAGTTGTGAATGAAGTACAGTATAAATTAACCCAAAACTCTTAAAAAATTATATCATGGCCATTTAGACCAGAAAATAATCCTTCCCAAATTGTATTTGATTTGTAGATCAGTTGATAGCATAATAGTTCAAATTAAGGATGGTGACCTAAACTAGGGTTAGGGTTTTAGGTGGCCTAACTATCTCCAAATCCCCTAAGATTTTTTCCAGAGAACTATAATGGCCCCATGGTCCTCTCCACCAAATTTAAAGTCAGTCCAAGGTCATATGACCCCATGACCTTCACAACCCTAAAAATCCCCATTAAGGGACTTACCCTAGGGTTCTAGGGCTACCCTATCCCAAACCACCCCAAATTACATTGGAGGGTGTGTCATGCCCCAAAAAGCCAATGGACAAAATATCAGCCTCTGTTGAGGTTGTTTGACCACTGAAATCCCAAAAGGAATGAATTGACCTAATTAACCCTATAAGGGCCAACCTAGGGTCGAGTTAAAAATCAATCAAAACACTTCCAAAAGAGGTGGAATTTTTACCAGAGTTCTAACATTCCCCACAAGACCTTCCACCCAAATTTGGGCAGATTTTGAGGTGTTTAGGACACCTAATTAAATTATACATGAATTATTAAATTTTTACAAAAAATATTGAAAAATATTCTCCACAAATTCTCATTTTTGGATAGTCCCTAGGTATAGTTAGGATAGACTCCCTGCCCAAATTTCAGAACATTTGGGCAAAGGATGAAAGGTGGGCACACCTTTTTGTCTCTGCCTAGCTCTAGGTCTAGACCCCATCAAAAGAGGTGCCCTGGTCAAACCAGTTGACCAAATTGACCCAAATTAATTTTGAAATGTAGTAGACCCATAGGGCTACAGATTTCATGTTGGTCACTTCTACATAAAAAGCCTCTAAGTACCTCATTAAATAGCATAAAAGAGAGCTTGATAAATCACTACATTTATATATAAATATAATAATTTAGTATTATAGGTTACTTTTCATCTTCTCAAAAAGCCCGAACCAGCAACCTAAAATGCTCAAAACCTGTAGCTTTTCTAAAGCTATTTCCCGGCCACCCAGCCATCTCCCTTGCCGGCCACCACCACCACCACCTCTGTTGAGGTGAGGGCTACCGTTGGGCGGCGGCACGGCCGCCGGAGAGGCGGTTTCCGGCGAACCCGCCCCATGAAATTTCGGAAAAACCATGGAAACGCTCACCCGATCCAGCTCTTTTGAGCCCAATATCTCTCCCAATGATTTCTAAGATCTATCCATAGAAGAAGAGGTAGAGGAGGACCTTATTCGAGGTTTGGAGTCCAGCCGATCGTCGGGATGCTATTTGTGCGGTGGTGGCGTCGCCGAAGTCCTTCTATATCGCAGCACAAGCTTCAATCCGTCGGGTCAGGGTGGGAAACTTCATCTCTGAGCCTAAGGGACCTTTTTAAAGGGAAGAAATGGGGAGTGGGCAGTTATAGGCTGTCCGGCCATTATTGCCTCTTCAAGAGCAAGCTCGGCCATGGTGGAGGGGAGCTGAAACGGCTTGTAACACCTGGAGGAGGGCTGGAAACTCCTCCTCTCCCTGAGAGGAGTTGAATCAAGCCATTTCAAGGGGAAGAGGGAAGGCCACAGCATCAAATGCCATTGATGGCCATGAAGGCTGGGGCTCAGCCATGGCTGGAGGAGGAAACGACTGCCACGTGGCACAGCCGGTCAAACTTCATAAAATAAGACTTAACTAAGTCTTAATAAGAGAAAACAGCCCAAAAATGCATTCTGGCTCACTTCCTAGACCGACCCGGTTCAGCTGAACCAGCACACAGCCAAAAAAAAGATGCCAGAAAAATTCTAAGTAAAATGGCGTTGAGTGAGCTCTGCTCACTTAACGCCATCCATGCTATGGTGTTGAGTTAGCTCAGCTCACTCAACGCCATCCCAGTTATGGCGTTGAGTGAGCTATGCTCACTCAACGCCATCAGAATTTCCTCCCAGACTATTGCGTTGAGTGAGCTCAGCACACTCAACGCCATCCGGATTATGGCGTTGAGTGAGCTCTACTCACTCAACGCCATCCAAAATAAGCCCCTTTTAAACGATGGCATTTGTTGGAACCCTAGGTTTTGATTTGAGTTCAGTCCTCTCTTTCTGTCTCTTGACCCAAGATTTATCTATGGTCAAAGGTTAGCTGATAGGTTAGATTCTCTAGTTGTGTAGAATTGCTTTTTCAGATGAATATTTGGTTAAGTAGTTTTTCGTTCGACTATAGTCGAACGTCGCTCGACTATCGTCTATCGGCTGATCGACGATCGTCTATCAGTTGGTCGACGTTCTGTCTGCATTGATAGCTCAACTATCTGTTGATAGGTTGACTATCTGTTTGCTTTGGTAGTTCGACTATCTGTCCTGATAGTTCAACTATCTGATAGCTCGACTATCTGTTGATAGGTCGACTATCTGTTTGCTTTGGTAGTTCGACTATCTGTCCTAATAGTTCAACTATCTGATAGCTCGACTATCTGTTGATAGGTCGACTATCTGTCCGCTTTGATAGTTCGACTATCTGTTGATAGGTCGACTATCTGTGTTGCTTTGATAGGTCGACTATCTGTTGATAGGTCGACTATCTGTTTTTCTGTGATAGGTCGACTATCTGCTTGATAGGTCGACTATCTGTTTCGCTTTGGTAGTTCGACTATCTGTCCGGATAGATCGACTATCTGATAGCTCGACTATCTGTTCTGATAGGTCGACTATCTGCTGAGGTAGTTAGACTATCTTCTTTGATAGTTCGACTATCTGGATCGTTCGACTATCTGTCCGATAGGTCGACGATCTCCGTGCGTCGGTCGACGATCTCCGAGGGTCGTTCGACGTTTTGCTGTTTGTTTTAAAATAGTTTTGTCGTCTTCTATGATGTGACTAATTTCATATTTATTTTGGCATATTTTATAAAAGATTATCTGAATAAATTGTGATATTATTTCCATGCAATATCAGTTCAATTCTTTATGCATGAGCTAATCTTTTTTGACAAAGTTGTTTGTCTTATAGCTGAGATATGATTTCTGCCAGGCTGTCCTTTATAGCCGTTAGACTCAAAAAGTCTTCCTTGGCTGTAAAGAGTCTTTTCTGATGTGACTTTCTCTTATATTATTTCATCAGAAGTATTTGCAGCTTCTTAGAAAGCTTTATCCTAATATAGGATATCTGTCTGCAGTATTTTTGTTTTGCTTTATGCTTTTTGCAGCCCAGCTTGCAGAGTTCAGAAGAAGACAAGTTTCAAACTCAAGTAAGAGCTGTTGCTGCTGCTGCTATATAAAGACCTCCTTGAGGAAAGAAGAAAAAAAAAGACGAGTCCACATAGCAAAAATCAAGTTCATCCAGGAAAAAGGAATTCAAAAGCTAACAAGCTTAAGAACTTACAGTCTCCAAACTGCTCTCAGCTCTTTCACATCTAACTGAGAAGAAGTTCAAGTTCTTCACTCTTCTTCAACCTGAGTTCTCCTGCTTACAGGAAGATCTTCACTCAGAGCCTTTTGAAGAAGAAGAAGAAGAAGATAGCTGCCTGAAGAAGAAAATCTTATTTCATATTATTTTATCTTCTTGTAGCTTTTTTCCTTCAGTATTTTCTGAAGTGTTTCTGCACTGAAGCAAGACTTCACCTGGACGTTCTTTTAGCCAGGGGGAGCCTTGATTCTTTTAGAGTTCTCTAGCTCAGTGCAAGTTATTTTGCTTCTCTAATCTATTGTAAAATAGAGAAGACACCTTAACCTCCTTTCCCCCTCCTGTACAGGGTTATTACTCCCTTCAAAAGTATCCCTTAGTGGCAGGGCACTGATGAGTCCCTATTTTATACTATATTTTGGACTCATCTAGGCCTATTTCCATGTCTTTGCACACCGTTTAGCGCCATTTGCACTCCTTTTGGTTCGCTACGGTTTTCCACGCCCTGTGCACCTTTTTTGCCCATTTCCGTGCTTGTGTGCATTTACTTTCTTGCTATGTTTATCACTGTTCGCTGTGGCTGCCGCGATCGATGCCCCGTGCAGTTTTCCTGCAGGTTTGGGGATCGTGAGGGCATTCGGGATAGGCGTTTCACTATTTTTGGCAAAGGAGTCAGTGGTCGTGCGTTTTTGCCCACGCACGACCATCGACCTCCTGGCGCACGATCACTGATCGTGCGCAGCCCGGTCTCATTTGTGAAACTCTGTCTTGAACCTTCCGCACGATCACTGCCATACCGCGCACGACCACTGCTCGTGCGCCGACGATCGTGCGCAGTCATATCCATTTTGCAAAAGTCTGTCTGGCTATTTCCGCACGATCATCAGCCTTGCCTCGCACGATCACTGATCGTGCGCTGCTGATCGTGCGCGACTACTAATTTTCTGATGCAGGTCTGCAGGTTGCTCACGCACGGGCGCTGACCTTGGTCGCGCACGACCACTGGTCGTGCGCCAGTGGTCGTGCGCGCTATTTATTCTGCAAGCTATAAATACGCTGTTCCGCGAATTAGGGCGAGACAATCGTTACGGAACCTTCGCCATTCCGCCGTTTTCGCCCTCCAGCAGTCCCATTCACCTCCACCTCCATTCCTACCAACGGGAGGACTTTCTCCCGTGATTCCGAAGCATCCCTCATCCTCCTGCGATCCTCCGGCCATTAAAGCTCTTCTCCAAGTTCTTCACCGAGGAAGACGACGAAGCTTGCCTCAAGAACGGACTTAAAGGCCACCGAAGTGACAGCTCGGCGGTACCGGAAGCCCTCCACGGACTGCGCTTGGAAGCGGTTTGACAACCCGCACCTCCGGCCAACACCCGCGAAGGATCTTCACTCTTGTGGTTTAGCTTTCTCCAACCTTTCTTGTTGTATGGTTTATGTATGCATGTATGAACGGATTAATCTCTTTTGCAATGAAATGTTTATGCTTTCATCTTGCTTGTGAGATTCGTTGTTAATGCGCTCCGCTCTCTTTCGTTCATTCCACGCCTTTGCTTCACTTCATTTCACTTCACATCACACACTTCACTCACTAGCTTACCGCCCACTCGCCCACCGAAGTACGGCATCGCGGCCGCTACATCCATCTCGCCTTGCGAAGCGGTGATTGCGACCCGCAAAGCTCTCGTTAGTGTAATCGGTCGTAAGACCACCAACCAAAGCCCCTTTCTTTTTCTGTTTATTTCATTTAACTCTCATAACGATAGTTTCAGAGTCTAAATCGTTCGACGCCAATTGCATTCCTCAAGAGACCGACATCCGGGGATTCATTCCCAACTTTATTACTTGAGCGACCGGTACGCTTGCCGTATTTTACGCGCATCAAGTTTTTGGCGCCGTTGCCGGGGAATGCAACTGTTGTACGATTATGATTTCTGAAAATATTGGTATATGAGTTAATTTGTTTTGCTCTGTTCATTTCTTTTCTCATCTGCTGTAGTACATTGTCGGAATTGTAAGTTTTGCGCGATGAATATTTGCAAAGTAGTTGCTTCTGTTTGACTTTGATATTTCCGCAATGTGGGCCAATTTCAATATCCGTTGCCCTCATTGTGGAGATGTCTCGCATGCAAGTGATAGATGTCCCCAGAAGTATAGTCCCCAGGAAATTCACGACTCTACGTCTCGTAGACATAAGCCGGTCATCCACCGACCCGCGGAGCCATTACCGCACTACTTTTTCTCGGCTTCAGCAAACGCTTCACCGCGGAAGCCGGCTAAGCAGTGCATCTTTTGTCGAAGCTGGGATCATGCATTGAAGGATTGCACTGCTTATTTGGCTGAATTGGAAGTGGATAATGAGCCGGACTTCCGGATTATTCCCACTTCCACCGTGAGCAGCACCCCTTCAGCCTCGGGATATGCATCGACGCCGTCTCCATGTTTTGGAGAAAGCACTTCCGGTACATGCCCTGATGCTTATGTTGATCCCCATCCCGGCATGGATACGTATACTTCTGATGAACATGCATCACCTAGCATCGAGTCCGGTTGCGAAGAGCCAGTTCTTGACTTCCCGTTGAGTTCTGTACCTTCACCTTCTTCTTTGCACAATATTCTGTCTTTTTCTGATATTTCTGTTGAGCTTGGTTCGCAGGTGGAACCTAGCAGTTCCAGTTTTCTGTCAGATCCTGCTGCGGAGGACAATTCCGTGGTCGAAGTTGCTGCTTTTACCCCACGTGAGGATGTTCAATGCACGGACGAAGTGGAGGCTGCGCTAGGAACTTCTTGTCCCATCCTGAACAGTGATGTTCAGTTTTCTATAATTCCACCAATGGGGGATGATTCCGGGACCATCTCCAAGATTGAGGATCTTTTATGTTATTCTTCTGATTTATTTCTTGACCCTGTTCTTGTTTCCACATCCCTGCAGGACCCCATCGTGGAACCGGTTCGATCAGTACAAGGGCCTGTAATGCGGCCTACGACTGCTAGAAACCATTTGCAGGTGGTGTTGGAAGCGACGAGCTTCACAAGTTATTTCCTGCCCATGCCTGACATTTATGACAGGTATACTTATACAGGTAGTGGGGCATTTGCTCTGTCTCCATACCGGTACCCGCTACCAAAATGCGTGCTTGAGCAATTGCCTGAGCATTTCTATTTTCATACGCCAATCAGCTAATACGTGTTTAGAAGTTGAATAAGTCCTGTTGGGAGACAGAAAACCCAATAGTTATCTAGGTAGCTTGTTCTTTTCTTTTCTAGTAGAATTTTAGCAATTTGTTTCTTCTTTTCCAATCTCAATGTTTGTGGTAGCTCCGCCTCATTTCCTTATCTCCCGTGCGCACCCGCAGCGTTATCCGAGCGATCTTGGTATAAAACTTGGTGCCTGTAATTTTAATATATCGCGCACGACCACTGATCGTGCGCGCTATTTGATTTCGCACGATCACTGGTCGTGCGGACGGCCCAGTTTTTATAAAAGGACCCCTCGGGCGACGCTGAGCGTGCGCCCTAATCTCTCGCTCCCAAGCTTTCGTCGTGCGTCGGTCTCCTGAGCTTCCGTTTCCCCCTCTTCTTCTCCGGCAAATCTCCGAGAGATTTCTTCCCTCCTCGCTCCACCGGATCTTCCTCTTGCAATGGCTTCTACCTCTAACCGCAGGGCTGTCAACGCCTACCAGCGCTCCACTCCGGCTCAGGTGCTGCAGAGGATGGCGGCATTTCAGAAGGACACCCACCAGCGCCGGTTTACTGATTTGAAGGACAAACCCTTCCTCCCTCAACGTCTTGTGGACTGGGAGGAGTTAAGGTCCATTGGCGACAGCGGTGTTCTTGCGGATTCCATCCTCCACCTCTACTCATTTGACAAATGGAGCCACGTTTTCGAGTGCCGCGAACCCGGCTTCAGAGAGCTCACTTTGGAGTTCCTCTCCACGTTTGAGTGGGAATGCGACACTCGCGGCTATCGCCCTGTTGATTGCTCCTTCCGGATTCGGGGACGGGTCATTTCCATGACCATCCATGAGCTTGGCGTCCGAGCCGGATTCTACTCAGATGCTTCGGAACCACAAGGTTTAGGGTCCGGCTTCCCTGAAGGGTCCTCCCATGGGTCTGCTTGGCGCGAAATTACCGGTTCCGACGAGGAGTATGTGGCTCGGAAGGCCAAGTCGACCAAGATCATTTCCCCTGCCTTACGGTATCTTCAGCATCTTCTTAGCCACTCACTCACGGCGCGGTCACTTAGTCAGAATGTGGTTGGGTGGCAGGATCTAGTTTCACTTTATAGCATGCTCCGTCGGGAACCCATCCATCTTGGTTATATGCTGGCGACATTCTTCCATCATGTGGCTACTTATCGCCTTGCCGGCGCGATCGGTGGTGCTTACTACATCACGCGCATCGCCAAGAATTTGGGAGTTTGGGATAGTTTGCCGCCGATGGAGCAGGTTACCTCCCCTTCCGTCATCACCCGAGCCAACATGGTCAGTTTTCATCTGCTGCGTGTTATTGGGAGGCGATCCGATCGTCGATTCGAGATTGTTATGCCAGGTGACGCCCGAGGAGCTTTGCAGGAGGACGAGGATGAAGTTGCTCCCGAATCTTCCGCCATGGGTAGGCGGAGAGCTGCAGGAGGCACTCAGCCACGTCGTTCTCGGCCACCATCTGCTGAGCCGGAGAGGCAGCCCGACCCTCATTTCAGTGCTACGCAGGGTCAGAACATTCCATTCTTGAATGAGCGGCTCGCGGATATTGAGGCCTCCCAGTTGTGGATGCAGAACCTGGTATATCAGCAGGCTTTGCGTGGTGGCCTAAACATCCCTCCGCCGCCGGTTCGTTCCGCTCCCGCTCCCCGCCCGCCGCCCGTTGAGATCGACAGCAGCGACGAGGAATGAGTGCAATTCCTCTCCCCCACTGCTACCTCTGCATTTTATTGTTGGAACATTTTGAGCTTTATTTTATTTTGCTGCATAAACATTATATACAATTGCTAATACAGGTATTTGGTCCACCTTAAGGACGGTAAACAAAAGGGCTATTCGGGAGACAACCCAAGCTTGGACCTTTTGGTCCCCTTGTTTATGTTTGATTTTAGTTTATGCTTTCTATTTTTTGTATTTTCTCTTGTTCGGCCTAATTCGCAGGTTCAGCTTATCCTTTGTGCGATGCAGCACTGCCCGCGAATCATCATGCAATCTTCTGGCATGCTCCCCTCTTTGGAGCATTGGTACTCTCTCTCGCTTCAGATTTCATTTTCTGGTTGAATGTTTATTTTTCTTGCTTATGTTTTCATTCAAGTCTGGGGGGAAAAGCCGCTTGTGCACTCCACGAGCACATTTAATTTCGCATGCCAGTAGTTTTCCTTTTACGCTTCATTATGTTAGATTCCTGTTGCACACATCTGCACCCACATGAGCGCGCACTCTTACCACGCGCGCGGCTCGGGTTGAGTACTTATGTTGTGTAAGTTTTAAGATTGTGGTGCTGACGTAGGATTTTGTCGTACAGTAGTTCGAAACTCGTGCAGTGCTCCTAATCGAGTGCTCACGTTGTGTAGGAATTGTATAGAGCTAGTTTCTTCTCATGCTTGCATTTTATATTTTTTTCTATATTCGTAAATACTGTCTGTCCTACTCAACTTCTGAATCCGGAGTGATCTCGCGGTAGTGTAGGCATGTGTGTAAGCGTCGCTGGCTTTGTTTTGCTCGAGTCGGGAGGACGGATCACTTTTCTCGGTGGCTAAGAACTTGCCCCAAGCGACTTTCGAAGCATTGGTGCCCGGTTAGTCGAGCGTGAGCGTGACGTAGGCCATCATTTTGGCCCGGTTGATCCTTGCACCCGTCCTAACATAGCCCTCGCTAGCCCCGTTGAGCCTACCTTCCCTTTTGATCAGCTCCACATGCAAGTCACCAGAGCCTCAAGCCACTCCTAGTCGCACACCCGCGTTGAGCTCTTGTTTCGTTAATTTCTCGTTGGGTTGTTGTGATGGGCGGATTTTGTGAATGTGTGGATATGCCGCAAAGTTTATAAATGCTGAATTATTGAGAAAAGAAAAGAGAAAAGAAAAATGTGACCAAGAAAAGAAAAGAGAAACGAAAAAGTATAAATGAAAAAAATCTGAAATTGAGAAATTTGTTTTATGGTAGGTGGTGCACCCACTCATGTTGTAAAAGCTCAGTTTGGGGGTGTGGTGCACTCGCATTCTTGTTGTTAGCGAGAATTCTGATGTGTGCGAGCTCCGTTGGGTTGTGCGTAGCCTTCGTCTTCATCTTGTCCATCCATACCTACATCTACACCCAAGCCCCACTCTTCACCTCAAGTCCTACGGATTTACGCTCGAGTCAAACCCGCATCGTGGAGAAAGTGCGAACGGGCAAGCATATGGCCCCCGACATTGGTGGATTCCTTTGGAGGTGATCATGAGCCCCGGTCTTTGGCAATACCTCGCCATCCGACTTGCCTACTTTCTGCCTTCCCATGACCGTGCGATTCTCCGGAATTCATTCTTTGAGTAGTGACAGTATCTATTTACGTTTTTCGAAAATTATAAATTGCCTTGCATGATTAGAAACTCTTTCTATTATATTTTTTTTACGCATGTGAGCTTCTCGATTTCTCGTCCTACTGTAGGTTGTAATTACTACGTCAGCTAGCCGTTTTAGAGCCCACAACGTGATTATTTGCCCGGGACGTGCAAATGGTTAAGTTTGGGGGTGTGATGAGTCCCTATTTTATACTATATTTTGGACTCATCTAGGCCTATTTCCATGTCTTTGCACACCGTTTAGCGCCATTTGCACTCCTTTTGGTTCGCTACGGTTTTCCACGCCCTGTGCACCTTTTTTGCCCATTTCCGTGCTTGTGTGCATTTACTTTCTTGCTATGTTTATCACTGTTCGCTGTGGCTGCCGCGATCGATGCCCCGTGCAGTTTTCCTGCAGGTTTGGGGATCGTGAGGGCATTCGGGATAGGCGTTTCACTATTTTTGGCAAAGGAGTCAGTGGTCGTGCGTTTTTGCCCACGCACGACCATCGACCTCCTGGCGCACGATCACTGATCGTGCGCAGCCCGGTCTCATTTGTGAAACTCTGTCTTGAACCTTCCGCACGATCACTGCCATACCGCGCACGACCACTGCTCGTGCGCCGACGATCGTGCGCAGTCATATCCATTTTGCAAAAGTCTGTCTGGCTATTTCCGCACGATCATCAGCCTTGCCTCGCACGATCACTGATCGTGCGCTGCTGATCGTGCGCGACTACTAATTTTCTGATGCAGGTCTGCAGGTTGCTCACGCACGGGCGCTGACCTTGGTCGCGCACGACCACTGGTCGTGCGCCAGTGGTCGTGCGCGCTATTTATTCTGCAAGCTATAAATACGCTGTTCCGCGAATTAGGGCGAGACAATCGTTACGGAACCTTCGCCATTCCGCCGTTTTCGCCCTCCAGCAGTCCCATTCACCTCCACCTCCATTCCTACCAACGGGAGGACTTTCTCCCGTGATTCCGAAGCATCCCTCATCCTCCTGCGATCCTCCGGCCATTAAAGCTCTTCTCCAAGTTCTTCACCGAGGAAGACGACGAAGCTTGCCTCAAGAACGGACTTAAAGGCCACCGAAGTGACAGCTCGGCGGTACCGGAAGCCCTCCACGGACTGCGCTTGGAAGCGGTTTGACAACCCGCACCTCCGGCCAACACCCGCGAAGGATCTTCACTCTTGTGGTTTAGCTTTCTCCAACCTTTCTTGTTGTATGGTTTATGTATGCATGTATGAACGGATTAATCTCTTTTGCAATGAAATGTTTATGCTTTCATCTTGCTTGTGAGATTCGTTGTTAATGCGCTCCGCTCTCTTTCGTTCATTCCACGCCTTTGCTTCACTTCATTTCACTTCACATCACACACTTCACTCACTAGCTTACCGCCCACTCGCCCACCGAAGTACGGCATCACGGCCGCTACATCCATCTCGCCTTGCGAAGCGGTGATTGCGACCCGCAAAGCTCTCGTTAGTGTAATCGGTCGTAAGACCACCAACCAAAGCCCCTTTCTTTTTCTGTTTATTTCATTTAACTCTCATAACGATAGTTTCAGAGTCTAAATCGTTCTACGCCAATTGCATTCCTCAAGAGACCGACATCCGGGGATTCATTCCCAACTTTATTACTTGAGCGACCGGTACGCTTGCCGTATTTTACGCGCATCAGGCACCTGATCAAAAACCTGTGTTGGTTTTTAGACACCTGATCAAAAGTCTAAAGGGTTTCTTGATCTACCTAAAGCAGATCTTGTTGGTGGCAGGGCACCTGATCAAAAACCTGAGTGGATTCCTACCTTGTTGGTAAAAGAGTGGACGTACCCAAGTTGTTTGGGGAACCACTATAAATTCCTTATGTTGTCTGGATTGTCTTGTTTAATTACTTGCATTGTGGCTGTGATTAGATCTTAACTAGGTTTTCTAGTTGCTGTTTAGGTTTCCAAGCCTTAACTGTAATTACAGTTGGCTGCCTTTTTGTGCACAACACTTGTGTTAGGCTCTAAGGTTTAATCTCAAATATCTATAACCTTCATTCCGCATTTAACTCCAAGGGAGTTGAGTAGAAAGTCAACTTTGCTAGTGCAATTTTTGATTACTCTATTCACCCCCCCCTCTAGAGTAGTATCTATCCCTTCTCTTTCAATTGGTATCAGAGGGAGGTTGACTGACTGAATAGGCTAACACCTAAGTCACAAGATCCTGATAGATACCAAAGTTTATAGATATTCACTTTCACTATCATGGCCCAGTCCAAGGATTATTCTAACACCAGACCTCCAACATGCAACTTAGCTAAGTTTGGCATCTGGAAGGCAAGGATCAAATTATATATGAACTCTATTGATGAAAGTATTTTTGCTTCTATTTTGACAGGTCCACCAAGAGCACCTGCTGCTGCTACTGCCTCATCATCATCTGATATGAGTGCAGTGCCTCCTCCAGACTACAATGATGAATACAAAAAGACAAAGATAGCAGATGCTAAGGCAATGAACATTCTGGCTCAGACAATGTCTGATGAAGTATTCCAGAAGGTTGCTGTCTGCTCCTCAGCAAAAGCTATGTGGGACATACTGAACCAGATTGTAGCTGGTTCAGCTGATGAAAGGAAGGACAGGAGGTCCAACCTTATCTCATAGTATGAGAATTTCAAGAAAACTGATGCTGAATCAGTTGAAGGAATGTATACAAGGCTCAGCTCAATCATCAATGAGCTGAGGACCCTTGACAAGGATATTTCATTGACAGAGGTCAATGATAAGATTCTTATGTGCTTCCCTAGCACATGGGATCTGAGGATCAGGCCCATCAAGGAGGCCAGAAGCACAAATGAAATCTCAACAGAAGCCCTTCTCGGCAAGCTCAAGTCTTTTGAGCAAGTGCTGAAGTCCAGGGAAGCTGAAGCTGAAGCAAAGACCCCAACTCCTACATGAAAAGAGCAAACCCTTGCTCTTAAAGCTGCTGAAGCTTCTGAAGGAAGCCAGTCCAATGAGGAACTGATGGCATTATTTGCCAAAAGGTTTCTCAAGATGGGAAGGAAGGAATTCAAAAAGAAATCTTCAAAGTATGAAGATAAACCAAGGTATGATCGTACCCCCTCTAAAGAAATAATTTATTATGGTTGCAGGAAGCCTGGACATATTCTTCCAGATTGTCCAGAGGAAAAGAACAAAGATAAAAGAAAAGACAAGGATCAACACAGGAAGCATTCCAAGCCATCCTCCTACAAGAACAAAAAGAAGGAGAGAGGCTTTGTTGCTGAAACCTGGAGTGATTCGGATGAGGAATCCTCTTCCTCAAGCTCCAGTGTGGATGAAGAATAAAAGAAGGCAAAAGAAGTTTGCCTGATGGCAATTGATGCCTGCAGCAATCACTCAGCTGCAGAGAATTCAGATTCTGATGAAGAGATGCCAACTGAAGATGAGGTATTATCTTCTTATGATTTTACATCTGTAGAATTTAAATCCTTATGTTTAGATTTAATCAGTTCTGAAAAAGAGATTAAAGAACTTAGACATAGGATAGCTGAATCAGAAATCATATCTATTGAAAACATTAAGTTAAAGGAAGATCTCACTAACTCTAGTGAAGAAATTAAATTTCTTAAGAATGAATTAGCCAAGTCCAAAAGGTTAGAAGAGTCTCTGAATGGTAGAAGCCTTAAGTTGCTTGAAATAACCAACATGTCTAACACTAGGTCAGGCAATAACAAATTAGGCTTAGGAGCATCTTCTAGTGAGCCCCCAATCATTCTTAAAAACCAACTTTCAACTCCAGTGAATTTTATTTCATCTAGTGGAATAAAAAACACTGAGCAAGTCAATCAAGTAAATAGAGCTTTAAATAAAGCTAAAAGAGAGAAAAGAAAACAGAAATTTAAGGAATTACAAAGGGCGTCGAACGCTGCTCGACGATCGCCGACCCAATGGTCGAACGAAGATCGACGATCTGGGTACCAATCGTCGAATGTCGATCGACGCTTTCAACAAGAATTTCAAAATTTCAACCAGAACCTTAGAAACCCGAATATGAATAGAAACCCTAGGTTCATTAACCCATCATCTGCATGGAGAATCCCACCTAGGAGATCTTACCCATTAGGTTATCACCCTCAGCCTGCTTATTCATTTATTTCCAGTTTTTCTTATGTGAAAAACAAGGGACCCAAGGTTACCTGGGTCCACATTGTTTAAATTGATTTATTTGCAGGTGAAGAACTATCCTATCACTCAAAATAAGTGGTATTTGGATAGTGGTTTCTCCAAGCACATGACAGGAAATAAAGAACATCTGTCAAGGTTCAAGGCAAAGCTTGGCCCAAAGTTAATTTTTGGAGATTCAAGCTGTGGTCAAACTGAAGGCTATGGCAGGATGACAATTGGAGCTGTTACATTCAAGAGAGTTGCTTATGTGACTGGACTGAAGCATAATCTAATTTCAGTAAGTTAGTTATGTGATGCTGGATATCAGGTATCATTCTCTAACTCTCTTTGTAATATTACTTTAAATAATAATGTTGTATTAGTAGGCATTAGACAATGTAATATTTATTTAGTAGATTTTAATTCAACTCATTCTGAAATCTGCTTTTTTAATGAAGTAACAAATAACAATACTCTTTGGCATAAAAGGCTTAGCCATGTTAACCTCAAGAATATATCTAGGTTATCTAAACACAACCTTATTAGAGGTTTACCTTCTTGCCCCTACAAGAAGGAGAGCCTATGCAAGCTTGTCAACTAGGCAAGCAAACCAAAAACTCATTTAAATCAGTAAATAAAAGTGATTCTCCTAGTATCCTGTATTTATTACATTTGGACCTATTTGGCCCAATAAATGTACAGAGTTTAGGAGGGAAGTATTACACCCTAGTCATTGTAGATGACTTCTCTAGATTCACTTGGGTGTTCTTCTTGAGAACTAAGGCTGATAACTCCAAAGCCATTATAGACTTTCTATTATGTGTGCAGACTGAGTACTCTACTCATGTGGCCTTGATCAGAAGTGATCAAGGTACTGAGTTTGACTCTCTTCTCATGCAAGAATTCTGTGAGAGAGAAGGTATCAAACATAGCTTCTCAGCTCCTAGAAATCCCCAACAAAATGGGGTAGTTGAAAGGAAGAACAGAACACTAATTGAAGCTGCTGGCACATTGTTGACAGATGCTAATATGCCTCTTTCCTATTGGGCAGAAGCTGTTAGTATAGCCAACTATGTCCTGAATAGAAGTCTGATACACAAGCTTAAGTGTAAAACTCCTTATGAGTTACTTAAAGGAAAGAAACCTAAAATAAATTATTTTAGAGTGTTTGGCTGTGTTGTTTATATTCATAATAACAATAAAGAATATCTTAAAAAGTTTGAAGCAAAGGCTTCAATGGGAGTTTTTCTTGGATATTCCCAAGTAAGCAAAGCTTATAGGGTATTTAATAAATCATCTTCTAAAATTGAAGAGTCTGTTCATGTGTCCTTTGATGAATCCCAAATGTTTTACAAGGAGAAGGAAACTTCCCCTTCCTCAAGTTCATTACAGGTAAAAGAATCTTCCAAAGATGTCACTCAAGAAATCCTCCATCTTTCAACTCTTCATATCACTGAATCAGACAGTGATGAAGACATTGCAGAAATTATTGCTGTACCACCAATAGTAGATCAAATTCCTCCTGAGGAATTAATCCCAACTATTGCTGAAGATCACATCCCACCTGCTGATGTTGTCACACTTATAGATCACCCTACATCTCAAGTGATAGGAGACATATCAGCTGGTGTTCAAACAAGACATCAGTTAAGACAGGATGTGATGCATGCTTGTTTCTTTTCACAGATTGAGCCCCTCACCATTAAAGATGCTGAGCTAGATCCCCACTAGATCATTGCCATGCAAGAGGAACTCAATCAGTTTGAAAGATGTAAAGTATGGACTTTGGTTCCAAGACCTAAAGGCCAACTGATCATAGGCACCAAGTGGGTGTATAGAAACAAGTTGGATGCAAATGGAATCATTGTAAGGAATAAAGCTAGGCTTGTAGCTCAGGGCTACAGACAGGAGGAAGGTATAGATTATGACCAAACCTTTGCTCCTGTTGCAAGGCTAGAGGCAATAAGGATCTTTTTAGCCTATGCAGCCTATATGAAGTTTAAGGTTTTTCAGATGGATGTCAAAAGTGCTTTTCTTAATGGTGAGCTAAAGGAAGAGGTTTTTGTTGAACAGCCACCTGGTTTTGTTTCTTCAACTCAGCCCTCACATGTATTCAAGTTGCAGAAAGCTCTTTATGGACTAAAACAAGCACCAAGAGCCTGGTATGAGACTCTAGCTAGTTTCCTGTTAGAGCACAACTTTGTTAGGGGAGTAGTTGATAGAACCCTCTTCGTCAAGCACCACAAAGACACAATCCTGTTAGTTCAAGTGTATGTGGATGACATTATTTTTGGCTCCACTGATCCCAAACTTTGCAAAAGGTTTTCTGACCTAATGCATTCTAAGTTTGAGATGAGTAGTATGGGTGAGCTGTCTTACTTTCTTGGTCTCCAAGTAAAGCAAGATGCTGATGGCATCTTCATCTCCCAATCCAAATATGCCAAGGAATTGGTAAAGAAGTTTGGGATGGCAAATGCTTCAGCAATGCATACACTTATGGCTACTAATGTAGTTATTGATTCTGATGATCAGGGAAAGCCTGTTGATCAAAAGAATTATAGGGCCATTGTTGGTTCCCTATTGTATTTAACTGCAAGTAGGCCAGACATAATGTTTGCTACATGCCTTTGTGCTAGATTCTAGGTCAACCCCAAGGAATCTCATCTGATTCTTCTCAAGAGAATCTTGAGATACCTGAAGGGATGTCCAAATCTAGGACTTTAGTACCCAGCTGAGTCAGAATTTGAATTAATTGGATATTCTGATTCTGATTATGCTGGCTGTCGAGTTGATAGGAAAAGTACCTCAGGAACTTGTCAGTTCCTGGGAGAGAGATTGGTCTCTTGGTTCTGTAAGAAGCAAGCCTCTGTCTCAACATCAACTGCAGAAGCTGAATATATAGCAGCTGCTAGTTGTTGTTCACAGATCCTGTGGATACAAAACCAACTTTTGGATTATGGGTACTCACACAAGAACACTAAAATCATGTGTGATAGTACAAGTGTTATCTCCATTGCACAAAATCCAGTGCACCACTCTAGAACGAAGCACATTGAGATTAGACACCATTTCCTGAGAGATTGTGTGGAAAAGAACAAGATCAGCCTTGAGTTCATATCTACAGACCTTCAGAGAGGTGATATATTCACTAAGCCCTTAGATGAACAGAAGCATCTGTTCTTTTTGGTTCAACTAGGCATGATTAATGGAAGAGACTAAGTGTGACGTCTGCCTTGTTGAAACTTGTTCGAAGATAGTCGAACGAAGTTCGACGATAGTCGAGCAGATCAAGCCTATCGTCGACCTATGGTTGAAGATAGCTTATCTGTTTGAAGATCGTCGACCGGCGTTCGAAGATAGTCGAACAGGTCGGGCCTATCGCCGATCTATGGTTGACGACAGCTTGCTGTTTGTGAAGACAGAAATAGTCGAACGATTGATCGACTACTCTGCTTCAGGACCGATCGTCGAACGACCGTTCGACCATCGTCTCCAGTATCTTTTAAATAGATCGATGATCGCTGTTTTAATATAAAGCCGATGGTCGACCTAGGTTAAGAGATAGTTGCTTTTATCGTCGACGGAGAGCGTCTTTTCGCATTCCGTCTTCCCGCTTGCTCTTTGTCTCGCGTTTTCTGCCGCTCCGCCCTCGCCATCTCTCTCTCGTCTTCTCCAGATTTTTCGATGGCGATTGCTCCAGCGCTTCTTGCAGTAGTGAAGTTTGATGCCGGTTTCAGCGTAGATTTCGATGCCTTCAGCTGCTGCGAACCAGGAATAGTAGAGATTCTGAATCTATGCAAAGATCAAGGATTAGAGAAACTCATGTCCTACAGAATAAAGATAAACACTCAAGAGATCAAAGAGTGGGCCTTCTCTTCGTCTTCAACTGACGACTCGATGACTGGAACAATTACCGGAGAAGAGGTAATATTGACTCCCGCTATTCTGACTGAAATTTTTGGATTGATTAATGGTGAAGAAGAGTATGAGCAAGATGCTCCTGAGTTCGGAAGGATGTTAACAGAGCCAGGACATGCCGAAGGCATTCCCTCTAAGCTGCTCAAAGTGAATTTCCAGTTTAAGATCAAGTTTCTTGCAGAAATAGTTGGAAAAGTGCTACTGGGAAAGCACTCCTCCCACGATAATATTACAAGGCAGCAATTTGCACTAATGTGTGCAATTGTTAATAAGAAGCAGATAAATTGGGCAGACATTCTTTTTGATTTGATAAGGAAAAAGAATGGAAAGAAAGAAGTTACCCTAGGAAGGGTAGTTGGAATTTTTCCTGAAGGAGAAATACCCCCACCTGCTAGTGTCAGCCGCCACCTCCATCAACGCCAGCAAGAAGATGGATCCTTCGCTGTTTGCAAAGTGGAAAAGGACCTTCCTGAAGCCCGCTCCCGCAGGAGTTGCTCCAGGTAGTTCTGAGAGCACCAGGACTGTCTCAGTCACTCCCCCCCTTCTAGCAGCTGGCTCAGCAAATCCATCTCTTCCATCTTCTTCATCTGCTATGCCGTCTACTTCAGTTGAAGTTCCTTCAACTTCAATTGAAGTACGACATTCTGCTTCTCCTCCTGCATCTCCTCTCCCGACTCATCTTGCTGGGATTTCTCATCCCAGTTTTGATTTGTTGGTGTCTGAAATTTCTACTCCAGTTCACTCTCCCTCTCCTGATCACATTGATCACCCTGCATCCACTCATGCATCTCCAGTTCATTCTCCAGCTCATCTTGCATATACCATCCCTGCCGATCTTCCATCTTCTGAAATTCCATCATCATCATCTTCTTTTGAAATAACTCCAGCTTTTATTTCTAGCATTGTGGAGTTAATTACCCCTTCAATCAAAACTATGATTGATGAGGCAATTGCTCCCCTTGCTTTCTCTATCTCCTCTCTGACTACTGCCATTGTGAAACTCTCAAAGTCTGCTGAGCCCTCTTCTTCTAGGGGCCTGGTTTCAGTTTCTACTGAAATCAGGCAGGGGGAGATGCTTGATGAAGACGTCTCTGAGCAATCCTTGGCCTCCCCTCCAGCAGTTCATCTTGCAGTAATAGAGAAAGCAATAGAAGTTTCAGCTCCTCCTCCTTCTTTATCTGAAAAAGAGATTTCTGATGCAGTATTGAAATCTGAATTCTGTGTTAAAGCTTGTTTAGAAGAAAGGTCTACTCCCTTGGTTGCCCTGTACCTAGAAGGAATCATCACCTCCTTTCTAGATGAATTCTGGGAGTTAGGACATGTTGTGGTAGATTCTGAAGGTATTCCCTTTACTTATTTTTTAGACTTGATAACTGATATGATAATTTGGGAATATCTGGAAGGCATGACTAGATGTCATTTAGAATAATTTTATTCATAATACTACAGATAAATTGGAAGAAGTTCTAGATGCTCAAGAACCTATTATCCAAATTGCTCTAGAAGTTCAACCAAAACCAGAGGCTCAAATTTCTGAAGTTGCTCAGCCAGAAGTACAAGCAGAACTGGTCACTATGACAGTTTCTGAGATTCAAGAATCAGCTGCAGATGCCCAGATTGAAAAATCAATTGTATGGGATGATTCCCCGGGCTTGGACTTAGATGCTCTCCTTGCATAGGATGCCATGGAAGAAGAACTAGAGAAAGCTGCTTTAAAGGAAAAGGAAAAAAGCTTTGAAAGATGTTATTGACCCATATGATATGCCTATCTCTTCTTATTCTGAAGATGAAATCGATTCTGATGAATCTGCTGAAACTAAAAGAAAAAGGATTGCTAAAATGAAAAGAAAAGCTGTAGCTCTTCCTCCTGCCAATCCAGATAATGATACACCCTATTATATACTGAAAGGTATTGATCCAAAGTCAAAAGACTTCCAGCATTGGATGTTATTCTCTAAGAACCAGCAAAAGCAAAGGAAAAAGTCAAAAAGGTATGACTCTCCTGTACCTAGATGGAATCCTAGAGGTCCTCCTCCTCCACCTCCCGGTGCAGGAGCCTCAGGAAATTTAACTTCTAAACCTGCTTCTCAATCTGAAAGATCAAATCCATCTCAATCTGCTCCATGGAGAAGTTCGCAAGGATTCCAAGGCAAAAGTCATACTGGACATCAAAGACCTGATGCTGTTAAAGAACAAGTTAAGGAGGTAGTATATCAAATACCAACCTTCTCTCCTCCTCAGTCTAAAGAAATCAAAAGCTCAATCTCTAAGCCAGATCTCTCTGAGAAGGATGCTCCAAAAGGTAAGCAATTTATTTTAACTGAAAATTCTAGCAAGAACTTTGCTAAGTCTGCTCCCTCTTGTTATCTAGTTAATCAGGATAAAGAACCAGTTGATACTTCTTCTGAGATTGTTTATGAAAGCCCAGAGCTTGATCCTAACTTTAGGATGGCTCATTTTCTTGAACTGGTTGGAGCAGCGCAAATCAAGAAAGCAAAAGCAGAAGGAAAGGACACTGCAGGATTGACTACAATGTCTAAATTTAGAAAGAAGGAGCTCGACAAGTTCCAGGTTAGACCTGAGATATTTGACCCTTCAAAGTATATGGAAAAGCATCCTGAGGCAGTGGTCCCAAGAACAACTGAATTGAAAATTATTGGAGAACAAGACCTGAAGCTATCAAGAAAAGAAGCTCTAGATCCCACCAGAAAGATTACTTTTGTTTCTAGCTCTTCTGATCCTAAGCCTGACTCTGAAGCTCCTTAATTTCTCATTGATTGACAGTTAATTTCTTATCTGATTGATTGATGATATCTGCTTAGTTGTTTCTCTTTATGCATTTTATTTTACTTTCTGTAATTAGTTTTGTATGTTTTAATTATTGAGGGACTTAACTCAAATAGGGCGAGATTGTTGGAACCCTAGGTTTTGATTTGAGTTCAGTCCTCTCTTTCTGTCTCTTGACCCAAGATTTATCTATGGTCAAAGGTTAGCTGAAAGGTTAGATTCTCTAGTTGTGTAGAATTGCTTTTTCAGATGAATATTTGGTTAAGTAGTTTTTCGTTCGACTATATTCGAACGTCGCTCGACTATCGTCTATCGGCTGATCGACGATCGTCTATCAGTTGGTCGACGTTCTGTCTGCATTGATAGCTCGACTATCTGTTTGCTTTGGTAGTTCGACTATCTGTCCTGATAGTTCAACTATCTGATAGCTCGACTATCTGTTGATAGGTCGACTATCTGTTTGCTTTGGTAGTTCGACTATCTGTCCTAATAGTTCAACTATCTGATAGCTCGACTATCTGTTGATAGGTCGACTATCTGTTCGCTTTGATAGTTTGACTATCTGTTGATAGGTCGACTATCTGTGTTGCTTTGATAGGTCGACTATCTGTTGATAGGTCGACTATCTGTTTTTCTGTGATAGGTCGACTATCTGCTTGATAGGTCGACTATCTGTTTCGCTTTGGTAGTTCGACTATCTGTCCGGATAGATCGACTATCTGATAGCTCGACTATCTGTTCTGATAGGTCGACTATCTGCTGAGGTAGTTAGACTATCTTCTTTGATAGTTCGACTATCTGGATCGTTCGACTATCTGTCCGATAGGTCGACGATCTCCGTGCGTCGGTCGACGATCTCCGAGGGTCATTCGACGTTTTGTTGTTTGTTTTAAAATAGTTTTGTCGTCTTCTATGATGTGACTAATTTCATATTTATTTTGGCATATTTTATAAAAGATTATCTGAATAAATTGTGATATTATTTCCATGCAATATCGGTTCAATTCTTTATGCATGAGCTAATCTTTTCTGACAAAGTTGTTTGTCTTATAACTGAGATATGATTTCTGTCAGGCTGTCCTTTATAGCCGTTAGACTCAAAAAGTCTTCCTTGGCTATAAAGAGTCTTTTCTAATGTGACTTTCTCTTATATTATTTCATCAGAAGTATTTGCGGCTTCTTAGAAAGCTTTATCCTAATATAGGATATCTGTCTGCAGTATTTTTGTTTTGCTTTATGCTTTTTGCAGCCCAGCTTGCAGAGTTCAGAAGAAGACAAGTTTCAAACTCAAGTAAGAGCCGTTGCTGCTGCTGCTATATAAAGACCTCTTTGAGGAAAGAAGAAAAAAAAGACGAGTCCACATAGCAAAAATCAAGTTCATCCAGGAAAAAGGAATTCAAAAGCTAACAAGCTTAAGAACCTATAGTCTCCAAACTGCTCTCAGCTCTTTCACATCTAACTGAGAAGAAGTTCAAGTTCTTCACTCTTCTTCAACTTGAGTTCTCCTGCTTACAGGAAGATCTTCACTCAGAGCCTTTTGAAGAAGAAGAAGAAGATAGCTGTCTGAAGAAGAAAATCTTATTTCATATTATTTTATCTTCTTGTAGCTTTTTTATTCAGTATTTTCTGAAGTGTTTCTGCACTGAAGCAAGAATTCACCTGGACGTTTGTTGGTACCCTAGATGTGATTTGGCTTATGTAATCCCTTTCCAGCCCCTCTTGATCCATATAAAGATATATGATCATGTTTAGACTCTGTTTAGTCTCCCTAGGGCAGTTTATAAACTGACCTAGAGCTTAGGTTAGAAGTTCTAGATGTTTTTGTGGTTAAGGCTTTTTCGTTCGACCATCGTCGAACGAGGCCTCACGATCGTCGATCAATGGTCGACGATAGCAGGGCTATTGAATCTTTGAAGTCAAGACAATTATCGTCGACCGTTGGTCGACGATCTCAGAGCAAGCTTACTACGCTCTGAAGGGTGGTCGACGATCTGTCATCAACAGGTCGACGATCGTGTTCTTGCTTCACGATTTCTGTCTCGACAGATATTTGCCTTTGCTGGTCGACTATCTGTTAGCTGGTCGACGATCTGTTCGCTGGTCGACTATCTGTTAGCCGGTCGACGATCTATTAGCTGGTCAACGATTTCTGGTCGACGATTTCTGCTCTGACAGATTCCTGCTATTAGTCGACGATCTGTTTGCAGGTCGACGATCATCGAACTCCTGTTCGACGTTTTCTGTCTGCTTTTATCTGTTCGTATTTATTTTATTCCTTGGTTTATTTCCAAGTGTGTTAGCTTGTGGTTAGAAAGATTTTCTGAAGAATGTTTGTGCTAATTTATGGCTTAAATTCAAATGAATTATTTACCAAATATGTCAAGCATAAAGTACGGGATTTCGTATTCTTGATAAAGCATTTTGTCCTATTACACAAATTGCGTTGACTTTATCTTTCAAGCCTGTTTTCTAGCCGTTGGTACTATGTACTATTTCCAAGAATGGTACGTCTTTATGCTGAGATATTTTTCCCGCTTATTTTATTCCTTATTGGGACTGACAGAAAGTTAATAGGCCATTCTATTCCTATTGCTATATTCTATTTTGAGATAATCTGTTGCAGGGCTCGAGAATTCAAATCAATAGAGCCGTTCCAAAAGAAAAACGTGAAGACATATTTAAGAGAAATTCTTCTCTCAGCAAAAAAGAAGTTACAGACACAGAGAAATATTATTCATTCGCTCAAGCATCATCAGAGCAGCTCTTCACAATCTCACAACAAGAAGAAGAAAAGTTTTCCTGAAGCAAAAGCCCAGAGCAATCATCTTTCTTTCTCAAGTCTCCTGAGCATCTGCTTAGAGTTTTCAAGACTTCAGAAAGAGCTCCAGTTCTGCTTCAAGTGCTCCAGAATCTTAAGACCTGATAAAAATCAGTCTTCAGATCTCTGAGGATTTAGTTTCAGTTTATCTGAAACTCCTTCATCCTGAAGCAAAGGCTTTCCCTGGACTTTCACTGAGCCAGGGGGAGACTTTGATTCTTTAGAGAATCTACAAATCTTCTCTAATCTGTATTTAAAACAGAGAAGATAATCTAACCCTCTCAACCCCTTTGTAAAAAGAGTTTGTTCACACCTCTTCAAAAGTGAACGTTGGTGACAGGGCACCTTATCAACAACCTGTGGTTGAGCATCCTTATCAAAAGCTCAAAGGGTCTGTTTGATCTACCTGAATCAGATCATTGGTGGCAGGGCACCTTAGCAAAAACCTGTAGTGGATTCCTACCAGGGTGGTAGAAGAGTGGATGTACCTATTTAAAGGGAACCACTATATATCCTGTGTCCATCTGGTTATCTTGCTTATTCTTTTTATTCTGTGGCTGTGATAGAACTACCTAGGTTTGCTAGTTGCTGTGATAGGCTTATAGTTAAACTGAAATTTCAGTTAACTCTCTCACTTGTGCACTTCACTGTGTTAGGCTCTTAGGGTTCAAGTATCAGATTATTTTATTCCGCAAATAAACTCCAAGGGAGCTGACTAAGTGTTCATAAAATTTTGAATACTCTATTCACCCCCCCTCTAGAGTAGTTTACAACTTATCCCCTCACTTTCAATTGGTATCAGAGGGAGGTTAGCTGTTCATACAGGCTAACACCTGAGTTAAAAGATCCTGTGATAAGTTGTTTCCTGATACCATTCACAAACACTTTCACACATGGCCCAGTCTAAGGATTATTCAAGCACCAGACCTCCTGTATGCAACTTGTCCAAGTTTGGCATATGGAAGGCCAGGATAAGACTATACATGAATTCTATTGATGAAGATATCTTTTCTTCTATCTTGACAGGACCACCTGCTAGGCCTGCTGCTGCTTCCACTTCTGCTGATCTCAGTGCTGTGCCACCACCTGACTACAATGAAACTTACAAGAAGGCAAAGGCAGCTGATGCAAAAGCAATGAATATCCTAGCTCAGACAATGTCTGATGAGATATTCCAGAAGCTGGCTGAATGTACCTCAGCCAAAGCTATGTGGGATTCCCTCAACCACATAGTTGCTGGCTCAGCTGATGAGAGGAAGGACAGGAGATCCCATCTCACCTCCCAGTATGAAAATTTCAAGAAGGATGATGCTGAAGACATTGACACAATGTACACAAGACTCAGTTCAATAATAAGTGAACTGAGGTCTTTGGACAAGGAGATAACTTTGTCAGAAGTCAATGACAAGATCCTGATGTGCCTTCCCATCTCATGGGACTCAAGGATATGGCCCATCAAGGATGGAAGAAACACTGTGGAACTCTCCACAGAAGCTCTGTTGGGAAAGCTCAGGTCATATGAGCAAACCTTAAAGAGTAGAGCTGCTGTAACTGAAGTGAAGACTCCTACTCCTACAAAGAAAGAGCATTCTCTAGCTCTTAAGGCTGCTGAGACTTCTGAAGGAAGTCAATCAAATGAGGAGTTACTGGCACTCATTGCCAAAAGGTTCTTCAACATGGGAAGAAGAGACCTCAGAAAAAAGTTCTCCAAGCATGAGGACAAGCCAAGGTATGACAAGACTCCATCTAAAGAAATCATTTGTTATGTTTGCAGCAAGCCTGGACACATTGCCCCAGATTGTCCAGAGAAGAAGTACAAGGAGAAGAAACATGAGAAAGAATACAGGAAGCACCACTCCAAGTCCTCATCACACAAATACAAGAAGAAGGACAAGGGATTTGTGGCTGCTACCTGGAGTGAAACAGAAGAGGATACCTGCTCCTCTAGCTCCAGTGATTCTGAAGAAGAAGAAGAAAAGAAAGCCAAAGAGGTATGCCTCATGGCCATTGATGCCTGCAGCTCTCTGTCAGTTGCAGAGAATTCTGAAGAAGAAGGAGACAATGAAGAAGATTCCTTTATGGAGGACCAGGTAATCGACTCATTTGATTTCTCATCTCCTGAGTTCAAACTAAAATTTAAAACTCTATGTTTAGATTTACTATTATCTGAAAAAGAAATTAAGTCACTTAGATTAAAAATAATGGAACTAGACATGGAAGGTACTGAAATAATCAGATTAGAAAAGGAATTAGAGAGCTCAAAAGAAGAAGTAACATTCCTAAAATTAGAACTAGCTAAATCTAAGAGGTTAGAAGAACAATTAAATGGCAGAAGCCTTAAATTATCTGAAATAACCTGCATAGCAAACACTAGGGTTGGTAATGATAAACTAGGCTTAGGTGCTACACCTAGTGAACCCATCCTCCTCACAAAGGAGAGATTTAGCACTCCAGTAAAATTTGTTTCTGAATCAGGAATAAAGAATACTGAGGAAATTGAAAAATGCAAGAAAATTCAGAATAAGATTAAGAAAGAGAATAGGAAGAAAAAATTTCTAGCTTTACAAAAGTCGTCGACCATTGATCGACGATCTGGACTTAAGCTGGAAAATAAAAATCAAACTTCCAGAACTTCAAATCCTAATCACCACCCCAGGTTGTTTAATCCTTCAACTGAATGGATTATCCCACCTAGGAGATCACACCCTTTAGGATATAAATCTAAGCCTGCAAAATCTTTTATATCTAGTTTTTCTTTTGTGAAGAATACTGGACCCAAGGTAACCTGGGTCCACAATGTATAACTGTCTTTTCTGCAGGTGAAGACCTATCCAGTCATACATGACAAATGGTATCTGGATAGTGGATGCTCAAAGCATATGACAGGAAAGAAGAAGAACCTGTCAGGTTTCAAAGCCAAGCTGGGACCAAAAGTTGTATTTGGGGATTCCAGCTGTGGACAGACTGAAGGGTATGACAGCTTCACCATAGGAGCTGTAACCTTCAAGAAAGTAGCTTATGTCTCAGGACTAAAGCACAACCTAATCTCTGTAAGTCAAATGTGTGATGCTGGGTACAAGGTATGGTTTACTGACACTGCTTGCAATATCTCTTTAAATAATACTGTGGTGTTAGTAGGTATTAGAATTGGAAATGTTTATGTTGTAGATTTTAATTCCTCCAAATCTGAAATATGCTTATTTAATGAAGTAACCAGTAATAATACCCTTTGGCATAAGAGACTTAGTCATGTAAATTTGAAAAACATTTCTAGGTTGGCTAAATACAATCTTGTACGAGGTTTACCTTCTTGCCCCTACAAGAAGGAAGGCCTTTGCAAAGCTTGTCAATTAGGTAAGCAAACAAGAAATAGCTTTAAATCAGTTAATAAAAGTGATTCTCCCAGGATTCTGTACTTGCTACATTTGGATTCATTTGGTCCTATTGCTGTACAGAGTCTTGGAGGAAAGTCTTACACTTTAGTAATTGTAGATGACTTCTCTAGGTTCACTTGGGTATTCTTCTTGAGAACTAAGGCTGATAACTTCAAGGTTCTTACAGATTTTCTAAAGTGTATACAGAGTGAGTATTCTACTCAGATTGCCTTGATCAGAAGTGATCATGGTACTGAGTTTGAGTCTCTTCTTATGCAAGAATTCTGTGAGAAGGAAGGTATCAAACATAGCTTCTCTGCTCCTAGAACTCCTCAACAAAATGGGGTAGTTGAAAGGAAAAACAGAACCCTAATTGAAGCTGCAAGTACATTGTTGGCAGATGCTAACATGCCTCTGTCCTTTTGGGCTGAAGCAGTCAGCACAGCTAACTATGTATTGAACAGAAGTCTGATACATAAACTTAAGGGTAAGACTCCCTATGAATTACTTAAGCAAGTGAAACCTAAAATAGACTACTTTAGAGTATTTGGTTGTGTTGCTTTTGTTCATAACAATAACAAAGAATACCATAGAAAATTTGAGGCAAAAGCTTCAATGGGAGTTTTTCTAGGATACTCTCAAGTAAGCAAAGCCTATAGGGTCCTTAATAAATCCTCTCTTAAGATAGAAGAGTCTGCACATGTCTCTTTTGATGAGACAGTCATGTATTATAAGGAGAAGGACTCTTCCTCTAATAGTACAGTGCAAGTCCTAGGAGTAAGTAAGGATTTGGAAGGTTTGAGACTCACACAGGAGAATCATCCCCAACAAACTCCTCAGGCTGCTTCTTCAGATTCTGAATCTGATGTAGAACTTTTTGAAGTTAAAGCACCTGTTCCAACAGTTGATCAAATTCCACATGAGGAATTAAATCTTGAAACTGTTGAAGATCAGATCATTGTTGAACCTACTGATCTTGTCACACTTAGAGATCACCCTGTATCTCAAGTGATTGGAGACATTTCAGCAGGAGTCCAGACAAGACATCAACTCAACAAAAATGTGATGTTTGCTTGTTTCCTTTCTCAGGTTGAGCCCCTAACCATTAAAGATGCTGAGCTTGATCCACACTGGATTATAGCAATGCAAGAGGAGCTTAACCAGTTTGAAAGATGTAAAGTTTGGACCTTGGTTCCAAGACCAAGAGGCCAACGGATCATAGGCACCAAGTGGGTGTTTAGAAACAAGCTTGATGCCCAAGGCATAGTAGTTAGAAATAAGGCTAGGCTAGTAGCTCAAGGCTATAGACAGGAGGAAGGCATAGATTATGATCAGACTTTTGCCCCTGTAGCTAGACTAGAAGCCATTAGGATTTTCCTAGCCTATGCTGCCTATAAAAGATTTAAGGTCTTCCAAATGGATGTGAAGAGTGCCTTCCTCAATGGAGATTTAAAGGAAGAAGTGTTTGTTGAACAACCACCAGGGTTTGTTTCATCAACCTTACCCACTCATGTGTTCAAACTCCAAAAGGCTCTATATGGACTTAAGCAAGCTCCTAGAGCTTGGTATGAGACCTTAGCAAATTTTCTTCTAGAACACAAGTTTGTGAGAGGTGTAGTAGATAGAACCCTGTTCATTAGACATCATAAGGACTCACAACTGTTAGTTCAAATCTATGTAGATGACATTATATTTGGCTCTACTGATCCCAAACTATGCAAGAGGTTCTCTGAACTAATGCACTCTAAGTTTGAGATGAGCAGCATGGGTGAGTTATCCTATTTCCTTGGTCTCCAAGTGAAACAGAGTGTTGATGGCATTTTCATTTCTCAATCAAAATATGCCAGAGAGCTGGTTAAAAGATTTGGAATGTCTGATGCTTCATCAATGAGCACACCTATGGCCTCAAATGCAGTTATTGATTCTGATGTCAATGGCAAGCCTGTTGATCAAAAGAACTTTAGAGCCATTGTTGGTTCCCTGCTGTATTTGACTGCGAGTAGGTCTGACATAATGTTTGCTACATGCCTATGTGCTAGGTTTCAGGTCAATCCAAAGGAATCTCACTTAACTCTTCTCAAGAGGATTTTGAGATACCTTAAGGGATGCCCTAACTTAGGACTGTGGTACCCAGCTGAGTCAGGATTTGAATTAATTGGATATTCAGATGCTGATTATGCTGGTTGTAGAGTTGACAGGAAAAGCACCTCAGGGACTTGTCAGTTCCTGGGAGAGAGACTTGTCTCTTGGTTTTGCAAGAAACAGGCATCTGTGTCTACTTCAACTGCTGAGGCTGAATATATAGCAGCAGCTAGTTGCTGTTCACAGATCCTGTGGATTCAAAATCAGCTAGTGGATTATGGGTACACACACTCAAACACAAAAATTCTGTGTGACAGTACCAGTGCAATATCAATTGCTCAAAATCCTGTGCACCATTCCAGGACCAAGCACATTGAGATTAGACATCACTTTCTGAGAGATAATGTGGAAAAGAACAAGATAGTAATGGAATTTATATCCACAGACCTGCAGAGAGGAGATATTTTCACTAAGCCCCTTGATGAACAAAAGCATTTGTTCTTCCTGAACCAGCTTGGCATGATTAATGGTTCAGAATAGTGAAAATTTGGTTAGTTTTGTTTTCTGTTTAAAATCGTCGAACGACTGATCGACGATCTTCGACCAGGTCAGAACTATCGTCGACCAACCGTCGACGACAGCTCGTTCTGTAGTAAGGCAGAAATCGTAGACCAACTGGTCAACGATCTCTCCTTAGGTATCTATCGTCGACCAATGGTCGACGACAGATTTTCTGTGCTGGGTGGAGAATCGTCGACCATCATTTATTGATCGACGATCGTGGAAATTGCGTGTAGGCGGTCGATGTTTACCATTTAGTCAAACATTGACTATCGTCGGTCTGTGTTCGACGACCAATTTTATTCCGGGATCGACGATCGCAGATTTGTTTCTAATAGTCGATTTAGGTCTGGAGATCGTCGTCCTTCCGCTCCGTCTTTTCATATTCCTTCTTCTGGCTTAGAATTCGCTCTCGAACTCTAATCCCGCGCGATTCTCTTCTCCCCTGTTTTGCTTCTCGATTCGCCATCTTCTCTCAAATTCTATGGCGATTCCTTCTGCTGTTCTCTTCGGAATGAAGTTCGACACTGGCTTCTGTGTCGACTTCGATTCTTTCAGTCGATGCGATCAACCAATCCAAGATATTCTGCAGCTATGTGAAGACCAAGGCCTCAAGAAATTTATGTCGTTCTCTCCTAAGATTCATATACCAGAGATTCGTGAATGGGTATTTACTTCGTCCTCCAGCGACGACGCCATGACAGGAAAGATAAATGGCGAGGAGGTCACTCTGACTCCTGAAGTATTGACTGAGCTGTTTGGACTGCCAACAGGTACTGAGGAATATGAGCAAAGCACAGAGGAATATGGCCGCATGCTCACTGTGATGGGCCATGCCGAAGGGATTCCGGCTAAGCTGCTGAAGATAAACTTGTCTCCATAATACAAGTTTCTGGCCGACCTGGTGGGCAAGGTCGTTTTGGGAAAACATTCTGCTCATGACAACATCAACAGGCAACAGTTTGCCCTGATGTCAGCTTTGGTGAATAAGGCACAGATTGCCTGGGGAAAAGTTCTGTTTGAACTAATAAGGAGAAAGAACAATCAGAAAGAGGTAAACCTTGCCAGGGTACTGGGTGTGTTTCTGTATGTGAAAGCACCCCTGCTGCTTGTTTCTGCACCGTCTGCAGTAAATGCCAACAAGAGGTTGGACCCCTATCTATTCAAGAAATCTCAGAGGATTATCAAGAAGTCAGCCAGGGTTGATCCTAACCCTCCTTCAGACACAAGGGCTGATTCGGCCGCTCTCCCGCTTACTGGGGAAGGCTCAGCAATCCCTTCATCCTCCCTCTTTACCCCTGCATCTACATCTCCTGCATTACCCTCCACTCAATCTGAAGTGCCACCACAACATGCATCCTTCATTCCACCTGCATCTCCACACCAGTCACCAACACCACAACATCTGGCAGCTTCAGCCAGTGTTGACATGGTGACTGCTACCATCCTTACGCATCTTTCTCAACATGAATCCCACACTCATGTTGACGTTCACCCATCTCCACATGACTCATTTGATCATGTGGCAGATCATCCTGTTTCCATTCCATCCACCTCCACATCATCAGCATTTCAGATAACTCCTGAATTGCTTGCACAAATTGTCGAGCTCATTACTCCCTCCATCCAAAAAATGATTGAGGCTGCCAATGCCCCTCTCATTGCATCCATCAATGCTCTTACTCAAGCCATAAAATCATCTCATCCCTCTACTGAGCCCTCTTCTGTAAGATGCATGACTCCAGTTCCCACTGAAGTCATGCAGGGGGAGATGTCTGTTGAAGTGGTCTCAGGTGATGCCCTGACCCTTCAGGACAATTCCTCTCTTCCCCTTCAAGGATCTGTAGAAGAACCTCAAGAGATTCCAGAGAAAGAACCAGAAGGTAAACCTTAAAATTCTTCCTTCAAAGGTTATAATCAGGACTTCAATTTGATATTTGTATCTAACAAAGACATTCACTCCCCAGTGAATCTAGCTTCTGAGGAAGAAGTTCCTGAAAAAGAAAATGAGGAAGTTCCCATGGACACCTGTGAGTATGATGCTGCTCAACCTGATTGTATAGCTTTATTTAAGATTCTAATTAATTCAACTCCATCTTAGAGTTAATTTCTTATCTCTTCCTTTCCATCACAGCTGCTGATGACCTTACATCAGTATTGCAAGTTGATGCTGCTAAGTCCTTTGATTCTGATAAAGACTTGGAATCATTTCTTAACTCAGACTGTGAGTTCTCACTCACATCTACTCCTTTTGTTCTTCCTCCTCAAGAGATAGTGGTCCCTTATAGACCTGAGTACCTTGATGACCCCTTGGTCAAAGATACTCTTTTCTTTTCCTGTATGGCACTCCTCTTGTGTCTTGCAGAGGTGTCTATCCCTGATGTCACTGAACATCTAGAAGGAATTATAACCTCCTTCCTAGATGCAAAGTGGTATCCTGTGTAGATCTTCAGGTAATCCTATCTATTACCTGTTGTTTGTTCACCTTGGGGGAAATATTTTATTCCCACTTGGTTGTTAACCTATCTTTCTTTGCATACAGGCACAACCATAAATGCTGCTGCTGCTGAAAACATCAACATCCCTGCTGATGCTGCTGCTGAAGAAATTGAAGATGTGCAAGATAGGGCAGACAATGCTCCCAAGATGACTGAAATGGACTCAAGCTCAGGTACTCTAAACCTAGAACAATTTATAGCCTTTGTGGCTGAGAATATTGCCTCTGAGTACATTGAAGGGTTGGCTAATTATCATTTGGATTCCCTAGCCATCTCTCTAGAGAAAGCATCTGCCCCTGCAGATATCGTCATCTTTTCTCCACCTATCCTTACCTATCCTCTATCCATTCCCTCTATTGCAGAACTAGTCCCCAAGACAGTTCCTGAGTTGTATCCAGAATCAGAACTCTGGAAGAAGTCTCCAAATGTGGATCTTGATGCCCTCCTTAGGCAAGATGCCATTGAGGAAGCTAAAGAGAAAGAAGAAAGAGAAAAGAAAGACAAAGCTGAACCTGCTGCCAAGGATTCTTCTGAACTTGACTTTGATGATTATGCTGGGAAAGACTCATCTCATTCTGATGATGATGATGATGATTCTGATGATTCTGACTCCACTAAGAAAAGGAAAAGAGTTGCTTCCAAGAAAAGAAAAGCTCCTGCTCCTCCTACTGCCAATCCTAACAAGGATGTTCCCTATTACATTCTGAAGGGAATAGATCCTAAGAGCAAGGAATTTCAGCCATGGATGAGACTGTCAAAGAATCAGACTAAAGAGAAGAAGAGGACAAAGAGATATGACACTCCTGTTCAGAAATTCCCCCCCAGAGGTCCTCCTCCACCTCCTGGTGCTGGAGCCTCTGGAAGTCTCTCTTCTGCCCCCTCTGCAAGGTCAGCCAGTTCTAACACTTCTCAGACCTACCAAAGAAGGAGTAATCAAAGCCAGGGAGGCCAAGATGTTTCAGGACAGGGAAGAAAAAGAAATGACAATGCTCTCGTGGAACAAATAAAGGAGATGACTTTTCAGCAACCTACATTCTCTCCTCCTCCTTCTCCTCCCAGGAAAGGTTCATCCTCTTCTTCAAGAAAACCTGCTGCTGCTGAGACAACTGAATCAAAAGGAAAAAGAGTGGTCTTTTCAGAAAAATCCCACAAAAAGTTCTTTGAGCTTGCACCTCCAAAATCTCTATATGCTGAAACTGATCCTAAGAAGGCTGTGCAGATTCCTCTTGATTCAAGCAAACTTGCTACAGCTCTTCAAAGGAACATGGAGATTGCAGCTCATACAGATACTGATAGACCTCCCTCTCCATCAGATAAAACTGAAGCTGAAAGGATTGCCTCTATGGCAAGATTCAAAGAGTCTATTGCACTAAGCATGATGGAGAGAGCCAAATCTCAAGGACTAGATCCTACAGCTTACTCAACAATGTCAGAATTCAGAGAAAAGGAACTCAGCAGAATTCAAGTCAATCCAGAAGCTTTTAATACTGAAGAATACATGAAGCTACATCCTGCTGCAGTTCTACCAAGTTATGCTGAAAAGAAAATCATAGGTGAACATGATCTAATGCTATCCAAGAGACAAGCGGCAAATCCTAACAGAGAGATTATTTTCAAACCTGCTGCAATACCTAAAAACTCATCTGATGCTAAACTTGCTGATAAATCTGCTTGATACATTCCATTTCTGCTGATTTATGCTTGTTATATTTTCTGTGTATTGCCTGTGTGTTAACATTCTGGTTAATCTTTAGATTTGTTGTTGTCTGCTTTAGCCTTTAAACTGGATTGGATAACATAACCCAAATAGGGGGAGATTGTTGGTACCCTAGATGTGATTTGGCTTATGTAATCCCTTTCCAGCCCCTCTTGATCCATATAAAGATATATGATCATGTTTAGACTCTGTTTAGTCTCCCTAGGGCAGTTTATAAACTGACCTAGAGCTTAGGTTAGAAGTTCTAGATGTTTTTGTGGTTAAGGCTTTTCCGTTCGACCATCGTCGAACGAGGCCTCGCGATCGTCGATCAATGGTCGACGATAGCAGGGCTATTGAATCTTTGAAGTCAAGACAATTATCGTCGACCGTTGGTCGACGATCTCAGAGCAAGCTTACTACGCTCTGAAGGGTGGTCGACGATCTGTCATCAACAGGTCGACGATCGTGTTCTTGCTTCACGATTTCTGTCTCGACAGATATTTGCCTTTGCTGGTCGACTATCTGTTAGCTGGTCGACGATCTGTTCGCTGGTCGACTATCTGTTAGCCGGTCGACGATCTATTAGCTGGTCGACGATTTCTGGTCGACGATTTCTGCTCTGACAGATTCCTGCTATTAGTCGACGATCTGTTTGCAGGTCGACGATCATCGAACTCCTGTTCGACGTTTTCTGTCTGCTTTTATCTGTTCGTATTTATTTTATTCCTTGGTTTATTTCCAAGTGTGTTAGCTTGTGGTTAGAAAGATTTTCTGAAGAATGTTTGTGCTAATTTATGGCTTAAATTCAAATGAATTATTTACTAAATATGTCAAGCATAAAGTACGGGATTTCGTATTCTTGATAAAGCATTTTGTCCTATTACACAAATTGCGTTGACTTTATCTTTCCAGCCTGTTTTCTAGCCGTTGGTACTATGTACTATTTCCAAGAATGGTACGTCTTTATGCTGAGATATTTTTCCCGCTTATTTTATTCCTTATTGGGACTGACAGAAAGTTAATAGGCCATTCTATTCCTATTGCTATATTCTATTTTGAGATAATCTGTTGCAGGGCTCGAGAATTCAAATCAATAGAGCCGTTCCAAAAGAAAAACGTGAAGACATATTTAAGAGAAATTCTTCTCTCAGCAAAAAAGAAGTTACAGACACAGAGAAATATTATTCATTCGCTCAAGCATCATCAGAGCAGCTCTTCACAATCTCACAACAAGAAGAAGAAAAGTTTTCCTGAAGCAAAAGCCCAGAGCAATCATCTTTCTTTCTCAAGTCTCCTGAGCATCTGCTTAGAGTTTTCAAGACTTCAGAAAGAGCTCCAGTTCTGCTTCAAGTGCTCCAGAATCTTAAGACCTGATAAAAATCAGTCTTCAGATCTCTGAGGATTTAGTTTCAGTTTATCTGAAACTCCTTCATCCTGAAGCAAAGGCTTTCCCTGGACTTTCACTGAGCCAGGGGGAGACTTTGATTCTTTAGAGAATCTACAAATCTTCTCTAATCTGTATTTAAAACAGAGAAGATAATCTAACCCTCTCAACCCCTTTGTAAAAAGAGTTTGTTCACACCTCTTCAAAAGTGAATGTTGGTGACAGGGCACCTTATCAACAACCTGTGGTTGAGCATCCTTATCAAAAGCTCAAAGGGTCTGTTTGATCTACCTGAATCAGATCATTGGTGGCAGGGCACCTTAGCAAAAACCTGTAGTGGATTCCTACCAGGGTGGTAGAAGAGTGGATGTACCTATTTAAAGGGAACCACTATATATCCTGTGTCCATCTGGTTATCTTGCTTATTCTTTTTATTCTGTGGCTGTGATAGAACTACCTAGGTTTGCTAGTTGCTGTGATAGGCTTATAGTTAAACTGAAATTTCAGTTAACTCTCTCACTTGTGCACTTCACTGTGTTAGGCTCTTAGGGTTCAAGTATCAGATTATTTTATTCCGCAAATAAACTCCAAGGGAGCTGACTAAGTGTTCATAAAATTTTGAATACTCTATTCACCCCCCCTCTGGAGTAGTTTACAACTTATCCCCTCACTTTCAACGTTCTTTTAGCCAGGGGGAGCCTTGATTCTTTTAGAGCTCTCTAGCTCAGTGCATGTTATTGTGCTTCTCTAATCTATTGTAAAATAGAGAAGACACCTTAACCTCCTTTCCCCCTCCTGTACAGGGTTATTACTCCCTTCAAAAGTATCCCTTGGTGGCAGGGCACCTGATCAAAAACCTGTGTTGGTTTTTAGACACCTGATCAAAAGTCTAAAGGGTTTCTTGATCTACCTGAAGCAGATCTTGTTGGTGGCAGGGCACCTGATCAAAAACCTGAGTGGATTCCTACCTTGTTGGTAGAAGAGTGGACGTACCCAAGTTGTTTGGGGAACCACTATAAATTCCTTGTGTCATCTGGATTGCATTGTTTAATTACTTGCATTGTGGCTGTGATTAGATCTTAACTAGGTTTGCTAGTTGCTGTTTAGGTTTCCAAGCCTTAACTGTAATTACAGTTGGCTGCCTTTTTGTGCACAACACTTGTGTTAGGCTCTAAGGTTTAATATCAAATATCTATAACCTTCATTCCGCATTTAACTCCAAGGGAGTTGAGTAGAAAGTCAACTTTGCTAGTGCAATTTTTGATTACTCTATTCACCCCCCCTCTAGAGTAGTATCTATCCCTTCTCTTTCAGCATTGAGTGAGCTTAGCTCACTCAACGTCGTCCATATTATGGCGTTAAGTGAGCTTAGCTCACTCAACGCCATCCAGATTATGGCTTTGAGTGAGCTTAGCTCACTCAACGCCGTCTGGGTTATGGCGTTGAGTGAGCTTAGCTCACTCAATGCCGTTTAGATTATGGCTTTGAGTGAGCTTAGCTCACTCAACGCCGTCCAGGTTATGGGGTTGAGTGAGCTTAGCTCACTCAATGCCGTCCAGATTATGGCGTTGAGTGAGCTCTGCTCACTCAACGCCATCCAGACAGAACCAAATGGTGTTGAGTGCGGTCAGTGCACTCAACGTCATCCAACTTATGGCGTTGATTGCACTCAACGCACTCAAACGCCATCCCGCCGGACAGATTACAGCGTTGAGTGAGTTAAGCTCACTCAACGCCATCCAGTCTACGACGTTGAGTGAGCTCAGCTCACTCAATGCCAACTTGTCGACACTAGATGACATTGAGTGCAGTCAGTGCACTCAACGCCATTCAACTTATGGCGTTGAGTGCACTCAATGCACTCAACGCCATCCCGCTTATGGCTTTGAGTGAGCTAAGCTCACTCAACGCCATCCAGACCACGACGTTGAGTGAGCTTAGCTCACTCAACGCCATTCCAAGGTCACGGGCGTGATGGATCGGTCACGGGCATGTCTGACCTATGTTGAAATTTCTGAGCTCGACGATCGTCTTCCTGAGGTCGACGATCGTCGAAGGGGGTCACGCCCTAGGTCACGGGCGTGACAGGTCGGTCATCGGTGTGGCCACCCCTTGACTCAAAATCTTGGTCGACAAACTTCAATTCCTAGGCTTCCTAAGGTTCTGTTAAGATAAAACCACTCCCAGGGGTCTAGTTGGAAATGGGATGTTACAAATCCCAATAAACAAAACAAAGATTTCGTCCCCGAAATCAAGGTTAAGCCTACGGGACTCCTATCAAGAGAAAGGCTTGTAACATCCCATGAGAGTTAAAAGATTTACATCTCTACGTTAGGTTTGTTGTGTGCAGTTTTGATTCTAAGACCAATTCGTCCAATTGACAAGGTCTAGACCCCAATAAACCAAAGATTAGCCCCTATTCTTGAAATTTCAGTCCTACTAGTTTAAAATAGGAAAGTAGATTGAATGTCTTGAGAGGTTATGAGGTATACCTGGCTGAACAGCTCTGGATACCTTTGTCGCATCAGGTCCTGCAGTTCCCAGGTATGCTCCTCCTGACCGTGGTTCCTCCATGGAACTTTTGACTAACGGAATTTTCTTGCGACGCAAGGTCCGTACTCCTCTGCCATCGATCCAAATCGGCTCCAAGTGAACTGATCGGTCGGAAGCTACCAGTCCATCCGTGGTCAAAATCTGCTGCTCCAGGCGCAGTAGAGCCCTCCTAAGCGAAGAAACATGGAATACGTCATGCAGAGCTGCCAACTCTGGTGGCAACTCTAGCCTGTAAGCTAGGGCCCAGATCCGCTCCAAGATCCTGTAAGGGCCCATATACCTAGGGTTGAGCTTCTTCCTCCGACCACGCACCCGTGAAACTCCATGCATGGGCCGGATCTTCAAAAACACTCGGTCCCCCACCTGAAACTCTACCTGACGATGCCGGGCATCATAATACTTAGTCTGTCTGCTCTACGCTTCTAACATCCTGTCTCTTATCAGTCTCACCTGAGCCTCGGTGTCTTCGACAAAATCCGATCCCAACGCCTTCAGATCCTCATCCTGAATCCAAGAAAGCGGGGTCCTGCATCTCCTTCCATACAAGGCTTCGTAAGACTCCATCCTGATGTTGGACTGGTAGCTGTTGTTATAGGAGAACTCGACCAGGGGTAGGAGCTTCTCCCATGGTACCCCGTGGTCCAAAATACATAGCCTCAGAAGATCTTCCAGCGTCCGATTGGTGCGTTCCGTCTGCCCATCCGTCTTGGAATGGAATGTGGTGCTGAAGGTCAATCGTGTGCCTAAGTAAGCCTGCACAGATCTCCACTCCCTGGAAGTGAACCGGCCATCCTGATCTGACACGATCGTCTTGGGCACCCCGTGGTATCAAACAAACTGCTCCACAATCTCTGCACTAGTACCCCCACAGAGTCATCCTTCTTGATCAGAATGAATCTGGCCACCTTTGTCAACCGATCGACGATGACCCAAATCGAGTCGTTTCCCGTCCGTGATCGGGGAAGTCCATGAATAAAATCCATCGCGATGTCCTCAAATTTTCACTCCGGGGGTACATGTTCTGAGATACATCATCCTTCTGATGATACAACATACGATTAAATCTTTACCTTCTCAGATATCCCAAATATTGTTACCCGTCATCTAATTTCACGTGATAATAGTTAATTCTCGTAATTACTCCGTCTTATTACCATGTCATTGTCTTGGTAACGCTACGCGTCATCATTCCAAACATGTTTTTTTTTACAAAATCTTATGTTCGCCCGAATAACGTCGAATTATATCGACTTCAATCTCACTATGTTTGTTACGCCACTTTCCCTAAACTAGGTCCAAGGGAACCCAAGCCAATACTAATTTGCCTAATAAACAAAAGTTTAGCCCCCAATAAACAAAAGATAAGCCCCTACCTATCTTGGGCTAAGTATCTTGATATTACACTGTTACATCTGTCCTGGCTGGGTGCACAATCCCTAGGGCATCAATCTTCGACTTGGGGTTCCACCCTGAAACTAGTTAATATACTCCATACTTTAAACCCTCTGAGTCACATTTACGACAACCTTATCCGGGTCAAAATGTTCCCAATCCAAAATGGGTATCTTCTGAACTTGAATTCCTATCCGACCCTCAGTGTTTGTCTCGGTGGTTGCCTCTAGGTAATTTTATTATCGGTATTGAGGGTTAAGACTACATGTCTTTTACCATTCTGTTAATGTATTATTGGTCTCAATTCTCCTTAAAGTAGTCTACCGCTTTGAATAATCCTTGATTAGGATAGTAGGGACACCTGAGTTTACGTCTTAGGTAGTCATTCTCGTGCTAAACTCCTCTGAAAGTGAGGATAGATACAACTCTAGAGCGGGGTGAATTAAGTATTAAAAAATTATGGCACCCTACTCAACTCCCTTAAAGTTAATTTGCGGAATGAGTTTATAGATATTTGAAACCCTAGAGCCTAACACAAAGTGAAGTGCACAAGAGAAAGATAACTGTAATTACAGTTGAGCTTTGGTCCTATCACATCAACTAGCAATCCTATTTATTTCTACTCACAGCCACAGTGTAATAATTTAATTAAGCAACACAGGCGAAACAAGAGATTTATAGTGGTTCCCTCTAAATAGGTACGTCCACTCTTCTACCACCCTTGTAGGAATCCACTACAGGTTTTTGTTCACGTGCCCTGCCACCAACTGATCTGCTTCAGGTAGATCAAGTAGACCCTTTGAGCTTTTGATCAGGAGCTCAAAATCCAACACAGGTTTTTGATCAGGTGCCCTGCCACCAAGGTTTACTTTTGAAGGGAGTAATAACCCTTTATATAGGAGGTTGAGAGAGGGTTAGAATGTCTTCTCTATTATTAAAACAATATTAGAGATGCAAGTGGATTGCACAGAGCTAGAAAGCTCTAAAAAATCAAGGCTCCCCCTGGCTTAGTGATATCCAGGAAGAAGTCTTGCTTCAGGGTGCAAGAACTCTTCTGAACTCTTGACAGATAAAATCTGTTGTATTGAAGTTCTTGAAGGAGCAGCTTGAAGAACACTCTTGATGTAGAATGATTGTTCTTCTTCAATCAGCTTTTATTCCTTCTTCTTCTTCTTCTTGAGACTCTGAGTGAATGTTCCTGGCAGCAGGATGAACTCAGGATTGAAGAAGAGAGAGTTGAAGAAGGTAGATCTTCTCAGTTGAATATAACAATATCTGAGAGCTGTATCTCTTCTTGTTTTGAATCTGTATATGAATATCTGTGTGTATCTCTCTTCTCTATGTATGTCTCTGTCTTTTGAAAGCACTTTATATATTGGCCTTTGTAACGGCTCTAATCTTTGTTTGAATTTTGTCTTCTTCTGAGATCTGCGATCTGGGCTGCAAATAGCACAAAACAAAAACATATCCTGCAGACAGACATGCTATAAAGGGATAACGCATTCTAAGAAGCTGCAAATCCAATCTGATAAAAAGAGTACTAAATAAAGTCACATCAGACTAAACTCTTTACGACCAGAGAAGACTTTTGTGTCTGTTGAAGTTGGAGACCGGGCGGTCTGTCGGTCTGGCTTGGCGGGTTATTGACCGGGCGGTCTGGCGGTTTGCCTTCAGCGGTTTGGGTTGCTGTGTTGAGGTCTGAGGTCCAAGCGGTCTAGCGGTCTGTTACTGGCGACTAGGAGACCGGGCGGTCTAACGGTCTCACATGGCGGCTTGTCTCTCTCTGGCAGTGGCCGAGCGGTTAGCCCTTCTGTCTAACCGCGCGGCTTGTTCCGGTCTGTTGTTCTAGCCGCCTAGATTTTTTGTATAGTTTTAGTCCATCTCTTATTTGTATTCTCTCTTCTCTCCTCCATTCTATATAAGGGAGGCCATACCTTTGTAATAGAAACCTTTTTCTGATAATAAAATTTCAGTTATACCATTTCCGGCTTGTTTTAGTTCGCTTCTCACATGGTATCAGAGGAATCGATCCTTTCCTTCTGATTCTGTGTCCCTCTCTGTCCGCGCGACTTCCTTCTCCGGCTTGCGCCCTGTCCGCGCGGTCTCCTTGTCGTTGCCCTCTGTTTGCGCGACCTGTTCCCTTGTTCGCTGCGATCTGTCACCTTGTTCGCCGCGACCTATCGTCGTGTGCCTTGCCTCCTCCTGTTTGCTCTTACTCTGGTCATCTCGACCTGTTGCCTTGTTCGCTGCGATCTGTCGCCTAGTTCGCCGCGACCTATCGCCGTGTGCCTTGCCCTCTCTTGTGCTTCTGTTCGAGCAGACTGTCTGCTTGCCGCTCGACTTCTTCCCCTCTGCTTGATACTGCGGCTTGGTCGTGGTCTTTCTGGCCGCTGGTGTTTGACATCTTGACCGCTGCAGTTCTTCTTCTGCCTATCCGCGCGGCTTGTTTCCTAACCGCGTGGCTTCCTGTTGTTTGCTCTTATGGCTCTTTCTGATGCTTCCACTGCCACCACTCCTGCCGCCACCGCTGTAGCCAATCCGGCTCCGCCTCTACCTCCTACTCCTTCCGGGAACCTTGGCACTGTTTCCAAGCTTGTCGGCTCCAACTACCCGGATTGGAGCGTCTCTTTCACCTTTCTCCTTCGCTCGCAACGCAAACGCCACCATCTCGTTGATGACCCTCCTCCTACCACTTCACCTCTCTTTGATAACTGGGATGTGAGTGACGCTCTTGTGCGTACTTGGCTCGCTAACAGTCTATCTGATGAGTGCCTTCCCGTCATCCGTCATGATGAGACGGTGAAGGCCGCTTGGCTTCATCTTGCTGCTTTGTATTCCAAAGGGGCTCAGATGTCCCGCATCTATACGTTGTATGCAGACCTCTTTGCCCGGCCTACCTTGTCTCCTGCTGCTGCCTACCAACAAGTTCATGCTCTTGGGGCTGAGATTCTTCAGAATCGCCCCTTTTCTGCGGATCTGGCTCAACAACACAAGCATTTCCAGGAGCTTCTGGTTGTGTGTTATCTGCTCCGTCTTCCTGACACTTATGACATGATCCGCCAACAAATTCTTGGTGAGGCGGAATCTCCTACTTTAGATGCCACCGCTGCTCGCATCGCCGCTGTCACCTCTCTCCTTCAGCGCCCGCTTCTGCCCGCTCCTTCTCCTCCGGATAACTATGCTCATCAAACTCAGCGGAGTGGCTCTAGTAGCCGCAATCATCAGTCTGGCGGACGTCCTTCTTCCCGCTACCACTACTCTCACTGCGGCCGCACCGGACACACTCTTGACCGCTGCTGGACAAAGCATCCCCATCTTCGCCCCTCGGGTGACTCTTCCGCCTCCTCTTCCAAGCCGTCTGCTTCCGTGGTCACATCCTCAGGTAGTGCCCATGTGGTCACTCAAGGTAAATGGCTTATCGACTCTGGTGCAACTAATCATATGACGGGCAATCCTCAGTGCTTCTCTCTCCTCGAATAGCATGATCGGTTGCCCCCGGTCCTCATTGCAGACGGTTCTCCCTTCCCGGTTCATGGGTCGGGAGTGGTTCATGTTACTCCATCCCTTCGGCTAGAGGACACTCTCTATGTGCCCAAGTTTCCGTGCAATCTGTTGTCGGTTACTTCTTTGTGCAAGCAGCTTCAATGTTCTGTAACGTTTACTCCATCTTCTTGTTCTTTTCAGGATCCGAGCTCCCACCGGACGATTGCTACTGGGACTGAGAGCGGCGGCCTCTACTTCCTCGACAACGTTTCCGCTTTGTCCGCCTTCTCTTCTTCTTGTACGGATCTTCTCTAGTGGCATCTCCGTCTCGGTCATCCTCCACCACGGCTTCTACATCAGCTTCTGCCCCACCTCCCTCCCTCCAATACTCCTCTCAACTGGGAAGCATGTCAACTTGGCAAGCATCATCGTTCCTCCTTCCCGCCGAAGCAGGGTCGGGGCTCTACCCGTCCGTTTGATCTAGTCCACTCCGATATCTGGGGACCTGCTCCTATCCTTACTATTGGTCGGGGTAGTTTTTATTTTGTAACCTTTATTGATGATTTTTCTAGATGTACTTGGGTGTATCTCTTACGAGATCGCTCTGAACTTTTTAATGTATGGACCTCCTATTATCATTTAATCAAAAATCAGTTTGGTGTTGGTATTAAAACTTTTCGCTCTGATATTGCAAAAGAGTACTTAAGTCATGCTTTTACCTCTTTCTATGTGCAACATGGCGTTATTCATCAGACAAGTTGTGTCTATACATCCCAACAAAATGGGGTGGCGGAACGCAAAAACCGTCACCTCCTCGATGTTGCTCGCACATTGATGACTCAAATGCATGTCCCTCGCTCATATTGGGGCTATGCTGTTCTTCTTGCCTGCTATCTCATCAATCGCATTCCCTCCTCCGTTCTCAAGGGAAAAACCCCTTTTTCCATCATTTATCCAGGCAAGGACCCTTTTCCTCTCCCTCTTCGAATCTTTGGGTGCACTGCTTTTGTGCATGCCCCATCTGCCACCCGTGATAAGCTCTCCCCTCGCTCCACCAAATGTGTCTTTCTGGGGTACTCGGCCACTCAGAAAGGCTACTGCTGCTTTGATCCTGTTCTTCGTAAGCAGTTCGTCTTCGCTGACGTTACCTTCTTCGAGAATGCCTCCTACTTCTCGGATGACTCCTCTTCTCTTCCCCCCACCTCTGATTCTCCTGTTATTCCGTTCGTTCCCTCGTCTCCTACTGCGATATCCGCCCCTCCTCCATCTCCGCCCACTCCTCTCCCTCCGCCTCTCTCTCCGCCTCCATCTCCCTTATCTCCGCTGCCGTCGCTCTCTCCTCCCGGGCTAGCTCTCTCTGCCACGGATGCTCTGGATGCCGAGGAGCCCGCTGACCTGGATCTTCTTGTAGCTCTTCGCAAAGGGGTGCGGACGTGTACCCTACACCCCCTTGCTGCTGTTGTTTCATATGATCGTCTTACCCCTTCTCGCAGGACCTTTGCACTGGCTATCTCTGCTACTACCACACCTCGTTCCTACCAGGAGGCCCTTGCCATTCCTCACTGGAAGATGGCCATGGATGAGGAAATGGCGACCCTCACAGAGTGGGGTACCTGGACTCTTGTCCCTCCTCCCTTTGATACAGATGTTGTTGGTTGTCGCTGGGTCTTTGTGGTCAAATTTGGCCCAGATGGCACTGTGAACCGTTACAAAGCTCGCCTGGTGGCTAAGGGCTTTACTCAAACCTATGGGGTTGATTACTTTGACACCTTCTCTCCCGTGGCTCGTCTCAGCACTATACGGGTCCTTCTCTCTATGGCGGTCAACAAAGACTGGCCACTTTCCCAGCTGGATATCAAGAATGCCTTCCTTTATGGTGATCTTCAGGAGGTCGTCTACATGGAGCAACCTCCAGGGTATGTTGCTCAGGGGGAGACACGAGTATGCCGGCTACAGAAGGCAATCTATGGCCTCAAGCAGAGCCCTCGAGCTTGGTTTGACAAGTTCAGCGGCATCGTGGCGGCCGTTGGTTTTGCTCGCAGCGCTGCTGATCACTCTCTATTTATTCACAAAACCTCTTCGGGACTGGTGGTTCTTGCAGTATATGTTGATGATATTCTTCTCACTGGTGATGACCAGGAAGGGGTAGCCTTGACAAAGCGGCATCTTCGCCAACATCTAGTCACGAAAGATATGGGTTCTCCGAAGTACTTTTTGGGGATCGAAATCTCTCGGAAGCCCAACTCTTTAGTCCTCTCTCAGCGTAAGTATGCTATTGATATTTTAAAAGAAGCAGGATTGACTGGGGCCAAACCTGCCCGATGTCCCATGGCTGTTGGAGAAGACAAAACCTGGACAGATGATTCGCCTCTTCTTTCAGATGCTTCGCAGTACAGGCGTCTGGTTGGTAAGCTCATATACCTCACCGTGACTAGGCCCGACATTTCCTATGTTGTAGGCAAGGTGAGTCAATTCATGCAAGCTCCCAGGGAGTGCCATCTACAGTCCTCCTTGCGGATCTTGGAGTACGTCAAAGTAGCCCCTGGGAAAGGATTGCTCTTTCAGAAGAATGATCATCTGAGGGTTGAAGCTTACTCAGATGCGAGTTACGCTGATGACAAAGGGGACCGCAAGTCTACCTCCGGTTTCTGTACCTTTGTTAGGGGCAATCTGGTAAGCTGGAAGAGCAAGAAGCAATCTGTTGTCTCCAGGTCCAGTGCTGAAGCAGAGTATCGGAGTATGGCATCGACCACTTGTGAGCTAAAATGGCTACGGGCTCTCATGTTGGATTTAGGAGAGGTCTACAACCATCCTTTACCTATGTTCTGTGACAACAAGACTGCTATATACATCTCCAAAAATCCAGTCTTCCATGAGAGAACCAAGCACATTGAGGTCGACTGTCATTTCATTCGTGAAGAGATTCTGAAGGAACAAATTTGCACCCCCTTCGTCACATCTGAAAAAGAGCTGGCTGACATATTCACCAAGCCAGTATCCGCCTCGTTTCTTCATATATGTGACAAGCTGGGCATGATCGACATATATGCTCCAGCTTGAGGGGGAGTGTTGAAGTTGGAGACCGGGCGGTCTGTCGGTCTGGCTTGGCGGGTTATTGACCGGGCGGTCTGGCGGTTTGCCTTCAGCAGTTTGGGTTGCTGTGTTGAGGTCTGAGGTCCAAGCGGTCTAGCGGTCTGTTACTGGCGACTAGGAGACCGGGTGGTCTAACGGTCTCACATGGCGGCTTGTCTCTCTCTCTGGCAGTGGCCGAGCGGTTAGCCCTTCTAACTAACCGCACGGCTTGTTCCGGTCTGTTGTTCTAGCCGCACAGATTTTTTGTATAGTTTTAGTCCCATATCTCTTATTTGTATTCTCTCTTCTCTCCTCCATTCTATATAAGGGAGGCCATACCTTTGTAATAGATACCTTTTTCTGATAATAAAATTTCAGTTATACCATTTCCGGCTTGTTTTAGTTCGCTTCTCACAGTGTCTAACGGCTATAAAGGACAACATGGCAGATAAAACAAAAAGATATTTCAACTAATAAGACAAAAAACTTTGTTAGATAAAGCTTGACTTATGCACAAAGGATGGGTCAAATATTGCCTTGAGATGTATGCACAAAATCAATGAAATAATCTTTAATAAAATATGCCAAATAAATAGGAAATAAATCATAGAACAGAAGGAGTACAAAATTACTAAAGGCAGACAGAAGAACGTCGAACGACCCTCTGAGATCGTCGACCGAACTACAGAGATCGTCGACCTATCAGAAAAGATAGTCGAACGACACAGATAGTCGAACTATCAAAGCAGATAGTCAAGCTATCAAAAAGATAGTCGATCCATCAAACAGATGGTCAAACTATCAACACAGAGCAGATAGTCGAACTATCAGAGCAGATAGTCGAACTACCAAAACAGAATAGATAGTCGAACTATCAGAGCAGATAGTCGAGCTATCATATAGTTGAACTATCAAGGCAGATAGTCGAACTATAAAAAAAAAACAGATAGTCGAACTATCAAACAGATAGTCGAGCTATCAGATAGTTGAACTATCAAGCCAGATAGTCGAACTATCAAGAAATCTGTCTGGTCAAAAGAAGTTGAGCGGGGTTCGATGATCGACGAGGTAGATACCACAGATCGTCGAGCTAACAAGAGTTGAACTAACTCAGAGATAGACGATCTGCTGACTGACGATAGTCGACCAACTGATAGACGATCGTCGAACAATTGATAGACGATAGTCGAGCGGCATTCGACCATAGTCGAACCAAAAACAACTTAACCAAATCTTCATCTGGATAAATGACAACTCTACAACTAAAGCAATCTAACCAAACAACTAACATTTGACCATAGATAAATCTTGGGTCAAGAAACCAATTGAGAAGACTAAACTCAAATCCAAACTAGGTACCAACATCCTCCTTTATTCTCTTTGGGTATGTCCTTACTGTAACCAAATTCATACCCAAGGTCTATTTTGAACTAGGGCATACTATAAATTGTCATGGTTAGTCACGAGTCCTAGTTGGTTGAGTCTAACTCATTGGTTAGAGGGTTATAAGATGAGATCTTCGCAGCCGGAGGTGTTCCCTGCTGGGGGCAGGGTTTGCCACAGGCTACAAAGAGGAATTCCAATTAATGATGAAGTGGACTTTCACATGTGATTTCCCTTATGGGCACACCACTGCTTCCGCTGCTTAGTTTGTCCCCAAACTAAACTCGAGCGGGGGTGACCCAGGGTTAGTGGACTGCTACTTTTCCGATCGAGGTTTGCTCTGATACCACTTGTAAGACCCCTTTTTTTTTCTTTTAAACACCAGGGTCTTATGCCCAGAACCGCCGCTTTGTAGTGACACCATCACGCCCGGGAAGGTCGTCACTACAAAACGCCGATCCTGCCGGCCAAATCGATTGCAGAACAGTAGCATAAGTAATTATAAACTAGTCCACCATAATCACATGTATATATATAAATCTCCACGAAGGGAGAGGCCACAATAATAATAATCAGAGTACAAAAGGAGGACTTAAGCCCAGTACATGTAATCCTTACTACAAGTCGCTCGCGGAAGCAAAACCAAAACTAAGTGTCACCGTAACTATCACTGTACCGAGAGCACCCAAGCTAGACTGGCCCATCTCCACTGACTCCGTACTCTGCTGGTGTTGCATCTCTGGGTGCTTCTTCCTTTTTGGCCTGCAGTCGCCGCCTCGCAATCCACGTCTGTGTCTACGTCTTCGGCCTCCTGGCTGCTGAGCTGGTGGGATCCCACCCATCAAGGGGCATTTGACCCGTTTATGTCCCGACTGGTGACAATGGTAACACGGTCGCGGGGTTGCCTCTGTCAGAAACTGCAAAACCCGTGACCCTTCTATATGGTACACCTAAAATGTTGTGGTTCGAAAACCGTTAGTCTAAAAGACTAAGCTCTATCATCCCCTACCCCTTCCCCCATGGCTCCTAGGTATCGAGCGGAGAGGAAGAAAGGGAAGGAAATGAAGGTGGAGAATAAGTCAAAAGCAGGTGACCCCAGTGTTTAAAATAAAAAAAATGGGGTCTTACAAATCGATCGCAGAATAGTAACATAAGTAATTATAAACTAGTCCACCATAATCACATGTATATATATAAATCTCCACGAAGGGAGAGGCCACAATAATAATAATCAGAGTACAAAAGGAAAGCTTAAGCCCAGTACATGTAATCCTCACTACAAGTCAATCGCATAAGCAAAATCAAAACTAAGCGTCACCGTAACTGTCACTGTACCGAGAGCACCCAAGCTAGACTTGCCAATCTCCACCGACTCCGTACTCTGCTGGTGCTGCATCTCTGGGTGCTTTTTCCTTTTCAGCCTGCAGTCGCCGCCTCGCAATCCACGTCTGCGTCCACGTCTTCGGCCTCCTGGCTGCTGAGCTGGTGGGATCCCACCCATCAAGGGGCATTTGACCCGTGTATGTCCCGGCTGGTGATAATGGTAACACGGTCGCGGGGTTAACTCTATCAGAAACTGCAAAACCCGTGACCCTTCCATATGGTACACCTAAAATGTGTGGTTTGAAAACCGTTAGTCTAAAAGACTAAGCCCTATCATCCCCTACCCCTTCCCCCATGGCTCCTAGGTACCGAGCGGAGAGGAAGAAAGGGAAGGACATGAAGGTGGAGAATAAGTCAAAATCAGGTGACAGCGGACCTATGCTAGCAATTCCATAGTAAATACGACAGAAGCAGAAAGTAGGAAAGGTAACCTTAACTTATGTGCGGAAGCGCTTAAGCCAAGGGATCTTTTGCAGGGCTCCCATCGTATAAAGTGTCCAATACACTTATACGTTGGGGTGTCGGTTATCAAACAGCAAGGAGTAGTAAGTAAGTAATAGCACAAGAAATATAACCATTGATTTATAGGGATTACCCCTATAGACCAAGGGGTCGTTTTGCAGGGCCTATCGTATAAAACGTCCCATACCATCTTATACGATAGGTGGCAATGTTTATGCTATGACACGCAAATATGCTATGGAATGCATAAGCAAGTGCAACACACCCACACGACTCCATGCACACAGACCTTTAATTCCCCCTATTCGGGCAGCTAACTTCACCCTCAGGAACCTCCGTTGTGGCAAACGGAGACAGTGGGTCGGGCCCCCCACTCCTAGGTGGGTAACCACACTACCAGTCCTAGCCCTTCCGTACGCCCCCTAGAAGAACCCAACTTAGAGTATCCGCGTACTAGTGCTTGCTATATCCACCAGGCTTTCTTTGACTAAGTGTCCCACACCGCCGAGTCAACGTACCGATGTCGGTGTGATCGATCGTCAAGTACCGATGACCCACCACTTTTTTGCACATGCAATCATGTTAGTTATATTTGTACAAGTTCTCATGTTACCGAGCCTCCAGCTCTCCAGGCTACCAAGCATATACCAAGTCCCCGAGCATCCCGCTCCCTGGACTTCCAAATTTATACCAAGTCCTAGAGCATCCAGCTCCCCGGACTTCCCATTCACAAACCAGACCATTGACATTACTAGTAGACCCTTAGACCATGGACCTACTCTACCCATTCCATGCCAATTCTTCTTCCTAAGTATACAAGTGTAGGTGTGAGGTGCAACTATTATTAGGGTTACTCTTGATCATTTTATTCCTAAGATTTAAGATTAACCTTGGACTTCCCGAGGTTTACCCGGTGAAGGGCTCACAGCGGTACTAGGAACTATGTTGGGGTGAATCCCAAAGCTCCCTTTCCAAGGCACTTATTGTAATTGATTGGTTCCCTTAACCCATTCCCTTCTCATATTACAGTGGGCTAATCCTAGGGTCACTTTGACTCTTCCTCTTCTCGGGGAGGACGATCTTCTATCGAACCCGCACACCACTTAACACTAGTCAATCTCACACCCTACCCATCCCGACTTCCAATAATGAACTTGATTTAACTCACCCTATGCAAACCAGCAAACTACCAAAATTCCATTTCCCAAGTTCATTACCCACTCTAGTTCAGCTTCTGCAGTTTTACTAAACGCAGACCATCCTAAGCTTTATGAGGTATGATAGGGGTTGTACTCCAAATTATCTTCCGAATCTCCTATAATATTTACTGGAGGTCTACCATGACATAATTAGTCTAAATCCAGAAAATAATAATTTTCCTATTTCATCTGGCATTTAATTTATTTATTCTGAGCCTCTTAATGCCCTAGTATGAACATGAAGTGCACTAATGAGCCAACAATAAATCACCATAAAATCAGTAAAAATCCTATGTGGCATTTAAGCAATAATTCCAAATTTTTAGAAATTTAAGAGGTGTTTAGGCCTACATTTCCTAATTTACCATTTTAGGCCACTTTTACTATATTATGAAGCAAGTACTGGAAATATGTATCTAAAAATCACAATAAAATTATAGAAGCTTCATAGTGACCTAAAACCATCAGAAACCAAGTCCCATAATTTTTATCTAATATTTGGGCTCTAAATTTATTTTAATGTAAAACACTAATTTTCCTAGCTTAGTGAGGGAGGTACTATTTTTAATTTTCTAAAAATCCAGAGAAATTTACAAGATGACAATCATGGTCTAAAACACTCTCTGACCAAATTTCATAAATTTACAAATAATAAATGGGCATTATTTGTATTTTTGACTACATATCACAATTGGTACGTTAAAGAAGCAAGTATCCAAAATAATCAGATAAAACTCCCAAGAAAAATAAATAAGGTATAAAATGATATAATATACCCTAATCCAAGATTTCATAACATCCCAGTGAATAGGAATTCCAAAATCATCAAAATAAATATCTAGGATACAATAAGAGTTGTGAATAAAGTATAGTATAAATTAATCCAAAACTCCCAACAAAATTATATCATGGCCATTTAGACCAGACAATCATCCTGCCCAAATTGTATTTGATTTGTAGATCATTTGATAGAATAATAGTTCAAATTAATGTTGGTGACCTAAACTAGGGTTAGGGTTTTAGGTTGCCTAACTGTCTCCAAATCCCCTAAGATTTTGTCCAGAGAACTATAATGGCCCCATGGTTCTCTCCACCAAATTTAAAGTCAGTCCAAGGTCATTTGACCCCATGACCTTCACAACCCTAAAAATCCCCATTAAGAGACTTACCCTAGGGTTCTAGGGCTACCCTATCCAAAACCACCCCAAATTACATTGGAGGGTGTGTCATGCCCCAAAAAGCAAGTGGACAAAATATCAGCCTCTGTTGAGGTTGTTTGACCACTAAAATCCCAAAAGGAATCAATTGACCTAATTAACCCTATAAGGGCCAACCTAGGGTCGAGTTAAAACTCAATCAAAACACTTCCAAAATAAGTGGAATTTTTACCAGAGTTCTATCATTCCCCCTAAGACCTCCCACCCAAATTTGGGGGGATTTTGAGGTGTTTAGGACACCTAATTAAATTATATATGAATTATTAAATTTTTACAAAAACTATAGAAAAATATTCTCCAAAAATTCTCATTTTTAAATAGGCCCTAGGCATAGTTAGGATAGACTCCCTGCCCAAATTTCAGAACATTTGGGCAAAGGATGAAAGGTGGGCACACCTTTTTGTCTATGCTTAGCTCTAGGTCTAGATCCCACCAAAAGAGGTGCCCTGGTCAAACCAGTTGACCAAATTGACCCAAATCAATTTTGAAATGTAGTATACCCATAGGGCTACAGATTTTATGTTGGTCACTTCTACATAAAAAGCCTCTAAGTACCTCATTAAATAGCATAAAAGAGAGCTTGATAAATCACTACATTTATATATAAATATAATAATTTAGTATTATAGGTTACTGTTCATCTTCTCAAAAAGCCCGAACCAGCAACCTAAAATGCTCAAAACCTGTAGCTTTTCTAAAGTTATTTCTCGGCCACCCAGCCATCTCCCTGGCCGGCCACCACCACCACCACCTCTATTGAGGTGAGGGCTACCGTCGGGCGGCGGCACGTCCGCTGGAGAGGCGGTTTCCGGTGAACCCGCCACCATGAAATTTCGGAAAAACCATGGAAACGCTCACCCGATCCAGCTCTTTTGAGCCCGATATCTCTCCTAATGATTTCTAAGATCTATCCAAAGAAGAAGAGGTAGAGGAGGACCTTATTCGAGGTTTGGAGTCGAGTCGATCGTCGGGATGCTATTTGCGCGGTGGTGGCATTGCCGGAGTCCTTCTACAGCGCAGCACAAGCTTCAATCCGTCGGGTCAGGGTTGGAAACTTCATCTCTAAGCCTAAGGGACCTTTTTAAAGGGAAGAAATGGGGAGTGGGCGGTTATAGGTTGTCCAGCCATTATTGTCTCTTCAAGAGCAAGCTCGGCCATGGTGGAGGGGAGCTGAAACTGCTTGTAACAGCTGGAGGAGGGCTGGAAACTCCTCCTCTCCCTGAGAGGAGTTGAATCAAGCCATTTAAAGGGGAAGAGGGAAGGCCATGGCATCAAATGCCATTGACGGCCATGAAGGCTGGGGCTCAGCCATGGCTGGAGGAGGAAACAGCTGTCACGTGGCACAGCCGGTCAAACTTCATAAAATAAGAATTAACTAAGTCTTAATAAGAGTAAACGGCCCAAAAATGCATTCTGGCTCACTTCTTAGACTGGCCCGGTTCAGCTGAACCAGCACATAGCCTAAAAAAGATGCCAGAAAATTTCTAAGTAAAATGGCGTTGAGTGAGCTCTGCTCACTCAACGCCATCCATGCTACGGCGTTGAGTGAGCTCAGCTCACTCAACGCCATCCCATTTACGGCGTTGAGTGAGCTATGATCACTCAACGCCATCAGAATGGCCTCCCAGACTATGGCGTTGAGTGAGCTCAGCACACTCAACGCCATCCGGATTATGGCATTGAGTGAGCTCTGCTTACTCAACGCCATCCAGAATAAGCCCCTTTTAAACGATGGCGTTGAGTGAGCTTAGCTTAGTCAACGTCGTCCATATTATGGCGTTGAGTGAGCTTAGCTTACTCAACGCCGTCCAGATTATGGCTTTGAGTGAACTTAGCTCACTCAACGCCGTCCGGGTTATGGCATTGAGTGAGCTTTGCTCACTAGACGCCGTCCAGATTATGGCTTTGAGTGAGCTTTGCTCACTCAACGCCGTCCAGGTTATGGGGTTGAGTGAGCTTAGCTCACTCAATGCCGTCCAGATTATGGCGTTGAGTGAGCTTTGTTCACTCAACGCCATCCAAACTGCACCAAATGGCGTTGAGTGCAGTCAGTGCAATCAACGCCGTTCAACTTATGGCGTTGAGTGCACTCAACGCACTCAAACGCCATCCCGCCTGACAGATTACAGTGTTGAGTGAGCTAAGCTCACTCAACGCCATCCAGTCTATGATGTTGAGTGAGCTCAGCTCACTCAACGCCAACCTGCCGACACCAGATGGCATTGAGTGCAGTCAGTGCACTCAACGCCATTCAACTTATGGCATTGAGTGAACTCAATGCACTCAACGCCATCCCGCTTATGGCTTTGAGTGAGCTAAGCTCACTCAACGCCATCCAGACCACGGCGTTGAGTGAGCTTAGCTCACTCAACGCCACTCCAAGGTCACGGGCATGACGGATCGGTCACGGGCGTGTCTGACCTATGTTGAAATTTCTAAGCTCGACGATCGTCTTCCTGAGGTCGACGATCGTCGAAGGGGGTCACGCCCTAGGTCACGGGCATGACGGGTCGGTCACAGGTGTGACCACCCCTTGACTCAAAATCTTGGTCGACAAACTTCAATTCCTGGGCTTCCTAAGGTTCTGTTAAGACAAAATCACTCCCAAGGGTCTAGTTGGAAATGAGATGTTACAAATCCCAATAAACAAAACAAAGATTTCGTCCCCGAAATCAAGGTTAAGCGTACGGGACTCCTATCGGGAGAAAGGCTTGTAAAATCCCATGAGAGTTGAAAGATTTGCATCTCTACGTTAGGTTTGCTGTGTGCAGTTTTTATTCTAAGATCAATTCGTCCAATTGACAAGGTCTAGACCCCAATAAAAAAAGATTAGCCCCTATTCTTGAAATTTCAGTCCTACTAGTTTAAAATAGGAAAGTAAATTGAACGTATTGAGAGGTTATGAGGTATACTCGGCTGAACAGCTCTGGATACCTTTGTCGCATCAGGTCCTGAGGTTCCCAGGTATGCTCCTCCTGACCGTGGTTCCTCTACGGAACTTTTGACTAACGAAATTTTCTTTCGACGCAAGGTCCATACTCCTCTGCCATCGATCCAAATCGGCTCTAAGTGAACTGACCGGTCAGAAGCTACCGGTCCATCTGTGGTCAAAATCTGCTTCTCCGGGCACAGTAGAGCCCTCCTAAGCGAAGAAACGATGAATACGTCGTGCAGAGCTGCAAGCTCTGGTGGCAACTCCAGCCTGTAAGCTAGGACCCCGATCCGCTCCAGGATCCTATAAGGGCCCATATACCTAGGGATGAGCTTCTTCCTCCGACCACGCACCCGTGAAACTCCATGCATGGGCCGGATCTTCAAAAACACTCGGTCCCCCACCTAAAACTCCACCTGACGATGCCGGGCGTCATAATACTTAGCCTATCTACTCTTCGCTTCTAACATCTTGTCTCTGATCAGTCTCACCTGAGCCTCGGTGTCTTCGACAAAATCCGATCCCAATGCCTTCAGATCCTCGTCCTGAATCCAAGAAAGCGGGGTCCTGCATCTCCTTCCATACAAGGCTTCGTAAGGTGCCATCCATATGCTGGACTAATAGCTGTTGTTATAGGAGAACTCGACCAGGGGTAGGAGCTTCTCCCATGGTTCCCCGTGGTCCAAAATGCATAGCCTCAAAAGATCTTCCAGCATCCGATTGGTGCGTTCCGTCTGCCCATCCGTCTGGGAATGGAATGTGGTGCTGAAGGTCAATCGCGTGCCTAAGTAAGCCTGCACGGATCTCCACTCCCTGGAAGTGAACCGGCCATCCTGATCCAACACGATCGTCTTGGGCACCCCGTGGTATCGAACAAACTGCTCCACAATCTCCGCACTAGTACCCCCACAGAGTCATCCTTCTTTATCAGAATGAATCTGGCCACCTTCGTCAACCGATTGACGATGACCCAAATCGAGTCGTTTCCCGTCCGTGATCGGGGAAGTCCATGAATAAAATCCATCGCGATGTCCTCAAATTTCCACTCCGGGGGTACATGTTATGAGATACATCATCCTTCTGATGATACAACATACGTTTAAATGTTTACCTTCTCAGATATCCCGAATCTTGTTACCCGTCATCTAATTTCAAGTGATAATAATTAATTCTCGTAATTACTCCGTCTTATTACCATGTCATTGTCTTGGTAACGCTACGGGTCATCATTCCAAACATGCTTTTTTTTTTACAAAATCTTATGTTCGCCCGAATAACGTCGAATTATATCGACTTCAATCTCATTATGTTTGTTACGCCACTTTCCCTAAACTAGGTCCAAGGGAACCCAAGCCAATACTAATTTGCCCAATAAACAAAAGTTTAGCCCCCAATAAACAAAAGATAAGCCCCTACCTATCTTGGGCTAAGTATCTTAATATTACCCTGTTACATCTGTCCTAGCTGGGTGAACAATCTCTAGGGTATCAATCTTCGACTTGGGGTTCCACCCTGAAACTCGTTAATATACTCCATACTTTAAACCCTCTGAGTCACATTTACGACAACCTTATCCGGGTCAAAATGTTCCCAATCCCAAATGGGTATCTTCCAAACTTGAATTCCTATCCGACCCTCAGTGTTTGTCTCGGTGGTTGCCTCTAGGTAATTTTATTACCGGTATTGAGGGTTAAGACTACTTGTCTTTTACCATTCTGTTAATGTATTATTGGTCTCAATTCTCCTTAAAGTAGTCTACCGATTTGAATAATCCTTAATTGGGATAGTAGGGACACCTGAGTTTACCTCTTAGGTAGTCATTCTCGTGCTAAACTCCTCCTTTATTCTCTTTGGGTATGTCCTTACCTTAACCAAATTCATACCCAAGGTCTATTTTGAACTATGACATACTATAAATTGTCATGGTTAGTCACGAGTTCTAGGTTGTTGACTCTAACTCGTTGGTTAGAGGGTTATAAGATGAGATCTTTGCAGCCGGAGGTGTTCCCTGCTGGGGGCAGGGTTTGCCGCAGGCTACAAAGAGGAATTCCAATTTATGATGAAGTGGACTTTCACATGTGATTTCCCTTATGTGCACACCACGCTTCCGCTGCGCCACTCTAATTATGGCGTTGAGTGAGCTTAGCTCACTCAACGCCATCCAGATTATGGCTTTGAGTGAGCTTAGCTCACTCAAAGCCATCCGGGTAATAGCGTTGAATGAGCTTAGCTCACTCAACACCGTCCAGATTATGGCTTTGAGTGAGCTTAGCTCACTCAACGCCTTCCAGGTTATGGTGTTGAGTGAGCTTAGCTCACTCAACGCCGTCCAGATTATGGCATTGAGTGAGCTCTGCTCACTCAACGCCATCCATACAGCACCAAATGGCGTTGAGTGCGGTCAGTACACTCAACGCCATTTAACTTATGGCGTTGAGTTCACTCAACGCACTCAACGCCATCCCGCCTGATAGATTACGGCGTTGAGTGAGCTAAGCTCACTCAACGCCATCAAGTCTATGGCATTGAGTGAGCTCAGCTCACTCAACGTTAACCTGCCGACACTAGATGGCGTTGAGTGCAGTCAGTTCACTTAACGCCATTCAACTTATGGCGTTGAGTGCACTCAATGCACTCAACGCCATCCCGCTTATGGCTTTGAGTGAGCTAAGCTCACCCAATGACATCCAGACCACGGCGTTGAGTGAGCTTAGCTCACTCAATGCCATTCCAAGGTCACGGGCGTGACGGATCGGTTACGGGCGTGTCTGACCTATGTTGAAATTTCTGAGCTCGACGATCGTCTTCCTGAGGTCGACGATCTTCGAAGGGGGTCACGCCCTAGGTCACGGGCGTGACGGGTCGGTCACGGGCGTGACCACCCCTTGACTCAAAATCTTGGTCGACAAACTTCAATTCCTGGGCTTCCTAAGGTTCTGTTAAGACAAAACCACTCTCAGTGGTCTAGTTGGAAATGGGGTGTTACACAGGGAGACCCCAAGGTAGCAATGGAGTGCTATGTCACGGCGGTGAATTCCATCTCTTGGCAGGAGGGGGCCGAGGAGAGTGAACGGAGGATGGAGTAGGCGGAGCAGAAGGTGGTAGTGATGGCAGAGGAGAACTGCACCCAGGAGGGAGTGGCGAGGAAGTTCAGGAGCCGGCTGAAGTCATGGTCATGGAGGAGGCTGAGGAGGAAGTTTCTGCCCCGGGAGGGGAGGACGTTGGAGAGTGGGGGGAGCAGTCTAGGCCCGAGGCTACAGAGGAGGTAGTGGAGATGGAGGCTCTCACCCTGAGGGGTAGGGTGGAGAAGGTCTGAATCAGCGGGGGGTTGACTCCAGCGGATCAGGAGAGGATGCTGGAGTGCATCCAAAAGAACGTGGACATCTTTTCCTAGAGCGCCGTAGAGATACCAGGGATCGATGCCGACGTCCCCTGCCATCGCCTCAACTTGGACCGAGAGGATTGCCCCATCTAACAAAAGAAGAGGTCCATCGCGGACAAACTGGCCGAGCCCATCAGGGAGGAGGTGGCCAAGCTCCTCAAGGCTGGCTTTGTATCCGAAATACAATACCCCGACTGGGTCTCCAATGTAGTAATGGTTAAAAAAGGAGATGGCCGGTGGCGTATGTGTGTTGATTTTTCTTTACTTAATAAATCATGCCCCAAGGAATGTTATCCTTTGCCTCGGATCGACGCGCTGTTTGACTTAGCCATTGGTTTTCCTATAATGAGTTTTTTGGATGCATTTTCAGATTATCACCAGATTAGGATGGACACCCCCCCCCCCCGACATCAAAGATGTATCCTTCATCATGGGGGATGGGTGCTACTGCTACAAAATGATGCCCTTTGGGCTGCAGAATGCAAGGGCGACCTACCATAAGATGATGGACAGGGTCTTCCGAGAGCAGAGGGGGAGAAACCTGAAGGTGTATGTAGATGACCTCGTGATCAAAAGCCAAGACGTGGACTCCCACCTCTGGGACCTAGAGGAGACATTTGCCACCCTGCGCGAGTACAAGATGAGGTTGAACCCCTTGAAGTGTGTCTTCGGGGCCAGTAGGGGCAAGTTCCTGGGCCACCTTCTCACCCCGGAGGGGGTAAAGCCAAATCCCGATAAGGTCTGAGCGATCATGGAGCTGGGATCGCCTCAGAATGCTAAAGAGGTGCAGCGGTTGACAGGAAAGTTAGCAGGGTTGAGCAGGTTCCTTTCTCGGGCTGGGGAGATGTGCTCTCCCTTCTTCAAAGCATTGAGGGGAAGCCAAAAATTTGAGTGGACCAAGGAGTGCAAGGAGGAGTTTCAAGCCCTGAAGAAGCAGTTTACCTAGGCTCCGCTGCTCCAAGGGCCTAAGTAGGGGGAGGATCTATACTTGTATCTCGGGGTCGGAGCAGAGGCCTTGAGCTCCGTCCTGGTTCAGGAAGAGGGGAATAAGCAACTCCCCATATAATATGTAAGCCGGTATTGAGGAAGGCCGAGCTCCGTTATCCTATATTGGAAAAGCTTGCCTTCGCTCTAGTCATCTCGGCTCGAAGACTCCGACCCTACTTCCAGGCATACTTAATCCGAGTGGTGACTGACCACCCCCTCCGCAACATCTTCTTGGTGGTGGAGCATTCGGGCAGGTTGGCTAAGTGGTCGGTGGAGCTAAGCGAGTTTGACATCTCCTTTGTCCCCCGTCTCTCGATCAAGGCCCAAGCGATGACTGACTTATTGGCTGACTATGTGGTCAAGGTAGTGAAGGAAGAACTCACTCACCAAGTTTAATGGAGGGTGATGGTAGATGACGCTTCGGGAAGGCATTCCCTGGGAGTGGGGGTGATCTTGGAAATCCCCCAGGGAACTTGAATCGAATAAACAGTGGTGGTGCACTTACCCATCACCAACAACCTGGTCGAGTACGAGGCAGTGATTGCAGGGCTCTACCTGGCTAGGGAGCTGGGAGTGTATGATGTGGAGGTCTTCACTGACTCCATGGTGGTGGCCTCCCAGATCAATAGGGAGTTTGAGGTAAGGGAGCCTACCCTTTAGTTGTACTTGGCAAAGGTAAAGGGGGTCATCGGCACGTTCCATACCTTCTTCACCCGACATGTACCCAGGGAGGAGAACGAGCAGGTAGACCAACTAGCAAAGCATGGTCCCCGGGTGGGAGGTACCATCACCAATCTATTTTGCCCTTCCATCGAAGAGGGAGAGCTAATGGAGGTGGATCAATACCCCACGTGGATGGACCCATTCATGACCTTCCTTTCCACAGGGGAATATCCAAAAGGGATTGATAAGAAGAAACTCAAGTATAAGTTAGCATACTATCTCATGCGCGATGGGCAGCTGTACCAAAAGACCCTCTCAGGAATGTTGGCACGTTGCATGGCCGAGAGGGAGGTCCATAGGATCTTGGAGGAGGTCCACTTCGGGGAGTGTGAGAGTCACTCTGGGAGTCAGACCTTAGAAGGGAGGATTGTCAGGCAAGGGTATTTCTGGCCTACCCTGGGCCATGACGTGGCTGAGTTCACGAAAAGGTGTCACAAGTGCCAGTTATATGCCCCCTCCAGTTGCAACCGGCCCAATGTCTTAGGAGTATTACGGCTCACTGGCCTTTTGCCATCTAGGGAATGGACTTGGTAGGGCCTTTCCCCCAGGCTAGCGGGTAGAGGAGATTCTTACTCATCATGATAGGTTATTTTTCTAAATGGGTGGAGGTGAAGGCCCTGGCTAAGGTGACCTCCTAGGCTATCAAAAATTTTGTTTGGGGGAGATCATCTGCCGACACGGGTTGTCGCAGGCCATTGTCACGGACAATGGACCTCAGTATGCCAGCACAGAGTTCATCAGCTTCTGCAAATAGCTTGGGATTGATTTCAGATTTGCCTCAGTCCATCACCCTAGGAGCAATGGGCAGGTGGAGGCGGCAAACAAAATCATAGTGAACCTCCTGAAGAAAAAAATTGAGAACTTGAAGGGCAGCTAGGTGGAGCAGCTCCCCTCGGTTCTCTGGGTCCTTAGAACCACCCCTAACACTACCACATGAGAGACCCCCTTCAAGATTTCCCATGGGTGTGAGGCAGTACTTCTAATCGAGTTCGAGGTCCGAACACCTTGGATAGTCGAGGCAGAAGCAGGCAGGGAAGGATGGCAAGTGGAAAATGAAGAAGAGCTGTGACTCTCCCTTGACATGGTAGAGGAGGTACACGACCTCTCTACCATCCGCCAGGAGGAAGTAAAATTAAGAATGGCTAAGTATTTCGACAAGCACGTCATGGTCAAATAGTTCGTAGAAGTGTACTTGGTCCTGAAGAAGGTGGATGTCGCGGGAAGGTCAGCCGCCGTGGGGAAGCTCAACCCCAACTGGGAAGGTCCGTACATTGTAAAAGAAACATCAAGGTCAGGAGGGTATCACCTTCAGAATGTGGAGGGCGAGACCCTAAGTATCACCTGGAGCGGTGATGACTTGAAATGTTTTTTCCCTTGAAGCCATGTAAGTAGCGTTCCTTTTTCTAATGAAACTTGAAGTGTCAGTGCTCTCGTTGCGATCTATATGAATGGTTGAAGTGTTTGCTTGATAGACCCCGAGAAGATCCCGCTGTCAGGCACTCACCAAGCTGTAGGGCTGGATGTCACTCGAGGGAGTCTGTCCCAGACCCCAAGCAGATCCCGCTGTCAAGCTCTCACCTAGCTGGCAGAGCTGGATGTCACTCGAGGGAGTCTTCCCTACACCCCGAGCAGATCCCACTATTAGGCTCTCACCTAGCTAGCAGAGCTGGATGTCACTCGAGGGAGTCTGCCCCAGACCCCGAGCAGATCCCGTTGTCAGGCTCTCACCTAGATGGTAGGGTTGGATGTCACTCGAGGGAGTCTGCCCTAGACCCCGAGCAGATCTCGCTGTCAGGCTCTCACCTAGCTGGCAGGGATGGATGTCACTCAAGGGAGTCCGCCCCAGACCCCGAGCAGATCCTGCTGTCAGGCTCTCACCTAGCTGGCAAGGCTGTATGTCACTTGAGGGAGTCTGTCCCAGACCCCAAGCAGATCCCGCTGTAAGGCTCTCACCTAGCTGGCAGGGCTAGATGTCACTCGAGGGAGTCTGCCCCAGATCCTGTGCAGATCCCGCTCTTAGGATCTCGCCTAGCTGGCAGGGATGGATGTCACTCGAGGGAGTCTACCCCAGACCCCGAGAAGATCCCGCTGTCAGTCTCTCGCCTTGCTGGTAGGGATGGATGTCACTCGAGGAAGTATGCCCCAGACCCCGAGCAGATCTCGCTGTCAGGCTCTCACCTAGCTGGCAGGGCTGGATGTCACTCGAGGGAGTCTACCCCAGACCCCGAGCAGATCCCGCTATCAGGCTCCCACCTAACCGGCAGGGTTGTATGTCACTCGGGGGAGTCCTGCCCTCTTCGGGTGTTACTCGAAAGGATTAATCGCTTCCAAGAACAAGGAAGGAAAGTCCTCACTAGCAAGTCTGAGCTCGCAGACTCAGCTCGGTGAAAGGGTGACGAGCCGAGTACTCGGCACCCACTGAAGAATGCGTGCTCCAGCAGTGCCCCCCTGTCAGTTTTACTTATGAATTTTTTTAACAAATCTGGCTTGACATTGGTAAGAAAGTGGGTAGCTCGCGAGCGAGCTGGGTAGTGGCGTGCCCGGCATGGCGAGTGGTCCCCTCCTGGATTTCCTAGAGGTGGCGAGCTCTCAAGGTCTACTCACGGGTATGCGTCCTAACAGGCGTTCTAACGGCTAGTCCTATCCAGACGAGATTCCCCAAGGAGGATAACTCACAGGCACGTGCACCACAGGAAGACAGTTCAAGGAAAAGAAGATAGAAAAATTCGCTTTTTATTAAATATAAAGTTGGTTACAAAAGAGAGAACTCGCTTAGGCGAGGTTACAAAAGAGGGGAGGGAGAGAATACAAGAAAGAAAAAAGGGAGGGTCATCTCTCGCCTCCTCGCCCGGATTGGCGATCTCCGCCCGCCCCGCCGGAGGGATCATCCTTGAAGTCCTTACCGAAGAACTTGTCGAGGCTATCTTCCTTCTCGCTGCCCTCCACCAACACCCGCATGTCCTTCATGATCTGCATGCATTCGGCAGATTCGATCGAGTTGACCCGCAGCCTTTCCACGACCTCAGCCTCACTGAAGATCCTCGGGCTCTTGTATGGGAAGGGGGGCTCGCTGCCACCTGGAGGGAGGAAGGCTTCCGCCTGACGAATTATTTGGCCATGGAGCCCCTTGTTTTCCTCTCTCAGCTTCACGTTCTTCCCTTCCAACTCGGCGGTGCGAGCCTCTAGCTCGGCGACGCGAGCTTCAAGTACGGCGGAGTGGGCACGGAGCTAGTTGTTTTTTTTTCCTCCAGCCCGATGGCGCGAGTCCGCAGCTCCCTAGCGGCCTCGACATCCTAAGGAAAAATGGGTAAGTAAATATAAAACTGAAAAATCCCAAGTAAAAAGAGAACAGGATAACCAGTGCTTACCAGCCTGTCAGCGCCTTTGGTGAGTAAATCCTCGGCATTACCGAGCCTCCTCTCCAGGTCGATGACCTTGTCCTGGGCGAGGTCGCGCCTGCTCAGCCTTCTACAGGAGGTGGCTGAGGTTGAAGCCGCGACGAACCACCATGTGGTGCAGCTCCAGTGCCCATATATGGGCTTTCATCCCCTCATGGTCGAGCTGGCGCAGAGTCATGCGTTTGTAGGCCACGGCATCCTCGTGCCCGTAGAGGCCAAAGCCGAGCGCGTAGGCGTGATCGGAGGAGGGCTTGCAGTCTTCCCAGGAGGGCTGGAGGGTGGAGACGGAGATTCGGTGGGCCGACTCATCCCATTGAACCACGGGCTTGCCAGCTTAATCTTTCCACCTCCCCCCGAGGCCGAAGAGGGGGTGGCTCTTTTGTAGACCTAGCTCACAGGCCGCGATCTTCTTTGTAGCAGGAGGAACGGAGGGCTCGCCTCTCTCCTGCCCTTTGTCCATCATCTCCTTCAGCAGACTCTCCGGCAATCCATCCGGGGAAGGCTCGGGCAAGCTCATGTACTTTAGCTTTTGATATTGTTGTTGTTGTCTCGCCCAAAAGACCACCACCACCTTCAGCTTCTTTTGCGACGGGTGACGGCGAGGCAATTTGGACCCCGCAGGGTCAGTCCGTTTCTAGCCAGATGAGGGCTTGGACGATGCCGACTCATCTCGGCAGGAGGACGCAGCCGCTCTCTCGCGAGCGAGGGGGTCAGGGAGTAGTCCCGAGTCCGCGAAGGGTGGGTTCTCTAGGATCAATTGCTCCCCTGCACAAGAAACTTGGTCAGAAAAATTTTGACTAAATGGGCAAGACCGGGGAGAGAAGTTGAAAGGTATACCTTCGCCGGGAAGGATGGGGAGGAACGAGTCGAGGCCCATTCGTAGGAAGGCGAGCTCGAAGTCCTTATGAAGAAAGAACTTGTGGAGCTCAACATCATTGCCGGAGATGGTGGAGGGTCGGTATACCTCCTCGCCCTTCTTCTGTGGTGAGTACGGGATGTTGCCGAGGTCGCCCTTGATGAAGACGACTTTCGTCATCCAGTTATGGTGTTTGTTCGCAATCTCGCGAACCTTTATGAAGGAGCCCCCGAAGTAGGCGATGCCGTTGGGAGTCGCATTGTAGGTGAAGAGTTTCCTGAAGACGGTCAGGTTAAACTCTATTTTCTCCTTACGGAGGAAGCACGCGAACGCCACCATCATGGCGATGGCGTTCGATTTGAGCTACGCGGGCACCGTGCTGTAGTACTTCAATATCTAGCGGACTTCCGACCAGAGCGGTAGGCGCAACCCCATCTCGAAATACGAGATGGGGAAGGTGAGTTCGTCGGGGTAGAAGGTGTTGATGGTCTCGCCTTACCTGGGCCGGCGTACCTCAAAGCCGGGAGGCACGAAGTCAGCAATGAACTCTGTGAACTCACCCTCGAAGGTGTTTCCCTCGAAAAAGCAGTAGTCGGTAAAATGTTGAGCGCATTTGGGGAGGCCATCGGAATCAGGATTGGTCTTACCTATGCTCGCGGAAGGTTTAAGGGGGCGAGTATAGGTAGGAGGAAGGCGAGAAGGGAAGGAAGGTAAAGAAGCAATAAAAGAAGTAAGTCGAGGTAGGTGAGGTGGCATATTTATAGGAAAAAGAATCAAGGGTTGTGTAACATCCCATTTCCAACTAGACCACTGGGAGTGGTTTTGCCTTAACAGAACCCTAGGAAACCCAGGAATTGAAGTATATCGACCAAGATTTCGAGTCAAGGGGTGGTCACGCCCGTGACCTAGGGCGTGACCCCTTCGACGATCGTCGAGCTCAGAAATTTCAACATGGGACTGACACGCCCGTGACCAATCCGTCACGCCCGTGACCTCGGAATGGCGTTGAGTGAGCTAAGCTCACTCAACGCCGTGGTTTGGATGGCGTTGAGTGAGCTTAGCTCACTCAAAGCCATAAGCGGAATGGCGTTGAGTGCGTTGAGTGCACTAAACGCCATAAGTTTAATGGCGTTTAGTGCATTGACTGCACTCAACGCCATCTGGTGTCGTCAGGTTGGCGTTGAGTGAGCTGAGCTCACTCAACGCCGTAGATTGGATGGCGTTGAGTGAGCTTATCTCACTCAACGACGTAAACTGTCAGGCGGGATGGCGTTGAGTGCGTTGAGTGCACTCAACGCCATAAGTTGAACGGCGTTGAGTGCACTGACCGCACTCAATGCCATTTGGTGTTGTCTGGATGGCATAGAGTGAGCAGAGCTCACTCAACGCCATAATCTAGACGACGTTGAGTGAGCTAAGCTCACTCAACACCATCTTTTAAAAAAGGACATATTCTGGGTGGCGTTAGTGAGCAGAGCTCACTCAACGCCATAATCCGGATGGCGTTGAGTGAGCTGAGCTCACTCAACGCCAAAATCTGGATGGCGTTGAGTGAGCTGAGCTCACTCAACGCCATAGTCTGGGATGGCGTTGAGTGTGCAGAGCTCACTCAACGCCATAGCTTGGATGGCGTTGAGTGAGCTGAGCTCACTCAACGCCATTGTACTTAGAATTTTTCTGGCATCTTATTTTTGGTTGGGTGCTGGTTCAGCTGAACCGGGCCGGTCTAGGGAGTCGGCAGTTTTCTCCTATTTAGACTTAATAAAGTCTTACTTAATTTAAGTTGTCCGGTCAAGCTTTACACGTGAACCGACAGCTTTGCAAAAGAGCAGTTACGGCCATGGCCGAGCCCCGGCCTTCATGGCCATCAATGGCATTTGATGTCGTGGCCTTCCCCCTTCCCTTTTACGTCTGGATCCAACTCATCTAGGGAAGAGGAGGAGTTTCCAGCCGTTAGCTTGCTGTCACAGAGTTGTTTCAGCCCCCCACCACCATGGCCGAGCCAAGTTATAATGGGCCATTAATGGCCACCAGCTTTTGGCCGTTCCCCCTCCTTAACCGAGCTTTTAAACACCCTCAAAGGCCCAAGCGGAAGTTTTCCCAGCCTTTACCTGAAGTTTTCGAGCCTCCCACTGTGCGATTGAGAATTCCGGCGACTCTACCACCGTACCAATGGCATCCCGACGGTCTGCACGCCTCTAGCCCGCGAACAAGGTCCTCCCCTCCTCTCTCTCTATGGGTAGATCTTAGCTTTCTTTAGGATTAAGACTCTGGCTCAATTGAGCCCGATCGTAAGAGCTTCTCTTTCCGATTTTTCTGCAAAAAAATTAAGTCTCGGGGTCGCCGGAAAAAGCCTCTCCGGCGGCCGCGCCGCCGCCCGGCGATGGCCACCACCTAAACGGAGGAGGTGGTGGTGGTGGCGGTGGCCGGCCAGGGAGGAGGCTGGACAGCCGGCGGCTGCGCAATGAAGTAGCTCCAGGTCGGGCAAATCATGGCCTTTGGCTGGAGGAATAAGACAACGTCAGTGCCCTTAGACCTTGCTTCAAGATCTGTGCTATTTAATTAGCTTTTATTTTATAAACATTTTTCTGTATTGAAATAACAGCCATATTAGATAAAGAAGGAAAAATACTTAAGGGCTTTTTATGAAGAAATGAACAACATAAAATCTGTAGCCCTATGGGTCTACTATATTTTAAAATTTATTTGGGTCAATTTGGTCAACTGGTTTGACAAGGGCACCTCTTTTGGTGGGATCTAGACCTAGAGCTAGGAAGAGACTAAAAGGTGTGCCCACCCTTCATCCCTTGACCAAATGATCTAAAATTTTGGCAGGGAGCCTACCCTTGCTATATCTAGGGCCTGTCCAAAAATGGGAATTTTTGGAGAATGTTTTTCAAAAGTTTTTAGAAAAATTTAATAATCTTAGGAAAAATTAATTGGTTGGCTTCAAGACTTCCAAACACTCCCAAATCTTGGTGAGTGGTCCCTGGATTTATCATGAGGCTCTTTATAATTTTTCATCTCATTTGGAGATGTTTTAGGTAGGAAATGGGCAACCCTAAGCTATGCCCTATTAAGGGGTTTTTAGGTCAAAAGTGCACTTGAGATTTGAGTGGTTAGATCACCTCAACAGAGGCTGAGATTTTTACCACTGACTAGGGATGCCCTCTATCACCCCCTCATGGATTTTGAGGTGGATTGGGGTAGATTTGCCCTAGGATCCAAGGCCAAACCCTAAGGATGGCTCTTGGTGGATTGTGAAGGTCATGGGGTCAAATGACCTTGGACTGACTTCAAATTTGGTGGAGAGGACCATAGGGCCATTATAGTTCTCTAGACAAAATCTTAGGGGATTTGGAGACAATTAGGCCACCTAAAATCCTAACCCTAGTTTAGGGCATCAATCTTAATTTGAACTATTATGCTGACAAATGAACTAAAAATCAAGTAAAATTTGGGCACAGTGATTTTCTGGTCTAAATGGCAATAATTTAATTTCGTTGAGATTTTTGGGTTAATTTATACAGTACTTCATTCACAAATCTAGTTGTGCCCTAGATATTTATTTTTATTATTATGGAATTTATGTTCACTGTAAAGTTATGAAATCTTGGATTAGGGCATCTTATATCATGTTATACCTTCTGTATTTTTCTTGGGAGTTTTATCTGATTATTTTAGGTACTTGCTTCTTTAACTTACTATTTGGGATATATAGTCAAAAATACAAATAATGCCCAATTATTATTTGTAAAATTATAAAATCTAGTCAGTGGGTGTTTCAAACCATGATAGTCCCCCTGTAATTTTCTCTTGATTTTTAGATAATTAAAAATAGTACCTCCTTCACTAAGCTAGGAAAATTAGTATTTTACATTAAAATAAATTCAGAGCGCAAATATTAGATAAAAATCATTGGACTTGGTTTCTGATAGTTTTAGGTCACCATAAAGCTTGTGTAATTTTATTGTGATTTTTGGGTACATATTTACAGTACTTGCTTCATAATATAATAGAAGTGGCCTAAAATGGTAAATTAGAAAATATAGGCCTAAACACCTCTGAAATTTCACAAAATTTGAAATTACTGCTTAAATGCCTCATAGCATTTTTACGGATTTTATGATGATTTATTGTTGGCTCATTAGTGCACTTCATGTTCATACTAGGGCATTGGGAGGCTTAGAATAAATAAATTAAATGCCCGATAATAGGAAAAAATTGGAAATCTTAGACTTATTTATATTATGTCATGATAGACCTCCAGTAAATATTATAGGAGATTCGGAAGACAATTTGGAGTACCTCCCCTTATATACCTCATGTATCTTAGGATGGTCTGCATATAGTAAAACCACGGAAACTGAATTAGAGTGGGTAATGAACTTGGGGAGATGGAATTTTGGTAGTTGCTGGTTTGGATAGGGCAAGTTAAGTTTAAGTTCATTATTGAAAGTCAGGATAAGTAGAGTGTGAGATTGGCTTGTGTTAAGTGGCGTTCGGGAACGACAAAAGATCATCCACCCCGGGTAGGAGAGGAAGAGTCTTAATACTCTAGGGCTAGATCTAAAGTAACTTAAAAAGGGATCGGGTAATGGGTATCAACCAATAATAATAAGTGCTTTGCGAAAGGGAACGGTGGGCTTCAGCTACCATCATAGTTCCTAGTGCCCTTTGAGAGCCCTTCACGGGGAATACCGAGGGCAGTCCTGGGCTAACGTAAACCATAGGAATGATAAGCTAAAAGAGCAAATTGTATAACTAGGGTTGCACATACACACCCCCGATAGCTAGGGAGGTAGAATAAGTTGGTTTGGTTGCCGTTCAGACGGTAGCTCTGAAGGTAGATGCACGGACGGGATAGTCCGGGGAGCCGAGGGCTCGAGGGTTTGAGTACAGAATAAGGTGGTGGGTCTTCGGTATTTGATTGTCATTCACACCGACATCGGTACGTTGACTCGGCGGTGTGGGACACTTAGCCAAAGAAAGTCTGGTGGATATATCCAACACTAGTACGCGGATACTCTAGGTTATGTTCTTCTAGGGGCGTATGGAAGGGCTAGGCCCGGTAGTGTGGATACCCGCCTAGGAGTGGGGGGCCCGACCCACTATCTCCGTTTGCCACTACGGAGGTTCCTGGGAGTGAAACTAGCTGCCCGAATAGGGAGAACTAAAGTTTTATGCGCATAGAGTCGTGTGCGTGAGTTGCACTTGCATGAATCATGACATAACATATCAGTACACTCATATTTGCATACAACCGACACCCCAACACATAAATTGGTATGGGACTTTTTATACGATGGGAGCCTTGCAGAAGACCCCTTAACTTATAAGTTTGTATGGGCATTCATATAAGTTAAGGTTACTTACTTATTTACTTATTTGTTCTCTATCTGCCTTCTTATATATTTGCTACTTACTGCATGTCTACTTTATTACTTACTACCGCAGAATTGCTAGATGTACTTTATTCTAGATAGTTGTTTATACACCATAATAGTTGTTAGTTTAGCTCCATTGTCATCTGCTTTATTACTCTCCACCTTTGTAGCTTCCCTTTCCTTCTCTCTGCTCGGTGCTTAGGAGCCATAGGGAGAGGGGTAGGGGATGATATGGCTCAGTCTTTATGAATAATGGTTTTCGAACCACAACATTACAGGAGCTCCGGATGGGAGACAGGGACCAGCAGTCCAGGGACCAGCACCAGCAGAGTACGGTGCGCATGGAAGTGGGTCAGTCTAGCACCAGTGCACCTGCGACCAGCTCTGTTAGTGATTAGTGTTTTTATTGCTTCCGCGATGAGTGATTTGTAGTGAGGACTCTGATGTACCGGGCTCGAGCCCATTTATCTATATTTCACCTGAACTGTATCTTTGCAGTACCTCTATTTTCTACTATTATCTATTGTTTGACTGGTTGTGATTTTCTATTCATACATGTTTCTGTGGACTTGTTTACATTTTATGTATACTTACTTCTCTCTCTTTGTGATCGAAAAGGGCCGGTAGAATTGGCGTTTTGTAGTGGCGACCTTCCCGTGAGTCGGTGCCATCGCAAAGCGGCAATTCTGGGCTAAGACCCCGGTGTTCGAAAAAAAGGGGGCATCTTACAAGTTGTATCAGAGGAGACCTCGATCGGAAGAGAAGTAGTCCACAAAACCTTGGGCCACCCCCGTGCGAGCATAGTTTGCGGACAAACTAGTAGTGGAAGCAGTGGTGTGCCCATAAGGGAAATCACATGTGAAATTCCATCCGAACCCTTCTTAAATTCCATTCATTCACTCTCTAACAAATGGAATTTTTCCTTGTAGCCTGCGACGAACCCTACATCACAGCAGGGGACACCCCAGGCTCCGAATGTGGTCCCGCCTCCGCCGGCTCCAGCTCCGTTCCAGCAGACGGAGATGGGGCAAACACTGATGACCATTCTGGAGGCCTTCAGAGCTCTGCATGCCCCGACCCCACAGCCAAACCCCGGGGCCAATTGGATGATTGTCTTCCGGGGACTTTCCCCTCCATCCTACCTGGGGACGGAGTCTGCAGTACGTACGAAGGAATGGTTAGATACCATTTACGAGACACTATCGGGGATTCGATGCCCCACTGAGGAGGCAGTTGCTTTGGCGATCTCCTGCCTAGAGTCACACGGAATGAGGTGGTGGAAATCTCAGCTGGACACCATCTTTGCGGGGATGGGTTGCACTGATATTACTTGGGAGGAGTTCAGAGCAGTGCTCTTGGGACATTTTGTACCTCAGTCTGTGAGGGACGACCTGGAGGATAGGTTCTTGCGGTTGAGGCAGGGGAACAAGATAGTGGTGGAGTATTATCAGGAGTTCACTCACCTGGCCCGCTATGCGGACGCTTATCAGTTGGACGACGCTGGCTATGCCCGGAGGTTTTATAAGGGGCTGCAAGACGACATGAGACAGACCCTTCTCTTCATCTCAGAGGGGAGTTTGTCCAGGATTCTGGAGATGGCTAAGAAGAGAGAAGCAGATCAGCTTACAGTGAAGAGCCGGAAGAGACCGGCTGATGATGCAGTGATTGGAGATCGTAGAGACCGTCCTCGAGGCCAGGTTATTGGGGAGAGAAGGAATGGGGATCAGCCTCGTCAGGAGTTTGTGCAGGAGCAGAGAAGTCAGGGGGGTACTGGCTCCCCAGCCTTTACAAATGCTGGAGATGCCAAGGACAGCAGAGCAGGCACCAGTATGCTTTCAGTGCAATCAGCCGGGGAATATCAAGAGGAACTACCCTATGAGGCGAGCACCCCCACCAGCACATCAGGAAGCTCCACCTCCCCGACAGTTTGGCGAACGAGGACAGGACCGAGGACGAGGATTTCAGGATCGAGGCCGCAGGCCAGAGAGGGAGCAGATGTATGCTCTAGACCTGACACAGCCCCGGAACTCGGAGCAGGTTATCGCAGGTATGCCAGTACTTTTAAATTTTCTTCATATAAACTAGTATTCTAGACATAACCTAGTTAGAAATTAAGAGAAGACAACTGCAACAAGAATACTAAGACACTTAATAACCCCAGACATAGTCTTCATTAGCGACAAGCCCGCTCACACTCTCTTCAACACTAGTGCTTCGCACTCGTTCGTGTCGGAGGATTTCGTGAAAGGACTGTCAGGTGTGGAGCCATTCACCGGGAAGATGATGAGGGTGCGCCTATGTAACGCCCCCTGTTTTTCTTTATTTATTTAATTCTCCTTGGGCGTTACGTGGACGCATGTTCCGACTCGTGCCGTTGTTAGAGTACCTCGTTAGGTATTCTTAGAGGTGTTAGCCTATTGTATGGTTTCCCCAGCTAACCGGCATCTGTTTTGGAGGCCCGACTAAGCCTCTTAGGGAATCCTTGTGCTTTGGCTTCGGGCGAGGTTAGCTCGAGTGTGTGATCGTAGAAAGTTGTTTTCGACTTCGCCGTTGTTTTCGTAGCCCGAGTATTTGGCTACGGTGCGAGTTTGGTCGAAATCTGAGAACGTTAATTATCGCGCCGTTCCGACGGTCGCTTGTTAGAGAGTCGTCACCTTATGCGAGCGTTTATACATAGTTGCGCGTTTTTGGGCATAACGTGTGATTTAGGCATGCCAGTAAATAAATGCTTACGTGCGCGTGCGTTCGAAACTTTATAAAAATTTTCATGTGCATGTCTATACGTATATGTGTATAGGGTATATATATGCATACAAATAAATGGAAAGATATAGATGTGTATAGGTGTATAGTGTATAAGTACATTTATAAGTGTATAGATATATTTATATGTGTTTAAATATATATATATAAGGTGTTATGTCTTAATACTTATTTAATAGTTCATTAGTTAATAAGATTGGAATTTAGGTAATGATGTATTAGGGTATTATATAAAAGGGTTTGCTTAGGCCTAGGTTTTCTCCATCCCCTTTACCCGGCAACTAGAAAAAAAGGAAATAGAGCAGCCCGAGCCCTGTAGCAGCCGAGCGGGAGAGAAGAAAAAAAAACAGATGCCCGGCCGCTACTCTGACCGCCGATCTCCCGCCAAGATCCGCTCGAAACCCAAGTTTGAGGCCGGATCTGTGCACCTCTAGCCGAGATCTTCATTCTGAGGTAATTTATTTGAGATTTCACCGTGGATTTTCCGTGATTCGGGGTGTGATTTCGCCCCTTCTGTGACCTTATTTTTACAGGTTGTTCTTCTCTTTAATTTTTGCCTAGTTGTGTGCTTGCAGCCGGCGGGAATTACGGGGTTATGCTGGCGAATTTTTGTCGGTGAAAAGTGAGTCAAGTGCGCCCTCCGCCCTTGCCGTTTTGACCTCTTAAATGCCTATTTTTGTAGTCGTAAATTTTTCAGATTTTTTCTAACCTAACCCTACCCGAAATCCCATTGCTAATCGTTTATTTCGTTATTTTGTTTGTAATGGTTAAGGTTAGGTCTTCGTATGATAGGTTGAGGATGAAATTAGAATGCTTATAATTGTGATTAATGCGACGATTGGAGGTTTAGGAAATCTTGCCTAGGGCGCGTTCTCCCTATTTTGCTAATGTTAGGATTTGCCCCTTGATGGAATTACTACTCGGGTAGCCCGTGGTTAACCCTAATTTTATTGTGCAAATTAATTGTGCAAATTGCTTATGCAGGAATTTTTTGTCTAGTTCATTTCTTTTAATTATAAGGCCGAACTTCCATGCTCAGGCATATGTTATATGTTGTTTAATATGTGTAGGTACCCCTTCTGCTCGGGCATGGGTTGGTTTATAGAATTTAACTGTAGATGTGATGGAAATCAAATTGACCGAGTAGGGTCGTATTTAAATTAATTTTATACGCGTAGTTTTGGGGAATCAAATTTCGAACATAGGTTCATGTCACACCATTTGTGGGTGGTTAGCATTTAGCTGTTCGTGCATATCTAGTAGGGAGTCACTGGGTCTGTTCTAGTTCTATAGGGCTCCTAGGTGGGTTGCTCTAGTGAGTTTAGGGCTCTTGGATTTGCTTGGGGTACATGTGACCACCAGTACGAGTTTTCCTCAGGTCATTTAGGACTGGAGTAGGATGTGGTTTTAGGGTAGGTTTGTTCGATGCCGCCACCCTGGTTTTTCTTTCTTGCCTTATTATGGCAATATGGGATGTTTGGGTTGAGTTGGACGGACACCACCACCACAGTCCATGGGGATATTTAGGCCGAATAGACTTGGTTGGACATGCGGCCACCAGTCTAGGCCACTTGTTACTAAATTCTTGTCCATCTCCAGTACTACGCGACTCTTTCTGTTTTAGCTTATTACATGTTATGGTTATTGTGCTAATCCTTTTGCAGAGATCCTCTAAGCTTGGCTTCATTCGTGCACTTGGTGCACCCCCCTTTTTACCATTTTTTTACCGTTGATGAGTACTTTTAAATTCCCGTTTTAATTCCTGCTTTTACTACTGCAATTTTCGTTCCTGTTGAATATAATTCGCTGCGGTATTCTTTTCTTTCTGAATACCTCAGGTACAGGTTTTTAGCCGACAGCGCGGCTAGACTGCTCCAGAGATTCTCAGTGTTTTGCTGCTGTTGTGAGTCTTTCTCTCGGGAGGTAGTTTCTTTAGACTTGTTGTATGGATATACCTACACACCAGTGGGTTCGTGTCAGTTGTTGACGCCCACTGGTGGTCTCTCTTTTAGATACTTTGCACTTGCTTACACTGTTAGTTTTACTGCTTTGGTTATATTAAACTTGCTCTTGGGATGATTTATGATAGGATGTAAGTTATTTTTTTAAAACCTAAAAACACTATTATGTATATGCATAACTCATGATTTACATGTTTTACAAACTCAAACACTACTTTCAAGGCGACGTAAAAAGATCATTTTCTTAAATATATATAAATTAAATCTAGGGTCCTGCACAGTATCAGGTGCCCCCCCTGGGGACACTGTTGCGTTCTCTCTTAGGATGCATAAATGTAAACAAAGTATTTTCCGCTACGTATACGTATAATTTATTAGTATGGACTAGATGATCCACAGAGCCAAGGGATACGGCCTTAAAATTATAACCAAATTTCTAATAATTCAACTTTTGGATTTTTATAAAATAAAGTAGTTAGTGTTTTGCCTGAGCGTCAGCAGTTATCCTCTTCTTGACGTAGCATCATGACGCATGTTTTCTCAGACTATGATAAATATTAAATTCAGAGAAAATGCGGGTTGTGACAGTTGGTATCAGAGGGAGGTTGCTTGACAAACTGTCGGGCAACCTTTCCCTATAATTATTAGGTGTTTAGAGTCATATCATACACACATCGACATGTCATCAGCACGCCTTGGCTGAAGCACGGACACTACACTCATAGCATAACATGAAGTATACGGGGCATATTATGTAGAATGGGATGCATAATATGTGTTCGTATATGGATCCACCATAGGAGGAAACATGTGAGGGTTATATATTTATGGGGTGCATAACCTCACACATGGATGCGACTAGCACGTTTTCTTTTTCGTTGCATGAAAATATTATGTATTATGGGATGCATAACATTTTAATGCGTACGCCGCTCATAACATGCATTAGGGTCTTTTTAGAATGCATAGCACAAGCATGCATAACATAACATTACATAAGCACAACGTGCCAAGCTAAAGACTTGCATGATGATATGTGTACACACATAATTTTTGAGTTAACAAGAATATAAATTCATGCATTCCCGATCTAGGCATAAGAGTTAGTGTCATGGTGGTGAACCATCTTAGGTTAAGCATGACATTATTTTATTTTTATATATAAAAAAAAACCAGAGCAAGTTGGCAGTGAAAGCAAGTACTTATGTAGGTTTGTCTGTACCTGTTTGTTTTGTCCTAGTAGTTGAACTAGGTTCTAATGATTGCCTGTTTATTCTTTTTAGCATGGCACCTAAGCGTAGAGTGACGAGGTCGACTCCCCAATCTGAGGGCGAGACTTCTGGTGCTCAAAGAGGTGCAGTTGTGGAGAGTCTGAGGCAGAGCAATTAGGCTCTATCGAGGCAGATGGTGGACGTTCAGTCTCAAATCCAGTCCTTGATCGCTGTGGTGGCGGGACTAGCCCCGAGAGCGCAGGATCCTACTGCGGGTATAGCTGCTCCAGCACCTCCTACACGTCCTGCACCACCAACCCCTTTGGTACCTCCGGTTGCGGTGCCCCCGTAGATGACCTTCATCTCCCAGTTTCAGCGATTGCAGCCCCCGACTTATGACGGCAGAGCAGATTTCATGGTGCTCAACGACAGGGTAATATCTATTGAGGAAATGTTTCAGTATTCTGGAGTGTCTGAGGATCAGAAGGTGATGCTAGCCGCCTATCAGTTTAAGGGGTTAGCGAAAAGCTGGTGGATGAGGGAGAAGGAGGGAATGATAGGAGGATGCTCTTGGGCTTCCTTCAAGGAGATCTTGATGCGGAAGTTTCTACCGATAGTGGAGCGAGACAGGCTGATGAACGACTTCCTACATCTGAAGCAGAGATTGTTCACGGTCAGCGAGTATGAGATTGAGTTTAGCAAACTCAGTCTCTTTGCCCCTAGTTTGGTGAGCTTAGAGGAGTATAGAGCGAAGCGTTTCCTCGGTGGCCTGAGGAGTGACATCCAGCAGCTGGCGATTGCCCATAGAGCGGTGACTTATGTCATTGCAGTTGAGGCTGCTTTGAAGGTGGAGGCCATCAAGAATGCGAAGCAGAGGGGGCAGCAGGCAAGAAATGATAAGAGGAAGGCTGTCGAGAGTAAGGGCTCTCAGGTGACCGGAGCTCCTTCCGGTAAGAAGAGAAAGGAGATTTGTAGTTTATATGGCCGCCCGAGGCATCCGACATAGAGATGTTTCAAGAGATTAGCAGCGCAGAAGGAGCAGGTCCATGCCATTCAGGGTGCTCCCAGTCAGAAGGCGGTGTGTTCTTTGTGCAAGAAAGAGGGGCATGACATTGCTCGTTGCTGGTTGAAGGACAAGGTCTGCTATTAGTGCGGACAGAAGGGCCATACCAAGGCCAGGTGCCCGCAGCTTCAGTCTGTGCTCAAGCCTGTTCCTCTTCAGTCCTTGCCACCGCCTCCGTCTACGGAGAAAGACAAGGGAAGGCTGAACGTGATTTTTTCAGCGGAGGCTCAGACTTCGACGCAAGTCATTTCAGGTAGACTCTCTCTCTTGTCTTTTTCACTTCTGTACAGTTTTAGCATTGCAATTTCCTATCTTAGATGCGTGTGCAAATCTTTTATTTATATAGGGAGTTTTAAGGTAAAGAACCGCTGGGCGCGCGTTCTCTTTGACTCAGGTGCTACCCACTCATTTGTGGCTAGAGCCTTTGTAGAGCAGTTCCAGTTGGTTCTAGACCATGTCGGTGAGGCCTTTTGCGTCAAGTTCCCCTCGGGTGATTTTGTGCTATCGGATAAGGGCATTCTGGATTGCCCTATTATTTTGGGGGATTTTCTGGCCAAGGAGAATCTGAAGGTGATCGACTTGGAGGATTTCGACGTCATCCTAGGTATGGATTGGATTTCCCGTTACGATGCAGTGATTCAGTGCAGGGGAAAGCGTTTGGATTTCAGGAAGGATAATGGACAACCGGGGAGTATTTATGGTGATCCGCGTCAGGTTTCTCCGGCAATCTCTGCGGTATGTACTCAGAGGCTACTTAGTTCAGATTGTTTTGCTTGCTTGGTTTCGATGTTGGGGACTGTTAGCAGTGGGCCGCAGTTAGATGAGATTCCTGTTGCGCGGGAGTTTCCAGATGTGTTTCCTAGCGATCTTTCGGGTCTTCCTCCAGACAGAGACGTTGAGTTCATGATTGACTTGGAGCCCGGTACGCGTCCCATTGCTAAGGCGCCGTATCGGATGGCCCCGCAAGAGCTGGAGGAACTGCGTACTCAGTTGGATGAGTTATTGGAGAAGGGTTTCATTAGGCCGAGTTCGCCGCCCTGGGGTGCTCCCGTGCTCTTTGTAAAGAAGAAGGATGGTTCGATGCGGCTTTACATCGATTATAGAGAGCTGAACAAGGTCACCATCAAGAACAGATATCCCTTGCCTAGGATCGACGACTTATTTAATCAATTGCGTGGTAGCTCGGTGTTCTCCAAGATTGATCTTCGATCAGGATATCATCAGCTAAGGATTCGGGAGTCGGACATTCCACGGACGGCTTTCCGATCGAGGCATGGGCATTTCGAATTCCTAGTTATGTCGTTTGGGTCGACCAACGCGCCGTCAGCATTCATGGACATGATGAACCGGGTGTTCAAAGATTTCCTGGACAAGTTTGTGGTCGTATTCATTGACGACGTTCTGATTTATTCTCGGAATGCTGCGGAGCATGATCAGCACTTGCGGTTGATGTTATCTGCCTTGAGAGACCATCAGTTATATGCCAAGCTTAGTAAATGTGAATTCTGGTTGCCTCAGGTTTCCTTCCTGGGTCATGTGGTGAACAAGGATGGCATATCAGTGGACCCGGTGAAGATTTCTGTAGTGATGGATTGGCCTTGGCCGAGTACACCTAAGGAAATTAGGAGCTTCTTGGGGTTGGCCGGCTATTATAGAAGGTTTGTTGAGGGCTTTTCTACCTTGGCAACACCCTTGACTAAGCTGACGCAGAAGAATGCGACGTTCATTTGGAGCGAGAAATGCGAGGAGGCTTTTCTGGAGCTGAAGAGCAGGTTGTGCGCTGCCCCTGTGTTGACGTTGCCTACGGAGGGTCAGGATTATGACGTGTATGTGGATGCCTCGCATGTTGGGCTCGGAGGCGTGTTGATGCAAGAGGGGAAGGTGATTGTGTATGAGTCGCGACAGTTGAAGACTCATGAGCGAAATTACCCTACGCATGACCTTGAGTTTGCGGCGGTGATTTTTGCGTTAAAGCTGTGGAGGCATCTACTTTATGGGGCTCAGTGCAAGATTTTCACAGATCATAAGAGCCTGAAGTACGTGTTTAAACAGAAGGAGCTGAATCTGCGCCAGCGGCGGTGGCTCGAGTTTGTGGTCGATTATGACGTGGAGATCCAGTACCATCCATGCAAGGCCAATGTGGTGGCCGACACCCTGAGCCGCAAGTCAGGGAAGATCTTAAACCTCACGGCAGACCGTTTAGTGGAAGAGTTCTTGTTGATGGACATCTCTATGGGATGCTGTGATTTGCAAAGCAGTTTGGCAGTGGCAGAGCCGTCTTTGATTTCACTCACCAGATTGCACCAGAAGGATGATCCAGAATTGTTGCACCTATACCTCAGGACTGAGAGAGGAGAGTTGCTGGATTTCTCTATTGATGATTCAGGTACTTTGAAGTACCGCGGCAGGTTTTGCATCCCCGCGGTTGGATGCATCAGGAGTATGGTATGCAAAGAGGCTCATGGATCCAGTGTTGCCTACCACCCCGGATCTACCAAGATGTACTATGATTTGAAGCTGATCGCCTGGTGGTGTGGTATGAAGGGGGATATAGCTCGGTATGTTTCATAATGTTACACTTGCAAACGGGTGAAGGCCGATCATGGAAGGCCGGGTGGCAAGTTGACACCTTTGGAGATCCTGACGTGGAAGTGGGAAAGTATCTCGATGGACTTTATTATGGGCTTACCGAGATCTCCACGAGGCTTTGACTCTATTTGGGTGATAGTGGACAGACTGACGAAGTGTGCCCACTTCGTGCCGTATAAGATTTATTATCCGATGAGTAAGATAGGGGAGCTGTATTTGAGCGAAGTCATCCAATTGCATGGGGTTCCAGTTAGCATCATATCCGACCGAGATTCCAGGTTTACTTCCCGGTTCTGGAAGAGCTTGCAGGAGGGTTTGGGCACGGACTTGAGATACTCTACCGCATACCACCCGCAGACCAACGGGCAGACGGAGTGCGTAAACTTGATTGTGGAAGATATGATCCGCTGTTATATTCTAGACCACGGGGGAGCGTGAGACGAGTGTTTGAGGCTGATGTAGTTTGCATATAATAACAGTTATCAGGAGAGCCTACAGATGGCTCCTTTTGAAGCCTTATATGGGAGGCGCTGCAGAACACCGTTGTTTTGGGCTGAGGCTGGTGAGAGGCCTTTGTTGGGTCCTGATGCGCTCGAGGAAATGGAGGTTACCGTGAAGCTTATTCAGGAGAAGCTTTTGGTGGCTCAGGAGAGGTATGAGAAGAACGCCAACCGGCGTAGGTCTGATTTGAAATTTTCGGTGGAGGATATGGTATTCTTTAAGGTGTCCCCGATGGTTGGAGTGAAGAGATTCGGCAAGAACCATAAGCTGGATCCGAGGTATGTGGGCCCATTCAGGATTGTGGAGCGTATTGGTGTGGCAGCGTACAGGTTGGATTTGCCAGCGTCCTTTCCAGATGTGCACAACGTGTTCCACGTAAGTCAGCTTCAGAAGTGTGTGCGGAGTAGTAGACAAGTGTTGGATACGGTGCCTCAGTTGGAGCCGAATCTGACTTTTGTGGAAAGGCCGGTCCGCATTCTGGATGCGCAGGACCGAGTGTTGCGGCGAAAGACCATACCCATGGTTTAAGTCTTGTGGAGGAACCAGGAGGTGGAAAGCGCTACTTGGGAGTTGGAGTCAGCAATGAGGGAGGCTCACCCTCATCTCTTCCCTTGATTTGTGCCGGGTATGTTTTGTCTTCTCCTCTTAAGCTCTTGTTAGACTATTCCTGTTTCTTCCCTGTTGGGAGCTTGTGCGTAAAGTTTCAGGGCGAAACTTTCTTTTAGGAGGGGTGACTATAACGCCCCTGTTTTTCTGTATTTATTTAATTCTCCTTGGCGTTACGTGGACGCATGTTCCGGCTCGTGTCGTTATTAGAGTACCTCGTTAGGTGTTCTTAGAGGTTGTAGCCTGTTGTATGGTTTCCCCAGCTAGCTGGCGTCTGTTTTGGAGGCCCGGCTGAGCCTCTTAGGGAATCCTTGTGCTTTGGCTTCGGGCGAGGTTAGCTCGAGTGTGTGATCGTCGGAAGTTGTTTTCGACTTCGCCGTTGTTTTCATAGCCCGAGTATTTGGCTACGGTGCGAGTTTGGTCGAAATCCGAGAACGTTAATTGTCGCGCCGTTCCGACGGTCGCTTGTTAGCGAGTCGTCACCTTATGCGAGCGTTTATACATAGTTGCGCGTTTTTGGGCATAACGTGTGATTTATGCAAGCCAGTGAATAAATGCTTACGTGTGCGTGCGTGCGAAGCTTTATAAAAATTTTCATGTGCGGTGTATACGTATATGTGTATAGGGTATATGTATGCGTACAAATAAATGGAAAGATATAGATGTGTATAGGTGTATAATGTATAAGTATATTTATAAGTGTATAGATATATTTATATGTGTTTAAATATATATATATAAGGTGTTATGTCTTAATACTTATTTAATAGTTCATTAGTTAATAAGATTGGAATTTAGGTAATGATGTATTAGGGTATTATATAAAAGGGTTTGCTTAGGCCTAGGTTTTCTCCATCCCCTTTACCCGGCAACCAGAAAAAAAGGAAATAGAGCAGCCCGAGCCCTGTAGCAGCCGAGCGGGAGAGAAGAAAAAAAAACGGACGCCCGGCCGCTGCTTCGACCGCCGATCTCCCACCCAAATTTGCTCGAAACCCAAGTTTGAGGCCGGATCCGTGCACCTCTAGCCGAGATCTTCATTCTGAGGTAATTTATTTGAGATTTCACCGTGGATTTTCCGTGATTCGGGGTGTGATTTCGCCCCTTCTGTGACCTTATTTTTACAGGTTGTTCTTCTCTTTAATTCTTACCTAGTTGCGTACATGCGGCCGGCCGGAATTGCAGGGTTATGCTGGAGAATTTTTGTCGCTGTAAAGCTAGGCAAGTGCGCCCTCCGCCCTTGCCGTTTTGACCTCTTAAATGCCGATTTTTGTAGTCGTAAATTTTCATATTTTTGCTAACCTAACCCTACCCGAAATCCCATTGCTAATCGTTTATTTCGTTATTTTGTTTGTAATGGTTCAGGTTAGGGCTTCATATGATAGGTTGAGGATGAAATTAGTATGCTTATAATTGTGATTAATGCGACGATTGGAGGTTTAGGAAATCTTGCCTAGGGCGCGTTCTCCCTATTTTGCTCATGTTAGGATTTGCCCCTTGATGGAATTACTACTCAGGTAGCCCGTGGTTAACCCTAATTTTATTGTGCAAATTAATTGTGCAAATTGCCTATGCAGGAATTTTTTGTCTAGTTCATTTCTTTTAATTATAAGGCCGAACGTCCATTCTCAGGCATATGTTATATGTTGTTTAATATGTGTATGTACCCCTTTTGCTCGGGCATGGGTTGGTTTATAGAATTTAACTGTAGATGTGATGGAAATCAAATTGTACGTGTAGGGTCGTATTTAAAATTATTTTATATGCGTAGTTTTGGGGAATCAAATTTCGAACATAGGTTCATGTCACACCATTTGTGGGTGGTTAGCATTTAGCTGTTCACGTATATCTAGTAGGGAGTCACTGGGTCTGTTCTAGTTCTATAGGGCTCCTAGGTGGGTTGCTCTAGTGAGTTTAGGGCTCTTGGATTTTCTTGGGGGTACATGGGACCACCAGTACGAGTTTTCCTCGGGTCACTTAGGACTGGAGTAGGATGTGGTTTTAGGGTAGGTTGGACCGATGCCGCCACCCTGGTTTTTCTTTCTTGCCTTATTATGGCAATATGGGTTGTTTGGGTTGAGTTGGACGGATACCACCACCACAGTCCATGGGGATATTTAGGCCGAATAGACTTGGTTGGACATGCGGCCACCAGTCTAGGCCACTTGTTACTAAATTCTTGTCCATCTCCAGTACTAGGTGACTCTTTCTGTTTTAGCCTATTACATGTTATGGTTATTGTGCTAATCCTTTTGCAGAGATCCTCTAAGCTTGGCTTCATTCGTGCACTTGGTGCATCCCCCCCTTTTACCATTTTTTTACCGTTGATGAGTACTTTTAAATTCCTGTTTTAATTCCTGCTTTTACTACTGCACTTTTCGTTCCTGTTGAATATAATTCGCTGAGGTATTCTTTTCTTTCTGAATACCTCAGGTACAGGTTTTAGCCGACAGCGCGGCTAGACTGCTCCAGTGATTCTCAGTGTTTTGCTGTTGTTGTGAGTCTTTCTCTCGGGAGGTTGTTTCTTTAGACTTGTTGTATGGATGTACCTACACACCAGTGGGTTCGTGTCAGTTGTTGACGCCCACTGGTGGTCTCTCTTTTAGATACTTTGCACTTGCTTACACTGTTAGTTTTACTGCTTTGGTTATATTAAACTTGCTCTTGAGATGATTTATGATAGGATGTTAGTTATTTTTTTAAAACCTAAAAACACTATTATGTATATGCATAACTCATGATTTATATGTTTTACAAACTCAAACACTACTTTCAAGGCGACATAAAAAGATCGTTTTCTTAAATATATATAAATTAAATCTAGGGTCCTGCACAGTATCAGGTGCCCCCCTGGGGACACTGTTGCGTTCTCTCTTAGGATGCATAAATGTAAACAAAGTATTTTCCGCTACGTATATGTATAATTTTGTAGTATGGACTAGATGATCCACAGAGCCGAGGGATACGGCCTTAAAATTATAACCAAATTTCTAATAATTCAACTTTTGATTTTTATAAAATAAAGTAGTTAGTGTTTTGCCTGAGCGTCAGCAGTTATTTCCTGCTTGACGTGGAATCATGACGCGTGTTTTCTCAGACTCTGATAAATATTAAATTCGGAGAAAATGCGGGTTGTGACAGCCTACCCGATGGATCAGAGATAATGACCTCTGCTCATTGCAATATGGAAGCGAGGATTGGAGGGAAGGCGTTTGAGGCACCAGCGATGATTCTAAAGATACCAGATAACGATCTGATCTTGGGCATGACTTTGCTGTGCTGGAACCATGCCCAGATCGACTGCGTGGTGAAGAGGATCACCGTGAGGCACGGAGACTCCTTCATTGTCATCGAAGGTATTATTCCAGCACCCTGCACCTTATTATCACCTGTGTAGGCCGTTAAGGCCCATCTGCAGGGATAAGAAGTTTATCAGGTCCTTTTTGAGGCGGTCGTGGCCAAGGACTCCACTTCAGATATTCTAGTAGTGCGGGACTTCGCCGACGTGTTTTTGTAAAAGCTACAAGGGCTACCCCTGCACCGAGAGAAGGATTTCAAGATTAAGCTCGTACCAGGGGCTAAACCGGTATCCAGAGCTCCCTATCGAATGGCCCCAAAGGAGTTGGTGGAATTTCGAAGCCAGCTTCAGGTGTTAGTGGAGGCCGAGTTCGTTCGGCCTAGCTCTTCACCATGGGGAGCTCCAGTGTTATTCGTCAAGAAGAAGGACAGAACTCTTCGACTGTGCATAGATTACCGGGCCCTGAACAGGTTGATGGTCCGGAATACTTATCCCTTACCAAGGATAGACGAGCTATTTGACCTGCTGTAAGGAGCCCATTGGTTCTCAAAGCTGGATCTAAGGTCAGGGTACTACCAGCTTCGCATTCGGGAGGAGGACATCCCGAAGACGGCCTTCAGCAGCAGATATGGTTTGTACGAGTTTACCGTGATGACTTTTGGGCTCACGAATGCACCCTCCACATTTATGACCTTGATGAACCGGGTGTTCGAACAGTATCTGGATGTTTTTGTTATCGTATTCATCGACGACATCCTTATCTATTCAAGGACGGAGGAGGAGCACGCGAGACATCTGGCCTTTACCTTGGAGAAGCTCCGGGAGCATGAGATGTATGCCAAATTAGCAAGTGTCAGTTCTGGCTAAAGGAGGTGGCCTTTCTGGGCCATGTCATCAGTAGAGCAGGTCTGGCAGTAGATCCGGCGAAGGTCCAGGAAGTACGGGATTGGCCACCACTAAAGTCGGCCTCGGATGTTCGAAGTTTCTTGGGACTTGCCGATTATTACCGGAAGTTCGTAAAGGGGTTCTCTCAGATTTCTCTCCCTCTTACATCTCTAACGAAGGAGTCCACTTTTATTTGGACACCACGATGCGAATCTTCTTTCCAGGAGCTGAAGGATTGTCTTACCTCGGTTCCCATCCTTGCCCTTCTATCAGGGAAGGAAGGATTCCAGGTGTACACAGATGCTTCCTATCAGGGGATGGGTGCCGTTCTGATGCAGAACGGGCACGTAATAGCCTATGCCTCCCGTCAGTTGAAGCAGCACGAGCAGAACTACCCCGTGCACGATTTGGAGATGGGGGCAGTCGTTTTTGCTCTTAAGATCTGGCAACACTATCTCTACGGAGTATATTGCGATATCTTCTCTGACCACAAGAATCTGAAGTACGTCGACACCCAGAAGGAGCTAAATATCAGGCAGAGACGCTGGGTGGAGTTTCTATCGGACTACCAGTATACCATGCACTACCATCCGGGGAAGGCGAACGTAGTCGCAGATGCTCTGAGCCGGAGAGAGAGTACGACAGGAGTAGGCCCGCAGCTGATGGCCTTGGAGTTAGTTAAAGCATTCGAGGAGATGCAGATTTCACTAGTTTCTGAGGATGACCCGGAGTTATACATGGAGTACCTGAGGTCGATGGTTACTACTGATGATATTCGAGACCGCATCAGAGATGGGCAGATGCTGGATAAGAGAGCTGAGCCGATATTCCGAGCCTTGGAGGAAGGCACGACAGGAGATTACTCTTTGAGGGATGGTCTCCTGTGTTTCTGAGGCAGAGTCTACATACCAGCAGGAGGCCAGATCCGGGAGGACATTATGACGGAAGCTCACTGCAGCCGATATTCGGTACACCCGGGGATCACGAAGATGGTAAAATATTTGAAGAGGACGATGTACTTGCCGGGTATGAAGAAAGACATTACGTACTTTGTGACGCATTGCGAGGCCTGCCAACTCGTGAAGGCAGAGTGTAGGAACCCGACAGGCTTGCTGCAGCCACTTCCGGTGCCGGAGTGGAAATTTGAAGATATAACCATGGACTTCATACATGGGCTACCTCGATCCCGTGCGGGGAATGACTCGATCTGGGTGATATTGGACAGGCTAACAAAGGTGGCCAGATTCATTCCAGTGGCGAAGGACGCTCCGGTTAGTATATTAGTACGGAGGTTCATTGAGCAGTTTGTGCGTTATCATGGGGTGCCCAAGACTATCATTTCGGATCGGGATGGGCGGTTTACATCCAGGGAATAGAGGTCAGTCCAGGCCCATCTGGGTTCTCGATTGACATTCAGCACAACTTTTCACCCTCAGACCGACGGGCAGACGGAGCGCACCAACCGTACATTGGAAGATCTTCTGCACCTGTGTATTTTGGATCGCGGCGAGCCTTGGGAGAGATTGCTGCCACTAGTCGAATTTTCGTAAAATAACGCCCATCAGTCCAGCATAGGCATGGCTCCATACGAGGCGTTGTATGGAAGGAGGTGCAGGACCCCACTATTATGGGTTCAGGATGAGGATTCGCAGGAACTAGGCTCGGAGTTTGTGGTGGATACAGATGCTTAGATTAGATTGATCCGGGACAGGATGTTGGAAGCCTAGAGCAGGCAGGCCAAATATTACGATGCGAGGCATCGTCAAGTGGAGTTCCAGGTGGGAGACCGGGTTTTCTTGAAGATACGGCCGATGCACGGAGTCTCGTGGGTTCGCGGACGGAAGAAGCTCAGTCCGAGATATATGGGGCCTTACAGGATCCTGGAGCGGATCGGCCCCTTGGCTTATAGACTGGAGCTACCGCCGGAGTTAGCGGGACTGCATGACATATTCCACGTCTCCTTACTATGGAAGGCTCTACTACGCCCTGAGCAGCTGATTTCCTCGGCAGATGGCCCGGTGGCCTCGGATCAGTCAGTCAACTTGGAGCCTATCAGGATCGATGACACGATAGTGCGGGTATTGCGACGGAAGAAGGTTCCGTTAGTCAAGGTTCTGTGGAACAATCATGGGCAGGAGGAACATACATGGGAGCCACAGGACTTGATGCGGCAAAAGTATCCGGAGCTTTTTCAGTCAGGTATACCTCACAACCCCTCTGGACAATCAATTTGCTTTCCTATTTTAAACCAATAAAACTGAAATTTCAAGAATAGGGGCTAATCTTTTGTTTATTGGGGTATATACCTAGTCAATTGGATGAATTGGTCTTGGATTTGAAACCGCACATAGCAAATGTAACGTACAAATGTAAATCTATCACCTCTCATGGGATGTTACAAGCCTTTTTTATCCCGATTTGTTTTGTTTATTGGGATTTGTAACATCCCATTTCCAACTAGACCCCTGGGAGTGGTTTTGTCTTGACAGAACCCTAAGAAACCCAGGAATTGAAGTATATCGACCAAGATTTCGAGTCAAGGGGTGGTCACGCCCGTGACCGACCCGTCACGCCCGTGACCAAGGGCGTGACCCCATCGACGATCGTCGAGCTCAGAAATTTCAACATGAGCCTGACACGCCCGTGACCAATCCGTCACGCCCGTGACCTCGGAATGGCGTTGAGTGAGCTAAGCTAACTCAACGTCGTGGTCTGGATGGCGTTGAGTGAGCTTAGCTCACTCAAAGCCATAAGCGGGATGGCGTTGAGTGCGTTGAGTGCACTCAACGCCATAAGTTGAATGGCGTTGAGTGCACTGACTGCACTCAACGCCATCTGGTGTCGTCAGGTTGGCGTTGAGTGAGCTGAGCTCACTCAACGCCGTAGACTGGATGTCGTTGAGTGAGCTTAGCTCACTCGACGCCGTAAACTGTCAGGTGGGATGGCATTGAGTGCGTTGAGTGCACTCAATGCCATAAGTTAAACGGTATTGAGTGCACTGACCGCACTCAATGCTATTTGGTGTTGTCTGGATGGCGTTGAGTGAGCAGAGCTCACTTAACGCCATAATATGGACGGCGTTGAGTGAGCTAAGCTCACTCAACGCCATCTTTTAAAAAAGGACATATTCTGGGTGGCATTGAGTGAGCAGAGCTCACTCAACGCCATAATCCGGATGGCGTTGAGTGAGCTAAGCTCACTCAACGCCATAATCTGGATGGCATTGAGTGAGCTGAGCTCACTCAATGCCATAGTCTAGGATGGCGTTGAGTGAGCAGAGCTCACTCAATGCCGTAGCTTGGATGGTGTTGAGTGAGCTGAGCTCACTCAACGCCATTGTACTTAGAATTTTTCTGGCATCTTATTTTTGGCTGGGTGTTGGTTCAGCTGAACCGGGCCGGTCTAGGGAGTGGGCTGTTTTATCCTATTAAGACTTAATAAAGTATTACTTAATTTAAGTTGACCGGTCAAGCTTGACACATGAACCGGCAGCTTTGCAAAAGAGAGTTAAGGCCATGGCCGAGCCCCAGCCTTCATGGCCATCAATGGCATTTGATGTTGTGGCCTTCCCCTTCCCTTTTACGGCTGGATCCAACTCCTCTAGGGAAGAGGAGTTTCCAGCCATTAGCTTGCTGTCACAGAGCCATTTCAACCCCCACCACCATGGCCGAGCCAAGCTATAATGGGCCATTAATGGCCACCAGCTTTCTGCCGTTCCCCCTCCTTAACCGAGCTTTTAAACACCCTCAGAGGCCCAAGAGGAAGTTTTCCCAGCCTTTACCTGAATTTTTCGAGCCTCCCACTACGATTGAGAATTCTGGCGATGCCACCACCGCACCAATGGCATCCCGACGGTCTGCACGCCTCCAGCCCGCGAACAAGGTCCTCCCCTCCTCTCTCTCTCTACGGGTAGATCTTAGCTTTCTTTAGGATTAAGACTCGGGCTCAATTGAGCCCGATCGGAAGAGCTTCTCTTTCCGATTTTTCTGCAAAAAAATGAAGTCTCGGGCTCGCCGGAAAAAGCCTCTCCGGCGGTCGCGCCGCCGCCCGGCGATGGCCACCACCTCAACGGAGGTGGTGGTGGCGGTGGCCGGCCAGGGAGGAGGCTGGACAGCAGGCGGCTGCGCTTGGAAGTAGCTCCAGGTCGGGCAAATCATGGCCTTTGGCTGGAGGAAGAAGACAACGCCAGGGCCCTTAGATCTTGCTTCAAGATCTGTGCTATTTAATTAGCTTTTTTTTTCTAAACATTTTTCTATATTGAAATAACAGCCATCTTAGATAAATTAGGAAAAATACTTAAGGGCTTTTTATGAAGAAATGAACAACATGAAATCTGTAGCCCTATGGGTCTACTATATTTTAAAATTGATTTGGGTCAATTTGGTAAACTGGTTTGACCAGGGCACATCTTTTGGTGGGATCTAGACCTAGAGCTAGGCAGAGACTAAAAGGTGTGCTTACCCTTCATCCCTTGACCAAATGATTTGAAATATTGGAAGGGAGCCTACCCAAGCTATACCTAGGTCCTGTCCAAAAATGGGAATTTTTGGAGAATGTTTTTCTAAAGTTTTTAGAAAAATTTAATAATCTTAGGAAAAATTAATTGGTTGGCTTTAAGACTTCCAAACCCTCCCAAATCTTGGTGAGTGGTCTCTGAATTCATCATGAGGCTCTATATAATTTTTCATCTCATTTGGAGATGTTTTAGGTAGGAAATGGACAACCCTAAGCTATGCCCTATTAAGGGATTTTTAGGTCAAAAGTGCACTTGAGATTTGAGTGGTCAGATCACCTCAATAGAGGCTGAGATTTTTACCACTGACTAGGGATGCCCTCTAGCACCCCCTCATAGATTTTGATGTGGATTGGGATAGATTTGCCCTAGGATCCAAGGCCAAACCCTAAGGATGGCTCTTGGTGGGTTGTTAAGGTCATGTGGTCATATGACCTTGGACTGACTTTAAATTTTGTGGAGGGGACCATAGTGCCATTATAGTTCTCTGGACAAAATCTTAGGTGATTTGGAGATAGTTAGGCCACCTAAAATCCTAACCCCATTTTAGGGCACTAATCTAAATTTGAACTATTATGCTGACAAATGACCTAAAAATCAAATAAAATTTAAGCACGGTGATTTTCTGGTCTAAATGGCCATAATATAATTTTGTTGAGATTTTTGGGTTAATTTATACAGTACTTCAATCACAACTCTAGTTGTGCCCTAGATATTTATTTTGATGATTCTTGAATTTCTGTTCACTGGAAAGTTATGAAATCTTGGAATAGGGCATCTTATATCATGTTATACCTTCTGTATTTTTCTTGGGAGTTTTATCTGATTATTTTAGGTACTTGCTTCTTTAACTTACTATTTGGGATATGTAGTCAAAAATACAAATAATGCCCAATTATTATTTGGAAAATTATGAAATTTGGTCAGTGAATGTTTCAAACCATGATAGTCCCCTTGTAATTTTCTATGGATTTTTAAATAATTAAAAATTGTACCTCCTTCACTAAGCAAGGAAAATTAGTATTTTACATTAAAATAAATTCAGAGCCCAAATATTAGAGAAAAATCATGGGACTTAGTTTCTGATTGTTTTAGGTCACCATAAAGCTTTTGTAATTTTCTTGTGATTTTTGGGTACATATTTACAGTACTTGCTTCATAATATGGTATAAGTGGCCTAAAATGGTAAATTAGGAAATATAGGCCTAAACACCTCTGAAATTTCTCAAATTTGGAATTACTGCTTTAATTCCTCATAGGATTTTTATTGATTTTATGATGATTTATTGTTAGCTCATTAGTGCACTTCATGTTCATACTAGGGCATTGGGAGACTTAGAATAAATAAATAAATGCCTGATACTAGGAAAAATTTGGAAATCTTGGAATTAGTTATATTATGTCATGATAGACCTCTAGTAAATATTATAGGAGATTCGGAAGATAATTTGGAGTACCTCCCCTTATATACCTCATGTATCTTAGGATGGTCTGCATATAGTAAAACCACGGAAACTGAACTAGAGTGGGTAATGAACTTGGGGAGATGGAATTTTGGTAGTTGCTGGTTTGGATTGGGCAAGTTAAGTTTAAGTTCATTATTGGAAGTCAGGATAAGTAGAGTGTGAGATTGGCTAGTATTAAGTGTCGTTTGGGAACGACAAAAGATCGTCTACCCCGGGTAGGAGAGGAAGAGTCTTAATACTTTAGGGCTAGATCTAAAGTAACTTAAAAAGGGATCGGGTAATGGGTATCAACCAATAACAATAAGTGCCTTGCGAAAGTGAACGGTGGGCTTCAACTATAATCATAGTTCTTAGTGCCCTTTGAGAGCCCTTCACGGGGAATACCGGGGGTAGTCCTGGGCTAACATAAACCGTAGGAATGATGAGCTAAAAGAGCAACAAGTATAATTAGGGTTGCACATACACACCCCCGATAGCTAGGGAGGTAGAATAAGTTGGCTTGGTTGCCGTTCAGACGGTAACTCTGAAGGTAGATGCACGGACGGGACAGTCCGGAGAGCCGAGGGCTCGAGGGTTTGAGTACAGAATAAGGTGGTGGGTCTTCAGTATTTGATTGTCATTCACACCGACATCGGTACGTTGACTCGGCGATGTGGGGCACTTAGCCAAAGAAAGTTTGGTGGATATAGCTAGCACTAGTACGCGGATACTCTAGGTTGTGTTCTTCTAGGGGCATACGGAAGGGCTAGGCGTGGTAGTGTGGATACCCGCCTAAGAGTGGGGGGCCCGACCCACTGTATCCGTTTTCCACTACGGAGGTTCCTTGGAGTGAAGCTAGCTGCTCGAACAGGGGTAACTAAAGGTCTGTACGCATAGAGTCGTGTGCGTGAGTTGCACTTGCATGAATCATGACATAGCATATCACTACACTCATATTTGCATACAACCGACACCCCAACGTATAAATTGGTATGAGACTTCTTATACGATGGGAGCCTTGCAGAAGACACCTTAACTTATAAGTTTGTATGGGCATTCATATAAGTTAAGGTTACTTACTTATTTACTTATTTGTTCTCTATCTGCCTTCTTATATATTTGCTACATACTGCATGTCTACTTTATTACTTACTACCGTAGAATTGCTAGATGTACTTTATTCTAAATAGTTGTTTATACACCATGATAGTTGTTCGATTAGCTCCATTGTCATCTGCTTGATTACTCTCCACCTTTGTAGCTTCCCTTTCCTCCTCTCCGCTCGGTGCTTAGGAGTCATGGGGGGAGGGGTAGGGGATGATAGGGCTTAGTCTTTATGACTAATGGTTTTCGAACCACAACATTACAGGAGCTCTGGATGGGAGACAGGGACCAGCACCAGCGGAGTACGGTGCGCATGGAGGTGGGTCAGTCTAGCACCGGTGCACCTGCGACCAGCTCCGTGAGTGATTAGTGTTTTTATAGCTTCCGTGATGAGTGATTTGTGGTGAGGACTCTGATGTACCGGGCTCGATCCCGTTTATCTATATTTCACCTGAACTGTATCTTTGCAGTACCTCTATTTTCTATTATTATCTATTGATGGACTAGTTGTGATTTTCTATTCATACATGTTTCTGTGGACTTGTTTACATTTTATGTATACTTACTTCTCTCTCTTTGTGATCGAAAAGGGCCGGCAGAATTGGCGTTTTGTAGTGGCGACCTTCCCGTGAGTCAGTGCCACCGCAAAGCAGCAATTCTTGGCTAAGACCCCGGTGTTCGAAAAGAAAAAAAAGGGGGGGGGGGTCTTACAGGTTGAGCCGACCGATCGGTCCAGCTCGCCTAACCCAGCCTGCCGGCCCCAGCTCGCCAACTTCCCAAACCTGTCCCATCACGTGCCGAACTGAAGGATATTATATTCGAACAACAAGCAATAAAATCTAAAAATATTATAAGTTATTATAGATCCACGAAGGATATTGTTCAAAGAAATCAAATGCGAAGAAAGAAAGCAGCAAGTACGATACACACGCGAGCTGAGGGGGCAGGAAGCAAGTGCTGGTAGGCCCGGTAGGGGGGGCGTTTTCTGTCACGACCCGCATTTTCCCCGAGGTTAAGAAGCATCAGAGTAAGGAAAAATATGCGTTGTGATGCCACGTCGAGCAGGGGATAACTGCCGACGCTCAGGCGACGCACCAAAATCATAAATCACAAGTTTTAACTTAATAGAAAACCAGTTTGTTTGAAGGCCGTATCCCTCGGCACAGTGGATCAGCTAGCCCACGCTAAGAAAATATATATACACTACAGCGGAAAATACTTTGGTTCAGTTAGTTTGACACCCTAAATGAGCATAAGGGTCCACCAGAGACCACTTATAAAATGCACGACGCCTACGGTGAGTAATATATTTATTAAAAGATGTTTTACGCGTTAAGAAAATAGTGTTTTAATTGAAAAAAAACATGTTATGCATGAGTACATATAATAGTTTAGGGTTTTAAAATACCTAACATGCAACCTAGCATAAATCCTTCCCAGAAACAAGTAAACAACCTCAAGAGGGCAAAAACAGCAGTCTAAATTCATATTTAGCAAAACAAGTAAGCCACCAGTGGGCGTCGACAACCCGACACGAACCCACCGGTGAGTGTGCATGTCCATACAGAAAACGAAATGACTACCTCACAAGGGAGTGATCTGCAACTCTGCTACCCTGGAGGCTACCAGCAAGTCCCACTAAAAGGAAATCAGCCGCTCAATCGGCTACAACCTGGACCTGAGACATTTAAGAGAAGAAATGCCTCAGCAAGGAAAATAAACAAAAGAAAGGTGTGTCAGATTACTTGAATAAAGAAGAGTTTTCCAATCCGACAAACAAGTACTAAACTATAAAGCAGGAAAAGAAAGAAGCATTTCTTAAAGAACAATAAAGGCAAAACACAGTAAGTGTGAGCACAAATCTACCTGCTCTGGAAAGAATCAACCTGCAGAAGAAATGCATCAGCATAAAAGCAGGGAAAAACCAAAAGTAGACAATAGGAAACTAACAGTCCTAAGATTGTGAGCAAATGATCGGGGTGTAAAAATAAGGGGGACTGGAGTGGGTGGCCACAGTGTCCAACACCAACAACCGGACCCCAAAAATACTCAAGGGTGAAAACACAACCGGTGGCAGCTTCAGGGTCCACACACCCAACAAGTTGGCCACAGTGTTCAAACTTGGTGGTGGCCACAGCTTAGCACACACAATTCACCCCTCAGAGTCCAAACAACCACACCCCCTCTGGTCATAGCCCACGAGTCGGCATGCACAAACTAGCCGAACACCCCCAACATCCCCCTTAGGAAGGTAAAACTTTTCTAACAGCCCTAAAGAAGCTCACATCCCAAGGCTATAACATTAGCCTAAAAAGAAACGGCGAGGCTGAGTGAGTCTACCTTGCTCAATGCCAGAGACTTAACCTCAAGCCCTGGCCATGGCGTTGAGTGAGTCTACCTCACTCAACGCCAAGCCTGCTTTGGCAAGATTGACCACAGCAGCTCCAAACTAGCTTACCACTAAGCTTTCCACAACCCGAGAGTTGGGATTTAATTCCAGCTCTCACTCCTATCTCCCCTACCCAACCACAGTCTAATAAATTAGACTACAACCCAACTAAGCCCAAACTCTACTCAAAGCCAGCAAGCAGAGCCTTGGAAAATTAATTCCAAGGCTCATGCTGCTCCTCCTTACCCGACCTAGCAGTCCTAACCTTAGCCTTAAGACACCATTAACCCTAGGCTAAAACTCAAGCAAGCTGCTAATTAAGCTACTAACCGGGATCCTTGGCATCACCTAAGACAAGCTTTACAATCGAAAAAGAAAAAAACAAACATGGAGCTTTAGGCTAGAGAAAAAAAAAGAGCAGCACTAACTAAAATATTGGGAACGAAATCGGCAAGGGCCAAGGGAGCCACTTGCCTTAGCACCAAGGTCTAGCAGCAGCCTTCACTCCACGGGCTTGGCACCGGCAGCAAGGCTACCTGGAGAGAACCGAAATCTGGAGCTTTTAGAGAAGAGGAAGGGGAAGAGGACCAAAACCCTAGCTCCTATTGACAGCCTAAAAGCAAGAGATACATACCTAGGAAGCTAGCTCTCGGCGAGAGCAGCTCAAAACTGGAATTCCCTGGGCAAACCGAGCTTTAGATCGCCGGAAACCACCGGTCAAGGCAGCAGGTCCACCGCCGGCTCCTTCCGTTACTTCCGCTGGAAGCTTGCCGTGCTCGGGAAATGGGGAGGAGGAGCACAGCTGGAGCTTATCTAAATTCTCCCACTAACTTACTTTAGCTAATAAAATAATACTTTTTAGCCCCACTAAGTTTAAATCACATTAAACTATTCGGCCACTAAGCTTAAGCTATAATAGTATAATCAGCCACTAACCAAGTCTATGCTTATCCTCAACAGCAAAACCCGAGCCCTGCCTCACTCAACCAGCACTTAAGTATATTATATAGCAGCCACTATTGCTTTAATTTATATATATATATATTTATATAGTATATATATATGCATTCATATTACAACCACTAAGCTAAGGAAAAGCTAACTGAAGCTGCTACCCGAGCCCCCAGCTACTACTATGCACTTAAATAGTAATGTATATATATATACATATATCTATATAAATATTCACCAAAAGAAAACAAAGGCTAAACATAACCAACGGGTAGCCACTACCGGCTAACCAAACGCACGTCGAAACGACGCGAAAAAACAAATGATCTCGGATTTCGACAAAACTCGCACCGTAGTTAAACACCACGGCTACAAACACAACGGCGGAGTCGAAAACAACATCCGACGATCAAAACTCGGGCTAAAACTACCCGAAGCCAAAATACAAGCATTCCCTAAGAGGCCCAACCGAGTCACCAAAACAGACTCCGGCTAGCTGGGGAATCTTGCAAACAGGCTCCTAATGGACCACTAAAGGAACCTAAAGAGCTATGACCATGCTCTAACAATGGCAAACGCCGACAACACGTCATCGTAACGCCAAGCAATGATCAAACCAAAATGCAGAAAAACCGGGGGCGTTACAGTCACTCCCCCTAAAAGAAAGTTTCGCCCCGAAACTTTACACACAACCATTTTAACAAAAAGGGAAAAAGAACAAGCTAATCAAAATCCATAAAAGAGAGAGTGCAAACATACCAGGCACAAGTCAGGGGAAAAGGTGAGGGTAAGCCTCCCTCATAGCTGACTCCAGCTCCCAAGTCGCGCTTTCAACATCATGGTTCTTCCACAATACTTTCACCATAGGAATCGTCTTCTTCCGCAACACGCGATCCCGGGCATCCAAAATACGGACAGGCACCTCCACATAAGAAAGGTTCGGCTCTAACGGAGGCACAAAATCCAAAACCTGCCTGTCACTATGCACACACTTCCGCAGCTGACTGACGTGAAAAACATCATGCACGCCAGGAAAATTTGCGGGCAACTCCAGCCTATATGCTGCCACACCAATCTGCTCAACGACCCTGAATGGGCCCACATATCTTGGGTCCAACTTTCGGTCTTTTCCAAATCTCTTGACCCCAGTCATCGGAGAAACTTTTAAGAACACCTAGTCCCCCACAGCAAATTCCAAATCTGATCTACGCCGATTGGCGTTCTTTTCATATCTCTCTTGGGCTATTCGAAGCTTTTCCCGAATAAGCTTCACTGAAATTTCCATCTCCTCGAGAGCCTCTGGACCCAACAATGGTCTCTCGCCAACCTCAGCCCAAAACAAGGGAGTCCTGCAGCGCCTCCCATACAAAGCCTCAAACGGAGCCATTTACAAGCTTTCCTGATAACTATTGTTATAAGCAAACTCCATAAGCCGCAAACGCTCGTCCCACGCCCCACCATGCTCCAGAATATAGCATCGAATCATATCTTCTACAATCTGATTTACTCGCTCTGTTTGGCCATTAGTCTGCGGGTGGTAAGCAGTGGAATACCTCAAATCTGTCCCAAATCCTTGCTGAAGACTCTTCCAAAAACGAGACGTGAACCTGGAGTCTCGATCTGAAATGATGCTCACGGGGACGCCATGCAATCTGATAACCTCTTCCATATACAGCTCAGCTATCTTTCTCATCGGGTAATCAATCTTGAACGGCACGAAGTGGGCACACTTCGTCAGTCGGTCCACGATCACCCATACTGAATCATGCCCCCTCGGAGACCTTGGTAAGCCTGTAATGAAATCCATCGAGATGCTTTCCCACTTCCAAGTAGGAATCTCCAAGGGAGTCAGCTTGCCACCTGGTCTGCCATGATCAGTCTTTACTTGCTTGCAAGTGTTGCATTCAGAAACAAATTTGGCTATGTCTCTCTTCATCCCATACCACCAGGCAATCTGTTTTAAGTCGCGGTACATCTTAGTGGATCCTGGGTGGTAGGCAACGCTAGAACCATGGGCTTCCCTGCACACCATAGCCCTGATATTGCCAACATTGGGAATGCAAAATCTGCCTCGATATCTCAAGGTACCCAAATCATCTATAGAAAAATCTGGCAGCTCGCCTTTCTCAGCTCGAACATACAACCGCAGAAGGTCCGGATCATCTTTCTGATGTAATCTCGTGAGCGCGATCCATGAAGGCTCTGCCACTGCCAGACTACTCTGCCCATCACAGCTACCTACGGAAATGTCAATCAACAGAAACTCCTCTACCAAAGATTCAGCTGTGAGACCAAAGATCTTTCCTGTTTTCCGACTCAAGGCATCGGCCACCACGTTGGCCTTCCCCGGATGATACTGAATCTCAACATCATAGTCGGCCACGTACTCTAACCATCGCCGTTGACGCAGGTTCAACTCCTTCTGTGTGAAGACATACTTCAAGCTCTTGTGATCAGTAAAAATTTTGCATTGCACACCATATAGCAAATGCCTCCATAACTTCAGAGCATAGATCACAGCAGCAAACTCAAGGTCGTGCGTAGGGTAATTCCTCTCATGAGTCTTTAGCTGTCTCGACCCATACGCAATCACCTTTCCATCCTGCATCAGCACGCATCCCAGTCCAATATGGGAAGCATCCACATATTCCTCATACCCGACACCTTCAGTAGGCAAAGATAAAATAGGGGCTGAACATAGCCTCTTCTTTAGCTCCTCAAAAGCTTCCTCACACTTGCCATCCCAAACAAAGGCTACATTCTTTTGTGTCAACCGGGTCAACGGTGCAGACAGAGTCGCGAATCCTTTCACAAACCTTCTGTAATAACCTGCCAAACCCAAGAAGCTTCTGATCTCACGAGGAGTAACAGGTCTCGCCCACTCCATAACTACAACGATCTTTCCTGGGTTTACTGAGATCCCCTCTTTTTTCACCACATGGCCTAGGAAAGATACTTGAGGCAGCCAAAACTCACATTTGCTCAGCTTGGCATAAAGCTTATGATCTCTCAGAGTCGCCAAAACTAGACGCAAATGCCGATCATGCTCTTCTGCACTCCGGGAGTACACCAAAACATCATCAATGAAGACAATCACAAACTTGTCTAAGTACTCCTTGAACACGCGGTTCATCAAATCCATGAAAGCCGAAGGTGCATTAGTCAAACCAAAAGACATGACTAAAAACTCAAAGTGTCCATGACGAGAGCGGAACGCCGTCCGCGGAATATCAGACTCCCGAATCCTCAACTGATGATAGCCCGAACGAAGGTCTATCTTTGAAAACACAGCACTACCACTCAGCTGGTCAAACAAATCATCAATCCGAGGCAATGGGTACCTGTTCTTAATTGTAACCTTGTTCAGCTCTCTATAGTCGATGCATAGCCTCATCGACCCATCCTTCTTCTTTACGAATAGAACAGGCGCACCCCAGGGCGACGAACTCGGTCTGATAAAACCCTTTGCCAACATCTCATCTAGCTGGGTCCGCAACTCCTCCAGCTCTCGCGGGGCCATGCGGTACGGTGCCTTAGCAATAGGACGCGTACCCGGCTCCAAATCTATAACGAACTCCACGTCTCTATCGGGTGGAAGCCCGGGAAGATCAGCAGGAAAAACATCAGGGAACTCACAAACAACGGGAATCTCTTCCAACTACGGCACACGAACATCTGCCCCTACTAGAGAGACCAAACAGGCAAAACAGCTCGGAACAAGCAAATTGTAAGCACGTACCGCAGAAACAATCGGAGGCTCCTGGAGAGGGTCGGCATAAATGCTCCCGGGCTGACCATCGTCCTTCACGAAATCCAAGCGCTTACCCTTACACTGGATAACCGCATCATATCTGGACAACCAATCCATTCCTAGGATGACATCAAAGTCCTCTAGATCAATCACTATCAGATCTGCCCTGGCTAGAAAGTCTCCCAACAAGATTGGGCAGCCCTGAATACCCAAGTCTGAAACCACAGAGTCACCCAAAGGAAACTTGACGCTGAAAGCTCCGCCAACACGATCTAGGCTCAAATGGACTCGCTCCACAAAATCCCTAGCAACAAAAGAGTGGGTGGCGCCAGAGTCGAAAAGAACGCGCGCCCAACGGTTCTTTACCTTAAATCTCCCTATATAGCAATCCACACAACTAAGGGGAAAACAAAAGCTAAACTACACAAGAGGCAGAAAAATCAAGTTAGGAAGAAAACTAACCTGAAATGACCTGGGTCGAGGTCAACGCTTCCTCTGAAGAGATAACATTAAGCTTCCCTTTGCCTTTATCCGCCCGCGGGGGTGGCGGCAACGCCTGCAAAGGAACCACTGGAAGAACGGGCTGCGCCTGAGGGCACCTCGACTTGAGATGGCCCTTTTGCCCACACTGAAAGCAAGCTTTATCTTTCGACCAACAACGGGCCAAATCATGCCCCTTCCTTCCGCACAAGGAACACATCACATCCCCTCTGGGAGCACCCTGGATAGCATGGACTTGCTCTTTCTTCTGCGCTGCCAATCTCTTGAAGCACTTCTCCAGGGGGTGGCCTGGCCGGCCGTAGAAGCTACACGTCCCCTTGGTCTTCTTCCTTGTAACTGCATCAGGTTCCTGGGAGCCTTCCCCCCCCCCAACAGACTTCCGCTTGTCTTGCCTCACCTGCAGGCCTCTGTTCTTAGCATTCTCAATGGCCTCAACTTTTAAAGCAGCTTCCACCGCTCCGGCATAATTGACTGCTCCGTAGGCATTTGCTAACTGCTGAACGTCGCTTCTTAACCCACCCAGAAACCGCTTAACCCGGTCTGCTTCAACACTCACAAGTCCAGGAGCAAACCGACTCAGTTTGCTAAACTCAATCTCATACTCACTAACCGCGAGTTTCCTTTGCTTCAAATGCAGGAAGTCATTCATTAACCGGTCCCGCTCGACCGAGGGCAGAAACTTCCTCAGTAGCATTTCCTTAAAGGTCTCCCAAGAACATCCTTCCTTCAAGCTTTCCTTTTCTCGCAACCACCAAGTCTTTGCAGGACCCTTGAGCTGATAAGCAGCGATCATCACCCTCTGATCGTCAGTGACTCCAGAATAAGAGAACATCTCCTCAATTGCTATCAGCCAATCATCCAAAACCATGAAATCCGCTTTTCCATCATAGGTAGGTGGTCCAAGTCGCTGAAATTGAGATATGAAGGCCATCTCTGGGGGTACTACAACTGGAGGCACAAGAGGAGCAAGAGGAGGAGGAACAGCCACACCCCTAACGGGGTCCTGAGCTCTCTGAGCCTGCCCTGCCACTACTGCTACCAACGACTGGATCTGGCTCTGCATGTCCACCATCTGTCTTGCCAAGGCTTCATTACTTAGCCGCAAGCTCTCGATCAGGGCCTCGCTCTGGGATCCCGAAGACTCACCCACAGATTGGGGAGTCGATCGCGTCGCAGGACGCTTCGCCATCCTATAATCGCACCAACCCTAGTTAAAAACCCATCCCTACTACTAAAACAAGCCTACCCGATACAGACAAGCATACTTAAATATGAATTGTAACTGCAAATCTTGCTCTGGGATTTGGTTTAGAATGATGAGTTCATGCTTACCCTAAGATGGCTCACTACCATCACACTAACTCATGTTCCTAAATCATGAATGCATGCTTTTTATATCCGTTTTGACTCAAAACCATGTGTGTACATATGTCATCATGCAAATCTTTAGCCTAACACGTTGTGCTTATGAAATGTTATGCTATGCATGCCGTGCTATGCATTCTAAAAAAAACCTTAATGCATGCCATGGGCGGCGTACACATGAAAATGTTATGCATCCCATACTACATAACATTCCCATGCAACGAAAAAGAAAAAACGTGCTAGCCGCATTCATGTGGTGAGGTTATGCATCCCATACTACATAACCCTCACATGTTGCCTCCTATGGTGGATCCATATACAAACACATATTATGCATTCCATACTACATAATATGCCCCGTATACTTCTTTATGCTTATGAGTGTAGTGTTCGTGCTTCGGCCAAGACGTGCTGATGACATATCAGTGAGTGTATGCTTATGAAGCTAAACATCTAATGCAATCAAAGGACAGGTTGCCCGACCAATTGTCAAGACAACCTCCCTCTGATACCAACTGTCACGACCCGCATTTTCCCCAAGGTTAATAAGCATCAGAGTAAGGAAAAATACGCGTTGTGATGCCACGTCGAGCAGGGGATAACTGCCGACGCTCAGGCGACGCACCAAAATCATAGATCACAAGTTTTAACTTAATAGAAAACCAGTTTGTTTGAAGGCCGTATCCCTCGGCACAGTGGATCAGCTAGCCCACGCTAAGAAAATATATATACACTACAGCGGAAAATACTTTGGTTCAGTTAGTTTGACACCCTAAATGAGCATAAGGGTCCACCAGAGACCACTTATAAAATGCACGACGCCTACGGTGTAACACCCCAAAAGACCCCAAAAGACTCAAAATGATTTTTGAGGTACAGGTAATTTTACACGGCCTGGGACACGGGCGTGTCCCAGGGCGTGTCGGGGGTACACGGCCTGGGACACGGGCGTGTCCCAGGGCGTGTCACGCAATTAAAATTCGAAAATGGCCTGTTCGAGTCAGAAGATTACACGGCCTTGAACCAAGCCTTGAACACGGGCGTGTCAGGTTGGACACGGGCGTGTCCGATGCCGTGTTCCGACCTGTGTACTGTTTGCAGCTCGATGAGGCAAGGGTGACACGGGCGTGTCTCAGAAATGACACGGGCGTGTCAGGCTCGACACGGGCGTGTCGATGACCGTGTTCTGGTAAACCTCAGTCGGTATGAACCGCTTAAGGGAACACGGCCTGTGACACGTGCGTGTCACAGGCCGTGTCAGCCAAAAAAATTGGGTTTTGGGCAAATCGTGGCCGTTCAGAATTCTCTCTTTTGATCCAAGGGCTTAGGTGATTTCATGGCTGGATTTAGTCCGTGAAGGGCTGATGAAGAGTCATTCTTCATTTTGCTAAAGGAAGAGAGAAAGAGAGAGGAGGAAGAAGAAGGAGGAGGAGATCAAGCCACCGGCGGAGTTCCCGTGGTCCGATTCGTGATCCGAAGCCGGCGTTGTGAAGGCAAGGCTGCTGCGATTCTTTCTCACCGGCTAGTTTTCGATGGCTCCCAAGAGATCGACAAGGGTAACGATCTCCCTTCTTGGACATGTGAAGTCCTTCTTTTCTGCATTGCATAGGGAAAACCCTTCCCCGCGAGTGTGCGGTGGGTTGTGGTGTCCCTTGGGGTAGATATGTGAAGTCCCCCTTATTAGAGGCCGGAATTGGAGTACGGCTCTAGGCATGCTGTGTGAAGCCCATCTGGATATGGTCTGGATTGGTGATGCTTGTTTGCATATCGGAGAAGGCTCCGTGATTATGGCTTGTGATGCCTTGTTCCTACCTGTTGCTTGGTGCGGCAGGAAGTACTGGACGATGTCCAGGAAATGAAGAGGGTTGGATGCAACTCTTGTGGCCGTGCGTTGCCACTTTATGAGCGGTTGAGCCGTTGGGCTGCAACTCGATGAAAAGGCAGATTGCCGAACAGGAAAGGTGAAACCGACCCGCGCCTATAAATAGCCATGGATACTTCCGTATTCGAGGTGGCACGGCGACTTGAGCAACGGGGGGTGGCTGATCTGTACCTGCGTTAGGTCCGTCCGACTTGGAAGCCTGGTTATAGGTTTTGTTGGAGCGCCTAATGAGAGTCTTAGGCCCGCGCACCGGAAAGACTAGAATGCTCAAATACCGTGTAGACGGTGGTGTTGACCCTGGTATTCCGGTACACTGAAAATGTGCCCTGAGTGCACGGACTGTCGGGTCGTGTGGCCGATAGTTGTGATGGCTTGAATGTGCCTACGCGCACATAGTTGCTATATGATGCCATGCATTGCAGGGAAAGAATGCTAATGCCCCGAGAAAGGGGTAAGATTGTTATAATTGGGTCAGCTGAATGCTGACCGTTGCATTGTTTGCCACTGGTTGGGTGGATTATTCCCGTGCAGGTGTTGGAGAGCCAAGTGGTAGGTGAAGGGCTGAAGCCCTACTGCTGTTGCTGCTGCTGCTGCGGCTAGCCCATGAAGGCTAAGCGAATGTTTTGTTTGTTCTCTTTTACTCATGTATGGCCGGCCTGCGCGCCGAGGTTTGTAAATCATGTTGTATGGAAGAGGAACTGTAAGGCCTTAAGGCCAAACTCTATGTATTTGTGTACATTCCGTGATATATATAAAGGTGGTTTATATATTGGACATTCCTGGTTAGAGTTCAAATTACTACTTAAAGCTTCTGCTAGAATGCTCTGAGTTAGGATTCGTGTTTGGTTTGGTATTATCCTGTGACCTCACCGTCTGTTTGTGGCATATAGTGTGGGGCCCCGGCCGGACCTTTTACTATACGTCATTTAACGGATGGGGTCGTTACCTACGGTGAGTAATATATTTATTAAAAGATGTTTTACGCGTTAAGAAAATAGTGTTTTAATTGAAAAAAAACATGTTATGCATGAGTACATATAATAGTTTAGGGTTTTAAAATACCTAACATGCAACCTAGCATAAATCCTTCCCAGAAGCAAGTAAACAACCTCAAGAGGGCAAAAACAGCAGTCTAAATTCATATTTAGCAAAACAAGTAAGCCACCAGTGGGCGTAGACAACCCGACACGAACCCACCGGTGAGTGTGCATGTCCATACAGAAAAAGAAATGACTACCTCACAAGGGAGTGATCTGCAACTCTGCTACCCTGGAGGCTACCAGCAAGTCCCACTAAAAGGAAATCAGCCGCTCAATCGGCTACAACCTGGACCTGAGACATTTAAGAGAAGAAATGCCTCAGCAAGGAAAATAAACAAAAGAAAGGTGTGTCAGATTACTTGAATAAAGAAGAGTTTTCCAATCCGGCAAACAAGTACTAAACTATAAAGCAGGAAAAGAAAGAAGCATTTCTTAAAGAACAATAAAGGCAAAACACAGTAAGTGTGAGCACAAATCTACCTGCTCTGGAAAGAATCAACCTGCAGAAGAAATGCATCAGCATAAAAGCAGGGAAAAACCAAAAGTAGACAATAGGAAACTAACAGTCCTAAGATTGTGAGCAAATGACCGGGGTGTAAAAATAAGGGGGACTGGAGTGGGTGGCCACAGTGTCCAACACCAACAACCGGACCCCAAAAATACTCAAGGGTGAAAACACAACCGGTGGCAGCTTCAGGGTCCACACACCCAACAAGTTGGCCACAGTGTCCAAACTTGGTGGTGGCCACAGCTTAGCACACACAATTCACCCCTCAGAGTCCAAACAACCACACCCCCCTCTGGTCATAGCCCATGAGTTGGCATGCACAAACTAGCCGAACACCCCCAACATCTCCCTTAGGAAGGTAAAACTTTTCTAACAGCCCTAAAGAAGCTCACATCCCAAGGCTATAACATTAGCCTAAAAAGAAACGGCGAGGCTGAGTGAGTCTACCTTGCTCAATGCCAGAGACTTAACCTCAAGCCCTGGCCATGGCGTTGAGTGAGTCTACCTCACTCAACGCCAAGCCTGCTTTGGCAAGATTGACCACAGCAGCTCCAAACTAGCTTACCACTAAGCTTTCCACAACCCGAGAGCTGGGATTTAATTCCAGCTCTCACTCCTATCTCCCCTACCCGACCACAGTCTAATAAATTAGACTACAACCCAACTAAGCCCAAACTCTACTCAAAGCCAGCAAGCAGAGCCTTGGAAAATTAATTCCAAGGCTCATGCTGCTCCTCCTTACCCGACCTAGCAGTCCTAACCTTAGCCTTAAGACACCATTAACCCTAGGCTAAAACTCAAGCAAACTGCTAATTAAGCTACTAACCGGGATCCTTGGCATCACCTAAGACAAGCTTTACAATCGAAAAAGAAAAAAACAAACATGGAGCTTTAGGCTAGAGAAAAAAAAAGAGCAGCACTAACTAAAATATTGGGAACGAAATCGGCAAGGGCCAAGGGAGCCACTTGCCTTAGCACCAAGGTCTAGCAGCAGCCTTCACTCCACGGGCTTGGCACCGGCAGCAAGGCTACCTGGAGAGAACCGAAATCTGGAGCTTTTAGAGAAGAGGAAGGGGAAGAGGACCAAAACCTTAGCTCCTATTGACGGCCTAAAAGCAAGAGATACATACCTAGGAAGCTAGCTCTCGGCGAGAGCAGCTCAAAACTGGAATTCCCTGGGCAAACCGAGCTTTAGATCGCCGGAAACCACCGGTCAAGGCAGCAGGTCCACCGCCGGCTCCTTCCGTTACTTCCGCTGGAAGCTTGCCGTGCTCGGGAAATGGGGAGGAGGAGCATAGCTGGAGCTTATCTAAATTCTCCCACTAACTTACTTTAGCTAATAAAATAATACTTTTTAGCCCCACTAAGTTTAAATCACATTAAACTATTCGGCCACTAAGCTTAAGCTATAATAGTATAATCAGCCACTAACCAAGTCTATGCTTATCCTCAACAGCAAAACCCGAGCCCTGCCTCACTCAACCAGCACTTAAGTATATTATATAGCAGCCACTATTGCTTTAATTTATATATATATATTTATATAGTATATATATATGCATTCATATTACAGCCACTAAGCTAAGGAAAAGCTAACTGAAGCTGCTACCCGAGCCCCCAGCTACTACTATGCACTTAAATAGTAATGTATATATATATATATATATATATATATATATATATATACATATATCTATATAAATATTCACCAAAAGAAAACAAAGGCTAAACATAACCAACGGTTAGCCACTACCGGCTAACCAAACGCACGTCGAAACGACGCGAAAAAACAAATGATCTCGGATTTCGACAAAACTCGCACTGTAGTTAAACACCACGGCTACAAACACAACGGCGGAGTCGAAAACAACATCCGACGATCAAAACTCGGGCTAAAACTACCCGAAGCCAAAATACAAGCATTCCCTAAGAGGCCCAATCGAGTCACCAAAACAGACTCCGGCTAGCTGGGGAATCTTGCAAACAGGCTCCTAATGGACCACTAAAGGAACTTAAAGAGCTATGACCATGCTCTAACAATGGCAAACGCCGACAACGCATCATCGTAACGCCAAGCAATGATCAAACCAAAATGCAGAAAAACCGGGGGCGTTACATTTTCTACCTACCCCGGCCTCGCGTCTCCTTCCCCGCAGGTCAGCGCGAATTTCGGAGCTCGTGGATCCATCTCAAGCACTCCCGGGCGTCCATACGGTTCTTATCCAGCTCCTCCAACAACGGTGATAGGGACATCGCCTCGCCCTCTAGGTCCTCCCTCGCCTCGCCTACTATCCACGCGCACTCCCGCTATTGTACCTCGTTATCCTCCCGCAACTGGTGGAGCTCGAGTACCATCTTTTTGAGGACCCCAATTCCTCGCTTCGTCAGCTCGGGGCCCTCCATCTCGGAGTCCAGGAAGGACTCAAAGGTCTTTGGAGAAGGAAGGGGGGAGTAACGAGCTTGCTCCAGGGATTCGTCAGTCCCCGATTGACTGAAGAAGGCTGCAAGGATAGTTGAACATTTATATTAAGGGAGAACACTCCAGGATAACTATGGATGAGAACTAATAAAGGACAACTTGCCTGACGAGCTCGGCGCCTCGAAGGAGAGGCGGGGTGGAGGCATCTTCAGATTTTTACCATGGCCCGAAGGGTGTATTCTGGGCGAAAGAAGGCTGAATCCCAACACAGGGATAATTCCAGCGCCTCCCCTCGAAGTCTCAGCGAGCTGAGGGAAGGGAGTGCGGGCTGGAGAGCCCGGCCTTTGCGAGTCCAACCCCAAATTCCTAAAGGACGGGGATGGGTCACGTCGACTCGCCTCCGGGGTTTTAAACTGCGGGTCGGCAGGTAGGACATCGGCTTGCGGTGAGGCAACCTCGCCGTCCTCCCCCCGGCTATCCGGGTCAGCTCAGAGGTCAATTAAGTTTCCCCCCTTCCCAGGGGCAGGCATATTAGAGGAGCCGGCCTCAGGCTCCATGGTCATTTTTTAAGTCTTGGAAGATGCGCTCGGTCGCTTCTGCATTAGGCTTCGCCCTCTTGGCAGAATCAGACTCTGCCGGGATGCTCCGCGGGGTGTTAAGAGGAACAGCAGTCAAGCTAGAGATGCGAGCAGAGGAGACCTCGCGAGCCTTCGTGAGCCTCTCTTGGAACTCCTTGGGAAAAGGCATCTCGACAAATTTTGAGCGAAGGGAATGATGAAGGTCACCCAGGTACGTAGGTGCATATTTATAGCCGCTGGTGGACCCCACTGAAAGATTCCCTTGCTCCTGCCACACTCGCCGAATCCCATGGGGTTGGATGTTTATTTCCGAGCTCGTGCCAACCTCGCAAAAAAGCGGGGATTTTGTACAACCCCGTATCCGGCGAGTGGGTCAGCAGGAGCCAGACCGGTCAAATCAGCAGCCTAAGTCTTTGGGCGAGCTCGGCAGGAGGAAGAACTCGGAAGTCCCCGACTCACCCAGGCGAGGTGAGACATTTTTGAGAGGCAAGCTCGTACTCGCGAAACCCAGTTCGCCAAAGCCTCGTTCGTCGAGCTCTGGGCTGTTCGTCGATCCCTAGGCTGCTCGCCGAGTTCTGACCGCTCAATGAACTCGCGACATGCGAGCAAGGCAAGTCGGGCCCGTGCTCGCCAAAGGCCGAGCGGAAGTGGTGAGTGTCAGCTTCATCAAGCACTCACCGCCCTTGCCAAGCAGGGGTTGTTAAGGGCTACTCGCCCAGTGACCTGTGAAGGTGTTTTTACCATTTTGCCCCCGCTGGCCTGCCCATAGCCAGTTAGAACAGCGGATTTGCATTGTTGGCAGATCCAGTTAGGCTGCATATAGCTGTTAAGAATAGCGGAGGTTGGCTATTTGTAGGCCATTTTTAGAAATATATAAATAGTACCCAAGGGATACCTCAGAAGGCATGCTCACTTGTCTCCCAACCTTCTAGCATTTTCTGAGGTACCTAAGCCTGACACTTCGCTAAGGAGGGGAACCGCTCAGAGATCTTCCGGGTATGTGGTGGGTCCTCCGCGTCGGGCCCTTGAGTCAGTCCCTTGTTCTTTTTCCTTTGTCATTTTTGTTGCAGGAGAGAAGTAGGTGTGTGATCACCCCTTCCCCAAGAGCGAACTCCATCGAGAACGAATTCTCAGTTTAACAACAGGAATGATTCCAAACCAGGTAAACATATTTCATCTAAGATCATTTGCTACTGTTATAGTCAGCCAGGGCATATAATAGTCGACTTTCCTGTCAAAAGAAAAGAAGCTGGGGAGAAGAAGGGTCACCAGCACAAAGGTAAGAAGGAGAAATCCTACATTGCTAAGAAACAGAAGAGCTGGACTGACTCTTCCTCATCAGAGTCAGAAGAGAAGAGGAAGATTAAGCCTGCATTGGGCTAGTTGCTGCTATGCTGGAAGAAGAGGAAGAGTATCCTGTTGCCAGAATTGAAATCAGGGCCCCTCTATCAGAGTCAAATAGTGATTCAGGGGTGAATGAAGAAGAAGAAGACAGTTGCTGACATGGGCTGATGGTTATGACTAATGAAGAATCCATCCAGGATAGCCAGGTCAACAAAAGGTACATTCTCTTTCCAAGTCTTCTTCTGAGTCAGGCCATGAGACCAGCCTAGATTCTGAGGCTCATTTATCAAGAGATGAAGGAGATTCTGAATCTTAGGAAGATGTCAATTCTTTAATTGACAAATATGGTATCCTTCCGAGTGCTTTCAGGAAAAGCAAGTTGCTGGCTAAGAAGCAAGCTAAGGAAATTTCCTCCCTTCAGCTTGTTGCTACCCAGTATGTTGATTCAGCTTCACTGCTTGATCAGAAAATGAAAGAAATCAGTGAGCTGGAAATAATTTCCTTCATTCAGATAGGCACCATAGAGTACCAGGAAAACAGAATAAGGGATCTAGAAGTGTTGCTGGAGAGAGAGAGGAGAATAGTGGATAGTTATTCAAAGCCAAGTTCAGTGCTTTCCTTGATAGACACCTTCACTTCCCAGAAGGGTAAGAAGGGGTTGGGATTCAAGGGATCTACAAGAGTTTCCAATCCCAAAGGAAAGGGCAAAGCTCCAGCAAAGCCACTAGCCTCCAAGCCTCCTATTCCATTTAAGAGAGTACTGCTACCTTCAAACAGGTATGACCAAGAAAGTATCTTTGGTCACTGGATGAATGGTAGATCCACCAAAGGGAACAAAGATGTTCACCACTATGTTGGGAGATATAGTAAGGGTGCAAGTGCCTTTAAGGCAGCCCATAAGGAGATTCAAATGGCCCATCATGGAACATTTGTGTTTGGTGCACCTGCCCCAACACTTAAGAACAAGACAGCTTCCTGTTCTAAGGATCTCCTAACCCAAAATCAGACCAGGGGAAGGTCTATCAGCAAGCCATACTTGGGCATACCTGAGGCCATCAAGAGTATGTTTTATGAAAAGAAGACTATTGCTGGTAGGGCTTAAGATATTCTAAGTACTTCTACTGCCAGACATATCCCAAGTCAGACTGTGGCTGGAAGTTACAAGAAAAATACTATTGTTGTACCTTCTAGACTGAGAGCTATAGACAACACTGCTACAAGACCAGCTCTTAAAAGAAGGTACAATATTTATGAGTGTTAGTGCTGTGGAAATGTGGGCCACTATACTATTGATTGCTGGCACAATACAAGTGTCCCAAGAGCAAGAGAGAGCTTGCCTGTTAGAAGAGCTACAGGTAGGCATAGTTATTATCAGACTAACATGCACCTAGGACCAAATAAGAATTGGGGCCCTAAGGTTGTCTGACTTATGTCTTATAGGTTAATACAAGTGGCCATACCCGTATATGGTACTTGGAAAGTGGTTATTCCAGGTACATGACATGAACAAGGAGCATGCTCAAGGAGTACATTCCAGTAAAGAATGGACTCAAAATCATCTTTGATGGCTAAGATAGGGGAGTGATTAAAGGGTATGGTAAGATAACAAATGGCATAATCAATATCACACAGGTAGCTTATGTGAAAGGTTTGCAACACAACCTCATAAGCATAAGCCAACTATGTGATCTTGGCTATGAAATTTCATTCCTCAAGGATGAGTGCCAAATTGGGAGTTCAAGTGACCAAGGGGTCATCTTGACAGGCACTAGGAGAGGAAATATCTATTGTCTTAATTATGTATATGAAAGTAAGTACTCTCCTATATGCCTAGTTGCAAATGAGAAAGTCTTCTATTGTGTCTAATGGCATAAAAGGCTGGCTCATCTGAACTACAAGACCATAGTCAAACTTTTTATTGAAGAGTTAGTTAGAAATGGACCCAAGTTAAAAAGCACTAAGGATTGTATCTGCTCTGCATGCCAAAAGGGCAAACAGACCAAGACCCCCTTCAATAGCATTGGGGTTAAATAATCAGTGAAATGACTATACCTCCTTCAAATGGACTTGTTTGGTCCTATGCCAGTTAAAAGTCTAGGTAGGAAAGTCTACACCTTTGTTCTTTCTTAGGAAGAAATCTGAAACCCCTGATATCTTCAAGACACTTGTTAAGCAAATTCAGAATGCACTTGACTTTACTGTGGTCAAAATCAGAAGTGACCATGAGACTGAATTTTAGCTTGAATGCATGACAAGGTTCTGTGAACAGCAAGGGATTCACCAAGAATTCTCCTCTCCTAGAACACCCCAGCAAAATGAGATTGCTGAGTGGAAGAACAGAACTCTTATGGAGGCTGGTAGGACCTTGTTAAGTGACACATCTCTCCCAGCATATTTCTGGGCTGAGGCAGTAAACACTGCATGTCATGTCCTTAACAGTGCTTCTATCACCAAAAGCTACAAGAAGACTCTCTATGAGATATTGAAAGGCAAAAAACCAAACTTATCCTACTTCAGGATTTTTGGTAGCAAGTGCTATGTACTGAACAATGGAAATTTCTATGTGACTAAGTTTGCTGCCAAGTCCTATGAAGGGATCTTTGTTGGGTACAACAACAATAGTAGGGCATATAGAATTTACAACTTAACGAGTCAAGTTGTAGAAGAGTAAGTTTATGTTGTCTTTGATGAATCAAACATGATTAACAGTTAGCTGCATAGCTCTTCTTCTAGTTCTACAGGAATTGAGAAGGTGATGGACAAGCTTACCATCAAGGAAGATGATCCAGCAGTCCAAGATAAGAGAAAAGATGTGTACTGTCCAGAGGGAGCTCAAGACTCATAAGTTGAGGAAGAAGAACATCTAGCTGAAGACAACAAAGAATAGCAAGCTGAAGTTAGTGTCGAAGTATGAGACCGGGCGGTCTGGCGGTTTGAGCCTGGCATTTTATAGACCGGGCGGTCTGGCGGTTTGTGTTCGGCGGGTTGATATCCAGACTGTTGCTGTGTGGTGTCTAGCGGTCTGACGGTTCATCTCCGGCAGCTTGGAAACCGGGCGGTCTAGCGGTCTCCTACCGCATCTCTCTCTTGATTCTGGTATTGCCGAGCGGTTAGAACATTGTCTAACTGCGCGGCCTATTCTGGTCTGTTGTTCTAGCCGCTCGGATCTGATGTAAAGATTTAGTCCCACATTATTAGTTTGTATTCTATCCTCTCTCCTCCATTCTATAAAAGGGAGGTCATACCTTTGTAAATGATATCATTTTGGATAATAAAATTTCAATTATTCAAAGTTCCGGCTTGTTTTCTAGTTGTTTGTTTGCCACTTTAGTCTTTTGTTCGCTACTTCTCACATGGTATCAGAGGACTCGATCTTCTCCTCCTGATTCTGTGTGCCCTGTCCGCGTGGCTTGCCTCTTTTTCTCTCGCGACCTGTTCTCGCGGTTTCTCTTCCGCTTGCTTGCGCCCTGTCCGCGCGACCGTCTTTTCCTGCCTTTCAGTCACAGCGACCTGTTTCTTTTGCTCGCCGCAACCTGCTGCCCTTTTTTGCCTTGTTCGTTCATCCCTTCTGTTCGCGCGGTCTATCTTCTAGCCGCTCGACTTCTTTCCCTGCTTGGATCTGCGGCTTAGTTGTGGCTTCTCTGGCCGCTGGTGTCTGTCATCCTGACCGCCGCATCTCTTCTTCTTCCTATCCGTGCGGCTTGTATTCTAACCGCGCGGCTTCTCACAGATTTCTCCTATGGCCCTTTCTGAAACCTCCACTACCACCACTCCCATCGCCACTCCGACGTCGCTTCCTACTCTCTCTGGCAACCTTGGCACGGTTTCTAAACTTGTTGGCTCCAACTATCCGGATTGAAGTGTTTCTTTCACCTTTCTTCTTCGCTCTCAGCGCAAACGTCATCACCTCACCGATGACCCTTTTCCTCTAGACTCTGCTGAATTTGATGACTGGGATGCCAGTGACGTGCTTGTCCGAAAGTGGTTGGCTAACAGCCTCTCCGATGAATGTCTTCCTGTCATACGCCATGATGAGATGGTCAAGACCGCGTGGCTTCACCTTGCTGCTCTCTACTCGAAGGGGGCCCAGACATCCCGCATTTATACTCTCTACGCGGATCTCTTCGCTCGCCCTTCCATGTCTCCTGCTGCGGCTTATCAGCAAGTTCAGGCTCTTGGCGCCGAAATCCTCCAGAATCGCCCTTTCTCCGCAGACTTGACCGAGCAGCACAAACACTTCCAGGAACTCCTGGTTGTTTGTTATCTTCTACGGCTCCCTGAGTCTTTTGATATGATCCGCCAGCAGATCTTGGGCGAAGCCGAGTCTCCCACCTTGGATGCCACCGCGGCTCGCATCGCCGCTGTTACTTCATTGTTCCACCGTCCTCTGTTGTCCTCCCCTCCTCCACAGGACTCCTATGCTCACCAAGTTTAGCGGGGTGGCAATAGTGGTCACAGCCACTCTGGCACGCGTGGTCCGTCAAGATTCCTCTGCTCTTACTGTGGTCGTACCGGCCACTCTGTTGACCGCTGCTGGCAGAAACATCCTCATCTTCGTCCCTCCGGTGATACTTCTTCCTCAACCTCCGCCTCCTCTCGGCCATCTGCTTTTGTGGCCATAACCTCAGGTAGTGCATACGTCGTTACCCAAGGTAAATGGCTGATTGACTCTGGTGCTACAAATTACATGACCGGAAACCCTCACTGCTTCTCTCTCCTAGAGACGCATGATCGGTTACCCCCGGTTCTTGTTGCGGATGGTTCGCCTTCCCCGGTTCACGGAACGGGCATGGTTCAAGTCACCCCGTCGCTTTGCTTAGCGGACACTCTCTATGTCCCGAAGTTCCCTTGCAATTTGCTCTCAGTTACTACTTTATGCAAGCAACTTCAGTGTTCTATCTTATTTACTCCTACTTCTTGTTGTTTTCAGGACCCGATGACCCAACGGACGATTGCTACTGGGACTGAGAGCGGCGATCTCTACTTCCTCGACAATGTTTCCGCTCTGTCCGCCTTCTCTTCCTCGTCTACTGATCTGCTTCAATGGCATCTTCGCCTTAGACATCCTCCTCCTCGGATTCTTCGTCAGCTTCTTCCCCACTTACCTCAGAACAATCCTCCGCTCAACTGTGATGCGTGTCAGCTTGGCAAACATCACCGCTCCTCCTTCCCGCTGAAGTAAGGCCGTGGTTCCTCCCGCCCTTTTGATCTCATTCATTCCGATGTCTGGGGTCCTGCTACTACTCTCACCTTTGGTCGGGGTAGTTCTTATTTCGTAACTTTTATTGATGATTTCTCTAGATGTACCTGGATGTATCTTTTAAAAGATCGCTCTAAACTCTTATCTGTCTGGCAATCTTTTTATAATATGACTAAAACTCAGTTTGATATTTCTATTAAAGTACTGCGCTCTGATAATGCTAAAGAATACCTCAGTCATGAGTTTTCGTCTTTTTGTATGCAACATGGTCTTATTCATCAGACCAGCTGTGTTTACACCTCCCAGCAAAATGGGGTGACAGAGCATAAAAACCGTCATCTCCTCGATATCGCTCGCACTCTAATGACGCAGATGCAGGTACCTCGCTCCTACTGGGGCTATGCTGTCCTTCTTGCCTGCTATCTCATCAATCGCATTCCCTCTTCGGTTCTTCACGTCAAGACCCCCTTCTCCATTCTCTACCCGGGCAAGGAACCCTTTCCTCTTCCTCTCCGTATCTTTGGGTGTACGGCTTTTGTGCATGCTCCGTATGCTACCCGTGACAAGCTTTCCCCCGTTCCACAAAATGTGTCTTTTTGGGATACTCGACCACTCAAAAAGGCTATTGTTGCTTTGACCCCATTCTGCGCAAACAGTTTGTTTCCGCGGACGTCACCTTCTTCGAAAATGCATCCTACTTTTCTTCTCCATCCCCGCTTCCTCCTGCTGTCTCTGACTCTTCACCATCTCTCTGTGATCCCTCTACGCATATCGACGTATCCCCTCCTATATCATCTCCTCCTCCGTCTCCTCCTCTCCCTATTATCTCCCCTCCTTCTTCTCTGCAGCCGTCTCTCTCTAGTCCCGGGCCAGCTTTCTCCGCCACGGACGCTCCGGTACCTGAGGCACAAGACGACCTGGATCTTCCCATTGCCCTTCGCAAAGGGGTGCGGGTGTGTACCCAACACCCGCTTGCGGCTGTTGTTTCCTATGATCGGCTTACTCCCTCTCGCAGGTTCTTTGCTTTGGCTATCTCGGCTACTACCACTCCCCGCACTTACAAGGAGGCTCTTATTATTCCTCATTGGAAATCTGCCATGGATGAGGAAATCGCCACTCTTACTGAAAGGGTACCTGGACCCTTGTTCCTCCACCGGTAGGTACTGATGTGGTTGGCTGCCGCTGGGTGTTCGTTGTGAAGTTTCACCCATACGGCACTGTTGATCGTTACAAAGCCCGACTGGTGGCCAAAGGCTTTACTCAGACTTATGGAGTTGACTATTTTGATACTTTCTCCCCGGTTGCTCGCCTCAGCACCATCCGGGTTCTTCTTTCTGTGGCCGTCAACAGGGAGTGGGCTATTTCCCAGCTTGATGTCAAGAATGCTTTTCTGTATGGGGATCTTCAGGAGGACGTCTATATGGAGCAACCTCCTGGGTATGTTGCTCAGGGGGTGACACGAGTATGCCAGTTGAAGAAGGCCATCTACGACCTAAAACAGAGCCCTCGGGCATGGTTCGACAAGTTTAGTGGCATTGTGGCTGCCATTGGCTTTACAAGGAGTTCAGCCGATCACTCATTGTTTATTCGCAAAACCGTATCGGGCCTTGTGGTTTTCCCGGTGTATGTGGATGATATTCTTCTTACCGGCGATGACCAGGCTGAGGTGGACTTGACAAAGAAACACCTCCGTCAATACCTAGTCACGAAGGATATGGGCTCCCTGAAATATTTTTTGGGGATAGAAATCTCTCGGAAGCCCGACTCGTTGGTTCTCTCCAAACGGAAGTATGCTCTTGATCTTCTACAAGAGGCAGGATTTACCGGTGCCAAACCGGCCTGGTATCCCATGGCCACTGGAGAGGACAAAACATGGACAAATGACTCACCTCTGATATCCGATGCCACGAGGTATAGACGTCTGGTGAGCAAACTCATTTATCTCACGGTGACCAGACCCGACATCGCCTATGCTGTAGGCAAGGTCAGTCAGTTTATGCAAGCTCCAAGGGAATGTAATCTTCAGTCTGCCTTGAAGATACTAGAGTATGTCAAAGCAGCACCAGGAAAAGGGCTACTCTTTCAGAAACATAGTCATCTGAGAGTTGAAGCCTACTAGGACTCAAGCTATGCGGATGATAAAGGTGACCGTAAATCTACATCGGGTTTTTGCACATTTGTTGGAGGTAATCTTGTGAGCTGGAAGAGCAAGAAGCAGTCTGTTGTCTCAAGGTCCAGTGTAGAAGCTGAATACTGGAGTATGGCGTCAACCACGTGTGAGTTAAAATGGTTGCGGGCTTTCATGCTTGACCTAGGAGAGGTCTACGACTATCCTCTGCATATGTTCTGTGACAATAAGGCCGCTATATACATATCCAAAAATCCAGTCTTCCATGAGAGAACGAAACATATAGAGGTCGACTGCCATTTCATCCGAGAAGAGGTCTTGAAGAGAAAGATTTGCACTCCGTTCGTCACCTCCGACAAAGAGTTGGCAGATATCTTCACCAAGCCGGTTTCTACTTCCTTATTCCATATCTGTGACAACCTGGGCATAATTGATATCTATGCTCCAGCTTGAGGGGGGAGTGTCGAAGTATGAGACCGGCCGGTCTGGCGGTTTGAGCCTGGCGGGTTGTAGACCGGGCGGTCTGGCGATTTGTGTCCGGCGGGTTGATATCCAGACTGTTGATGTGTGGTGTCTAGCGGTCTGACGGTTCATCTCCGGCGGCTTGGAAACCGGGCAGTCTAGCGGTCTCCTACCGCATCTCTCTTTTGCTTCTGGTATTGCCGAGCGGTTAGAACATTGTCTAACCGCGCGGCCTGTTCCGGTCTTTTGTTCTAGCCGCCCGGATCTGATGTATAGCTTTAGTCCCACATTGTTAGTTTGTATTCTATCCTCTCTCCTCCATTCTATAAAAGGGAGGCCATACCTTTATAAATGATATCTTTTTGGATAATAAAATTTCAATTATTCAAAGTTCCGGCTTGTTTTCTAGTCGTTTGTTCGCCACTTTAGTCTTTTGTTCGCTACTTCTCACAGTTAGATTGTCTCTAGCTGTCAGGCATCTAAGGGATCATCCAACACACCAAATCATTGGTGAGGTAAGCCAAGTAGTACAGACCAGAAGTAAGAATATCAACACAGCAATCTACTCAAGTTTCCTGTCACAAGTAGAGCCCAAGAAATTTGAAGAGGCCCATATAGACTAATTCTGGATTGGAGCTATGCAAGATGAACTAAACCAGTTCAAGAGATGTAAAGTCTAGAAGCTGGTTCTCAGACCAAAAGGACATAATATCATTGGATTCAGTGGATCTATAGAAATAAACTTTATGAAAATGGCATTATAGTGAAGAATAAGGCTAGACTAGTGGCTAAAGGATACAGGCAAGAAGATGGAATCGATTTTGATTCGACTTTTGCCCTAGTATCCAGATCTGAAGTAATAAGACTCTTCCTTGCATATGCTGCATTCCAAGATTTCAAAGTCTACCAGATGGATGTGAAATCAGCCTTCCTGAATGAGGACTTAAAAGAGGAAGTCTATGTAGAACAGCCTCAAGGTTTTATTGACTCTAACTCTCCTGACTTTATTTATTGACTTAAGAAAGCTCTATATGGGTTGAAGCAAGCCCCTAGAGCATGGTAAGAGAATTTGTTTAGTTTTATCATATAGAACAAATTATCAAGGGGAAAAATAGACAAGACCCTATTCCTAAGGGAATCTAAGGGCAAGATCATCCTAGTCCAGATATTTGTTGATGACATTATCTTTGGATCTACCGATGATAACCTTTGCAGGAAGTTTGCTAAACTTATATAAAGGAAGTTTGAGATGAGTAGTATGAGTGATCTCAAGTTCTTCTTGGGACTTCAAGTTAGACAGACTGATGATGGTCTGTCCATATTCTAGTCCAAGTTCACCAGGGAGTTGATTAAGAAATATGAAATTGAGAATGCCTCCACCTTGAAAACTCCCATGGGGTCAAGTTTGCCTTTAAACAAACATGAAGCAGGGAAAACTATTGATGAAACTTTGTATAGAGGGATAATTGGCTCCTTCTATACCTCACTACTAGTAGACCTGACATCATGTATGCTATATGTGTCTGTGCTAGGTATCGGGCCTGCCATAAAGAATCTCACTACTCTGCTATAAAACAATTTTGAGATATCTTAAGGGCACACCAGATCTTGGCTTATGGTACCCTAGAAATAGGGATTTTGAACTAACAGGCTATTCAAATACAGATTTTGCAGGATGCGAAGAGGACAGGAAAAGCACTTCTGGCACCTATCAGTTCTTAAGAGGAAGACTAGTATTTTCGAGCAGCAAAAAGCAAACAAGTGTTGTTATATCAATTGTAGAGCCAGAGTACATTTCAGCAGGTAGCTGTTGTGCTCAGTTGCTGTGGATTCAGCATCAGCTCCAGGATTATGAAGTCAAGGTAAGTAGAACCCCTCTATATTGCGATTCTACTAGTGCCATTTCTATTGATAAGGAATCCTATTTCACACAGCAGGACTAAGCACATAGAAATTAGATATCATTTTATTAGGGATCATGTGGAAAAGGAAGATATCAGTCATTAGTTTGTCCCAACAGATAAGCAAGTGGCTGACATCTTTACTAAGCCACTAGATGAAGCAAAGTTCAACACCTTCAAGTTTGAGTTGGGTATATTGAACCTAGTCTAGCGTCAGTTACTCCCTATAGTTTTAGTTTTGGTGCAGGATGTGTTCTTCTTGTAGGAGATTAAGACCTTAAGTGGTAAGAAGACCAAAGTGACCATCAGTAAAATTATCGTAAAAGTGGCTCCTATTGAGGGGGTGCAAGTCCAGCAGCTATAGGAGCAAAATCAGCCTCATATAAGTAAGTAGCTAGCAACTGCACCAAGGGTATCAAATGCAATCAAATAGAGGGAGAAGTACATCAAGACAATCTAGCTCTTCCTAGACTATTCTTTAGAAGCCAAAAAGGGGGAGAGAAAGAAGGAAATGATCAAGTGGCACATGAATTGATCAATTGGCAAAATTAATCAAGTGGCATATCAAGTGGCTTCAATGATTTATAAAGTGTAACATCATCAAGTGTGGCATTAGAGTTTGATCAAGTGGTATCAAATTCAGGGGGAGAAAGAAATGCTCCCATGCAGTATTCAAGTGGTATCACACACCTTGCAAAAAAATAGGGGGAGTAGGTGATGCTTACCAAACAGGCAGGAAATGTGGTAACCTTCCTAGATCTGTTCTGTTATAATAGTACATTTTATTGATGCATATGTTGTGTATGTCATTGACTAAGAAATGTGAATATTTTAAATAAGGGTTTTGACTTCTTCAAATATAGGGAGATTGTTGGGTCCATTGATCCAAATGACCCAGATTTGTAAGAAGCCAAATAATTCAATAACACACACAAACACTAGTTGTATTTGATGTGTGTTTGAGTTTATGCATACAGGTCAGTACCTATTACACTGATTGGATAGGTGGACACCAAGCAAGCTAGTGATCAGGCAGAAATTACACTAAGTCCACATGCATTGAGTGGAGCAAGCTCACTCAAAGCCAGCTGCCTTAAGAAAGAAAGCTGGACATAAAAAAACTACTAAGTCTACAAGCATTGAGTGGACCAAGCTCACTCAATGTTAGAAGTCAAGGAAAGATGTTGGCAAGAAAGAAATTCTACTAAGTCTATAGGCGTTGAGTGAAGCCAGTTCACTTAACGCTATGAGCCAAAAAGCACCGAGTCAGGTGTGGACAGTCAAAGCCTAGGCATCAGCAAGTAAAAAAATCTACTAAGTCCACAAGCATTGAGTGATGTCAACTCACTCAACGCCATACTGCTTATACGTTGAGTAAAGCTCATTCTGTCAAAGCCACAGTGTTTCTGCCAAAGAAAAAAGATTCTAAGTATAAAAGCGTTGAGTGAAGCAAGTTCACTCAATGCATACTGATTCTGTCAAGGACAAAGGAGATAGACAGGAAAATCTGTCTAAGTACAAAATCATTGAGTAAAGCCAGTTCACTCAATGCCAAATGACAGAAAGCGTTGATACAAACTCCAGCAGTCAATGCCAGAAGTAAGGACAGAATTAGACTAAGTCCAGAAAAGTTGAGTGAAGCCAGTTCACTAACCGCCAAGATCAAAAAGCTTTGAGTCAAGCTAATTCTATCAACATGAGAGGAAATAGAGAAATCAGCTAAGTCCAGAAGCATTGAGTGAAGCGAGTTCACTCAACGCACTCAATGCTAGATTTTAGAAGCAAAGGCAGAAAGCGTTGAGTGAGGGCGGCTCACTCAATGCCTTCAGATAGAAGGAGATTTGGCTAAGTATAAAGGCGTTGAGTGAAGCTTACTCACTAAACGCTCTCAACGTCAAGCATACATAAAGGGTTGAAGATTAAGCTAAGGCAAAAGGGTTGAGTGATGCTCATTCACTCAATGCTCTAAATGCCTGGATGAACTAAAGAAATGACTAAGTCCAGAATCGTTGAGTGATGGTCATTCACTCAATGCTCTCAACGCCTGGAGTAATTCTGTGAATTTTGCTAAGTCCGGAATGGCTGACGTTAGCATGAGTCAGCAAAAGTCAACACAGTTCAAATTCTTTGCGGGAAAGATGCAGTATGCCATTGATGGCGTCGGCAGCCAGCTGTTGTCGTATTCTATAAATGGAAGGTGGTAAATCGGCAATTAAGATTGGGCTTACAGCACAAAGAGCTGTTGATCGGCGATCAATAAAAGGGAAAGATTGGTTGAGCCGACAATAAGAAATTAGGGTTTTTTGATTTCGCATTGCGGCTGAACATCGTCTTCTTCCTCACCATTGTTGCTGAGCCTGAAGCTCTTGTTCAGTTCAATTAACCTGAAAGCAAAAAGATATAGCTGCTGCGATTTTCATCTACGACAATAAGGTCAGGACTAATTCCCGAAATAGAAGAGGCGGGGACTTCTGCAAGTTACTTCCAGAACAAGCCGCGATTCTTCTGAAGATATCTGTCAACTTATTCCTGTGAAGAAGAGGTCAGGGCAGACATATTTTCAGCCTAGGAAGACAGACACATAGAAATTTCTCTGGTGTCTGATTGTTTCAAATCACTTATATTTTTTGTAGGATCCAATCTTCGATCCGAGTGTAAGATTCCTGAGTGAATCTAAGTGTAGGCTTGTGTCATAAAGGCTAAGATAGGATCTGTTATTTACCTGAGAGTGTGATCTATTGTTGATCTTAGTGTAGGATTATTGTGTGAATTAAGTGCTAGGCCTATGTTATAAAGGCTGAGGTAGGATCCAGTTGGGATCTGAGAGGTAGGGCATAGTGTCTGAGTTGTAGGTCTTGAATAAGACTGAGTGGTCCTGCGAGATCGTGTCGTAAGCTCCTTGGAGCCGAGATTTTGGAGAAGAGCCTTGTCTAACACACTGTTCGAAAGGTGGGAGGGATAGTGGGCGTACCCATAATTTGGAGAACCACTATAAAATAACTGTCTTTTGTGTGTGTTCTTGAAAGCTTAACTACTAACTCATAAAGCACAGCAAAGTAAATTATAAATCTGATAAAGGTTTAAAGAGACCAAAAACCTATTCACCCCCGCCCCCCCCCCCCCCCCCTCTAAGTGTTTAGCTGACCTTGAAAACAAAGTCTTTCACTAAATCAACCATGTTTCACATTAATCGCTACTCCATTCAACAATTTTAGCTCTGCATCAAAAACATACAATGAAGATGAGAATGGTTAAGACACTGTTGATACAACCACTAGCTCATATATTCAGCATAACTGCGCAAGAAATTTCGAACCAACACATTTTGAATCGCGCTTTCATTTTACCACACCAACAAACTGCCCCAATTTTCATGTTAAATTATTCCAATGCGAGACAAACATAATGTGTTGCAATCGAGGAAACATATTCCTTCCTAAAATCCTAACACTAACTGAATTTCTCAATCTCTACACTAATCAAACCGAGGAAGGTTAACATTTAAGGAAAATTTTGCACTCATATAACTTGTTCGCATTCACATCATTTGGTGTAATAATGGACGACATTATACCCTCATTCCACCAAGGAATATATAGTTTCTGGGCACATGGAGTCATATATCATCAAATTAGAAACCTTACCTGTAACGGCCTCCCCAGCCCACGGATCGAAAGGACGTACGCTGACACCCCAACATCCAGCTTAAAAGGGTTCAGCCCCAACCAGTCTGCAGACCTTGCACCCCAACCCGTCTTCGGTCCACCAGCGGGTTATTAGAGGCTGCAGCCTCCTTTTGATGAGGGAAAGTCAACTTAAGCAGGCTACACGAAGACTTCCTAGGAGGTCACCCATCTTAGTACTACTCCAGCCCGAGCACGCTTAACTATGGACAGAACTTTGATTGAAAATAAGGGATGTTGGAAAACTCTATAGTTAAGCATGCTCGGGCTGGAGTAGTACTGGGATGGGTGATCTCCTCGGAAGTCCCCATGTAGCCTGCTTAACTTGACTTTCCCTCATCAAAGGGAGGTTGCGGCCTCCAACAACCCATCGGTGGACCGGAGACTGGTTGGGGTGCATGGTCTACAACCCGATAACGCCGCCTAGAGTGGATTTGTGATATTATCACGTTGGATCGGCTAGGGTTAGAGGCCATTACATTACCCCTATTGATGGCTCAAGACCATGATTTCATCAATTATTCATCTATAACATCGAACATGAGACATCAAATCACATGCAAGAAAATAATGAGCTACAAGCTGAGCTACTTCAAAAAATAACATGCAGATTGGATATGTGTAACCTGATCATTAAAATATTTTGACAACTATCACGTCGACCAAATATACATGAATGTAGGTTAGTTATAAAAGAGCATCGCTCGTCTAATCAACTTCAATACAAAGTACTTACGGCATCTCATGTTACTGCTATATTGGTTGGACAAGAAGATTATTAGCAAATACAAAAAAGAAATAACATTATTCAAACAATTGGAGGTCAACTTTTGAATGTCATTGAATATTCTGGCTTCTACGACCTACTTCAATATTCGTTGTTGTTACCATACGGGACATTTGGATGGTCTTGCAACTTACATATAATGACCAACTCAAAAATCACTTATTATGATGACTACATATTGCAGGTAATCAAACCTTACTATAATTTTTTAACATGTGTCAGTTCAACAAATTCTATGTAATTGTTCTTAATATTTAATGATCTTTCTCCAGATTCGAGAGACATATAATTAAATATAGATGTGTAATAGAAGATTGCTCTTGTTAGGAATATTGCTGTTGAAGCCAAAATTGACCTCTTGTGGAGTTCGGGGGTCCCAAAAGAAGGGTGACCTCACACCTACTATACTCGGGGAACGTCACAGACCAAATACTTGGGAAACTAGGAACAGACCCTCGGCTCTAGCGTGGAGGTCCCACCACACACCCGAAAGGTCACAAGAGCACTTCCCCTCCTTCACCAATGGCTGAGCTGGGTACCTTGGAGAGCTCTCTCACTCAACCAAGAAGAAGCATAAGGAGGAGGAAGCCCAAAAAACTCCTCCCTCCAAAGGTACCCAAGGGGGTCTATTTATAGTTTTTCCAAGTCTAGGGACTGAAAGGTCACAAATACCCCTAGGACAAATAGGCCCTGAGCCAATAGGAAACATCCACACTGGGGGGTAAAGAGGTAATTCCATCCAAGGGGCACAACAGTAAAAACACGGCCAAAAGAGGGCTAAGGGGGAACAGAGGCTAAGCCTGGCCGTAGGCCGCTCTCACCCGGGGTGAGAGCCTGGCCGCAGGCCGCTCTCGCCCCCGAGAGCTAACTGCCCGGGGGGGAGAGCCTGGCCGCAGGATGCTCTCACCCCCGCGAGCTAACCGCCCGGGGGGAGAGCCTGGTCGTAGGCTTCTCTCGCCCCCGCGAGCTAACCGCCCGGGGCGAGAGCCTGGTCGCAGGCCGCTCTCGCCCCTGCGAGCTAACCGCCCAAGGCGAGAGCCTGACAGCAGGCCGCTCTCGCCCCCGTGAGCTAACCTCCTGGGGTGAGAGCCTGGCTGCAGGCCGCTCTTGCCCCAGCGAGCTAACCGCCCGAGGCGAGAGCCTGGCCGCAGGCCGCTCTCGCCCCCACGAGCTAACCTCCCGGGGCGAGAGCCTGGCCGCAGGCCGTTCTCGCCCCTGCGAGCGAACTGCCCGAGGCGAGAGCCTGGTCGTAGGCTGCTCTCGCCCATGCGAGCTAACCGCCCAAGGCGATAGTGAAAGGGGAGGGATCCTGGCCTCCATCCGGTCCTGCTGTTCCCACCTTGCACCTATCAAGCCGGGATGAGTGTCAGCCAACTTGTTGCACCCACCCCCCAAAAAGGGGCCACTTGGGGAGGCCGATTTTTCCTCCCCCTACTAGTATATGACAAGGGCTAGACCTAAATTGGCCACCAAGAGTGCGAAATCTCTCAAAAGCTTAAAAACATATAACCGGTTCCACGCCTGACGGGAGGGCCCTACTCTGTGAATACGGGTTATACAAAATCCCCGCTCTTTTCGAGGTTGACACAAGCTTAGAAAGAAACATCCAACCCAACGTATTTGCTGAGTGCAGTCCTCTTCCGCGGTTACAAAGATACTAAGCCACTCTGAGTAGAAAACACAGCCTCCTAGAGGGGTCAACCTATCATGCCAGCTAATGGGAGCCTGGGTGATGAGATGGCCTTGGCGTAAGAAACACTTAGCCACCCCGAGGGGTCAACCTGTAATGCTAGCTAATGGGTTCTTGGGTGATGAGACATCCTTGGGGTAAGAAGCACTTAGCCACCCCGAGGGGTCAACCCGTCATGCCAGTTAATGGGAGCCTGGATGACGAGACGACCTTGGGGTAAGAAGCACTTAGCCACCCCGAGGGGTCAACCTGTCATGCCAGCTAATGGGAGCCTGGGTGACTAGATGGCCTTGAGGTAAGATGCACTTAGCCACCCCGAGGGTTCAACCTGTCATGCCAGCTAATGGGAGCCTGGTTGATGAGACGGCCATGGGGTAAGAAGCACTTATCCATCCCGAGGGTTCAACCTGTCATGCCAGCTAATGGGAGCTTGGGTGACGAGACGTCCTTGGGGTAAGAAGCACTTAGCCACCCCGAGGGGTCAACCTGTCATGCCAGCTAATGGGAGCCTAGGTGATGAGACGACCTTGGGGTAAGAAACACTTATCCACCCTGAGGGGTCAACCTGTCATGCCAGCTAATGGGAGCCTGGGTGACGAGACGGCCTTGGGGTAAGAAGTACTTGGGGTCCTCGAGAGGTATCACCGGCCCTGCCAACTAGTGAGAGCCTGGCAGCGGGACTGTCTCTGGGGTTGGGAACTTGATCTCCCCGAGGCACATTCGACCCACCCAGCTAGTGAGATCCTGAATGAGGAGATCCTCTCGGGGGTTGGGAATTACTCTCCCCGAGGCACATTCGACCCAACCAGCTAGTGAGAGCCTTGATGAGGAGATCCTCTCGAGGGTGGGACTTGCTCTCCCCGAGGCACATTCGAACCAACCAACTAGTGAGAGCCTGGATGAGGAGATCCCCTCGAGGGTTGGGACTTGCTCTCCCCGAGGCACATTCAACCCAACAAGCTAGTGAGAGCCTGGATGAGGAGATCCTCTCGGTGGTGGGACTTACTCTCCCAGAGGCACATTCGACCCAACCAGCTAGTGAGAGCCTGGATGAGGAGATCCTCTCAGGGGTTGGGACTTTCTCTCCCCGAGGCACATTCGACCCAACCGGCTAGTGAGAGCCTAGATGAGGAGATCCTCTCGGGGTGGGACTTGCTCTCCCCGAGGAACATTCGACCCAACCAGCTAGTGAGAGCCTAGATGTGGAAATCCTCTCGAGGGTTGGGACTTGCTCTCCCCGAGGCACATTCGACCCAACCAGTTAGTGAGAGCCTGGATGTGGAGATCCTCTCGGGGGTTGGGACTTGGCATGTCACCTGAATTTTACCAAAATCTAAAATCCTCAAATAGGGGAAAATTTTTCGGTTACATGACCCCCCCCCCCGACTCAGCTGGTCGGGGGTTGAACTCATTACAACATAAGAAAAATACAAGACTTTGCTAAGGCGAGGCTTCTTCAGGGAGCCTGGGCTTGATCTCCACTCCATCGTGGATCACTCACAAGGTCCCTCGGGTTCCCACATCGACCCTATCCTTACATATGTCTTCTCCCCTCACTCTGGGTATAACCCCTACAACCTGTGCCGGCGGCTCAGGCTGGGCAGGGCCTCTCGCCCCCTCACTTCCAGGAACTCGGGGCAGGTAGCCGTGGCGTGCCCCTCCACCTGGTGGAAGTCACAGTATAGTAGTCCTCCTCCCCTCCTTCATCGGGCTGGGCGATCTCTCCTGTTACCTCTTCCCCCTCCTATCGCCAAGGCTTGCTGCGGTGGGGGTAAGAGTTGCCTTAGGGCTTGCCTTTGGAAGTTGAACCTCCCTTGGCCCCCATGAAGTTCCCTCCACCCTGGATGAGAGCTCTTCCTGGACCCTGGGCAGGTCCTCCCTGCTGCCTCCAACCTGGCTCCGGGCCTTCCTGTCCCTGGAACCCCTGAGCTCTCTGCTCCTCTCTTTGTCTTCCCTCTTGATGTCTTGAGCCACCTTGCTCCTTCGACTCCGTCTCTATTAGCTTCGCTAACTTCTTGACAAATGCCGGATTGGCCGCCTCCATGGCTATCTCCTCTAACGCCCTTTCCATCAGCTCTTCGAAGGAAAGGGGGGCCTTTCGAGTCAAGCTCATCTTGAAGAACCCCTCGCGCAACCCCACCGTGAACGCCATTTGGAGGGCATACCCTGGCATCTCTTGGATGTCCAGGATCTCCCCTTGGAACCTGTTAACGTAGTGGGCTAGCGACTCCTCGGCCCTCTGTCTTATCAGAAAGATTGACCTAGGACTCTTCTTCCTCTTCTTTGAGGTGGAGAAGCGGAGATGGAAGCTCCGGCTCAAGTCCTCGAACCCATAGATCGACCTTGGAGGGAGTTGATGAAACCAGTCCCTTGCCTTGTCCTTCAACGTGATCGCGAAGAGGCGGCACTTGAAGGCATCCGCCATTGGCCTGATTGAGATGGCATCCTCGAACCACTGTAGGTGCTGGACGGGGTCATCCTTCCCAGCATAGTAAGCCATGCCAGGCTCTCTGAACCCTTCCGGAATCGGAGCCGAGATGATCAGCTCGCTGAAGGATGACCCCCTGAGTGCTGGTCTCGCCACCTCTACTCGCGCGACCTGCTCGCCTGGAGGGCTGGCACTTACCGGGCTGGGGAACAACTCCCGGCCGGTGAGATCTCGCTCGACCCCCTCTCCAATCCTTTCCGTCCTAGGTCGCCTACCTGGTGCACTTCCATCTCCCCCTACTAGGGTCATCTCGCTTGTGCCCCTGGGAGGCAGCTCGCTGAGACCACTCTAGGTCAGCTCGCCGAGACCCCTGGAAGCCAGTCCCTAGGGGGTGGGGGTTGAGCTATCAATCCGAGGGGCAATGCTTCTCAGCATCTCCACGATGCCTTGGATGGAAGCCATGAACTCCTCCCTTCCTACGAAGGGTCCGAGGTTGGGGAGCTCACCGAGATCATCACCACCTCCCTGATCTCTAGCCATGACACTCTCCTGAGATCTTCTGTTCTGGTCACTCTCCATGCTCACCGCACCAAAAATGTTGAAGCCAAAATTGACCTCTCGTGGAGTTCGGGGTCCCAAAAGAGGGGTGACCTCACACCTACTACACTCGGGGAACGTCACGGACCAAAGACTTGGAAAACTAAGAACAGACCCTCGGCTCTAGCGTGGAGGTCCCACCACACACCCGGAAGGTCACAAGAGCACTTCCCCTCCCTCACCAATGGCTGAGCTAGGTACCTTGGAGAGCTCTCTCACTCAACCAAGAAGAAGCATAAGGAGGAGAAAGCCAAAAAAAACTCCTCCCTCCAAAGGTACCAAAGGGGGTATATTTATAGTTTATCCAAGTCTAGGGACCGAAAGGTCACAAATACCCCTAGTACAAATAGGCCCTGAGCCAATAGGAAACATCCACACCAGAGGGTAAAGAGGTAATTCCACCCCGGGGGCACAATGGTAAAAACACGACTAAAAAAGTTCCTGGGGGGAACGAAGGCTAAGCCTGACCGTAGGCCTCTCTCGCCCAGGGCAAGAGCCTAGGCGCAGGCCGCTCTTGCCCCCACGAGCTAACCGCTCGGGGCGATAGACTGTGCGCAGGCCGCTCTCACCCCCACGAGCTAACCCCTCGGGGCGAGAACCTGGCCGCAGGCCGCTCTCACCCCTGCGAGCTAACCGCCCGGGGCGAGAGCATGGCCGCAGGCCGCTCTCTCCCCCACGAGCTAACTGCCCGGGGCGAGAGCCGGGCAGCAGGCCGCTCTCGCTCCCGGGAGCTTACCGCTCGGGGAGAGAGCCTGGCCACAGGCCGCTCTCGCCCCCGCGAGCTAACCGCTCGGGGCGAGAGCTTGGCCGCAGGCCGCTCTCGCCCCCGTGAGCTAACCGCCCGGGGTACAGAGCCTGGTCGCAGGCCGTTCTCGCCCCCGCGAGCTAACCGCTCGGAGCGAGAGCCTGACCGCAGGCCGCTCTCGCCCCCACGAGCTAACCGCCCGGGGCGAGAGTGCAGGGGGCGGGATCCTGGCCTCCATCCGGTCCTGCTGTTCCCACCTTGCACCTATCAAGTCAGGGCGGGTGTCGGCCAACTTGTCGCACCCTCCCCCCAAAAAGGGGCCACTGGGGGAGGCCGATTTTTCCTCCCCCTACTAGTATATGACAAGGGCTAGGCCTAAATTGGCCACCAAGAATGCAAAATCTCACACAAGCTTAAAAACATATAACTGGTCCCGCGCCTGCCGGGAGGTCCCTACTCTGCGAATACGGGGTTGTACAATTTACCTTCAATATTTCTTGAATTTGAAGAGCCATAACCATTAATGCTAAGTGCATAGTGTATTTTATAAACCTTCTACTTCAATTATCTATAGGTTTAAGTTGTTCTAAACATGGTTAGAACATTCCTGGAAGTTATTGTAATTGTCACATCTCTTTTGTAAAAAATCATTGAGAAGACTGTCTGGTCTCAGTAGAACTGTTGGGACGCAGCTGCGATTTTCATCTGTGATAGCAAGATCAGGACTGATTCCTGAAATAGAAGAGGCAGAGGTTTCTGCAAGTTACTTCCAGAAAAATCCGTGATTCTTCTGAAGATATTTGTTAACTTGTTGCTGTGAAGAAGAGGTTAGGGCAGACTTATTTTCAGCCAAGGAAGACAGACACGGAGAAATTTCTCTGGTGTCTGATTATTTCAAATCACTTCTATTTTTTGTAGGATCCAATCTTAGATCTGAGTGTAAGATTCCTGAGTGAATCCGAGTGCAGGCCTGTATTATAAAGGCTGAGGTAGGATCTGTTGCTGATCTGAGAGTAGGATCTGTTATTGATCTGAGTGTAGGATTCTTGTGTGAATCTGAGTGGTAGGCATGTATTATAAAGGCTGAGGTAGGATCTAGTTAGGATTTGAGAGGTAGGTCATAGTGCCTGATTTGTTGGTCTTGAAGAAGACTGAGTGGTCCTGCGGGATCATGTTGTAAGCTCCTTAGAGCTGAGATTTTGGAGAAGAGCCTTGTCTAACACACTGTTAGAAGGGTGGTAGGGATAGTGGACGTACCCATAATCTATGGAACAACTATAAAATAACTGTGGCTTTTATGTGTGTTCTTGAAAGCTTAACTACTAACTCACAAAGCACAGCAAAGTAAATTATAAATCTGATAAAGGTTTAAAGAGACCAAAAAACCTATTCACCCCCCCCCCCCCTCTAGGTGTTTAGCTGACCTTGAAAACAAAGCCTTTCAAGTGGTATCAGAGGGAGGTTACTCAAAAAGGACTCAACAGTCTGAGTGGATCTCCAGGGTCTGCAAAAGTTTATCCTTATGAGTTCAAGAGTGAACTATAAGGAACTGGGTGTCATGAAGCTTCCAATATGCAGGAAGGAAGGATTTGGCATCTAAAAAGAGTGGGTCAGGCTGTTCATGGAGGCAGCTGACCCTAGGATCTCTATCATAGTCAAGGAAGGGCCTTTCATCTCTATAAAAGTGTTAGTTTTGGATGCATATGTCCAGACACCCATGATCTATTTTGAAATGACAAAGGATGAAGTCATCCTTGCCACTATGGACAAGATGGCACAAAATATTATAGTTAGTGCCATAGATGACTTTTTATCCAAAATATAGTACACTGCAAGACCTCAAAGGAGATGTGGGACACTTTGGTGATCTACATGGAGGGTACAAAAAAGTCAGAGATGATAAAAATTCTATGTGAAGGATCAAGCGCATACCCAACTGCACCAAAAGCCCGGACTGTTGGAGAGGGTGCTACTTAATTTTTTATATAAGTAGCAGAGCGCCACGGGTCAAGTGAAGGAACGCCGGACCCAACAATCCCCCCCCCGGCGTCCAGCACAACCCGTCGGCTCAGAGGTGGGGTTACCACATGGCCCACACGGCTCAGAGGTGGGGTTACCACATGTCCACGGTTGCCTGACCCACCGGACCCACACAGGTAGAAGGGAAAAATCAGGATTTAATAGCGCCCCCGGTCTTGAACCCATGACCTCCTCTGATACCAATTGAAGGATCAAGCGCATACCCAACTGCACCAAAAGCCCGGACTGTTGGAGAGGGTGCTACTTAATTTTTTATATAAGTAGCAGAGCGCCACGGGTCAAGTGAAGGAACGCCGGACCCAACACTATGCTCAACCAAGAGTATGAGGCTTTCAGGCAAAGCAAGTCTGACAACATAGCTGATTGCTATAAGATATTTTTCATAATAGTCAATGAGTTGAGGACATATGGCATAGTTTTCAGCACTTATGAGTTGAATGACAAGTTTCTCAGGTCTCTAACTAGAGACTGGGATACTAAAATCTGTGACATCAGAGAAGTGGCAAAACTTACAGACACTCCACCAACAACACTATTTTGAAAGTTGTTGTCCTATAAAATGCAGCTGATTTCATCTAAGATCATTTGCTACTATTATAGCAAGCCAGGGCATGTAATAGTCGACTGCCCTATCAAAAGAAAAGAGGATGGGAGAAGAAGGGTCGGAAAGAGAGGAGGAAGATGAGGCCTTCATTGGGCTAGTTGTTGCTATGCTGGAAGAAGAGGAAGAGTATCCTGCTGCAAGAATTGAAATCAGGGCCCCTCTATCACAGTCAAACAGTGATTCAGAGGTGGATGAAGAAGAAGAAGACACAGCTAATGCCATGGACTGGTGGTTTGTAACACCCTAAAAAGCTCTCAGGTCAAATTGAGGTTCAGGCTAGCTGACAAGGCCTGGGACACGAGCGTGTCCTAGGGCGTGTCCAGGGTACACGGCCTGGGACACGGGTGTGTCCCAGGGCGTGTTATTCTCTGTCGACGCAGTCGGTGATCGTTGAGTGGCGACACAGCCTGGGACACGAGCGTGTCCCAGGGCGTGTCCTGCTCGGGTGGCGTTGAGTGGCGCTGAGTGAAGTGGCGTTGAGTGGTGACACGGACGTGTCCCAGGGCATGTCATGCCCAAATATTAGCCAGAATGTCCCGCGAAGTACACGGCCTGGAGGCCCAGCCATGTCGATCTTGACACGGGCGTATCAAAGTGTCACACGGGCGTGTCCAGTACCCGTGTGTTTCTCGGGAAAATGGCAATTTCTGTCTCGATGGGGTAACACGCCCCTCGACACGGGCGTGTTAGGTAGCGACACGGGCATGTCCAGGGCGTGTCGACACCCGTGTTCTGGTTCATTTTGAGTCGGTTCATACACCGCTTTGGGGACACGGCCTGGGACACGGGCGTGTCACAGGCCGTGTCAAGTCAAAAATAGAATTCTGGGCAGATCTTGGCCATCCAATTCTTGCTATTTGGATCCAATGGCCCGGGTCATTTCCTGTAGTGATAAGGCTGAGGAGTAGCTTCTTCTCTCATTCTTATCAAGAGAGAAAAAAAAGAAAGAGCTTGGAGAAAGGAGAAAGAGGAGAAGATCAAGGCTTTGGTGGTGCTCCCGCGGTCCGATTCACAATCCAAGGCTAGTTTAGTGGAGGCAAAGCTGTTGCAGTGCTTTCTAACCGGCCAGATTTTCAATGGCTCCCAAGAGATTGTCAAGGGTAACGATCTTCCTTCTTGGACATGTGAAGTCCTCCTATATGCATGAGTAAGGAATCCTCTCCACCAAAAGGTGGAAAAAGTGAGTGATTCCAGTGGGTGATAGTTGTTATCCCCAGCTTTAGTCTGCATTTAGACCCGGAAATGTGTAGTACGGGATAGGCATGCTGTGTGAAGCCCTTTTGGACAGGTTGGTCTAGATTGGTTATGTTGCATATCGCTCACTGAAGAAGACTCCGCGTATAAACGTGTAGTTTGTGGGGTCAATGGGTTGTGCCTGTGAAGGGAAGTAGCGGGAAGTACTGGAATGAGGAATTCCAGAAAAACACCCTTATAACGCTTATATTATATGCTATGAAAGACCAGTTTTCTTGCACTGCATGAACTGTAGGGTTTGGGTGGAGTTTGGGTGCAGATAGAGAGTTCTGCTGAACCCACTTAGCGACCACAAAGGACGCTGGCATTAACTCCCCTTTTGGATTGTGAAGCAAGTCCTTGGCGGACAGTATGGCTAGTGTGAGCTGTGAGCTCTTAATAGCCCTCGTGCCGAACAGGAAAGGTGAAGCCGACCTACGTCTTTTATTCTAGCCATAAGTACGACGTGCTTGGTGATGGCAAGGCGATTTGAGCAACGGGGGGTGGTGGATCTGTACCTGCATTATGTTGACTGTACAAGGAAGTGCCAAGGCATTGGGCTTTCGTCAGTAGCATAATGAGAGTCTTAGGCCTGTGCGCCAGTAAGACTGAATGCTCAATGGTGTTGATCCCGGTTCGCCGGTGTACCCAAAGGTGTGCCTGAGAGCACAGATCGTCGGGCCGGGTGGCCGACGGTTGTGATGGATTGATTGTGCGTGAGAGCACAATATATATAAGCTGTCAATTATTGTATTGCTCTACAGGGAAGGAATGCCTCTGCCCCGGGAAAGGGGTAAGATTGTTATAAATTGGTCAGCTGAATGCTGACCGTTGCCTTGTTTGCCACCTTCTGGGTGGATTGTCCCTGTGCAGGTGCTGGAGAGCTGAGCAGAAAATGAAGGGCTGATTCCCCTGCTGCTGCTGCTGCTGCCACTCTTGTTAATGCTACTAGCCCTCGAAGGCTAGCTTTTGTAGTTTTTATTATTCATGTATGGCCGGCCTGCGCGCTGACGTATGTAATCCATACTGTTTAAAGAGGAACTGTAAGGCCTTAAGGCCAGACTGTAGTATTTGCTTTGCCCTCGTGTGAGTGGTTGTATATAAAGTTGATTTATATATATTTAGTGGATATTCCTGCGATGAGTTCAACTACTTGTGTTTCTATTCCGCTAGCATGCTCTGTGTTAGGATGCGTTGATGGTATTAACCTGTAACCTCACCGTCTGTTTGTAGCATATAGTGTGGGGCCCCGACCGGACCTTCTGTTATATGTTATTTAACGGGTGGAGTCGTTACATTTTGGTATCAGCTTGTCTCGGTCTTCCTCTTTTGAATTCGTGGTCGAATTCTTTTGTGGGGTGGCGAGCACGTGTCTATGCGACCTGCTGTAACGCTAGTGAACTCTGTAATATCCACTAAGAAATGCAAATACACTTGTTTGAGGAATCTGCGTGTTCCTACTTTGTTGTTATTGCTTGCGCCTTATCGCTAATGTGTGTCTTGTTGTAACACCCCAAAAAGACCCCGAAAAGACTCAAAATGATTTTGAGGTGCAGGTCAGCTTACACGGCCTGGGACACGGGCGTGTCCCAGGGCGTGTCGGGGGTACACGGACTGGGACACGGGCGTGTCCCAGGGCGTGTCACGCAAATAAAATGCGGTCCGAGTCAGAAGATTACACGGCCTTGAACCAAGCCTTGAACACGGGCGTGTCAGGTTGGACACGGGTGTGTCCGATGCCGTGTTCCGACCCGTGTACTGCTTGCAGCTCGATGAGGCGGGGGTGACACGGGCGTGTCTCAGGAATGACACGGGCGTGTCAGGTTCGACACGGGCGTGTCGATGCCCGTGTTCTGGTAAATCTCAGTCGGTACGAATACCGTGTGTGTCGCTTAAGGGTACACGGCCTGTGACACGGGCGTGTCACAGGCCGTATCAGCCAAAAATTGAGTTTTTGGGCAAATCGTGGCCGTTCAGATTTCTCTCTTTTGATCCAAGGGCTCAGGTGGTTTCCTGGCTAGATTTAATCCGTGAAGGCTGATGAAGAATTCATTCTTCATTTGCTTAAGGAAGAGAGAAAGAGAGAGGAGGAAGAAGAAGGAGGAGGAGATCAAGCCACCGGCGGAGTTCCCGTGGTCCGATTCGTGAAGTCCTTCTTTTCTTTCTCACCGGCTAGTTTTCGATGGCTCCCAAGAGATCGACAAGGGTAACGATCTCCCTTCTTGGACATGTGAAGTCCTTCTTTTCTGCATTGCATAGGGAAAACCCTTTCCCGCGAGTGTGCGGTGGGTTGTGGTGTCCCTTGGGGTAGATATGTGAAGTCCCCCTTGTTAGAGGCCGAAATTGGAGTACGGCTCTAGGCATGCTGTGTGAAGCCCATCTGGACATGGTCTGGATTGGTGATGCTTGTTTGCATATCAGAGAAGGCTCCGTGATTATGGCTTGTGTTTCCTTGTGCCTACCTGTTGCTTGGTGCAGCAGGAAGTACTGGATGATATCCAGGAAATGAAGAGGGTTGGATGCAACTCTTGTGGCCGTGCGTTGCCACTTTATGAGCGGTTGAGCCGTTGGGCTGCAACTCGATGAAAAGGCAGATTGCCGAACATGAAAGGTGAAACCGACCCGCGCCTATAAATAGCCATGGATACTTACGTATTCGAGGTGGCACGGCGACTTGAGCAACGGGGGGTGGCTGATCCGTACCTGCGTTAGGTCCGTCCGACTTGGAAGCCTGGTTATAGGTTTTGTTGGAGCGCCTAATGAGAGTCTTAGGCCCGCGCGCCGGAAAGACTAGAATGCTCAAATACCGTGTAGACAGTGGTGTTGACCCTGGTATTCCGGTACACCAAGAATGTGCCCTGAGTGCATGGACTGTCGGGCCGTGTGGCCGATAGTTGTGATGGCTTGAATGTGCCTACGCGCACATAGTTTCTATATGATGATGCCATGCTTTGCAGGGAAAGAATGCTAATGCCCCGAGAAAGGGGTAGGATTGTTATAATTGGGTCAGCTGAATGCTGACCGTTGCATTGTTTGCCACCGGTTGGGTGGATTGTTCCCGTGCAGGTGCTGGAGAGCCAAGTGGTAAGTGAAGGGCTGAAGCCCTACTGCTGTTGCTGTTGCTGCTGCGGCTAGCCCTTGAAGGCTAAGCGAATGTTTTTGCTTATTTTCTTTTACTCATGTATGGCCGGCCTGCGCGCCGAGGTTTGTAAACCATACGGTGTGAAAAGAGGAACTGTAAGGCCTTAAGGCCAAAACTCTATGTATTTGTGTACATTCCGTGGTATATATAAAGGTGGTTTATATATTGGACATTCCTGGTTAGAGTTCAAATTATAACTTAAAGCTTCTGCTAGAATGCTCTGAGTTAGGTTTCGTGTATGGTTTGGTATTATCCTGTGACCGCACCGTCTGTTTGTGGCATATAGTGTGGGGCCCCGGTCGGACCTTCTACTATACGTCATTTAATGGATGGGGTCGTTACATTTTGGTATCAGTTTCGTTCGGTCTTCCCCTTCCGAATTCGTGGTCGAATTCTTTTGTGGGGTGGCGAGTGCATGTTTATGCGCCCTGCTGTAACGCTAATGAACTCTGGAATGTCCACTAAGGAATGTACAAAATCTTGTTTGAGGAATCTGCGCGTTCCTTTTTTTGTTGTTTTGCTTGCATACGTTCGCTAATGTGTGTCTTGTCCACCTATAGGTGACGCGTAGTGGTGCTGGGCAGTCTGAGCCCCAGCGCTCTGATGAGAGTGCGGCACCAGCTGAGGTGCCCATACCTCCTCCATCTGCGGAAACTGTTCGCTTAGTTGCTGAGGCTCTATTTGTCATGATTCAGCCGACCGGGCAAGCGCAGCCGGCAGTCGAGCCAGTTCGTGTTGTTGTAAGACCCGAGCCGGTTGAGGCTGTAGATCCACGAGCAGCTGACCGACAGTTGAAGCAATTCATGAGCTTCAGTCCTCCTACGTTTACAGGAATGGGATCCCCAACGCAGGCAGAAGATTGGTTATCGCGTGTCAAGCGGATAATGACAGCGATCAAGGCAGAGGAAACTCTAAAGGTCACCTTGGCCACCTTCATGCTTGAAGGAGAGGCACGGTTGTGGTGGGACGAGGTTGAGGTACACCATTTGGCGGGCAGGCAATTAACGCAAGTGTCGATTGAGGAGTTCTCTCGAATATTTCTGGCGAAACATGTCCCAGCGGCGCAACGCATTGCTATGGAAAATGAGTTCCAACGGTTAAAGCAAGGGGAAGATAGTGTGGATATCTACTTGCATGAGTTTACCAGGTTTGGACGGTATGCGGGTACAATCTTCGCGGATGACCAAAGGAAAACGAATCGGTTCTATGAAGGATTGCGGGATGAGTTGTGATTCCTGCTGTCGAGTTCAGTGAACCAAGGGTTTCAGGCGTTGGTTGATACTGCGTGTGCGTTGGAGAAGGACATGCGACGGGTGCAAGGGAACAAAGGCTTGGTTGTGTCAAAGCCAGAGGTTCAAGCCCCTCGCCCGAGCAAATCGTTTTACCAGAAGAAAGGGGGCAAGAGGTCCAAGCCGTCTGGGCAAGTGACTACGACCGTTGTGTCGGGGGCGACATCAAGGCCGGATTCTCGTACATGCTATAACTGTGGCCGAGTGGGGCATATCGCCCGTGACTGTCGGGTTGTTCATCCCAAAGGGGACAAGAAGGCGGGTGCGTCGTATGCTGAGAAGGGCAAAGCGGTGGTTGATTCCTCTGCGTCTCAGGCACAGCCCCGAATCTATTAGCTTGGCCAGCAGGAGGCGATTAAGCAAAGTGACGTTGTCACAGGTACGAGTAATTAGCTTACTTGCTTAAGTGATATTGCTTTTGGTTATGTATAGCTTGTGCATGATGTGTGTGTGCTACAGGCTTTGTCCTGATTCGGAGTAATTTGGCGAGAGCCCTGTTTGATACGGGTGCTTCGCATTCTTTCCTGTCTGAGGATTTCGTATCTCGCATTGGGGTACCAAGTCATGTGACGGTGGATAGTACAAGGGTGCTATTGCCGAATGGCTGTGTGATGCTTGCGGATAGGGCTTGCGATGTGGATGTGCAAATAGGAAGTCGGGATTTCGGTTTGAGTGCAGCTGTGCTACCGTTGTCGGAGTTTGATGTGATATTTGGTATGGACTGGCTCTCGGAGCAGCGTGCCTTTATTGATTGCAACTCCAAGGAGATTACACTGGGCCAGAATACCGGACTTGTGACGAAGTTCGCTGGTATGCGAGGAGTTGGCGGGACTCTGTTGTCTGCACTCCAAGTCGTCAATGCTGTTCGGAAGGGTGCGGAGTTATTCTTCACGCTAATTCAGGCTGTTGAGCCAAAGGCCAGTGTCGGTGAAGTTCTGGTTGTGTCAGAGTTTGCCGATGTGTTTCCTAAAGATCTTCCTGGGTTACCACCCCAGCGGGAGATTGACTTCTCTATTGAGTTGGTGCCAGGTGCGAAACCTGTGGCCCGCTCACCATATCGCATTGCGCCAAAAGAGATGGCTGAGTTGAAAGTCCAATTGCAAGAGTTGTTGGAGCAGGGATATATACGCCCAAGTATGTCACCTTGGAGCGCGCCTGTTCTATTTGTGAAAAAGAAAGACGGTAGCTTACGGTTATGTATTGACTACCGCGAATTGAATAAGCTGACGGAGAAAAACAAATATCCGATTCCACGAATTGATGACCTCTTTGATCAGCTGGCAGGATCAACGGTCTATTCCAAGTTGGATTTGAAATTGGGATATTATCAGCTGAAGATTAGGGAAGGTGACATTCCCAAGACGGCGTTTGGAACACGCTACGGTCATTATGAGTTCACGGTAATGTCGTTTGGCCTATGTAATGCGCCTTCGGTATTTATGGACCTAATGCATCGAACGTTCCGAGAGTACTTGGATTTGTTCGTTATTGTGTTTATCGATGATATCTTAGTATACTCTCAGTCGGAAGAGGATCATGCAAACCATTTGCGGTTGGTTTTGCATACCCTGCGGAGGAACAAGCTTTATGCCAAGTTCTCAAAGTGTGAGTTCTGGCTCTCTTCAGTAGCCTTTTTAGGCCATGTGGTAAGTGGAGAAGGTATCGCGGTGGATCCGTTGAAGATAAGTGCCATCCGAGATTGGCCAGTGATGTCTTCAGTGGCCGAGGTCAGGAGCTTCCTTGGACTTGCGGGCTACTATAGACGGTTTGTGGAAAACTTCTCACGGATTGCTTTACCTCTGACCACGTTGACGAGAAAAGATCAAAAGTTCATTTGGACGCCGGAGTGCGCGCGAGCTTTTGAAGACTTGAAGAGTCGTTTGACCACGGCGCCTGTGTTGACATCGCCATGTGGTACCGATGGGTATGAGATCTATAGTGATGCTTCCGGGAGCGGCTTAGGCTGCGTTCTTCTGCAGTTTGGTAAAGTGATTGCTTATGGCTCGCGCCAGTTGAAAGTGCATGAGCGGAATTACCCCGTCCATGATTTGGAGTTGGTGGCGGTAATCTTTGCGCTCAAGTTGTGGCGGCACTATCTATATGGCGTGAAGGTGGATATCTATACAGATCATAAAAGCCTAAAGTATTTGTTGGATCAGAAAGATCTGAATATGTGACAACGAAGATGGATGGAGTTCCTTGGGGACTACACCTTCGAGATTCACTATACTCCCGGGAAGGGAAATGTGGTCGCTGATGCTTTGAGTCGGAAGACTCCGGTACGGGCAAGCTGGTTGCAGAGGCATGATCAGCGTTTAATCCAAGAATTGGAAGCATTGGAGATATCTTGTGTTGACAAGGGTTCGTCAACCGATGCATGCTTGAACTGGACGGAGGTACAATATGACCTTACAGACAGAGTTAGGCGAGCAACGGAGCTTGATGAAAGCCTCCAGCGCTATGCAAAAGATGGGCCGGATGACCAATTCTCTTGGGATAACGGTTTGTTAAGAAGAAACGGGCGAGTGTGCGTCCCGAGTGTGGGTAAATTGAGGGAAGAGTTGATGTACGAAGCTCACTTTGCAAAGTACTCAGTTCACCCAGGGAGCACAAAGATGTACAGAGATCTGAAAATGCTGTTCTGGTGGCCCGGATAAAAGAAAGATGTTGCACGTTATGTGGCTGAATGCAATACCTGTGCGTTGGTGAAAGCGGAATGCCAGAAGCCTGGCAGTTTCCTGAAGTCGTTACCTATTCCGGAGTGGAAGTTCGATGACATTTCGATGGATTTCGTGCACGGGTTGCCGAGATCTCAACGCGGTCATGATTCAATCTGGGTGATTGTGGACCGGTTGACAAAAGTGGCGCACTTCCTTCCAAACAGAAGAGACGATTCAGTGGAAACCTTGGCCAAGCTTTATGTGGAGCAGGTTGTTCGACTGCACGGTGTTCCTCGGAGCATCGTTAGTGACCGTGATGGGCGGTTCACATCGAATGATTGGCGGCTCGTTCATCAAATGTTGGGTACAAAGTTTGCGTTTAGTACGGCCTTTCATCCCCAAACGGATGGCAAGACTGAACGAACCAACAGGACGATGGAGGATATGCTCCGCATGTGCGCCCTAGACTTTGGTAAGAGATGGGAAGATTATATATTTCTTGTCGAATTTGCCTATAATAATAGCTACCAAGCGAGTATTGGTATGGCGCCACTTGAGGCTTTATATGGTCGGAAATGCCGTACACCGTTAGCTTGGGCAGAAGTAGGCGAATCTAAGCTGAGTGGGAAAAAGGAAGTCGAAGAAGCTACCTCGCTCATACGCTCTATTCGGGAGAGGCTATTGATAGCCCAATATCGTCAAGCAAAGTACTACAATGCCAAACACCGGAACGTGGAGTTCGCAGTAGGTGATTGGGTATATTTCAAGATCAAACCCTTCAAAGGCGTGTCCAGGATTCGGCGTTTGAAAAAGCTAAGTCCGAGGTATCTTGGTCCATTTGAGGTGGTGGAGCGAGTTGGGGAAGCTGCTTATCGATTAGCACTTTCAGCAGACTTGGGTGGATTACATGATGTATTTCACATCTCAGTCCTTCGTAAGGCGGTGAAGGATCCAGCTCAAGTAGTGGAGAATGATCGGGTACCGGTCGAGTATGGGCTAACGACGAGGGTTAGACCCATTTGGATCGAGGATCGAGCCGAGAAACAGTTGCGGAACAAAGTGATCGGGATGGTCAAGGTCCGATGGGACAATTGTGGCCGTGAAGAGCTAACATGGGAGCGAGAGCAGACCATGCGAGCTGAATTTCCCGAGTTGTTTGTATAAACTGTAGACCGTGTACTTTTGTTATATCAGAATTCTCAAGTTAGCGTATTGTTGGTTCTTGTTTCTTTACCGTGCAAATTTCGGGACGAAATTTTGTTAAGGGGGGGAGGATTGTAACACCCCAAAAAGACCCCGAAAATACTCAAAATGATTTTGAGGTGCAGGTCAGCTTACACGTCCTGGGACACGGGCGTGTCCCAGGGTGTGTCGGGGGTACACGGCCTGGGACACGGGCGTGTCCCAGGGCGTGTCACGCAAATAAAATGCGGTCCGAGTCAGAAGATTACACGGCCTTGAACCAAGCCTTGAACACGGGCGTGTCAGGTTGGACACGGGCGTGTCCGATGCCGTGTTCCGACCCATGTACTGTTTGCAGCTCGATGAGGCGGGGGTGACACGGGCGTATCTCAGGAATGACACGGGCCTGTCAGGTTCGATACGGGCATGTCGATGCCCATGTTCTGGTAAATCTCAGTCGGTACGAATACCGTGTGTGCCGCTTAAGGGTACACGGCCTGTGACACGGGCGTGTCACAGGCCGTGTCAGCCAAAAATTGAGTTTTTGGGCAAATCGTGGCCGTTCAGATTTCTCTCTTTTGATCCAAGGGCTCAGGTGGTTTCCTGGCTGGATTTAATCCGTGAAGGCTGATGAAGAATTCATTCTTCATTTGCTTAAGGAAGAGAGAAAGAGAGAGGAGGAAGAAGAAGGAGGAGGAGATCAAGCCACCGGCGGAGTTCCCGTGGTCCGATTCGTGGTCTGAAGCCGGCGTTGTGAAGGCAAGGCTGCTGCGGTTCTTTCTCACCGGCTAGTTTTCGATGGCTCCCAAGAGATCGACAAGGGTAACGATCTCCCTTCTTGGACATGCGAAGTCCTTCTTTTCTGCATTGCATAGGGAAAACCCTTCCCCGCGAGTGTGCGGTGGGTTGTGGTGTCCCTTGGGGTAGATATGTGAAGTCCCCCTTGTTAGAGGCCGGAATTGGAGTACGGCTCTAGGCATGCTGTGTGAAGCCCATCTGGACATGGTCGGGATTGGTGATGCTTGTTTGCATATCGGAGAAGGCTCCGTGATTATGGCTTGTGTTGCCTTGTGCCTACCTGTTGCTTGGTGCAGCAGGAAGTACTGGATGATATCCAGGAAATGAAGAGGGTTGGATGCAACTCTTGTGGCCGTGCGTTGCCACTTTATGAGCGGTTGAGCCGTTGGGCTACAACTCGATGAAAAGGCAGATTGCCGAACAGGAAAGGTGAAACCGACCCGCGCCTATAAATAGCCATGGATACTTCCGTATTCGAGGTGGCACGGCGACTTGAGCAACGGGGGGTGGCTGATCCGTACCTGCGTTAGGTCTGTCCGACTTGGAAGCCTGGTTATAGGTTTTGTTGGAGCGCCTAATGAGATTCTTAGGCCCGCGCGCCGGAAAGACTAGAATGCTCAAATACCGTGTAGACGGTGGTGTTGACCCTGGTATTCCGGTACACCAAAAATGTGCCCTGAGTGCACGTACTGTCGGGTCGTGTGGCCGATAGTTGTGATGGCTTAAATGTGCCTGCGCGCACATAGTTGCTATATGATGATGCCATGCTTTGCAGGGAAAGAATGCTAATGCCCCGAGAAAGGGGTAGGATTGTTATAATTGGGTCAGCTGAATGCTGACCGTTGCATTGTTTGCCACCGGCTGGGTGGATTGTTCCCGTGCAGGTGCTGGAGAGCCAAGTGGTAAGTGAATGGTTGAAGCCCTACTACTGTTGCTGCTGCTGCGGCTAGCCCTTGAAGGCTAAGCGAATGTTTTTGCTTATTTTCTTTTACTCATGTATGGCCGGCCTGCGCACCGAGGTTTGTAAACCATACGGTGTGAAAAGAGGAACTGTAAGGCCTTAAGGCCAAAACTCTATGTATTTGTGTACATTCCGTGGTATATATAAAGGTGGTTTATATATTGGATATTCCTGGTTAGAGTTCAAATTATAACTTAAAGCTTCCGCTAGAATGCTCTGAGTTAGGTTTCGTGTATGGTTTGGTATTATCCTGTGACCGCACCGTCTGTTTGTGGCATATAGTGTGGGGCCCCGGCCAGACCTTCTACTATACGTCATTTAATGGATGGGGTCGTTACACTTGTCCACCCATAGGTGACTCGTAGTGGTGTTGGGCAATCTGAGCCCAAGCGCTCTGATAAGAGTGCGGAACCAGTTGAGGTGCCAACACCTCCTCCCTCTGCAGAAACTGTTCGCTTAGTTGCTGAAGCTCTATTTGCGATGATTTGGCCGACCGGGCAGGCATTGCCGGCAGTGGTGCCAGATCGTGGTGGTGTCCGACCCGAACCGGTTGAAGCTGTGGATCCACGAGCAGCTGAACAACAGTTGAAGCAATTCATGAGCTTCAATCCGCCTACGTTCACGGGACTGGGATCCCCAACGCAGGCAGAGGACTGGTTATCGCGAGTCAAACGTATTTTTACGGCGATCAGGACGGAGGAAACTCAAAAGGTCACTTTGGCCACCTTCTTGTTAGAAGGAGAGGCGAGGTTATGGTGGGATGAGGTTGAGTTACCCCAGTTGGCGGGCAGACAATTTACTCAAGTATCGATTGAGGAATTCTCTCGTATGTTTTTGGCTAAACATCTTCCAGCGGCACAGCGCATTGCGATGGAGAATGAGTTCCAGCGGCTAACGCAAAGAGAGTCTAGCGTTGATACGTACCTACATGTGTTTACAAGATTGGGACGGTATGTAGGAATAATCTTCGCTAATGAACAAAGAAAAACAAATCGGTTCTATGAAGGATTGAGGGACGAGTTGAGGTTCCTGCTTTCTAGTTAAGTGAACCAAGGATTTCAAGCTTTGGTTGATACGGCGGGTATGCTGGAAAAGGACATGAAGCGGGTGCAAGGCAGGAAGGACTTTGCTGTGGTAAAGCCCGAGTTCAAAGCACTCCGCTCTGGAAAATCATACTATCAAAAGAAGTGGGGCAAGAGGTCCAAGCCTTCGGGGCAAACTTCTGGGACGGTCACATCGGGAGCAACATCGAGGTCGGAGTCTCGTGCATTCTTTACCTGTGGTAAAGTGGGGCATTTAGCTCGTGATTGTTGGGTTGCTCAACCCAAAGGAGAAAAGAAGTCTGGTGCGTCTTATGCCGAGAAGGGCAAAGTAGTGGTTGATTCCTCTGCATCGCAGGCGTAGCCCAGAGTTTATAATCTTGGCCAACAGGAGGCGATCAAGAAAAGTGACGTCGTCACAGGTACGAGTTAAGTTAATGCTTGTTGTATTGATTGCATATTTTGTATGTAGCTTGTGCATGATGTGTGTGCTACAGGCTTTGTCCTGATTTGGAACAATCCGGCGATAGCCCTGTTTAATACGGGTGCTTTGCATTCTTTTCTGTCTAAGGACTTTGTAACTCGAGTTGGAGTACTGAGTCATGTGACGACAAATGGTGTAAAGGTGCTACTACCAAATGGGTGTATCATGCTTGCGGATAGGACTTGTGATGTGGATGTGCATATAGGAAATCGAGATTTCGGATTGCGAGCATCCGTGCTGCCACTATCAGAGTTTGATGTGATCTTTGGCATGGACTGGCTCTTAGAGAAGCGTGCCTTGATTGATTGCACCTCAAAGGAGATTATACTGGGCCAGAATACTGAACTTGAGACGAAGTTCGCTGGTATGCGAGGAGTAGGAGGGACCTTATTGTCCGCCCTCCAAGTCGTCAGTGCTGTTTGAAAGGGCGCGGAGTTATTCTTCACGCTTATTCAGGCTGTTGAGCCAAAGGCCAGTGTAAGTGAAGTTCCGATTGTGTCGGAGTTTGCAGACGTGTTTCCTAAGGATCTTCCTGGGTTATCGCCCCAGCGGGAGATTGACTTTGCGATTGAGTTGGTGCCAGGTGCACAACCTATTGCCCGCTCACCATATCACATTGCGCCAAAGGAAATGGCTGAGCTTAAAGTCCAATTGCAAGAATTATTAGAGCAGGGATACATACGCCCAAGTATGTCACCTTGGAGCGTGCCTGTTCTATTTGTGAAAAAGAAAGACGGCAGTTTGCATTTGTGTATTAACTACCGCGAATTGAATTAGCTGACGGAAAAGAAAAAATATCCAATTCCACGGATCGATGACCTATTTGATCAGCTAGCGGGGTCAACCGTCTATTCAAAGTTGGATTTGAAGTCGGGTTATTATCAATTGCGGATTCGGGAAGGGGATATTCCCAAGACAGCATTTGGGACACGCTATGGTCATTATGAATTCACGGTGATGTCGTTTGGCTTATGTAATGCGCCTTCGGTATTCATGGATCTAATGCACCGGACGTTCCGAGAGTACTTGGATTTATTCGTAATTGTGTTCATTGATGATATTCTTGTGTACTGATAGAATTAATTTCAAGATAACCCAAACACCTAGAGGGGGGGTGAATATGTTCTTTTCCTTTTTTACTTAAGGAAGAATATTTTCCCAGATCTTAAAATAGAATCTAACTATTCTACAGCAATCACAGCATAGAAATCAATATTTCACACACATCACAGATTGCACACAGGTTTATAGTGGTTCCCCAAGGTCTGGGTACATCCACTTTCCCCCTTCACCTATCTAGCAGTGTGCTAGATTCGGCCTAACTTCTTCCTTCTTCTCAGATCCATAGATCTTACAACTCAGAACCCTGAAAGGTTCCTACAACTCAGAACCCTATAAGGTTCCTATAACTCAGGCTAACAGCCCTACCTCAGTCTTGCCACAAGGCCTATAACTCAGGAAAAATTTCTCTTACACTCAGGCTCAAAAGCCCTACCACTCAGATATCTATATCTCCTACACTCAGCCTTTACAATATAGGCTTACAACTCAGATCTATGAAAAGATCCAACAAAATTTGATAAGTGTTTAGATGGACTCTTTGTAACACCCCAAAAAGACCCGAAAAAGACTCAAAATGGTTTTGAGGTGCAGGTCAGTTTACACGGCCTGGGACACGGGCGTGTCCCAGGGCGTGTCGGGGGTACACGGCCTAGGACACGGGCGTGTCCCAGGGCGTGTCACTCAAATAAAATTGCGTTCTGAGTCAGAAGATTACACGGCCCGGAACCAAGCCTTGAACACGGGCGTGTCAGATTGGACACGGGCGTGTCCGATGCCGTGTGCCGACCCGTGTACTGCTGGTTGAGTTTGGAGCTCGACGAAGCAGGGGGACACGGGCGTGGCTTAAGAATGACACGGGCGTGTCAGGTTCGACACGGGCGTGTCGACACCTGTGTTCTGGTAAATATCAGTCGGTACGAATACCGCGTGTGCCGCTTAAGGGTATACAGCCTGTGACACGGGCGTGTCACAGGCCGTGTCAGCCAAAAAAATGAGTTTTTGGGCAAATCGTGGCCATTCAGAGTTCTCTCTTTGGATCCAAGGGCTCAGGTAATTCCTGGCTGGATTTAATCCGTATAGGCTGATGAATACTTCATTCTTCATTTGGTTAAGGAAGAGAGAAAGAGAGAGGAGGAAGAAGGAGGAGGAGATCAAGCCACCGGCGGAGTTCCCGTGGTCCGATTCGTGATCCGAAGTCGGCGTTGTGAAGGCAAGGCTGCTGTGGTTCTTTCTCACCGGCTAGTTTTCGATGGCGCCCAAGAGATCGACAAGGGTAACGATCTCCCTTCTTGGACATGTGAAGTCCTTCTTTTCTGCATTGCATAGGGAAAGCCCTTCCCCGCGAGTGTGCGGTGGGTTGTGGTGTCCCTTGGGGTAGATATGTGAAGTCCCCCTTGTTAGAGGCCGGAATTGGAGTACGGATCTAGGCATGCTGTGTGAAGCCCATCTGGACATGGTCTGGATTGGTGATGCTTGTTTGCATATCGGAGAAGGCTCCGTGTTTATGGCTTGTGTTGCCTTGTGCCTACCTGTTGCTTGGGGCAGCAGGAAGTACTGGATGATGTCCAGGAAATGAAGAGGGTTGGATGCAACTCTTGTGGCCGTGCATTGCCACTATATGAGCGGTTGAGCCGTTGGGCTACAACTCGATGAAAAGGCAGATTGCCGAACAGGAAAGGTGAAACCGACCCGCGCCTATAAATAGCCATGGATACTTCCGTATTCGAGGTGGCACGGCGACTTGAGCAACGGGGGGTGGCTGATCCGTACCTGTGTTAGGTCCGTCCGACTTGGAAGCCTGGTTATGGGTTTTGTTGGAGCGCCTAATGAGAGTCTTAGGCCCGCGCTCCGGAAAGACTAGAATGCTCAAATACCGTGTAGACGGTGGTGCTGACCCTGGTATTCCGGTACACCAAGAATGTGCCCTGAGTGCACGGACTGTCGGGCCGTGTGGCCGATAGTTGTGATGGCTTGAATGTGCCTGCGCGCACATAGTTTCTATATGATGATGCCATGCTATGCAGAGAAAGAATGCTAATGCCCCGAGAAAGGGGTAGGATTGTTATAATTGGGTCAGCTGAATGCTGACCGTTGCATTGTTTGCCACCATTTGGGTGGATTGTCCCTATGCAGGTGCTGGAGAGCCAAGTGGTAAGTGAAGGGCTGAAGCCCTTGCTGCTTTTGCTGCTGCTGCTGCGGCTAGCCCTTGAAGGCTAAGCGAATGTTTTTGCTTGTTTTCTTTTACTCATGTATGGCCGGCCTGCGCGCCGAGGTTTGTAAACCATACGGTGTGGAAAGAGGAACTGTAAGGCCTTAAGGCCAAACTCTATGTATTTGTTGTACATTCCGTGGTTATATATAAAGTGGTTTATATATTGGACATTCCTGGTTAGAGTTCAAAGTATAACTTAAAGCTTCCGCTAGAATGCTCTGAGTTAGGATTCGTGTATGATTTGGTATTATCCTGTGACCGCACCGTCTGTTTGTGGCTTATAGTGTGGGGCCCCGGCCGGACCTTCTATTATACGTCATGCAACGGATGGGGTCGTTACATTTTGGTATCAGCTTCGTTCGGTCTTCCACTTCCGAATTCGTGGTCGAATTCTTTTGTGGGGTGGCGAACGCGTGTTTGTGCGCCCTGCTGTAACGCTAATGAACTCTGGAATGTCCACTAAGGAATGTACAAAATCTGGTTTGAGGAATCTGTGCGTTCCTTTTTGTGTCGTTTTGCTTGCATAAGATTGCTAATGCGTGTCTTGTCCACCTATAGGTGACGCGTAGTGGTGCTGGACAGTCTGAGCCCCAGCGCTCTGATGAGAGTGCGACACCAGCTGAGGTGCCAACACCTCCTCCATCTGCGGAAACTGTTCGCTTAGTTGCTGAGGCGCTATTTGCCATGATTCAGCCGACCGGGCAAGCGCAGCCGGCAGTCGAGCCAGTTCGTGTTGTTGTAAGACCCGAGCCGGTTGAGGTTGTAGATCCATGAGCAGCTGACCGATAGTTGAAGCAATTCATGAGCTTCAGTCCACCTACGTTTACGGGACTAGGGATCCCCAACGCAGGCAGAGGATTGGTTATCGCGTGTCAAGCGGATAATGACAGCGATCAGGGCGGAGGAAACTCTAAAGGTCACCTTGGCCACCTTCATGCTTGAAGGAGAGGCGCGGTTGTGGTGGGACGAGGTTGAGGTACACCATTTGGCGGGCAGGAAATTGACGCAAGTGTCGATTGAGGAGTTCTCTCGAATATTTCTGGCGAAGCATGTCCCAGCGGCGCAACGCATTGCCATGGAAAATGAGTTCCGACGGTTAAAGCAAGGAGAAGATAGCGTGGATATCTACTTGCATGAGTTTACCAGGTTGGGGCGGTATGCGGGAACAATCTTCGCGGATGACCAAAGGAAAACTAATAGGTTCTATGAAGGATTGCGGGATGAGTTGAGGTTCCTGCTTTCGAGTTCAGTGAACTAAGGGTTTCAGGCGTTGGTTAATACTGCATGTGCGTTAGAGAAGGACATGCGGCGAGTGCAAGGGAACAAGGGCTTGGTTGTGACAAAGCCAGAGGTTCAAGCACCTCGCCCGAGCAAATCGTTCTACCAGAAGAAAGGGGGCAAGAGGTCCAAGCCGTCTGGGCAAGTGACTACGACCGTTGTGTCGGGGGCGACATCAAGGCCGGATTCTCGTACATGCTATAACTGTGGCCGGGTGGGGCATATAGCTCGTGACTGTCGGGTTGTTCAGCCCAAAGGGGAAAAGAAGACGGGTGCATCTTATGCTGAGAAGGGGAAAGCGGTGGTTGATTCCTCTGCGTCTCAGGCATAACCCCGATTCTATCAGCTTGGCCAGCAGGAGGCGATTAAGCAAAGTGACGTCGTCACAGGTATGAGTGATTAGCTTACTTGCTTAAGTGATGTTGCTTTTGGTTACGTATAGCTTGTGCATGATGTGTGTGTGGTGCAGGCTTTGTCCTGATTCGGAATAATCCTGCGAGAGCCCTGTTTGATACGGGTGCTTCGCATTCTTTTCTGTCTGAGGATTTCGTATCTCGAATTGGGGTACCGAGTCATGTGACGGTGGATAGTACAAGGGTGCTATTGCCGAATGGCTGTGTGATGCTTGCGGATAGGGCCTGCGATATGGATGTTCAAATAGGAAGTCGGGATTTCGGTTTGAGTGCAGCGGTGCTACCGTTATCGGAGTTTGATGTGATCTTTGGTATGGACTAGCTCTCGGAGCAGCGTGCCTTTATTGATTGCAACTCCAAGGAGATTACACTGGGCTAGAATACCGGAATGGTGACGAAGTTCGCTGGTATGCGAGGAGTTGGCGGGACTTTGTTGTCTGCACTCCAAGTCGTCAATGCTGTTCGGAAGGGCGCGGAGTTATTCTTCACGCTCATTCAGGCTGTTGAGCCAAAGGCCAGTGTCGGTGAAGTTCTGGTTGTGTCAGAGTTTGCCGATGTGTTTCCGAAAGATCTTCCTGGGTTACCACCCCAGCGGGAGATTGACTTCTCTATTGAGTTGGTGCTAGGTGCGAAACCTGTGGCCCGCTCACCATATCGCGTCGCGCCAAAAGAGATGGCGGAGTTGAAAGTCCAATTGCAAGAGTTGTTGGAGCAGGGGTATATACGCCCAAGTATGTCACCTTGGAGCGCGCCTGTTCTATTTGTGAAGAAGAAAGACGGTAGTTTACGGTTATGTATTGACTACCGCGAATTGAATAAGCTGACGGAGAAAAATAAATATCCGATTCCGCGGATTGATGACCTCTTTGATCAGCTGGCAGGATCAACGGTCTATTCCAAATTGGATTTGAAATCGGGATATTATCAGCTGAGGATTAGGGAAGGTGACATTCCCAAGACGGCGTTTGGAACACGCTACGGTCATTATGAGTTCACAGTAATGTCGTTTGGCCTATGTAATGCGCCTTCAGTATTTATGGACCTAATGCATCGAACGTTCCGAGAGTACTTGGATTTGTTCGTGATTGTGTTTATCGATGATATCTTAGTATACTCTCAGTCGGAAGAGGATCATGCAAACCATTTGCGGTTGGTCTTGCATACCCTGCGGAGGAACAAGCTTTATGCCAAGTTCTCAAAGTGTGAGTTCTGGCTCTCTTCAGTAGCCTTTTTAGGCCATGTGGTAAGTGGAGAGGGTATCGCGGTGGATCCGTTGAAGATAAGTGCCATTCGGGATTGGCCAGTGATGTCTTCAGTGGCCGAGGTCAGGAGCTTTCTTGGACTTGCGGGCTACTATAGACGGTTTGTGGAAAACTTCTCACGGATTGCGTTACCTCTGACCACGCTGACGAGAAAAGATCAAAAGTTCAGTTGGACGCCGGAGTGCGCGCGAGATTTTGAAGACTTGAAGAGTCGTTTGACCACAGCGCCTGTGTTGACATCGCCATGTAGTACAGATGGGTATGAGATCTATAGTGATGCTTCTGGGAGCGGCTTAGGCTGTGTTCTTCTGCAGTTTGGTAAAGTGATTGCTTATGGCTCGCGCCAGTTGAAAGTGCATGAGCGGAATTACCGCGTCCATGATTTGGAGTTGGCGGCGGTAATCTTTGCGCTCAGGTTATGGCGGCACTATCTTTATGGCGTGAAAGTGGACATCTATACAGATCACAAAAGCCTAAAGTATTTGTTGGATCAGAAGGATCTGAATATGCGACAACGAAGATGGATGGAGTTCCTTGGGGACTACACCTTCGAGATTCATTATACTCCCGGGAAGGGAAATGTGGTCGCTGATGCTTTGAGTCGAAAGACTCCGGTACGGGCAAGCTGGTTGCAGAGGCATGATCAGCGGTTAATCCAAGAATTGGAAGCATTGGAGATATCTTGTGTTGACAAGGGTTCGTCGATCGATGCATGCTTGAACTGGACGGAGGTTCAATATGACCTTACGGACAGAGTTCGGCGAGCAACGGAGCTTGATGAAAGTCTCCAGCGCTATGCAAAAGATGGGCCGGATGACCAATTCTCTTGGGATAACGGTTTGTTACGAAGAAATGGTCGAGTGTGCGTCCCAAGTGTGGGTAAATTGAGGGAAGAGTTGATGTACGAAGCTCACTTTGCAAAGTACTCAGTTCACCCAGGGAGCACAAAGATGTACAGAGATCTGAAAAAGCTGTTCTGGTGGCCCGGATTAAAGAAAGATGTAGCACGGTATGTGGCGGAATGCAATACCTGTGCGTTGGTGAAAGCGGAATGCCAGAAGCCTGGCGGTTTCCTGAAGTCGTTACCTATTCCGGAGTGGAAGTTCGATGACATTTCGATGGATTTCGTGCACGGGTTGCCGAGATCGCAACGCGGTCATGATTCAATCTAGGTGATTGTGGACCGGTTGACAAAAGTGGCACACTTCCTTCCAAACAGAAGAGACTTCACAAACGATTCAGTGGAAACCTTAGCCAATCTCTATGTGGAGCAGGTTGTTCGACTGCACGGTGTTCCTCGGAGCATCGTTAGTGACCGTGATGGGCGATTCACATCGAATGATTGGCGGCTAGTTCATCAAATGTTGGGTACAAAATTGGCGTTTAGTATGGCCTTTCATCCCCAAACGGATGGCCAGACTGAACGAACCAACAGGACGATGGAGGATATGCTCCGCATGTGCGCCCTAGAATTTGGTAAGAGATGGGAAAATTATATATTTCTTGTCGAATTTGCCTATAATAATAGCTACCAAGCGAGCATCGGTATGGCACCATTTGAGGCTTTATATGGTCGTACATGCCGGACACCGTTAGCTTGGGCAGAAGCTGGTGAATCTAAGCTGAGTGGGAAAAAGGAAGTCGAAGAGGCTACCTCGCTCATACGCTCTATTCGGGAGAGGCTAGTGATAGCTCAAGATCGTCAAGCAAAGTACTACAATGCCAAACATCGGAACGTGGAATTCGCGGTGGGTGATTGGGTATATTTGAAGATCAAACCCGTCAAAGGTGTGTCCAGGATTCGGCGTTTGAAAAAGCTAAGTCTGAGGTATCTTGGTCCATTTGAGGTGGTGGAGCGAGTTGGGGAAGCTGCTTATCGACTAGCACTTTCAGCAGACTTGGGTGGATTACATGATGTATTTCACATCTCAGTCCTTCGTAAGGCGGTGACGGATCCAACTCAAGTAGTGGAGAATGATTGGGTACCGGTCGAGTATGGGCTAACGACGAGGGTTAGACCCATTCGGATCGAGGATCGAGCCGAGAAACAGTTGCGGAACAAAGTGATCGGGATGGTCAAGGTCCGATGGGACAACTGTGGCCGTGAAGAGCTAACATGGGAGCGAGAGCAGACCATGCGAGCTGAATTTCCCGAGTTGTTTGTATAAACTGTAGACCGTGTACCTTTTGTTATAACAGAGTTATCAAGTTATAGCATTGTTGGTTCTTGTTTCCTTACCGTGCAAATTTCGGGACGAAATTTTGTTAAGGGGGGAGGATTGTAACACCCCAAAAAGACCCCAAAAAGACTCAAAATGGTTTTGAGGTGCAGGTCAGTTTACACGGCCTGGGACACGGGCGTGTCCCAGGGCGTGTCAGGGGTACACGGCCTAGGACACGGGCGTGTCCCAGGGCGTGTCACTCAAATAAAATTGCGTTCTGAGTCAGAAGATTACACGGCCCGGAACCAAGCCTTGAACACGGGCGTGTCAGATTGGACACGGGCGTGTCCGATGCCGTGTGCCGACCCGTGTACTGCTGGTTGAGTTTGGAGCTCGACGAAGCAGGGGGACACGGGCGTGGCTTAAGACTGACACGGGCGTGTCAGGTTCGACACGGGCGTGTCGACACCCGTGTTCTGGTAAATATCAGTCGGTACGAATACCGTGTGTGCCGCTTAAGGGTACACGGCCTGTGACACGGGCGTGTCACAGGCCGTGTCAGCCAAAAAAATGAGTTTTTGGGCAAATCGTGGCCATTCAGAGTTCTCTCTTTGGATCCAAGGGCTCAGGTGATTCCTGGCTGGATTTAATCCGTAGAGGCTGATGAAGACTTCATTCTTCATTTGGTTAAGGAAGAGAGAAAGAGAGAGGAGGAAGAAGAAGGAGGAGGAGATCAAGCCACCGGTGAAGTTCCCGTGGTCCGATTCGTGATCCGAAGCCGGCGTTGTGAAGGCAAGGCTGCTGCGGTTCTTTCTCACCAGCTAGTTTTCGATGGTGCCCAAGAGATCGACAAGGGTAACGATCTCCCTTCTTGGACATGTGAAGTCCTTCTTTTCTGCATTGCATAGGGAAAGCCCTTCCCCGCGAGTGTGCGGTGGGTTGTGGTGTCCCTTGGGGTAGATATGTGAAGTCCCCCTTGTTAGAGTCCGGAATTGGAGTACGGATCTAGGCATGGTGTGTGAAGCCCATCTAGACATGGTCTGGATTGGTGATGCTTGTTTGCATATCAGAGAAGGCTCCGTGTTTATGGCTTGTGTTTCCTTGTGCCTACCTGTTGCTTGGGGCAGCAGGAAGTACTGGATGATGTCCAGGAAATGAAGAGGGTTGGATGCAACTCTTGTGGCCGTGCATTGCCACTATATGAGCGGTTGAGCCGTTGGGCTGCAACTCGATGAAAAGGCAGATTGCCGAACAGGAAAGGTGAAACCGACCCGCGCCTATCAATAGCCATGGATACTTCCGTATTCGAGGTGGCACGGCGACTTGAGCAACGGGGGGTGGCTGATCCGTACCTACGTTAGGTCCGTCCGACTTGGAAGCCTGGTTATGGGTTTTGTTGGAGCGCCTAATGAGAGTCTTAGGCCCGCGCGCCGGAAAGACTAGAATACTCAAATACCGTGTAGACGGTGGTGTTGACCCTGGTATTCCGGTACACCAAGAATGTGCCCTGAGTGCACGGACTGTCGGGCCGTGTGGCCGATAGTTGTGATGGCTTGAATGTGCCTGCGCGCACATAGTTGCTATATGATGATGCCATGCTATGCAGGGAAAGAATGCTAATGCCCCGAGAAAGGGGTAGGATTGTTATAATTGGGTCAGCTGAATGCTGACCGTTGCATTGTTTGCCACCATTTGGGTGGATTGTCCCTATGCAGGTGCTGGAGAGCCAAGTGGTAAGTGAAGGGCTGAATCCCTTGCTGCTGCTGCTAGCCCTTGAAGGCTAAGCGAATGTTTTTGCTTGTTTTCTTTTACTCATGTATGGCCGGCCTGCGCGCCGAGGTTTGTAAACCATACGGTGTGGAAAGAGGAACTGTAAGGCCTTAAGGCCAAACTCTATGTATTTGTTGTACATTCCGTGGTTATATATAAAGTGGTTTATATATTGGACATTCCTGGTAAGAGTTCAAAGTATAACTTAAAGCTTCCGCTAGAATGCTCTGAGTTAGGATTCGTGTATGGTCTGGTATTATCCTGTGACCGCACCGTCTGTTTGTGGCTTATAGTGTGGGGCCCCGGCCGGACCTTCTATTATACGTCATGCAACGGATGGGGTCGTTACACTCTTACCCTTGTTGAGAGAGAAGGGATAAGATGTTTCTTGATCAGCTTCTTGATAAAACTGATGGCTGAAATCAACCTGTTCTTAGCTTTCTTCAAAGCTTCTTGAATCTGAACTCAGTAGGGTTGATCTCCTTTGAAGTTGACTGGCTGCCAGCTTCCTTCTTATAATCCAGAAATAGGTCTGAATCCTTCTTAGCAGATAGTTAAAGATCTGGTTCTAAGGAGACTTATAAATGTCTCCACCTTTACTTCAACAGCTGAAGATCTCTCTCACTCTTCAGAACTTATGAAGTTTTTTCAGAATTCTTGCTTGAATTCTCCTTAGATCTTCTCACGAAAATCTTCTTCAGTGTGACATGCACTTTCTTGATCAATGATCATTACTTCAATAGTTGTGCCTATTATTATTGTTCTTCTATTTTCATTTGACAGAATCCATCTATATATATAGACTTCATCCATGGTAACCGGCTGATCTGGTTTCTAACCAACTTCTGACAAGTATGACAGCTTCATTAAAGTTATTGGAATGCACAGCTGTCAAATCTCCAGTCAGTTCTTGAACCTTTGTCTTTGTCAGCAAAGCATCGAGACTGATTGTCATTATGTGTCGACACAAGTAGATTAAGTGTCGACACAAGCTTTGGTGATGTTGACATAACACCTTTGGTGTCGACACAGCTTCTTGACACTGCATCTGTAGAATGTGTCGACACTGCCTCTTTGTGTCGACATAGACACTTCTTCACTACACATCAATCAACATTGTTAAAACTCTGCTGAGTGTCGACACAAGTCCTGTGTGTCGACACAGTTGATATAGTCTCAGAATTTGTGTGTCAGCACTGCCTCCAAGTGTCGACACAGTTGATGTCGACTAATACTCCTATGTGTCGACACTGCCTCCCGGTGTCGACATAGTTGATGTCGACTAATACTCATGTGTGTCGACACTACCTCCCGGTGTCGACACAGTTGATGTCGACTAATAAATTCTGTGTGTCGATACAGTTGCTTCAGGTGTCGACACAGCTTTTCCAAGTGTCGACACAGACTTACTTAAGTGTCGACACATGGACTTAGAAACTTTTTTCTACATTTTAGCCAATACTTAACCTACACATATAAACTCAAAATAACATCAAATACACCTTGATATATATCATTGAGCTAAGTGAGGCTTCTCCAAATCAGGTACATATTTTCCAATGTACCCAACAATATCCCTCTATTTGGAGAAGTCATAACCCTTTAATCAATGATATACACCACTTATAATAAACAAACATTAAGATGTATATAAGCATTATATGGCAGGGCAATTTATAAATAAAACATATATCAAAATCACATCACAGAATAAGAATACAACTTGAATGAACATGAAACATTGTTTTGTTTATATTAACAAAAAGTTTCTTAACAACTGATTACATAGATTTCTTTTAAAAACTAAAAATTACATTGTTCTAGCAAAATTTAGCAAATCTATCCTAAGGCTGATCAGGCTCCCTAATAACTATGCATTTTCCTAGCTTAATCTGAGCTTGCACAGGAGGTTCTGCATCATCAATAGGTTTTTTTTCCTTTCAACTCTGCCTTTTTCTGAACTTCAACCTTAATCCTCTGCCTTTCAAAATAATGAAAAGGCTTAAGAAAGTACTTGCTAGGCTCCTGAGCATTAGGAGGTAGCTTCCCAATCTTAGCCTTTCTTTTATGTTGCACAATGGCTTCATGTCTTGCCTCATACTTCTGTCATTCCTATTCATTATACCACTTGCCCCTTTCATGAACTTGATCTTTCACAGCTTTCCAGGCAGTCAAAATTATATTTCTTGAAATGGGGCTCCACTACTCAAAATCAGGCTTTAACTCAGCCTGTTCTCTGAATCTTTTCTTTGAAAGTTGAGCTTCCTGCTGAGCTCTCAAGGTAGCTTCTGGCATTTCAACTTTCTCTATAATGACATTTTCAACATCCTATGGAGGACTGTACATTATCTGAACCTATTGTTGAATCATATCAAAATCTGCTGGAGGGTAGATGATCTGAGCAACTTCAGGTTGATCACCTCCAGCATAAGCAGGTTGCACACCAGATTCTGCAACATTGTCATCATCGCAAAGGGGTGGATATCCCAGAGTGGCTCTGATGCTATTAGATATCCATTTTGCATGATCTGAGCCAGCATTGGCTAACACTCTCTCCCCCTTTATGGCTTCTCTTACAATGTGATCTCTTAAGTCATCTTTTTGAAATCTTATTTGGTCATCAAGAAAATTGACACTATCTTTAAAAAATGATTTTAACTTTAGAAGCTGATCAGAAATTGTTTTCTGAGAAGTAGTAATAGCTGCCTTAAAGGAATCCAAGGCTTCCTGTAGCTTCTGATCAAATTCCTCTTTCTCCTTAGCCCTTGCTTCAGTCATTGCAATAACTGTTTTCTTTACTTCAGTGACTATCTCATTGTGAGATTCAGTCAGATTGTCATTCATTCTAATCTGATTTTCAAGGACATAGCCTTGTTTGAAAGCAATATCATCCACTTGTTTCTTGACTTCTGCTTATTGCTTTGCTAGAAATACTACAGCATTGCCCCCTTGTGGAAGCAATCTGTCATCTCTTTCTTATGGAGATTGACTTCAAACCTTGTGGATTTAATATCTTGAGCCAGATCAAATTAAAGTGATTTATGGCTTTCATCCACATACTTCTCAAGTGCCATTCTCTGCGCATCCAATTTAACTTGCAAAGCCACCATTAATGAGCTGTAATCAGTCTCTAGGGCTGGTGGTGAAGTAGTACCTTGCAAAGCCTTCTTATAGCTCTGGCTTCTCCTCTTAAAAACCATCAATTTTCTTTTCTTGATACTTTCAATCTCCTCATCCTCTGAAGCAGAAGTACTGGCAATATTAAATCTTTCTTTAGGACTAGGAGGCAGCTCCTTTTCAGTCCTATGTTGCACCCCATCAATGTTAACATGCTCCCCCTCATCTATTGCTCCCTCTATGTCAAGAAACAATTCTTCCAGAGTGAACTGGTGATACAGCTGTCTCAGGAGCATCAGCAACAACAGATGTATCCTCCATAATCACATCTAGTGTTGGACTGTTGACATGAGGTGTCTCAAAAATAGATTGTGAATCCATTTCACTTGCCAAGTGAATACTCTCTTCCCCTTGAACCTGTGCAGTAACTGTCTTCCCCTGCACTTGTGCATTCTCAGTCAGGTCCAGTACTTGTAGCTCCCCCTGCACGTGTGCACTAATTATTTCCTTCTGCACATGTGCAGTCTCAGTAAGGTCCTGGTCAGGAGATTTCTCAGCAACTTCCTGTCTTTCTAAATCTAGTTAGTCCTTTGTTAGGACTCTATCCCATCTTGAGATGATCTTGATGTCCATTCTTCTCATATGATTGATTTTAGAACCAGGAATCTGGTTCATTACTTCTGGAATAGCTCCAGCCAAGTATAGACTCATTATTCTAGCCAAATTAGGCTTCTTGATGCTTTCCTTAATCTTCTCAAGAAGTACTACAGACCAATCTGTGTTGAGTGTGAAGATCATCCTTGTCATGAGGCTGAACATATAGGCTGAAATCCTATCATGTCCCCCTTGCTTACACAGAACCACTTTTCAAACAACTTCAGATAGAAATTTACCTTGCAGATTCATCCCTTTCCTTTTTATTGCTGATCCAATCTTCATGGTGGGATCCAATCAACACCATTGTAGTGCCTCCCTTATTCTTGATATTGGTACCTCTTCTTCATCCTGAGTTCTTGGAAGATGAAGAATTTTTCTTAAACTTTTCAAGGATAGTTTTACTCTTGCTCCATGAACTATTAACTTAATCTTAAATCCAGTCGAGTCTACTGTTACTCCATCATAGAACTCAAAAACCTCCTTCCAAATCTTGGTAGGTTCGGATATCAGAAACTCCAAACCACTTTCAGCAAACAGTGTAATGACTCCTTTAATCTCTGATTCCGCATCATTAAAGGCATGGCGAACCACCTTATACCCTTCGTTAACATTATCTTCAATCTTTGGCGCCATTGGAATGGAGAGAAAACTTGAATTGAGAGAAGAGAGTTTGTCGACACAAGGGTTTAGTCTCGAAAATCTGGAAAGCATGTCGACAGAATATGTTCTCGACCTATTTTTACCCTTCTAAACAAAGAAGGTCAAAAGGCGGGCAAAAATTGTCTAAAAGTGTTGACACTGTTGAGAAGTGTCGACACATACTTCTATTATCTCGACCACGGCGTTGACTACTATGTGTCGACACCAATTGATGATATGTCGACACTAGACATACTTAGTAGTTCATTAGAAATTTTGTGTCGACTCTTATTGCAAGTGTCGACACAATTTCTGGAAGTGTCGACCTCATTACTCTGGTTGTGTCGACACCACTAACTGAAGTGTCGACACCACTTCTCTGGATGTGTCGACATAGATTTACTTAGCCAAATTTGTTAAACTAATCTATGTTCAACATTCCTAATTCAATTTTAAATTTATTGAATTTAGTTTCATCTAGAGGCTTAGTAAACACATCTGCAATCTGATAATCTGTTTTGACAAATACTGGTGAGATGTCCTCTTTCTCTACATGTTCTCTAAGAAAATGGTATCTAATTTCTATATGATTAGTCCTACTATGTGAAACAGGATTATTAGCAATAGAAATAGCACTTGTAGAATCACAAAACAAAGGTGTTCTACTTACTTGAATACCATAGTCTTCTAGCTGGTGCTGAATCCACAACAGCTGTGCATAGCAACTTCCTGTTGCCACATATTCAGACTCAGCTGTGGAAATTGTCACACTAGTCTGCTTCTTACTGCTCCAAGACACCAATCTTCCTCCTAGAAATTGACAGGTGCCTGTTGTGCTTTTTCTATCTTCTTTGCAACCTGCAAAGTCTGCATCTGAATAGCCTGTCAGTAGAAAATCTCCATTCCTAGGGTACCAAAGGCCTAGATTAGGTGTGCTCTTTAGGTATCTCAAAATCCTTTTTACTGCAGTGTAATGAGATTCTTTAGGGCATGATTGGTATCTAGCACAGACACATGTTGCATACATAATGTCTGGTCTACTAGCAGTTAGATATAGAAGAGAGCTAATTATTCCTCTATACAAAGACTCATCTACAGGTTTACCTGCATCATCTTTGCATATAGGCATACTTGTTCCCATAGGAGTTCTCATGGTGGAGGATGATTACATACCATACTTCTTAATTAACTCCTTGGTGAACTTAAACCTGGGATATAGACAAGCCATCATCAGTCTATCTTACTTGAAGGCCTAAGAAGAACTTAAGTTCCCCCATGCTGCTCATTTCAAACTTCCCTTGCATAAGTTTAGCAAACTTCTTGCAAAGGTTGTTTTCTGTAGACCCAAATATTATGTCATCTACATAAATTTGGACTAAGATTATCTTACCTTTGGATTCCATTAGGAATAGAGTTTTGTCTATTTTCCCCCTTGAGAATTTGTTCTCAATAAGGAAAGTAGACAGGGTTTCATACCAAGCTCTTGGGGCTTGCTTTAACCCATATAAAGCTTTCCTAAGTCTATAAACATAATCAGGTTTAAGAGAATAAACAAAACCTGAGGGCTGCTCTACATAGACTTCTTCTTTTAGATTTCCATTTAAGAATGCTGATTTTACATCCATTTGGAATACCTTGAAGCCTTGATATGCTGCATATGCAAGGAACATCCTAATTGCTTCTAGTCTTGTTACTGGGGCAAATGTTTTATCAAAGTCAATACCATCTTCCTGCCTGTATCCTTTTGCAACAAGTCTTGCTTTGTTATTCACAATGATTCCATTCTCATCCAGTTTGTTCCTAAAGATCCACTTTATTCCAATAATGTTGTGGTCTTTTGGTTTAGGAACTAACTCCCAGACCTTGCACCTTCTGAACTGATTCAGCTCCTCTTGCATGGCATCAATCCAATGTGGGTCTAGAATAGCTTCTTCAAATTTCTTTGGCTCCTATTGAGATAGGAAGCCTTAGCAAAGCACTGTGTTCAAGTTCCTGCTTCTGGTTTGCACTCCATGTCTTAGGTCACCAATTATCTGATTTGTTGGATGATCCTTTAAGTGTTTAACTGCTGGAGGTAGATTATCTTCTGGTTGAAAACCTCCAGTCTCTTCAATATACTACACCTCTTTGTGTACATTTGTATCTAGAGAGTCCTGTACTCCCCCAGGACAGTAGCCACTATTTTCCACTTCCTGCTCTTCAGTTGTTTCTTCTGTAATGGTAAGTTTGTCCATTTTCTCATTAATACCTGTAAAACTGCATGAGCAAATCCTTTGATGATTTCTTTTTCAGAGCCACCAAAGATTACTTTAGGCCCATTTATGATTGGTAAGTACTCCTTCAACAATCCCTTTGTTCCAGTCATGTGCCTGGAACATCCACTGTCCAAGTACCATATAGGGGTATGGTGACTTGGACTCACCTACAATAAAGAATTACCTCTCTTTAGAACCCAAGTAAGTCTTGGGTCCTTGGTTCAAGTTAGCTTCATACTTAACAAATCTACCTGCATTTCTTCTAACAGGTAGATTGTTGTTCTTCCTGACACTAGTGTTGTGCAAGCAATCTATGGCATAATGACATGTCTTACTACAGCCCTAGCATTCATACTTGTTGTATCTATTTTTAGATACATTCTTAACAGTCTGGTTGACAACAAATCTTTTGTATTGTTCTGGTACTGTTGCAGCTACACCCACTGGTTTCTCACAAACATGGGGTTTATGAACATGGGCTGCCTTATTGACATAAGCACCCTTGTCATTCAGAACTTCAGTCTTACTATGACCATGAGTATTCTCAAGGTCAAACTTGTTAGAAGGCACTTGTACCTTTCTAAAAACTACAGGGACTTTAAAATTTAGTGGCTGGACTGAGGCTTTGCCCTTTCTCTTGAATTGGACAGCCCTGGTGTTACCTTTAAAGCCTATTCAAACCTTACCCTTTTGAGCCACAAACTCATCTATTAAGGGTAAAACTGATTTTGGCTTGGAATAACTAGCCACCAAATCTTTCTCCTTTTGAAGTCTAACTTCCAGAATTTTAATTAGATCATTTTTGTATGTGATTGTACCCATCTGAATAATAGTTATATTTTTCAGTTTGGCAACCTCATTCATTTTTTGATCCAACTCTTTCTCTAAACCAGATGCAGCTATCTTAAGATCTGCAATTTCCTTAGCCTGAGTTTTGGCCAGGTTTTTGCTTTTCTTTAGTGCTTGCAACAATTCCCATATTCATCTATCAGCTGATGAATATCTCCTTCAGACTCAGATCCATCCACATCACTTGATGCAGATGTAGTTGACTCTGTACCAGTACTACAATCTAGATTACTAGAAAAACATTGTACCTTACTAGGACCAGGCTGATCCTGGCACTTGTATTCTTCTGATACAGCCATCAGTCCCAAGCACTGATGGTCTTCTTGTTCATAGATAGAGCTCAGCAATTGCATAAACTCATCTTCTTCATCTGCTGCATATAGGCCAATGTATGCCTCAGCTTCAGATTAAGACTCTGAAGATGATTGGTCTGTCAAGCTCTTCTCCTTCTTAGTAACAAAGGATTTATCCTTCTTGCTCTTTTGTTGAGTCTTCCTTTTATCAGAAGACTCCTTTCTTTTGTCTTGACACTCAGCCACAACATGTCCAGGCTTATTACAATAGTAGCAAACAATCTTTGATGTTGTAGATTTGCTAGGCTTAGACATGCTCCTGTCCTTCCTTGATGACATCCTCTTTTAATAATAGTCATCCACAGGCTGAGATGTGGAGGGCCTTGATTTCCACTGCTTTTTCTTCAGGAATCTCTGAAACTGCCTTGTGAAGGCAGCAAAATCTTTATCTGAGTCACTGTTGTCTGAATTTTTATTGTCTGAGTTATCTGAAGTAATTTCAGCAATAATCTCAGGAGGTGATGGAGACATTCTCCTATTCTTCCTAGTGGCTTCCACCTTGAAGGCCACAGACTTTTCTTTATGCTCCCCTTTAGCACTTTTCTCTTCCTCTTTCCTAGCCATCAGTTGCATCTCATATGACAGCAATTTTCCAAACAAAGTTGGAGGAGAGATATCTGCAAGTTTGACCACTTCTCTAATGGCACAAATCTTAGTGTCCCAATCCTTTGTCAAGGATCTTAGAAATTTATCATTCAGTTCATATGTACTGAAGATCCTTCCATAGGACATCAGCTCATTTACTATTCTATAAAACTTCTTATAACACTCAGTTATACCATCTGACTTTCCTTGTCTGAAACTCTCATATTCCTGGTTCAGCATAGATTTTCTATCTTGTCTGACTTCTTCAGAACCCTCCATATAGACTATCAAAGTGTCCCATATTTCTTTGGAGGTCTTGCAGTGAATCAAATTTTGAAAGGTTGAATCATCTATGGCACTTACTATGATATTCTGGGCTCTTTTATCCATAGTTGTCAGGATGATCTCTTCCTTAGTCATCTCAGAAAAATCTTTAGGAGTTCTTTGATTTGCATCTAGAACAGACACCTTCATTGGAACATAAGTACCTTCCATTACAGTAATGTAGATCCTTGGATCAGAAGCCTCCATGAAAAGCCTGACCCTTTCTTTCCATATTCCAAAAATCTCTTTCCTGCATATGGGTAATTTCATAAAACCTAGTTCCTTATGATTTTCTCCTGAACCCATTTTCTTGATCTTGAATCTGCCTTAAGGATCTTACTCAGACTGTTAAGTCCTTCTTTGAGTAACCTCTCTCTGATACCACTTGATAGAATTAATTTCAAGATAACCCAAACACCTAGAGGGGGGTGAATAAGTTCTTTTCCTTTTTTACTTAAGGCAGAAAATTTTTCTAGATCTTAAAATAGAATCTAACTATTCTACAGTAATCAAAGCATAGAAATCACAATCACACACACATCACAGATTGCACACAGGTTTATAGTGGTTCCCCAAGGTTTGGGTACATCCACTTTCCCCCTTCACCTATCTAGCAGTGTGCTAGATTCGGTCTAACTTCTTCCTTCTTCTCAGATCCACAGATCTTACAGCTCAGAACCCTGAAAGGTTCCTACAACTCAGAACCCAATAAGGTTCCTACAACTCAGGCTAACAGCCCTACCTCAGCCTTGCCACAAGTGCTACAACTCAGAGAAAAATTTCTCCTACACTCAGGCTCAAAATCCCTACCACACAGAGATCTATATCTCCTACACTCAGCCTTTATAGGCTAACAACTCAGATCTATGAAAAGATCCTACAAAATTTTATAAGTGTTTAGATGGACTCTTACCCTTGTTGAGAGAGAAGGGATAAGAGGTTTCGTGATCAACTTCTTGATAAAACTGATGGCTGAAATCAACCTGTTCTTAGCTTTCTTCAAAGCTTCTTGAATCTGAACTCAGTAGGGTTGATCTCCTTTGAAGTTGACTGGCTGCCAGCTTCCTTCTTAGAATCCAGAAATAGGTCTGAATCCTTCTTAGCAGATAGTTCAAGATCTGGTTCTAAGGAGACTTGTAAATGTCTCCACCTTTACTTCAACAACTGAAGATCTCTCTCACTCTTCAGAACTTATGAAGTTTCTTCAGAATTCTTGCTTGAATTCTCCTTAGATCTTCTCACGAAAATCTTCTTTAGTGTGACGTGCACTTTCTTGATCAATGATCAATACTCAATAGTTGTGTCTGTTGTTATTGTTCTTCTATTTCCATTTGACAGAATCCATCTATATATATAGACTTCATCTATGGTAACCGGCTGATCCGGTTTCTAACCAACTTCTGACAAGTCTGACAGCTTCATTAAAGTTGTTGGAATGCACAGCTGTCAAGTCTCCAGTCAGTTCTTGAACCTTTATCTTTGTCAGCAAAGCGTTGAGACTGATTGTCATTATGTGTCGACACAAGTATATTAAGTGTCGACACAAGCTTTGGTGATGTCGACATAACACCTTTGGTGTCGACACAGCTTCTTTACAATGCATCTGTAGAATGTGTCGACACTTCCTCTTTGTGTCGACATAGACACTTCTTCACTACACAGCAATCAACATTGTTGAAACTCTGCTGAGTGTCGACACAAGTCCTGTGTGTCGATACAGTTGATATAGTCTCAGAATTTGTGTGTCGGCACTGCCTCCAGGTGTCGACACAGTTGTTGTCGACTAATACTCCTGTGTGCCGACACTGCCTCCCGGTGTCAACACAGTTGATGTCGACTAATACTCCTGTGTGTCGACACTGCCTCCCGGTGTCGACACAGTTGATGTCGACTAATAAATTCTGTGTGTCGACATAGTTGCTTTAGGTATCGACACAGCTTTTCCAAGTGTCGACACAGACTTACTTAAGTGTCGACACATGGACTTAGAAACTTTTTTCTGCATTTTAGCCAATACTTAACTTGCACATATAAACTCAAAATAACATCAAATACACCTTGATGTATATCATTGAGCTAAGTGAGGCTTCTCCAAATCAAGTACATATTTTCCAATGTACCCAACATGTACTCTCAGTCGGGAGATGATCATGCAGACCATCTGCGGTTGGTGTTGCATACCCTGCGGAGGAATAAACTGTATGCCAAGTTCTCAAAGTGTGAGTTCTGGCTATCATCAGTGGCTTTTCTGGGCCATGTGGTAAGTGGAGAGGGCATAACAGTAGATCCGGCAAAGATAAGTGTCATATGGGATTGGCCAGTATTATCTTCGGTGGCCGAGGTCAGGAGCTTTCTTGGCCTGGCAGGCTACTATCGACGGTTTGTGGAAAACTTCTCACGGATTGCTTTACATCTGACCACGTTGACGAGAAAAGATCAGAAGTTCGTGTGGACACCAGAGTGTGCGCGGGCTTTTGAAGAGTTGAAAAGTCGTTTGACCACGGCGCCTGTGTTGACGTCGCCATATGGTACTGATGGCTATGAGATCTACAACGATGCTTCAGGGAGCGGCTTAGGCTGCATTCTTCTGCAATTTGGTAAAGTGATTTCTTATGGCTCACGCCAACTAAAGGTGCATGAACGAAACTATCCCATCCACGACTTAGAGTTGGCGGAGGTAATCTTCGCGCTAAAGTTGTGGCGGCACTATCTTTATGGCGTTAAAGTCGATATCTATACAGATCACAAGAGCCTTAAGTATTTGTTAGATCAAAAAGATCTGAATATGCGACAACGGAGGTGGATGGAGTTCCTTGGGGACTACACTTTCGATATTCACTATACTTTCTGGAAGGGCAATGTGGTCGTTGATGCTTTGAGTCGGAGGACGCCAGTACGGGCAAACAAGTTGCAGAGACATGATGTGCGACTAATCCAGGAGATGGAAGCGTTAGAGATATCTTGTGTTGACAAGGATGCTACGGCCGACGCGTGCTTGAACTGGACGGAGGTACAATATGACCTTGCGGATAGAGTTCGGCGAGCAACAGAGCTTGATGAAAGTCTCCAACGCTATGCAAAGGATGGTCCTAGTTACCAATTCTCCTGGAATGATGGGTTGTTGCGAAAAGATGGTCGATTGTGCATCCCAAGTACAGGGAAGTTGAGGTACGAAACGCATTTTGCCAAGTACTCAATTCACCCTGGGAGCACAAACATGTACAGAGACATGAAAAAGTTGTTCTGGTGGCCTGGACTAAAGAAATACATAGCACGTTATGTGGCAGAATGTCACACTTGTGCTTTGGTAAAAGCGGAATGCCAGAAGCCGGGTGGTTTCTTGAAGTCGTTACCGATTCTGGAATGGAAGTTTGATGATATATCAATGGATTTCGTGCACGGGTTGCCGAGATCTCAGCATGGTCATGACTCGATCTGGGTAATTGTAGACCGGTTGACAAAAGTGGCTCACTTCCTTCCAAACAAGAGAGATGATTCAGTGGAAACCTTGGCTATACTCTATGTGGAACAGATTGTTTGACTGCACGGTGTTCCTCAGGGCATTATCAGTGATCGCGATGGGCGATTCACCTCAACTTATTGGAGGGTAATTCATCAAATGTTGGGTACAAAACTAGCATTTAGTACGGCTTTTCATCCCCAAACGGATGGCCAGACTGAGCGAACCAACAGGACGATGGAAGATATGCTTCGTATGTGCGCCCTAGATTTCGGTAAGAAATGGGAAGAGTAAATTTACTTGGTTGAATTTGCCTATAATAACAGCTACCAAGCGAGCATCGGTATGTCACCGTTTGAGGCTATATATGGTCGTAAATGTCGTACACCATTAGCTTGGGCGGAGGTAGGCGAATCCAAGCTGCATGGGCAAAAGGAAGTCGACGAAGCTACCTCGATTATATGCTCTATTCAGGAGAGGCTATTGATAGCCCAAGATCGACAAGCAAAGTACTACAACGCCAAGCATCGGAACGTGGAGTTTGCGGTGGGCGATTGAGTATACTTGAAGATTAAACCCTTCAAAGGCATATCTCGGATTCGGCTGAAAAAGCTAAGTCCGCGATACCTTGGCTCGTTTGAAGTGGTGGAGCGAGTTGGGGAAGCTGCTTATCGGCTAGATCTTTCATCGGAGTTGAGTGTACTGCATGATGTGTTCTACATCTCGGTACTGCGGAAAGCAGTCAAAGACCATGCTCAAGTGATTGAGAATGATCGGGTGCTGGTTGAGTATGGGCTAATGACAAAGGTTTGGCCCATTCGAATCGAGGATCGAGCCGAGAAACAATTGCGGAACAAAACGATCGGGATGGTCAAAGTCTGGTGGGACAATTGTGGACGAGAAGAGCTAATATGGGAGCGAGAGCAAAACATGCTGGCTGAGTTTCCCGAGTTATTTGTGTAATTGTTGGCTCGTGTGTATTTTGCTACAACATATATGTAAAAGTTATCACCTTTTGGGTCATGCACTTACATTTCCTTACTGTATCCAAATTTCGGGACGAAATTTATTGTAAGGAGGGGAGGGTTGTAACACCCCAAAAAGTTCTCAGGTCAAATTAAGGTTCAGGCTGGCTGACACGGCCTGGGACACGGGCGTGTCCCAGGGCGTGTCCAGGGTACACGGCCTGGGACACGGGCATATCCCAGGGCGTGTTCTTCTCTATCGACCCAGTCGGCGTTCGTTGAGTGGCGACACGTCCTGGGAAACGGGCGTGTCCCAGGGCGTGTCCTTCTCGGGTTGCGTTGAGTGGCGCTGAGTGAAGTGGTGTTGAGTGGCGTTGAGTGGTGACACGGTCGGGGGACATGGGCGTGTCCCAGGGCATGTCCCAGGGCGTGTCATGCCCAAATATTAGCCAGAATGTCCTGCGAAGGACACGGCCTGGAGGCCCAGCCGTGTCGATCTTGACACGGGCGTGTCAAAGTGTCACACGGGCGTGTCCAGTGCCCGTGTGTTTCTCGGGAAAATAATGATTTCTGTCTCGATGGGGGAACACGCCCCTCGACACGGGAATGCTAGGTGGTGACACGGGCATGTCCAGGGCATGTCGACACCCGTGTTCTGGTTCATTTTGAGTCGGTTCGTACACCGCTTGGGGGACACAGCCTGGGACACGGGCGTGTCACAGGCCGTGTCATGTCAAAAATAGAATTCTGGGCAGATCTTGGCAATCCAATTCTTGCTATTTGGATCCAATGTCCCTGGTCATTTCTTGCAGTGATAAGACTGAGGAGTAGCTTCTTATCTCATTCTTATCAAGAGAAAAAAAGAGAGAGAGCATGGAGGAAGGAGAAGATCAAGGCTTTGGTGGTGCTCCCGCGGTTTGATTCGCAATCTGAGGCTAGTTTAGTGGAGGCAAAGCTGCTGCAGTGCTTTCCAACCGGCCACATTTTCGATAGCTCCTAAGAGATCATCAAGGGTAACAATCTTCCTTCTTGGACATGTGAAGTCCTCCTTTATGCATAAGTAAGGAATCCTCTCCACCAAAAGGTGGAAAAGTGAGTGATTCCAGTGGGTGATAGTTGTTATCCCCAGCTTGAGTCTGCATTTAGACCCAGAAAAGTGTAGTACGGGATAGGCATGCTGTGTGAAGCCCATCTGGACAGGTTGGTCTGGATTGGTGATGTTGCATATCGCGCACCGGAGTAGACTCCGCATATAAACGTGTAGTTTGTGGGGTCAATGTGTTATGCCTGTGAAGGGAAGTAGCGGGAAGTACTGGAATTAGGAATTCCAGGAAAACACCCTTGTAACGCTTGTATTATATGTTATAAAAGACCAGTTTTATGGCACTGCATGAACTGCAAGGTTTGGGTGGAGTTTGGGTACAGATAGAGAGTTCTTCTAAACCCGCTTAGCGACCACAAAGGACGCCGACATTAACTCCCCTTTTGGATTGTGTAGCCAGTCCTTGGAGGACAGTATGGCTAGTGTGAGCTGCGAGCTCTTAAAAGGCCTCGTGCCGAACAGGAAAGGTGAAGCCGACCCGCATCTTTTATTCTATCTGCAAGTACAATGTGCTTGGTGATTGCAAGGCGATTTGAGCAATGGGGGGGGGGTGTGGATCTGTACCTGCGTTATGTTGACTTTACAAGGAAGTGCAAAGGCATTGGGCTTTCGTCAGTAGCATAATGAGAGCCTTAGGCCTGCACACCAGTAAGACTGAATGCTCAATGGTGTTGATCCCGATTCGCTGGTGTACCCAAAGGTGTGCCTGAGAGCACAGATCATCGGGATGGGTGGCCGACGGTCGTGATGGATTGATTGTGCGTGAGATTACAATATATATAAGCTGTCAATTGTTGTATTGCTCTGCAGGGAAGGAATGCCTCTGCCCCGGGAAAGGGGTAGGATTGTTATAAATTGGTCAGCTGAATGCTGATCGTTGCCTTGTTTGCCACCTTCTGGGTGGATTGTCTCTGTGCAGGTGCTGGAGAGCCGAGCGGAAAATGAAGGGTTGATGCCCTTTCTGCTGGTGCTGCTGTCGCCGCTCTTACTAATGCTACTAGCCCTCGAAGGCTAGCTTTTGTAGTTTCTGTTATTCATGTATGGCCGGCTTGTGCGTCGACGTATGTAATCCATACTGTTTAAAGAGGAACTGTAAGGCCTTAAGGCCGGACTGTAGTATTTGCTTTGCCCTCGTGTGAGTGGTTGTATATAAAGTTGATTTATATATATTTAGTGGATATTCCTGCGATGAGTTCAGCTACTTGTGTTCCTATTCTGCTAGCATGCTCTGTGTTAGGATGCGTTGATGGTATTAACTTGTAACCTCACCGTCTATTTGTAGCATATAGTGTGGGGCCCAGGCCGGACCTTCTATTATATGTTATTTAACGGGTGGAGTCATTACATGGTTATGACTAATGAAGAATCCAGTTAGGAACTTCCTGGTCAACAAAAGGTACATTCTCTGTCCAAGTCTTCTTCTAAGTCAGGCTATGAGACCAGCCCAGTTTCTGAGGCTCATCCATCAAGACATGAAGGAGATTCTGAATCTGAGGAAGATGTCAATTCTTTAATTAACAAATATGGTGTCCTTTTAAGTGCTTTCAGGAAAAGCAAGTTGCTGGCAAAGAAGCAAGCTAAGGAAATTTCCTCCCTTCAGCTTACTGCTTCCCAGCCACTTAATTCAGCTTCACTGCTTGATCAAAAAAATGAAAGAAATCAGTGAGCTGGAAATAATTTCCTTCATTCAGTTAGGCACCATAGAGTACCAGGAAAATAGAATAAGGGACCTGGAAGTGCTGCTGGAGAGAGAGAAGAGGATTGTGGATAGTTATTCAAAGCCAAGTTCAATGCTTCCCTTGATGGACACCTTCACTTCCCAAAAGGGTAAGAAGGGGTTGGGATTCAAGGGATCTACAAGAGTTTCCAATCCCCAAGGGAAGGGAAAAGCTCCAGCATAGCCACTGGCCTCCAAGTCTCCTATTCCATTTAAGAGAGTACTTCTACCTTCAAATAGGTATGACCAAGAAAGTATCTTTGGTCACTGGATGAATGGTAGATCCACCAAAGGGAACAAAGATGTTCACCACTATAGTGGGAGATATAGAAAGGGTGTAAGTGCCTTTAAGGCAACCCATGAGGAGATTCAAATGGCCCATCATGGACCATTTGTGTTTGGTGCACCTGCCCCAACACTCAAGAATAAGGCAGCTGCCTATTCTCAGGATCTCCAAACCCAAAATCAGACTAGGGGCAAGTTTGTCAGCAAGCCATACCTGGGCATATATGAGGCCATCAAGAGTATGTTTTCTTAAAAGAAGACTACTGTTGGTAGGGCTTAAGATATTCCAAGTACTTCTACTGCAAGACATATCACAAGTCAGACTGTGGCTGGAAGATACAAGAAAAAGGTTGTTGATATACCTTCTAGACTGAGAACTGCTGACATCACTACTACAAGACCAGCTCTTAAAAGAAGGTACAACATTTATGAGTGTTGGTGTTGTGGTAAAGTGGGCCACTATGCTATTGATTGCTGGCACAATACAAGTGTCCCAAGAGCAAGAGAGAGCCTACCTGTCAAAAGAGCTGTAGGTAGGCATGGTTATTATCAGACTAACATACACCTAGGACACAATAAGAATTGGGGTCCTAAGGTTAACTAACTTATGTCTTGCAGGTTAGTCCAAGTGGCCACACCCCTATATGGTACTTGGACAGTATTTGTTCCAGGTACATGACTAGAACAAGTAGCATGCTGAAAGAGTACACTCCAATAAAAAATGGACTCAAATTCATCTTTGGTGCTTCAGATAGAGGATTGACTAAAGGGTATGGTAAGATAATAAATGGCATAATCACTATCACACAGGTAGCTTATGTGAAAGGTTTGCAACACAACCCAATAAGCATAAGCCAACTATGTGATTTTGGCTATGACATTTCATTCCTCAAGGATGAGTGGCAAATTAGGAGGTCAAGTGTAAGACCCCCCTCCCGAAACACAAGACACGGCACGAGAGGGGTCTTATGCCTAAAACAGCCGCCTTGCGGTAACACTAACACTCGGGTCAGCCTGTACCACAAGACGCCTATCCTGCCGGCTTCAACCAATATCAACATACAAATGCCAACCCAACCATAATAATAAAAGAAGTCAACCCACATCAAGCATAAGTCCATAAGTACAGCAAAAGAGAAGCTAAACAAGCTTCTACATAATAAGAGTACGTAAATAGAATTGCCCCGAAGGGCTACAACAAAATCTCTCTCACTCACATCTGTAACCGACGGTAGCGATGGTACCGTCCCCTCAGGACCTGTCGTCCTGGCCTGGCTGTCCAGCTGCATAGCCTGCTGCTCCACCTATGGGGTTTCCTCCTAAAAAGGAAGACGTAGCAACCATTAGTCATAAAGACTAAGTGGCTTCACATCCGCTCCCCCAGCGACTCCTCGACACCGGGAGGAGAAAGGAACAGGTACAATATATATAAAACAGTAGTACAAGCAGGTGAAGTAAGCATACAAATCATAGGTAGCAATAAAAGTAGTGTATAAATGAACAAGCTCTTATTCTACAATTCTACCATCTACAGCAGCAAGAGAGTATAATGTTATAACAGTAAGTAACTCAACTTATATGAATGCCCATACAAGCATATAAGTTGAGGGTCGTTCAGCAATAAGTAACTCATCGTATAGGAGTGCCCATACAAACTTATACGATGAGGGTCTTGTGTATGTAATGAAGTGCAATGCTTTGTATGCAATGCAATGACACACCCATGATCAAGCACATGCAATCGTTATGTCGACACAGACTTATAGTTCCCACTATTATAGCAGGTAGCTAACCTCTCAGGCGTCAACCGTCGTGGCCAAACGGTGATAGTAGAGCGTGCATCTCCACTACTAGGCTGGTCTCCACACTACCTGGCCTAGGCCTCCGTACGCCTCAACGTTAAGAACACAACAGCGGAGCTCACATGCGTACTACGGCTCAGCGGGTTCTCTTGGGTAAATTAGCACCAAGATCCTAGCCCCGAACTGGCCTATGCGTGACACGGAAGGAGCCTCGGAAATGAACACGAGGACCAAGCTCAACCGTTCACTTGGCACGGAAGGAGCCTCGGGACGTGAACACCGAGGACCAAGCCCAACCGTCCAAGGTCTAGCTGTCAACTCCCATCGGTGTGATGATTGGCGAGCCCGTAGACCTGCCACACTATCCTTAACCCGAGATTACGACACCACGTGTCGACTCACACCACATGCAATTTCACAATATTGTGGCATGGAAGGAGCCTCGGGACGTGAACACCGAGGACCAAGCCCAACCATCCATCAAATGCGGAAGGAGCCTCGGGACGTGAATACCGAGGGCCAAGCCCAACCGTCCAACTTTACCCATCTCAATCTCATTCCAACTAGTGACGGTCAACACCGCACTTGTTACTTCTACAATGCTACCCGTAGGGAGACGACACTCTAAGCATTGGATTACTAATTCCCTTTTATTCATTCAACATACATCATGACCATAGTTAAATCATTTATACATCTAACAATTTATAACTACCCACTTATATCAGGCTCTTTCCTTCAATTAAGCTTGTCCATAACTCGTTATACGAATTCAGATTTATAACCTCAATTTATCATATCACTATGATGATTAGGTAGAAAGAGTTCACCCAAGCCTCGAGTTGGATCACAACATTAAATTCCACCAAATTGCATTCCACGTTACACAGCCCAGAATTTAGGTGCAGCCTTAATCCGGGTAGCAACTTCGACCAAGGATTACCGAGGCTACAGAAATCCGACGAGTGCGTGTAACCACTTGTTGGAAAGATAATTTCAAGGGCTACAACTTTTGTGTTTAGTAGAAAGCCCAGATTTGATCGCATCACACCAGAAATTCACTCGAAGCCTGCTGCGTACAGGATACAGATTTCCTGGATGGAATTTCCCCCAATCGCAGCAGATTCAAACTGACTTTCCTGTGGCTATATGTATTGCCTTGAAACGTGCAACCACTCGTTGGAAAGATAATTTTTAGGGCTAAGACTTTCACGCTGAGTCGAAAACCCAGATCTGGCCAGAACACCCCTGAAATTGGCCACGAAAATCGTTGCGTGCAGAAATCAGATTTCTGCACGCATCTTAAGGTGAGATGAACGGCATCCGTTCATCATCCTCCTTGCACCAATCTCCCAAAAACTCCTCCAGAAAATCATCCACCCTTATTCACCCTCACGAAGCCATATTTCTCCACGAATCCCTCTCTCACCTTCACTTTGAATGATGAGGAGGGTGAAGACACCTAAACCTAGATTTACAAATCTAGGCATGGCTTCCCTAGGAAATCATCTCCTCACCATCAAGACTCTATGGAGTCGATATCTCTCCTAGAATATAACTACAGATCTAGCACCAAGGGATAGGGGAGGAAGCTCACCTCATTTCCAGCGGTACCATCATTCCTGGCCATGGATCTAATCATCCTTCTTTGCGGCATCTCTTGCTTGGTGCTGTTGTTCTTCACAGCAAGGAAGGAGAGAGAGAGAGAGAGAGAGAGAGAGAGAGAGAGAGAGAGGCCGCCTCCAGGAGCTCCGACGGCTTTCCTCGGCTCGGTTGGTTTCGCGAGGTCCGCGATGACGGCAATATTGATCGGCAAGGATGGCTAGGGTTCCACTTTATCTTCTCTTATAAACCGATGTATTAGGTTAAATCCCTTCTGCAACATGTCACCCTCTGATTAGACCGCCCAAATTAGGTCTTACTTGAAATGACCGATCCAAGGAACCATCCAGCATGAATCCCGAAGTCCGGTTCGGTCCGCCTGTACAAGCCGGCGAATCTACCTTGGAGAAGAAAACGCACAAGTCAAATTCGACGGGAATCAATTGTCATTCTCGACGATCGGTGAGAATCGCCGAGCATTCTCGACGAATTCGTCGGGTATCAACAATGATACCCGACGAATTTCACTTAGCCAACTTATCGGAAATCCTGGCGTTGAGTGCGTTGAGTATCAGTCCGCGATACTCGACGATCGGTGGGTATCACCGGGCATTCTCGACGATCGGCGAGAATCGCCGGGAATTCTCGATGAATTCGTCGGGTATCAACAATGATACCCGAAAAATTTCACTTAGCCAACTTATCAGAAATCCTGGCATTGAGTGCGTTGAGTATCAGTCAGCGATACTCGACGATCGGTGGGTATCACCGGGCATTCTCGACGATTGGCGAGATTCGCCGGGCATTCTCGACGAATTCGTCGGGTATCAACAATGATACCCGGCGAATTTCACTTAGCCAACTTATCGGAAATCCTGGCGTTGAGTGCGTTGAGTATCAGTCAGCGATACTCGACGATCGGTGGGTATCACTGGGCATTCTCGACGATCGGCGAGAATCCCCCGGCATTCTCGACGAATTCGTCGGGTATCAACAATGATACCCGATGAATTTCACTTAGTCCATTTCCTTTCGATCCGTTGGGTATCACTCAACCCTACACTCCATTCAACGCACTTGACACCTTTTGCCAGTGCACCCCGAGCCCGAGTCAAGTCTCTTAACTCAGAACTCGTGCGAGGGGCTTAGCGCGAATTGGGACGTTATATCAAGTGACCAAGGGGTCATCTTGACAGGCATTTGGAGAGGAAATATCTATTGTCTTAATTTTGTATGTGAAAGTAAGGACTCTCCTATATGCCTAATTGCAAATAAAAAAGTCTCATATTGTGTACAATAGCATAAGAGACTGGCTCATCTGAACTACAAGACCATAGACAAACTTTTTAGTGAAGATTTAGTTAGAAATGTCCCCAAGTTAAAATGCACTAAGGAGGGTATCTGCTCTGCATGCCAAAAGGGCAAACAGACCAAGACCTCCTTCAAGAGCATTGGGGTCAAAGACTCAGTGAGGTGACTATACATCCTGTATGTAGACTTGTTTGGTACTATGCCAGTTTAAATTCTAGGTAGGAAAGTCTACACCCTTGTGATTGTTGATGATTTTTCCAGATTTGCTTGGGTGTTCTTTCTTAGGAAGAAATCTGTAACCTGTGATGTCTTCAATATATTTATCAAGCAAATTCAGAATGAACTTGACAGTACTGCGGTCAAAATTAGAAGTGACCATGGGAATGAATTTTAGCCTGAATGTATGACAAGGTTCTGTGAAGAGCAAGGGATTCACCAAGAATTCTCCTCTCCTAGAACACCCCAGCAAAAGAAGATTGTTGAGAGGAAGAACAGAACTCTCATAGAGGCTGGTAAGATCTTGTTAAGTGACACATCTCTCCCAGAATATTTCTTGGCTGAGGCAGTAAACACTGTATGTCATGTCCTTAATAGGGCTTCTATCACTAAAAGACACAAGAAGACTCCCTATGAGATCTTGAAAGGCAGAAAACCAAACTTATCCTACTTCAGGATTTTGTGTAGCAGTGTTATGTACTGAACAATGGAAATTCCTATGTGACTAAGTTTGTTGTCAAGTCCTATGACGGGATCTATGTTTGGTACAACAACAATAGTAGGGCATATAAAATCTACAGCTTAATGAGTCAAGTTGTAGAAGAGTCAGTTCATGTTCTCTTTGATGAATCAAACATGATTAACAGTGAGTTGTCTTGCTCTTCTTCTAGTTCTGCAGGCATAGAGAAGGTGATGGACAAGCTTACCATCAAGGAAGATGATCCAGTAGTCCAAGATAAGAGAAAGGATGTGTGCTGCCTAGAGGGAGCTTAAGACTCACAAGTTGAGGATGAAGAACAGCTAGCTAAAGACAAAGAAGAACAATAAGCTGAAGTTAGATTGCCTTCAGCTGTCAGGAATCTAAGGGATCATCCAGCACACAAAATCATTGGTGAGGCAAGCCAAGGAGTACCGACCAGAAGTAAGAGTATCAACACAACACTCTACTCAAGTTTCCTGTCACAAGTAGAGCCCAAGAAATTTGAAGAGGCCAACATAGACCAATTCTGGATTGGAGCTATGCAAGAGGAACTGAACCATTTCAAAAGATGTAAAGTCTAGAAGCTGGTTCCCAGACCAAAAGGACATAATGTCATTGGAGTTAAGTGGATCTATAAAAAAAACTTGATTAAAATGACATTATAGTGAAGAACTAGGCTAGACTAGTTGCTAAAGGATACATGCAAGAAGAAGGGATCGATTTTGATCAGACATTTGCCCCAGTAGCCAGATTGGAAGCAATAAGACTCTTCCTTGCATATGCTGCATTCCAAGGTTTCAAAGTCTACCAGATGGATATGAAGTCAGCCTTCCTGAATGGGGACTTAAAAGAGGAAGTGTATGTAGAACAACCTCTAGGTTTTATTGACTCTAACTCTCCTGACTTTGTTTATAGACTTAGGAAAGCTCTATATGGGTTAAGAAAGCCCCTAGAGCATGGTATGAGACTATGTTTAGTTTCCTCATTGAGAACAAATTCTCAAGGGGAAAAATAGATATGACCCTATTCCTAAGGGAATCTAAAGGCAAGATCATCCTAGTCCAGATATATGTTAATGACATTATCTTTGGATCTACTTATGATAACCTTTATAGGAAGTTTGCTAAACTTATGTAAGGAAAGTTTAAGATGAGTTATATGGATGAGCTCAAGTTCTTCTTGGGACTCCAAGTTAGACAGACTGATGATGGCTTGTCCATATCCCAGTCCAAAGTCACTAGGGAGTTGATTAAGAAATATGGAATGGAGAATGCCTCCACCTTGAAAACTCCCATGGGGTCAAGTATGCCTTAAAAAAAGATGAAACAGGGAAAACTGTTAATGAAACTTTGTGTAGAGGGATAATTGGCTCCCATTTATACCTCACTGCTAGTAGGCCTGATATCATGTATGCTACATGTGTCTGTACTAGGTATCATGTCTGTCCTAAAGAATCTTACTACTCGCTGATATTATTAGTTGTCTACCTAAATCACCTAGAGGGGGTGAATAGGTGAGGTCTGCGTCTTTTTGCAGAATAAAAAATTTAACGAACGATGCACAGAAAATAAGTATGCAAATACAGAGAACACTAAATCTATAGTGGTTCCCCAATCTTGGGTACGTCCACTCTCCACCTCACCGATCTAGCAATACACTAGACTCGGCTACTTCACTATTTCCTCGGATTGAAAATCAATCCTACAACTCGGAGCAATGCCCCTACAACTCGATCCACAAAAATGGATCGAAACTCGGAAGAAAACCTTCCTACAAACTCGGAGACAAAATATCCTACAAGAATAAAGATTTTGTAAATGAAAATTATACAAACTGAATATCTCAGATTTAGAATCTTTAGACTTTCTTCTTCCTTGAACTTTGAAGCTTTCTCAGAAAATGATTGAAGAAGACAAGCCGAACTTTTCTGGATCTGAAAACCTAGATAAGCACGATCAAGATGAAGATCTGTGAGAATACGAATGCCTTGATCTGTTGATCTAATCTTGCTCTGAATCACAGAAATCGAAGAAGTGTGGCGGCGAGATCGACGATGAAGAGTGGCAGCGGCTTCCCGATTTAGAATGTTTGACGATTCAAAAAACTTGTATTTCTCGGAATATTCTTCTGATACGCTTCTTAGGGTTAGTCGAAATGATTTGACCTTTTATAGGAATAGGTTAACTATCATAATCATAAAGACATAACACGTGGACCAATAATCATGGAGATTAATTTGAAATCTGGTCCCGTCAGACTTAACGAATTTTTCAGAGAAAATTTTCTGCATTACTCGAGTGGAATATGACTACTCAAGTAATAACTTAGACTTCTCAAGAAAAGAGAGCAGAGTTCTCGAGAACAATCCTTAGAGAAAAATCTGGAAATAAATTCTGGCTACTCGAGTAATAGAATTGACTTCTCGAGAAGTAGTTGGACTTCTTGAGTACAAGGGCTTCACTACTCGAGAACTAGATAAACAACTCGAGTACTTGACTTCTGTTACTCGAGATAAAGACTTGAACTACTCGAGTAATCATATTAACTACTCGAGTACTTAACTTAGAAAATTTATGGACTAGACTTTATATGATAACTCGAGAACAAGAAGAGATTTACTCGAGTGAAACTTGGCTTCTCGAGAACGAACAGAAAGACTTCTCGAGATCTATTTCAGTTACTCGAGTGTTAGAATTAGCTTACTCAAGAACTCTCTAAACTCCTACTCGAGTACTTAAGTTATTACTCGAGTGAAACACTTAGAAAAATTCTGTACTTCGAGAATTTTCTTTCTTTAAGGAATTCAGCAACTAGTCTTTCTCCTATTCCTTTAGTGCTTGAAAATGAAGTGTATCCTAATAGAAAGGCTACACATGAGTCAACACCATGGATAACACAATGAGGGATTACATTATATGATCTTGTGTTTGGTGACTCATTGTAAGACCCCCCTCCCGGAACACAAAACACAGTACGAGAGGGGTCTTATGCCCAGAACAGCTGCCTTGCAGTAACACTAACACTCAGGTCAGCCTGTACCACAAGACGCCTATCCTGCCAGCTACAACTAATATCAACACGTAAATGTCAACCCAACCATAATAATATAAAGAAGTCAATCCACACTAAGCATGAGTCCATAAGTACAGCAAAAGAGAAGCTAAACAAGCTTCTACATAATAAGAGTACGTAAATAGAATTGCCCCGAAGGGCTACAACAAAATCTCTCTCACTCACATCTGTAACCGACGGTAGCGACGGTACCGTCCCCTCAGGCCCTATCGTCCTGGCCTGGCTGTCCAGCTGCATAGCCTGCTGCTTTACCTGCTGGGTTTTCTCCTAAAAAGGGAGACGTAGCAACCGTTAGTCATAAAGACTAAGTGGCTTCACATCCGCTCCACCGGCGACTCCTCGGCACCGGGCGAAGAAAGGAATAGGTACAATATATAAAACAGTAGTACAAGCAGGTGAAGTAAGTATACCAGTCATAAGTAGCAATATAAGTAGTGTATAAATGAACAACCTCTTAATCTACAGCAGTAAGAGAGTATAATGTTATAACAGTAAGTAACTCAACTTATATGGATGTCCATACAAGCATATAAGTTGAGGGTCGTTCGGTAGTAAGTAACTCATCGTATAGGAGTGTCCATACAAACTTATACGATGAGGGTCTTGTGTATGTAATGAAGTGCAATGCTATGTATGCAATGCAATGACACACCCATGATCAAGCACATGAAACCGCTATGTCGACACAGACTTATAGTTCCCACTATTCGAGCAGGTAGCTAACCTCTCAGGCGTCAACCATCGTGGCAAAACGGTGACAATAGAGCGGGCATCTCCACTACTAGGCTGGTCTCCACACTACCTGGCCTAGGCCTCCGTATGCCTCAACGCTAAGAACACAATAGCGGAGCTCACATGCGTACTACGGCTCAGCGGGTTCTCCTGGGTAAATGTGCACCAAGATCCTAGCCCCGAACTGGCCTATGCGTGACACGGAAGGAGCACCAGAAGTGAGTACGAGGACCACGCCCAACCGTTCACTTGGCACGGAAGGAGCCTCAGGACGTGAACACCGAGGACCAAGCCCAACCGTCCAAGGTCTAACTGTCAACTCCCATCGGTGTGACGATTTGCAAGCCCGTAGACCTGCCACACTATCCTTAACCCGGGATTACGATACCACATATCGACTCACACTACATGCAATTCCACAAAATCGTGGCATGGAAGGAGCCTCGGGACGTGAACACCGAGGACCAAGCCAAACCATCCATCAAATACGGAAGGAGCCTCGGGACGTGAACACCGAGGGCTAAGCCCAACCGTCCAACTTTACTCATCTCAACCTCATTCCAACTAGTGACGGTCAACACCGCACTTGTTACTTCCACAATGCTACCCGTAGGGAGACGAAACTCTAAGCATTGGATTACTAATTCCCTTCTATCCATTCAACATACATCATGGCCATAGTTAAATCATTTATACATCTACCAATTTATATCTACCCATTTTATCAGGCTCTTTCCTTCAATTAAGCTTGCCCACAACTCATTATACGAATTAAGATTTATAACCTCAACTTACCGTATCACAATGATGATTATGTCAAAAGGGTTCACCCAAGCCTCGAGTTGGATCGCAACATTAAATTCCACCAAATCGCACTCTCCACATTACACAGCCCAGAATTTAGGTGCAGCCTTAATCCGGTCAGAAACTCCGACCAAGGATTCCCGAGGATATAGAAATCCGGCGAGTGTGTGTAACCACTCGTTGGAAAGATAATTCCAAGGGCTACAAATTTTTTGTTTAGTCGAAAGCCCAGATCTGGCCAGAACACCCCCGAAATTGTCCACGAAGATCGCTGCGTGCAGAAATCAGATTTCTACACGCATCTTAAGGCGAGATGAACGGCATCCGTTCATCTTCCTCCTTGCACCGATCTCCCAAAAACTCCTCTAGAAATTTGTCCACCCTTATTCACCCTCACAAAGCCATATTTCTCCACGAATCCCTCTCTCATCTTCACTTGAACGATGAGGAGGATGAAGATACCTAAACCTAGGATGAAGCCCATAACCCACAGGTCGGAGGATCGAAACCTCCCTCTGATACCATTTGTAAGACCCCCCCCCCCCTCCCAGAACACAAAATACGGCACGAGAGGAATCTTATGCCCATAAAAGCCATCTTGCGGTAACACTAACACTCAGGTCAACCTGTACCACAAGACGCCTATCCTGCCGGCTACAACTAATATCAACACGTAAATGCCAACCCAACCATAATAATATAAAGAAGTCAATCCACACTAAGCATGAGTCCATAAGTACAGCAAAAGAGAAGCTAAACAAGCTTCTACATAATCAGAGTACGTAAATAGAATTGCCCCGAAGGGCTACAACAAAATCTCTCTCACTCACATCTGTAACCGACGATAGCGACGGTACCGTCCCCTCAGGCCCTGACGTCCTGGCCTGGCTGTCCAACTGCATAGCCTGCTGCTCCACCTGCGAGGTTTCCTCCTAAAAAGGGAGACGTAGAAACCGTTAGTCATAAAGACTAAGTGGCTTCACATCCGCTCCCCCGGCGACTCCTCGGCACCGGGCGGAGAAAGGAACAGGTACAATATATAAAATAATAGTACAAGCAGGTGAAGTAAGTATACAAGTCATAAGTAGCAATATAAGTAGTGTATAAATGAACAACCTCTTAATCTACAGCAGTAAGAGAGTATAATGTTATAAAAGTAAGTAACTCAACTTATATGGATGCCCATATAAGCATATAAGTTGAGGGTCGTTCAGCAGTAAGTAACTCATCGTATAGGAGTGCCCATACAAACTTATACGATGAGGGTCTTGTGTATGTAATGAAGTGCAATGTTATGTATGCAATGCAATGACACACCCATGATCAAGCACATATAACTGCTATATCGACACAGACTTATAGTTCCCACTATTCGAGCAGGTAGTTAACCTCTCAGGCATCAACCATCGTGGCCAAACAGTGACAGTAGAGCGGGAATCTCCACTACTAGGCTGGTCTCCACACTACCTGGCCTAGGCCTCCGTACTCCTCAATGTTAAGAACACAATAGCGGAGCTCACATGCGTACTACAGCTCAGTGGGTTCTTCTGGGTAAATGTGCACCAAGATCCTAGCCCCGAACTGGCCTATGCGTGACACGGAAGGAGCCCCGGAAGTGAGCACGAGGACCAAGCCCAACCGTTCACTTGCCATGGAAGGAGCCTCGGGACGTAAACACCGAGGACCAAGCCCAACCGTCCAAGGTCTAACTGTCAACTCCCATCGGTATGACAATTGGCGAGCCCGTAGACCTGCCACACTATCCTTAACCCGGGATTACGACACCACGTGTCGACTCACACAACGTGCAATTCCACAAAATCATGGCATGGAAGGAGCCTCAGGACATGAACACCGAGGACTAAGTTCAACCATCCATCAAATACGGAAGGAGCCTCGGGACGTGAACACCGAGGGCTAAGCCCAACCGTCCAACTTTACTCATCTCAACCTCATTCCAACTAGTGACGGTCAACACCGCACTTGTTACTTCCACAATGCTACCCGTAGGGAGACGACACTCTAAGCATTGGATTACTAATTTCCTTCTATCCATTCAACATACATCATGGTCATAGTTAAATCATTTATACATTTACCAATTTATATCTACCCATTTTATCAGACTCTTTCCTTCAATTAAGCTTGCCCACAACTCGTTATACGAATTCAGATTTATAACCTCAACTTACCGTATCACTATGATGATTATGTCAAAAGGGTTCACCCAAGTCTCGAGTTGGATCGCAACATTAAATTCCACCAAATCGCACTCCACATTACATAGCCCAGAATTTAGGTGCAGCCTTAATCCGGTCAGAAACTCCGACCAAGGATTCTCGAGGCTACAGAAATCCGGCGAGTGCGTTTAACCACTCGTTGGAAAGATAATTTCAAGGGCTACAACTTTTGTGTTTAGTCGAAAGCCCAGATCTGGCCAGAACACCCCCGAAATTGGCCACGAAGATCGCTGCATGCAGAAATCAGATTTCTGCATGCATCTTAAGGCGAGATGAACGGCATCCGTTCATCTTCCTCCTTGCACCGATCTCCCAAAAACTCCTCCAGAAATTCGTCCACCCTTATTCACCCTCACAAAGCCATATTTCTCCACGAATCCCTCTCTCATCTTCACTTGAACGATGAGGAGGATGAAGACACCTAAACCTAGATTAACAAATCTAGGCATGGCTTTCCCTAGGAAATCATCTCCTCACCATCAAGACTCTATGGAGTCGATATCTCTCCTAGAATATAACTACAGATCTAGCACCAAGGGAGAGGGGAGGAAGCTCACCTCATTTCCAGCGGTACTACCATTTCCGGCCATGGATCTAGTCATCCTCCTCCGTGGCATCAGTTGTTATTGTTCTTCACGACAAAGGAAGGAGAGAGAGAGAGAGAGAAGGCCGCCTCCAGGAGCTCCGACGGCTTCCCTCGGCTCTGTCGGTTTCACGAGGTCCGCAATGATGGCAAGGTCGATCGGCAAAATGGTTAGGGTTCGGCTTTATCTTCCCTTATAAACCGATGTATTAGGTTAAATCCCTTCTGCCACATGTCAACGCCCCATTGGACCGCCCCTAGTGGGTCATATTGAAGTGACCCGGTCCAAGGTAGCCAAGCCGTAGCCAGCCCGATCCGGTTCAGTCCGCACGCATAGAACAACGGAAACTAGGAAAACTATCCAAGGAAAAATCGGCGGGTATCATCCTGATACTCGTCGATCGGCGTGCATAGATACTGATACCCGTCGATCGGCGTGCATCAACTTCCATTCTCGTCGATTTTCACTTAATTTAATTCTCAATCTGCAGTTCTGAATCCGGCGAGTATCGACCACCGATACCTGTCAAATCGACGAGTATCATTCCCGATACCCGTCGATCGGCGAGTATCATTCCCGATACCCGTCGATCGGCGTGCATCAACTTCCATTCTCGTCGATTTTCACTTGACCTAATTCTCAATCTACAGCTCTGAATCCGGCGGGTATCAACCACCGATACTTGTCGAATCGGCGAGTATCATTCCTGATACCCGTCGATCGGCGTACATAGCTTCCGATACCCGGCGATCGGTGAGTATGACCGGGTATTCTCGACGAATTCATCGGATATCACTCAACCCATCACTCTGATCAACACACTTGACACCTTTTGCCAGTGCGCCCCGAGCCCGAGTCAAGTCTCTTGACTCAAAACTCGTGCGAGGGGCCTAGCGTGAATTGGGACGTTACACTCATTGTAGACAGACATTGGTCTACACTTGGCAATTAAATCCTGCAAACATATAGCTCAAACAAAACATCAAATACAACTTAATTCATCTTTGTTTAAGGGTGACTTCATGCAAATCTAGGTGATTGTGGATATAATACCCAACAATCTCCCCCTATTTGTAAAAGTCAGAACCCTCTACACTAAGGTGAACTATATCAAGATAATCAAATAAAGGAATAGATAACACAGTGATAATGAGAATAAAATGCTAAAAATTAAGAGACAATCAGATCATCAAAATTAAAGATTTATATTTATATAGAATAGTCCATGAGATCCAATTCTACATATTCTCAAAACACAATCTGGATCACTTTTCATTCCTTGCTCTGTTATTGTTGTTGTTGTTTTCTATCTTTCTTCTCTTGTTGTCTTCATTGATAGCTAGCTGAAGGGTTTAGTAAAATACTTTGGTGGTCTAAAGGAGCATTTGGATTGTTCCTTTCATACTCTCTATCATAAATTCTTCTTTTGGTTAAGGATTTCTCATGTAGTTCCCATTCAGAGGAGCTATAATGATTGGTCCTGCTTTCATTGTAGTCTATAACTAACTTGAGAGTATCAAGGATTAAGGCTTTGGAAGTAGGGCTCCAAATCTCAGCAAATTCTTGTGTCGTTCTCTTTTCAGCTTCTGGATTAGGGATGGACTTGCTTGCAGATGCTCCATCACCATACTTTCTTTTCTTAGGAATATGAATTTTAGGAGGTGCTTGATGAAGTATATCTGCTTGATCAGTTTCCCAACCTGAGCATAAGTATCTGGAGGTGGTGCTTCTGAGCCTTCAAGTCTTGGAGAAAAGGTTGGTTTTTGAACTGGAGGATGCTGAGCATTGGGATTGAGATGATGGGGAATCACATTTGGATCAACTTTAAAATCAAGAAAAATTTGATTGTGCATCCACACAGTTATATCATAAGTATGAAACTTTACACCATCAATCTGATTTTGGACATCAATATGAATTTCCTTCAACTTTCCTTCCCAGAGAGTTTTCCTGTTTGCATCTGATTTTTCTAAGTACTCTTTGACTAAAGTCTCCCCCTTTCTGACTTCTATAGATAGGGTTTCTATAGCAGATTCTTTGAAAGTACCAACTTCTTCACAGATCTTGAAAGTATGTTCTTGGGCTTTCTTCTCTAACTGGATCTGATTATTAGCAAGAGTTACTGACTGGTCCATCACCTGGCCTGTAACATCCCATTTCCGGCTAGACCCCTAGGAGTCAGATTTGTCGTGACGGAACCCTAGGAAGCCCAAAATTGGAAATAAAGCGACCAGTATTGCGGGTCACGGGTTGGTCACGCCCGTGACCGGCCCGTCACGCCCGTGACCTGGGCGTGTCTACTTCGACGATCGTCGATCTCCACGAGACGATCGTCGAACGCGCTGTCTGGGCATGTCACGCCCGTGACCAAGATGTCACGCCCGTGACTTGGGCGTGACTACTTCGACGATCGTCGATCTCCACGAGACGATCGTCGATCGTGCTGACGGGGCATGTCACGCCCGTGACCAAGGTGTCACGCCCGTGACCTAGGGCGTGACCCCATCGACGATCGTCGATCTCAATTCGACGATCGTCGACCTCGAAATCTGCTGTTCGGGCCTGTCACGCCCGTGACCCAAGATGTCACGCCCGTGACCATCCATCGACGATCGTCGATCTCAGTTCGACGATCGTCGAACCCAGAATGGGCTACCCGGGCCTGTCACGCCCGTGACCTATGTGTCACGCCCGTGACATTGGCCGAAACGACAGTTCAGGCCCGAAATAATTCTAACGCGCGTGGAAATAAATGTTGGCTTGGGAAGTTACATCAGGAGTAATTTCAGGCCGTTTTCCTTCTGTAAATAAATAATAAATAAGGAAAGGGTGGTCCAATAGAAAACCGCCAGCTGGATACACCGGTTCAGTTTTCCACCGTTTCTTATCCCTTCACCGTAACCGAAACGTTAAGACATAATGGCGGTTACCATTTCATCTTCCCACTTCCTGAGTTATAAAAGCCCACTTAGGGAAAGAGGAGAGGTTTACACGCTCAAGCAAACGAAGCAGATCCTTGTTCTTGCTGTAAAGAGGAGTTCAGCAACGCCACCACCGCGCCATGGCACCTCGTCGCTCTTTTCGCCTCCAAACCGCGAACAAGGTCCTCCTCTGCTCCTTCTCTTTCATGGGTAGATCTTAGGATTCTTAGGAAGGAGATTCGCGCTCAACAGAGCCGGATCCATCTCTCGTTTTCATGGAAAAACCATGAAAAAGATATTTCGAGTTCGCCGGAAACCGCCACCTCCGGCGGCCAAACCACCGCCGACCGCTAGCCATCGCCTCAACGGAGGTGGTGGTGGTGGTGGCTGGCCAGGGAAGTGACCGGACGGCCGACAACGGATCACGGAATGCTTACAGGAAAAATGATTTTTCCTGTGTCTGGTTTTCGGGTTCATGAAGATGATGAACAGTAGATTATATTATAATACATAGATTATTATATATTACTTAATGGAAAAATAGGTTATTTGGATATATGTTGAGGCTGCAAAACGAGGCACTTAGAGGCCGATTTAGGAGAAATGACCAGACACAAAAGTTGTAGCCCTCTGGGTCTACTTTAATATAAAATTAATTTTATTCAATTTGGGTGAGTGGTTTGACCACAGCACTCATTTTGGTGGGATCAAGACCTAGGCTAACCAGAAATTGAATTGGTTGCCCACGGTTCATAACAGGTCCAAATGACTTGAAATTTGGACTGGAGGTCTATAATATGTATATCGAGAGGCTGTCCAAAAATGAGAATTTTTGGAGAACTTTTGCCTAAAGTTTTTGTAAAAATTTAATAAACAATATAAAATTAATTAGAAGATGAAATTAAGTCCAAACTCCCCCAAATTTTGGGTGGTGGTCCCTGGCATCAATATTAAGATCTGTACAAAATTTCAACTCGAATGGTCGAGTTTTAAATAGGGAAGTATCAAGTCCTAGATAGGTCTTGGCGAGGGGTACTTTGGGGAAAAGTACGATTGGGGATGGAGTGGACAAATCTCCTCAAAAGAGGCTGATGTTGTTGGCCACTGATTTGTTGGGACTATGTCTACCCTCTTGGGTAACATGGTGTGGCTTAGGGTGGATTTTACCCTAAGAGATTGGCTCAACTCCAACGGGTGGGAGTTTGAGGTTTGTGAAGGACATAGGAGCAAAAGCTCTTGTATGCCCTTGAAATTTGGAGGAGAGGGGGATGATATGATGAAAACCCTCTGGTTGAAATAGTGATGGATTTGGAGATAGTTAGGTACCTCAAAAGTTGAGATGTAGGATTAGGATGGAAACGTAATTTAGTTATTTTAAGCACTAAAGCTAATCCAAAAATTGTGAAACTCAGGAGGAGGGGGTTTTAGGATGTTTTAGACTCATGGTAATTTTTCTGGAATTTTATGATTAATATATATTATACTTCATGTGTTAAAGGATTATTAGCCCAATTTGTTGTTTTAATTAATTTGAGGCTTTACATTAATTATAATCAGTTAAAATTCTGGATTTAGATCTTGACTTGTAGAACATTGATCCCTGAATTTTTTATAGAATTTTATGTTGAGTAAATCTAGTACTTTATTCACAAATGATAGAAAGGGCTTTTATGTTTAAAAAAATTATTATGGATAAAATGCTTGCTGGAAAATTATGAAACTTAGCCAGTGCAAATTTTAGGCCTTATTCATCATGTCATAATTTATTTAGAATTTTTGGAAGAATATTTTCTGTACTTGATTCATAAACTATAGAAATTAGAGATTATTTCCAAAATAGTTTTCAGGTTATTTTGATGATAGAAAATTATGATACTTAGGATTTAGCCTTCTGAGATAGTCTACTAATTATCATAAATTTTCTGGACATCTTGCATGAATAATTAGGATAGTTCATGTTCAAACCGGTGGCCCTTGAGATTTTCGAGGAATTTAATTAAATGCCAAATAAATTAAGAAAATTTCCATTCTCTGGATTTAGGTTATTTATACCAAGATAAGTCTCCAGTAAATAGTTTAGGGCATTTGGATGAGTAATGGATCATTGCATAACCGGTTCGACATGTAGCCTAGGTCGGTCTGCATATAGCAGGTTGTGAGATGCAATAGGACACGATCTGAGAAAGCCTTTGAGGTTTAAACATTTTGTCTGGGTGAACAATTGTGGAAGAAATTACATTAGGAAGATATAAAGAGTAGTGAGTAGTGGTGATAGCTAGAGTTAAGAGGTGCTCGGGCTCGACGAAAGATCGTCTTCCCCGAGGAGTGGAAGGTTTAAAAATCACCCTAGGATAGTCTATCGTAATATGAGAAGGGAATCGGGCTAAGGGAAAACAACCAATAACAATAAGTGCCTTGCGAAAGGGAACTTCGGGCCGTAATGCACCGTCTTGGTTCCTAGTGCCCCTTGAGAGCCCTTCACGGGGTATACCGGGGGCAGTCCTGGGCTAACGTAAACTGTAATAACAAACCGACAAGAGTAACTTAGTAACTAGGGCTGCACTCTTCACAACACTGTTGGCACAGGAAGGTTGATGAGAGCTTCGGCTCGGTTGATTTGGAAATGGACGGGATGGTCCGGGGAGCTTCGGCTCGGTTGGTTTGGAGACGGACATTTTGGTCCGGGGAGCTTCGGCTCGGTTTTGTGTGCTTACGATTTAACTTGCATGTGCATAAAATAGGAAAAGTTAAGGTGGTGGGTCTATCGATATCGGGGAGTTCGATTGCACCGACACCGATATCGTTGACTCGGCGGGGTGATTAGCACTCCGCCAACAGAAGTCCGGTGCGCCAGCCGGCAAGAGTACGCAGGCGTCCGCTTTGTGCACCAAGCGTTGAGGCGTACGATAGGTCAGACCAGTGTGCTTTACTGGTTTTGGAGGTGGGCGAGGCCCAACCCACCGCTTCCGTTTGCCACTACGGAGGTATCCTGGGAGGTAACGGCTCCGAAAGGGGGAACTAAAGGTCTGTGTGCACAGAGTCGGGTGTGTGAGTTGCACTGCATGACATAACATACCCACCATATAGTTGCATTTCATAATCATTCATAACAACCTTGACACCTAAAGTATAAGTGGAATGGGACGCTTATACATTGGGACCTGCAAAACGACCCCTTGGTCTATAAGCTTGTGTGGGCAAGTTTATAAATCAAAGGTTATTTTCAATATATAATAACCCCTGCTGTTTGATAACCGACACCCCAAGGTATAAGTGGTATGGGACACTTATACGATGGGAGCCTTGTAAAAGATCCCTTTGCTTATGTGTTCTCGCATAAGTGAAGGTTTAAATTCATTTAATTACTTTTCTTACTGCTAGACCTATTACAACAACTTATTAACTGCCCACCTAATACAACTTGCTAGATTAGTCTCCGCTGCCATCTGTTTTCATGTTAATCTCCACCTTCATGTCCTTCCCTTTCTTCCTCTCCGCTCGGTACCTAGGAGCCATGGGGGAAGGGGTAAGGGATGATAGGGCTTAGTCTTTATGACTAACGGTTTTCGAACCGCATCATTTAGGGGATCGTGGAGCCCAGCATGGAGGAGCAGCCCCAGAGATCGGTGCGCCTAGAGATGGGGCAGTCTAGCTCCGGAGTTCACACAGCCGGGACCGTGAGTCTCGATCCTTGAGTAGTTTACTGTTTCGCTTCCGCATGAGAGACTTGTAGTGAGGACATTTTGTACCGGGCATAAGCCCGTATTTATAGTACTCTGTTGTTTCTGTGGACACTCCCTTCGTGGAGCTCACTTATTTATATATGTGGTTTTTGTTATTGTGGACTGTTTACTATTACTTCAATAATTGTGCTACTTTTTGTGATCGATTTGGCCGGCAGAATCGGCGCCTTGTGGTGATGACCCTTCAGGACGTGAAGGTGTCACCGCAAAGCGGCGGTTCTGGGCCTAAGACCCCGGTGGTTGAAAAAGAAAAAAAAAAGGGGGTCTTACAAGTGGTATCAGAGGCAAACATCGATCAGAAGGAAGTAGCAGTCCACAAACCCTAGGTCACCCCCCGCTCGAGTTTAGTTTGGGGACAAACTAAGCAGCGGAAGCAGTGGTGTGCCCATATGGGGATCACATATAATTTGTCCAACTTTATGTAGTATTTGAACGTTTTCTCAACGTGTGTTTTTGTTACGCAGCCTCCAGCACGGACTACGCCTCAGGGTGGAGTTCCACAGGCTCAGGATGTTGCACCACCCCCACCAGCCCCCACTCCTTTCCTTCAGTCAGACATGGGACAGACCCTGACTGCCATTCTGGAGGCCTTCAGGGCCCAGCAGGTTCCGGCCCCGCAGCCAAATCCGGGGGCCAACTGGCTAAGCATCTTCCGAGGATTGGCTCCCCCGTCCTATTTGGGGACAGAGTCGGCTGTTCGGACGGAAGAGTGGCTAGATATCATGTATGAGATGCTGACCGGGATTCGGTGTCCATGGGAGGAGAAGGTGGCTCTGGTTGTCTCCTGCCTGGAGTCCCATGCAAAGAGGTGGTGGAAGACGCTGTTGGACACGACCTTTGCTGATAGGGATGTTGCGGAGATCACTTGGGAGGAGTTCAGGGCCGTACTGCTGGAGCATTTCGTCCCGCAGTCGGCTAAGGATGACTTGGAGGAGCGGTTCTTACAGCTGAAGCAGGGTACTCGGACCGTGGTGGAGTACCATCGAGAGTTTGACCACCTGGCTCGATACGCAGATTCCTACCAGCTGGACGAGGCGGGGTACATCAGGAGGTTCTACAAAGGCCTACGTGAGGACTTGAGGGAGGCCCTCTTGTTTGTATCTGACGGGCCTATCTCCCGGATTTTGGAGATGGCCAAAAGGATTGAGGCAGATTGGCACACCACCCGGGGCCGGAAACGGCCAGCAGAGGATCAGGGACGAAGAGGAAGGAATGACCAGCGGCGGGGTGCGGTACCAGAGGGGAGGAGGACAGAGGACCAGCCTCGTCAGGACGTGAGGCCGGAGCCGAGGGAACAGGTGGTATTGGCCCCTCCACCCCTTCGGATGCAGGAGATGCCGAGACCCGGGGGAATGGCGTATCCCCCAGAGTGCTACTTTTGTCATCAAATTGGGCACATTCGGAGGAACTGCCCCATGAGGGGGGCACCACCTCCAGCACATCAGGGCGGCCCACCAGCTCAGCATTACGGAGGCCGAGGACGCGGCCGCGGTCGAGGATACCAGGGGGAAGATCGTAGACAGGGAAGAGAGCAGGTATATGCCTTGGACCTTGCACAGCCGCGGAATCCGGAGCAGGTCATCGCAGGTATGCCGAAATGTTTCTTTGTTTTCATAGAATTTCCCCTTTAAGTTGTTAAAACTTTGAATCGCACTAGATTGATAGCAAGGAAAGTAAAAACTCATTATAGAACCCTAAGATATCTAATCACCCCAGGTATAGTCTTCATCAGCGGCAAGCCTGCCCGCACGCTGTTCGATACTGGAGCTACTCACTCCTTTGTCTCGGAGTCGTTCGTGGAAGGACTGGAAGGTGTGGAGCGGTTCACAGGCTCGAGGATGAGGGTACGACTACCGGATGGATCTGAGCTCCTTACCACGGATCACTGCAATATGGAGGCAGAGATTGGTGGAAAAGCGTTCGAGGCTCCAGCGACGATTTTGAAGCTGACGGACTACGACCTGATCCTGGGCATGGTATGGCTGCACTGGAACTATGCCCAGATTGACTGCCAGGCAAAGAGGATCACCGTGAGACACGGGGACTCTTTCATTACCATTGAAGGTATAAGACCTGTCTCTCGTATACTCTTATCTTCGGTACAGGCCGTCAAGGCCCATCTGCAGGGAGAGGAGGTCTATCAGATTCTATTTGAGATGGCGGAGGTTAAGGAGTCGGTGACAGACATCCCGGTGGTGCGAGATTTCGCTGACATCTTTCCGGAGAAACTGCCAGGACTACCACCACACCGAGAGCAGGATTTTCAGATTCAGCTTGTGCCGGGGGCCAAGCCGGCGTCTAGGGCCCCTTATCGGATGGCCCCAAAGGAGTTGGCAGAGTTTCGGACCCAGTTGCAGGAATTGGTGGAGGCAGGTTTTGTCAGACCGAGTTCCTCGCCATGGGGAGCACCGGTCCTGTTCGTGAAGAAGAAGGATGGGACACTCCGCCTGTGCATCGATTATCGAGCACTAAACAGGCTGACCGTCCGGAATACCTATCCGCTCCCACGGATAGACGAATTATTCGACCAGCTGGAGGGGGCCCATTATTTCTCGAAGCTGGACTTGAGATCAGGATACTACCAGCTGCGGATCCAAGAGGAGGATATCCCGAAGACGGCCTTTAGTAGCAGATATGGCCTGTATGAATTCACCGTGATGCCCTTTGGGCTCACGAATGCTCCGTCGGCGTTCATGAGTCTCATGAACCGGGTTTTCGAGGCCTACTTGGATGTGTTCGTCATAGTGTTCATAGACGACATCCTGATCTACTCTAGGACGGAGGAGGAGCACACTCGGCATCTGGCACTGACCTTGGAGAGGTTGCGGGAGCATCGCCTTTACGCCAAATTCAGCAAGTGTCAGTTCTGGTTGAAGGAGGTGGCCTTCCTAGGCCACATCATCAGCGGAGCCGGGTTATCAGTAGATCCAGCAAAGATTCGGGCAGTTCGCGATTGGCCGCAGCTGAGGACAGCCACTGATGTACGCAGTTTCTTGGGACTTGCCGGTTATTACCGGAAGTTCGTGGAGGGGTTCTCTCGGATTGCCCTCCCCCTCACATCTTTGACAAAGAAGGAGGCACCTTTTGTTTGGACCCCGCAGTGCCAGGCGGCTTTCCAGGAGCTGAAGGACCGACTCATCTCGGCCCCTATCCTGGCCCTTCCATCTGGAAGGGAGGGATTCCAGGTGTATACCGACGCATCATACCAAGGGATGGGAGCGGTGCTGATGCAGAACGGACATGTCATAGCATATGCCTCCCGCCAGCTGAAGACCCATGAGAGGAACTACCCGGTGCACGACCTCGAGATGGGAGCGGTCGTTTTTGCTCTGAAGGTCTGGCGTCATTACCTTTATGGAGTCCACTGCGACATCTTCTCCGATCACAAGAACTTGAAATACGTGGACACTCAGAAGGAGCTGAATATCAGGCAGAGGCGCTGGGTGGAGTTCTTGGCAGATTATCAGTATGAGATGCACTACCACCCAGGGAAGGAAAATGTGGTGGCCGACGCGTTAAGTCGGAGAGCGGCCACTTCCGAAGCCGGGCCCCAGGTTATGTCTATGGAGCTGGTCCAGTCATTCAGAGACATGCAGATATCCCTAGTGTCCGAGGATGACCCAGATCTGTATAGGGAGTATCTGGCATCGATAGTGGCCATAGACGATATCCGGGATCGCATTCGGGACGGACAGAGGACAGATGCGTGGGCGGAGCCGATGTTCCGAGCTTTGGAGGAAGGTTCGACAGGAGATTATTCCCTGAGAGATGGGTTGCTCCACTTCAGAGGCAGAGTATATATACCTGCAGGAGGCCAGATCCGAGAGGATATTTTGACGGAGGCGCATTGCAGCCGGTACTCCGTGCACCCGGGGATCACAAAGATGACCGCTGATTTGAAGAGGACGATGTTTTGGCCGGGCATGAAGAAGGACATTACGTACTTCGTGACCCATTGCGAGGCGTGTCAGTTGGTGAAGGCGGAATGCAGGAACCCCGCAGGACTGTTGCAGCCACTCCCGGTGCCGGAGTGGAAGTTTGACGACGTAGCGATGGATTTTATACATGGTCTTCCCCGGTCTCGGACAGGGAACGACTCGATTTGGGTGATTGTCGATCGTTTGACGAAGGTGGCCCGCTTTATACCGATCAGGAAGGATGACTCGGTGGGAGTGCTGGTACGGAAGTTTGTGGAGCAGTATGTCCGATATCATGGCGTGCCCCGGACGATAGTGTCGGACCGCGATGGACGGTTTACATCCAGGGAGTGGCGGTCAGTGCAGGCATATTTGGGCACCCGGTTGACTTTTAGCACGGCCTTCCACCCTCAGACGGACGGGCAGACCGAGCGCACCAACCGGACCTTGGAGGACTTACTACGGCTGTGTATACTGGACCGAGGGGAGCCGTGGGAGAAGATGTTACCGTTGGTCGAGTTCTCCTACAATAATAGCTACCAGTCCAGCATCAGGATGGCGCCTTATGAGGCCTTGTATGGAAGGAAATGTAGGACCCCGCTTTCTTGGGTTCAAGACGAGGATCCGAAGCTGTTGGGATCGGATTTTGTGGAAGATACAGAGGCCCAGGTGAGACTGATCAGAGATAGGATGCTGGAGGCGCAGAGCAGACAAGCAAAATACTATGACGCTCGGCATCGTCAGGTGGAGTTCCGGGTAGGAGATCGAGTGTTCTTGAAGATCCGGCCCATGCACGGAGTCTCACGGGTGCGCGGTCGGAGGAAGAAACTCAGCCCTAGGTACATGGGCCCTTACCGGATCCTGGAGCGGATCGGACCCTTAGCCTACAGGCTAGAGTTGCCACCAGAGCTGGCAGCTCTACACGACGTCTTCCATATCTCTTCGCTGAGAAGGGCTCTACTACGCCCGGAGCAGCGAATTTTGACCACAGAAGGGCCGGTAGCTTCAGACCGATCTGTTCACTTGGAGCCGGTTCGGATCGATGACAAAGGAGTGCGGATCTTGCGCCGCAAGAAGATTCCCTTAGTCAAGGTTTTGTGGAGAAATCACGGTCAGGAGGAGCACACCTGGGAACCGCAGGATCTGATGAGGCAAAGATACCCGGAGTTGTTCAGTCAGGTACATCTCACCACCTCTCGGTATACTATAAACTGCCTTCTTGTTTTGGAATGTTAAGACTAGACAAGGGAAATCTAGGACCTAGGTATGCACACTTAATCAGAATGGTAGGGGCTAATCTTTTGTTTATTGGGGAGATTGTCTTCGTTATCAAACGAACGATCGCCTGAACCCAACAGAAAGATCGAATGGGATGTTACAAGATTAATTCGTTCCGATAGAAATCCCCGTAGGCTCAACCTCAATTTCGGGGACGAAATTTTTGTTTTGTTTATTGGGATTTGTAACATCCCATTTCCGGCTAGACCCCTAGGAGTCAGATTTGTCGTGACGGAACCCTAGGAAGCCCAAAATTGGAAATAAAGCGACCAGTATTGCGGGTCACGGGTTGGTCACGCCCGTGACCGGCCCGTCACGCCCGTGACCTGGGCGTGTCTACTTCGACGATCGTCGATCTCCACGAGACGATCGTCGAACGCGCTGTCTGGGCATGTCACGCCCGTGACCAAGATGTCACGCCCGTGACTTGGGCGTGACTACTTCGACGATCGTCGATCTCCACGAGACGATCGTCGATCGTGCTGACGGGGCATGTCACGCCCGTGACCAAGGTGTCACGCCCGTGACCTAGGGCGTGACCCCATCGACGATCGTCGATCTCAATTCGACGATCGTCGACCTCGAAATCTGCTGTTCGGGCCTGTCACGCCCGTGACCCAAGATGTCACGCCCGTGACCATCCATCGACGATCGTCGATCTCAGTTCGACGATCGTCGAACCCAGAATGGGCTACCCGGGCCTGTCACGCCTGTGACCTATGTGTCACGCCCGTGACATTGGCCGAAACGACAGTTCAGGCCCGAAATAATTCTAACGCGCGTGGAAATAAATGTTGGCTTGGGAAGTTACACCAGGAGTAATTTCAGGCCGTTTTCCTTCTGTAAATAAATAATAAATAAGGAAAGGGTGGTCCAATAGAAAACCGCCAGCTGGATACACCGGTTCAGTTTTCCACCGTTTCTTATCCCTTCACCGTAACCGAAACGTTAAGACATAATGGCGGTTACCATTTCATCTTCCCACTTCCTGAGTTATAAAAGCCCACTTAGGGAAAGAGGAGAGGTTTACACGCTCAAGCAAACGAAGCAGATCCTTGTTCTTGCTGTAAAGAGGAGTTCAGCAACGCCACCACCGCGCCATGGCACCTCGTCGCTCTTTTCGCCTCCAAACCGCGAACAAGGTCCTCCTCTGCTCCTTCTCTTTCATGGGTAGATCTTAGGATTCTTAGGAAGGAGATTCGCGCTCAACAGAGCCGGATCCATCTCTCGTTTTCATGGAAAAACCATGAAAAAGATATTTCGAGTTCGCCGGAAACCGCCACCTCCGGCGGCCAAACCACCGCCGACCGCTAGCCATCGCCTCAACGGAGGTGGTGGTGGTGGTGGCTGGCCAGGGAAGTGACCGGACGGCCGACAACGGATCACGGAATGCTTACAGGAAAAATGATTTTTCCTGTGTCTGGTTTTCGGGTTCATGAAGATGATGAACAGTAGATTATATTATAATACATAGATTATTATATATTACTTAATGGAAAAATAGGTTATTTGGATATATGTTGAGGCTGCAAAACGAGGCACTTAGAGGCCGATTTAGGAGAAATGACCAGACACAAAAGTTGTAGCCCTCTGGGTCTACTTTAATATAAAATTAATTTTATTCAATTTGGGTGAGTGGTTTGACCACAGCACTCATTTTGGTGGGATCAAGACCTAGGCTAACCAGAAATTGAATTGGTTGCCCACGGTTCATAACAGGTCCAAATGACTTGAAATTTGGACTGGAGGTCTATAATATGTATATCGAGAGGCTGTCCAAAAATGAGAATTTTTGGAGAACTTTTGCCTAAAGTTTTTGTAAAAATTTAATAAACAATATAAAATTAATTAGAAGATGAAATTAAGTCCAAACTCCCCCAAATTTTGGGTGGTGGTCCCTGGCATCAATATTAAGATCTGTACAAAATTTCAACTCGAATGGTCGAGTTTTGAATAGGGAAGTATCAAGTCCTAGATAGGTCTTGGCGAGGGGTACTTTGGGGAAAAGTACGATTGGGGATGGAGTGGACAAATCTCCTCAAAAGAGGCTGATGTTGTTGGCCACTGATTTGTTGGGACTATGTCTACCCTCTTGGGTAACATGGTGTGGCTTAGCGTGGATTTTACCCTAAGAGATTGGCTCAACTCCAACGGGTGGGAGTTTGAGGTTTGTGAAGGACATAGGAGCAAAAGCTCTTGTATGCCCTTGAAATTTGGAGGAGAGGGGGATGATATGATGAAAACCCTCTGGTTGAAATAGTGATGGATTTGGAGATAGTTAGGTACCTCAAAAGTTGAGATGTAGGATTAGGATGGAAACGTAATTTAGTTATTTTAAGCACTAAAGCTAATCCAAAAATTGTGAAACTCGGGAGGAGGGGGTTTTAGGATGTTTTAGACTCATGGTAATTTTTCTGGAATTTTATGATTAATATATATTATACTTCATGTGTTAAAGGATTATTAGCCCAATTTGTTGTTTTAATTAATTTGAGGCTTTACATTAATTATAATCAGTTAAAATTCTGGATTTAGATCTTGACTTGTAGAACATTGATCCCTGAATTTTTTATAGAATTTTATGTTGAGTAAATCTAGTACTTTATTCACAAATGATAGAAAGGGCTTTTATGTTTAAAAAAATTATTATGGATAAAATGCTTGCTGGAAAATTATGAAACTTAGCCAGTGCAAATTTTAGGCCTTATTCATCATGTCATAATTTATTTAGAATTTTTGGAAGAATATTTTCTGTACTTGATTCATAAACTATAGAAATTAGAGATTATTTCCAAAATAGTTTTCAGGTTATTTTGATGATAGAAAATTATGATACTTAGGATTTAGCCTTCTGAGATAGTCTACTAATTATCATAAATTTTCTGGACATCTTGCATGAATAATTAGGATAGTTCATGTTCAAACCGGTGGCCCTTGAGATTTTCGAGGAATTTAATTAAATGCCAAATAAATTAAGAAAATTTCCATTCTCTGGATTTAGGTTATTTATACCAAGATAAGTCTCCAGTAAATAGTTTAGGGCATTTGGATGAGTAATGGATCATTGCATAACCGGTTCGACATGTAGCCTAGGTCGGTCTGCATATAGCAGGTTGTGAGATGCAATAGGACACGATCTGAGAAAGCCTTTGAGGTTTAAACATTTTGTCTGGGTGAACAATTGTGGAAGAAATTACATTAGGAAGATATAAAGAGTAGTGAGTAGTGGTGATAGCTAGAGTTAAGAGGTGCTCGGGCTCGACGAAAGATCGTCTTCCCCGAGGAGTGGAAGGTTTAAAAATCACCCTAGGATAGTCTATCGTAATATGAGAAGGGAATCGGGCTAAGGGAAAACAACCAATAACAATAAGTGCCTTGCGAAAGGGAACTTCGGGCCGTAATGCACCGTCTTGGTTCCTAGTGCCCCTTGAGAGCCCTTCACGGGGTATACCGGGGGCAGTCCTGGGCTAACGTAAACTGTAATAACAAACCGACAAGAGTAACTTAGTAACTAGGGCTGCACTCTTCACAACACTGTTGGCACAGGAAGGTTGATGAGAGCTTCGGCTCGGTTGATTTGGAAACGGACGGGATGGTCCGGGGAGCTTCGGCTCGGTTGGTTTGGAGACGGACATTTTGGTCCGGGGAGCTTCGGCTCGGTTTTGTGTGCTTACGATTTAACTTGCATGTGCATAAAATAGGAAAAGTTAAGGTGGTGGGTCTATCGATATCGGGGAGTTCGATTGCACCGACACCGATATCGTTGACTCGGCGGGGTGATTAGCACTCCGCCAACAGAAGTCCGGTGCGCCAGCCGGCAAGAGTACGCAGGCATCCGCTTTGTGCACCAAGCGTTGAGGCGTACGATAGGTCAGACCAGTGTGCTTTACTGGTTTTGGAGGTGGGCGAGGCCCAACCCACCGCTTCCGTTTGCCACTACGGAGGTATCCTGGGAGGTAACGGCTCCGAAAGGGGGAACTAAAGGTCTGTGTGCACAGAGTCGGGTGTGTGAGTTGCACTGCATGACATAACATACCCACCATATAGTTGCATTTCATAATCATTCATAACAACCTTGACACCTAAAGTATAAGTGGAATGGGACGCTTATACATTGGGACCTGCAAAACGACCCCTTGGTCTATAAGCTTGTGTGGGCAAGTTTATAAATCAAAGGTTATTTTCAATATATAATAACCCCTGCTGTTTGATAACCGACACCCCAAGGTATAAGTGGTATGGGACACTTATACGATGGGAGCCTTGTAAAAGATCCCTTTGCTTATGTGTTCTCGCATAAGTGAAGGTTTAAATTCATTTAATTACTTTTCTTACTGCTAGACCTATTACAACAACTTATTAACTGCCCACCTAATACAACTTGCTAGATTAGTCTCCGCTGCCATCTGTTTTCATGTTAATCTCCACCTTCATGTCCTTCCCTTTCTTCCTCTCCGCTCGGTACCTAGGAGCCATGGGGGAAGGGGTAAGGGATGATAGGGCTTAGTCTTTATGACTAACGGTTTTCGAACCGCATCATTTAGGGGATCGTGGAGCCCAGCATGGAGGAGCAGCCCCAGAGATCGGTGCGCCTAGAGATGGGGCAGTCTAGCTCCGGAGTTCACACAGTCGGGACCGTGAGTCTCGATCCTTGAGTAGTTTACTGTTTCGCTTCCGCATGAGAGACTTGTAGTGAGGACATTTTGTACCGGGCATAAGCCCGTATTTATAGTACTCTGTTGTTTCTGTGGACACTCCCTTCGTGGAGCTCACTTATTTATATATGTGGTTTTTGTTATTGTGGACTGTTTACTATTACTTCAATAATTGTGCTACTTTTTGTGATCGATTTGGCCGGCAGAATCGGCGCCTTGTGGTGATGACCCTTCAGGACGTGAAGGTGTCACCGCAAAGCGGCGGTTCTGGGCCTAAGACCCCGGTGGTTGAAAAAGAAAAAAAAAAGGGGGTCTTACATGGCCAATGCTGGTTATGGTATAGTCAAGAGCTTTCCAACCTATTTGGAAAAGGAGTTTCAGCTCATCAGTATTATGCTGGATTTCTGCAAATCCTCTGCTCATCTCTTTTTCAAGAGCAGATACTTTTTCAGTGACAGCTTTGAGAGAATCATCAAAGTACTTTCTCTATTCTGAGAGCATCAATTCTATCTTACCCAAAATATCAGCAGTAGCAGGAGAAGGAGATGGAGTTACAGCTTGAGGAACTGGAGGAGAAGGAGCAGTCCATGGAACAATTTCTTTAATTATAACTGAGCTCTGGGCTCTTGTAGTTTGAATCAAAATATCTCCTTCCTCACCAAGAATGGTAGGAAGAGAAAAATCCAAGCTCTTTAGAGGAGCTTCAGCAGGTTCTAGGGATTGTCCTTTCTCATCATATATCAAGACTGTTACTTCTTCTTCTTCTTCTTTGTCAGCAGTAGGTGATTGGGAAATAGGGGAAGTTGGTTCAAAGTGGTGAGAGGGAGAAGGTTCTGGAGATTTTGTTTTCTCTGGCTGGAAGGGAGGAAGAGGCTCTTTGTAAGATAGTTCCTCTATCATTTGGGATATATCTTCCTCTGTAAAGAGAATGTTCTCTTGAACTTGAGCATCTGAGATTGGCTCTTCAGGTGTGGCAGGATAAAGTTCACTAGCAGGAGATGGGGTAGGGATTCTTTCCTCTTGGATTTAAGGAATAGGCTCCCCCTCAGCTGCTGCACCAGATGTGCCAGCAACTTGAGGTAGAGGTGGAGATGGAATCCTGTCCTCAATTTCTGGTTGGTCATGAGCCTTGACAGCTTGGGCAGGATTCTTCAGCTTAAGTTCCCATCTTTGAATAGAAGATATTGAAACTTTCTTCATGTGGTGAAGAGTTGTACCTTTGGATAAGTCAAAGATTTCTTGCTTGAACTCATGCAGGAGTAGAGAGATAATCCTTGCATAGTTAAGTGCTTTGATGTTTTCTATAATCTTATCAAGAATCATCATTCTAAACTGGAATTTCTTCCTACAGATAATTGTTGTCATCATATCAAAGAAATCGGCTGTGATGAAACTTATAGAACTTGTCTTGCATAGAAGTATTTTTCCAAGAATATCAACTAGAAGCTTGCTCTCTGCATTGAGGTCGGGTCAATGAATGGAGATAGCTTCAGTAGAAATACCACAAAAATTATAGGCTCTGTCATAATCTTCCTCGGTTAGATCTTTTGCTTCGTTAATGATTGGAAGTCGAAGAAGCTAAGAAATGACCGACTTAGAAAGCTTAATCTTAATACCTCAAACTCTTGTCTTGAGAACCTTTCCATTCCTCTTCACTTTTACATTCTGAAAGAATTCTTCAACCTCTGGAAACAAGATTTTACACGGTTGCTCTAAAACGAAAGACAGACCGACGGATTCTAACAGCAGTAGGAGATTCTGAAAATCATCGGAAAGTTCTGCAATCCCTGTCGAAATAAGTTCGCTTCTGATCCCTATCTTGGATGGAGGAGTCATAGCTTGAGAGAGATTGAAAATTACTTCTTAGGAGGGAAGAAGTTGAATCGGCGGCAGGTCTGCGACGGCGGCAGGAAGACAAAGAGTTTCTTCTTTTCTCTCAAGAAAGGGTTTAGAGATCGAGTGATTTGGAATTTCTGGACTTTTCTATTTATATAAGTCTCAATTTATAATGATTTAGGAAATAATAAATAATCACATACCTGAAAATATGGCGGTATAAAGTGCGAGTGTGAATAACAGAAATTTGAACTTGAAGATAAGAATCTGCTTCAGACTTCTCAAGTGGAATGACATTACTCGAGTGAAGGGACTATAGTTCTCGAGTACTACCTAGCTTTCTCAAGTAGTAGACTGGAAGTATTTGAGTAGCAGACTTGTTCTCGAGAAGTTCTGTCCAGTACTCGAGTAGTATAATTCTTACTCGAGAAGTGAAGTCCAGACTTAGGAATTTCTGAATTTTTGCACTGATGCCTGATCCTTGAGCTTTTTTAGTGAGACTTCCTTCTTCATTCTTCCTTGTTGATCATGTCAAGTTCTGTTTTGAAGAATGAGAACTTGGCCTCGTCTAGTGACTTCGTGAAGATGTTTGCAACCTGCTTGTCAGTTGGGACATACTAGAGGTTGATGTCTCCATGCTACACATGCTCCCTGATGAAGTGATACCTCAGATCTATGTGCTTTGTCCGACTGTGAGAGACTGGGTTGTTGGCGATTGCAATAGCACTGAATGAGTCGTAAAATATTGGAATGTTTTGAAACTTCATGTTGTATTCTTCAAACTGATTCTTTATCCAAAGTAGTTGTGCACAACAACTGACTGCAGAGATATACTCTGACTTGACTGTTGAGATTGCGACACAGTTCTGCTTCTTGCTACTCCAGGAAATAAGCCTTCTTCCTAGGAATTGGCAAGTCCCGAAAGTGCTTTTCCTGTCATCTTTGCTACCTGCAAAATCTGCATCTGAAAAACCAATTAGTTCGCTTTCATTACTTCTTGGGTACTATAAGCCAAGATTTGGTGTACCTTTAAGATATCTCAAAATCTGCTTTACAGCAGCGTTGTGAGATTCACTTTCTCAAAATCTAGCACATACACATGTTGAGAACATTATGTCTGGTCTACTAGTAGTAAGATAAAGCAAGGATCCAATTATGCTTATGTACTTGGTTTCATCAAAAGGTTTCCCTTTCTCATCCTTATCAAGAGACATAGCTGAACCCATTGGAGTCCTCATAGAGGTTGCGTTCTCCATTACCGAATTTCTTAATTAACTCTTTGGTGAACTTCGTTTGAAAGATGAAAATTCCATCTTTAGATTGTTTCACTTGAAGTCCTAAGAAATACTTCAGCTCTCCCATGCTGCTCATTTCAAACTTCCCTTCCATAAGTTTTGAAAACTTCTTGTAGAGGTTGTCGTCAGTAGAGCCAAAAATAATATCGTCGACATAGATTTGCACTAACAAAATCTTGCCTTTTATTTCCCTAAGAAATAATGTCTTATCTATCTTTCCCCATGTGAACTTATTCTCAAGAAGAAAGCTAGACAGCATCTCATACCAAGCTCTAGGAGCTTGCTTCAAACCGTATAGAGCTTTAAATAAAAGATAGACATGATCAGGAAAGTTAGAATCAACGAAACCTGGAGGTTATTCCGCATATACCTCTTTCTTTATGTCACCATTAAGGAAGGCAGACTTCATGTCCATCTGATAGACAGTGAAGCCTTTAAGTGTAATATATGCTAGGAACAACCTGATTGCCTCCAACCTTGCCACTAGAGCATACATCTAGTCAAAGTTGATTCCTTCTTCTTGTTTGTATCCTTTGGCGACGAGTCTGACCTTATTCTTTATGATTGTCCCATCCTCATCCATCTTGTTCCTGTAGACCCACTTTGTTCCGATAATATTCTTGCCTTTGGGTCTTGGAACAAGCTTCCAAACTTGACAACGTTTGAACTAATTCAGCTCTTCTTCCATAGCCATTATCCAAGATGCGTCTGAGTTTGCTTCCTCAAACTTTTTTGGCTCAACCTGCGAGAAGAAACTCAAATATAGATTTTCATTAGTTGTACCTCTACGAGTTCTGACACTGTCCCGGGGATCTCCGATGATTTGATCAATTGGGTGATCCTTCAGATGTTTGAGCTCTAGGTTCCTTGCATTTGGAGCTTCTTCTATTACAAGAGTGACTTCATCAAGTTGAATGATATCTTCATCATGGTGATCATCTTCTCCAATAGGGGTTAGAGTGGTGATCATGATGAACTCTTGATCTTTTTCCTTATCTTGCTCATCCAAGCTCAATTCCTTCAGTCGTGAACCTGCATCTTCAATGAACACACTAGAAGAACTGCTTTGCAGTAAGCTCGTCTATACAAATACAACAAGAATAGATTCTTCTATAACCAGGGTTTTCTTATTGAAAACCCTATATGCCTTATTATGGCTACTATATCCTACGAAAATACCTGCAAAGCTCTTTTCACTAAATTTAGTGGTGTGATACTTACCATTATTAAGGACGAATCATTTACTACCAAAGATTCTATAGTATGAGATGCTCGGTTTCCTGCCCTTTAGTAGTTCGTAAGGTGTCTTATTATGGTTTTTGTTTATGAGTGCTCGATTTTGCACGTTACTTGCAGTGTTGACGGCTTCAACCCAGAAATATTTTGGTAGTGAGGAATCACTCAACATTGTCCTGCAAGCCTCTATGAGTATTCTATTCCTTCTCTCAGCAACTCTGTTTTGTTGAGGAGTTCGAGGAGAGGAAACTCATGAAAGATACCTAAGCTTTCACAAAATTCTGTCATGGCCCCATATTTGAAATCTGTTCCATTATCACTTCTGATTTTGACAATGGAGCAGTTGTATTCATTCTGGATTTGCCTGACAAAATTAGTAAAGATATCAAAAGTATCTAACTTATGTCTTATAAAGAACACCCACGCAAAGCGAGAGTAATCATCAACAATTACCAATGTATAATCCTTACCTCCCAAACTTTTAATTTGCAATAGACCGAACAAGTCCATATGAAGTAGATGTAAACACCTATTAGAATCTTTGCCGATAATGCTTTTAAAGGTAGTCCTTGTTTGCTTGCCTTTTACACATGCGTGATAAGGTCTATCTTTAACGCACTTGACATTTGGGGCATCACGTACTAAATTAAGAGAAAATAATTTATTAATAGTTTTGAAATTAATATGTACTAATCTCTTGTGCCATTGGTCAGCAAGAGACGCACTATATTTTGCTAAAAAGCACACTGTCGTAGAAGAGTCTATGCAAATAAAATTTAAACAAAAGATATTCCTACTACGAGTGCCTGATAAAATCGTTTCTAAATTATCAACCGGTTTTATCAAACATTTGTCTGCTTGAAATTCTACGATGTATCCTTTATCGCAAAGTTGGCTTATGCTTATGAGATTGTGTTCCAATCCTTCAACATAAACAACATCGGAAAAGGATACACTACTATTGGTAATCATACCGTATCCTTTAGTAATTCCTCTGTCAGAACCTCCAAAGATGACCTTTGGTCCGTTCAAGACTGGAGAATAATCCTGGATAAGTCTTCTAGTCACGGTCATATGTCGAGAACATCCACTGTCCAAATACCAGATAAGATTTTTGGTGGCCTTTGGACATATCTGCAATCACAAATCAGTTTGCCTTAGGAACCCAAACTTGTTTGGGTCCTTGGTCTCTAGTTAGCACACTCCCCCTACATATATTAACATTATGAGCGGTCTTTCTCACATTATTAACTCGAGGAGTTTCATAATGTCTGGGATTAAACCAGCAATCTATGGCGAAGTGACCAATCTTGCCACAACACCAACAGTCAAATCTATTGTATCTTTGCCTAACGATCTCGTGCTCGACCTTTTGAGATTGTGGTCTAGTAGGGGCAGTAGAATTAGAAGTAGAAGCTTCATGATGAGTACATTCACATGACTTCTTCTCCTTAGTAGGCTTTTCTATAACGGGTTAAACTCTTGGAGATCTCTCGATATTGTGACCATGATTATAAGGTCCGTAGCTCTGAAGAGTGATCTCCTCATAAGGTGCCTTGAAGACACTCTCGCCAAAGTTCCGGGGATGAGTCCATCCTTGGTAACGAGACTTGGGCTCTACATAAGTAGGCCTAGCAAGGTGACCATAGGACGAATCTAGATCAAACTTATTTGTCGGAAAGACAACCTTCCTAAATGACGTTTGTTCTAGAGGAGCTTTCCCCTTCTCCTTGGCTAGTGCTTTCTTAGCCACCTTATTTCTCCTTTGGGCTTTATTCCTCCTAGAAGATTTACTAGGACAAGACACATGGCCTAACCCAGCACCTTTGGCCTGAGCAGAGAATTCAGCAACAAGTGGAAGAACTGTCTTGGGCTTGGAGAAACCTTCAACAAGTTTCTTTTCAGCTGCAAGTTGCTCTTCCAATCCCTTGATGATTTTCTCCTTTAGATCTAGGTGCTCGAGAGCCTTATTGTATTCTTCCATTGAATTTTGTAAGTATTTCTTGAGTGAGTCCATCATTACAATTTCCTCTCTCAGATTTCTCTCTTCAGCCTTAAGATATTTGATCTCCTTAGCCTGAGCTCTTGCGATTCTACGACATTTATCGTAGGCTTTGATCAACTCCTTATATTGAGACATGAGTTCAGATTCCTCATTAGAAGAACATTCCTCATTTTCATGGTTAGAATCATCCGATTCAGAAAGAGGTGTGTGTGAATTTACCTTTCCAGTGAACTGGGGTGCTTCTTCTTCATCTGTTTGTGCCATAAGCTCAAAGTAGGCTTCCTCCTCATCACTAGACTCAGATGAGTCTGTTTCACTGAGGGTCTTGCCTTTCTTAGCTATCAGGCTTCTTTCGGTCTTCTTCTTATTGTAAGAAGTTTTCTTTTCGTCTCTTCTTCCACCCTCCTTCTTATAAGGGCAGTCAGCTATGACGTGTCCTTGTTTATTGCAATAGTAGCAAACAATGTCAGTAGAATTATGTTTGTTCTGTTTAGAATGATACCTGTCTTAGCTACTTGAGCCTTTCTTGTAGCGATCACCATCGTGACGTGATCTTCTGAATGAGGCATCCTTGCCTTTCCATTACTTCTTCTTGTTCACGAATTTCTTGAACTGCCTAGAAATGAGAGAAAATTCTCCTTCAGATAATTTTGAGCCTGAGGTACTTGGCTCCGAGGTTTCTTCTTCACCTTCTTCTTGTACTGGGGCAGGAGAGACAACCTTAGACTTCCTTGAGGTGTCTGCCTTGAGAGCTACAGACTTCTCCTTGGATGAAGATCTGTTCTTCTCTTCTTCAGCTTTTCTTGAATTGATTTGCAGCTCATATGACATAAGCTTTCCGAAGATATTTTGCGGGTCAGTCTCTGCTGGCTTTCCAAATTCCCGGATAGCACAAACCTTGTTATCCCATTCCTTAGTCAGGGATCTCAAGAACTTATCATTCAGTTCTCCATTGGTGAAGACTCGGATGTAGACTCTTAGGTCATTAACAATCTTGAAGAAATTCTCAAAGGTATCTGAATTGGAGTCCTTGGGACTTTATCAGAATGCTTCATATTTCTGATTTAGAAGGGATCTTCTATCATCCCTAACTTCTTCAGTGCCTTCCATCAAGATGATAAGAGATTGCCACATTTCCTTAGTAGAATTGCAGTGAATCAAGTTCTGCAGCATAGAATCATCGACTGCACTTGCGATGATATTTTTGGCTTTCTTATCTATAGAGACAAGTGCAATCTCATCCTTATCAAGATCCATCAGCTACTTAGGAACTAGCTTAGTTGGATCAATGGTAGAGGCTATCATTGGGACATGAGGACCTTCTTCCACAATCATGAAGATCCTTGGATCTATAGCTTCCATGAAGAACTTTTTACTTTCTTTCCGCATAGCAAAGTTGTTCTTTGTGCACAAAGGAAGCTTGACAAAATCCTTGGCTCTGTCAATGCTTAAATCCTCTAAAGACAACTAGGAGGAGATATGTTCAAGGTGTTAACCTTTTTGATGAACAACATCACTCTGATACCAATTGATGTTATTAGTTGTCTACCTAAATCACCTAAAGGGGGTGAATAGGTGAGGTCTGCGTCTTTTTACGGAATAAAAAATTTAACGAACAATGCGCAGAAAATAAGCATACAAACACAGAGAACACCAGATCTATAGTAGTTCCCCAATCTTGGGTACGTCTACTCTCCACCTCACTGATCTAGCAATACACTAGACTCGGCTACTTCACTATTTCCTTAGATTGAAAACCAATCCTACAACTCGGAGCAACACCCCTATAACTTGATCCACAAAAACGGATCTACACTCGGAAGAAAACCTTCCTACAAACTCGGAGACAAAATCTCCTACAAGAATAAAGATTTTGGAAATGAAAATTATACAAACTGAATATCTCAGATCTGGAATCTTCAGACTTTCTTCTTCCTTGAACTTTGAAGCTTTCTCAGAAAATGATTGAAGAAGATAAGCCGAACTTTTTTGGATCTGAAAACCTAGATCAGCATAATCAAGATGAAGATCTGTGAGAATACGAATGCCTTGATTTGTTGATCTAATCTTGCTCCGAATCACAGAAATCGAAGAAGTGCGGCGGTGAGATCGACAATGAAGAGCAGCGGCGGCTTCCCGATTTAGAATGTTTGACGATTCAGAAAACTTGTATTTCTCGGATTTTTCTTCTGATACGCTTCTTAGGGTTAGTCGAAATGATTTGACCTTTTATAGGAATAGACTAACGGTCATAATCATAAAGACATAACACGTGGACCAATAATCATAGAGATTAATTTGAAATATGGTCCCGTCAGACTTAACAAATTTTCAGAGAAAATTTTCTGTATTACTCGAGTGGAATATGACTACTCGAGTAATCACTTAGACTTTTCGAGAAAAGGGAGCAGAGTTCTCGAGAACAATCCTTAGAGAAAAATCTGGAAATAAATTTTGGCTACTCTAGTAATAGAATTGATTTCTCAAGAAGTAGTTGGACTTCTCGAGTACAAGGGCTTCATTACTCGAGAACTAGATAAAAAACTCGAGTGCTTGACTTCTGTTACTCGAGACAAAGTATTGAACTACTCGAGTAATCATATTAACTACTCGAGTACTTAACTTAGATAATTTCTGGACTAGACTTTATCTGATAACTCGAGAATAAGAAGAGATCTACTCGAGTGAAACTTGGCTTCTCGAGATCTATTTCAGTTACTCGAGTGCTAGATTTAGCTTACTCGAGAACTGTCTAAACTTCTACTCGAGTACTTAAGTTATTACTCGAGTGAAACACTTAGAAAAATTCTGTACTTTGAGAATTTTCTTTCTTTAAGGAATTCAGCAACTAGTCTTTCTTATATTCCTTTAGTGCTTGAAAATGAAGTATATCCTAATAGAGAGTCTACACATGAGTCAACACTATGGATCACACAATGAGGGATTACATTGTTTGGTCCTGTGTTTGGTGACTCATTGTAGACTGATATTGGTCTACACTTGGCAATTAAATCTTGCAAACACATAGCTCAAACAAAACATCAAATATAACTTAATTCATCTTAGTTTAAGGAGGACTTCATGCAAATCTAGGTGATTGTGGATATAATACCCAACATCTGCTATAAAGAGGATCTTGAGATATCTTAAGGGCACACCAGATCTTGGCTTATGGTACCCTAGAAAAAGGGATTTTGAACTAACAAGGCTATTCAGATGCAGATTTTGTAGGATGCAAAGAGGATAGGAAAAGCACTTCTGGCACCTATCAGTTCTTAAGAGGAAGACTAGTGTCTTGGAGCAATAAGAAGCAAACAAGTGTTGTTATATCAGCTGTAGAGTCGGAGTACATTTCAGCAGGTAGATGTTGTGCTCAATTGTTGTGGATTCAGCATCAGCTCTAGGATTATGACCTCAAGATAAGTAGAACCCCTTTATATTGTGATTCTACTAGTACTATTTCTATTGCTAGGAATCATGTTGCACACAGCAGGACTAAGCACATAGAAATTAGATATCATTTTATTATGGAGCATATGCAAAAGGAAGATATCAGTCTTGAGTTTGTCCCCATAGACAAGCAAGTGGCTGACATCTTTACTAAGCCACTAGATGAAGCAAAGTTCAACACATTCAAGTTTGAGTTGGGTATGTTGAACCTAGTCTAGCTTCAGTTACTCCCTATAGTTTTATTTTTGGTTCAGGATGTGTTCTTCTTGCAGGAGATGAAGACCTTAAGTTATAAGAAGACCAAAGTGACCATCAGTAAAATGATGGTAAAAGTGGCTCCTATTGAGGGGAGAGCAAGTCCAACGGCTGTAGGAGCAGAATCAGCCTCATATAAAGAGGTAGCTAACAGCTGCACCAAGGGTATCAACTGCAATCAGATAGAGGGATAAGTACATCAAGACAAGCCAGCTCTTCCCTAACAATTCTTTAGAAGTCAAAAAGGGGGAGAGAAAGGAGGAATTGATCAAGTGGTAAAATTAATCAAGTGGCATATCAAGTGGCTTCAAAGATTGATCAAGTGTGGCATCATCAAGTGTGGCATCAGGGGTTAATCAAGTGGTATCAAATTTAGGGGGAGAAAGAAATGCTCCCATGCAACATTCAAGTGGTATCACACACCTTGCAGCAAAATAGGGAGAGTAGGTGATGCTCACCAAACAGGCAGGAATTGTGGTAACCTTTCTAGACCTATTCTGTTATAATAGTACATTTTATTACTGCATATATTGTGTGTGTCATTGACTAAGAAATGTGAACAATTTGAATAAGAGTTTTGACTTCTTCAAATAGGGGGAGATTGTTCGGTCCATTGAACCAAATGGCCCAGATTTGTAAGAAGTCAAACAAGTCAATGACACACACACTAGTTGTATTTGATGTGTGTTTGATTTTATGCATACAAGTAAGTCCCTATTACACTGATTGGATAGGTGGACACCAAGCAAACTGGTGATCAGGCAAAAATTACACTAAGTCCATAGGCGTTGAGTGGAGCAAGCTCACTCAACGCCAGCTGCCTTAAGAAAGAAAACTGGACATAAAAAAACTACTAAGTCCACAGGCGTTGAGTGGAGCAAGCTCACTCAATGCCAGAAGTCAAGGAAATATGTTAGCAAGCAAGAAATTCTACAAAGTCCACAGGCGTTGAGTAAAGCCAGTTCACTCAACGCCATGATACAAAAAGCACTGAGTCAGGTGTTGATAGTCAAAGCCTAGGCATCAGCGAGCAGAAAAATTGACTAAGTTCACAGGCATTGAGGGATGTCAACTCACTCAACGCTATACTGCTTATTCGTTGAGTAAAGCTCATTCTGTCAAAGCCATAGAGTTTCAGCCAAAGAAAAAAGCTTTTAAGTCTAAAAGTGTTGAGTGAAGCCAGTTCACTCAACGTCATACTTATTTTGTCAAGGCCAAAGGAGATAGACAGGAAAATCTGTCTAAGTACAAAAGCATTGAGTGAAGCCAGTTCATTTAACGCCAAATGACAGAAAGCATTGAGACAAGCTCCAGTAGTCAACGCCAAAAGGAAGGGCAGAATTTTACTAAGTTCAGAAACATTGAGTGTAGCCAGTTCACTCAACGTCAAGATCAAAGATCTTTGAGTCAAGCTAATGCTGTCAGCATAAGAGAAAACAGAGAAATCGGCTAAGTCCAAAAGCATTGAGTGAAGTCAGTTTACTCAACGCACTCAACACTATATTTCAAAAGCAAAGGCAGAAAGTGTTGAGTGAGGGCATCTCACTCAATGCCTTCAGACAGAAGGAGATTTGGCTAAGTATAAAGGCGTTGAGTGAAGCTTACTCACTCAACGCTCTCAATGCCAAGCATACAGAAAGGGATGAAGATTAAGCTAAGGAAAAAGGCGTTGAGTGAAGCCCATTCACTCAACGCTCTCAACGCCTGGATAAACTAAAGAAATGACTAAGTACAAAATCGTTGAGTGATGTTCATTCACTCAATGCTCTCAATTCTTGGAGTAATTCTGTGAATTTGGCTAAGTCCGGAATGGCTGACGTCAGCATGAGTCAGCAAAAGTCAACACAGTTCAAATTCTTTGCGGGAAAGATGCAGTATGTCATTGATGGCGCCGGCGGCCAACTGTTGTCATATTCTGCAAAAGGAAGGTGGTAAATCGGCAATTAAGGTTGGGCCAACAGCGCAAAAAGCTGTTGATCGACGATAAATAAAAGGGAAAGATTGGCTGAGCCGACAAGAAGTAATTAGGGTTTTCTGATTTCGCATTGCGGCTGAACATCATCTTCTTCCTCGGCATTATAGTCGAGCTTGAAGGTCTTGCTCGGTTTAGTCAACCTGGAAGCAAAAATAGATAGCTACTGCAATTTTCATCTGCAATAGTAAGGTCAGGACTGATTCCTGAAATAGAAGAGGCGGAGGTTTCTGTAAGTTACTTCTAGAATAAGTCACGAATCTTCTGAAGATATCTGTCAACTTATTGTTGTGAAGAAGAGGTTAGGGCAGACATATTTTCAGCCCAGGAAGATAGATACAGAGAAATTTCTCTAGTGTCTGATTGTTTCAAATCACTTATATTTTTGTAGGATCCAATCTTGGATCTGAGTGTAAGATTCCTGAGTGAATCCGAGTGTAGGCTTGTGTTATAAAGGCTTAGGTAGGATCTATTTTTGATCTGAGAGTGGGATCTATTGTTGATCTGAGTGTAGGATTTTTGTGTGAATCTGAGTGGTAGGCATGTATTATAAAGGCTGAGGTAGGATCCAGTTGGGATCTGAGAGGTAGGGCATAGTGCCTGAGTTGTAGGTTTTGAAGAAGACTGAGTGGTCCTGCAGGATCGTATTGTAAGCTCCTTGGAGCCGAGATTTTGGATAAGAGCCTTGTCTAACACACTGTTAGAAAGATGGCAAGGATAGTGGATATACCCAGAATCTGAAGAACCACTATAAAATAACTGTATCTTCTGTGTGTGTTCTTGAAAGCTTAACTACTAACTCACAAAGCACGACAAACTAAATTATAAATCTGATAAAGGTTTAAAGAGACCAAAAAACCTATTCACCCCCCCCCCCTCTAGGTGTTTATCTGACCATGAAAACAAAGTCTTTCACTAAATCAACCATGTTTCACATCAATCGCTGCTCCATTCAATAATTATAGCTCTGCGTCAAAAACATACAATGAAGATGAGGATGGTTAAGACATTATTTATACAACCACTAGCTTATATATTCAGCATAACCGCGCAAGAAATTTTTACCCAGCACATTTTGAATCGCGCTTTCATTTTACCGCACCAACAAACTTCCCCAATTATTGATGCAGGCTTGCACGTTGACACCGAAATATATCTACGGACGCACACGAATATCCCTCTACGGACGAAATTCTACCCTCGCATAATCGTTCTACGCGGCACCACGTTAATTAATCCTATAATTATATGCTAGCGTACGGGCAGCCAAAGCGATTAGGTTTGAATAGATGTGATAGGCCAATATTCTTTCCGGCTAAAAGGACCTACCCGGTCCAAACGAGCGATGTTGTACCAAAAGAGATCTACCAAATAAAATACAATTTGGAAAAGGTAGACCTCTCCCAACAAAAGAAAATGAAGGTTCGCCAAACCCTTTCGAACTTAAATAAAATAAGGATGAACACAAACCGATCGAAGAAAAACCACGATGAATTAATGCTATCAAAATTCAACGCTAAGAATCTACCATCGCAGGAATTAATCTAGGAAGAGAAACACACAATCGGTAGAAAGGATTCGTTACCCTATCGGAATGGATGATTCCAATTTCTCTACTTTGATCGTTCTTCAACGGCTCCGTCGGAGTCACGCCGGTTGGAGAGAAACTTGTCCGCCTTCGTCGTGTCAAGCCGGAGTTAGAATCCTCAAAGGAAATCTTTGCCTTGGCCGATTTCTTCAAGGAGGTGGGTTGAATGGTTGCTTTGTTGGAGGTCGGTTTTGAGGGGAGAAAAGGAGTAGGAGAGTGTTGTTAAGGTGAGAAAAGAGGAGGGAAAGAGGGGAGGAGTCTTGTGCCCGAATTCCACAAGGAGGAGAGGGAGGAGGGTGGCCGAAATTGTCAAGGAAGAGGGGGAAAGAGGGATGGCCGAATTTTGCCAAGGGGGAGGAGGATCTCAAAAGATCTTTAGGGGGATTATTTTCTTATTCTTCTTCTCTCTAATTATTCCTTCATAACATGGCTATATATAGCCTATACCACTTAATCTCCCTCCATTCAAAATTCAAAATTCAAAATGAAAGTTATGATGGTTATATGCACCCATCATAATACAAGAAATGAAATAATTAAAACAACTTATGATGGTTATAAGCACCCATCATTACATGAATTATTTAAATGCAATAAAAATAAAAATGCTAAAATAAAATAAAACATGAAAATGACTTAATAATTAATAATAATTAATACATTATTATTAATTATTAATATATTGGTTTGCGTTTAGGATGGATATTATGGCGACGCTCCACATGGTCATTCGTAAGCACGCCATCACCATCTTTAAAACGTTATGGGCCGTCGTCTCCATCAATTATCATGTTAAATTATTCCAATGCGAAACAAACACAATGTGTTGTAATCGAGGAAACATATTACTTCCTAAAATCCTAACACTAACTGAATTTCTCAATCTCTACACTGATCAAACTGAGGAAGGTCAACATTTTAGGAAAATTTTGCACTCATACAACTTGTTCACATTCACATCTTTTGATATAATAATGGACGATACCGTACCCTCATTCCACCAAGGAATATATAGTTTTTTGGCACATGGAGTCATATATCATCAAATTAGAAACCATACCTGCGCGGCCTCCCCAGCCAACGGATCGAAAGGACGGCCGCCAGCACCCTAACATCCAGCTCAAAAGGGTTCAGCCTCAACCTGTCTGCAGACCATGCACCCTAACCCGTCTCCGATCCACCAGCGGGTTATTGAAGGCTGCAGCCTCCTTTTGATGAGGGAAAGTCAACTTAAGCGGGCTACATGGAGACTTCCTAGGAGATATGTAGTAGTATCAACAACATAAAATATTTATACAAATAATTACATAAAGGACTTGATTGTGCTTCTCTTCAAGTTCATCCTAGTGCTAATCGTGATGAAATAAGTAATTATGTTGATGATAGATGACTATGCCCTCCTGAATCATTGTGGAAAATATTCAAGTTCCAAATGAGTCAAATATATCCATCAGTAGAACCATTACAAATATAACTGCCTAATAAACATCAGATACAATTCTATAGTGAACAGTCAATTTCATTGATATTGATAGATAACATAAACTCCAAAATAATGTTGACCAAGTCTTCAGTGTATACGACCAACAAAGAGAGCAAAACATGTATTTGTATAAAGATTTTCCGGAATATTGTTGTTGGTTCAAACAACAAAAATATTGGAGAAAAATTATTAGAGAAAGAAGGGTTATTGGTAGGATTTAATCTATTCGACTTGCTGATAGTGAAATATATTATTTGCATATGGTACTGAATCATGTTCCGTGTCCTAAATCATTGACATTTTATTGACTATCAATGGAATTCACTATATCACTTTTAAAAATATTGTAGAGAAGTATGGGTTGCTTAAGAAAGAGAACAGTATTCGAGAATGTCTAATCGAGACTCGTTTTTTTAGAATGTCATCTGCTTTGAGAAGATTGTTCGCCACTATATTGATATTTTGTGAACTAGCAAATGTCAGAAGTATTTGGAATGAAAATTACGTTCGATTAAATAGTTCGATTTATCACTAATAAATGAATCATTTAATAATTTCAACAACCTTTCCAGCCTTATTGAAGTTGAGTTATCATTACCTATTATAAGAGATGATCTTAATGCGATTACATTTACTCAATGAAAGGCAATTTAATGCTTACAATATGATAAGTGAGTCATAAGAAACAAGACACAAGAGTTCTTTTTTATTGATGGACCAGGAGGAACTAGAATGACATCTCTACCGCGCAATTCTTGCTACTTTTAGGAACCCATGATGCATTATTTTAGTTGCACCTATTTCAGGTATTACCACGACTCTTTTACCAGGAGGTCGAACTACACACTCAAAATTACAAATACCCATTAAATTGGATGCCAAATAATTTTGTGGTTTTCACAAACAATTTGCAAAAGTTATCAGACAATCATCGGCCATAATTTGGGATGAAGCACCAATGGCTGATAGAAAGACATTCGAGATAGTTGATCGTTCATTTCGTGATATTACAGATGTAAATAAGTCATTTGGAGGAAAATTATCATTATGAGTGGAGATTTCTGTCAGGTACTACCTATTGTTGTCAATGAAGCAAGAGCGCAGATAATTAACGCATGTATCGTTCAATCATATTTATGGATTCATGTCAAGATACTAATGATGTAGGGTCTATCCTTGAGATTCGTCACGGAGGCCACGACGACGCTTATGACACGATCTACGCTCTCTAACCCACACGCTAACGAAAACGCAGCCACAACAATTATTTTTATTTATCGCTCGCGCTAACAATACGGATCGCCGTTCCGCAAATAGATCGAATGTTGGCTATAGGCCAAATTCTTTCCGGCTAAATGGGATAATCTTGATCCCGAACGAGCTTTGGGTTATACCAAAATAGATCCACCAAGAACAAACGATTCGAAAGATGGTAGGATCTATCCCAACAAAAAGAAAAGCGAGGATCGCCAATCCTCTTACGAATCTTTCGGAAATCCAAACGAAAAATACCGATCTATTATTTGATTAACCGCGAAGAAAAACAAATCGGAAAATAACGCAAAATCCGTCCACCACAAGAACTATCTAGAGAAAGAAAACTCTTGGTAGAAATTTTCGTTACCCCTCTCGGATTTGTAGATCCGTGATGCGTGGATCCACCAAGTTTGATCGCTCCTCCGTTGAAAGTCCACGGGAAGCGCGCCACGGATGATGAACGTGCTAATCTTCTTCACTTCACGCCGTGGAGGAATTCCTAAACTTCTTTCCTTGCAAGATAACTTCTCATGCATGGGCCGAAACTCCTTGGAAGAATAGATCTCGGTTGGCCGAGATCAAGGAGGGAGGAGGGCGACCGAGCACTAAGAGGAAGGGGCGGCCGAGAGCAATAGGGGGAAGGGTGGAGGCCGAGCACTAGGGAGAAGAGGGGCCTTGGGGCCGGCGGCTTGGAGGAAGAAGGAAAGAGAGGGGGCGCGGCTATGAGAGGAAAAGAGGGGGGAAATAGGTTTTGGCAATTCAAAATTTGATTTCAATTAAAGTCTACCATCAAATGAAGAGTTCAAGGCCTTATATAGGCTTACATCTCAAAGCAAATAACATGTGGCTAAAAGCACACCACATAAAGGAAAATGCAGAAATTAAATAATGTTTTTAAAGAGCCAACATGAAACGGCTATTAGCACACCAAAACTAAAAATATCAAATATGAGTCTTGTAGCAAGGGCGAAGCCTGTAGCCATGATCGCTATGACGTCGCATGTCCTTTGCCGGTACATCTTCAAAATAGTCATGCTCCAGTTGGCCGTCCTGGTGGCCGTCGCCATGGCCGTCGCCATCACCGTCGCCATCAACTAACTAAAATAAAAAATATGCAGACACAAATGATAGTTGTTTCTCGGAATATTTGCTATAAGTTGGAAATGGTACGGAAATAATTGACCATATAAGATGAAATGATTAGGATCCCCGATCCAATGGGGATGTCATGGGAGGGTGAAAAGTCTATTATTGATTTAGGGTCTGTTTGGCTAAGCTGTTGCTGATGGTAAGCTGTTGACGGAAAGCTGCTGACAGAAAAAGTGTTGTTTTTTGAAAACAGAATTTTGTTAAAAAACTGTTTGTGTAAAATGGAGTTTGCAGAGCTTACTCATAAGCTGTTTTGAAAAAACTGTTTGGATAAAATGGAGTTTTGGCAGCTGATTTTTTTATAATCGAAATAATTTTTAGATTTTTGATCCATACATTAATTAAAGTATTTAAAATTAAAAATACACGAAATAATAAGTAGAAATTTCTTGTTTTTTAGACATCAAATATCCAAAATAATACTAGAACTCTCAACGCCCAGATCCATCGGTTGCGTGGCAGTAGAGACTTTTATCACCTACATGTGGAAAAATTTTTATTAGAATAAGTTATTAAATTATTTTAAAATATAAAATATGAGTAATGATTATTACCTTCTTGACTCATAGAGTTGTTGTGCAATAGAGTCCCGCAATGCTATCATCTCCTCCACTCCGCCCGCCGTGTCAATGCATGTACCAGACTGCCTCTGTGTGTCTACTTTGACTCCCGTACTGATTGTCTCACTTTCTCTAAAATCCGGATCTATACGTGATGGATGCCTACGTATGAAATTATGTAAAGCTATTGTCGCCAGGACAATCCGTTTCTGCTTCGTAAAACTGTAACTTGGCATGTCACGAAGTATTGCCCATTTCTTCTTCCATACTCCAAATGTTCGTTCAATCACACTCCTAAGGGAAGAGTGTGATTGATTGAAAATCTCCTGAAGTCCTTCAACCGGACGATTACCACGTGCAAAATCTGGAAGGTGGTATCGTGTATCTGGAAATGGTTTTATGTACCCCCTTTGAAGTGGATATCCAACATCCACCAAGTAAAACTTTCATGAATCATCAAAACACAAGATTATTGAATAATTATACGAAAACATAAAATAGCAAATTAAATGAATTGTAAGCCTCAATACCTCTTGGAGGGTGCGGGAAGCGGTACTTGGGATCGCTAATAGCAAAATTAAATATCCGACTGTCATGTGCAGATCCCTCCCAACCAGTCATGGCGAAAGTAAAGCACATGTTGAAGTCGCAAGCCGCCATTATATTCTGTGTAGTAGTTCCATGACGCCCAATATAAGGTACTTGATTTTTTACCGGTACGTTTGCATGGACATGTGTGCCATCTATTGCTTCAATGCAATCTTTAAAAAATGGCATGTAACGTGTATCTTCAGCAATTTCTGGTGGAGTGGAATCAAAGTATCCTTCTTCCGGGACTATAACAACCTCTGCTAAACGCACCAAAGCACGAATGCCAACACTAAAATATCTGCTTGCAGTCTCGTTGGAATGTTGGAAATGCTCACTAGCTTTTCTGATACACTCGTTGTGAGATATCACATACAACGTAATTGCTAGGACCTCCCTGCTTGCTGTCCTTCGTGAACCTTGCAACCCATGGTTCTGTTCTAACGTACCAAGTAAATCAAAAAAGATTTCTTGTGTCATTCTAAACGCATTATGAAATCGAACTGGATGCCCACGAAGTAATTCACCCAACCATTTATCGCCAGTTTGCTTTGACGTCATGCAAGGGGTGCAACTGTTTAACAATCTGCTGTGTTGAGCTAACACACACACAGTGGAAGTGAGAGCTTGTTGATACGCAGCAGCATGACGTCTCCTAATCATTTCATACTCGTCAGTCGAGTAATCTGTACTTGAATCTTCACCTGACATTTTCTGTTTCACATAAAAAGAGTGCATCTTTTTAATGAATGTCATAAACTTAACCCATGTAAAAGAAGCAAGAATACGTAACAGTAACAGGATGAATTCGAGTAGCAACATGAAAATACATAAGATATATAAAAGTAGCAACAAGAAGATACATAACAGACGCAATAATCAGATACAACAGATATATAAAAGTAGCAACATGGAAGATACATAAACGAAGCAACAAACATTTCTTAATCCCCTCGTCGCTCGTAGCGGGTGCGCATCCACTTGACCTTGAAGTCATCCCTAACGGCCTTGAATAACTCCCTGTGGTACTTATCTATCAGGAACAATGTTGCAAAATCATAGAAGTCAAAATCTTCACAGAACTCAGGGAAAGATTCAATCTTCGCCACTGCTTCAACAATAGTAAAGGGACACGAGGACTTTGGAGGCTCCCGGAGAGACACCCCAATGTCTTTGGTAGACTCCACCAAGTCACTTAAGAATGATGTGGACGCTTTGCTTTTCCCCTTCTTTCGGCGTTTCAGAGCTTCAGCTGGAGAACTCTCTACATTCCCAGTTTTGTCAAGTGCATCATTTTCTTCCTCAGACATTGTTCGCTCGGCTATCGACTCTCGGCCTTGGGACACTGTGTTTGGTGTGCAAGCATGCACTCTTGTGGAAACAACAGAACTGAACATGGTGTTCATTTTATCTTCGAGCTCTGGCACTATCCCTCCTACCTAAACTTCTTCGCGGCAGGTACAATCTGCAAAAGACATACACTTAAATTAATCCATAAAACAATCTAAATAAACACAAATCAGGCAAAATGATTTTTTGGTTTACCTTCAACCTCTCATCCCACCATTCATCGCTCGCATCAATCGTTAAATATATTTTAGAGTATGGATGAACTTAGGTGCCGTTTGGGAGGGCTTTTTCCCTCCAGTGCTTATTAGCCGCACCACACTTTTGTGGAAAAGCTGGGTTTGTTTTTCCACAGCTCCAAACTGGCGTTTTATTACAGCCGTTGTTTTTAGGTAAATAGCGATAAGCTAGGTTTTATCCCAGTCCATCCGCGCCGCTCCACATTTCTTCTTCCCGATTCCTCTGCCAGCGAGAGTCCGCTGTTCACGCAACGATCGCCTCACTCGACAGCATCGATCTCCCCACTCCATAGCGCCGATCCGCGCGGATCTCCTCTGTCGCACCTCTCGCCGACTCCTTGCGGTGTTCCCTCCCGATCTCACCGACGGATCTTGCGCCTCTCGCCGACTTCTTGCTTCGATCTCCCTGTTGCCAGCTGAAGCCGTCTCCGATCTCAAGTTGGACGTCGACGAAACCAGTGGAGGATGCCGACGACTCCAGATTTGGCTGATTTCCAGTTCGGCGCCGAGAACTCCAACTTTGCCCAATTTCTCCTCCCAGATTTCCAATTTCCTTCAGGTAAACATCAATGAGAACAGAAAATTCTATGTGGTTTGTTTCTTTAAAATGTGTGTGTGTATGTATATAGATTTGTGTGAATCCAGAAATTTTTTTTGTGCTTTTGATTTGGAATATCTGTATGTACGTATATGTGTGTATGTGTGTGTATGTGCATTTGTGTATATTTGTGTTTGTGTATGTGTGTGTGTGTATGTATATATATATAGTGCGTGTATATATATTATATAGATTTGTATATGTGTGTGTTGGGGTAAATTGTGTGTATATTTATATATGTGGGTGTGTTTGTGTGATAGTATATTTTTGTGTGTGTGTGTATTTATTTTTTGTTTATGTATGTGTGTATATATTTTTGTGTGTGTACATGAGTGTGTATGTATATATGTGTATGTCATTTTATATGTGTGTGTGAATGTATATAGGTGTATACATGTGTGTGTGTTGGGGTTAATTGTGTGTGTATGTATATATCTATGTGTGTGTATGTGCATTTGTGTTTATGTGTGTGTGTGTGTGTATGTATATACATAGTGTTTTTGTATGTGTGTATATATATTTGTATGTGTGTGTGTGTGTGTATGAAGATTATGTATAATTGTGTATGTTTGTGTGTGTGTGTGTGTGAAGTTTATGGGTTTAAAATTGTGTGTTTGTGTTATGTGTATTTGTGAGTGTATTTTTTTGTGTGAACATAATTTTGTGTATGTGTATACATTTGTGAGTTCATGTGTATGTGTATATATATGTATGTGTATGTGTTGGTGTTTTGAGTGTATATATTTGAGTTTGTGTGTATATATATGTGTGTGTATGTGATGAGGTTGGATGAAATTGGGTTTGGGCTTGTGTGATTTTATAATTTCCTAGTATGTGTATATTTATGTGCTTGTTTTTGTGTTTAGATGTGTGAGTGTACATGTGTGTATGTGTGATTTTATTGTGTGTATGTGTTTGTTTGTTTTTATTTTGTGTGTAGATGTGTGTGTGTGTGTAGATGTGTGTGTTTGTGTGAGTGTATGCGTGTATATGTGTATTTGCATTTGTGTATATGTGTGTATATGTGTGTGTGTGTGTGCATTTGTGTATATGGGTGTGTTTGTATGTGTGTGTGTGTGTGTGCATTTGTTCCTGATAGATAAGAATAACAGGGAGACCTTCATGGCCGTTGTTATGTATGTGTGTGTGTGTGTGTGTTCATGTGTATGTATTTGGGTATGTATGTGTGTGTGTTCATGTGTATGCATTTGTGTATGTTTTTGGGTAGTATTATTTATCATTTATATGTATGTATTATTTAAATTTTCAAAAAAATATAGATGGGAAAACCAAAGGATGGAGGAGTCTCAGCCATTTGGGATCAAAATGACATCCTTCAATTTTGTGACCTATGCATCGCTGAAATTGGTCTTGGAAATCGGCCAACGACACATTTCAATAAGGAGGGCTGGAATAACCTTGTCTTAAGGTTCGAGGAGAAAACAGGGAAGAAATATGATAGAATACAGATGAAAAATAAATGGGACCACCTTAAAAAAGAGTGGAAATTATGGATGGACCTCAAAAGGGGGGAGACTGGTCTTGGATGGAATGCCTCCAGAAAAACGATTGATGCGAGCGATGAATGGTGGGATGAGAGGTTGAAGGTAAACCAAAAAATCATTTTGCCCGATTTGTGTTTATTTAGATTGTTTTTATGGATTAATTTAAGTGTATGTCTTTTGCAGATTGTACCTACCGCGAAGAAGTTTAGGTACGGAGGGATAGTGCCAGAGCTCGAAGATAAAATGAACACCATGTTCAGTTCTGTTGTTGCCACGGGAGTGCATGCTTGCACACCAAACACAGTGTCCCAAGGCCGAGAGTCGATAGCCGAGCGAACAATGTCTGAGGAAGAAAATAATGCACTTGACAAAACTGGGAATGTAGAGAGTTCTCCTGAAGCTCTGAAACGCCGAAAGAAGGGGAAAAGCAAAGCGTCCACATCATTCTTAAGTGACTTGGTGGAGTCTACCAAAGACATTGGGGTGTCTCTCCGGGAGCCTCCAAAGTCCTCGTGTCCCTTTACTATTGTTGAAGCAGTGACGAAGATTGAATCTTTCCCTGAGTTCTGTGAAGATTTTGACTTCTATGATTTTGCAACATTGTTCCTGATAGATAAGTACCACAGGGAGTTATTCATGGCCGTTAGGGATGACTTCAAGGTCAAGTGGATGCGCACCCGCTACGAGCGACAGGGGGATTAAGAAATGATTGTTGCTGCGTTTATGTATCTTCCATGTTGCTACTTTTATATATCTGTTGTATCTGATTATTGCGTCTGTTATGTATCTTCTTGTTGCTACTTTTATATATCTTATGTATTTTCATGTTGCTACTCGAATTCATCCTGCTACTGTTACGTATTCTTGCTTCTTTTACATGGGTTAAGTTTATGACATTCATTAAAAAGATGCACTCTCTTTGTGTGAAACAGAAAATGTCAGGTGAAGATTCAAGTACAGATTACTCGACTGACGAGTATGAAATGATTAGGAGACGTCATGCTGCTGCATATCAACAAGCTCTCACTTCCACTGTGTGTGTGTTAGCTCAACACAGCAGATTGTTAAACAGTTGCACCCCTTGCATGACGTCAAAGCAAACTGGCGATAAATGGTTGGGTGAATTACTTCGTGGGCATCCAATTCGATTTCATAATGCGTTTAGAATGACACAAGAAATCTTTTTTGATTTACTTGGTACGTTAGAACAGAACCATGGGTTGCAAGATTCACGAAGGACAGCAAGCAGGGAGGTCCTGGCAATTACGTTGTATGTGCTATCTCACAACGAGTGTATCAGAAAAGCTAGTGAGCGTTTCCAACATTCCACTGAGACTGCAAGCAGATATTTTAGTGTTGGCATTCGTGCTTTGGTGCGTTTAGTAGAGGTTGTTATAGTCCCGGAAGAAGGATACTTTGATTCCACTCCACCAGAAATTGCTGAAGATACACGTTACATGCCATTTTTTAAAGATTGCATTGAAGCAATAGATGGCACACATGTCCATGCAAACGTACCGGTAAAAAATCAAGTACCTTATATTGGGCGTCATGGAACTACTACACAGAATATAATGGCTGCTTGCGACTTCAACATGTGCTTTACTTTCGCCATGACTGGTTTGGAGGGATCTGCACATGACAGTCGGATATTTAATTTTGCTATTAGCGATCCCAAGTACCGCTTCCCGCACCCTCCAAGAGGTATTGAGGCTTACAATTCATTTAATTTGCTATTTTATGTTTTCGTATAATTATTCAATAATCTTGTGTTTTGATGATTCAGGAAAGTTTTACTTGGTGGATGCTGGATATCCACTTCAAAGGGGGTACATAAAACCATTTCCAGATACACGATACCACCTTCCAGATTTTGCACGTGGTAATCGTCCGGTTGAAGGATTTCAGGAGATTTTCAATCAATCACACTCTTCTCTTAGGAGTGTGATTGAACGAACATTTGGAGTATGGAAGAAGAAATGGGCAATACTTCGTGACATGCCAAGTTACAGTTTTACGAAGCAGAAACGGATTGTCCTGGCGACAATAGCTTTACATAATTTCATACGTAGGCATCCATCACGTATAGATCCGGATTTTAGAGAAAGTGAGACAATCAGTACGGGAGTCAGAGTAGACACACAGAGGCAGTCTGGTACATGCATTGACACAGCGGGCGGAGTGGAGGAGATGATAGCATTGCGGGACTCTATTGCACAACAACTCTATGAGTCAAGAAGGTAATAATCATTACTCACATTTTATATTTTAAAATAATTTAATAACTTATTTTAATAAAAAAATTTCCGCATGTAGGTGATAAAAGTCTCTACTGCCACGCAACCGATGAATCCGGGCGTTGAGAATTCTAGTATTATTTTGGATATTTGATGTCTAAAAAACAAGAAATTTCTACTTATTATTTCGTGTATTTTTAATTTTAAATACTTTAATTAATGTATGGATCAAAAATCTAAAAATTATTTCGATTATAAAAAAATCAGCTGCCAAAACTCCATTTTATCCAAACAGTTTCTTCAAAACAGTTTATGAATAAGCTCTGCAAACTCCATTTTACCCAAACAATTTTTTTACAAAACTCTGTTTTCAAAAAACAGCACTTTTTCTGTCAGCAACTTTCCGTCAGCAGCTTACCATCAGCAACAGCTTAGCCAAACAGACCCTTAGTTGAACTGAAGGAATCAATCTACCGCACAATAACATGAACAAATCATAAGCATGTCAGAATGCCCAACACAAAAAAATTATAAACTAGAATTATGAACAAATAATACAACATATTTTTTATTATTAAATGTCTTCCACTTTAATATTTAATACACAATAAAACACCACGAGTACTTTCAGAATCAAAAGGCTGCATCGCAAGCATAATGTCACTTTTAGTTTAACCTTAAAACTCCAATCAATCCAATCAATGTACATGAACTGGCTTGATTGAGCCCATAAAAGTTGGACTACGGGCGCCGAGGCAATAGTAGAGCGGATCAATCGCCACTGGCGCAGCCACCGCAACCACAGTGGACGCATTCAATCACCTTCTCCTCCCTCAAGTGCTTTGGAACTCTGCACACGCACGTGGTTCCAAAGTTGTGGTCTCTTGGTTGAATGCAACGAAGACAGCACAGTCGCTCGTAGCCGGGCTGCACAAGCACAGAAATGGAAAGATAAAAGCGAAATAGTTTAGAAGATTGCATCGCACAAAGAGAAATATACTCAGAAAAACATTAAGATGATAGATGCATTATTTTGCGATGCATTGAAGACACTCATGAAGAATGATGCATTTGTTAAATTTGCTATTTGGTTACATCGCTCAATGAGAAAAACGAAATCATATCCATATCTCAGCATGAGATATCTTCAACAATGTTATGTTAACCGAGAAAATTGCCCTCAATACGCTTTGAACGAGATTTATTAAAGAAAAGATAGGAGAGGAAATATCTTAGATTTTTATTCATTTTGCCAGTTATTTTATAGCAAGCCATGGCATCCATATTTAATGAAACAGGTTACAAGATTTAATCAAATTTGCAATTGATAATTATCCAACATGATAACTAATAATATTTAACAAAAACAAACTAAATATTATCCTCATAATAAAACCTCATACTACATCAATCCTCCTCCATATTCCAAGTAAATTTTTGTGCGCCAACTTATAGTAGAAGGATGGAGTATACTTCTCGAAGTATGTTGACATCTCTTTGTACACTTCTCATCGTACCGCGACATCTTCTTAAAGCACAGAATTTATGTAACCTTATTCTGAGTTTCATAATTTCTCGAGTCTTTGGCTCCGTTTGTGAGGACTTATTTTCACCGGTCAAGCGGTCATGACCGCATGAACCGGGACTTAAATAAGTCCCGGTTCATGCGATCATGACCGCTTGACCGGTGAAAATAAGTCCTCCCAAACGGAACCTTTGTCTGACCTTTCTGAATGAATGTCAACTTTTACTTATTATAAATGTCATCTATACATACAGACGTCAATCCTATATCACATAGATAACCTGAGATATCACAACCATGTTCGCATTCACCACACACTTTCACTTGCATCCACCGCATTATTTACTTATTATGCTCATGTTCACTCGCTTGATTTTAAATTTGAGCACCAACAAAAAAATTTCATTTACTTGATATAAGCACATAATTAAACTATGTTACAGGAGTATTGTGTAGACTCGTGCAATATCCTTAGTTTGTACGCAATTGTTCTTGAGTGGGAATTTTGTTAAAAATAATCTAATTTGCATAACCAATCTTTATAACTTTTTTACTTTATATTGATGCATTATTCGTTACTTCTCGCTAGGTCTAGTTTCGTCTTATGGCTAGTGTAGCTTATGATGGGTAGCTAGAGAAGCATTATAGGATTGTTATGAAAGGGCACATTCTTTTTTAGTGGCTAGATTTTGCCCGGATGTGGCTCTCGAAGCATATGCATATGTTGTTTTTGTGTTTAGGAAATGATATAGGTCGTTATTTGGGTAGTTTGAGCATTGCATTCCTACCTATTTCAAATCACCATTGCACTATCCAAGTTGAGCTTGCACCCCCTTTTTCTTTGTATTATCACCACCTTAAAATCACCAAAGCCATATATATAGCCTTATCCTATTTTTCAAACCTGAGTTTTTGAGCTATTGTTTTGGTGATAACAGGAGATGTGTGTTGTGATTGAGGTGGAGTGAAGAAAATTTCAGCATATCATATTTTGGTATACAAAAAAGAAGAAGAATAAGAAAATTAAAAGTACGAGCAAGTGGGAAAAAATTGAAAATGATTGAATGAGGATGTTTTGCGGAACCCCATATGCTAAAGTCCAAGTTTGACGGAGTTTCTCACTTCACTCCATTTGTTGGTGGATTATTCTTTAGTTTATCTCAATATTATTTTGCTTAAGTGTGTTAGCCCTCATGTTTACCTATGATATTCACACCTTAAGCATAAGCCTATCACTTCATCCCATTTCAAATCTTATAGATCCTAATCACAATTAATTAGTTGGTGCGGTGGAGAGAGTGTAGATGGATCAGGCTATGACCACTATCATTGATGAATTTTTTTTGGAAAGTGCCTCCTAGTTTCAAGACTATAATGCTTATCTTGGTTACTTCGTTGCTTTCGCACTAAACGGTACCTAAGACATTCTAGAAACTTAGTTATGAAGTGATTAATGTGCATTTTGATAAACCGTAGAAAAGTTTATATATTTTTGCAATGTCTAGTAGATCCTTTGGAATCATATTTTTACTCTACTATTGTTTACTGTTAGAAGAAAAATATGTAAAGACCTATAGTGGCCCATTTATGGTCCTCTTCCTCCTTATGCTTTAGTCCCACATCTAAGATTGGGAGTGTTCTATCTCTTTCTCTTCCTATATTAATGTACAATTACATGTATGTAAAGGTTGATCCGAGATATAATAAAATTAAATTTCATTTCGCTCAAATTCTCATATTATTCTACATGGTATCAGAACCAAAATTCGGTCCTAATTGTGCGTTGGCCTGTTCTTCTCCTTGCTCTGGGTGGTTAGGGTTTCCCTAACCACACTTTTTTGCTTTGGCCTACCCTATGCGGTTAGACTTACTCTAACCGCAACTTTCCTCCCTTTCTTTGTTGCTCCTCTCATCCCCCCCCCCCTCTTAACCCTCCTCCCTTTTATACTACTTCACTGGGGCCCACTGGCTCCCACTTCTCGCATCCAGCTCGCCTAGCCGCCTTCCCTTGCTGCAGCTCGCCGCTACCTATGCTAGCCGCTGATTCGTTGTCGCTGTCTTTTTTAGTAGCGCTTCTCGTTATCTCCTTGTCACTGCTCGCCACTACCTCTGCTAGCCGCTGATCTGTTGCCGTTTTTTTAGTCGCCGCTTCTCGCTGCCTCTTTGCCGGTACCTCTGCTAGTCGTTGTTTTATTGCGGTTTTTTTAGTCGCCGCTTCTCGCTGCCTCCTTGTTTCATTGCCACCACAAATCGCAACTCATCGCCGCTCCTAAAACCGCAGTTTTTTCTGCCATGCTGTTGTTGCAAGAATTGCTTCTAGTCGCAGCAGTCAAAGCTCTTGCCACGACTTTCTTGCCACCGCTCAACCACGACTTCTCTGCCTAGCTGCACTGCATTCTTGTCACCTACTATCTCTTGCTAGCATCTGCTCGTCGACGCCGCAAGTTCCTAGCCACAACCAATGATCTCTTGCCGCAAGTCCTTGCCAGCATCTATTTGCCGCAAGTTCCTAGCTGCCTCCAATCTGCTCTGTCCGCAAGGATTTGTCCGTTGTTTCTCTTCTCACAAGACGAAGCATGGTGCCCCCAGTCCGCAGGTTTTTTTCTCCTGCTCTCCTTGCCTCCCGAGAAAACTTCATGGCGTTGACTGATGCTCCGTCCCTTCCTGCTCGTACTGCAACTCCTCCTATCGAAGTTTGTGATGAGCTTCAGATCACCACTATTTCGCTTAGTGGGAAAAAGAATTTAGTTGAGTGGGTACACTCAGTTCGTCGTGTTCTTCAGACAAAGGGTCTTTTACATCATCTAACAAAGGAAATCCCTTTTGTGCCCACTGATGGCTGGCTTCGAGATGATGGTCGTGTTCAGACATGGATCCTCAACCTCCTGGATGGTGAACCTTATCTTATGACCATGTATCATGAGACGGACAAGGCTATGTGGGAGGACCTGCATTCCCACTATTCAAGCAAGGACAACCTTCAACATCTGTTTGACATCATTACGGACCATCAATCTCTCGATTCGGGAGGTGTTGGCGATCTAACCTCCTTTGTTGCGCGGTCCAAAACCTTAGTTGAGGTATTGATTCAGTATCAACCACCTACTACTGACCATGCTACGCAGCATGTTCAAAAAGAAGTTGTTAGTATTGCAATGATGATGGCTCGTGTACCGCCTCATCTCCCCAATGGCCGCGCTCAGAAACTCTCCTCCATTATTTCCTCTCCCTCCGATGTTTGCTCAATGTTGTTGAAGGTTACACCAACCCCAGATGCTCCTGGACCTCCCTCTCTAGCCCTCCTCCAGCACTCAATTGTCTCTCACCCTCCTCCTCCATCTACTCGAGGAGGTCGCTCTGGCTGTAAGACCCCCCCCCCCCCGAACACAGCACACGACACGAGGGGAGTCTTATGCCCAGAACAGACGCCTTGCGGTAGCACTAGCACTCGGGCTAGCCTGTACTACAAGACGCCTATTCTGTCGGTCTTTACCAATATCAAACATCCCAACCCAACCAGAGTAATAAAAACAAAAGTCAAATGCACACATAAGTATATAAGTCCAAATATAACAAATATAGAAGCTACATCAAGCTTCTAAGCTATCAGAGTACGAGTAATTTGACCTAAAGGGCTACATCAAGTCTCTCAAAGACTCACATCAGTCACCGACGGTAACGACCGTACCGTCACCTCAGGCTCTGTCGTCCTGGCCAGGCTGTCCCGCTGCAAAACCTGCTGCTGCTCTGCCTGCGGGGTTTCCTCCTAAAAAAGGAAGACGTAGCAACCATTAGTCAAAAAGACTAAGTGGCTTCACATACGCTCCCCCGGCGACTCCTCGGCACCGGGCGGAGAAAGGATTATGGTACAATATATTTAATGAAGCAGTAGTACAAACAGGTGGTATAGTGTGATCAGTAAACATTGTAAAAGTATAACAGCACAATAAATGAACAAATCATTACTCTAGCAGTTCTATCATCTACAGCAGAGTATGAGAGTGTAAGCTACAACTGAAAGTAACTCAACTTATATGAATGCTCATACAGACATATAAGTTGAGTATCGGTTCAACAGAAAAGTAACTCATCGTATAAGAGTACCCATACAAACTTATACAATGAGGATCTTGTGTATGCGATGTAATGCGATGCAATGAATGTTATGCTATGACTCACCCATGAACACGCACAAGCAATTGCTGTGTCGACACAGACTCTTAGTTTCCACTTTTCGAGCAGGTAGCTAACCTCTCAGGCGTCAACCGTCGTGGCTAGACGATAACAGTAGAGCAGGCATCTCTACTACTAGGCTGGTCTCCACACTACCTGACCTAGGCCTCCGTACGCCTCAACGCTAAGAACACAACAGCGGAGCTCACACGCATACTACGGCTAAGCGGGTATCTCGAGCAGATGTGCACCGAGAACCTAGCCCCGAACTGGCCCATGATGTGACCCGGAAGGAGACTCGGAAATGAGCATGAGGACCAAGCCCAACCGTTCACTTGGCATAGAAGGAGCCTCGGGACGTGAACACCGAGCACCAAGCCCAACCGCCCAAGGTCTAACCGTCAACTCCCGTCGGTGTGACGACTGACGAGCCCGTAGACCTGCCACACTATCCTTAACCCAGGATTACGACACCACGTGTCGACTCACACCGCATGTTATTTCATATCTCGAGCTCAACAGCTCACAAGGGTTCCTTACCAATTCCTTATCAACACAAACGATCAAGTGCGACAAACATTCACGCACTATCAACCCTTCCACATATCCATGCACTAACCTATTCAATCCTCTTCCAACATTTCGAGCTCACAGCCGCATTACCGATTCACATATCTAGTTGTTTATACAATCCAACTTGTCTACTCACTAGTTCACCTAGGGATCTATCAACCAACCATTTCGTTCAAGTAGGTTTTACTTCATCATTTGATTATAAAGGATCAACCAACAACTCACAACCATCCTTCAAGCTAACTACTCACAATCTCTCTACTAATTCCAGTAGGGTTTACGTAAACAAACGAACAAGGTATGCAGTAATTGTATAAAATACAGAACTTCAACCGGGGATTCATAATGCTACAGGAATCCGGTGAAAACGTTTAACCCTTCGTTGGAAAGGTATTTTCAAGGGTTACGACTTCCGTGTTTAGTCGGAAGCCCAGATTTGGCCGTGTCAGACTTGAAATCGGCTTCTAAGACTGCTACATTCAAATTACAGTTTCAGCACATTTACGTTATCAGCCATCAATTTCGATCAGGCTTTCCCGTGGCTACAGACCTCACCTGAAGACGTGTAATCACTCGTTGGAAAGATCTCTCCAAGGCCTACGACTTTCGTGTTTAGTCGAAAGCCCGGATCTGGCCATGATATACATGAAAATGGCCACGAAGATCGCTGCGTGCAGAACACAGATTTCTGCACGCATCTTAAGGCGAAAAGAACGGCATCGGTTCATCTTCCTCCTCTAGCCGATCTTCCCAAATCACCCCCAGAAATTCCTCCTCCCTTATTCACCCCCATCAGGTCATTTCTCTTCACGAGACGATTCCCATCATCACTTTGAAGGAAGGAGAGGTTGAAGATGTCTAAACCCTAGAACACAAGTCCTAGCATGGCCTCTTCCTAGAAGTCTTCATCTCACACATCAAGATTCTTTTGAGTCGATATCTCTCCTAGGATTAACTACAGATCTAGCACCAAGGGAGAGGGGAGAAAGCTCACCTCGTTTCCGACATTTCCGCTATTTCTGGCCATGGATCTCGTCACTCTTCGCGGCGGCATCTTCTTCTCCTCAGCGGCGTCGGCTCTCCACGGAATGAAGGTTGGCTCCACACCCTCTTCTTCCTCTCCAGAAATTTCTCACAGAATGACTTAGGAAGAGAATGGAAAAACGGCCAACTTTCAGAAACCAATATAAATAGGACCAAAACGGGTAGGAACACGCCCGTGTTCCTACCAGTGTCCCGCTCGGGTGAAGCGCCGTCGACGGTTAAAGTGTCGTTTGGACACCAACACGGGTAGGGACACGCCCGTGTCCAATACCCGTGTCCCGAGACACGGTCGTGTTCATGCATGTGTTCTTACCCGTGTCCTGCTCGGGAGACACGGCCGGCTTCCTGGAGATATGGACACGGGTAGGGACACGCCCGTGTCTCTACTCGTGTCCTGCTCGGGTCAGGCCTTGTCGAGTTCCACTCGACACCTCTCGAGTTCTACTCGACGCACACGGGTGGGGACACGCTCGTGTCTACCCGTGTCCAATTCTGGACCAATTTCTCTTTTTCACACGAGTGTAAGCCTAGTCGTCTGCACTCCCTGAGCCCAAGTCAGCTCTCTTGACTCAAAAGAACGCACGAGTGGCCTAGCGCGAATCGGGACGTTACAAATCCTATAAACAAAATAAAAGATTTTGTCTCCGAAATCAGGCTAAGGCTATGGGGAGATAAAAACATAAAATAAAATAAAATATGCTTTTAAAGATTACCTTGATGAAACAGCTCCGGGTAGCGCTTTTGCATCAAGTCCGCCGGCTCCCAGGTATACTCCTTCCCATGATTAGACCACATCACTTTTACCAAAGGAACACTTTTACGGCGCAAAATCCTTGTCTCGTTGTCTACTATCCGCACAGGCTCTAGTCGCACTGACCTATCAATCGCAACTGCTCCGTCAGTGGTGGGAACATATTGATCGGGTCGCAACGCCTTTCGAAGTGACGACACATGAAATACGTCATGAAGATTCTCTAGCTCTGGTGGTAACTCCAACCGATAGGCCAATGGGTCAATCCTTTCCAATACAATGTAGGGCCCAACGTACCTTGGGTTGAGCTTCTTCACACCACGTACCCGTGATACTCCATGCGTCGGCCTGATCTTCAGGAACACCTTGTCTCCCACTTGAAATATCATCCGGTGTTTTGCATTATAATATTTTGTCTGTAGACTTTGAGCCTCAAGCATGCGGTCCCGTATTAGTCTCACAACCGCATCAGTATCATCAATGTATTCAATTCCCAAAGCTTTCGGGTCTTCATCCTGCACCAAAGACAAGGGTGTTCTACACCTTCCGTAAAGGGCTTCATGGGACGCCATCCCGATGCTAGCTTGATGGTTGTTGTTGTATGAGAATTCTACCAGGGGTAAGAGCCTTTCACACGGCTCTCCTCTATCCAACACACACAACCTCAATAAATCCTCCAATGTCCTGATAGTCCTTTCAGACTGCCCGTCTGTCTGAGGATGAAACGTCGTGCTAAAGGTAAGGCGCGAACCCAAGTACGCCTGTACAGCCTTCCATTCCTTAGAGGTAAACCGACCATCCCGGTCAGAAACAATTGTCTTTGGCACACCATGATACCGTACGAACTGCTCCACAAATAGACGTACCAAAACATCCACATGAGCTTCTTTCTTCATAGGAATAAACCGGGCTACCTTCGTCAGGCGGTCAACGATTACTCATAATGAATCATTCCCTGAGCGTGAGCGAGGCAAATCGTGGACGAAGTCCATGGAGACATCCTCGAACTTCCACTCGGGGATGGGCAATGACTGTAATAACCCACCGGGGCTCCTGCATTCTGCCTTCACCCTTTGGCAGGCCTCACAGTGCGTAACAAAATATCGGACATCCTTCTTCATTCCCGGCCAGCATATGGTCTTCCGCAAGTCTGCGTACATCATGGCAATCCCAGGATGCACAGAATACAGAGTGCAGTGTGCCTCTTTCAGGATATCTTCCCGAATTTTACCGCCCTCGGGAATGTAAAGCTGGCCACGGAGATGAACGAGGCCGTCTTTTAGAGAGTACGCGTCAGTTGTCCCATCTTCAATTGACTTGATTGTCGGGGCCAGAGCCGCATCCTTTCCTTGCTCTGCCCGGATACGGTCTCGAATATCGCAGACTATGCTCATCGCGGTTAAGTACTCCGTATACCCTTCCGATTGGTCTTTGTATACCAGGGTGATCTCCATCTCTTCGAGCATCCGGGCTAACTCCATTCTCATCAATCGGGACTCCGAGTTCGATTCCGGTAACTTTCTGCTCAAAGCATCAGCTACGGAGTTTGCTTTTCCGGGATGGTAGTTGAAAGTGAATTCATAATCGCACAAAAACTCTAACCACCGCCGCTGTCTCAAATTCAATTCCTTCTGTGTATGCACGTACTTTAGATTCTTGTGGTCTGAAAAGATCTCGCAATGGACGCCATATAGATAATGTCTCCAAATCTTCAAGGCGAACACCACCGCTCCCAATTCTAGATCATGTACCGGGTAATTGATTTCATGCTTCTTCAGCTGTCTTGAAGCATATGCAATCACATGCCCGTGCTGCATCAGTACCGCTCTCATTCCTTGATACGACACGTCATTGTAAACTTGAAATCCTTCCTTCCCGGATGGAAGGGCTAGGATGGGTGCGGATGTAAGTTGGTCTTTCAGTTCTTGAAACGCAGCTTCACATTGGGGTGTCCACTCATACGGTATATCTTTCTTTGTCAGCGTAGTAAGAGGAAGGGTGATCTTTGAGAAGCCTTTTACAAACTTGCGATAGTACCCGACAAGTCCAAGGAAGCTCCGCACATCGGCCGCTGACTTTAAGGGCGACCACTCCTTCACGACACGCACTTTGGCCGGATCCACAGCTAACCCAGCACCACTGATCACATGGCCCAAGAAGGCAACCTCTTGGAGCCAAAATTCGCACTTGCTGAATTTGGCAAACAAAGCGTGCTCTTTTAGCTTCTTCAGTACAAAGGTCGGATGTTCGACATGCTCTTCCTCCGTCTTATAGTACACCAGAATGTCATCAATGAAAACGATGACGAAGATGTCCAAATAAGGCTCGAACACCTTGTTCATCAAGCTCATGAAGGTTGAAGGGGCATTTGTGAGCCAAAACGGCATCACAGTGAACTCGTACAAGCCGTACCTTGAGCTAAAGGCCATTTTCTGAATGTCCTGCTCCTGTATTCTCAACTGATAATACCCCGAACGCAAATCCAATTTGGAAAACCAATGCGCTCCTACCAATTGGTCGAACAACTCATCGATCCGAGGTAGCGGATAGGTGTTCCGTACCGTCAGTCGGTTGAGCTCCCGATAATTTATACATAATCGCAAGGTTCCATCCTTCTTCTTAACAAACAGAATAGGGGCTCCCCAAGGTGATGAGCTGGGGCGAACAAACCCTAATTCTACCAACTCTTGCAACTGCACTTTAAACTCTGCGAGTTCCTTCGGGGCCATCCGGTAAGGGGTCCTAGAGACGGGCTTGGCTCCTGGTACTAGCTTAATTTGAAAATCCACCTCCATGCGGGGGTAAACCTGGCAATTTCTCAGGAAATACCTCGGGAAAATCTCGCACCACCCGCACGTCCTTCATATCTATTTTTATCTCCTTCAGTTCGAAACATATCATGTAGACTTCATCCCCTCTCATGTGAGCTTTCAAGGTCTGAATCGAAGATAATAATAAACGTGGTGCGAATTTTATACCTTGGAAGATTACATTGGTATCCCCATGTCTCAAGTAGATTCGCTTCTCCGCGCAGTCAATTTTTGCATAGTTCCAATCCAACCATGACATGCCCAGAATGAGATCGAATTCTGGTATTCTCAAAACTGTGGCAGGGGTATCAAAGATCTTTCCCCCAATAAGTATCCCCAATTCGCACTTGGCGGTTGCAGTCATCTCAGAGCCGTCTGGGAGGCGTACTCTTCGAGCAATACCAGTGAAGTATTGCACTCCATGTATATGTTTAATGAAGTCTTCAGACACAAAAGAGTGCGAGGCACTGGTATCGAACAACGTATAGGCCGGTTTCCCGCCGACCACCACAGTGCCTAAGTACCAATAACCATACTCAAGCTAGATATCTAGTATGACTTAAGCAACTTAAGGTTACTAATGAAAATAAGATGACTAATTGTATTCATACCTGCAATCACCTCCGGAGGGTTCCGCTCCTGTGTCATGTCCAGTGCGAACACCTGATTCCGAGCAGGTCCGGGGTTTCCTCCTTGTGGTCCTCGTCCTCGACCACGCATATGCCCCCGTCCTCGAGGGGCTGCCGGAGGGAGAGCAAGAGGCGCATTTCCAAACAGTTGCGGGCAGTAGCGTCGAATGTGGCCCGGTTGGTTACATTCGAAGCACACTCGCTCCTGCCGCCCACCGGGTTGCTGAAACTGTTGAGGCTGTGGTGGTGGAGGCAATGCTGGCGGCTGTGGAACCGGGTGCTCCACTCTATAATTCCGGTGGAAACGCCTGCCACCTCTCTGATGTCCTCTTCCTCCTCCGAAGTCGTGTCTCCTTCTGTTGCTAGGGCCAGCTTCTATCACACCCTCAGCAGGACTTTTACCACTTCCCAAGTGGTCTGCTTCTAGCCTCTTCGCCATGTCAATAATTTCCGACATGCTAGAGTCCGTTATAAACAAAAGGGCTTGCCTCAGGGGGTCTCGCAAGCCTTTGTAGAACCTTTTTGCATATCCTCTGTCATCCAACTCATAGGAGTCAGCATCTCTAGCCAGATGCTGAAACTCCCGCTGGTACTCCGTCACTGACTTGGATCCTTGCTTTAGCTGCAGGAATCTTACCTCAAGTTCATCTCGGGCTGACGAAGGGATAAAGTGATCTAGGAAGGCTCCCGAGAACTCGTTTCAGCTGATCTCTGTATAGACTCGCCCTTGAAAGGTGGAGCCCAAGAGGGACTTCCACCAACTCCTGGCGTGCTGTTCTAGGAGAGTCATTACCAGGGTCACAGCCATGTTGCTTGGGCATCTAATTCCTGCTAGCAGTTCTTGCACGGTGTTGAGCCATTCCTCCGTACGCACTGTCGACTCTGTCCCAAGGTAAACAGGAGGGGAGAGAGCTCGGAAAGTGCTCACCCAATTGGAGCCCGGACCTTGTTGTTGTACGGGGGCTTGTTGGGATCTGAAGGCATCCAGGATAGCTGTGAGCGTCTGCCCTAGCTCCGATTGTTGAAATTGTGTGGGTACGGACGGGGTGGGGGTGCCCCCCACTGGCTCAACGTGCACTGGGATCTACACGTAGAATACAAACATAAGGTCAGGTTGGCTAATCTTAAGGTCAAAGTTGGACATAGTGTGAATTACATATGTGCACACCACTGCTTCCGCTAAGTCAGTTTGTCCCCAAACTGACTAATCGAAAGGGGGTGGCACCATTGTTGAATGACTTCTTCAGTTCAGGATCGTAGCAAGCTGATACCATTTGTAAGACCCCCCCCCCCCGAAACACAGCACACGGCACGAGGGGAGTCTTATGCCCAAAACAGTCGCCTTGCGGTAGCACTAGCACTCGGGCTAGCCTGTACTACAAGACGCCTATTCTGCCGGCCTTTACCAATATCAAACATGTCAACCCAACCAGAGTAATAAAAACAGAAGACAAATGCACACATAAGTATATAAGTCCAAATATAACAAATATAGAAGCTACATCAAGCTTCTAAGATATCAGAGTACGAGTAATTTACCCTAAAGGTCTACATCAAGTCTCTCAAAGACTCACATCAGTCACCGACGGTAACGACCGTACCGTCACCTCACGCCCTGTCGTCATGGTCTGGCTGTCCTGCTGCAAAACCTGCTGCTGCTCCGCCTGCGGGGTTTCCTCCTAAAAAGGAAGGCGTGGCAACCGTTAGTCATAAAGACTAAGTGGCTTCACATCCGCTCCCCCGGCGACTCCTCGGCACCAGGCAGAGAAAGGATCAGGGTACAATATATTTAATGAAGCAGTAGTACAAACAGGTGGTATAGTGTGATCAGTAAACATTGTAAAAGTATAACAGCACAATAAATGAACAAACCATTACTCTAGCAGTTCTATCATCTACAGCAGAGTATGAGAGTGTAAGCTACAACTGAAAGTAACTCAACTTATATGAATGCTCATACAGACATATAAGTTGAGGATCGATTCAACAGAAAAGTAACTCATCGTATAAGAGTGCCCATACAAACTTATACGATGAGGAACTTGTGTATGCAATGTAATGCGATGCAATGAATGCTATGCTATGACTCACCCATGAACAGGCACAAGCAATTGCTGTGTCGACACAGACTCTTAGTTCCCACTTTTTGAGCAGGTAGCTAACCTCTCAGGCGTCAACCGTCGTGGTCAGACGGTGACAGTACAGCGGGCATCTCCACTACTAGGTTGGTCTCCACACTACCTGGCCTAGGCCTCCGTACGCCTCAACACTAAGAACACAACAGCAGAGCTCACACTCGTACTACAGCTCAGCGGGTGTCTCGGGTAGATGTGCACCGAGAACCTAGCCCCGAACTGGCCTATGATGTGACCCGGAAGGAGCCTCGGAAATGAGCAGGATGACCAAGCCCAACCGTTCACTTGGCACGGAAGGAGCCTCGGGACGTGAACACCGAGTACCAAGCCCAATCGCCCAAGGTCTGACCGTCAACTCCCGTCGGTGTGACGACTGACGAGCCCGTAGACCTGCCACACTATCCTTAAACCAGGATTACGACATCACGTGTCGACTCACACCGCATGCTATTTCACATCTCGAGCTAAACAGCTCGCAAGGGTTCCTTATCAATTCCTTATCAACACAAACGATCAAGTGTGACAAACATTCCCGCACTATCAACCCTTCCACATATCCATGCACTAACCTTATTCAATCCTCTTCTAACATTTCGAGCTCACAGCTCACATTACTGATTCACATATCTAGTTGTTTATACAATTCAACTTGTATACTCACTAGTTCACCTAGGGATCTATCAACCAACCATTTCGTTCAAGTAGAATTTACTTCATCATTTGATTATAAAGGATCAATCAACAACTCACAACCATCCTTCAAGCAAACTACTCACAATCTCTACTAATTCCAGTAGGGTTTACATAAACAAATGAACAAGGTATGCAGTAATTGTATAAAATAATGAACTTCAACCGAGGATTCATAATGCTACAGGAATCCGGTGAAAACGTTTAACCCTTCGTTAGAAAGGTATTTCCAAGGGCTACGACTTTCGTGTTTAGTCGGAAGCCCAGATTTGGTCGTGTCACACTTGAAATCGGCTTCTAAGACTGCTACATTCAAATTACAGTTTCAGCACATTTACGTTATCAGCCATCAATTTCGATCAGGCTTTCCCGTGGCTACAGACCTCGCCTGAAGACGTGTAACCACTCGTTGGAAAGATCTATCCAAGGCCTACGACTTTCGTGTTTAGTCGAAAGCCCGGATCTGGTCATGACATACATGAAAATGGTCACGAAGATCGCTACGTGCAGAACACAGATTTCTGCATGCATCTTAAGGCGAAAAGAACGGCATCGGTTCATCTTCCTCCTCTAGCCGATCTTCCTAAATCACCCCCAGAAATTCCTCCTCCCTTATTCACCCTAATCAAACCATTTCTCTTCACGAAAACATCCCCATCAACACTTTGAAGGAAGGAGAGATTGAAGATATCTAAACCCTAGAACACAAGTTCTAGCATGGCCTCTTCCTAGAAGTCTTCATCTCACACATCAAGACTCTTTTGAGTCGATATCTCTCCTAGGATTAACTACAGATCTAGAACCAAGTGAGAGGGGAGTAAGCTCGCCTCGTTTCCGGCATTTCCGCTATTTCCGGCCATGGATCTCGTCACTCTTCGCGGCGGCATCTTCTTCTCCTCGGCGGCGTCGGCTCTCCACGGAATGAAGTTTGGCTCCACACCCTCTTCTTCCTCTCCAGAAATTTCTCACATAATGGCTTAGGAAGAAAATGGAAAAACGGCCAACTTTCAGAAACCAATATAAATAGGACCAACACGGGTAGGAACACGCTCGTGTTCCTACCCGTGTCCCGCTCGGGTGAAGCGTCGTCGACGGTTAAAGTGTCGTTTGGATACCAACACGGGTAGGGACACGCCCGTGTCCAATACCCGTGTCCCGAGACACGGCCGTGTTCATGCATGTGTTCTTACCCGTGTCCTGCTCGGGAGACACGGTCGACTTCCTGGAGATATGGACACGGGTAGGGATACGCCCGTGTCTCTGATGCACCCTGCGGTGCATCGTAATATTTTATCATATTTATTTATATATTGCATTTATGTACTTGTTTCATGTTATGTATATGTTTTATTGTCCGGCTCATCGGCTTGACCACCCGATGGGATCTTAAATAAATGAGTCCGGTATTAATAGTAGTAGGACAGGAACGGCAAGCCCAACATTAATTAAAAAGGTGCATGATTGGAAACATTTCAAATTTAAAAAGTGTCTTGAATGATTTTAGAACATTGTTTGGAAAGTGCATGATTGAAAACATTTCAAATTTAAAAAGTGTCTTGAATGGAAGATTTTATCTTTTGGAAAAAGAATTAAGAGAGGGATATTTCTTGCCCAAAATGGAGAGATATTCCAAAGTGTCTTGAATGGAAGATTTTAACTTTTAGAAAAAGAATTAAGAGAGGGATATTTCTTGCCAAAAATGGAGAGATATTCCAACCAGCTTATAAAATCCTCGGTCATGAGCAGTGAAGAAGGAGGTTAGACAGAGTATAGAACCGGAATCCCGGTTCTTTGCTCATTGCCGACAACCACTTCCTCCACCGCTCGTGTCGCCAACGTCGCTTAGTTCGGAGAAGCGCCACCGCCTGGAAGCCTGTGCGCGAACATTCACAGGAGGTCCTAGCCCCGTCATTGCTAGCCCGCGCCGGCGCCCCCCTACACCGCCCGAAGAGTTGCAAACGGGCCGTCGTCGACTTCGGAATCCGCTTCTGACGGTCCGGCCTGTTCACGTCGTCGACTCCGCACTCCAATCCGGTCGTGAATCGCGTTGGCCGTCGACTTCGACCCGTATCCGGCCGATAAATCTTATGGCCACTGTTCCTGTGCGGGACCGATTGGAATTGGGCTCACTTCTGCCGCCGTTTGGTATACCGGTCACTCCCTTTTTCTTAGTATTGTTTGATGCACTTCATTTAATTACACTTGCGCTTGCCGTTGCGTTCTCCTTATTATTAATATCGTTATTCATAAATTGTTGAATGTTATTCATGTTTGTGATCGTTTAAGTCTCGTAACGGATTCGAACCGTAAGACGCGAAGAAGTTTCAGTCGAACGCAAATTAATAAACTTTTAACGTCCAAAGCGACGAGCTTGGTTATCGCGCTCGAAAATTCAGATTTTTTGGCCAACTCGGCTCTCCTTTTCAAATTAATATTTATTTTCGAAAGTGAACACCGTCATTTAATTTATAACAAAATAGATATTTACTCAAAATTTTCAAAAACAAATCCGGATTATATCAGTCTCTACCTGTGCCCTGCTCGGGACACATTTCGTTGATCTCCACTCGATGCACACGGGTAGGGACACGCCCGTGTCTCTACCCGTGTCCTGCTCGGGTCAGGCCTTGTCGAGTTCCACTCGACACCTCTCGAGTTCTACTCGACGCACACGGGTGGGGACACGTCCGTGTCTCTACCCGTGTCCAATTCTGGACCAATTTCTCTTTTTCACACGAGTGTAAGCCTAGTCGCCTGCACTCCCTGAGCCCAAGTCAGCTCTCTTGACTCAAAAGCACGCACGAGGGGCCTAGCGCGAATCGGGACGTTACACTGGCTACCAAGGGAGAGGTCGCAATGGGCGGCCTAGATACAAGTATACTCACTGTGGTAGGGAAGGACATCTTGAGGCCACTTATTATCGTAAATATGGTCTGCCTCCTCCGCCTAATGTCTCTGTTGTTGCTGAAACATCTTCTGCTACTGCACTGATATTGATGTCATGCGCCTCCAGCTCCAACATCTCCAAGGTAACTCAATCGACCATCTAGCTTTGTTGTCTCTATCTCCAATGAAAGTATCGCCTGTCTCACCCATAATCCACATTAGATTGTGGACTCTGGTGCCACCCACTACATCACTCCACAGAAACCCCCTCAGTACTTGGCATCTCCCCATCCAAAGTTTATCACAATGTCCATTGGTGACACCGCTTCTGTCTCTGGCTCCACTAATATGCCTCTTAGCCCCTCTATCTCTCTTTGCTCGGTTCTTCACGTCTCAAACTCTCCTTTTAATTTTCTTTCTGTTAGCCTCCTTACTGAAGATCTTAACTGCTCTGTGACCTTCGCATCTTCTTCTTTTGTGATGTTGGATCGACAAACGCAGAATATCATTGGTAAAAAATGACTGTGCAACAAGCTCTACCTTCTATACGTGTCTCCCACAATTCTCTCAACAGTCACTTTTGTGGATTGGCATAAGCGTCTTGGGCATGTACCTCTACCAATTCTCAAGAATGCTCTTTCGGATTTACCTTTTCTTGTCTTTACCTGCGAATCATATATCTTTGACAAACAGCATCATTCTTCTTTTTCTCCTCGTACTCAGAATGTTGCTCATTTTGATATAATACATTCTGATGTTTGGGGCCCGTATAAGATTGCTAGTATTTTTTTTATCGTTAGTTCATTACTTCTATTGATGATTATTCTCGTATGACATGATTGTATTTACTATGTGAGTGATCAGATCTAACTCATGTGTTTCGGGCTTTTATTATTGAGACTCGTACTCAATTTTTCGGAACAATTAAAATTATCCGTACAAACAATGCTCGTGAATACATTAGTCATGCTTTTGATGATCTTTGTACTGAGTTTGACATCATCCATCGTACCTTTTGTGCTTATACCCCCCACCAGAATGGTGTGGTTGAGCATAAAAATTGACATCTTCTTGATGTTGCGCACTCCCTTATATTTCAAATGTAGGTTCTCAAGGCCTATTGTCATTTTGTAGTATCCACGACATGTTATCTCATCGATCGTCTGCCTTCCAACACTCTCAACTATGTAACTCTGTTTAGTCTTCTCTTTCCATCCACACCGCCTTTCTCCATCACACCTCGGGTATTTGGCTGTACATATTATGTCTATAATATTGGTCTTTCTACTGACAAGCTTGCTCCTTGGGCTACCAAAAATATTCTTGTTGGTTACTCTCGTACTCAGAAAGGATACGTGTGCTACTCTCCTACTGATCGCAAGACTGTTATGTCTACTGATGTTATCTTTCTGGAAGATCAACCTTTTACTCGTCTCCTTCCTCTACTCTTCCACTGCCGTTAATGCCACGTCCTGTCGTCCATGTTGCTTCTCTTCTCCCATCTCTCCTTCCAACATCGGTTCCCGCACCGAACAATCCACCTCTTCTTCGTGTCTACACTCGTCTCCCTCCTCACTCTGACGCCCCCAACAGTCGCCCTCTACCTTTGGTACCTCGCAGTCTGTTGATCTGGCTCCTATCTCCACGGCTCATCCCCTGGAGAATTATGTATATCCTTACATCGCCTCTCCCCGACGCTTCTCAAATTTGTAACTTCTTTATCCTTCATTTCTATACCTAACTCTTTGCAGAGACTCTCTGACATCCGGGGTGACGTGCAACCATGGATGAGAAAATGGCTACCCTCTGGGCTAATCAGACCTAGGATCAAGTTTCTCTTCCTCAGGGGAAGACTTATGTTGGCTGTAAATGGGTATTCGCGATCAAACAAGCTCCCGATGGGACCATTGACTGTCTCAAGGCTCGTCTTGTGGCTTATGGATTTACTCAGCAATAAGGCCTTAATTATGATGAGACCTCTCTCGTTGCCAAGTTAAACATTGCTCGAGTCCTAATTTCCTTGGTTGTGCATTGTCAATGGTCATTACATCAACTCGATATCGGGAATGTTTTTCTCAATGACGACCTTTAAGAAACTGTCTACATACACCAACCTCCCGGGTTTAAGACCACGGGGGAGTCATTTGTCTATCATCTCAGAATATCTATTTATGTCTCAAACAATCTCCACGTGCATGGTTTGACAAGTTCAATAAGGTTTTCTGTGAGGTTGGATTCACTCAGAGCTCAGCGGACTTCTCTCTCTCTTTACTCGTCATCAAACAACGGACACAATGATTTTCTTAGTTTATGTCAATGACATTCTTATTACAGGAGATGATTCCAAAGGAATACAGATGATCAAGCAGCACTTGAATTCAGTTTTTCAAACTAAAAAATTGGGAAATCTTCGGTACTTTCTTTGCCTAGAAGTTGCACGACATCCTGATGGTCTTGTCCTATCTCAACAAAAGTACTGTTTTGATCTTCTTTAAGATGTTGGCTATTCTGGATGCAAGCCTTCTGATACTCCTATGGATGTCAATCACAAGCTCTGTACTCATGCCTTTGACACCGATCTACATCTTCCTAACCCAGAGTATTATCGATTTTTTGTAGGAAAGTTGATTTATCTGACAGTTATAAGACCAGATATCTCATTTGTTATTAGTGTTGTCAGTCGATTCATGCATTCTCCACGGACGTCTCACCTCCAGGTTGTCGAGTGCATTCTGAGATATATGAAGACTGTCCCTGGACAAGGGCTAGTATACAAACCTTCTTCCTTTTCTACTATATTGTTAATTGCTTATTCTGATGTTGATTATGCTGGCTCCTTGGATGATCGACGTTCCACAAGTGCATTTTGTACCAACCTCGGCGGAAACTTTATTACCTGGCATAGCAAGAAGCAATCTGTGGTTGTTTGCTCTTTGGCCGAAACAGAGTATCGCTCGATAGCATCTGTAGTATCCGAGCTTTTCATAATTGCAAATAGTCTCCTTTCTTTCTAAATTAGTTAACAAACCCTAAAAGATTTTCAGATAAGATAATAGTTTTTTGTGTGAGTAGAATTACTCAACAGTTTTTGAATTTTAATACGACACTTGTGTCCCCTCGCAACAATTCGATAGGTATACTTGCCTTCATTGGATTGCTAGTTCGGATTAATTTTCATAACGATCAGTTGACACCAAGTTTTTGGCGCCGTTGCCGGGGAACAACTTTTGTTTATATTTTGAAAACACAACCCTATTACTTTATTTTGCGACGGTCAAGCTGCTATACACATTGCTAAGAATCTTGTTTTGCATCAGCGAACCAAACACATTGAAGCAGACCGCCACTTCATTCAGGAGAAGTTCAAATGAAGAAGCTAGAATTAAGACACGTTCTGACTGGTGATCAAGTTGCAGATATTCTCACTAAGGCAGTACCATGTGTGTTATATTATCAATTCTTATCCAAGCTTGGTGTCTACGATTTGTATGTTCCAGCTTGCGGGAGAGTGTTAGAAGAAAAATATGTAAAGGCCATTTAGGGCCCACTTCCTCATGCTTTAGTCCCACATCTTATATTGGGAGTGTTCAATCTCTTTCTCTTCATATATTAATGTATAAATACAAAGAATGATTGGAGATATAATAAAATTATATTTCATTTCTCTAAAATTCTCGTATTATTCTACATTTACAAACTTCTCTTAATACTCTTTATTTTTTGGTATCGTGAGGGAGTAGAGTGATTTGCTCGAGACGAGTAAATGTTCAAGATTGGGGTATGATGAGTGATTTTAGTATAGTGTTTTTGGCCCTTATTTAACTCATATTTCGATTCTTAAGCTCTTACATTGATAGGTTCCCATTGTATTTCACTTAGAATTCATCAAGTCTATGTAAGAGCATAATGTAAGCTAAATAGGCCAACCTTCATGCATTGCAAGTTTGGGGGAGATTGCCTCTCCCTCACATCATTCTTGATTCTTGTTGTTGTATGATTAATATGACTAGTAAAATGATGTGTGGTAGCTATAGCAATCGCCTCGTGGAGTTCGCGGCACATCCTGGGAACTTTGTTGTCAAATGTACGACCATGCGAGATCAATTCCGCACGGTCGTGCACGTTCACGACAAAAATACCCTAAAATCAACAGTTTCAAGCTTGTCCGTGGGATTTGGTCGAGCACGATTGTGCGCGTTCAAAACTGCACGACTGTGCGCATTCACGTTTCCATACTGTAGCTTCAATTCCATACACGTGTAGTTGAGGAAATCAAATCTCCAAACAACGATCCATAACACCTTTATATCTGAATATTCATTTCGATAATCCACAAATCCGTGTTTCTCGAGAGATCAATACTCAGGGGTAACTCTCCGCTTAATTATTACTTTGATCGGTACACTGTCAACACCCTCTTCTCGTGGAAGTGGTGGTCGTAGAAAGCAGTCAGCTGTCAAATGGTAGCAAATGGTAGCATATGCTGTCATTTTGGGTTCCAGGCTAGCCAGACCTAGGCCTGGAGCCCAGTCTGGTAGGCTCGGGAAGACACCTCTTTTCTCTAATCATTTCAGCCTTTAGGTTATTCAATCAATCATGACTAATGTTCTGGCAGCCCCAACTTATCTTATCAGGTAAAAGTTAAATAAACTAAGCTGAAGTTACGGGCTCGCCCTAGAAGCTCAGTAGGATTGTCGGAGAATAGTCAAAGGAGGGGATGCAGGACAAGTCAATTGGTAATGGAGGATGAATACCCTAAACCCAAATGTCATGCAAACAATCAGAACTAAGTGCAATAAACCCAACAACTACCCTAAAATGCGAGAGAGATGCAAGTACACACAATCCTACGACATAAACCATAAATCTAATATAAATGTGATTAATTCAATCAAACAATGGGTTCAGACATGCAATTAATTAAACAATTTTGATTTTAAAATACTCATGCATTTCATCACAATCAATACAAAAATTATAATTAGGTTAACAAGTAACAATTGCAACTAATTGAAAAATACTAGAACTTAATAGAGGACAATGAGAACACACTTACGAGAGCTAACTAGTCAAACCAATCAAGTACAATAATACTAACAAAAGAAATGTATCTGTAAAAATGTAAAAGACATGAAAATAAACGTGGCTATCACCCAAAAGAGTTGTTTGCGTAAGGCCGCAAATCTGAAGACCGTCGGCATGGCATATGCAATCTTGTAAGTAGTTGTGACTGTCTGGGGGTTAATGAGAAGAGGAGGTGGTTGTTGTGGAGGAAATATCGTATGGTTTGCTGGAACAGGGGCAATCCAAGGGGAGGGAAGTTGTTTGTGGATTGAAAGGGTGATGGAAGGGAATGGGAGGGTTGTTTGGTGGGGGATAGTGGCTGGCCAAGGCTGGGGGAGTGTTTGATGGTTGTGGGGTGAGTGGAGGAGGCTGGTAGGGCTTTAAGAGGGGGTGTTTGGGGATGGATTTCAATGGGAGGGGTTGTGGAGGGTTGTACGAATGGTTGTTGAGTTGTGGGGGGGAGGCTAGGGAAGTGGCAGAGGGATTGGAGGAGGCGACAGAGGAGACTCTCATGACTGTTGAAGGCCAGAAAAGGCGGAGCCGAAGGAGGACTGCCGATTGGAAGGGCTCTCGTGCATGGGAAGGGAGGCAGTTGGTATCCACTGCGTCTCCCGATAGAAGAATCAGTGATTGAAGGCTTTGTCGGTGGTTGGAGGGACGACTGGTGGTGGAGGAAGGAAGCGTCACACCCCATGGAGGCGAAAACGGAGGCGTTACAAGTTACAATGTGCGGGGGCCTCCAGCGTCACAGTCACACGGAAGGAGGACCAGGCGATTTCTCCTTATTAAACCGTAAATCACGATTCCTTTCAACCAGCTGCTACATGAGATATAAAAATGGGGGAATTAGGTTAAAGTATTTGATGGTCATGATTGCCCGATGAATAATTTGACTAACTCTCAAAATAAAACTCCAAAAAAATAAAAGAAATGCATAAAAATAGGAAAATTTGAGTCGGGAGAGATCACGGGCTCCGATCGTCCATTAGACGGCCAAAACTGTGTTGACTCAATAATGTCTGACTCTCACACGACGCATGAACGATCTCCATTATGGGGTGTGCTCGGAGAGAGTGAGAGCTATCACAATCTCATTCGGGGCAAGAGAAATAGATTAGCTTCTTTCATGCCTCATACAAACACTTGCCTTTAAATAAGGCTTACAAGAAACACAATAACACTCCTAACTTCTAACAATAACACTCCCAACTCTAAACTCCCAACAACTCATATGCAATAAAACAATAACACAAAAGACAACATAATAAAAATCAGACTTGATAACTAGGCGCACGCCATTCAGACATTTCTGCACGAGACATTTGACGGATATGTGGGATTTGGGTACCCTCGGGTTGTTCATTCTGAGTTCCTGGCCCGAAAGTACACAAGTACCTTGATCTAGCTAAAGTCATTGTTCACATAATCTAGCAAAACTCATAGCAGTCACCAAGTCTCAAGGAGCCTCAAATTCGACGTCCAGTTGAAGTTGCTCGCGAAGCCCGACTGTGAAGATTGGGACTTGCATCTTTGGAGTTATCGTGACATATCAGAAGAAGCTAAAACTATTCCAAAAAACGTCCACAGACCATGTTTGTCATAATGTTGTGAGTGCAACGAGGGGTTTATTGTGAATGGGAGGGCGGAATCACAACCCCCACAAAATCCCAAGTTGGTCGATGAGAAGACAAGCGAACCAAAGCTGAGCCGAGTCGAGAAGGTGAAAGGATGTCATTTTCCCTTCCAGGTCGACATCGCTGTCCTGGAGTGAAAGTAAAGTGGAAATAAAATAAGTGGTGGTGGCAGTGCCTGACTGCCATTTTACTTTCGCTCCGACCGCTGTCGTTTTCTCTTCCAGGTCGACATCGCTGTCCTCCCATCCCTTTCAAAGCTCTAAGCCGACAACCTAACAGATTGCGCATCCATTCTGGGGTTTTAGGCCGGCGATTAGAGTTCCAACTCTTTCTGTTTATCCAGCCTCCAGGTCCACGTTCCCACTTCGTGCGGATCAAAACGGGTAGAAGAAAAACTACATGGCGTACAAGGGTCGGTGGCTCATGGAGTATAAGTGGCGGTGGCAGTGCCTGACTTCCATTGACTTGATCAGTAGGCGGGGTAGTAATGACCAGAATGGGAGATGTTAGATCATTAGCCTTGTTGGTGAGCTCGTCATGTCTTCCTAATGACATGCTTCGGCGCCTTGAAGGCGTGCGTCCATGGATATCATGAATGTTAGTATTATGCCCCTTATCAATTTGATTAGGAGAGTCCTCCATACTGCGGATGGAGATAACATGAGATAAGGAGCATGTGAAGGGTTGGCTTGAATCCCATGCAGTGGTTGGAAAATTTGGGTTGCTACAAGAGTTGTGATATTTCCCCAACGTTATCAGAATCGCAATTCGAATCGTAGGATCTCGCGATCCTACGATCCCGATTTTAAAATTCGATTCGGATCTTACCTGGGACCAAAATCAGAGCTTTTCCAAGCGTGATTGTGATCCGAACCGTAGGATCGTGATCAGGACCTGATCCAAATGATCCAAATCTAATATAAGACAATCTGGAGGCTAATTTTATTTCCACTTCACTTTAGCTTCAAGAGTCCTAACTCCCGAACCGGTTCTCTGCGAGACCCTATTTCCTTGTCTTTCTGTGTCTCTGCCGAGCTCTAACCGTAACCACCGACATCTCTGTTGAGCTCCACCGCCAACATTTTCCCTTCCAGGTCGACATCACTATCCTCCCATCCCTTTCAAAGCTCCAAGCCGACAACCTAATAGGTTGCGCATCCCTTCCAGAGTTTTAATCCGGCTATTAGAGTTCCAACTCTTTATGTTTATCCAGCCTCCAGTCCACATTCCCACTTCGTGTGGACCAAAAGTAATTATCCATCTTCCAAGCCGACGTTCCTGCTTATATATTTAAAGGGCCATTTACCGGGACCTCCCCTCTAACTTTGCTAAATTACTGACAGCACCCCTCTTATTTTCGAAATTACAAAAACTTCCCCTAAAGTTTTCATTTCATTACAAAAACCTCCCCTGAAGTTTTAATTTCATAACATCCATGCACAAAAACACCCCCTGGGTGAACAGTGTCCAGGGGGTATTTTTCTTCATGGATGCAATGAAATGAAAAGACCAGGGGAGGCTTTGGTAATGAAATGAAAACTTAAGGGGAGTTTTTTGTAATTTCGAAAATAAGAGGGGTGCTCTCACTAATTATGATAGTTTACCGGGGAGGTTTGGGTAATTATTTCTATATTTAAATGAAAATAACTATTGCAGTTATTACCATTAAGAAAAATGCAATACTTGATAACGAGGATATAGCCGATGTAGTCGTTAAAGATTTGTACTTGTAGAAGGAAATAGATGATGCAATATGCTGGAACACCCTATTACTATTTGGGTCAGGATGACTATATTTCTATAGGGATTTTGTGTTGTGACCTCCTTGTTGTTATAAAGGTCACATAGGTTAGTTAGAGTCCTCTTCAGCTCGACGCAGAGTCGACTTCAGCTCGACGCAGAGTCGAACTCAGCTCGACGCTGAGTCGACCTCAGCTCGACGTGGAGTCGACCTCAGCTCGACGTTCCGTCGACCCCAGTTCTGCTTTCTGAAACCTCTCTCTGGCCGACGTGTGTCGTGCTCAGATCGACGTTTTATTGTGAGCTCGACGTTTTCCAGACTCCCGTCAGTTTTGAATAGGAATTCAAATTCCTTCTGTCAGAACAATTAATGCTGAAGATTTATTGACCGTTACAGCAAATCTAGTGCATGGCTCAAGGAATTTTCTAAGGAATGTTTGCCTGACACTTCCTTTGGAGACATGGACATTTAAGGAAAGCATTTAATGCTGGCTGCCAACGGTTATCAAAGACTCAGAAGAAGAATTCAGAGATATAATCTATCAGTCAATAGAGATCAAAATATATATCTCTCTCTCTTGCTCTCTGAGATATTCATTCAAGCTTACACACAGGAATTCTGATTGCTTCAGACACAACCATCCAACGTGTTTGGATCATCTTTTGCTGGAGCAGATCAGATCATTGAAGACCTGTCACCCTTATGCAAAGCTCTCCTTCCTGAACTACTTATTGATCTCAGGGGGAGCTCTGACAACATCAACAGATCCACTTTGCTTCTCTCTACTTATTGATAGAGAAGACACCATCAGCTTTTTCTTTTTCTTTCTGTACAGGGTTTTAACTCCCTTCAAAAGTTACCTTTGGTTTTGCTGAAACCTGGTCAAAAATCAGCCCCTTTGGTTTGTGAGAACCTGGTCAAAAACTCTCTGGTGCTCAAGACACCTGATCAACTCATCTTGAAGTGGATTCCTATCAAGGGTGATAGAAGAGTGGACTACCCAAGATTTTGGAGAACCACTATAGCTCCTTGTGTATTCTGGTTGCTTGTTTCTTTGTGTTTTGCTTTGTGCTGTGATTCTCTTCTCTCTCTGATTAATTGCTATAGCATCATACACTAAGTAAATCTAAGCCTTTTCTCCACATAAGCTTTAATTTTCAAAATTATTTTAAATAACTCTATTCACCCCCCCCCCTCTAGAGTTAGGATTGATCTTATCCCTCACTTTCAATTGGTATCAGAGGCAGGTTGATCATTCATACAGGCTAACACCTGGATCAAAAGATCTCTGATAAGATCATTTCTCTCAAAAGGGTTATTTTCTTTAGTTTTACTTATCTTTAAAACTCATGGCACAAAACAAGGACTTTGCTAGCACCAGACCTCCTATGTGCAATCTCTCTAAGTTTGCACTATGGAAAGCAAGGATTAAACTTTACATGAATTCATTTGATGAGGACATCTTTAATTCTGTGTTGACAGATTGTCCAAGGCCTCCCACAGAAACAAGTACATCAGCTGTTCCTCCTCCTTCAGGAATTGATGCTGACATAAAGAAGTGAAAGGCAGCAGATGCTAAAGCCATGAACATCTTGGCTCAAACCATGTCAGATGACATTTTCCAGAAAGTAGCTGAATGCAATACTGCCAAAGAGATCTGGGAAAAACTTTCAGAAATTGTATCAGGTTCTGCAGATGAAAGAAAGGATAGGAGATCCTACCTCATCACCCAGTATGAGAACTTCAAAAAGGCAGAGTCTGAGTCAGTTGCTGACATGTACAACAGACTGAGCCTAATCATCAGTGAGCTTAGATCACTAGAAAAGGACATATCTCTCACTGAGATAAATGACAAGATACTGACTTGTTTCCCTAGCTCTTGGGACTCAAGAATCTGGTCAATCAAAGATGGAAGGAATGTCTGTGAGTTATCCACAGAAGCTCTTCTAGGAAAGCTCAAGAGTTATGAGCAATTCATGAAGAAGAGAGAAGAAGAGCAGAAGATATCCACACCAACTGAAAAGGTTGAGAAAACCATTGCCTTCAAGGCACAGGAAGAACAACCTAAAGAAAAGGTGTTGGGAGATGAAGAGCTTATGAGCCTACTTGTCAAAAGGTTCAATAAGCTGAATAAAAAGAACTTCAGAAGATGGTCATCCAAAGACAAAGACAAGTCAAGGTATGACAGATCTACTAATAAAGATGTTATCTGTTTTGGCTGCAGGAAACCAGGACACATTGTCTCCAACTGTCCAGAAAATCAAGATAAGGACAGAAGGGACAAGAAGGAAAGAAAAGATAAAAGGAAGGACAAGGAGTCAAGGAAGCACCATGACAAGCCTTCCTCCAGCAACAGCAAGCACACCAGAAAAGGATTTGTGGCTGAATCCTGGAGTGACTCAGATGAGTCTGATTCATCATCCAGCTCTAGTGATGATGAGGATGATGCAGAAGAAAAAGGATTCTGCATGATGGCCATCAATGCATCTCAAAAGAATACTGATTCAGAGCTTGATGCTGACTACCTGTCTGATCAGGAACTTACTGAGGATCAGGTAATAGATTCATTTGATTTTAATTCTGATGAATTTAAATCTGAATTCAAATCTATGTGCGTTGACTTGATTGAATCTCAAAAGTTAATTATAACTCTTAGAGAACAATTGATTGAATGCAAATCCGTTAACTCAGATAATCTTAGACTCTTAGAAGAGTTGAAGCAGTGTGGGGAGGAGATAGCTTCACTGAAAGGTGAGCTATCTAAGGCCAAACAATTTGAAGAAACCCTTAATGGGAGAAGTATCAAATTAATGGACATCACAAGTACAGTGAACTCAAGATTGAATGGTTCACTGGGCTTGGGTGCTTCATCCAGCCAACCCATAGTGCTGACAACTCCAATCAAATTTACCAGTGACAAAGGTAAAGGAGTCTTGATAGTGGCTAGGAAGAATGCTGACTTAACCCAGGAAACTGGACAAAAAGCGTCGAACGAAGCTCGACGGACGTCGACCAGAGCTCGACGTAATCGCAAGAAAACGTCGAACTCAGGTCGACGCCTTCTACCTTCTGAACAAAGCAAGACTTCGCCGTCGAATGGAGCTCGACGCACTCACCAGAGTCCGTCGACCGAAGCTCGACGTGCGTCGAGCCAAGTTCAGAGCAAAAGTCAGTTCTCAGGGGTTAATTCAAGAGTTAATTCCAGCTCCACATCTCATCACTTTAACCCTTATGCTGAATGGATAATACCTCCTAGGAGATATCATCCTGTAGGCTATAAGAGCCAACCTGAGATGTCTTTTATTTCAGAATTTAAAGGATATCAAGAAAGGCCCAAGGTAAACTGGGTCAAAAACAATTGATTTGTTGTATGTGCGGATAAAGACCTATCCAATTGAGAACCAGCAGTGGTACTTGGACAGTGGGTGCTCAAAGCACATGACTGGCAACAAGGAGAACCTTGTGTCCTTCAAAGCCAAACATGGACCCAAAGTAATCTTTGGAGATTCAAATTTTGGACAAACAAAAGGCTATGGCCAAGTCAAAATAGGGTCAATTACATTCAAGAAAGTGGCCTATGTGGAAGGACTAAAGCACAACTTAATCAGCATCAGCCAGCTATGTGACGCTGGTTATCAGGTTTGGTTTACCAACTCAGCATGTAATATTGCATTAAATAACAACATTGTTTTAATTGGTAATAGACAAGATAACATATATCTAGTTGATTTCAATTCATCTAAAGTAGATATTTGTTTATTTAACTCCCTTAGTAAACCTAATGAACTATGGCATAAAAGATTAAGTCATGTGAACCTTAGAACCATTGCTAAGTTATCCAAAGACAACCTTGTTAGAGGACTACCTTCTGGTCCCTACAAGAAGGAAGGACTTTGCAAGGCTTGTCAATTAGGCAAGCAAACTAAAAATAGTTTCAAGTCACTTAATAAGAGTGATTCACCTAGAATTTTGTACCTACTACACATGGACCTTTTTGGACCAATTAATGTACAAAGTCTAGGAGGAAAATCTTATGCTTTAGTAGTTGTAGATGACTTCTCAAGATTCACTTGGGTGTTCTTTCTGAGAAAGAAGTCTGATAACTTCAAGACTTTGACAGATTTTCTCAAAGGCATACAGATTGAGTTCAATACTCACATTGCCCTGATCAGAAGTGATCATGGGACAGAGTTTGATTCTCTTCTTATGTTAGAGTTCTGTCAGAAAGAAGGTATCAGGCACACTTTCTCAGCTCCAAGAACTCCTCAACAAAATGGGGTAGTTGAAAGGAAAAATAGAACCCTTATTGAATCTGCCACAACATTGTTGACAGATGCTCACCTTCCTCTAACCTTTTGGGCAGAGGCTGTGAACACCTCCAACTATGTTTTGAATAGAAGTCTGATACATAAACTGAAGGGTAAGACTCCCTATGAGTTACTCAAAGGGAAGAAAACTAAAGTAAATTATTTCAAAATTTTTGGTTGCATTTGCTTCATTCACAATAATGACAAGAAATACCTAGCTAAATTTGAAGCCAAAGCTGATGAAGGAGTGTTTCTGGGATACTCCATGATTAGCAAGGCTTACAGGGTTTTTAACAAGTGCTCTAATAAAATTGAAGAATCCATGCATGTTACATTTGATGAAACTAATATGTCTTATAAGGAGAAGGAGACTTCTACCATAAGCAATTTGCAGGAACATTCAATCTCAGAAAATCTGAAGCAGCTTACCATCACAGAAAAAGATTCATTACCTTCAACAATTCAACAAGACACTGAACTTAGTGACAATGAAGAGGAATCTCAGGATTTGGAAAGCTCAAATGGTCAACAAATTGAAGAACCAGTTGTTGTTCCACAAGAGGAAACAACAACACAGGTTGATGCACCATCAACACCCCTTGTTGATTTAGTAACAGCAAGAGATCACCCAATTTCACAAGTAATTGGAGATATCTCAGTAGGTGTGCAAACAAGAAATCAAGTTAATCACAATATTATGCACACTTGCTTTCTTTCTCAAATTGAGCCTCAAACAATACAAGATGCAGAGCAAGATCCAAACTGGATCATTGCAATGCAAGAGGAGTTGAATCAATTTGAAAGGAATAAAGTTTGGGAATTAGTACCAAGACCAAGAAACCAGCAAATTGTTGGAACCAAATGGGTATTCAGGAACAAGTTGGATGATCAAGGAATAATTGTGAGAAACAAGGCAAGACTTGTTGCACAAGGAGCCAAGAAGAAGGGATTGATTATGACCAAACCTTTGCACCAGTTGCAAGGTTGGAGGCCATAAGAATCTTTCTTGCATATGCAGCTCACAAGAGATTCAAGGTATATCAGATGGATGTCAAGAGTGTTTTTCTCAATGGAGACATCAAGGAAGAGGTTTATGTAAAGCAACCTCCAGGTTTTATCTCTCCAACCTCTCCTGATCATGTTTTTAAACTGCATAAAGCTTTATATGGTCTCAAGCAAGCTCCTAGAGCATGGTATGAGACCTTAGCTCGTTTTTTATTGGAAAATGATTTTAAAAGGGGTAGAGTAGACCAAACTCTCTTTATTAGAACCCATAGGTCCCATATCCTACTAGTACAAATTTATGTAGATGATATCATATTTGGGTCTACTGATTCAAACTTATGCAAAAAGTTCTCACAACTTATGCATTCAAAGTTTGAAATGAGTAGCATGGGTGAGCTTGCTTTCTTTCTAGGACTGCAAGTTAAACAACATGTGGATGACATTTTTATTTCTCAAACCAAGTATGCAAGAGAACTGGTTAAGAAGTTTGGAATGACTGAAGCAACCTCTATGAAAACACCCATGCCTACAAATGTTGTTTTAGATGCTGATGAATCTGGAAAACCAGTTGATCAGACAAACTATAGAGCAATCATTGGCTCATTACTTTATCTAACAGCTAGTAGACCAGACATAATGTTTGCTACATGCATTTGTGCTAGATTCCAAGTAAGCCCTAGAGAGTCCCACCTCACATTAGTTAAGAGGATTCTTAGGTATGTAAAAAGTTGTCCTAATCTAGGTCTCTGGTATCCACATGACTCAGGATTTGATCTAACTGGATTTTCAGATTCTGATTATGCTGGATGTAGAGTAGACAGGAAAAGCACCAGTGGAACTTGTCAATTCCTTGGTGATAGACTTGTCTCCTGGTTTTGCAAGAAACAAACTTCTGTGTCCACATCAACTGCTGAAGCTGAATACATGGCTGCAGGCAGTTGTTGCTCACAGATTTTGTGGATTCAAAACCAGCTCTTAGACTATGGCTACAACTTAGAGATGTCTAAAATCTTTTGTGATAATACTAGTGCAATTTGCATTGCACAAAATCCAGTTCTCCATAGTAGGACTAAGCGCATAGAGATCAGACATCACTTCTTAAGGGATAATGTAGAAAAGAAGAAAATTGCACTAGAGTACATTTCCACTGAACTATAAAGAGGAGATATTTTCACCAAGCCCTTGGATGAAAAGAAGCACTTCTTCTTCCTCAATCAGTTGGGAATGCTAGATGGAGACAGTATAAATTAAAACTCCAAGATTTTGAAACCCATAATTAACAGGAATAGGAAAAATTTCATTTTAAAAATTCCTCTGTCTGAGTGATTTCTTTGAGCTCTGAACTAAGCTCGACGCTGCGTCGAACTAAGATCGACGGTCCGTCGCCCTCAAAAGCATCGAACGTCGACCTCAACTTCTAGCGTTGAACTAAGTTCACAGCTCCCTGGCTTCTTGAGTTTCTTCTCCCTTCGGTCGACGCCTTCGTTCAACGTCGACCTGAGCTCGACGTATAGCATCAGCCCAAGCGTCGAACGTCGACCTAAGCTGCACGCGGTTGAGCCTTTTCAGTTCCCCTAGAGCCTTAGAGCGTCGACCTGAGCTTGACGTTCTTTCCAATTCTGCGTCGAACCCTAGTATAAAATCATTCTTCTCCGTCGTTCGCAGTTGCGCTCTCATATTTCTCTGCTCAAGCTTTTTCCCTCCAAATCCTTTACTCTTGATCTTGGAAGGTATCTATTTGCAGGATAATGGCGATTGCTGCAGATGTATTGGCGGCAATGAAGTTTGATTCAGGTTTTGACATCGACATCGACTCCTTTGATGGATCTTCGCAGAATTTTCTGGATATTCTGGAGCTATTCAAAGAGCAGCACCTGGTTAACTTCATGACAACCAGGATCCCTCTTCCAGAAGCTGAAATCAAAGAATGGATTTTTACTGCAGTGAATTCAGATAACAGTACGATGACTGGAACAATTTCAGGGAATGAGGTAGCCATTTCTCCTCAAATCATTTCAGAGGTTTTCGGTTTTGCTGTTGGAGATGATGAGATAGAACTCTCTGTAGAAGAGTTTGCTGTGATGCTAGACAGAATGGGGCATAATTCTGGTAACCCCTCTAAACTTTTAAAAGTTAACCTAGCTATTGAGTTTAGGCTGTTAGCAGATATCACAGGCAAGGTAATCTGTGCAAAGAGGACTGCACACGATGCCATTACTAGGCATCAATTTTGCATTATGGCTGCAATTTTGGATAAGAAGCATCCCAATTGGGGTTTGATTGTTTTTGATATGATTAAGAAGAAAATGGATAAGAACTTTGTCCACTTTGGAAGGGTTCTTTGTTTGATTCTGAACCACTGTTGCCCTCAGTTGCTTGTGTCCTCAAAGAAGCACATCAATGCTTCTAAGAGGCTCACTTGTGCACTGATTGGCAAGTGGGACAGGAAGATTGTGAACTCCAGGGCAGCTGCAGCAATGAGGACTTCTGCAGACACCAGGACTGTAGAGGTCACTCTTCCTCAGTCTACTGGCCCAGAAGCAGGGATTTTGCCATCTTCCTCCATCATCCTCCCATCCTCTTTCATTCCAACAACATCAATCATCTCATCCACTCAACCCATCCCTTCATCCATTTCTACTATTGCATCCTCCATTCCTCCACTCATCACCTCTTCTTCCATGAGCTTGGAGTTCTCATCTCATGAGGACATCCTTTCCCTTGATATTCATGATGAATCCTTCATGGATGCCTATACCTCCTCTCCTCATGACTTCCATCCTTCATCAACTTTTTCAGAACTTCTTCTATCCTCCATCCATGAACCAGCTATCCCTCCCATGTCTGCAACACCAACAACATCTTCTACCTTCACCTTCTCTGCTGCTCCCTCTACCTCTACTCAAGTCCCACTTGAGCAAGTGGATCTTTTGCCCCTGGCCAATAAGCTTTTTGATATTTTGGCACCTAGGCTCTCCTCTCTATTGGATGCCAAGCTGGCTCCTCTAGTCCTTTCCCTGAGCTCTCTCTCTGCCTCAGTCTCATCCCTCTCATCCTATCTGGCATGCCCTTCTTCTGGGGGCCTAGAGTCAGCTGCCACTGATTCTAGGCAGGGGGAGATGTCAGCAGAAGAAGAGCTGCAGCCTTCAGCAGTACAGGTAGTACAGGCTTGTTCAGAGACAGTCTCAACAGTAGAAGTTCAGATGACCTCTGAGGCTCCTCCTCAAGGTTCAGTTCAGATGATCAGCAGTGCCTTAGACTTTCAGTCCTTGGCATCTTCTGTCCAGAGCTTCCACCTTCCAGCACATCTTCAATTCAGTAACTACAGCCTCCTGCCTCCTCAAGAAGACCTGTCTAGGGCTATTGTCCCTTTTCAGAAGATCATTCCATCCTCCTTGGCTGTTGATGCCATGATCCTTGATGAAGCAGTGGTAGCTGTGGCTCCTGCTTGTGATGATATTGTTGTTGAAGCAGTAGTAGCTGCCAAGACTGTTCCCTCAGAAACTTCAGGTGAATTGATTGAGACACCAGATGAAGTTGAGACCATTGTCTCACAAGTTCTTCAGGAACTAGCCACCTCAGCCTCTATGGCTCCTGAGGCTATTCCCTCTCATGCAGTGTTAGACTCCTCCTCTACACTGTCAGCAGACCTTCCTTCAGTTACTTCTTCAGATGCTCCAGCCCCCATAAATTTTCCTATCTCAAAGAGAACCTACATAGATCCTTATGATGAATCTCAAAGCTCAGAGGATGAATTTGCAACTGATTCTGATGACTCCTCTGCAACCATTGCAAGGAAGAGGAAAGCAAGATCCAAAGCAATGAAAAGAGTTCCATTGGCTAGAACCACAGATCATGACATCCCCTACTACATCAAGTACAACTGTGAAATCACTGAGCCCTGGATGCAATACTCTCTAAACCAAAGAAAGGCAATGAAGAAGAAAAGAAAGTTCAATGAAGGCCCCTCCAAGCCTGTCATTCAGCCTCCACCTCCACCTCCTCCAGATGCAGGTGCAAGTGCAAGCCTCTCTTCCAATCCTGCCCCATCATCCCTGCATGGCAAGACCTATCAGTCAAGAAGATCTCAAGGGTATAACCAGCAAAGGGGAAACCAGCAAAGAGGAAACAATAGAGGCAGGCAGTCCAGAGGAAGATCAGGATCTCAACCTTACCAAAGGGGAGGACCCATTGATCCAACCTCTGGTCCCTATCCTTACAGACCCAGAGTTGACTTGACTCCAAGAACTCATCAAGAACACTCTGCCAACAGATATGAACCAGCTATTCCTTTTGAAGACCCTACTAAAACTCCAGCTTACTGGAAGGCCAGGATGACTGAGATGGCTGCTCTGAATGAGATTGACAGAGCTAGAGCAAAAGGTCTGGACACCTCTCAAATCAGCACCATGTCAGATCAAAGGAGAGAAGAATTGGAGAAATACAAATCAAAGAAATTCTTTGATTCTGATAAGTATATGCAGCTTCATCCTGCAGCTGTACCAGCTAGTGGAAAAAGCCAGAAATCCTTAGGTGCAGCTGAAGATTACAGATCCAAGAAGGATGCTACAAACCCTAACAGGGAAATCATCTTCAAGGCAAGTGATCAAGACAAAGCTCCAAAGGAAAAGTAATGTAAGGTGTTTTATTTCTCTTCCTCTGCTGGATACAGGACATTAAACATTATTGCTGCTATATAGTGTTATATATATGCTGCTTTATTCTGTCATATGTCTGGTTGTATTTTATTCAGTTTTGCCTTTACTTCTTTTTGAATCCCTAAATTCATGTAAATAGTAATCCTAATCCAAATAGGGGGAGATTGTTGGAACACCCTATTACTATTTGGGTCAGGATGACTATATTTCTATAGGGATTTTGTGTTGTGACCTCCTTGTTGTTATAAAGGTCACATAGGTTAGTTAGAGTCCTCTTCAGCTCGACGCAGAGTCGACTTCAGCTCGACGCAGAGTCGAACTCAGCTCGACGCTGAGTCGACCTCAGCTCGACGTGGAGTCGACCTCAGCTCGACGTTCCGTCGACCCCAGTTCTGCTTTCTGAAACCTCTCTCTGGCCGACGTGTGTCGTGCTCAGATCGACGTTTTATTGTGAGCTCGACGTTTTCCAGACTCCCGTCAGTTTTGAATAGGAATTCAAATTCCTTCTGTCAGAACAATTAATGCTGAAGATTTATTGACCGTTACAGCAAATCTAGTGCATGGCTCAAGGAATTTTCTAAGGAATGTTTGCCTGACACTTCCTTTGGAGACATGGACATTTAAGGAAAGCATTTAATGCTGGCTGCCAACGGTTATCAAAGACTCAGAAGAAGAATTCAGAGATATAATCTATCAGTCAATAGAGATCAAAATATATCTCTCTCTCTCTCTTGCTCTCTGAGATATTCATTCAAGCTTACACACAGGAATTCTGATTGCTTCAGACACAACCATCCAACGTGTTTGGATCATCTTTTGCTGGAGCAGATCAGATCATTGAAGACCTGTCACCCTTATGCAAAGCTCTCCTTCCTGAACTACTTATTGATCTCAGGGGGAGCTCTGACAACATCAACAGATCCACTTTGCTTCTCTCTACTTATTGATAGAGAAGACACCATCAGCTTTTTCTTTTTCTTTCTGTACAGGGTTTTAACTCGCTTCAAAAGTTACCTTTGGTTTTGCTGAAACCTGGTCAAAAATCAGCCTCTTTGGTTTGTGAGAACCTGGTCAAAAACTCTCTGGTGCTCAAGACACCTGATCAACTCATCTTGAAGTGGATTCCTATCAAGGGTGATAGAAGAGTGGACTACCCAAGATTTTGGGGAACCACTATAGCTCCTTGTGTATTCTGGTTGCTTGTTTCTTTGTGTTTTGCTTTGTGCTGTGATTCTCTTCTCTCTCTGATTAATTGCTATAGCACCATACACTAAGTAAATCTAAGCCTTTTCTCCACATAAGCTTTAATTTTCAAAATTATTTTAAATAACTCTATTCACCCCCCCCCCCCTCTAGAGTTAGGATTGATCTTATCCCTCACTTTCACAATATATTCTTCCTCAAAGGGGCTATATAAAGGAAATACATCAAGACACCCAACACCGATAGGCGGTGTGGGACTAATACTCAACAATAGAATAAAAATAATTCTAACACTCTCCCTCAAGTTGAAGGGGGACCCTACGGCTTAAACACAACATAAAATGGAAGGTAAAAGAAGGTTGACAACGTGGGACAAAACAACAGCCACCGAGGCCCAACCGCGTGTCACCGGGGATACTTCAACCGGGCAAGAGCCACACGACGTTGGTCCACAAAACCGACCATGACCACGCTGGATACACTCGGAGCGGAAACTATGTCAACCATGAAAGACCAAACCAACCCTACCAAATCCAGAGAAAACGAGGAGGAGACACAACCAACATACGAAATCGACCTGGGGGGCCATGTGTGACTAAGGCAGGAGTCGGGAAAGAGGCATCCGAGTCACCGTTATCACAAACACTCCCCCTCACGTGGAATACGTGCATGAAGGCATAGACAGTGCATGAAGGCATAGACAATGCATGAAGGCAACGGAATACGTGCATGAAGACAGCGGAAGCGTGGTGGACCCATAACCCACAGATCCCAGGATCGGAACCTAGCTCCGATACCATATAGAAGGAAATAGATGATGCAATATATTCTTCCTCAAAAGGGCTATATAAAGGAAATACATCAAGACACCCAACACCGATAGGCAGTGTGGGACTAATACTCAACAATAGAATAATAATAACTCTAACAGTACTAATGATTTTGTGATTGAACATCCGTCCGGAGAACAAAAATTATTACTTAATGTTTTATATTTATGTGTACTTTATATTTACTTATGTAAAACTTATGGTTAGAACGATGTTATTTTTTTGGTTCAGTTTATTTGCTTTATTTTGACATAATCATTCAACTGTTGGTTAGTTTAATTGTTTTTTGGTTGATTGTTTGTAATTGGATGATACAAAATTCGATTTCATATTTTAACTCTTCATTTATGAATGTTGTAGGATCTTACGAGCTTCGAACCAATCCTACGATCTGATCCGATCAACCTGCAAAATGATCCCACCTAGGATCTCGATTAATTAATATAGGTCCAGAAAAGTGAGGCATGGGACTGGAACAGGTCCACATCAAGCGTGGGCTTTGATGCAGAGGTATAATGCTCGAATTAGCAAGAATGGCGTTTTGCCCAAAAATAGAAGGCGTGTGTTTGATGTAGAGACATGCAAATGAAGCAGATGAAGCTCGACACGGGCGTTGTTGAGCTCAATAGGCTCGAGCGACAAGAAGACTTCGTTGCTCTAGGGATTAAGGGCTTCCAGCGATTGCCCACTAAAAACTGCGGGAGACAGAGCTTCGATGGTTGGCGGTTGGGTTTATAATGTTTGGAGCAAGCACGTTGTTTGCTAAGAGCGCACACAAGGAGCGACTTGTCGAGGGGGTGAAGCACCTTAGCTTCTGCGCGCACTGGAGAGCAGCGGGAGACTCGTGAGCTCGATGTTCACTGGGAGTGGGACAGAGCCTTTCGGTGGATGGGAATTCTTTGGACTTGCGTAAAGATGGAGTGCTGAAACCGGCAGTTGCACAGGTGGGCTTCTGAGAGATCCGGTTTATGGGGCATTGTGAGATATGGAAAACATGAGCACGCGAGGTTGTCGCGAGGATGACACGACGAAAGGTGACGAATAGAGTGTTGGATGTCATCGCGGCAGAGAGGGGTCAGTTGACTCTGATACCAAGTTTGTTGCGGGCTAGTTATAAAACCTCAGTAGGATTTTCGGAGGATAGTCGGAGGCGGGGATGGCAGAGTAGGAGGATACTATGGAGCCAAAACCACAACTGCCTAAGCGGAGTGTGCTCGTAAAGAGAGAAGGAGAGAGAGAGAGGGAGAGAGAAAGAGAGAGAGTGAGCTACCACAATCTCATTCAAGACAAGAGATTGCATAGAGAGAGAGCTACTACAACCGCAGTTGCCTCTGATACCAAGATTGCAGCTCACGGAGATGGGTACAACCACTTAGGAGGGATACAAGATTAACAGAAGAATAAGAACACAAGAAGATATTAGAACACTCGAAGAACACTCAATTTTTATTGCTCAGAAATATTGGCCAAGGCTGAGATGCCCCAAACTAATACACTGGACCCTTATTTATAGTTGTCCCACGAGAGGATAACTTACATCACACGTTATCTTATCTTAAGAGATAAGATTCTTATCTTACAATACAAGTTATTTCTTTCATGACCTTCACGACACGTCATAATAACTTTATATAAGATCATACTTTAAGATAACTTTATATCTTAAGTGATAAGATTCCTTCTCGACTTATATGACACGCTAGAATTACTTTATATCACATCATACTTTTAGACATACTTTACACATCATACTTTAAGAGAATCTTTCATCCTTTCTCCCTGGTGAGAAAAGGTGATGGTTTCACGTCATCGTGATCACTGTTGTGGGAGGATGACAATTTTGGATAGGTTTTTCTGTGGAGTCGGGAGTCGGGGTGATCCTGATTTGGTCGAAGCGGTAGTGAGCATCTCCAGACTCAATTGGAAGTGACAGTGTTGGATGTCTTCAATATACTTGACTGGAAGGGTCATGGGATTGCGCCGTAAGATGTTGGCAAGTCCAGTGGGACATCTGTGATGGGCATGTCATTAATAGTATATAGAAGTGCTTTGTGAGCAAGCGTTGGAACTAGGCTGTTGTATTCTTGTTCATACCAGAGAGCACAAGAATATTGTTTGTGAATGAGGATATCATTATCTGTAATGCTCAAAGATTGCTGGCATTTGAAATGAATAAGAATATACTTTTGTTCGCTGACGCCATTTAGACTATTTCCTTCGGGCCTTAGTTTCTCGCGCCAAAAGCAGGTGTCGCCAAATAGCTTTAACAATTTAAGAAGTTGTTTGTTCTTTTGCTTACAATGTTACATGTCAACTAGGGCAATATGCTGGAGTAGTCACCCTTTATCAAAGATAATTCCAAATTCGCAGGTTTTCACGAAGTACCATAGAACCATGTAGGCTTCTTTAGGAAAAACATAATAAAAATCTTCCCTGCATTCAAGTATGGCGAGAAAAGGAAACTTGTGATGTAACGGAAAGCTGGGAAAAGAACCTCTATTCAGGCTATATTGTCTGATATAGATTTTTTGGAGAACGAGTAAATATGGTAGAGATCTAATTAGGTTGCAATGTGTGGTTGGAGCTGATATTGACTATCTAATATATACATTCTTAAGAAGTCAATGTCAGTTTTTCCCATAATCATCTTTATTTCGGATAACATAATGTCGTATTGTTTGACCAAATCATGAAATTGTGAGAGCAAGGCATGATAAGAGTCAATATCCGGAAAGAACAACATGATATCGTTGATGTAGACCAATGCATTATCCATGATGGGCTAGAAAATTCTTGACATAGCCTTCTGAAATAAGGAAGGAGCCGGTTTTAGCCCAAATGCTACAACGGTCCAATGGTAGTGTCTTTCAGGAATGCAAAATCTAGTCTTTTGTCCGTCATCTAGATGAATCCCAAGCTGCCAAAAACCGGCTTTAAGATCGAACTTGGAGAATATCTTTGTCTGAAAGAGTTTTTGGAAAATGACTTCTCTTTTTCGTAGAGGAAATTTATCATCTTCAAGAAAATGATTGAGAGATTGGTAGTTAATCTTTAGTCTCATTTTTCCTCTAGTTTGCTTGGTCCTCTTGTTCACATAAAAGGCTTTGCAAGCTCATTGTGACTTTGTGGGTTCAATTAAACCTTCTTGCTGTAGCTAATCAACTTCTTTTATAGCAAGTGCATAATGATCTTGATTCATACCTTTGTGGCTTGTCATTATGGGGTTGATATCTTCATTCCTTTTAAACGGCAGGGAGACGAAGAATTCTGGATTCTTCCATAGAGGGTGGTCGCACTTCTATAGAAATTATGTATGTGATTCTGCGCAAGAGATGCATGCAATATCGTCACTGATAGGGCTTAGAATTTCAATTGGGTAAAGATGTTGAGTCTTTGTCTATGACAGTAGATGATTTTTATACTTCAGCCCTTCCTTGTTCCATGAGATTCTCTTTAGAGAGTGCAAGATATCAAACTCAATAAGTCTGTTGTAGGGAGTTTTGATCCATAAACTTGATTCTTGATAATATATCCCGAAAATATTTGAATGTTGATGGGTTTACTAATCAGGGTGATCGTGAAGAGGTCACTGTGGGCTGCTCGGAATGATCAATAGCAGGAGTTCCAACATTCCTTTGGTGGAATGTTTGGCTTCATGATGGAGGATGCAGCTCCGGTGTCAAAGAATGCTATTACTAGAATAGGTCTGTCTCATTTCTCTGTGAAAATGTGGATCCTAACAGAAGGAGTTGGCTGGCTAGGAAGCACCAGTACGGGTACGGGTACCGGGTACGATACGTATCCGGTACGGCGGTACGCCCAAATTTAAAAACAATTATACGGGTACGACATGATACGCTATAACAAATATAATTTATATAAATTACAAGTGCAATAAATAGTTCTCAAAACATCAAACATAAATCATAACTTGAAGTAGCAACACTTCCTAGCATAGAGCCAACTTTTGTTTACTCTAGAAAAAGAGACTCTTATCACAATATGCAAAATGATATGCTAAGTCCGAGTGTGTCAACATAGGTGTATCCGGCGAGTATCGGGTACGTACCGGTACCAGATACGTATCAGATACGGGTACGCTGCCTTCGGCGAAGTATCTGTGCTTCATAGTTGGCTGGCAAAGGTTGTCGCCAGTCGTTAGTGTGTACATATTATCATCAAAGAGAATTATATCATCGTCAGATTCGACAGATGAGTCTGATAGATCTGCTCCAAGAGCAGGATCGTGTCAAGATCGGCTTCATCATCAATAGAGAATAGTGACTCGATGTCGTCGTTGTCTATGTCTTCAATTTGAGAGAGCTTTGCAATGAGTTGTGAACTCTTCTCTTTGTATGGACATTCTTTGGCAAAATGTCTCTTCTTTCTGAATATATAACACCTTAAGGATTTTGTATTTTTCCTTCTTTCTTTTGAGAAATCTCCATTTCTTCTTATGTTTCTTGGAAAAATAATTCTTTCCTCCATCCATTTTATGTTTAAAATATTTGTCCTTTTTCTTCTTGTTGTACGCACAAGATTTGTCTTTTCCACACTTGATCTATAGGTCATGGCGATCACAAGCTGATCCAAGGTTCTTACTTTGGTCTTCAATTTGCTTGAGGAACCTCTTCTGGTTGCACAACTTTTCAAGTGAAAGCAACACGTTCTGGTATAGCTCACCAATAGATGTATGGCTGATCGGAATTTTTTTACTTGGAGTCGAGACGTTGCGTTTCCAAGAGGTTATGGGAGCAAATTTAGAATATTCTACTTCAAATTGACGTCGTCGATTCCATTCATGACATAGAATCGTTTTGACATCTTCTCATAGTGGTCTTCCAGATCTTTTCTTTTATACGAGCAACACCTCATGCTCAAGTATTATTCTCTGGCTTGATTAATATAATGATACCATGCTCTCAAGAATTCATTGTGGACATACATGATCAGGGCATCCACATTCGGATTTTGTTTGATCATCTGTTGTATGTATTCTCCTAGAACAATCCACCATTGCCTTAGTCTATCATGAAACTTTGACACGAATCTATCGGCGAGAGCAAGCATTGTCACTTATGGTTATAGCAGTTATGTAATGCGCCAAGTATGCATTTCATAGATTTTGTCATGCCATTTTGATGGTGGAATATTGTCAAAAGAGAAGTCGTTCAAGGGGTCATTCTGGAATTGGCTTGCTTGCGCAGGTCCTTCGTGGGATACTTGACCAGGCTCGTGGGTTTCTTCATCTTCAACAGTTAGATTTTTTGTAGGTGGATCAGCCATTAAAATGTTGAGGGACATGCTTTCATTATCTAAGAGCACTTCTCTCTTAGGGATGAAGATTGTGATTGTGCAGCTATCTACTTTAGCATTGAGGATATAGGATTTTCAACCATAAGTTGAGAAGATGGTTGAGTTGTAGGTAACTCTTGAGGTGAGAATTCTTTAGATGGATATTTTTTATTTTCATTTTGAAGATTGAGGTGCTTCATAGCGCGTTCTTGAGAGGAATGCCGCACTATTAAAAGAATTGTGATCGAATAGGGAGAAAGTTGATGGTGGTTGGGAATACATCGGAAGTGGGGGTGGATAGGAGTAAGGTTGGGGCTTCATAATATCCTGAGGAATAATATTGTTTTTGGCCTTGGATAGAATGAAGTTGGGCTTTGAGACCCTTTAACTCCGCCTCCTTTTAGGCCAGAATTGGTGAATTGAAAGAGACAGTACTAACCAACTGGAGTAATTCATGATGCAGAGCTGTTATCTCCTCTTGGAACTGCATTGTGACTCTGGTGACTGTCGAAAGCCTGAGGTTGAGCCTTTTCTCAATTGTCTGTTGGTTTGCTGCTATTTGCTTCAAGACTTTGTTCTATGTCAATGCATTTTCAGACTGCCAATTCAGCGTAGTTTCTGTATGGGATAAATGCTTAGTTGTTCCATCAAAATTCTTAGTGCTCGGTTTTTTATTTTCCAAGCATGTAAAGTTCTATCTACTTCGAACTCTAGTGGAGGGAATTCTTCATGATAGAGATTGGTTTGAGCATATTAATCTCTGATTCTTTAGAATAAATGACATAATAGTCAAATTTTCCAGAATGCTCACCAAGCAATCCAACTCTTGGATCCCCCTTTTCATAACGTTCCTTAAGCAGTTGTTGCGTCGACTTCTTTTTGTGTCTTCTTCTTCTGGGCGTATCATCTAGATTGGAATCATCATCATCGTGATCTTTACCACATTTGACACAAGATCAGACGTCAAAGTACCGGTGACCATCTTCCTCTTTGAATTGATAAACAGGTAATTCGTCGGCACTGAAAGAAAGGATGGGCGCATTGAGCACAAATCCTTTTTCTTCAATCAGGTTTATCTCCGAGGTGAAGATGGGGGACATACTAGACGATGAGTCGTCTCCGTTAACTACAATTTCCACCGCGCCATCCTTTTTCCTTATAAATGAAGATTTTACAGAGTGAATGAGCAGATTATTGCTCTATATCTTCTCATAGTGTGTGACCCATGATTCAAAGAAAATTTTAATGAGCTTGTCTTTTGGGAGTTGCTTTGAAATATGAACACACGAGGAGCCCGAGCGAGCATTAATCTCCAAGTAGAGAGCTCCATCTGTGTCTTGAGGAAGACTTAAGTCGAAGGAATGATTTTGGACCTGATAAGCCATCTGATAGTGGAGTGTGGAAGCATATGTTCCTGCAACTTGGGGTGCCCCAATAATCTGAAGTTGAACGTTAAGGTTGTTGTAGATAAGTGGATCATCAAGCCTTAGGTTGAAGTTTGGAAACAGCGTTACAAATACAGTGTCCGCATTAAAAGTAGTCTGAATATTCATGATGCGCTAACGATGAACAGAACTGGCGGCGATGGTAATCAGGCTGGGCCCCAAAGTCTGAAGAAGTGGCGGCGATACGCGTGGAAGAGGACTGCTGGCGTAGGTGAGGAAAGAGCAACCAGCATTTGGCCTTCTTATGACCAGTCTGGAGGCAGCGCTAACGATGAACAGAACTAAACGGGCTCCCGCGGGAACCCCTGCGACCTTTAGGGTTAGAAGTACCCCCCCCCCCCCAGAAGAAGTACGACCCGAATACCCCACCCCCCCCCCCCCCCCCGCACAGAAGAAGTACGACCTAAATACAGGGCCATTTGGGCTGGAAGAGGAACAGAAATTGGAACAGAAGGAACAGCGGTCAGGCGAGCACGACGCTCATGCTCCTCCACCATGGAATAAGCATCCAAGATATCAGGAAGAGGATTCATGCTGATAATCTGAACCCGAATCTGCTCAAACTCGGACCTCAACCCCATCAGGAACTGGTAGGTCTCCCGCTTCTCCTGCTTCCGCTTGGCAACAAGCAGATCCTCTGGATGTGGAAAAGCACTGAGCAGCTCAAGGTCAGAAAGCTCCTGGAATCTTCCAGAGAAAAAGATAAAGTACTTGTGCACAGAACGGTCCCCCTGACGAGCAGTAGAAATCTCTTGGAAGACAGAATAAATCTGTGTATCAACGCGTGTGTGACCGTAGGTACGCATCAAGGCAGCCCGAAGAGACGGTACGGAATCGAAACGCATAAACTGCTCGTAAATGCGGGGCTCCATGGAGCATTGAAGCCACCCGAGAATCTTGAAATTTTTCGTGCGCCAATGACGGATAGCCTTTTCATCGGAAGGCTGGGGAACACCATTCGGTTCAAGCCAATCGAGCTTGTCATGTCCGGCAAGATGGACACGCACGGAGTTGGACCAAGCGATAAATTTTTTCTCATTGAGAAGGGTGGTAGTGATGCGCCGGGCAAAGCCATCATTCGAACCAAGAAGGAAGAAATCCATGGGATGGGGACAAGAGAACACCCAAAAAAAGGGAGAAGCTCCAAGGGAGGAAAGCCAAGAAACCCTTAAACATAAGAAGAGAATCCCATCCCAAGAAAAAGGAAGACCGTAGATCACAGATCTAGGTCATAAGAGAAAAGAAACGAGAAACGGGGAGGGAAACACCAAACAAATCAGGCGGAAGAGCCCGCAGAGAAATGGCAGCAGGATTGGCGCGGGATCGGGATCGGCGCGGGAGGTTGGCGAGCAAAGGGTCGGCGAGAGGCGGCGATGTCGCAGGAGGCCTCACATCGGCGCGCGGGATGCGATGTCGCAGGAGAGGGGAGGGAGGCAGCGCGGCATCGTCCGCGGGAGATGCGAGCAATGCGAGCGGTATTAGGGCTTCGAGTCGGAGGATCGGCGGAAGAGGCTCGAACCAGATCCCTCTTATACCAAATTAAATGAGAGAACTGAAATTAATTTTATTCTTCCACTATAGGGGGATATATATAAGAGAACCACATACATCTAAAGTTAACCCGCAATGTGAGACAAAACTCACTCACACATAAATACTAATATAAAAATCATAAACACATCAATAAGCACGACACGAGGAGGCAGGACCTGAGGAGCCGTTGTCGTGTACTACTATTACCACTACCAGGCGTCAGGTTGTTGAATGTTCTTTTGATTAGCTTTCGCATAGATGTATTAGAGAGTGTGTGTGTGTGTGCTTTTACATTTGGACATATACCGAGCTTAAGCCCTTATTACTCTTTCATCTGTTTTCTCATTGTGGACTAATATTATCTATCTTTTGATATATATATATATATATATATATATATATATATCAAATGATTGTGGATTTGGTTGTCTTTACTTCTTTTCTTGTTGGCCTGTGATATGATCGTATTAGCTGACAGAATCAACGTCTTGTGGTGGCGACTAACCTGAGAGTTGGTGTCACCGTAAGGCAGCGGTTCTGGGCATAAAATCTGAGTTGGTGTCGCGTACTACTACTACCACTACTAGACACCAGATTGTTGAGTGTTCTTTTGATTAGCTTCCGTATAGATGTATTCGAGAGAGAGAGTGTGTGTTTTTATATTTGTACATGTACCGGGCTTAAGCCCTTATTACTCTTTCATCTGTTTTCTCATTGTGGACTACTACTGTCTATCTTTTGATATATATATATATATAGTGATTGTGTACTTGGTTGTCTTTACTTCTTTTCTCGTTGGCCTGTGATATGATCGTACTAGCCGGCAGGATCGGCGTCTTGTGGTGACGACTAACCTGTGAGTTGGTCCTAACCAGGCGTGGCCTTATCAGGCTCAGACCCGGGCCGAGCAACCGGGCCCGGGCCAAATTTCCACCCCTACCGAGAAGTCGAAGTTTAAACTGCTAACCGCGCTTTCTGGAACATTCTGGAAGGACGTGTGGCGAACACGGGCGTGACATGGGTCACGAGCGTGTACTTGGTTGCTTGCTAGAAATTGGCCGAGAGCTGGAATTTGATGAATTAAGGTTTACACGCCCTACATCACGGGAATGACATGAGGGCATGTACTTTGAATATTTTCCAAACAACCAGAAAAATTTGAAAAACACAAATAAAACTAAGAGAAGAAAAAAAAAAGTAATAATTTACTAAGGAAGATAGCTAAAAATGACGAAATAACATTAATATTGAACTAGAATTAGGGGTGTGCACGGAAAACCGAAACATATCGAACCGTACTGAACCGATTCAACCGAACCGAATTTCACACCGAACCAATCGGTTCGGTTCGGGTTCGGTTTAGGAAGACTAAAAACCGCGCTAAATCGGTTCGGTTTCGGTTTTTAGGTTCGGAATACCGAACCGATAATAAGCGGACGTGCGGAACAGAACACTGGAAAGAGCAGTCTGAGGAAAGAGCAGTCTGCGCTAATGATTCATGAGTCTTCAGTGGTTGGGGATTGATTATTTTGAAAATTCTTAAACTTAAAAAATAGTTGGCTGATAATGGAGGGCATGCTGATTAAAGGTTCGTTTTATTCAGTATAATTAAAAATCTACACCATGATCCTCATTCTTTGTGATCTTCCAACTGCTTCTTAATTATTGTAAGATTGGTCAATAAAATGTAAATGCATTCTACAAATTTCAAATCGCCACCATTGAACTTCATCTCCTTCAGATAATTACTTGAAAAAACAATGATTGCTAGTATACCTCAGTTTCACCTTTATTGGTGCATAGTCAGATTTTTTATAATTACATTTTAAATCCTACATTACAAACATAAAGGATAAACGACGCAGATTTTGACGGAAAATCGAACCGATGTTAAAAAACTGAACCGATCGGTTTCGGTTTTGGGAGTGTAAAAACCGTGGCTATTCGGTTCGGTTTCGGTTTTACCAAAAATCGAACCGAACCGCTTGCAGGCCTAACTAGAACTAAAACTAACTGTATGTACATTTTACTACTCATCACCGGCGTAGAAAGTCGCCTCGACGACCAAGACAACATCTTGGTGTCCCTTCATGCGAGCCCATAGCATCTCGCGGCTCATTGGGACAGTCCACCGCCACCTCCTCTCTGAGTACAGACCACCGCATTGGCAGATCCCTCCAATGTCTTGTCACGGGCAAAACAGAACACTAGTCTGCTAGATTTTCTGCCATCAACACCTACGATAGTTTTCATTCCTTCATCCAGAAGCAACCACGACCAGGTTCCAGACAATTGCCTGGATCTGGACCATCTAGACAAGTACATGCCACCGTCGATGTCGTCGATAGGGCCAGCCGCTCAGCGTCGAGGCCTCCAGTTGTTCCACAACAACGGTACTCCTCCACTAGTGTTGGCGTCGCCACCTCCATCAGCGCTGCGTCCTGACCTGTCTCTTCAGTCAGACGACGACCTCCACAGACTCGCGCGTTGGGCTCATCGACTCCTCGTTGTCGCACCCGCGATCTTCCTCGCATGCATCGATTCATCTTCCACCGTGTGCAGCGTTCTCACTCAACTCTCCCTGCAACACCCATCAACTTCTTATCCACACGGACCCCCACAACTGTCCCTTTTCTTTGTCCTTTTTACAACCACTACATGCTACCCTCTAGCTGCCCAAAATTCTCCACCATACACTCACTTTCTTTATTTTTCCTAAATTGTCTTGTCACATCAACTTTTTTGTTCTTTCATTGTTTTTTCTCTTCCCAAAACAAACAGAAGCACAGCCACTAGTCTTTCCCCTAGCTGCCACTCCCTCTTGAAATGGGTCTTTTCGTTTTCTTCGGCTACCTCTTCTTTCAATTTTATTTTTATCTTCTCTCCCATTCATCCCGCCAACACAAGTTATACATCCCTCACATTCTTAAGGATCCCGACAAAAAATATAAATTGGACCGTGGGGACAAGGTTGATTTTCAATGGTGAAGGTATGTTACACTCACGCATTCTTCGGAGTGACTACTACTCGTCGGGACCACCGTACATCACATATGGAGACCACCATGATTTAGCAATTAATTATCAATTAATGGATTGGTTAATATTAATCAATTATCATTAATTAATATTTATTAGGTTATAACATGATTTTATGAAACCGCCCAAATCAAGATCTAGGGGATTGTTTCAGCACATATAAGTATTTATTTAGATGACATAACTTCCCATTAGACCCTTCATTGGAAAAACCAAAAGAGCGTCATGTACACTTCTTCCAACTCACTATGCAAGAAGGAATTTTTAACATCTAGTTGTTGTATGTTTCACCCAAGGCATACAATACATAAAAGGAGCACCCGCATAAAGTCCAACTTTGCAACAGGAGCAAAAGTTTCTCGGTAGCGAATTCCTTGAGTTTAGGTGTACCCTTGAACCACTAATTGAACTTTATATAGCTCCACAATCCCTTCTTGATTATGCTTAACGAAAAAATCAAACGTGATCGAACCGTTCTTTTTCAAGGAGGAAGATGTGCAAGTTGGCCATGTTTTATTTTTGTCTGAGACATGCATTTCATCCTCCATTGCTTTTTTTCCTTCAGGCATCTTGACAGCCTCCTGTCGGCTGCCAGTTCTTGGGAATAGCAATAGAGGAAAGAAATGAGATAAAAACTCTATGAGCAGGAGAGAGATGATAATATCAAATGTAATTGGTTATAAAATATTTGGTAGCAACAAGTGTAACCTTTGGGATGCGCAATGGGAATATGGAGGTCATCATCAATATCTAGAGCTGAAGCAAACCCTTGCAGAGGTTGAACATTAGGGGACTATACATACTCAACATTATGGGGCTTACGAGAGTATGTATGCAACAGAGGAGGTAGTGGTTGCAAAGCAGAAGCGGGAGAAAAAAAGATAGGTAGAGAGATATATGAAGAGGCAACAACGAGAGTAGGAAGGATCGGTAGAGGGATGTGTGAAGAGACAACCATAAGAAGGGAAATGACAGAGGTCCCATCATCAGCGCTACTCGTCTCCCCTTGACGAGGACAAAAGTAAGACTCCTTTTCACGAAAGGTAACATCAACGGTATAGAAGAAGCGACGAGTAAGAGGGTGATAACATCCATAACTTTTGTTAATGGAAGAATACCCAGCAAAGACACACTTAAGAGAACATGCATTCAATTTATCATGATGTGAAGTATGGACAAACAAAACAGATGAACCAAAATATGAGAGAGAGATGTGAGAAAGGTGCACAGTGTGTTTAGAGGAAAGACTAGAAATGTGAGTAGCATGTTGTAGAAAGCATTAAGGGAGACGATTAATAAGGTGGGTCGTGATCAGAACAACATCATCCTATTAGAACTTGGGAAGGTGCATAGTAGCTAACAGACAACAAGCAACCTCCAACAAGTGTTTATTTTCCAGTTCTGTAACTCCATTTTGAGTGGAGGTGTGAGCACATGTGGTTTGGTGAAGAATGTTTGTCAAACAATCTCCGGTCATCGTACTCACCATCAATACACTACGCAAAAAATGAATAATTCCACCAAAGTGGGTCATACCCATTTTATGAAAGGTGTGATGAAAGCACCTAAACACTTCACTTTTTCTTTTTAAAAGTAAACTCACGTAATATGGGAAAAACAACCAATAAACGTCACAAACCATTTATAGTTACATAAAGATACACAGGGGAAGGACTCCAAACATCAGAGTGAATCACTTCAAAAAGAGAAAAATTAGGAAGAGATAGATGATTTGGACTGTGACGAAGATGTTTCGACAAAACACAAACATCACAAGAGAAAAAATTAAGTAAACAACTGAAATCAATAAAACATTTGGTAAGTACAGTCCCAAGGCGATGATGGCAACCCCAGATGTCAACGAGAGGAGCACTAGTGGTGGAGAGTGCACTGAGGGGGCAACTACTGGTCCAACAAGTACAGTCCGCCAACATTTCCACCACTGTCAATGTTCCGCTTCGTAGTCAGATCTTACAAAACACAAACATCGGGAAAGAAAGACACCAAGCAATTTAACGAATTAGTTAAATGGCTAATGGACAAAAGATTGTGAGGAAATGATGGTACATGCAATACAGAAGAGAGGGAAAGGGCGGGTGAACAAGGACTTGTTCCTTTGCCAATAATGGAGGAAAGGGAATCATTACCCTAATAACTTTATCAGGACCTAAGAGGAGTGTAAGAGGCAAAACCTGATGAGGATCTCGCCATATGATCAGTAACCCCAGGGTCAAAGACTCACACGGATAGAGATGAAGAAGCAGCATGGACACTCGAGATACCTGAAGTGGAAAAGGCAGCGACCGAATCAGTGGTCGCAAAATCGGACTGTGGACACAACATGCGGCAAAAGGCCTCCAGTTCAACAGAAATACTCCTGGAGGGAAGGCCATCCTCATAAACTTCACTTGCATGGGCAGAGTATTGAGTAAGTACCAAACTGTCAGCGACCACCACAATTACTTTTCCGACCACGACTACCCATTCCCTGACAAGGGGGCAAGGTGAGTATGCAAACGATAGTATATCTCATTAGCATGGTCTTTTCGCCCACAATGGCCACACATAGAAGTGTTAGTGGGAGGACCGTGGTCAATCCCAAATTCCCAACATGAGAGGAGTGATCTGTCTGAGCGGTAGAAGCAAAAGAGTGATGATGATTCTCGTTACTTCAAATCATGTTGAATGCTTTCCGAAAAGAAGGAAGAGGCCCACAATAAAGAAGCGAACATTATTGAACTCCATGTTGAGGCCCATAAGAAAGATTGGCCCCCGAAAATAGTTTATCCTTCTAAAGGTTGACGACATCCACAGTGCATACATGAATGAAAGTATTGAAATAATCTAATTCTTGATAGAGGCGTTCAAATTATGAGTAGTCAGCAGATACAGAAAAGGATCATTTTTTTCATCTCCAAAGCACGACAAGTGAGCTCAAATATTTATGTCGAGCTATCAATCTGTGAGTAGGTCTCACGGGCTCGAGTCCAAATTTCATGGGCAGAGTCCAAGAGCATATAACTACGGTACACCAGAGGGGACATGAAATGACGTAAGCATGAGACAACCAAAGAATTATCTGCATCACATTTTTCCCATGAGGGATCAGTTCATGGTAGTTCCACAATGGTTCCACCAATATGCTCATGCATCGAGTGACTAAGATAGCATGTCAAGCATCCATGGATCATTCAAGGAAATTTGTGTCATCCAAAGCCATTTTAGTATTCTTCAACGATCCAAATTGCTTGTGGCTCTGAGGGGTTCACAAATCTGATGAGTAGATGAGATATCTAAAGAATCACGCATGGGCAACGAAATGTCACTCACTAGAAATAATCAATCAAAGTGGATAGAATGAGGAAGCAACACATCCTACGAATTTCCCTTAGATCAATTCACAGGATAGGATGTGGCCATGGAGTCCCTGGAGACTGTCATGGAGGACAAAACAGTCGGAGACCTACGTCTACCCACAGGACGGGCAGAGAAAAGGAGGGATCTACTGATGGAGAAACCCTGGGCTAGAGAGAAGTTGTGGCCCTGGACCAGAGAAGGAATTGTGGCTAGATAGTGGGAAAGAAGAAGTCGGAACTTGCGGCTTGCTGGAAGCAGCGAGGACGAAGACGACGAAGCTAGATCTGGAGCAGGATCTACTGGAGTGAGATGTGCTGGAGCAAGATGCACTGGAGCGAGATGCAAGAGGCGTTGGATCGGGAGCGGCGACAAGATTTGTTTTTTTCTTTCGCTTTGATACCAAGACGAGAGAAATGAAAAATATTATTAATTAAGATTGAGTGTTCATACAAGTGACCAAAGGCCTTATATAAGCGGAGAAACAACCAACACAAGACACGTGATATATCACATGAGTACATGACGATATGTTCATACTAGAACAAAATATAAAAAAAATATTACACAAATTCAAATCAGAGGACTGAGCATATGTGAAGGTAGAGGAGCTCGTGGGCCATATGAGGATCTCACCAAGAGAAAAATTCTGAATGAACTGTGAGGCGCAAAATACTACAAATGATCTAATCTGATGAGTGATGGCAGATGGCTCTGATACCAATGATGGTATCTAGAATAAAAGATGTGATTTCTTCACTTCTTTTTGATGGAGCTCACAGGTGCAGACTTACGCAAAAACAGAACAAGCAAGCATCACTAAGATAAGAAAATGGAGCAAAGGAAGATGAGAAATTTCAGAGATTCAAAAATATTTTCTCAGTTTTTTTCATTGTTCTTAAATACCGCACACTTTCATACTTATGCAAAATTCACACAACTACAGAGCTTTTGACTTGCAGGTGAGGTCGACAGCAGGTATGGCTCGCATTAACATTACTTTAGCCCATACGCCTCTCAGCACATCTGAATTACACGACTTGACATACTGACTGTTTGGTTACTATGAACCAAATTTGGATGGTAAGAGATCTGTAAAACAAATTCCATTTTTACTTAAGGCAATTCAAAGGACAATTGAAAAGCTACAATTCAGTCTCCAGCTACTTTATCCAAAGCAGAGTAAATGGCATTGACAAAAGTGGCAATTGAAAGCATTTGGTTGAAAGAGCTACTCAGTGATCTGTGTTGTCATTAAGACCAGGCTATTGTATTATGTGATAGTTTGAGTGGTATAGATTTGGCAAATGAACATAAAGCACATAGATGCACAATATGATTACCAAAGTTGTAAATATCACATGTCGGCAATGTATCAGATTGACTTTTTAAATGTTGAATATCGTATGTCGGAGATATTTTAAAATATCAGATAGTATGTTCTATAATTAAAAATTAGTATAACAACTGAGTCATGTATATCCCAAAATAAATTCAAAGAATATCCAAAATAAAATACTAGTAATACACTACGGCTACAACTAACAAGTACAAATAGATACATTGTAAAATATATTTAATATTATATAATAATTTAATTTACATAACATTGTGTTTTATAGTTGTTAAAGGAAAAATGTATAAAGGCCCATCTTATTCCCTCTTCCTCTATCTCTTTAAGACTTAAGTCTCACATCTTAGATTGGGAGTTCCACTCTTGTCTCTCCTCCTATATAAGTGTACAAATACATGTATGTATACACACAATTTTGGAGATATAATAAAATTATATTGTATTTCTCTCTAATTTTTGTATCTTTCTGCATAGTATCAGAGCCAAAATCGATCCTAACTTTGCTTTAGGTCCTACTCTTACCTGTCCAACTCCTTTTCCTTCTCTCTCTTTTTGCGGTTAGATTTTTTCTAATCATAAGTTTCCTAGTTTTTGCCTCCTGGCTTCTCTGGTTCCCTTCGACCCCCCGCCCCCTCCCTCTACTTGTATACTATTTCTCAGGGGCCCACTGGGCTCCAACTCCACCTATCTTGGTCGCCAGGCCCTCTTGCCTTTCCGCAACTTACTGTTGCCCCCTAAACCACTGCTTCCTTGCCACAATTTGTCGTTGCCTCCTAATCGCAATTACTAACCGCAACACCTTGCCACAGATCCTAGCTGCCGCTCCTTGACGTAAATCCCTGTTGATGCTTCACTGTCTCCGCTAACCGCAACACCTTGCCGCAAATACTAGCCGCCGCTAGCCGCAGCTCCTTGTAGCTGCTTCCTTGCTGTAGCTGATGTTTCCTTGTCACAACAAACCGCAACACCTTGCCGCAGATCCTAGCCTCCACTAGTCGTAGGCCCTTGTCGTTGCTTCCTTGCCGCAGTCGTTGCTCCTTGCCTCTGCCTCTCATAACCACAGCTTTTAGTCGCCTCTTGCCACAGCACCCTAACCAGGAAAAGATTATTGGCAATTTTCCTTTGCAATGGCCTTGGATGATGCAGATCCTAGCCTCCACTAGTCGTAGGCCCTTGTCGTTGCTTCCTTGCCGCAGTCGTTGCTCCTTGCCTCTGCCTCTCATAACCACAGCTTTTAGTCGCCTCTTGCCACAGCACCCTAACCAGGAAAAGATTATTGGCAATTTTCCTTTGCAATGGCCTTGGATGATGCAGCTCCCTCCCAACCTCCCCGCTCGTGCAGCAGCCCCAGTTCTTGAAGTTTGTGATGAACTTCGAATCACCACCATCTCTCTTAGTGGGAAGAAGAATTTTGTTGAATGGGTGCATTCTGTTTGTCATGTCCTTCAGACCACGTTTCTTTTGTGTTATCTTACTAACATTGTCCCTTCAACACCTATTGAGGACTGAATTCGTGATGATGGTCGAGCCCAGTCGTGGATCCTAAACTCAATGTATAGTGAACCTTATTGAATGGCGATGTATCATGAAACAGTAAAGGCAATGTGGGATGAACTGCATTCTCTCTATTCCGGCAAGGACAGCCTCCAACACTTGTACATCATTACATACCTTCAGTCTCTTGATTTAGGGGTTGATGGCGACCTAACCTCCTTTGTTGCTCGGTCCAAAACATTAGTTGAGGCATGGATTCAGCATCAACCCCAAATTGTAGATCTTGTTGCCCAACGTGCTCAAAAAGAGGCCGTTGGTATTGTCAAATGGTGGCTTGTGTTCCGCCTCATCTCCACAGCATCAGAGCTCAGATCCTCTCCTCCTCCATTCCCTCTCTCTCTCTGATGTTTGCTCCATGTTATTGAAGGTGACACCACCCCCATGCTCCCGGACCTCTATCTTTGGCTCTCCTCCAGCACTCATCTATATCTCATCCCACTCCTCCATCGACTCGTGTTAGTCGCACTGGTTCTCAAGGTAGAGGTCGCAGCGGCCGGCCTCATCTCAAGTGTACTCACTATGGTCGGGATGGACATTTTGAGGCCACCTGCTATCGAAAGCATGGTCTATCTCCACTACCCCATGCCTTTGTTGTTGCTGACACGTCTTCTACCACAAGCGCCGACATTGATGTCATGCGCATCCAGTTTCAGCATCTTCATGGGTTACTCAATCATTTGTCTGGCTCTATAGCTTATATATCCAATGAAGGTATCGTCTGTTTTTCCCATAGTCCACATTGGATTATGGACTTTGGTGCCACCCACCATATCTCTCCGCAAAAACCACCTCAGTACTTGGACTCTTCACATCCCAAGTTTATCATAGTGGCTAATGGTGACACCACCCCAATCTCCGGCTCCGCCAATATGCCTCTCAGTTCCTATCTTTCTCTTCGCTCGGTTCTTCATGTCCCGGGCTCTCCATTCAATTTCTTTCTGTTAGTCGTCTTACTAAAGATCTTGACTATTCTGTAACCTTCACGTCTTCTTCTTTTATTGTGCAGGATCGACAGGCGCAGAATATAATTGGTAAATGGAGACTGTTAAATGGGCTCTACCTTCTGAGAGTATCTCCCACAGTTCTCTCCTCTGTTGATTGGCACCGACGTCTTGATCATGCTCCTCTTCTAATTCTCAAGAAGGCTTTCCCTGTCCTACGACTTTCTGACTTTACCTGTGAATCATGTATTTTTGGCAAACAGCCTCGTCCTTCTTTTCCCCTTAAATGTACTCGGAGCAATGCTCCTTTTGATTTACTGCACTCTGATGTTTTTGGTTCGTATAAAATTCAAAGTATTTCTGGTTATCGTTATTTCCTTACTTTTCTTGATAATTATTCTCGCATGATGTGGTAATACTTACTACATGATCAGGCGTATCTAACTCGAGTGTTTTATGCTTTTATTAACGAGACTCTGACACAATTTTCCTGATTAATTACAGCTATTCGAACCGACAATGCGCGAGAATATACCAGTCAAGCATTTGACAATCTACGTTCTGAGTTTGGGATCATCCACCCTACCTCATGTGTTTATACCCATCAACAAAATGGTGTGGCTGAGCATAAAAATCATCACTTTCTAGATGTCGCTCGCTCACTTATGTTATAAGTGCAAATTCTGATGTTTTATTGGCACTTTGCGGTGTCTACAGCATGTTATCTCATCAATCGTCTGTCTTCCTCCATTCTAAACTATGCAACACCGTTTAGTCTTCTTTTTTCCCTCCACCCCACCTTTCTCCATCCCATCACGGGTCTTTGGATATACCTGTTACATTCATAATTTTGGTCCTTAAACTAACAAGTTTGCTCCTCGCGTTAAGTATATGTTTGTCGGTTACTCTTGCACTTAAAAATAGTATGTGTGCTACTCTCCCGACATTCGCAAGGTTGTTGTTTCTGCAGATATGACTTTCCTCGAAGATCAACTTTTCACTCTCTCCATCCAACTCCTCCTACACCTCTGTTACTACCACGACCTACAGTCCCTGTTACATCTTCTCTTCCACCACTTCTTCCAACCCCACTTCTCGTACCACCAAAATCACCTCTTCTTTGTGTATACACCCGTCGTCCTCCTCGCTTTGATGCCCTACATCAGTCACCCTCTACCAGCCTAGGAAGCACCGGTATGGGTACGGGTATCGGGTACGATACGTACCCGGTACGGCGGTGCAACAATTTTAAAAACAAGAATACGGGTACGGCGAGATACGTTATAACAAATTACCCGTTTTGTTAATAATTTCGGTTAACATCTTCAATCTCTGGTTAGTCTAGAGACAAGTTAGCTGATATGTCAATAACTTGCATCGTATCAACACGTTCAATACACGTACTTGTAACATTAGCATACCAGTACCAGAAACACACTCGGTACAGATACACAACTTAATTGGATGTACAAACATTTCCTAGCATAGAGCCACCTTTTGTTTATTCTAGAAAAACAGACTCTTGTCACAATATGCATAATAATATGCCAAGTCCAAGTGTGTCCACATAGGTATATTCGTCGAGTATCGGGTACGTACCGGTACCGGATACGTATCCGGTACGGGTACGCTGACTTCGGGGAAGTGTCTGTGCTTCATAGCTGCCAGTGCTATCTCGCAACCTGAAGATCCAACATCTGCGTCCACGGCTCATCCATTGGTTAATTATGTATTAATGCATCGACTCTCCCCGGTGCTTCTAAAATTCACAACTTATTTATCCTCCATTTCTATGCCTAACTCATTATAGGAGGCTCTACAACATCCGGAGTGGCGTGCGGCCATGGATGAGGAAATGACTGCTCCCTTGGATAATCAGACTTGGGACCTTGTCTCTCATCCTCCGGGACAAGCGTGTGTGGGAAGCAAATGGGTATTTACGATTAAACATGCTCTAGACGGGATAGTCGAACACCTAAAGGCTCGTCTTGTGGCTCGGGGGTTTAATCAGCAACAAGGACTTATGAGACCTTCTCACAAGTCGCCAAGTTAAACATTGTTTGTGTCCTCATCTCCTTAGCTGTTCATCGGCAATGACCCTTACAACACTTGGATGTCAAGAATGTCTTTCTCAATGATGACCTTCTCAAAACTATCTACATGCACCAATCTCCCAGGTTTGAGACCACGGGGGAGTCTCGCGTGTGTCACCTCAAGAAATCTATTAATGGTCTCAAATAGTCTCCTCATGTATGGTTTGACAAGTTCAGTAAGGTTGTACGTGATGTTTAAATTCAGTCTTTCAAACTAAAGATCTGGGAAATTTTTGGTACTTCCTTGGCCTTGAGATAACAAGGCGTCCTGATGGCCTCGTTCTATCACAACGAAAGTATTGTCTTGACCTGCTTCAGGATGCTAGCAATTCTGGGTGCAAGTCTGCTGAAACTCTTATGAATGTTAACCACGAGCTCTGCGCTCATGACTCCGACTCAGATCTTCTTCCAAATCCAGAGTACTATTGTCATCTTGTAGGAAAGTTGATTTACCTTACAGTTACAGGACCTGATATCTCATTTGATGTTGGAGTTGTCAGTCAATTCATGCACTCTCCACGGATCTTTCACCTCCAGGCCGTCGAGCGCATCCTCGGATATTAAAAGACTGCTCCAGGACAAAGGCTTGTATACAAACTCTCTTCTTCCTCCCTATCTATGATTGCCTACTCAGATGCTGACTATGTTGGCTCCCTGGATGATCAATGTTCCACAAGTGGATTCTGTACTAACTTTAGAGGATACTTCATTACCTGGTGAAGCAAGAAGCGGTCTGTGGTAGCTCGTTCATCTGCTGAAGCCGAGTATCGATCAATGGCATCCATCGTGTCTGAGCTCACATGACTTGAAAGACTTCTAGGTGATCTGAGAGTCAAACGTTCCTTTTCTGCCACTCTATTTTGTGACAATCAGGTTGCTATATACATTGACAAGAATCATGTATTTCATGAACAAACCAAACACATTGAAGTTGATTGTCATTTTATTCGGGAGAAAGTTTAATTGAAGAAGTTGGAATTAAAACATGTTCGTGTTGCTGGGCAAGTTGTGGATATCCTCACCAAGGCCTTATCACGCCCGTTATTTTATCAGTTCTTGTCCAAGCTGGGTACCTACGAGACTACGATCTATATGTTTCAGCTTGCAGGGGAGCGTTAAAGGAAATATGTGTAAAGGCTCATAATAAGGACCATCTTGTTCTCTCTTCCTCTGCCTCTTTAAGATTTAGTCCCACATATTAGATTGCGAGTTCCACTCGTCTCACTCCTATATAAGTGTACAATTGCAGTTGGTGCCCTATCAAACAAATGTCAAATAGAAATTCATTAAGACCTTTGATACTTAAATTAAAAATTGTTAATTGAAAATTTTATTACTAATACAGTAATATATATATATATGTGTGTATATACACGCGGATAGTTTTTCAGTTATATTATATATTAGATATACTGATATACGTAAAGATATATATATATATAATGTTATTTCAGTTATATATATAAGATATTTATACTATTTAATATTTGATGGGGTCGTACCCATTTTATAGGTGAACCGGGTTGCGTCTGGCCGAGATGACCACTCCCCCCACTAACAAAGTGGGGGGTTACGGTTTAAATTGCTTTGCGCACAATCCGCGCGTCTGATCCGCGCCTTAACCACCTCGCACCAGATCGTAACCACCGCGCGCGGGATCTTAACTCCCGCACGCGGGATTGCCAACTGTCGTTTGGGATCCCGCGCACCACCTTCCTCGCGGCCGGCCAACGGTCGGCCACCCCCTCTTCTCTCCGGCCGCATAAGGCAAGCTGGCCGGGAAGGTGCCGGCCCAAAAGGGCCGGCCGCTCCTTTCTTCCCCGGCCGCCTACGGCGAGGCCGGCCGGGGAAGCGCCAGCCCAAAGGGGTCCGCCGCCCGTTTTTCCTCTTCATCTGCCCAATGTGAGCTGGTCGGCTGCCCCTTTCCTTCCCGGTCGGCCAACCGCGTAGCGCCGGCCCCAAAAGGGGTCGGCCTCCCCCATCGGTCGCTCACCGTTTGGGCGACCGAGGGTTCGCCCGACGGCCCCGACCTCCTACGGCTGGCTGCCTCCCTTTGATCGGCTGGCAGGAAACCGACCGAGAACTTTGGCTGGCCCCAGAGGGCCAGCCGCCCCTTCTACCGCCCTCATAAGGGGCGGCCGCCCCCTGTAACCGCCCACAAAGTGGGCGATTAGGGGTGGTTACCGCCCGTAACCACCCCCGTTGCCCGTTGGACCGTTCCCGAGATCGGGCGGGTCTATTTTGGACCCAAGGGCAGGCTCAGTATTTTCCTAAAAATGGTGATTCGTATGCCTTAAACGGAGCGATCTTATTCGTCTGGTTGGTAGTTATAGGGGGAAATTATCGGGTCGCCCCTCTCTAAGTCTATAAATAGACCCCTAGTCCTTCTCATTTGGCCAACTTCGGTATTTGGATTTCTACCGGAATTCTTGTCTCTCTCTAGCTTTTTCTCTCTCTTGTTCTCTCCCCCCTCGTTCACAAGTGCATTGTCATCGTCCTCGTCGTCAAGGAAAAGTCCATGGCCAACGAACTCGCCTCCAAGTCGAAGACTGCCTGCAATCTCCTCCGCGCAATCCGGCGTTCGTAGGAAGACGATCGCTCTTTGTCCGCAGCTACCAGCATCCAGAGTGCGTCGTCTGCAGGATTTCCGTCGTGCCAGCTCAACCGTCCGCCACCGATCATCCAGTAGTGCGCGAGCATTCTCCCATACGTTGAACAATGTGTCTCTCTCTCCTCCTCAAGTTGTAACGAGGCGTGGTCTGTCGCCCTCGATTCTCCAAGAGAAGCCATGTGTATTTTCCTAAAAATGGTAATCCTTATGCCTTAAATGGAGCGATCCTATTCGTCTGATTGGTAGTTATGGGGGAAAATTACCGGGTCGCCCCTCTACAATCCTATAAATAGACCCCTAGTCCTTCTCATTTAGCCAACTTCGGAATTTGGATTTCTACCGGAATTTCTGTCTCCCTCTCTCTAGCTTTTTCTCTCTCCTATTCTCTCCCCCCTCTTTCACAGGTCCACCGTCATCATCCTCGCCTTCAAGGCAAAGTTCGTGGCCAACGAGCTCGCCTTCAAGTCGAAGACCGCATGCCATCTCCTCCGCACAATCCGGTGTTCGTAGGAAGACGATTGCTCTTCGTCCGCAGCTACCAACATCCAGAGTGCGCCTTCTGCAGGATTTTTGTCGTGCCAGCTCAGTCGTCCGCCACCAATCGTCAAAAGAAGTGTGCGAGCATTCTCCTACACGCCGAACACTGGGTCTTTCTCTGTTCCTCAAGTTGTAACGAGGTGCAGCATGTCGCCCTCGATTCTCCAAGAGAAGCCTTATAATCTCGACCGATCTAGTGGAATTCCTGTCGGCACAGCCCCGACCGTGATTTTTCACCTTATTCAGAGGGTTTTCCACGTAAAAAGACTCGTCTCGACTGTGATCTATTTTTGTGACTGTTTGCGAAACTAACCGCTCTGAAAGCTAAGACGGTCCAGTTAGTCCGGTCCATCGGGAGCGTTGTCGCAGACCGCAACAATACTGATATATGGTTTTTAATTTTATTGCCACGGCACGGAATAAAAAGATGATTTTTTATTACTTCCTCGTGAGTTGATTGAGTAACCACAAAAAATTAATGAATTAAAAAACAGACGGCAGGCTTGATTACTTTACCGTGAATTGATTATATGCAGGTGTTTTTTAATAACATATAAGATATCTATTATATGTTTGATTTTAACATAGTCCCACATCCCCTAAAGACAAACGTCTACCAACTGTATAAATTATTCCACACGGCTGCGCTATAGCATGATGTTGGCAGGCTTTAACGGGCTCGCCTTACAGTCGGTGCGGTGTTCTGCGCTCGATGGCGGTCGGGGTGGCTTGAGCTCACAGGCTTGACTGGGAAGGTTTAAATAAAAAAAATCAACTTCTAAGGGATAAAACCGTAATTTTACAGTGTCAGGGGCCATTTTCGAAACTATGAAGCTCCTATTGCATAAATTTCAGATAAATAACATAGAAAAAAGGGAAGGTGCGTCACTTTCAAGTAAGAATGAATGATGTCTTTGACATTTATTGTAACAAGATGTTTATATGATGAGTCTAAATAGAACAATACAATTATATTTCATAATAAATTTATTAATTATCTTTTACTGTAAATTGTGATTGTTTAACAGGCAAAATCAAATATGAATCGCTAAATGCTTTTTTTAATTTTTTTAACTATTTTTTTAATGAAGGAAGAGACAGTTTAGCCCAATGTGTTTTATTAAATTATCAGAACTGTTATGTTTGGTAAGTTCTATAAAACCTTCTTGTGTGAACCACAACCCTCTAATTATGTTTTGTTGTCCTAGAGATTTTGTCTGAGCGAATGTTTTTGGTCCTCTCTCTGTAGTTCGATCTACTTTTTGATAGAACAAGTGATTATTGATTTCTCTCTCCATTTTAGTTGCTTTTTATCCTTAACTCTTTGTTTGGTTATTGTACATCCTTGCATAGGCTGGTTGATGTCTGGGATTGATTTTCTATTTGTTGAAATATTAGAGAGAAAATGAAAGGTGCAATTCTCATCATTATATAGAAAATACAAGGACTCTTAAACTCGAAGTGATAATGTGGGACTAAACTCAAACACTCATAAAGGACTAATAATGTGCTAACTGTGAATCTTTGATACCTTTAACACTACTCAAACTAGAGGGGAAACCTCCAAATTGAAACATCATAAAAAAGAAAGATAATGGTGGTAGGCTAAGTGGGACAAATCAACAGAATAGCCACCGAGGATAATCGGTTACCCTCGCACATTTGCCGGAGGAGCCACCCCTCGTCAAGACCACAGGACCGCCCATATGGAAACCGCCTTAATGATTTTGTGTATTAGGGTTTTGGGCACTCTTTGGAGAGAATGATCATTCGAGGACCCAGACTCCTTGGTCTTGACCGGAATTCGCTCTGGATTGTATCCGTGTTATTTTGATTAACGTAATATTGTCTTATTCATGTTCGTGCTTCTTCTCTAGTCGTAACATAATCCGACTGGGGATATTCCGAACCATAGTGGTCTCGCCGACCATCGATCCACTGACCATGGACTCGTGGGAATAAGGTCAACAAACAAAGACCCTGCCACAACATGGACCACATCTGAGAAAAATGGGGAGACGCAAATAACACAAGACAAAAGCCGGGAGGACCATATGGGACTAAGGCGAGAGTCGGGAAATACCATCGGAGTCGCTTTTGTCACAAACAACGTAGTGGTTGAGGCTGGAACACACCAAAAAGGATGAGAAAACATCGTGGACAGAGGCAGGCGGTGAGATTTGGAGCAACCATCAACATCGAAGTAGCAAATGAGGGGTCGATGTTGGGACCAGAAGAAATAGAGAAGCTCGACGTCGGGATCATAGACGGGATCTGCATCGGCTGGTGGAGGATCAACAGAGCAGAGATCGGCTCATGCGGGAGAAGCTCGAAGGGATCGTAGAAGGACCCACTGACGGGAGCGTTAAACGAACTTGTCGAGGGAAGCAGCAGTCGGACTCGTCAAAGGGATCAAAAGCCGGACTCGTTGAAGGGATCATAGACAAAAGACGGGATCGATGAAGAAAGCAGTAGCAGTCTGCAAATGGGCCCGACAAAGGAAGCGACGGCTGAAACTACAGACAGAAGAAGGGGCCGCTCGATCACTTGTCGAAGAAGTGGGAAGATAACAACGGTGAGAGCCACGATTTGAATCCGCAAGTTGAGATTGTCCAACAAGAGAAAAATCACGGGAGCGGGAGCCGCCAGAGAAAATTCAAGTCGCTAATATATTTATAGCGAGAAATTTCTAGGAGGAAGATAATCCTGCTTTGATACCATATTGAAATATTAAAGAGAAAATGAAAGGTGCATTTTTATTCGTCCACGGAGAGGTATTATATAGGAAATACAAGGACTCTTAAACTTGAACTGGTATTGTGAGACTAAACTCATACACTCCTAAATGACGCTAATAATGCGATAACTTTAACACAATTTAACTAGAATCTGGCATTTTATTTGTCTAGGTCCTCTAGGATTTTATATTAATTCATTAGCTTTATTTTATTTTATTTGTCTTTTTGTGTGGGCCACCTTGTTCTAATTCCACTTTTCTCATATTCTTTGCATCTATTTTTTCTGCAATAATAAAGGTTCCTTTTTCTATTTTGAGAACACGAGTTTTTGTGGTTTAAGCCAATCACCACTCCGATTTTCATGTGTTCGTGAGTTTCTTTCTCCCCAGTGAGTGTGCATCCGTTGATTTGGCTCTTCCAAGCATTGCCATTGTTTGTGAGAAGGTGGACTCCTCATTAGAGTTTATTAGTTAAAAGGTTTTGACACAGCTTCCTTGGTTTGACATCTCTCTACAACAGCTTTTTCCGAGTTCAGCACCCTCTAGGGCTTAGATATTTCCTCACACGTGGATGACTCTGCTGTGTGTTTCCTTGTGGCTTCATCACGTGTCATATATTTCCTCTCACAAGCAGTCTTCTCCCCTAGAGTTAGATAAGTTTTTTTGGTGCACTCTTCCTGTTTAGAATTGTAGTCTTCTTCTTTGGTATTGGATTTTAGTGTGATATCTTTCACAGGATTATTCGCTGTAACTTTTAAAATTCATTCTATCTCATTTCACAGAACCCACTTATGGCTTTCATTGCATTCCACAATTGTAGCTCATTTTGCAGAGAACTTGAAGGATTCACAACCAATTCAACATTTTATAGCTTCTTTATCAAACTCCATCCTGGATTGTTGTGTCATGGTTGGAACTCTGTTATTATGTGTGGTTCTCCAACATGAATGGTGTCGAGAGAGAAAAAATGAGGATAGAGGAGTTATAGAGTTTACAACAACAGTGGTGTTTGGTTTGGCCTTGCAGCGAAGTTTGAGCTCCATACCTGAATTCTCAACCGCAAAGCGAAGTGCCGACTTGTTGTGATCCTAAGGATAAATTCTGTCAACTACATTGGTCATCATAGCAATTCATGTAAAAGATCACTCAGCATGCAAAGCAAGTTCAACTTAGAACTTACATTATTGATTTATTATCAAGCTAATAGTCTTATAGTTGACATATTCAACCTGAAGCAAAGCGAATCAGGGAAGGGGTGGGGGTGCTTAACACCCGGCCTTTTCTAAAAGGTTAAATTTAAAACTTCAAACCTCATAAAATTGTCATTCATAAGCCTTTGCACATTTATGTGAGGCTGAAATATCAAACTACAAATAAATAGCTTTGAGACATTACTTAATAAAACCGTAGATTAAGTATCACTATAGTGCTGGAACCGTTCAATTTCATTTTTCTCAACAAGCTAATGCCAAAAGTAAAATAATAAACTGCAGTAATATACACACTAAATGTAGAGACTAACCTTCTTCCATTTTGCGATTAAATTACGATCCGCATATCCCTGGTCCAGGCAGAATTCATACAGCTCTTTTGATATTTCCTTCCTTCGGTAGTATAGGTCATATATGTACCTACTCTTTTGATGTGCAATTTTGAAAATTGGCCACAATGCTTCACACTTTCTTTTCCCATCGTGCGGATCATTTTCAGCTGTGGTAATGTAAAAAAATAGAAGTTAGCAACAAATAGCTACTAAGACTAGTTGCTGGAAAATCAAAAAAATTCATTTGGTATTCAAATAATGGACAAGTTATTCAGATTTGTACCTTCTCTCATATTACCCTCAAGTTCACGGAGAGTAGGCTCAATAAGCTCCCAGCCTTCAGGATATTTGACACGGCTTGTCTTTACTTTAGGCATTTTCACAAAAAACTATCCTTGTATGCTTTGAAAGTACCAGATAATAACCTATAAGTTTAAATTAAACAAGAAAAAGATAAGAACCCTTGATCTAATACAAACACTATCCAGTATTTAAAATTGTGGCATGGTGAAGATATAATCCCAAAACGCAAAAGGTATAAAATGCAATCAACAGAAATATGAATCAACTAAACAAATTGGCACCCAGTAATAATATAGCAATAAGCTCAAGATATTCTGGTATAAACAAAAAATAAATAAAATAGATTAACCTATATTAATATCAGCCCAAAAAAGTACATAATATGATGTAACCCGTAAATAGAAATTTTTAAAATTAAGGTATTTTTGTGATTGGCTTTAAATTAAGCGGCGCTAGCAACAATCGCGGAGCGATCAAGTCTGATAACAAATATATGGCCTAACAATTGAGTGAAGAATAAACATGAGGTAACATTCCACTTGCATGAAAATAGGACTATGAAGAACAAAAAAAATCTGAAAATCAACGACAATGGGCACAACCATAATTTAGGACAAGCTGGAGGTTATAATACTTAAATAAATAAAAAGTTGAATGAGAGAAATTCACTATATTATTCATTACAAGCCTTCATCCCCTCCTATATATGGAGGCGGATAATACAATATGAGACAATACATTATGAAATAATATGTATTGTAACATTTTCCCTCAAGTTGAACGTGAGCTGCTAATCATGCCCAACTTATAAACAATCCTTCCAAAAATACTTCCTTTTGTGACTATGTCAGCAAGTTGTCTGTCAGAAGGAAACAAAGGGTGTACACACAACTCCTTTTTCAATGTTCTCTTAGATGAAATGTCGATCTACTTCAAGGTGTTTAGTGTTGTCATGCTGAACAGGTTGTGGGCAATGTTGATAGAAATCTTGTTGTCGCAATACAGTCGGATGGGTTCGACTTTATTAAAGCCTAGGTCACTCATCAAGGAACGTAACCATAGACCTTCACAGACTCCATGAGTCATGGCCCTAAACTTGGCTTTTGCGCTTGATCTTGCCATTAATTATATTTTACTCCTCCAAGTAAAGAGGTTCTCGTCTACTAGGGAACAATATCCTGAGGTAGATCGTCGATCTTCAATTGACCCGGTCCAATCAGCATCAATATAAACTTCAATTTTCAGACATGAATTTGGAGCAAACAAGAACTCACTCCCCGATGAGAATTTAACATACCTAAGAATTCTGTACACAGCATCCACATGGCGAGTCTTCGGTGCATGCATGAACTTGCTGATAACACTCACTACATAAGAGATAGCAGGTCGTGTATGAAACAGCTAGATTATCTTCCCTAACAGCCTCTGAAATTTAAAGATGTCTTCAATCGCCTCTCTGTCATCTCGCCCCATTGTGTGATTTGCTTCAATTGAGGTGCCAGTCAATCTACATCCACTCATCCTTGTCTTCCCAAGAAGGTACATTGTGTACTTCATCTGGGAAATGAAGATTCTAAGCTTAGACCTTGCAACTTCAATATCCAAGAAATATCTGAATTTTCCCAAATCTTTGACCTCAAACTCACTAGCCAATCTTTGTTTTAGAATCTTGATTTCTTTAACATCATCACTTGTTATAAACTTATAATAATGTCATCAACATATACAAAGAGGACAGTAAGTTTACATGTTTATGTAAACTGAAACCTAGGGCTGTAGTTTTGAAATATAAAAATGTGATCTTTTAAAATAATTGTGGTGCGAGAGCACTTCGCGGCTATTTTAAATGGTTAAACGACCTAGGCGTCGCACACGAACGTAAACGCTACCGCACGAACATACAATGTCATGAAATTAATTCCACAGGCACAGAAATCTAGTGGCGGATAAATACGGATATGAAATTGAACGATAATTAAGAGATGAGATTAAATAGGCAAGCTGTTATGATCGCAACACGTGGGCTCATCTCAACCTTTGGATATCTCAGATTGTTTCTCCATCAGACAGGTGGCATCATCTTGGCAATTTTATTTAAAAGCAATTCGTAATCCTAGCCGTCCAACAGCAGAACATCACAGCCGTTCAGGATTAATCAAGCTTCAGTCAATGAGTGCCACTTGGAGTCATCACAGGAGTCCGGGATATATATTTAGTTTTTGTTTTTATGACCGTTGTATTGTGTTTGACCAGGAGTCAATAATCTGGAGTTATAAATAGTAATCCCCTGTAATAGATTATTATTGTGAAGGTTAATAAAGTATCTCTCTTTTAATTCCTACTCTGTTTCTCTCTCCCTGACTCTCTCTCTCTTTTCTCTCCTTCTTTCTCACGATTCCTGCTTCTCTCTCTCCCTCGTTGTTCTTTCTCTCCCCGACGTTCCCCACTGAATCGCCGGCCATCGCCTCCGTTAGCCTCGGCATTATACCGAGCCTAACATTTGGTGCTCTCGTTTTTTTGAACTCATCTACCATGGCTGATAACACAAGATCCAAAGACCTTCACAATCAATTTCTTGAATTCCAAACAGCAGTTCAAGCCGCCCAGGAAGCTCAAGCCACACAACTTGATGAATTCCGGGAAGACATACAGAACAAAGAAGCATTCTTGGTACAGCAAATTGTGGAAACACGAACAGATTCTACCGCCAAAATCGATACACTGCGCAACGATATGATGTTGCAGTTTTCCAAGATGCAACAGTCCCTGGATTTTCTGCAAACCAGGGTGACGCAACCAGATTTCGGCCAGTCATCCACATCCAACGGCATTCTTGGACATTCGCCTACAACGTTTCCCCACCAGGTCGTTTCTCCCCAATCTGACTCTAAATTTAGTTGTCCACGTTTTAGTGATGGAGACCCCATCGATTGGCTTTATAATTTACAACTTTACTTCCAATTCCACAACACAAACCCACGGGACTATCTGTTGATCGCGGCATGTCACCTGGATAGGCCAGCCTCACGTTGGTACCAGGCTACGTTACGCGACCAACCGAATATTACATTCCAAATTTTTGTGGACGCTATTAATAAACGCTTTGGTCCTTCCGGATACGAGGACCCCGCTGGTTCACTCACCAAATTGCAGTAAACTACCACAGTATTAGATTATAAAAATAACTTCGAAGACTTATTAACACGCGTACCGGGCCTGTCCCCAGGCTTTATCGCTAGCAATTTTGTGTCCGGGCTCAAAACCAGCATTCGAAGCACAGTTCGCATGCAACGACCTACCGACTTACATGATGCATACGCCTTAGCTCGCATGGTGGAGGATCAGGAACGGGAACATCTAGGCACTCAACCCATTTTTCCACGCCTGGATAATGCACCACATCTGCGTGGTGCAGATCAGGTTGCCCGTCCAAATGTCCCAAGCCTGCATTGGCACGCCAACACCAGTGCTCCACTACACAACCCACACATACCACCCAAATACCCTATTCGACGGCTTTCAGCCGCGGAACGCCAACGTCGTCGTGACCAAGGCCTTTGTTACAATTGTAATGACAAATACACTTTCGGTCATCGTTGTAAGGGGTCCGGTACACTACTCTATTTTCAAGGAACGGATGAACCCAAGGAAACCGATGACACGACTGAGGAGCCCATCCAGGAGGCGGTTGACCAAAATGGCTCAGTTTACCTATACGCACTCACTGGCGAACCTGCTAGCAATTGTTTACGCGTTCTTGCTTACTTAGATCAACAACCACTGCAAACCTTAATTGACAGTGGTAGTTCTCACGATTTTATTTCCGAACGCATTGTTAAATTTCTTCATATTCCAATCATAGCTATCAAACCATTTTCAGTATTTATGGGGAATGGCACATCTGTTACTTGCACAGGCAAATGTGTTGACTTAACCCTGCTCATACAAACCAATGTATTTAAGATACATTTATATGGCATTACGCTTCACGGGGCAGATGTTGTGTTGGGAGTACGATGGTTACGATCCCTAGGACCAGTAACCATCGATTACTCAACCATGACAATATCATATAAATCGGATCAGAGACCGATCACTTTGCAGGGTCAATTAACGACTCCTGATAAAGAGGTTTCATCATCGCAGGTGGCCCGCTTAATGTCCATGCAAGCCTCAGCACTGTGCGTAGTCACCACCACCATCACTGAAAATGATTCACAGACTATAGAACCAACATTACCCCCACAATTTTTATCACTCATTCAATCTTACCAAGCGCTCTTTCACGAACCCAAAACATTGCCACCACGTCGGACTATCGACCATAAAATTCCGCTGATCCCCAATTCTAAGCCAGCCAATGTGAAGCCTTATCGTTATCCTCATTTTCAAAAAAATGAAATTGAGCGATTAGTATTAGAAATGCTCCAATTAGGGCATATCCGACCAAGCACTTCAAGTTTTAGCTCACCCGTTATTTTGGTTTAAAAAAAATGGCACTTGGCGTTTTTGTGTAGATTATAGAGTTTTAAACAATCTAACCATTAAAGATCGCTTTCCAATACCTACAATAGACGAACTATTAGACGAATTAGTACACGCTCGTTGCTTTACCAAATTAGACTTAAGGGCAGGATACCATCAAATTAGGATGGCGGACGCTGACATACATAAAACCGCATTTCGAACCCATCACGGGCATTTCGAATTCACTGTCATGCCTTTTGGCCTTACCAATGCCCCCTCAACTTTTCAAGCTCTAATGAATTCAATATTTCAGTCCTACCTTAGAAAATTTATCGTCGTTTTCTTCGATGATATACTCATTTTTAGTACTACTGAAGAGGAGCATTTAAATCATTTACATATCACTTTTGATATCTTACATAGTCACCATCTGCACATTAAAAAATCCAAATGTTTTTTTTTTGAAAACCGAAATAGAATTCCTAGGCCACAGTATCTCCAATGGGACGGTATACCCGAACAATACCAATGTTAGTGCAATTGCGAATTACTCACAACCACAATCACAAAAGGATGTCCGAGCCTTTCTAGGCCTGGCAGGATTTTATAGAAAATTCATCAAAAAAAATTCGATTATCGCAACCCCACTATCAGATCTGTTGAAGAAAAATAATTTTGCATGGGACAGTGAATCACAAAAAGCCTTTGAGATATTAAAGGAAGCACTTAAATCCAAGCCTATTTTAACATTGCCAAACTTTGAGGAACCCTTTACGGTGGAGACAGATGCCTCAGGAGTAAGAATAGGGGCAGTGTTATTGCAAAACAGTAACCCAATTGCATATTTCAGTAAGAAATTGTCCCCACTTATGCAACGAAAATCGACATACGTACGAGAAATGTACGTTGTCACGTCCGCTGTCGCTAAATGGAGACAATACTTATTGGGGCACCCATTTCACATTCTAACAGACCACAAAAGTTTACACAATTTACTATCACAAGATTTACACACCCCGGAGCAACAAATGTTCTTGGCAAAACTTATAGGATATGATTATACCATCAAATATAAACCCGACAAGAGTAATGTGGTAGCCGACTCCCTCTCAAGATCATGTTCTGAGCACTCAACTAACAAGGAGGTCTCGCCAATGCCCACACCAATGGTACCAGCTCAACTCAATACACTGAGCTCTTCTAACCCCACATCACCCCTACTGGAACTCTGGAAGGACTCCAGCAGGATTATGAAAACGATCCATTTACCCAGCAATTGCTGGAGGATTTAAGGACAAAACCGTTAACACGACCAGGATGGTCAGTAAGGGGACAAAATATATTTTTTAAGCATAGACTTTTTATCCCACAGCATTCCCCCATAATTAAAAAAATAATAGTTAATTCCCACGACAGTCACATAGGGGGACATTCGGGAATTAAAGCAACGCTACACAGAATCCAGAGCTCATTCCATTGGCAAAAAATGAAAGAAGAAATAACAAAATATATACAGGAATGCGAGCTATGCCAGAAAGCCAAACCCACTAATCACTTACCCTATGGTTTACTTCAGCCCTTACCAATCCCTACTTCAATATGGACTGACCTCACAATGGATTTCATAACCCAGTTACCTAAATCGAACACATACACCATCATTATGGTCATAGTAGATAGGTTATCCAGGGCAGCACATTTTTCCCCAATAACTCCTCCCCTTACTGGCCCAACTGCCGCTGCAGCATTCTGGGAGTCAGTAGGAAAGCTACATGGACCTCCTCTATCCATAGTGACAGACCGAGACCCAGTCTTCCTTAGTAATTTTTGGACTGATTTATTCACATTACAAGGGACAACCTTACACTATAGTTCAGCATATCACCCGCAGACCGACGGGTTAACTGAACGAACCAATCGAAGTCTACAACAGTATTTACGACTATTTACACATGCACATCCTAACAAATGGTCTAACTATTTAAGTTTGGTTGAATTTCATTTTAATACCACACTAAATACGGCGATCGGCATGACCCCTTTTGAAGCCATGTTCGGTCGCCCTCCACCGGGTCTACTTTCTTATTGTGCAGGTAGTACCAGGACTGAGGCAGTAGAGATAACATTACAGACCAGAGACAAAATCATGCACCAATTAAAAGAGAATCTGCACCGCGCTCAACAACGCATGAAGAACTTTGCATACAAGAACAGAACTGAGAAAAGTTTTCAAGTGAACGACTGGGTGTTGCTCAAGCTGCACCCTTACCGCCAACTCACCCTCCATCGAATGAGTAGCAGAAAATTAGCTCTCAGATTTTACGGCCCCTTCCAGATTATGGAGGTCATAGGAGAAGCTGCGTACAGATTAAAACTTCCAGAGGCATGTAAAATACATCCGGTATTTCACTTATCACTGCTTAAGCCTTACCACGGACGCGAGAACTTCCAAATCACTCCACTGCCGACGGGCAGTCACAAGAACATGCCCCTGCATGTTCCCTTTGCCGTGATCAGTCAACGCCAAGTCGTCCGAAATAACGCACGGATAACACAAGGGCTATTCCAGTGGAAGGATCTGCCTCCCGAAGACAGCTCTTGGGAAGATCTCACTACTCTACCTAAGGAGCTACAACTACAAGTACAGAAAAATGCTATCACAACTACAACTGCAGAAACCTACTCAGATTTATCTAAGGATCTGCCTATTGCTTGGCCTCGCCGACGGAAGCGAACTCAACGCCATCATCGACGATGCGCCACCACCGAAAACTAAAGGATCTAGTCTTAATACTTACCTTCCGTTCCAGATCTCCCTGTTCCGCACAGCTATCACCTCTTCCTGTTTCCGCCGACTCACTCTCTGCAAAACCCTAAAACAGCACTGGAATGAGAACGTTAACGATGAGGACATCGTTTTATAAAGGATAGGCTATTGTTATGATAGCAACACGTGGGCTCATCTCAACCTTTGGATATCTCAGATTGTTTCTCCATCAGACAGGTGGCATCATCTTGGCAATTTATTTAAAAGCAATTCGTAATCCTAGCCGTCCAACAGCAGAACATCACAGCCGTTCAGGATTAATCAAGCTTCAGTCAATGAGTGCCACTTGGAGTCATCACAGGAGTCCGGGATATATATTTAGTTTTTGTTTTTATGACCGTTGTATTGTGTTTGACCAGGAGTCAATAATCTGGAGTTATAAATAGTAATCCCCTGTAATAGATTATTATTGTGAAGGTTAATAAAGTATCTCTCTTTTAATTCCTGCTCTGTTTCTCTCTCCCTGACTCTCTCTCTCTTTTCTCTCCTTCTTTCTCACGATTATTGCTTCTCTCTCTCCCTCGTTGTTCTTTCTCTCCCCAACGTTCCCCACTGAATCGCCGGCCATCGCCTCCGTTAGCCTCGGCATTATACCGAGCCTAACACAAGCCCTAGTAATTAACCATTCACTTATAATATGAGCATAAATTAACAACTAGTGTTAGAGTGTGAGACGAGTGGAGAAGTATACCACAGGTAAGGGAACAACAGCTGTGCATGAAATGGCCTCAAGCATGGGACTGCCAGAATTTTTCAGGATGGTTGGCTTGAGCAAACAGGAGTTCTATAACTTCCAAGCACCCGTCTGGAAGCAAGGAAGGCGTCGGAGCTTTGCTGGGGAGAGGTTTGCGGGTCTGCTGCACGGAGGAAGGGCGATCGGCACGGGCAGAGAATGCTGGAGGGACATTCACCGGAGAGAGGAATGACCACAGGAAGCTTTTGAAGGGGTCGCCGGTGTACTGGTTGTCCGTGGAGGCAGCGGTGAACCTGGATGGAGAGTTCCGGAGCGGCTGGAGCAACAGACAACTATAGAGGGTTCGATCGGCTTCAGGAATGGCAGAGGAGTGCACGCCGGCTCCAGTGAAGGACTCCACGGGCGGCGCCGGAGCCGGACGGGGAAGGGGAGAGCGACTGGAACCGGTGTCGAGCTTGCGGGGGGCGGCGCTGGGTGAGAAATTGAGCGAGACCTAAACTAAACAGTTCGATCAATTTCTATTGCGGTATGTTTGTTTACATAGAAGGGGGGATTTACATGGCTATTGGCAGCAACTTAATAAGATAGAAATATATTTTTTAAGAAAAAATGGGTCTTGAAATTTGAAAGTGATCTGATTTTAAATCATAAATATATAAGTGAAATAGGTAATCCTAAACTAATTTATCGCCTAAATATCGGACCTATGCATTTAGGATCTCGTTGGTCGTTCACACCAACGAGCCAAACAAAATTGCAAGAATAACATGCGCGATACAAAATACACTCAAGCGCAAATAACATGCGCGGTACAACTCGACGCTACGCAATAATCCAAAAATGCGCAAAAGTATGTGCTACAATAATAAAATGACAGGTACACTAATAATAAATAAAAACTCGCGACTCTGGTTACATCAATTCTCCCATGATTGAAAGAGCTTGACCTCGTCGAGACTCGATGTAACCAGCAAGTAGAGAGTTCAAATGTCGATCTGAGAGATGCTGCATACTGTCATGCTGATGTCATGGCTCTTACCCCAAACCTGAAAGTAATCTCTCATCCCAAAAAACTCGCAATCCATTAGTCAAAATTTCATGCCAAATATTTAAAAAAATAGTAATTATTAGGGCTTGTAGAGGATGACAAGGGCGGTGTACGGGAAAACATGAGGCAAGGGAAAAAGCAGGAAACAATAGCAATATAGAAAGAAAAGCCGGAGGCAAGCATGATCAACCTGTTGAATTATTATTTCATAATGCATCATACGCTCGCTCGATAGACACATACGAACATCTGCTAGATCAGGGTCGTCTATCGTCATGATTTTGCCCATCAACGTCCCACTCGAGCACAAGATTTTAAGAAGATCCCAATTTTATCGTGTAAAACTTTCCATAAAAACCTTTGAAGCGGGTGTCCCGATGAGGAGTAAAACATCTAAGTATCGTCGTGACTCCCTCAAGACTACTAAACCTAGAATTGTCAGAACTCAAACGGTAGTGATGTGGTGACTTAACGTGTGTGCCTAAAGACAAAGGGAAGTGTCGCGAACAAAAAGCGTGCTCACCAAAGATAAAATTCACATAACGTGGCAACTCTAATGACACTAGCGAGTGGCCACCAAGCTCGTCTGTGGGCTTAAGGGTTTGTGGCAGTAGTGTGCTAAGAAGGTCAGGACATATGATGAACGAGTCTAGGTCACCTAAGCTGAGGATCTCATCACTAGACAACTCCTCCTCGGGGAGAAGAGAGAGCGGCGTTGTGTCATCCGAGGGGAGAAACACACCACTAATAAATTTTATTGAAAGCGGGGGCTCAGAAAATAACTCAGTTACTAAAGTAGATGCTGTCCTAGAGGCAAGTGGATCCACGACTTCAGCTAGCGTGATAAAAGTGAGAGAAAGCTCTTCTTCCTGAAGCAGGGGCTCGGGAAGAAACTCCTCGATCGAAGGGGTGCTATAGTGGAGACCAGTGATGTCACGACTTCAGTTGGGGTGATATAGATAGGAGAAAGCTCTTCTTCCTGGAGCAGGGGCTCGGGAAGAACCTCCTCGACTGAAGGGAGTGTCACAATGAGCGTGGTCGAGACTAAGGTGCTCGTCGTGACACTGAGAAGGCGAGACAAAGGACTATCAAAAGACCTAACACCGGGTTCGACTATATGATATGAAGTGTGGAGGTATACAGGAGCAGCATAATGCGTGCGCATTGTCATCTCTAAGTTGTGAACAGAGGTGCATAATTCACTCAGATTCTGCTTGAGTTCTGCAGTGACGAACTCAACGGCTCTCCGCAAAGCTTTAATAAGCGCATCTAAATCACACATTTTTAAAGAGAATTATTTGAAAACAATTTTGAAAGTCGGATCGCGTGACTCGCGATAGAATCGAGTCACAACTCCTCTGATACCAAATTGATGTAAACTGAAACCTAGGGCTGTAGTTTTGAAATATAAAATTGTGATCTTTTAAAATAACTGTGGTGCGAAAGCACTCCGCGAGCTATTTTAAACGGTTAAATGACCTAGGCGTCACACACGAACGTAAACGCTACCGCACGAACAGATAATGTCAATAAATTAATTCCACAGGCACAAAAATCTAGTGGCGGATAAATACGTATATAAAATTGAACGATATTTAAGAGATGAGATTAAACAGGCAAGCCCTAGTAATTAACCTCACTTATAATATGAGCATAAATTAACGACTAGTGTTAGAGTGCCAGATGAGTGGAGAAGTATACCACATGTAAGGGAACAATAGCTGTGCAAGAAATCGCCTCAAGCATGGGACTACCAGAATTCTTTAGGATGGTTGGCTTGAGCAAACAAGAGTGTTATAACTTCCAAGCACCTGTTTGGAAGCAATGAAGGCCTCAGAGCTTTGCTGGAGAGAGGTTGGCGGGTCTGCTACATGGAGTAAGGGAGATCGGCACCAGCAGAGAATGCTAAATGGGCATTCGCCGGAGAGAGTAATGACCATAGGAAGCTTTTTGAAGGGGTCGCCGGAGTACTGGTTGGGCGTGAAGGCAGCGGTGGACCTTGATGGAGAGTTCTGGAGTGGCTGGAGCGATAGACAACTATAGAGGGTTCGATCGTCTTCGGGAATGGCAGAGGAGTGCACACCGGCTCTAGGGAAGGACTCCACGGGCGGCGCCGGAGCCGGACGAGGAAGGGGAGAGCGGCTGGAACCGGTGTCAAGCTTGTGAAGGCGGTGCTGAGTGAGAAATCGAGCGAGACCTAAATGGTTCGATCAATTTCTATTCCAGCCGGGTATTACAGGGGGAGGGTTTGTTTATATAGAGGGGGGGGGGGTTAGGGCAATATGGCTATTAGCAGCCAACTTAATAAGATAGGAATATATTTTTTAAGGAAAAATGGGTCTTGAAAGTGGTCTGATTTTAAAGCATAAATATATTAGTGAAATGGGTAATTTTTAAAGCTTGCCCTAAACTAATATATCGCCTAAATATCGGACCTATGCATTTAGGGTCTCGATAGACGGTCACACCAACGAGCCAAATAAAATTGTGCGAACAACATGCATGATACAAAATAACCCAAAGCGCAAATAACATACATGATACAACTCGACGCTACACAATAATTCAAAAATGCACAAAAGCGTGCCCTACAATAATAAAAAGACATGTACACTAATAATAAATAAAAACTCGTGACGCGGGTTGCATCACATGTCTTATGTTTGATGAACAGCGTATGATCAACATTGCTATGTTGATACCCAAAATGACGCCATAGCTTTGTGTAATATATTGCCCAAACCCAGCTTTAGGAGACTACTTCAACCCATGTAGGGCCTTCTTTAACCTACAAATTTTTCCCTCAAAACTTGAAGGAATAATACCTGATAGAATAGCCATATAATCTTCCTCATCCATGTTCCAATGGAGAAAAACATTCTTCACGTCAAGTTGACAAAGGTATGATAATAGAACTCTAATAGTGTTCATCTTTACCACTAGGGCAACTGTTTTCAGATAGTCAATTCTAAAGGTTTGTGTATAATCTTATGCCATCAACCTCGCTTTACACCTTTCGACAACTAATTGAAATTTATGTTTGATAGAGAACACCCATGTGCACCCAACAGTTTTCTTCCTATGGGGAAGGTGCATTAAATACCATATGTGATTCTTCTTAAGAGCAGCCATTTCATCAAACATCACCTCTTGTCATATAGGGATCTCAAGAGCATCATGCCAAGATGCAGGTATGGAAATGGAAGCAAGAGAAGACATAGAGGTCGTATAAGAGGTAGAAAGAGTCGCAAGATACATAATATGAGAGGGGATGTTGAGTGCACGATCGGATACCATTTCTAAGAGCAATGGGTGGATTAGAAGGCTCTGAGTCAAGATCTAATGATTGTTTTGGTTGCATAGTTGGGACATGTGAGTCCCCTTAGTGCATTGAGTGTATATCTGCAATCTAAGAGTACTGTTGGGTACATTGGAAAATGTGTACTAGATTTGGAGAAGCCACAACTTAGTCAATGATATGCATCAATGTGTATTTGATAGAAGTTTGAGTTTCATTGTGCAGGTTTAAAAATTTGAAGGAAAATTTTCTAAGTATAAGTGTCGACAATTGTGACGAAACTGTGTCGACACTCAAGAAACTTGTGTCGACACTCAGGCAAGCTGTGTCGACACTCAGGAAAATTGTGTCGACACTCAGGGAAGTTGAGTCGACACTCAAGAAACTTGTGTCGACACTCAGGAAAGCTGTGTCGACACACAGGCAAATTGTGTCGACACTCAGGGAAGTTGTGTAGACACCCAAAATTTGTGTCGACACTTATAAAGAAGCTGTGTCGACACTCAAAGCTATGTCGACACCTAAAGAAGCAATTGTGTCGACATCCAGAATTGTGTCCACCTGAAGAAATTATGTCGACACACAGGACTTATGTCGACACACCAACTCTCAAAAGGCTGTGTTGAGTTCAGAAGTAATTGTGTCGACACACAGGACTTGTGTCGACACACACTCAACGTCATTTGACAAACACTCAACGCCATCTGTCTGCAATAGAAATGTCGAGACAAGAAACTATTGTGTCGACACACAGGACTTGTGTCAACACATATAACAAAAAGCAGTGTCGAGAAGCAGAAGTATGACTGTGTCGATACTTGGAGTATTTGTGTCGACACCTTGAAGATTTGTGTCGACACTTAGCCAATATGTGTCGAAACATGTGGAGCAGTCTGCTGAGTGTTGTGTGCTGAGTTGGAAAGACACAAAAGGACCTGGTGACGTGACTGGTGACTTGACAGCTGTTATAACTAACCGGTCTTACACCACTGTTAGAACTGTCAGAAGTTTGTTATGAACCGGATCAGCCGATAACCATGATGCAAGCTTTATATAAGAGACAGATCGGAAATGACAGAAGATACAGAAACATAACAACGTGAAGCATCTATAAGAAGAATTCTGACAGATCAAGGGTTGTCAAAAAGAAAGATTCAGAGTTCTATTTGAATTTAAGGAAGAAGTTGATTGAAGATCATCTTCATCAACAGAGAAGATCAAACTTATTTTGTTCTAATCAAGAAGCTTTGAAAATCTAAGTTAGTTTGGATCAGAAGGATCAGACAATCCAAGAACTGATCAAGAAGACAACATCAACAGAGAAATCTAGCTGGTGAAGTTTTCTGATACTTATTACTCACAAATTCTTGTAGAATCTTATGTTAGATCTGAGATTGTTAGCCTAAAATTATAAAGGCTGAGGTAGAGATGTGTGCCTGAGGTAGGACTTGTGGTAAGTCTGAGTTGTAAGCCTAATTATAAAGGTTGAGGTAGGGCTGAGGCCTGAGGTAGGATTCTGGAGAAGAATCTGAGGTAGGACTTGTGTTAAGTCTGAGGTGTAGGAACCATCTGTGGTTCTGAGATTGTAAGATATATGGATCTGAGCCAGTGGAAGGAAGTTAGGCTGAATCTAGTTATCTGCTGGATAGGCGAAGGGGGGAAAGTGGATGTACCCATATCTTGGGGAACCACTATAGATCTAGTGTTTGTTGTGTTGCATTTAATTTCTATAGATAGAATTATTCTGTGCTAAAGGTAGTTACAAATATCTGTTTGCCTTAAAATCAAAAAGACTAAAAAAGATTAGAACCTATTCACCCCCCTCTAGGTGTTTAGGCTCTTGAAACAAAGTCTTTCAAGTTGTATCAGAGGGAGGTTCCTCAAAATTTGACCTAACAGTCAGAGGATTTCTCCAAGGCAAACAATAGATAACAAAATGGGTTCAAGTGAAAATCAAAAGGAATTTGGATCTATGAAATTGCCCATATGCAGGAAAGAATCTTTTGGCATTTGGAAAGAAAGGGTCAGACTATTTATGGAAGCATCTGATCCAAGAATTTATATCACAGTACAGGAAGGCCCCTTCATCCCAATGAAGGTTTCAGTTATTGATGCAAACATTCAAACTCCAAAGAGTTATTCAGAGATGACTAAGGATGACATCATCTTGGCTATATTAGATAAAAGAGCTCAGAATATAATTGTAAGTGTCATAGATGATGCAACATTCAAGAATCTTGTGCACTGTAAAACTTCCAAAGAAATGTGGAATACATTAATTGTCTATATGGAAGGTATAGAAGAAGTCAGAGAGGACAAAAAGTCTATGATAAATCAGGAATATGAGAGCTTTAGGCAGAATAAAACTGACAGCATAGCTGAATGCTATAAAAAGTTTTTCAGAATAGTGAATGAACTGATGACATATGGAAGAGTCTTCAGTACTTATGAATTGAATGACAAGTTTCTTAGGTCCCTAACAAAGGATTGGGACACTAAGATATGTGCCATCAGGGAAGTGGCCAAACTGGCTGACACACCACCACCTACACTTTTTGGAAAACTGCTCTCATATGAAGTGCAGCTTACTGCTAGAGAAGAGGAAGAAAAGGGCAACAGATCTGAACATAAAGAAAAGTCAGTAGCCTTCAAGGCTGAGGGCTCAAGGAAGGGTAGGAGAAAATCTCCTTCTCCACCTAGAAGGAGTATTGAAGCAGAAGAAGGTGTTACTGAAACCAGTACATCAGATTGTCATACATATGATGAAGACTTTGCTGCCTTCACAAGACAATTCCAAAGGTTCATGAAGAAAAAGAATTGGAGAACCAGGCCTTTATCTACATCCTATTCTAAGGATGAATACTACATGAAGAAGAAAACTCCTAAGGTGGATAGGTATGCTTCTAAACCTGGTAAACAATCTAATTTTAAGATTGTGTGTTATTGCTGCAACAGGTCTGGGCATGTCATAGCTGACTGTCCTGACAAAAGAAAGGAGTCAAAGGACAAGAAGAAGCAGCTGGTCAAAGGCAAGAAGGAGAAGTCTCTAGTGGCTCAGAAGGAGAAGAGTTGGACAGACTCTTCAACTTCAGAATCTGAAGAAGAAGAGGCAAAAGCATATGTTGGACTCTTCTCAACAGAAGAGGATTCTAGGGAACTAAAATTCCTACAGATGCTGGACTCCATAAATGGAGTGGAAGAACATTGTTGTAAAGGGCTGATGGCACAATCTGAAGAAGATAAGTGCAAGGATCAGCCTGGACCAAGTAAGGTAAACAATTCACCCCTAGTCTCAGATTATTTTACTGGATCAGAATCAGAAGCATCTTCTTCAAAAGAAGTGGATGGATCTGAGTCTGAGGGGGATGTTCACCAACTCATTAATGAGTATGGTGGGTTGTTGAATGCTCTAAAGAAGAGCAAGTTTCTTGTTAAAGAGCAAGTCAAAGAGATTAAGTCTCTTAAGCTGGCTGCAGTAGTTTCAGCAAAACTGCTGGATCAAAAACTAAATGAGATTGCCAAATTGAAAAACATTACAGTTATTCAGATGGGCACAATCTCATTCAAAGAGAATCATATCAAGAAACTAGAGAGAAAACTTCAGCAAGAGAGAGAGCTAGTGGCAAAATTCTCTAAGCCAAAATCAGTCTTACCTTTGATAGATAATTTTGTTTCACAAAAAGGAAAGACTGGTCTAGGATATAAGGGAAGAACTAGGGCTACCAATTCTCATAGAAAAGGTAAAGCCACAGTTCAGCCTCTAGCTGTAAATACCCCTATTTTCTTTAAGAAGGTAGTGAATCCTACTAACAGGTATGATCATGACATTACACATGGTCACTGTGAGCATGAAAATTTCATGAGCAAGGGTGCAAATGCCAATAAACCAATCTATAGGCATGCCCATCAAATTCAAGAAGTGTTCTTGAAGAATGTTGTTCCAGCACCAACACTTAATAAGTCTACTAACAACAAAGTAAGAAGGCATGTACCTAAGAATAGGTATAATGGGTTTGAGTGTTGGTGTTGTGGCAAGGTGGGCTACTTGTCCATGGATTGTTGGTTTAACTTAAGTGTTAAAACCAAAGTAGGATTCCTGTTAGATCATTCACAGGGTTTCAAACTAACCAGGACCTAGGACCCACTAGCAAGTTGGGTTTTAAGGGTAAGTGATTCATTATTTATTGCAGGTAAATCCAAGTGACCATACCCCTATATGGTACTTGGATAGTGGTTGTTCCAGACATATGACTGGAACAAGGAGAATATTGAGGGACTATGTGCCCATAAAGAATGGACCAAAAGTTATCTTTGGTGGGTCAAAAAAGGGAATCATCAAAGGATTTGGTAACATATTTTGTGATTCAATTACAATCACTAAAGTGGCTTATATAAAGGGTCTAAAACATAACCTGATTAGCATAAGTCAACTTAGTGACCTAGGTTATGATATTTCTTTCCTCAAAGGGGAGTGCCTAGTAAAAAGGTCAAGTGATCAAGAGATCATTTTGACTGGCACTAGGAAAGGAAATGTGTATTGCCTTAACCTAGAGTGTGAGTCTAACAACTCACCTATTTGTTTGGTTGCAGGAGAGAAAGCTTCTCTATGTGTCAAATGGCACAAGAGGCTAGCTCATCTGAACTATAAGTCAATTGGACTGCTGTTCAGCATGGGATTAGTGAGGAATGGTCCTCAAGTTCAGTGCATAAAAGAGGGTGTGTGCTCAGCTTGCCAAAAAAGCAAGCAGACTAAGTCCTCTTTTCAGTCACTTGACATCAAAGATTCAAAGAGATGTTTGTATCTCATGCATATGGATTTGTTTGATCCTATGCCAGTCCATATTCTTGGTAGGAAAGCATACACACTTGTTGTTGTGAATGACTATTCTAGATTTACATGGGTTTTCTTCTTGAGGCAGAAATATGAAACTCCAACTATTTTCCAGACTTTTGTCAGACAAATACAGAATGAATACAACATCTCAGTGGTCAAAATCAGAAGTGACCATGGAACTGAATTTCAGTCTAAATGTATGACAAAATTCTGTGAAGAACTTGTGATTCATCAGTAATTCTCTTCACCTAGAACTCCTCAGCCAAATGGTGTTGCTGAAAGGAAGAATATGACTCTAATTGAAGCCAGTAGAACTCTACTGAATGACACTACTCTCCTTTAATACTTCTGGGCTGAGGCAGTAAATGCTGCATGTCATGTGCTCAATAGGGCCTCCATCAACAAGAAACACAAGATGACTCCCTACCAGATTTTTAAAGGCAGAAAACCAAACATATCTTATTTCAGAATCTTTGGTAGTAAGTGTTTTGTACTAGTCAATGGTAAACACTACCAAACTAAGTTTGCTGCCAAATCCCTAGAAGGGATATTTATTGGGTACAACAACCATAGTAGGGCATACATGATCTACAAGTTGACTACTCAAGTTATAGAAGAATCTGTGCATGTTGTATTTGATGAGTCAATGTTTATTAACAATGAATTGTCCAGTTCTTCAGTTAGTTCTACAGGTCTAACAGATAAGCTGGACAAGCTGACCATCAATGAAGATGTTACTGCTAATCTGGATGAAGACAAAGATGCCAGCTATCCAGGGGGAGATCAAGTCCCTCTGGGTGAAGAAGAAAATTTGGAGCATCAAGATGAGGAAACTGGAGATAGACATAATACTGACAGAACTCCTCTAGCAAGGAGACACCTGAAGGATCATCCAGCTCACTAGATCATTGGTGATGCAAGTTAGGGTGTTCTAACAAGGAGCAGGAGCATGAACACAGTTTTATGTTCTAGCTTCCTGTCTCAGATAAAACCCAGGAAGATTGAAGAGGCCATGCAAGATACCAACTGGATTGATGCAATGCAAGAAGAGCTCAATCAGTTCAAAAGGTGTAAGGTCTGGGAACTAGTGCCAAAACCTAAGGATCATAACATAATAGGAACTAAGTGGATCTACAGGAACAAGCTTGATGAGAATGACACTATAGTCAAGAATAAGGTTAGACTGGTAGCAAAAGGCTACAGGCAAGAGGAAGGTATTGATTTTGATCAAACCTTTGCTCCAGTGGCAAGGCTGGAGGCAATAAGGCTATTCTTAGCCTATGCTGCCTATCAAAGGTTCAAAGTATATCAAATGGATGTAAAATCAGCATTTCTGAATGGTGATTTAAAAGAAGAAGTCTATGTAGAACAAATCTCAGGTTTTGTAGACTCTCACGTTCCTGATTATGTATATAAGGCTTAGGAAAGCTCTATATGGTTTGAAATAAGCTCCAAGGGCTTGGTATGAAACCTTGTCTGCCTTCCTCATTGAGAATAAATTCTCTAGAGGAAAGATAGACAAAACTCTATTCTATAGGGAATCAAAAAGCAAGATAATACTAGTCCAGATATATGTGGATGACATTATCTTTGGTTCTATTGAAAACAACCATTGTAGGAAGTTTGCCAAACTTATACAAGAGAAGTTTGAGATGAGACGTATGAGTGAGCTGAAGTTCTTTTTGGGACTTCAAGTTAGACAGACTGAGAGTGGGTTGTCCATATCCCAGTCTAAGTTCACCAAGGAGTTGATTAAGAAGTATGATTTGGACTCAGATTCTATAATGAAAACTCCAATGGGAACAAGTATGCCTATATGCAAAGATGAAGCAGGGAAACCTGTTGATGAGTCTTTGTATAGAGGGATAATTGGCTTCCTACTATACTTGACTGCTAGTAGACCTGACATCATGTATGCAACATGTGTCTGTGCTAGGTATCAAGCATGCCCTAAGGAATCTCATTATACTACAGTTAAAAGAATTTTGAGATATTTTAAGGGCACACCTAATCTAGGCCTTTGGTACCCTAAGAATAGAGATTTTCTATTAACAGGTTTCTCAGATGCAGATTTTGCTGGATGCAAAGAAGACAGAAAAAGTACCACATGAACCTGTCAAATCCTTAGTGGGAGGCTGGTGTCATGGAGCAGCAAGAAGCAAACCAGTGTAGCTATATCAACTGCTAAATCAGAGTATATAGCTGCTGGTAGCTGCTGTGCACAATTAATGTGGATAAAGCATCAACTAGAAGATTATGACATCTAGGTAAGTAGAATTCCACTATTTTGTGATTCTACAAGTGCTATTTCTATTGCTAAGAATCCTGTATCACACAGTAGGACCAAGCATATAGATATAAAGTTTCATTTTATTAGAGAACATGTAGAGAAGGAAAATATTAATCTAGAGTTTGTAAAAACTGATAATCAAATAGCTGATATTTTTACAAAACCACTGGATGAAACTAAATTCAATAATTTCAAAATTGAATTAGGTATGTTGAACCTAGACTAGGTTAACATAAGTTTCCATTAGTAGCATATGTTAGCACCAAATTTTTATTGAAATTTGGCTAAGTTCAAAGTTTGTGTCAACACAAGCAAGTTGTGTCAACACACTCAGTATGTTGTGTCGATACAGGAAAAGGATGTGTCGACACAGAAACAGTATCTGTGTTGACAAGAGAATAGGTGTCGACACAACCTTGTCGAGACTATAAGTCGTGAGGATATTTATGTCGACACAAAAAGTTGGTGTCGACACAACTCTGTCGAGACTTAAGTTGTCAGTGTCGACACAGACGCAAGTATGTCGACACAGACTCAAGTATGTCGACACATAGAAGTGTCGACTTAATATACGTTTTGTCGACTTAGACATTAGTATGTCGACACATAGTTGTGTCGACTCAGCTTAAGTTCTGTCTAGACCTAGGTCATTTTTATCAACACAAAAACTGATTTGTCGACTTAAGCCCGACTTTTTGTCTGCCCTTGACTCAAGTACTATAAAAAGGTGAATCCAAAATCTGGTCGACTACGCAATCAAAATTTTTGACTCTACACCTTCTGTCGACATAGACCTTCTCTTCTCTTCTCTTCTAGCACCTACGTCAATGACGCCAAACCAAGAAGACAAGGTTAATGAAGGTTACGAACTGGTTCACGAGGGTTTCACAACTGCTTCTGACGAAATTCAGGGAGTTATTGCCCTAATTTCTGTAAATGGACTAGAATTTTTGGTCTCAGAACCGACCAAAATTTGGAAGAAGGAAGTCATGGAGTTCTACACAACCGCTAATGTGGACACAGAAGGACAGAAAATCAAGGCGTCTATTCAAGGTACCCGGGTGAAGCTCACACTGAAATCAATCAGTAAAGCACTATATCTACCAGTGATCAAGGATACAGACGAAATAACCCCTTCGCAGATAACTGAAGCATTGAGCTGGTGTGGACTGAATCCCAATAGTAAGATTGGTTCATCTATCAATAGAAAAGGGATGAATTCCCAAGGAAAATTTCTTTCAGAGGTAGTGTGCAAAGTGATTATCTGCAAAACAGGTGGACATGATCGGATTTCTGCCCACATATTCAATCTGATGGTGAGAATCATATTCAAGATAAAAACTGATTGGGCAGCAGCAGTGTTTGATAAACTACTAGAAGGAATAAAGAAACCTAACCTGGGAAGGATCCTCAGCCTATGCTTAACATCAGTAATTCCAAATGTTCTGAAACAAGCAAATGGCTCTAAAATAAATCATATGAGAAAAACGGATATAAGGATACTGTCTAGATGGGACAGAGTTCTTACCAAGGAAGTCCCTGCTCCAAAGGAGCAAACTAAAAAGGACAAGAAGAAAAAAAAAGTTATTGTACAGGCTGATTCCTCCAGTGATTCTGAAGAGGAAGTGGTCTTTAGTTCTGATGAAGACCAGCACCAACAGGAAGCACATGATCAAATAAAGGACAGTGAGCCCCAGGAGCAACAAGTTGCCTCTACTCAAGGGGGAGAAAACCTAGAAAAAGAAACTGAGTTGACTGCTCGAGGGGGAGGTATTGATTCTGCTGTACTGGATAGTGACTTAGCTGCAGACACAATAATGGATGTTGTATCTGAAATCAACACTGCAGCTGAAGTAACTGATAAGAATGATGCTCAAAATGAGCTAGTAAGTATCTTCTCTAAAGACTAATAATGTATTATAGTATTCTCCTCAAAAATTGTTCAAAGGGACACTTTTGTTTACACAACAAAAGAGGTCTTACTGATAGGACTGAGGGGGAGGAAATTGAAAAAGAAAAGGAAATTCCAAGGACTGAGGGGGAGTTATCCAAGGATACCCTAGCTGAAAAGGAAACTGTTGATATTAAAAGTACATCTGAGTCTTCTGAAGATGAAGAAGCCACATTGGCTAAGAAAAGAAAGCTGGTTGTGTTAAAGAAGAAGAGTTCTGGATACAAGAAGGCTTTGCAAGTGGGAACAACACCATCTACATCAACTGTGGACTTCAGTTCTTTACTGGTCCAGATGCAACTAAAACTGGATAATCAAAGACAATCTATAGAGCAATATGTGGATGAAACTAATAAGGATTTACAGTTTCAATTGGCCCAGGACATCAAATCCATTAGATTTGAAGTGAATCAACATAAGAAGGAGATGACAGATTGCTTCCATAAAGGAGGTAATGCTGTGGTGTTTTGGCCAAGCAACAACAAAATATCCAAGCTAAAGTGGATGAAATTGAAGTGAAGCAGGGATATGTACTGGAGAATCAGATAAGGATGAATGAAAATCTCAAGGATTCCCATCATTAAATATTTAAAAAGCTCACTAATTCTAGCACTACTCTGAAGGATGAAATCTCAAAGAAAATCCAGGAAGATATATTTGCTATCAAAGCCACATTTCAAGAATCTCAGGAGAAAATTACACCTTTCCTGACAAAATTCAGAGCTTATTTTTAAGAGGGAACTGAATATATAGCTGATCAAGTCAGATTTCAGAAAGAAGATTTGAGAGATCATGTTGCCAGAGAAGTCATAAAGGGGGAGAGAGTACTAGTCAAAGCTAGCTCTTACCATGCTAAATGGACTACCAATAGCATCAGAGCTACTCTTCGATATCCTTATCACGACCCGCATTTACTCCGAGGAAAAAGGATTATCTGAGTAGGAGAAAACACGTGTCATGATGCCACGTCAAGCAGGGGATAACTGTCGACACTCAGGCAAACCACTATCAACTATACTTTATGAAAATTCATAAGTTATATGATTAGAAAATTAGTTATATTTTTAAAGGCCGTATCCCTCGGCTTGGTGGATCACCTAGTCCACAATTTAAAAACTATACTTATACGCTGCAGAAAATACTTTATTCAGGTTTGACATCCTAAAAGAGTGCATAAGTGCCCCTAGAGGACATCTTATACCATGTAGGACCCTACATTTACTTTATACTATACATAGGAAAATGATCTTTTTACGTTATTTGGAAAATAGTGATGAGTTTTATAAAACATACTGATCATGATGTATACTTATAATAATGTTTTTAGGTTTAAAAGTAACTAGCAACCTAACATAAATTATCCCCAGAGCAAGTAGACTATCTCCAGAAAAAGATAGCAGCAAAAAGATAACATATCTAGTATCAAGGTAAAACTACCAGTGGACGCCAACAAACTGATACGAACCCACTAGCAAGTATGTATGTCTGTAAGAAAGAAGTACAAAACTACCTCAACGGACCAAGGAACTGGTCTCCACAGTACGAGAGACCACCAGCTGTACAACACAACTAGCCGCCTAATCGGCTACTAACCAGAACCTGAGGTGAAAGTTAGGTGATAAGATCTAACAGCCTCTAGAGGGGGGGTGAATAGAGTAAGTTCAAATAAATTGATATATTTAAAACCTTTAGATTTACTTAGTGTAGGTAGTGAGTGATGCAAACAGATAAATATATTTAAAGTAAAATCACACAGCACACAAGCAAGAAGAAAAGCAATCCACAGAAGACACAAGGAAATTTATAGTGGTTCCCCAAACTTGGGTAGTCCACTCTTCTATCACCCCTTGATAGGAATCCACTGTAGGATGCTTGATCAGGTGTCCTGGGCACCACCAGATTTTTTGATAAGGTGTCTTGCCACCACTGATTTTGACAAGGTCTCAGCTAACCAAAAGGTAACTTTTGAAGGGAGTTAAAACCCTGTACAGAAGAGGTAAGGTAAGAAGGGTTGAGTTTGCTTCTCTGTCAACAATCAGAGAGAAGCTAGTGGATGTAGATGTTGTCAAAGCTCCCCCTGAGATATAGAAGTTCAGGTAGAAGAAGCTTTGCACAAGGGTGACAGGCTCTTCACTGCTTGTCCTTCTTCAGCAATAGACGACTCAGAAACTGAGTGTTTGATGTCTGAAGGTAGAAAGCAAATTGAGAAGAGTTGAATGCAGAGGCAGAAGAGGTTTCAGAGAATGTTGATCAAGATGCTTCTCTGAGTGTAGTTCTTCTCTGTAAATTCTCTGCAGACTGATTTCTTGAGAGAGAGATGAAGATAGATGTTCTCTGTGTTATCAGAATGAATGTTCTTCCTGTTCTCCTTGTCTCTCTCGAATAGATCTCTGAGTAATGGGATTATTACTTTTTTTTGATTGATAGCCGTTGGCAGGGCATTTAATGTATTCCATAACTGTCCATGCCTAGAAGGAAAGCCTTAATTGATTTCCATTGAAAATTCCTTGAGATATGGAGTAATTAAGTCTTGAAACGGCCAGGGGATCTCTTGCAATAACTGCTTGAAAAATCTCTCATTTGAATTTCAAATGTCGACAGACGGGAGAACTTAAAACGTCGAACTCATCCTGAAGCGTCGATCTGAGCTCGACTGACCGTCGATCAGAGAGTAAAATTGAAGCAGAGAGATACACGCCAAAACGTCGAGCAGAACTCGACGTTACGTCGAACTGAGAACGACGCTGCGTCGAGCTGCGATCGACTGTGCGTCGAGCAGCGGTCGACTATGCGTCGAGCGGAGGACGACTCTACGTCGAGCTGGGGTCGACTCTCCGTCGAGCTGAGCAGAACTAAATCTCAAATAACCTAAGTTCTAAACTCACACTCAATGACCTATGCTATACAATTAGGTCAACATCCTTAGCATAGTTATCCTGACCCAAATATAAAAAGGGTGTTCCAACAATCTCCCCCTATTTGGATTAGGATTACTATTCACATGAATTTAAGGAAATTAAAAATGCATACAGACATTTGAAATACTGAAAATCAAGAACACAAATGGAAGCAGGAGCAGATAAGCAACTATCAAAGATGTTTATGGCAGTAGCATAGAAGATAAGCCATCTTACATTTACTTCTTCTTAGGCTCTTCTTCAAAGCCTTTCTTGAATTTGATTTCCCTTTGAGGGTTGGCAATGTCTTTCTTTGATCTGTAATCTTCAGAAGTCCCCAATGAAGTTATGCTCTTTCCAGAGGGAGGAACAGCAGCAGGATGTAACTCCATGTATCTATCAGCATCAAAGAATTTGCTAGAATGATATTTGTCTAATTCCTGTCTTCTTTGGTCTGACATTGTGCTTATGTTGGATGTGTCCAGTCCCCTTTCTTTGTTCTTCTTAATTAGGTCTAGGGCAGCAAGCTCAGCCATCCTAGCCTTCCATGCAGTAGGGTTGTTAACTGGATCATCATATGGAATAGGAGGCTCATACTTATTACTTTGATCTGAAGGAATAGGTTTCTGCCTTACACCCTCATTGAGCTTAAAGGGAAAGGGACCAGTGGTTGAAGCAATGGTCTTTCCTTCCCTTTGATAAGGTTGGGGTCTGGCTTGACCTCTAGCTTGATTACCTCTAGAAGATCCTTTGGATTGATTTCCTCTTGATTGATAACCTCTAGATTGGCCACCTCCTTGTCCTCTCCTTGACTGATAAGTCTTGCCTTGGAAGGAGGATGTTGGAGGTTTGCTTACTGGGTTAGCACTGCCTCCTGCACCTGGAGAAGGAGGAGGTGGAGGAGGAGGAAAGTCAAAAGACTTGGAATCTCCTTTCTTGAACTTCTTTTTCTTTCTCATTGCCTTGAGCTGATTTTTAGAGAACTGCATCCATGGCTCAGTAATCTTGCATTTGTGCTGTATGTAATAAGGGATGTCATGGTCAGTAGCCCTTTCCATTGGAACTCTCTTTAGAGCTTTGCTTCTAGCTTTCCTCTTTTTAGCAATAGTTGCAGAAGAGTCATCAGAGCTAGTTGCAAACTCATTAGAGGAGCTGCTTTGGATATGATCATAGGGATCATAATAATCATCTTTTGATGCACTTTCTGAAACAGGAGGAGGAGCATCTGCCAGTGTAGATGACTTATCTAGCACTGCAGGGAAAGAAATGGTTTCAGGAGCAGCAGGCACTGAATCAGCTAAGTCACTCAAGACTTCAGAAATCACAGCCTCAACAGAAATGGCTGGATAACTTTCACTAGCAGGAGCTGAGGCTACCACTGCATCAGAAACAGAAGAAACAAAAGAACTGGCAGGAGCAACAGCTACCACTGCCTCAGAAACAACAACTTCAGCAGGAGCAAGGGCTTCCACTGCATCAGAAGTGTTAAGAACCTTATCAACAGTCATGTTATCAACAGACTGATCATCATCAATAATATCAACAGAATCAGAACAAATATGAGCAACAGACTCATTTGCAGGAGCATCAGCTACCACTGCATCATCTTCAAGAATCATCTTATCACAACCAACAACAGCAGCAGCAAAGGGAATGATGGCCCTGGACAGATCTTCAGCAAGCAGTAACTTGTGAGAGCTGAAGGATCTTCTGAAAAATGATGCTGGTACTGTCACAATAGAATCTTCAACTGGAGGTGGACTGAATTCTCTATCTGCAATCTGAACATCTGAAACAAGCATCTCTTCACAATCAACAGAAGGCAGCTCTTCTTCTACCAAAATCTCCCCCTGCCTAGATTCAGTAGCAACTGATTCTAGGCCCCTAGAAGAAGGGCCAGCCACAGCAGGAGAGAGGGAAGAGAGCTTTGAAGAAATAGAGTCCAAAGATCTGATTATTGGAGCTAGGGAAGCATCCAATAAGGAGGACAACCTTGGAGCCAAGAGCTCATAGAGCTTATTAGCCAAGGGAAGCAGATCTACTTGCTCAGACTGTTGAGTAGAGGTAGAGGGGAGAGAAACAGATGCAGCAGGAGAAGATAATGGTATAGAAGGAAGAGGAATGGAGGGTTCAATAATGGAGGACATGATGAGGTCTGAGAATGAGGGCTCAGCAATGTTATCATGTGAATCATCCAAGAAGGAATCATCTTGATTGATCTCAATGTCCATTGGAGGGAAGTAATGAAGAGGATCAAATACTTCAGAAGTGGTGGTAATGGATGGAGGAAGAGAAGATGCAATAGTGTCAATGGATGATGTTTGCAAAGGGGATGAGAGCTGAGAAGTTGATGGAGTGAAGGTGGTTGGAAAGCTGAATGAAGGAGAGATGGTGATTGATGGCCTGGCTTCTTCTACTAGGTCAGTTGACTGAGGGTGAGTGGCCACAACAGCCCTTGTTTCAGTAGAGGATTTCATTGCTGCAGCAGCCTTGGGATTTACAATCTTCCTGTCCCATTTTCCAATCAGGGCACAGGTCAACCTCTTTGAAGCATTAATGTGCTTGGAGGTTACCAGAAGCTGTGGGCAGACATGATGAAGCAACAATCCAAAGTCCTTCCAAAATGAACATAGGTCTTATTGACCTTTTTCTTCACTAAATCAAACAGTAATTCTCCCCAATTTAGGTGCTTTTTATCTAGGAGGGCAGCCATGATGCAGAATTGTTGCCTGGTAATAGCATCATGTGCTGTCCTCTTAGCACAGATGACCTTGCCTACCACATCAGCTAAAGCCTAAATTCAATGGCAAGATCCACTTTCAGCAATTTGGAGGCATTCTCAGAAGAATGACCCATTCTGTCTAGCATTGCAGCATACTCCTCATTTGACAATTCCAAGCTGTCATTTCCATTCTCTAATTCAAAAGCTTCAGTAAAAGTAGCAGGAGATATTGATACCTGAGTTCCAGAATAGAACCAGTAATAGTGCTCTCATCTGTATTAGCTGCTGTATATATCCACTCTTTAATTTCAGTCTCTGCCATGGGAATTCTTGTTGACATAAACTTCACTAGTTTCTGTTCTTTAAATAGCTCCAGGATATCCAGAAAATTCTGTGAGGAACCTTCAAAGGAATCCAAGTCGATGTCGAAACCATAATCGAACTTCATTGCCGTCAATATGTTTGCTGGAATCGCCATTATCTGCAGAATACCTCTCAAGAACAAGTGTAAAAGCTTTGGAGGGAGAATGTAGTTGCAGGAAATACGAAAGCGCAAATGACATCGACGCCGAGAAGATGATTTTATACTAGGGTTCGACGCAGAAAAGGAAATAACGTCGAGCTTAGTTCGACGCTAAGAGGCTCTAGGGGAAACGAAGAGACTCGATGGCGTTCAGCTGAGTTCGACGTTCGCCGTTTTGAAGGTCGACGGTCGACGCTATTAGGGATGCTGAACGTCGAGCTCTGGTCGACGTCAATTAACGTCGTCGACCGAAACAGAAACTTAACAAACTCTAGACAGAGTCGATCTCTGGTCGACGCAAAAGATGAGGTCGACGGTCGACGCTATATAGCGGTCGACGGTCAGTCGATCTCCGGTCGACGTTTTCAAGTGAAAAGCGTCGAGCGTCGAGCAGAGTTCAGACAGAACCTCTAGATCTAACATCCTCTAGATCCTTAAGGAAGAGATACATTTGCCTAGATTTTGTTATTTTTATGGTTTCAAAATCTTGTAAATTAATTTATGCTATCTCCATCTATCATTCCCAACTGATTAAGGAAGAAGAAGTGTTTCTTTTCATCCAAAGGTTTGGTGAAAATATCTCCCCTTTGTAAATCAGTAGAAATATACTCTAGTGCTATTTTATTCTTTTCTACATTATCCCTTAAGAAATGATGTCTGATCTCTATGTGCTTTGTCCTACTATGGAGAACTGGATTTTGAGCAATACAAATTGCACTAGTATTATCACAAAGAATTTTTGACTTCTCTAAGTTGTAACCATAGTCTAGGATCTGGTTTTGAATCCACAATATCTGTGAGCAGTAACTTCCTGCAGCCATGTATTCAGCTTCAGCAGTTGATGTAGACACAGATGTTTGCTTTTTGCAAAACCAGGAGACAAGTCTATCACCCAGGAATTGACAAGTTCCACTGGTGCTTTTCCTGTCTACTCTACATCCAGCATAATCAGCATCTGAAAATCCAGTGAGATCAAATCCTGAATCATGTGGATACCAGAGACCTAGATTTGGACAACTTTTTACATATCTAAGAATTCTCTTAACTAATGTGAGGTGTGACTCTCTAGGGCTTACTTGGAACCTAGCACATACACATGTAGCAAACATAATATCTGGTCTGCTAGCTGTAAGATATAAAAGAGAGCCAATGATTGCTCTAAAATTAGTCTGATCAACTGGTTTACCAGATTCATCAGCATCTAAGACAGCATTAGTAGGCATAGGTGTTTTCATAGAAGATGCATCTGACATACCAAATTTCTTAACCAATTCTTTTGCATACTTGGTTTGAGAGATGAATATGCCATCAGCATGTTGTTTGATTTGCAATCCTAAGAAAAAGGAAAGCTCACCCATGCTACTCATTTCAAACTTGAGTGCATAAGTTGTGAGAACTTTTTGCATAAGCTTGTATCAGTAGACCCAAATATTATATCATCTACATATATTTGTACTAGTAGGATATGGGACTTATGGGTTCTAATAAAAAGAGTTTGGTCTACTCTACCCCTTTTAAAATCATTCTCAAGCAAAAAGGAGGCTAAGGTCTCATACCATGCTCTTGGAGCTTGCTTGAGGCCATATAAAGCCTTATGTAATTTGAAAACATGTTCAGGAAGGGTTGAAGAGATAAAACCTGGAGGTTGCTTGACATAGACTTCTTCTTTGATGTCTCCATTGAGAAATGCACTTTTAACATCCATTTGGAAAACTTTGAACTTCTTGTGTGCAGCATAAGCAAGGAAAATTCTTATGGCCTCCAACCTTGCAACTGGTGCAAAGGTTTGGTCATAATCAATCCCTTCTTCTTGACAATAGCCTTGAGCAACAAGCCTTGCCTTGTTTCTCACAATGATCCCTTGATCATCTAGCTTATTCCTGAAAACCCACTTAGTTCCAACAATTTGATGGTTTCTTGGTTTTGGAACCAATTCCCATACTTTGTTCCTTTCAAACTGGTTTAGTTCCTCTTGCATTGCAATGATCCAGTTTGGATCTTGCTCTGCATCTTGAATAGTTTGAGGCTCTATTTGGGAGAGAAAACAGGTGTGCATCAGATGTTGATTTATCTGATTTCTGGTTTGCACACCTTCTGAAATTTCTCCAATCACTTGGGAGATTGGATGATCTCTTATTGTTACTAAATCAACAGTGGGTGTTGATTGTTCACCAACCTGTGTTGTTGTTTCCTCTTGTGGAACAACAACTGGCTCTCCATTTGGTTCTGAAATTTGATCTGTATCTTCACTCTTATTGCTAGCAGCTTCTTGTTGAGTTGTTGAAGATAGATTTCCCTCATCCATGATGGTTAACTGATTAATATTTTCAGCTAATGATTGTACCTGTAAGTGATCTATGGTAGAAGAATTCTTCTCCTTATAAGACATATTAGATTCATCAAAGGTAATATGCATGGACTCTTCAATTTTATGAGATGATTTGTTATACACCCTATAAGCTTTGCTGTTCAAAGAGTATCCCAGAAACACTCCTTCATCAGCCTTAGCTTCAAATTTTTGCTAAATATCTCTTGTCATTATTGTGAATGAAACAAATGCAACCAAAAATTTTGAAAAAGCTAACTTTAGGTTTCTTCCCTTTGAGCAATTCATAAGGAGTCTTATCCTTTAGTTTATGTATCAGGCTTCTATTCAAAACATAATTGGAGGTGTTCACAGCCTCTGCCCAAAAGGTTAGAGGAAGATGAGCATCTGTCAATAATGTTGTGGCTGATTCAATTAAGGTTCTATTTTTCCTTTCAACTACCCCATTTTGTTGAGGAGTTCTAGGAGCTGAGAAAGTGTGCCTGATCCCTTCATTCTGACAGAACTCTTGCATAAGAAGAGAATCAAACTCTGTCCCATGATCACTTCTGATCAGGGCTATATGAGTATTGAACTCAATCTGTATGCTCTTGAGAAAATCTGTCAAAATTTTGAAGTTATCAGACTTCTTTCTTAGGAAGAACACCCAAGTGAATCTTGAGAAGTCATCTACAATCACTAAGGCATAAGATTTCCCCCCTAGACTTTGTACTGTAGTAGGTCCAAAAAGGTCCATGTGCAACAGATACAAAACCCTAGGTGAATCACTCTTGTTAAGTGATTTGAAACTATTTTTAGTTTGCTTTCCTAGTTGGCAAGCCTTGCAGAGTCCTTCCTTCTTGTAGGGACCAGAAGGTAGTCCTCTAACAAGGTTGAGTTTAGACAACCTAGCAATAGTTCTAAGGTTAACATGTCCTAATCTTTTATGCCAAAGCTCATTTTGGGCTTACTAAGGGAATTAAAAAGGCATATGTCTACTTTAGAAGAATTAAAATCTACTAGGTATATGTTATCTTGCCTATTTCCAATCAACACAATATTATTATCTAGAGCAATATTACATACTAGATCAGTGAACCAAACCTGATAACCAGCATCACAAAGTTGACTGATGCTGATTAAGTTGTGCTTCAGTCCTTCCACATAGGCTACCTTCTTGAAAGTGATTGAGCCTATTTTGACTTGACCATATCCCTTGGTTTGTCCAAAATTGGAGTCACCAAAGATTACTCTTGGTCCAAGCTTTGCTTTGAAGGATGAAAGATTGCTTTTGGTTCCTGTCATATGTTTGGAGCAACCACTATCCAGGTACCAATGCTGGTTCACCACTGGATAGCTCTTCATCTGCACATGTAACAGCTTAGTTGTTTTTCACCCAGTTCACCTTGGGTTGAGGTTGATAACCAATGAAATCAGAAATGAATGACATTTCAGGCTGACTCTTATAGCCTTCAGGATGATATCTCCTAGGAGGAATCACCCATTCAGCATAAGGGTTAGGCTGAGATGTAGGATACTTGATATTCAATTTAGATTTATCCTGTGCAGACAACCCAGAACTCTGAGCTCTGTTCGACGCACGTCGACCTAAGTTCGACGCTGAAGTTTCAGGACGTCGAGCTCCATTCGACGCTTGAACAGGCCTACTTTCAGGGACAACAGCAAGTCGACCTGAGTTCGACGTGTGTCGACCTGAGTTCGACGCTTCAGCAAGGTGTTGCTGATTCTTGTTAGAACGGCGTCGAGCTCTGGTCGAAGGACGTCGAGCTCTGTTCGACGTTTTCTGTTGAACTTGAAGTTGCTTAGGTAGATCAGAATTTTTTCTGGCTACTACCATAATTCCTTTACCCTTGTTACTGGTAAATTTTATGGGAGTTGTTAGCACTATAGGTTGGCTTGGAGAGGCACCCAAACCTAGTGAACCACTCATTCTTGAGTTCACTGTGCTTGTGATGTCTATTAGCTTGAGGCTCCTCCCATTGAGAGTTTCCTCTAGCTGTTTAGCCTTGGATAGCTCACTCTTTAGTGAAGCTATCTCCTCCCTACAGCACTCTAACTCATCAGAGAGCTTGAGATTATTTGCACTTAATGTGCTGTAATCAGACAGTTGACTTCTAAGAGAATCATTTGTCTTCTCTGCTGTCAGCAAGTCTATGCACATTGATTTAAATCTAAACTTGAAATCATCAGAAGAAAAATCAAATGAGTCAAGTACCTGATCTTCACTCAATTCCTGATCAGTCACATATTCAGATTCATGCTCTGAATCTGAGCTGCTTTGTGATGCATTGATTGCCATCATGCAGAATCCTTTTTCTGTGGCATCATCCTCATCATCACTTGTGCTGGATGATTCTTCAGAATCTTCAGTATCACTCCAAGTTTCTGCAACAAATCCTTTCCTTGTATTTTTGGTGTTGTTGGAAGAGGATTTCTCATAATATTTCTTTGAATCTTTCTCTCTTTTCTTGTCTTTTCTTTCTCTCTTATCTTTCTTGTCTTTGCCTTGATTCTTAGGACAGTTTGGTGCAATGTGTCCTGGTTTCCTGCAGCCATAGCAAATAATTTCTTTATTATTAGATCTATCATACCTTGGCTTGTCTTGGTCCTTAGAAGACCATTTTCTGAAATTCTTCCTAGCCATCTTGTTGAATCTTTTGGCTAGTAGGCTTAGAAGTTCTTCATTGACTATCTCCTTCTCTTTAGGTACTTCCTCTGAAGCTTTGAGAGCTATTGTCTTCTCCACTTTGGGTGCAGGAGAAGATGTGTTTTGCTCCCCTTCTCTTGTCTTGACAAATTGCTCATAGGACTTGAGCTTGCCTAAGAGAGCTTCAGTGGATAGCTCAATTTGACTTCTGCCATCTTTGATTGGCCAGATTCTTGAATCCCAAGTGCTAGGTAGGCACATGAGAATTTTATCATTTATCTCAGTGAGAGATATATCCTTGTCCAGAGTTTTCAACTCACTGACAATGAGACTGAATCTGTTGTACATGTCAGCCACAGATTCAGCTGGAGCCATTTTGAAGTTCTCATACTGTGTTATCAGTTGAGCTCTTCTATCCTTTCTTTCATCAGCTGAACCTGAGACTATTTCAGTTAATTTGTCCCAGATTTCCTTGGCAGAATTGCATTCAGCAACTTTTTGGAATATGTCATCAGACATAGTTTGTGCCAATATGTTCATTGCTTTTGCATCAGCAACTTTCCACTTCTTTATATCAGTGTCTGTTCCTGCAGGAGGTGGAACAGCTGAAGTACTTGTTGAAGTAGGAGGTCTTGGACATTCTGTTAAGACACAATTAAAGATATCTTCATCAAAAGAATTCATGTAAAGTTTTATCCTTGCTTTCCAGAGTCCAAACTTGGAAAGATTGCACACTGGAGGTCTTGTGCTTGCATACTCCTTGTTTTGTGCCATGAGTTTTATAAAAACAATTTATAACAAAACAAAATAAAGTAACCACTCTATAGGGTTTGATCTTATCAAAGATCTTTGTGGTCCAGGTGTTAGCCTGAAGTAAAGACCAACCTCCCTCTGATACCAATTGAAAGTTAGGTGATAAGATCTAACAGCCTCTAGAGGGGGGGGGGTGAATAGAGTAAGTTCAAATAAATTGATATATTTAAAACCTTTAGATTTACTTAGTGTAGGTAGTGAGTGATGCAAACAGATAAATATATTTAAAGTAAAATCACACAGCACACAAGCAAGAAGAAAAGCAATCCACAGAAGACACAAGGAAATTTATAGTGGTTCCCCAAACTTGGGTAGTCCACTCTTCTATCACCCCTTGATAGGAATCCACTGCAGGATGCTTGATCAGGTGTCCTGGGCACCACCAGATTTTTTGATAAGGTGTCTTGCCACCACTGATTTTGACAAGGTCTCAGCTAACCAAAAGGTAACTTTTGAAGGGAGTTAAAACCCTGTACAGAAGAGGTAAGGTAAGAAGGGTTGAGTTTGCTTCTCTGTCAACAATCAGAGAGAAGCTAGTGGATGTAGATGTTGTCAAAGCTCCCCCTGAGATATAGAAGTTCAGGTAGAAGAAGCTTTGCACAAGGGTGACAGGCTCTTCACTGCTTGTCCTTCTTCAGCAATAGATGACTCAGAAACTGAGTGTTTGATGTCTGAAGGTAGAAAGCAAATTGAGAAGAGTTGAATGCAGAGGCAGAAGAGGTTTCAGAGAATGTTGATCAAGATGCTTCTCTGAGTGTAGTTCTTCTCTGTAAATTCTCTGCAGACCGATTTCTTGAGAGAGAGATGAAGATAGATGTTCTCTGTGTTATCAGAATGAATGTTCTTCCTGTTCTCCTTGTCTCTCTCGAATAGATCTCTGAGTAATGGGATTATTACTTTTTTTTGATTGATAGCCGTTGGCAGGGCATTTAATGTATTCCATAACTGTCCATGCCTAGAAGGAAAGCCTTAATTGATTTCCATTGAAAATTCCTTGAGATATGGAGCAATTAAGTCTTGAAACGGCCAGGGGATCTCTTGCAACAACTGCTTGAAAAATCTCTCATTTGAATTTCAAATGTCGACAGACGGGAGAACTTAAAACGTCGAACTCATCCTGAAGCGTCGATCTGAGCTCGACTGACCGTCGATCAGAGAGTAAAATTGAAGCAGAGAGATACACGCCAAAACGTCGAGCAGAACTCGACGTTACGTCGAACTGAGAACGACGCTGCGTCGAGCTGCGATCGACTGTGCGTCGAGCAGCGGTCGACTATGTGTCGAGCTGAGGACGACTCTACGTCGAGCTGGGGTCGACTCTCCGTCGAGCTGAGCAGAACTAAATCTCAAATAACCTAAGTTCTAAACTCACACTCAATGACCTATGCTATACAATTAGGTCAACATCCTTAGCATAGTTATCCTGACCCAAATATAAAAAGGGTGTTCCAACATGAGGCATTCAAAGAAGAAAAGAATACCTCAGCAAGCTAAATAAGGAAACTGTATGGAAATGTTAAGTTAAAAGGAAAGCAAGAGGAGTAAGTAAACTGAAATAAGCACCACTGTCCAAGGCAAGACAAAAAGGGAAAAACACTATGTGCGAGGAAACAACAACAACCCTGCCCAAAAATAAATCCTGCAGAGTTTACCAGGCTACTATGAGCCCAAACGTTGCAAATTTACAAAGGAAGAAACGTCTAACACCCTAAGCTGTGAGAGATGGTAGTAGCAAAAACAACGTGGATCCGGGTTGGAGGCAAACTCAGTCCCCAACCACCATTACCAAGAAACAAAGCTCAAGGGTCTACATGTGAAAGCACTAGGGACCTCCCACCCCCTTGCCCAGCCCGTACCTGGAGCAAGATAAAAGAAAAGGGTGGCCACGGCTAAATTACACCACACCACCCCCATTAAGAGCTTCAAACCACCACTACTAATCACGACCCACAATTCGGCCTTTTGGAACAATATAGCCGACAAGGAACCTCAAAAACAAGGAATTCACTCGAGAGAGAAAATTAAGGTAAGGGAAAAGCGTTGAGTTGACTCAACACGGCATGACGTCGAGTGAGCCCCACTAACTCAACGCCTAAACAGATGGTGGCGTTGAGTTAGCAACCTCACTCAATGCCAAAACAGCTATGACGTTGAGTGAGTTTCACTCACTCAACGCCTTCTGCAACACTGCTATGGCGTTGAGTGAGCTAACATCACTAAATGCCAAAACAGCTATGGCTTTGTGTGAGGTCTACTCCCTCAACGCCCTCGGCAAAACAGGTTGTGGCGTTGAGTGAGCTAACCTCACTCAACGCCAAAATAGCTACGGCGTTGAGTGAGGTCCACTCTCTCAACGCCTTCAGTAAAACAGGCTGTGACGTTGAGTGAGCTAACCTCACTCAACGCCAAAACAGCTATGGCGTTGAGTGAGGTCCACTCCCTCAACGCCTTCAGCAACATAGGCTGTGGCGTTGAGTGAGCTAACCTCACTCAATGCCAAAACAGCTACGGCGTTGAGTGAGGTCCACTCACTCAACGCCTTAGCACTTAGCCGCAAAAAAACAACTGTGGCGTTGAGTGAGTCCACCTCTCTCAACGCCAAAACAGCTTTGGCGTTGAGTGAGGTCGACTCACTCAACGCTAAAGTACTTAGCCACAAAAAAAAACTGCGGCGTTGAGTGTGTCCACCACTCTCAACGATAAAAATGCTTTGGCGTTGAGTGAGGTCGACTCACTCAACGCCAAAGTACTTAACCGCAAGAAAGGGCTGCGGCGTTGAGTGAGCCCGCCTCACTCAACGCCTAAACCGCCATGGCGTTGAGTGAGGCCCCCTCACTCAACGCCATCCGACATTACCGTGCGGATTGGCTGCAGCGTTGAGTGAGTCCGCCTCACTTAACGCCTAGACAACCATGGCGTTGAGTGAGGTCGACTCACTCAATGCCACACTACTTAGTCGCAAAAGAACAGATCATGGGGCAATGGCGTTGAGTGTGTGCAACACTCTCAACGATAAAACAGCTTTGGCGTTGAGTGAGGTCGACTCACTAAACGCCAAAGTACTTAACCGCAAGAAAGGGCTGCGGCGTTGAGTGAGCCCGCCTCACTCAACGCCGAAACCGCCATGGCGTTGAGTGAGGCCCTGTAACGCCCCTGATTTTTTCGATGATTTTGTTTGGTTTTGGTATCGTCATATTTTTGACGTCATGGCGTTACTTTTAACGTCGGGTTGACGGCGCATCGCCGATAAGACATTTTTGCGTCCGTTCGGTCGAGTCGGCCAATTTCTTGGATTTTTGTCGAAATCAGAAAATATTTCTATGACTTGCTCGTCAAGTTTCGTCGCAATCCGAGCATTTTTTTTTGGAGTCTCGGCGCGCGATTGAAGTTTTGAGTATTTATGTCAATGTATTTGGAAATTTTTATCTCAGGAATGGCTCGTCGGATTTAGGTTTTGGCTTCGCCGTTGGAATCGTAGCGCCAGTTTTCGCCTATGGTGTGAGTTTCGCTTAATTCGTTGCGTGTATGGGCCTCTGTTCTGGACTCGTGTCCCTTTGTTCAAAAATTTCATTTCAAGAATTTGCGCTTTGTTATCTCGAGTAGCCCGTTTCAGATTTCGATCGGACGCCGTTTTGAGGGTCAAAACGGTGTCGTATCAAAATATAGTAAACATCAAGTTTGTTCGTCTTGACGATAGCGACAACTTTTATGTTGACCGCTTTTTGATTTGAAGCCATCTTAGGCTTCTATTTTTGATTTTCCCAAAACTGCTCGTAAATAAGCCGTATTTTTGATTTCCACTCGAGTATTTTGCTCTTATACACGAGTAACCTTCATTTCACTCGAGTATTTTGCTCTTATACACGAGTAACCTTCATTCCACTCGAGTATTTGCTCTTATACACGAGTAACCTTCATTCCACTCGAGTATTTTGCTCTTATAAACGAGTAACCTTCATTCCTTTCGAGTAGTCATGTACAGTCTGCGTTCGGGCACCGTTTTGAGGGTCAAAACGGTGTCGGGTGGAAAAATGGTCAACATGAATTTTGTTCGTCTGGACGAGATCTACAACTTTCATGTTGACCACCTTTCTATTTGAGGTCATCTTGAACCCTTATTCTCGTTTATTCTGCTGGAACTCGTGTATTCTGCTCCTACTCGAGTATATAGACTCCTACTCGAGTATATGGACTCCTACTCGAGTATATGGACTCCTACTCGAGTATATGAACTCCTACTCGAGTATATTTGAACTCCTACTCGAGTATATATGATCCTACTCGAGTATGTATGCTTCTACTCGAGTATGTATGCTTCTACTCGAGTATGTATGCTGCCACTCGAGTATTCCTTTCCTGTCAGCGTTAGAGCGCTGTTTTGATGGTCAAAACGGCATCGTATCAAAAAATGGTCAACATGAATTTTGTTCGTCTCGACGAGATCTACAACTTTCATGTTGACCACTTTTCGATTTGAGGTCATCTTGAATGCCTATTTTTGATATTTCCGAGGCTGTTCCTTTTAAGTTAAAATTTTTATAAAAGAAAAAAAAACTATATATATATACTTTTCTCTTAGGTTATTAGGATATAACTTCATCTTCTCCGATACTTCTATTCTGAACCAGACCAGCGGCGAGAGATAAGTTTCTCCTTTTCGTGAATCTTCCGGTGGCCGCCGACGGAGCTCCGGTGCTCGGAATCTTCAACCGATCGTAGATCCGGAAAGCTCTCACCGAGAGCTACACTATCGTGGTAATTTCTTCCTCTTTCCGTGAGTTTTCTTGTTAGGGTTTTTCGGCCCTAACCCCTTTTCCGCCATTGTTGTTTAGATTTCTACTTCTCCTGAGTTCTTTTGCCCCGATCTACGGCGTGGAACGATTCAGAGAACGTTTCCGGTGCAACCAAGGCAAGTAGTGGTTTTCCCTCCTTCCCTCTCGTCCGATTTCGATGGTAACGGTTAAACTTTAGTTCTCAATCCTTGTGCACTTTTGAGATTCGGTTTAGTATGCTTGTTGAGTCTTCCTTATGAGTTTTCTTGGTTTTTATTTAGTTTTTGGCATGAAAAATCTCGTCTTGTGGAGTTGTAGAAATGCGATGTAGGGTTTTATTGTGGGCTTTTATCGCCCTATTTATCGCGCTAGAAATTACCTAGGGTCGTAAATCGTTTCTAGAGGTTGATCAACCGTGTTTTTAACCTAGAATATATCGAGTAGAGTCCGATGTGCCAAATCCTGTGATTTATTTCCTAGTGACTCGTTCTTGCGGGTGTTTGTGGGCAAATCCACCGACCGCAAGGTTTGTTTTCCTTTATTAGTGGTCGTGCAACTCTATTGGTGGTTGGACATCCTGCGGCGACTAGTGGAGTGTATAGGTCTCCCCCGCAATTAGACGGATTTTAACATCTGTGAGGGGTGTGTCCTTATTAGTGAGCACCCTGCCTGTTTAGATAGAGTTGACCACACGCGGCTAATAAAGTTTTTTTTTTTTTAGTTTCTTTCTTATGATTTACTCATGCCTTTGTTTTCCCCCTGCCTTGGGTATCTGGCATGATTGGTTGTACGTGACGATTCACGTAAGTTCTATTTCTCTAATTTTGTTTTGTACCTTATTTCAGTACTTTGGGTCCTGGGTTGGTACCCCTTTCGACCTTGTTCATTTGTCTACTTTATTTATTTTCTTGCCACTACTTGTACCTTCTTGCTGAGGTGTTCTTTTTTTGGAATGCCTCAGGTTCAGAGCAGTAGCAGATAGTGGAGCTAGTTTTGGTTTTCTGAGCAGCAGTGTTGGCTGTGGTTTTGCACCTCGCCTTAGCGAGGTAGTTTGTCTTTTTAGTTGTTTTCCTTAGTTCAGACATACCTAATATTGTGGGTTCGTGTCAGGTTGTTGACGCCCACAGGATTGTTGATTTTTGACACTTGCTGGCTGTAGTAGTTTCTTATGTTTTGATTTAGATAACTTGCTCTCTGGGATGATTCCTTGCTAGGACTGCATGTTAGGTATTTTGACCTATAAAACCCTACTATTAGTAAAGCATACTTATCATCTCCTTCAAAACTAAGCCACTACTTTCTATTTAGCGTAAAGACTTTCCTACCCGTATTATAAATCTAGGGTTTGCATTGTATGAGTTGTTTCTCGGGGACATTTATACTTATGTAGGATATTAGAGTCAATTTAAATAAGTATTTTCCGCAAGCGTAGAATTTATATTTTTAAATCGTGAACTAGATGATTCACTAAGCCGAGGGATACGGCTACCATCATAACTTAAACTGGATTTTATTCATAACCATCTATGTTTTGTATTAGAATTGTAGAGTTTGGAGTTTTGCCTGAACGTCTGCAGTTATCCCCTGCACGGCGTGGCATCACGACGCGTATTTTCCCCTCGCTCTGATATAATTAAATTGTTGGGAAAAATGCGGGTTGTGACAGTTGGTCTACCAAAATCTCCCCGTGGGCACGATTCGGTTTGGGTGATAGTCGATAGGCTGACTAAGTGTGCTCACTTTGTGCCATTTAAGATTGGGTATTCTATGAAAAGGATCGCTGAATTATATCTTGAAGAAGTTATTAGATTACATGGTGTACCTGTCAGCATCGTGTCAGATCGAGACTCCAGATTTACGTCTCGTTTTTGGAAGAGTTTACAAGAGGGGTTGGGTACTGATTTAAGGTATTCCACCGCCTATCATCCGCAGACGAATGGTCAGACGGAAAGAGTGAATCAGATTGTAGAAGATATGATCAGGTGTTATATTTTGGATCATGGTGGTGCTTGGGATGAGCGTCTCAGACTCATGGAATTTGCTTACAATAATAGCTATCAAGAGAGTCTGCAGATGGCCCCGTTTGAGGCCTTATATGGGAGGCATTGTAGAACTCCCTTGTTTTGGGCTGAAGTTGGTGAGAGGCCGTTGCTAGGTCCGGAAGCCCTTGAGGAGATGAATTGTGCTGTAACTCGTATTCGTGAGAAACTCCATGTAGCACAAGAGCGTTATGAGAAATATGCCAATCGACGAAGGGTCGATCTGGAGTTTGCTGTTGGGGACTTGGTTTTTCTGAAGGTCTCTCCGATGCCAGGTGTTAAAAGATTTGGAAGGAACCACAAGTTGGATCCCCGGTATGTGGGACCTTTTCAAATTCTGGAGTGCATCGGAGTGTCAGCTTATCGGTTGGATTTGCCTGCTACTTTCCCTGGTGTCCATGATGTGTTCCATGTGAGCCAATTGCGGAAGTGTGTTCGTAATGGTCGTCAAGTCCTTGATTCGGTGCCCCAGATTCAGCCCAATCTTTCGTATGTGGAAGAGCCTGTCCGCGTTTTGGAATCTCTAGATCGAGTGTTGCGGAAGAAGACCATTCCTATGGTCAAAGTTCTTTGGAGAAACCAGGACGTCGAGAGCGCGACGTGGGAGTTGGAATCAGCGATGAGAGAATCTCATCCGCACCTCTTCGCCTAGTTCTGGTATGTTTATATGTTTTAGGTTGTGTTTGATTTCTTCGCTTTTGTTAGATTTTGGATTTGTATTAAGTTTCGGGACGAAACTTCTTTTTAGGGGGGGTGACTGTAACGCCCCTGATTTTTTCGATGATTTTGTTTGGTTTTGGTATCGTCATATTTTTGACGTCATGGCGTTACTTTTAACGTCGGGTTGACGGCGCATCGCCGATAAGGCATTTTCGCGTCCGTTCGTTCGAGTCGGCCAATTTCTTGGATTTTTGTCGAAATCAGAAAATATTTCTATGACTTGCTCGTCAAGTTTCGTCGCAATCCGAGCATTTTTTTTGGAGTCTCGGCGCGCGATTGAAGTTTTGAGTATTTATGTCATTGTATTTGGAAATTTTTATCTCAGGAATGGCTCGTCGGATTTAGGTTTTGGCTTCGCCGTTGGAATCGTAGCGCCAGTTTTCGCCTATGGTGTGAGTTTCGCTTAATTCGGTGCGTGTATGGGCCTCTGTTCTGGACTCGTGTCCCTTTGTTCAAAAATTTCATTTCAAGAATTTGCGCTTTGTTATCTCGAGTAGCCCGTTTCAGATTTCGATCGGATGCCGTTTTGAGGGTCAAAACGGCGTCGTATCAAAATATAGTAAACATCAAGTTTGTTCGTCTTGACGATAGCGACAACTTTTATGTTGACCGCTTTTTGATTTGAAGCCATCTTAGGCTTCTATTTTTGATTTTCCCAAAACTGCTCGTAAATAAGCCGTATTTTTGATTTCCACTCGAGTATTTTGCTCTTATACACGAGTAACCTTCATTTCACTCGAGTATTTTGCTCTTATACACGAGTAACCTTCATTCCACTCGAGTATTTGCTCTTATACACGAGTAACCTTCATTCCACTCGAGTATTTTGCTCTTATAAACGAGTAACCTTCATTCCTCTCGAGTAGTCATGTACAGTCTGCGTTCGGGCACCGTTTTGAGGGTCAAAACGGTGTCGGGTGGAAAAATGGTCAACATAAATTTTGTTCGTCTCGACGAGATCTACAACTTTCATGTTGACCACCTTTCTATTTGAGGTCATCTTGAATCCTTATTCTCGTTTATTCTGCTGGAACTCGTGTATTCTGCTCCTACTCGAGTATATAGACTCCTACTCGAGTATATGGACTCCTACTCGAGTATATGGACTCCTACTCGAGTATATGAACTCATACTCGAGTATATTTGAACTCCTACTCGAGTATATATGATCCTACTCGAGTATGCATGCTTCTACTCGAGTATGTATGCTTCTACTCGAGTATGTATGCTGCCACTCGAGTATTCCTTTCCTGTCAGCGTTAGAGCGCCGTTTTGATGGTCAAAACGGCATCGTATCAAAATATGGTCAACATGAATTTTGTTCGTCTCGACGAGATCTACAACTTTCATGTTGACCACTTTTCGATTTGAGGTCATCTTGAATGCCTATGTTTGATATTTCCGAGGCTGTCCCTTTTAAGTTAAAATTTTTATAAAAGAAAAAAAAACTATATATATATACTTTTCTCTTAGGTTATTAGGATATAACTTCATCTTCTCCGATACTTCTATTCTGAACCAGACCAGCGGTGAGAGATAAGTTTCTCCTTTTCGTGAATCTTCCGGTGGCCGCCGACGGAGCTCCGGTGCTCGGAATCTTCAACCGATCGTAGATCCGGAAAGCTCTCACCGAGAGCTACGCTATCGTGGTAATTTCTTCCTCTTTCCGTGAGTTTTCTTGTTAGGGTTTTTCGGCCCTAACCCCTTTTCCGCCATTGTTGTTTAGATTTCTACTTCTCCTGAGTTCTTTTGCCCCGATCTACGGCGTGGAACGATTCAGAGAACGTTTCCGGTGCAACCAAGGCAAGTAGTGGTTTTCCCTCCTTCCCTCTCGTCCGATTTCGATGGTAACGGTTAAACTTTAGTTCTCAATCCTTGTGCACTTTTGAGATTCGGTTTAGTATGCTTGTTGAGTCTTCCTTATGAGTTTTCTTGGTTTTTATTTAGTTTTTGGCATGAAAAATCTCGTCTTGTGGAGTTGTAGAAATGCGATGTAGGGTTTTATTGTGGGCTTTTATCGCCCTATTTATCGCGCTAGAAATTACCTAGAGTCGTAAATCGTTTCTAGAGGTTGATCAACCGTGTTTTTAACCTAGAATATATCGAGTAGAGTCCGATGTGCCAAATCCTGTGATTTATTTCCTAGTGACTCGTTCTTGCGGGTGTTTGTGGGCAAATCCACCGACCGCAAGGTTTGTTTTCCTTTATTAGTGGTCGTGCAACTCTATTGGTGGTTGGACATCCTGCGGCGACTAGTGGAGTGTATAGGTCTCCCCCGCAATTAGACGGATTTTAACATCTGTGAGGGGTGTGTCCTTATTAGTGAGCACCCTGCCTGTTTAGATAGAGTTGACCACACGCGGCTAATAAAGTTGTTTTTTTTTTAGTTTCTTTCTTATGATTTACTCATGCCTTTGTTTTCCCCCTGCCTTGGGTATCTGGCATGATTGGTTGTACGTGACGATTCACGTAAGTTCTATTTCTCTAATTTTGTTTTGTACCTTATTTCAGTACTTTGGGTCCTGGGTTGGTACCCCTTTCGACCTTGTTCATTTGTCTACTTTATTTATTTTCTTGCCACTACTTGTACCTTCTTTTTGAGGTGTTCTTTTTTTGGAATGCCTCAGGTTCAGAGCAGTAGCAGATAGTGGAGCTAGTTTTGGTTTTCTGAGCAGCAGTGTTGGCTGTGGTTTTGCACCTCGCCTTAGCGAGGTAGTTTGTCTTTTTAGTTGTTTTCCTTAGTTCAGACATACCTAATATTGTGGGTTCGTGTCAGGTTGTTGACGCCCACAAGATTGTTGATTTTTGACACTTGCTGGCTGTAGTAGTTTCTTATGTTTTGATTTAGATAACTTGCTCTCTGGGATGATTCCTTGCTAGGACTGCATGTTAGGTATTTTGATCTATAAAACCCTACTATTAGTAAAGCATACTTATCATCTCCTTCAAAACTAAGCCACTACTTTCTATTTAGCGTAAAGACTTTCCTACCCGTATTATAAATCTAGGGTTTGCATTGTATGAGTTGTTCCTCGGGGACATTTATACTTATGTAGGATATTAGAGTCAATTTAAATAAGTATTTTCCGCAAGCGTAGAATTTATATTTTTAAATCGTGAACTAGATGATTCACTAAGCCGAGGGATACGGCTACCATCATAACTTAAACTGGATTTTATTCATAACCATCTATGTTTTCTATTAGAATTGTAGAGTTTGGAGTTTTGCCTGAACGTCTGCAGTTATCCCCTGCACGGCGTGGCATCACGACGCGTATTTTCCCCTTGCTCTGATATAATTAAATTGTTGGGAAAAATGCGGGTTGTGACAGTTGGTCTACCAAAATCTCCCCGTGGGCACGATTCGGTTTGGGTGATAGTCGATAGGCTGACTAAGTGTGCTCACTTTGTGCCATTTAAGATTGGGTATTCTATGAAAAGGATCGCTGAATTATATCTTGAAGAAGTTATTAGATTACATGGTGTACCTGTCAGCATCGTGTCAGATCGAGACTCCAGATTTACGTCTCGTTTTTGGAAGAGTTTACAAGAGGGGTTGGGTACTGATTTAAGGTATTCCACCGCCTATCATCCGCAGACGAATGGTCAGACGGAAAGAGTGAATCAGATTGTAGAAGATATGATCAGGTGTTATATTTTGGATCATGGTGGTGCTTGGGATGAGCGTCTCAAACTCATGGAATTTGCTTACAATAATAGCTGTCAAGAGAGTCTGCAGATGGCCCCGTTTGAGGCCTTATATGGGAGGCGTTGTAGAACTCCCTTGTTTTGGGCTGAAGTTGGTGAGAGGCCGTTGCTAGGTCCGGAAGCCCTTGAGGAGATGAATTGTGCTGTAACTCGTATTCGTGAGAAACTCCATGTAGCACAAGAGCGTTATGAGAAATATGCCAATCGACGAAGGGTCGATCTGGAGTTTGCTGTTGGGGACTTGGTTTTTCTGAAGGTCTCTCCGATGCCAGGTGTTAAAAGATTTGGAAGGAACCACAAGTTGGATCCCCGGTATGTGGGACCTTTTCAAATTCTGGAGCGCATCGGAGTGTCAGCTTATCGGCTAGATTTGCCTGCTACTTTCCCTGGTGTCCATGATGTGTTCCATGTGAGCCAGTTGCGGAAGTGTGTTCGTAATGGTCGTCAAGTCCTTGATTCGGTGCCCCAGATTCAGCCCAATCTTTCGTATGTGGAAGAGCCTGTCCGCGTTTTGGAATCTCTAGATCGAGTGTTGCGGAAGAAGACCATTCCTATGGTCAAAGTTCTTTGGAGAAACCAGGACGTCGAGAGCGCGACGTGGGAGTTGGAATCAGCGATGAGAGAATCTCATCCGCACCTCTTCGCCTAGTTCTGGTATGTTTATATGTTTTAGGTTGTGTTTGATTTCTTCGCTTTTGTTAGATTTTGGATTTGTATTAAGTTTCGGGACGAAACTTCTTTTTAGGGGGGGTGACTGTAACGCCCCTGATTTTTTCGATGATTTTGTTTGGTTTTGGTATCGTCATATTTTTGACGTCATGGCGTTACTTTTAACGTCGGGTTGACGACGCATCGCCGATAAGGCATTTTCGCGTCCGTTCGTTCGAGTCGGCCAATTTCTTGGATTTTTGTCGAAATCAGAAAATATTTCTATGACTTGCTCGTCAAGTTTCGTCGCAATCCGAGCATTTTTTTTGGAGTCTCGGCGCGCGATTGAAGTTTTGAGTATTTATGTCATTGTATTTGGAAATTTTTATCTCAGGAATGGCTCGTCGGATTTAGGTTTTGGCTTCGCCGTTGGAATCGTAGCGCCAGTTTTCGCCTATGGTGTGAGTTTCGCTTAATTCGGTGCGTGTATGGGCCTCTGTTCTGGACTTGTGTCCCTTTGTTCAAAAATTTCATTTCAAGAATTTGCGCTTTGTTATCTCGAGTAGCCCGTTTCAGATTTCGATCGGACGCCGTTTTGAGGGTCAAAACGGTGTCGTATCAAAATATAGTAAACATCAAGTTTGTTCGTCTTGACGATAGCGACAACTTTTATGTTGACCGCTTTTTGATTTGAAGCCATCTTAGGCTTCTATTTTTGATTTTCCCAAAACTGCTCGTAAATAAGCCGTATTTTTGATTTCCACTCGAGTATTTTGCTCTTATACACGAGTAACCTTCATTTCACTCGAGTATTTTGCTCTTATACACGAGTAACCTTCATTCCACTCGAGTATTTGCTCTTATACACGAGTAACCTTCATTCCACTCGAGTATTTTGCTCTTATACACGAGTAACCTTCATTCCTCTCGAGTAGTCATGTACAGTCTGCGTTCGGGCACCGTTTTGAGGGTCAAAACGGTGTCGGGTGGAAAAATGGTCAACATGAATTTTGTTCTTCTCGACGAGATCTACAACTTTCATGTTGACCACCTTTCTATTTGAGGTCATCTTGAACCCTTATTCTTGTTTATTCTGCTGGAACTCGTGTATTCTGCTCCTACTCGAGTATATAGACTCCTACTCGAGTATATGGACTCCTACTCGAGTATATGGACTCCTACTCGAGTATATGAACTCCTACTCGAGTATATTTGAACTCCTACTCGAGTATATATGATCCTACTCGAGTATGTATGCTTCTACTCGAGTATGTATGCTTCTACTCGAGTATGTATGCTGCCACTCGAGTATTCCTTTCCTGTCAGCGTTAGAGTGCCGTTTTGATGGTCAAAACGGCATCGTATCAAAAAATGGTCAACAGGAAATTTTGTTCGTATCGACGAGATCTACAACTTTCATGTTGACCACTTTTCGATTTGAGGTCATCTTAAATGCCTATTTTTGATATTTCCGAGGCTGTCCCTTTTAAGTTAAAATTTTTATAAAAGAAAAAAAAACTATATATATATACTTTTCTCTTAGGTTATTAGGATATAACTTCATCTTCTCCGATACTTCTATTCCGAACCAGACCAGCGGCGAGAGAAAAGTTTCTCCTTTTCGTGAATCTTCCGGTGGCCGCCGACGGAGCTCCGGTGCTCGGAATCTTCAACCGATCGTAGATCCGGAAAGCTCTCACCGAGAGCTACGCTATCGTGGTAATTTCTTCCTCTTTCCGTGAGTTTTCTTGTTAGGGTTTTTCGGCCCTAACCCCTTTTCCGCCATTGTTGTTTAGATTTCTACTTCTCCTGAGTTCTTTTGCCCCGATCTACGGCGTGGAACGATTCAGAGAACGTTTCCGATGCAACCAAGGCAAGTAGTGGTTTTCCCTCCTTCCCTCTCGTCCGATTTCGATGGTAATGGTTAAACTTTAGTTCTCAATCCTTGTGCACTTTTGAGATTCGGTTTAGTATGCTTGTTGAGTCTTCCTTATGAGTTTTCTTGGTTTTTATTTAGTTTTTGGCATGAAAAATCTCGTCTTGTGGAGTTGTAGAAATGCGATGTAGGGTTTTATTGTGGGCTTTTATCGCCCTATTTATCGCGCTAGAAATTACCTAGGGTCGTAAATCGTTTCTAGAGGTTGATCAACCGTGTTTTTAACCTAGAATATATCGAGTAGAGTCCGATGTGCCAAATCCTATGATTTATTTCCTAGTGACTCGTTCTTGCGGGTGTTTGTGGGCAAATCCACCGACCGCAAGGTTTGTTTTCCTTTATTAGTGGTCGTGCAACTCTATTGGTGGTTGGGCATCCTGCGGCGACTAGTGGAGTGTATAGGTCTCCCTCGCAATTAGATGGATTTTAACATCTGTGAGGGGTGTGTCCTTATTAGTGAGCACCCTGCCTGTTTAGATAGAGTTGACCACACGCGGCTAATAAAGTTGTTTTTTTTAGTTTCTTTCTTATGATTTACTCATGCCTTTGTTTTCCCCCTGCCTTGGGTATCTGGCATGATTGGTTGTATGTGACGATTCACGTAAGTTCTATTTCTCTAATTTTGTTTTGTACCTTATTTCAGTACTTTGGGTCCTGGGTTGGTACCCCTTTCGACCTTGTTCATTTGTCTACTTTATTTATTTTATTGCCACTACTTGTACCTTCTTGCTGAGGTGTTCTTTTTTTGGAATGCCTCAGGTTCAGAGCAGTAGCAGATAGTGGAGCTAGTTTTGGTTTTCTGAGCAGCAGTGTTGGCTATGGTTTTGCACCTCGCCTTAGCGAGGTAGTTTGTCTTTTTAGTTGTTTTCCTTAGTTCAGACATACCTAATACTGTGGGTTCGTGTCAGGTTGTTGACGCCCACAGGATTGTTGATTTTTGACACTTGCTGGCTGTAGTAGTTTCTTATGTTTTGATTTAGATAACTTGCTCTCTGGGATGATTCCTTGCTAGGACTGCATGTTAGGTATTTTGACCTATAAAACCCTACTATTAGTAAAGCATACTTATCATCTCCTTCAAAACTAAGCCACTACTTTCTATTTAGCGTAAAGACTTTCCTACCCGTATTATAAATCTAGGGTTTGCATTGTATGAGTTGTTCCTCGGGGACATTTATACTTATGTAGGATATTAGAGTCAATTTAAATAAGTATTTTCCGCAAGCGTAGAATTTATATTTTTAAATCGTGTACTAGATGATTCACTAAGCCGAGGGATACGGCTACCATCATAACTTAAACTGGATTTTATTCATAACCATCTATGTTTTCTATTAGAATTACAGAGTTTGGAGTTTTGCCTGAACGTCTGCAGTTATCCCCTGCACGGCGTGGCATCACGACGCGTATTTTCCCCTTGCTCTGATATAATTAAATTGTTGGGAAAAATGCGGTTGTGACAGGCCCCCTCACTCAATGCCATCCGACATTACCGCGTGGATTGGCTGCAGCGTTGAGTGAGTCCGCCTCACTCAACGCCTAGGCAGCCATGGCGTTGAGTGAGGTCGACTCACTCAACGCCACACTACTTAGCCGCAAAAGAATAGATCAAGGGGCAATGGCATTGAGTGTGTGCACCACACTCAACGCCAAGTCCAAGCAGACCCGGCGTTGAGTGTGTGCACCACACTCAACGCCAAGTACAAGCAGACCCGGTGTTGAGTGTGTGTACCACACCCAACGCCAAGCCCTGAATCATACTAAACAGCAAGACTGGGTACAGGGAAAGCTTCTGCTACCGGCCAGTACTAATCCATCCCACCTGAGCCTAAGCAAGACCGATTTGTATAAAAATTAAACTATAGCCTTTCCCCTCTACCCGGCTACAACTAATGCACAAGAAGAATCGACCCAACCCTCAAGCCCTCACACAGCCCGAGAACAAGGCTTCTCTACCAACAGTTGGGAATTTGTACTCGATTTCAAGCAAGAATAGGGTTTCTAACCTAGGGCTAACAGGGCTTTATTAACATAGCAAAAACAATCTAGATAAGCTTTTTTACGGCCGCAAGAACAAAGAGAAAAAGAGAAAAATACTAGGCAAGGGCAAGAACACCACTTGCCTCGATTTCCAGCGAAGCTTGGTCGGCCACCCTTATCCTCACTTGGCACCAGCAGCAGTAACACCTAAAGCAGAAATCTGGAGCTTTAATGGCGGAAACGGAAAACCCTAGAAAATCGAGACCCCTAGAAACACCACGAAAACTGAATTTCTTACCGTAGGAATGAAGGTCTAGGCAAGAGCAATCCAAATCCGCTTTCGGAATCGAATTCCGTCTACAAACGCTCCCGGAATCGGCGTCCGAAGGGGAGCAGGTTCGGTGGTTTCTCCTCTTCTTTCCACGAACAGCCGCAGACAGGTTCGGGAAGATGAACAGGAGCGGTTCTCTTAAGTCTTAACTATCCTATATATAGCATCCTCTTAATCTTAATTAGCTAATCAAATAATTAAAGCATAAAAATTACAAGGCAAAACCGCCAAGCACCCGCACCCTTTCAAAATAATTATTAATATAATATTTATTAAATAGTTTTATTTTTCATAAAATACAAAACGACGCGAGAACCGAACATCCTCGGAATTCGACGAAATTCGCACCGTAGCTAAATATCAACGCTACAAACACAACGACGAAGTCGAAATTAACTTTCGATGAACAGAACTCGAGTTATACCCACCCGAAATCAAAACACAAGTATCCCCCGAGAGGCCACACCGGGTCACCCAAAACGGCCCGGCTTGCTAGGGAGATCTTGTCAATAGACTACAAAATAGGCCACCCAGTTCTAAGGAGTTAAAACCACACTCCACAGATGACACAAGCCAAGAAAATGCGTCGACGTAATGCCAAGCAAGAATTAAATAATCGCAGAAAAATCGGGGGCGTTACAGTCAATCCCCTTAAAAGAAAGTTTCGCCTCGAAACTTTACGCACAACACTTCTACTATAGAAGGAAAAGTAACAAACCAAACATTACTAGAAGAAAACATACCAATCCAATCAGGGAAACAGTTGAGGGTGAGCCTCCCTCATAGCCGACTCTAACTCCAAAGTCGCGCTTTCCAAATCCTGATTCTTCCATAGAACTTTGACCATCGGGATGGACTTCCTTCGCAACATCCGCTCTTGAGTATCCAAAATGCGGACCGACACTTCAATAAAAGAGAGATTAGGCTCCAACTGGGGCACAACATCCAATACTTGCCCACCGCTGCGCACACACTTCCGTAATTGGCTTACATGAAATACATTATGAACACCTGAGAAGTTTGCTTGCAAATCCAACCTATAAGCTGACACGCCTATCCGTTCAACGATCTTAAACGGGCCCACATACCTAGGGTCCAATTTCCAGTTCTTACCGAACCTCTTAACTCCAACCATCAGGGAAACCTTAAGAAACACAAGATCCCCTACAGAAAACTCCAAGTCAGACCTACGCCGATTGACGTTCTTCTCGTATCTCTCCTGAGATATACGAAGCTTTTCTCGAATAAGCTTCACCGCGACTTCCATCTCCTCGAGCGCATCTGGACCCAACAAGGGTCTCTCACCTGCCTAGGCCCAAAACAGGGGGGTTCTGCAGCGCCTCTCATACAAAGCTTCAAACGGAGCCATTTGCAAACTTTCTTGAAAACTGTTATTGTATGCAAACTCCATAAGTCGCAACCGCTTATCCCACGCTCCACCGTGGTCTAGAATTTAGCATCTGATCATATCCTCAACTATCTGGTTCACCCGCTCTGTCTGCCCATTGGTCTGTGGGTGGTAAGCAGTAGAATACCTCAGATCTGTACCCAAACCCTCCTGCAGACTCTGCCAAAAACGAGAAGTAAACCGGGAGTCTCGATCAGAAATGATGCTAACAGGCACACCGTGCAATCTAATGACCTCATTCATGTACAACTCTACTATCTTCTTTATCGGGTAATCAATCTTATACGGCACGAAGTGAGCACACTTCGTCAGTCTATCCACTATAACCCAAACAGAATCAAATCCCCTTGGAGATTTCGGTAAGCCCGTGATGAAGTCTATAGAAATACTTTCCCACTTCCAAGTCGGGATCTCTAACGGGGTCAACTTGCCACCAGGCCTTCCGTGATCGGCCTTCACACGCTTGCAAGTGTGGCACTCAGCAACAAATCGGGCTATATCACTCTTCATCCCATACCACCAGGCAATTTGCTTCAAATCACGATACATCTTTATAGATCCTGTATGGTAGGCAACACTGGATCCATGAGCCTCTCTGCATATCATACCCATGATGTCTCCAACAGCAGGAATGCAAAATATGCCGTGGTACTTCAAAGTACCCGCATCATCGATATAAAAATCTGGCAACTCCCCCCTCTCAGTCCTGGAGTATAAGTGTAGAAGGTCCGGATCATCCTTCTGGTGCAACCTAGTAAGAGAAATCCAAGACAGCTCTGCCACTGCCAAACTGCTCTGCATGCCACAGCATCCCACCGAGATATCCATAAGGAGAAACTCTTCCACTAAACGATCAGCGGAGATGTTAAAGATCTTCCCCGTCTTCCGGCTCAGGGCGTCGGCCACCACATTGGCCTTGCCTGGATGATACTGGATCTCTACATCATAATCATCCACATACTCTAGCCATCGCCGTTGGCGCAAGTTCAACTCCTTTTGCGTGAACACGTACTTCAGGCTCTTATGATCAGTGAAGATCTTGCACTAAGCCCCATAAAGTAGATGCCTCGACAGCTTTAACGCATAAATCACCGCTGCAAACTCAAGGTCATGCGTAGGGTAATTTCTCTCATGAGTCTTTAATTGCCTTGACCCATATGCAATCACTTTTCCAACCTGCATCAACACGTAACCCATACCGACATGCGAAGCATCCACATATACATCATACTCCACACCCTCAGTAGGTAGGGTCAGAACGGGAGCAGTGCACAATCTGTTCTTTAGCTCCAGGAAGGCTTCTTCGCACTTCTCGCTCCAAACAAAGGCCGCGTTCTTCTGAGTCAACCTGGTCAAAGGTGCAGCCAGGGTAGAGAAACCCTCCACGAACCTCCTGTAGTAGCCGGCCAACCTGAAAGTCTCTAGTGTCAACTAAATCCACCTATGGGGGGATTAGTGTCGTGCAGTCTTTTGCAGAATTTAAATTACCCGCACAAATAAACAAACACAGCACAGAAAAGCACACAAGCAATTATAGTGGTTCCCCGATTTGGGTACGTCCACTCTCCCCCTTCGACCTATCTCCCAACAAGGGACGACTCCGTCACTTCACCAACCGGATTGAAATCCAATCCTCACACTATGGAAGGAACCCTTCCAACCAAAGGAGTCACTACTCCTCCACCACGGGTTGCACCCAACCCTTATAACTAGGAATAAAAATTCCTTTACAACAAAATAAAAATTGAATATACAAGAAATACAAACAACGCTTATGGAGAATCCGATGTCCCTCTTCGTTCGTTGAAGCTTTCTTGAAAGAGACGAAGAGTCCACGACCGGAGTACTCTCTTGGAGAGGATCTTGTCAAGATCGGCGGCGGCAAGTGATTGCGGCGGTGATGCTTTGTAGATCCAAACTTCTTGACGAAGAAGGCAAGGTCTACTAACGATCTCAATCGGATCAGTCGTCTCAATCGATTCGAAATGAAGAACTAACCTCGTTCAACAAATCGAGAGACAAGAGATCTCAAGAGAGAAGGGTGAGACGTTAGGCTTGCCTCGGTACTGTCGTCGGAAGATCAGAGATGATCGGAGAAGATGTCGACGACGAACTGTGAGCGGCGATCGGCAATCGGCGGTTTCCGCGATCTGCTAGGGCACGCTCGGCTGCTTTTTGTTTTTCGTGAATCGATTCCTCAGTATGTTCAAATATGCGAGTATATATACTGGAAGCCAACTCTAAATGACCGTTATGGGGCCCACAAGGAGAAGCCCTAGTCCCGGTCAAAATGGCGCACAACGAACTTGGTTCGGTCCAGCGAACGGGAATTTTGCCTAAGGAAAAATCGGCGAGAATCGCTGGTGATTTCCGTCGAAGTCGGCAGGATTCACTCACGATTCCCGTCGAATTTGCCTTGGCAGAATTCCAGTTGGAAATCTGGTCATCCGGAGGGAATCGGCGAGAATGCAAGGTGATTCTCGTTGAATCGGCGAGAATCACTTGGTGATTCCCGTCGATTCTGCCTTAGCAGAATTCTTGTAGGAGGACAGTCAGCCGGATGAAGTCGGCGGGAATCACTGACTTATTCTCGACGATTCGATGAGAATCACTAATGATTCCCGTCGAATCGGCGAGAATCACTTAGTGATTCCCATCGATTTTGACTTAGACGATTTTTCTCTCCCTTCCTATGAACTTGGTCTTTGACCCATCTTTGCTCCTCTTATGCTCTTGATCTATCTCGACCCTGTACTTGAAAATAAGTACACTCCAATAGAGAGAGCACACGTGAGTCAACACACTGATCTGCTCAACGAGGGATTACGTTGCGCAGACCCGTGTATATTGACCCACTGCACCCTGACATTGGTGTGTACTTAGCATGGAATAGCTGCAAGCACAACTTGATAGAAAATCATCAAATACATTGTAAATTCAACTTAGCTTGTTCAGGGGCTTCTTCAAATCAGGTACATTATGGATACAATAACCAACAATCTCCCCCTATTTGAAGAAACCTAAACCCTACAAGCTAAGGTGAATATAACAGATGGGAATGAAAATCATAAACTAAAAATTCAGTTGAGAGTGAAATTCATTACCATTTTCCTGAGAGCATACTTAATATTGGTAGCCACTTTAGCCTTAGCCGAGAGGGTAATCTCCCCCTTTTCGGCTTCTGCAAATCTGGGACTTCACTTGTAGCCAAATGCCCCCCTCAGTTCTTGTATCCGTGCTCGATCTTGAGTTCCTTGCTAAAGCTCCCCCTTGATCCAAGAGCCTTGAGCCCTTCAATCTTCGTAGTTCAGCATGCCGAGTTCAGTTTCTAAGATATCGAACTTGGCCTCGTCTAGGGGCTTTGTAAAGATATCTGTAATCTGCTTATCGTGGGGATATAGCAGAGAGAGATATCTTTGTTTTCCACATGCTCCCGAATGAAGTGGTAGCGCACTTCAATGTGCTTTGTTCTGCTGTGCGACACAGGATTGTTCGCAATTGCTATTGCGCTCGAGGAGTCGCAATACATAGGAACTTCTCTGAACTGCAAGTCATAATCTTCGAGTTGATTTATGATCCATAGAAGTTGTGCGCAACAGCTGCCTGCTGAGATGTACTCAGATTCAGCCGTGGAGGTTGCGACACAGTTCTGCTTTTTACTGTTCCATGAAATAAGCCTTCTTCTGAGGAATTGGCATGTCCCGGAAGTGCTTTTCCTATCATCCCTGCTTCCTGCAAAGTCAGCATCTGAAAAGCCTATCAGCTTGACATCATTGTTTCTTGGGTATCACAAGCCAAGATTTGGTGTACCTTTAAGGTATCTAAGAATTCGCTTTATAGCGACATAATGAGATTCCTTAGTGTTCACCTGATATCTAGCACAAACACATGTGGAAAACATAATATCCGGTCTACTAGCAGTAAGGTAGAGCAGGGATCCAATTATGCTTCTGTATTTGGTTTCATCAAAAGGTTTCCCTTTCTCATCCTTGTCTAGAGACACAGTGGATCCCATTAGAGTCCTCATAGAGGTTGCATTCTCCATTCCGAATTTCTTGAGGAGTTCATTTGTGAACTTCGTCTGAGAAATGAAAATTCCATCCTCAGACTGTTTCACTTGAAGTCCCAAGAAATACTTTAGCTCTCCCATGCTGCTCATTTCAAACTTTCCTTACATAAGTTTAGAAAACTTCTTGCAAAGATTGTTGTCCGTTGAGCTGAATATTATGTCATCGATATAGATTTGCACTAGCAAGATCTTTTCTTTGACTTCCCTAAGAAACTATGTCTTATCTATCTTTCCTCTCGAGAACTTGTTCTTAAGAAGAAAACTAGACAGAGTCTCATACCAAGCTCGAGGAGCTTGTTTTAAGCCATATAATGCTTTATTAAGAAAAAAGACATGATTAGGGAGCGATGGATTGACAAAACCTGGGGGTTGCGCGACATATACTTCCTCTTTCAAATTTCCATTTAGAAACGTAGATTTCACGTCCATCTGATAGACAGTGAATCCTTTGTGAGAGGCATATGCCAGGAACAATCTGATCGCCTCCAGCCTTGCAACTGGTGCAAAGGTTTGGTCGAAGTCAATCCCCTCCTCATGTCTGTAACCTTGAGCCACCAGTCTGGCCTTGTTCTTTATGATGACACCGTGTTCATGCAGTTTGTTTCTGAAGATCCACTTAGTGCCGATAACATTCTGGTTCTTTGGTCTGGGAACAAGCGTCCAGACGTTGCATCGTTCGAATTGATGCAGTTCATCTTGCATGGCCAATATCCATGACGCATCTTTGTTCGCTTCGTCGAACTTCTTTGGCTTAACTTGTGATAGAAAACTAAGGTGTAGAATCTCGTTAATTGTACCTCTCCGAGTTCTGACACCGTCACGAGGATCTCCTATGATCTGATCTCTGGGATGATCCCTCACGTGTCAGAGCTCTGGGAGTCTGGCATCTGGAGCTCTGACAGCTTCTCGGGCTTCTCCTTCTTCTGGGAGATTTTCTCCATCCTGATCGTCAACTTCTCCAGTTGGCATTGAGGTGGAAACTTTGACGTACTTGGGAGTTGCACCTTTTGCAGTCTCATCGAGACTTAGCTGTTCAAGCCTTGCACTTGCATCTTCAAGAATGCCACTAGAAGAATTGCTATGAAGCAAGCTTCCTTCATCAAAAACAACATTAATGGACTCCTCTACCACTAGGGTTTTCTTATTGAAGACCCTATATGCCCGACTATGACTACTATAGCCCATGAAGATGCCTTCGAAGCATTTTTCTCCGAATTTAGTACGTGGGTACTTCCCATTATTGAGTACATAGCATTTGCATCCAAAAATCCTTAAATAGGACATGGTCGGTTTCTTGCCTTTCAGTAGCTTATAAGACGTCTTACGATGATTCTTGTTGATCAATGCCCGGTTCTGCACATGACAAGCCGTATTGACAGCCTCTGCCCAGAAGTACTCTGGAAGAGAAGCGTCATTCAACATTGTCATACATGCTTCAATGAGCATTCTATTTCTCCTCTCCGCAACTCCGTTTTGCTGAGGAGTACGTGGGGAGGAAAACTCATGAAAAATACCATGTTCTTCACAGAATTTTGTCATAACACCAGACTCGAATTCTGTTCCATGGTCACTTCTGATTTTGACCACGGTGCAGTCAAGTTCGTTATGAATTTGCTTGACAAAATTAGTGAAGATGTCAAACGTATCTGACTTTCGTTTCAAGAAGAACACCCACGTAAACCGAGAGTGATCATCAACAATCACTAGCGTATACGATTTGCCTCCTAAGCTATGAACTTGCACTGGACCGAACAAGTCCATATGCAGAAGATAAAGACATCTGGAGGAGTCTTTGTTTGCAATGCCCTTAAAGGTAGCCCGAGTCTGTTTACCCTTCTGGCATGCAGGACAGGGGCTATCTTTGATGCACTTAATAGTAGGGGCATCCCTTACTAAATTCTTAGAAAACAACATATGAAAGTATTTAATGTCAACTAATTCCACTTATGGGGGGGGGGGAATAGGTGAATTGCAGTCTTTTGCGGAATTTAAATAACCTGCACAATTAAACAAACACAACACAAAAAAGCACACAAGCAATTATAGTGGTTCCCCGATTTGGGTACATACACTCTCCCCCTACGACCTATCTCCCACCAAGGGACGACTCGGTCACTTAACCAAACGGATTGAAATCCAATCGTCACACTACGGAAGGCACCCTTCCAACCGAAGGAGTCACTACTCCTCCACCACGGGTTGCACCCAACCCTTACAACTAGGAATCAATATTCCTTTTCAACAACACAAAATTAGAATGTACAAGAAATACAAACTACACTTGTGGAGAAACCGATGTCCCTCTTTGTTCGTTGAAGCATTCTTGATGAAGACGAAGAGTCCACAACCAGAGCACTCTCTTGGAGAGGATATTGCCAAGATCGGCGGCGACAAATGAATGCGGCGGCGATGCTTTGTAGATCCAAACTTCTTGACGAAGCAAGCAAGGTCTACCAATGATCTCAATCGGATCAGTCGTCTCAATCGATTCGGAATGAAGAGAGATCCTCGTTCAACAAATCGAGAGACAATAGATCTCGAAAGAGATGCGTAAGACGCTAGGCTTGCCTCGGTCCTATCGGCTGAAGATCAAAGATGATCTGAGATCTAAGGCGGCGATAACTTGCGAGCGGCGACGGCATGCAGTGTAGTTCCGCGATCGGCTAGGTCAAGCACGACTCCTTTTGATTTTCCGTGAATCGTTGTTGTTGAAGTTCAAAATAAGCGAGTATATATATTGTAGAACAACTCTAAATGACCGTTGTGGGGCCCACAAGAAGAAACCCTAGGCCCGGTCAAAATAGCATAACCCGTCATGGTTCGGTCCAGCGAGCAGAGCAATTTTGTCTAAGGCAAATTCGGCGAGAATCATTGATGATTCTTGATGAAGTCGGCGGGAATCACTTATGATTCCCGTCGAATTTGCCTTGGCAGAATTCCAGTTGAAATACTTGTCATCCGGAGGAAATCGGCGAGAATCAAGATCATTCTCGACGAATCGGCAAGAATCAGTTAGTGATTCCCGTCGATTCTGCCTTAGCAGATTTCTTGAAGGAGGACAGTTAGCCAGATGAAATCGGCGGGAATCGGCGAGTGATTCTCGACGATTCGGCGAAAATCACTAGTGATTCCCGTCGAATCGGCGAGAATCACTTAGTGATTCCCGTCGATTTTGACTTAAAAGATTTCTTCTTCCTTCCTCTGAACTTGGTCTTTGATCCATCTTTGCTCCTCTTCTGCTCTTGATCTATCTCGACCCTGTACTTGAAAATAAGTACACTCCAATAGAGAGAGAACACATTAGTCAACACACTGATCTACTTAACGAGGGATTACGTTGCGCAGACCCGTGTATATTGACCCACTACACCCTGACATTGGTGTGTACTTAGCATGGAATAGCTGCAAACACAACTTAATAGAAGATTGTCAAATACATTGTGAATTCATCTTAGCTTGTACATGGGCTTCTTCAAATCAGGTACATTGTGTATACAATACCCAACAACGTATTAATAGTCTTGAAATTAATATGTGCTAATCTCTTGTGCCATTGCTCAAAAAAAGATGCACTGCCTTTTGCCACTAGGCACACGGGGGTAGAAGAGTCTAAGCTAAGAAAATCTAAGCAAAAGATATTTCTGCTCCTAATGCCAGTTAATACCGTCTCCGAAGAGGCACACGATATTATCAAGCACTTATCCTTGCAGAACTTAACGTCGTATCCTTTATCACACAACTGGCTTACACTAATCAGGTTATGGTTAACCCTTCAACATAGGCCACGTCAGTGATAGAGAATACACCGTTGGAAATCATACCATAACCCCTGGTGACTCCTCGATCAGATCCTCTAAAGATGACTTTGGGTCCATTTTTGACTGGGGAGTAATCACGCAACAGGCTTCTTGTCCCGGTCATATGCCGGGAGCATCCACTGTCCAAGTACCAGATTAGCGTTTTGGTGGCCTTTGTACATACCTGCAAAATAGAATTAGTTTCCCTTAGGAACCCAGTCAAACTTGGGTCCTAGATTCCTTGTTAACACACTCCCCCTTGGGTGGTTAACCCTACGAGTGGTCGGCCTCACATTGCTAACATGATGAGTCTCGTTGAATCTTGGATTAAACCAGCAATCCACAGCAAAGTGACCAACTTTGCCACAACACCAACAGTCAAACCTGTTGTACCGCTTCCTAGGCTCCAGCTTCACCCTTGGAACGGTGGGTCCAGCCGGGGCCTTGGATCTAGAGGTGGAGGCATCATGATGACATCAGTCACATGATTTCTTCACTTCTTGTTCCTTCAGTATAACAGGCTTGGCCTTTGGCGCCTGCTTCCTATTATGGCCGCTAGAGAAGTGGCCATAATTCTCCACTTGGATTTCCTCATAAGGTGCCTTGAAGACACTCTCACCGTAGTTGCGGGGGAAGGACCAACCATCATACCGGCTCTTGGGCTTTTTAACCGAGGGCCGGAAGAAGTGGCCATAGGTTGACTCAAAGTCCTGCTCATTGCAAGGAAAGCCAGGCTTTCTGAATAAAACACGATCGAGTGGGGCCTTTCCCTTTTCTACAGCAGAGGCCTTCTTAGCAGCCTTATTTTTCCTCTGTTTTCTATTTCTCCTGGATGATTTATTAAGCACACCCACATGCCCTAAGCCAGCCCCTTTAGCCTGAGCAGAGAATTCATCAACCAGAGGAAGAACGGTCTTGGGTATGGAGAAGCTTTTGACAATCTTCCTTTCTGCCGCAAGCTATTCTTCCAACTTGTTGATTTCTTCCTGTTTTTGGTCAAGGAACCTTAGAGACTCTGAGTGCTCAGAAGTCTGGTCAAGGTGTTCCTGTCGGAGAGAGATCAAGCTAGTGATCTCCTCTTAGCGACACACCCTCAGTCTTAAAGAATTTGACTTTCTTTTTCTGAGCCCTCAACCTCTTGCGGCATTCCTCGAAGGTATTGAGCAGAAGCTCATACTTTTCGAGGAGCTCAGCCTCACGGGCAGATGGGCTGTCCTCGAGATCATCATCAGGACACTCAGAGTCAGAGTCAGAGAGGGGGGTACCATCTTTTACCTTCCCAGTAAATGGGGGGCAGTCTTCTTCTGAGTCGGAGCGACCCATTAGCCCGAAGTAGGCTTCCTCATCATCACTGGAGTCTGAAGAATCAGATTCACTCAGTGTCTTTGGCTTTTTTGCAATGTAGCTCCTCTCCTTCTTCTTATCTCTAGAGGACCTGTACTCCTCTCCCTTCCCCTTATCTCTCTTGCTTTGGTGGCAGTCAGCAACGACGTGGCCTGGCTTATTGCATCCAAAGCAATTAATATCATCAGAGCGATGTTTGTTCTGTTTGGATTCATACCTGTCAAGAGAATAATTCTTCTTCTGATGTCTGGAGGAGGAGCCGTCTCTCTTTCTTTGATTCCTCAACTTGAGGAACTTATTGAACTCTCGAGTGATGAGGGAGAAGTCTTCTTCAGATAGCTCTGAGCTGGAAGAGTATGGCTCAAAGTCTTCTTCCTCATCCTTTTTTCGAGAGCGAGACGAGGCTGCACCCTTGCCTTTCCTTGAGTGATTGGCTTTTAGGGCCACAGTCTTTTCTTTGGCAGCGGCTTTATCGACTTCTTCTTCAGCTTTTCTGGTGTTCAACTGAAGCTCATAGGACATAAGTTTCCCAAACAGAATTTGGGGATTAGTTTCTGCCAGCTTGCCAAATTCTCTGATGGCGCAGATCTTGGTGTCCCATTCCTTAGTAAGGGATCTAAGGAATTTGTCATTTAGTTCACCATCGGTGAACACTCTGCCATAACCCTTCAGGGCATTGACGATCTTCAGGAAGTTCTCGAATGTCACTCCGATTTCTTCCTTGGGACCTTGCCTGAAGGCCTCGTACTTCTAGTTCAGAAGGGATCTACGATCATCCCTTACTTCATCTATGCCTTCCATCAGGATGATCAGGCAGTGCCATATGTCCTTGGCAGTCCTGCAGTTGCATAAGATCTGCATCATGGAATCATCGATGGCGCTTACTAGAATGTTCTGAGCTTTCTTGTCAAGTCCAACAAGCACCATCTCATCCTTATCCATTTCGGAGAGTTTCTTGGGCACTTTCTTGGTTGTATCAATGGTGGAGGCCTTAGTGGGGATATAAGGTCCCTCCTCCACTATCATGAAGAGTCGGGGGTCGAATGCTTCCATGTAATACCTGATCCTTTCCTTCCAGATAGGAAAGTTCAGCTTGGTGCACACTGGGATCTTCCCTGAATACTTGAGTCCGTCCATTTCAGAGATCTTCTTTCTTCTTGACACTAGACAAGGGATCTTAATCAAGGTGTTAACCTTATTGATGAGTAACCTCCCTCTAATACCACTTGAAAGTCTCTAGTGTCAACTAAATCCACCCATGGTGGGGGGAATAGGTGTCGTGCAGTCTTTTGCGGAATTTAAATTACCTGCACAAATAAACAAACACAGCACAGAAAAGCACACAAGCAATTATAGTGGTTCCCCGATTTGGGTACGTCCACTCTCCCCCTTCGACCTATCTCCCAACAAGGGACGACTCGGTCACTTCATCAACTGGATTGAAATCCAATCCTCACACTACGGAAGGAACCCTTCCAACCAAAGGAGTCACTACTCCTCCACCACGGGTTGCACCCAACCCTTACAAGTAGGAATAAAAATTCCTTTACAACAAAACAAAAATTGAATGTACAAGAAATACAAACAACGCTTATGGAGAATCCGATGTCCCTCTTCGTTCGTTGAAGCTTTCTTGAAAGAGACGAAGAGTCCACGACCGGAGTACTCTCTTGGAGAGGATATTGTCAAGATCGGCGGCGACAAGTGATTGCGGCGGCGATGCTTTGTAGATCCAAACTTCTTGACGAAGCAAGCAAGGTCTACCAACGATCTCAATCGGATCAGTCGTCTCAATCGATTCGGAATGAAGAACTAACCTCGTTAAACAAATCGAGAGACAAGAGATCTCAAGAGAGAAGCGTGAGATGCTAGGCTTGCCTCGGTACTGTCGTCGGAAGATCAGAGATGATCGGAGAAGATGTCGACGACGAACTGTGAGCGGCGATCGGCGATCGGCGGTTTCCGCGATCTGCTAGGGCACGCTCGACTGCTTTTTGTTTTTCGTGAATCGATTCATTAGTATGTTCAAATACGCGAGTATATATACTGGAAGCCAACTCTAAATGACCGTTGTGGGGCCCACAAGGAGAAGCCCTAGTCCCGGTCAAAACGACACACAACGAACTTGGTTCGGTCCAGCGAACGAGAATTTTGCCTAAGGCAAAATCGGCAAGAATCGCTTGTGATTCCCTTCGAAGTCGGCGGGAATCACTCACGATTCCCGTCGAATTTGCCTTGGCAGAATTCCAGTTGGAAATCTGGTTATTCGGAGGGAATCAGCGGGAATGCAAGGTGATTCGGTGAGAATCACTGACTGATTCTCGACGATTCGGTGAGAATCACTAATGATTCCCGTCGAATCGGCGAGAATCACTTGGTGATTCCCGTCGATTCTGCCATAGCAGAATTCTTGTAGGAGAACAGTCAGCCGGATGAAGTCGGCGGGAATCACTGACTGATTCTCGACGATTCGGTGAGAATCACTAATGATTCCCGTCGAATCGGCGAGAATCACTTAGTGATTCCCGTCGATTTTGACTTATACGATTTTTCTCTCCCTTCCTATGAACTTGGTCTTTGACCCATCTTTGCTCCTCTTCTGCTCTTGATCTATCTCGACCCTATACTTGAAAATAAGTACACTCCAATAGAGAGAGCACACGTGAGTCAACACACTGATCTGCTTAACGAGGGATTACGTTGTGCAGACCCGTGTATATTGACCCACTGCACCCTGACATTGGTGTGTACTTAGCATGGAATAGCTGCAAGCACAACTTGATAGAAAATCATCAAATACATTGTCAATTCAACTTAGATTTTTCAGGGGCTTCTTCAAATCAGGTACATTGTGGATACAATACCCAACATAACCCTAGGAAGCTTCTGATCTCCTTGGGCGTGCCCGGCCTGCTCCAATCCATCACTGCTGCGATCTTTTCTAGGTCGACCGAGATCCCATCCTTGTTCACCACGTGGCCCAGAAACGAGACCCGAGGCAACCAAAATTCGTACTTGCTCAACTTGGCGAATAACTTGTGATTCCTCAACTCCAATAGAACCAAGCACATATGCTGCTCATGCTCCTCAGCGCTGCGGGAATAGACAAACACGTCATCGATGAAAACCACAATGAACTTGTCTAGGAAATCCTTGAACACCCGGTTCATCATATTCATGAAAGCTGATGGTGCGTTGGTCAGACCAAATGATATCACCAAGAACTCAAAATGTCCATGCCTCGATCTAAACGCAGTCCGTGGAATATCTGCCTCACGGATCCTGAGCTGATGATAGCCAGAACGAAGATCGATCTTGGAGAACACCGTGCTACCGTGCAATTGATCAAATAAGTCATCGATCCTTGGCAGAGGGTACCTGTTCTTAATAGTGACTTTGTTCAACTCCCTGTAGTCGATGCAAAGCCGCATTGACCCATCTTTCTTCTTCATAAACAAAACAGGAGCACCCCAAGACGATGAACTCTGCCTGATAAATCCTTTCGCCAATAACTCATCTAACTGGACTCGCAACTCCTCTTACTCACGAGGGGCCATCCGGTACGGCGCCTTAGCAATAGGACGCGTACCGGGTTCCAAATCAATCACAAACTCAACATCCCGATCGGGAGGAAGACCAGGAAGGTCATCAGAAAAAACATCAGCGAAACCACGAACAACGGGAATCTCCTCTAAGCGCAGTACACTAACAGCAACCCCAACCACTGAGACTAAACAAGCAAAACAACCAGAAAGAAACAACTTCTGAGCACATACCGCAGAAATGACAGGAGAATCTTGGCACGGATCAACATACACGCTTCCCGGCTGACCATTGTCCTTAATGAAGTCCAAGCGCTTCCCTTTGCACTGAATAACCGCATCATACTTAGACAGCCAGTCCATGCCCAGAATAACATCGAAGTCCTCCAGATCGATCATCTTCAAGTATGCCTTCGCAAGAAAGTCCCCCAACAAAATAGGGCAATCTAGAATGCCCAAATCTGATAACACAGATTCACCAAAAGAAAACTTGACGCGGAAGGTATCACGAACTCGATCTAGAGTCAACCAATGTCGCTCCACAAAGGCTCTAGCAACAAATGAGGGGGTAGCGCCAGAGTCAAACAGAACACGCGCCCAGTGGTTCCTCACCTTAAATTTCCCTATAGGAGTATATATATAACTAAGGAACTAACAAAACAAAATTGTAACCATTCTAGTAAATAAAACTTTCAAGCTGGAAAAACAACTAACTTGAGATTACCTGAGTCGAAGCTTGAGCCATGTCAGAAGAGATTACGTTCAGCTTTCCTTTGCCCTTGTCCACACGTTGAGGCGGAGGTAGTGCCTGAAGTGGAACTGTATTAAGAGTAGGCTGGACCTGAGGACACCTAGACTTGATGTGACCCTTCTGCCCACACTAATAGCAGACTTTATCCTTGGACCAGCACTGGGCAGCATCATGCCCGGGTCGCTTGCAAACAAAATAGGAAACATCCCTCCTAGGAGCACCCTAAATATCATGAACTTGCTCCTTATTTTGAGCTGCTGCCTTTTTGAAACACCTCTCAACAGGGTGGCCTGACCGGCCACAGAAGCTACACACCACCTTGCTCTTCTTTCCCGAAGCAGCACCGGGTACTTGGGGGTTTCTTCTCCTCAACGGACTTCCTCTTGTCCTTCCTCATTTGCTGGCCTCTGCTCTTTGCGGTCTCGATAGCCTGCACCTTCAGAGCAGCCTCCACTACCCCTGCATAAGTCTCTGATCCATAAGCACTAGTAAACAGCTGCACCTCGCTCCTCAAGCCACCAAGAAATCGCTTGACTCGATCAGCCTCAACACTCACCAACCCAGGAGCAAATCGGCTCAACTTGCTGAACTCTATCTCATACTCACCGACCGTGAGTTGTCTTTGCTTCAGGTGGAGGAAGTTGTTCATAAGACGGTCACGCTCGACCGAAGGCAAGAACTTCCTCAGCAGCATTTCCTTGAATACTTCCCAAGAGCAACCAGCTACCAAGCTCTCCTTTTCTCTAAGCCACCAACTCTTAGCCAAACCCATGAGCTGATAGGCGGCTATCATCACTCTCTGATCATCTACAATATCGGAGTACGAGAACATCTCCTCCATGGAGATCAACCAATCGTCTATGACCATGAAATCTGCCTTCCCATCATAAGTAGGAGGGCTAAGTCTCTGAAACTGTGAGATAAATACCATCTCCGCTGGCACCACCACTAGAGGTCTCAGGGGTGCAGGAGGAGGAGGAACAGCTAACCCCCTTGCAGGGCCTTGCACTCCCTGAGTCTGTCCTGCCACAACTGCCACCAAAGACTGGATCTGGGCCTGCATCTCCACCATCTGCCTGCTCAAGGAAACGTTACTCTGCCGCAGGCTCTCGATCACCACATCATTCTGCGCTCCCGATGACTCACCCTCAGATAGGGGGGTCGATCTAGTCGAAGGGCATCTCGCCATCCTAAAATCATAACAATATTAGTCAGATCCTAGTACAACAACTACAACTATCTACAAGTACAGACAATACATACATAAATATGAACTTAAAGCTGCTAAACTTGCTCTGGGAGTTTATCTTTACAAGAATTGATGTTATGTCTTAACCTAGGATGGTTAACCACCACCATACTAACTCTTATGCCTAGATCGGGAATGCATGACTTTATATTATTTTTTTGACTCGAAAACTTATGTGTGTACGTATGTCATCCTGCCAGTCTTTAGCTTGACACGTTGTGCTTATGCAATGTTATGCTATGCATGTCTGTGCTATGCATTCTAAAAAAGGCCCTAATGCATGTTATGAGCGGCGTACACATGAAAATGTTATGCATCCCATACTACATAACATCCTCATGCAATGAAAAAGAAAACGAGCTAGTCGTAGCCATGTGGTGAGGTTATGCATCCCATACTACATAACCCTCACATGTTGCCCCTATGGTGGATCCATATACGAACACATATTATGCATCCCATACTACATAATATGCCCCGTATACTTCATATTATGCTATGAGTGTAGTGTTCGTGCTTTTGCCAAGACATGCTGATGACATATCGGTGTGTGAATGACATGATGCTAAACTACTAATGCAATCAAAAGGGATGGTTGCCCGACTAACTTGTCAAGCAACCTCCCTCTGATACCAACTGTCATGACCCGCATTTTCTCCGAGGAAAAAGGATTATTAGAGTAGGAGAAAACACGTGTCATGATGCCACATCGAGCAGGGGATAACTGCCGACGCTCAGGCAAAACACTATCAACTATATTTTATGAAAATTCATAAGTTATATGATTAGAAAATCAGTTATATTTTTAAAGGCCGTATCCCTCAGCTCGGTGGATCACCTAGTCCATAATTTAAAAATTATACTGTTACGCTGCAGAAAATACTTTATTCAGGTTTGACATCCTAAAAGAATGCATAAGTGCCCCTAGAGGACATCTTATACCATGCAAGACCCTACATTTAATTTATACTATACATAGGAAAACGATCTTTTTACGTTATTTGGAAAATAGTGATGAGTTTTATAAAAACAGCTGATCATGAGGTATACTTATAATAGTGTTTTTAGGTTTAAAAGTAACTAGCAACCTAGCATAAATCATCCCCAGAGCAAGTAGACTATCTCCAGGAAAAGGTAGCAGTAAAAAATAACATATCTAGTATCAAGGTAAAACTACCAGTGGGCGCCAAAAAACTGACACGAACCCACTGGCAAGTATGTATGTCTGTAAGAAAGAAGTACAAAACTACCTCAACGGACCAAGGAACTGGTCTCCACAGTACAAAAGACCACCAACAACAACACAACACAACTAGCCGCCTAATCGGCTACTAACCAGAACCTAAGGCATTCAAAGAAGAAAAGAATACCTCAGCAAGCTAAACAAGTAAGCAGTACGGAAATGTTAAGTTAAAAGGTAAGCAAGAGGAGTAAGTAAACCGAAACAAGCACCACTGTCCAAGGCAATATAAAAAGGGAAAAATACTATGTGCAAGGAAACAACAACAACCCTGCCCAAAAATAAATCCTGCAGAGTTTACCAGGCTACTATGAGCCCAAATGTTGCAAATTTAGAAAGGAAGAAACGTCTAACACCCTAAGCTGTGAGAGATGGTAGTAGCAAAAACAACGCGGATCCGGGTTGGAGGCAAACTCAGTCCCCCAACCACCATTTCCAAGAAACAAAGCTCAAGGGTCTATATGTGAAAGCACTAGGAACCTCCCACCCCCTTGCCAAGCCCATACCTGGAGCAAGATAAAAGAAAAAGGTGGCCACGGCTAAATTACACCACACCACCCCCATTAAGAGCTTCAAACCACCACTACTAACCATGACCCACGATTCGGCCTTTTGGAATAATATAGCCGACAAGGAACCTCAAAAATAAGGAATTCACTCGGGAGAGAAAATCAAGGTAAGGGAAAAGCGTTGAGTTTACTCAACACGGTATGGCGTCGAGTGAGCCCCACTCACTCAACGCCTAAACAGACGGTGGTGTTGAGTGAGCAACCTCACTCAATGCCAAAATAGCTATGGCGTTGAGTGAGGTTCACTCACTCAACGCCTTCTGCAACATTAGATGTGGCGTTGAGTGAGCTAACCTCACTCAACGCCAAAACAGCTATGGCATTGAGTGAGGTCCACTCCCTTAATGCCCTCGGCAAAACAGGCTGTGGCGTTGAGTGCGTTGAGTGAGGTCCACTCCCTCAACGCCTTCAGCAAAACAGGCTGTGGCGTTGAGTGAGCTAACCTCACTCAACGCCAAAAAAGCTATGGCGTTGAGTGAGGTCAACTCCCTCAACGCCTTAAGAAACACAAGCTGTGGCGTTGAGTGAGCTAACCTTACTCAACGCCAAAACAGCTATGGCGTTGAGTGAGGTCCACTCACTCAACGCCTTAACACTTAGCCGCAAAAACCAACTGTGGCGTTGAGTGAGTCCACCTATCTCAATGCCAAAATAGCTTTGGCGTTGAGTGAGGTCGACTCACTCAACGCCAAAGTACTTAGCCCAAAAAACAAACTGCGGCATTGAGTGTTTCCACCACTCTCAACGATAAAATAGCTTTGGCGTTGAGTGAGGTCGACTCACTCAATGCCAAAGTACTTAACCGCAAGAAAGGGCTGCGACGTTGAGTGAGTCCGCCTCAATCAACGCCTAAACTGCCATGGCGTTGAGTGAGGCCCCGTCACTCAATGCCATCCGACATTACCGCATGGATTGGCTGCAGCGTTGAGTGAGTCCGCCTCACTCAACGCCTAGACAGCCATGGCGTTGAGTGAGGTCGACTCACTCAACGCCACACTACTTAGCCGCAAAAGAACAGATCAAGAGGCAATGACGTTGAGTGTGTGCAACACTCTCAACGATAAAACAGCTTTGGCGTTGAGTGAGGTCGACTCACTCAACGCCAAAGTACTTAACTGCAAGAAAGGGCTACGACGTTGAGTGAGCCCGCCTCACTCAACGCTAAACCGCCATGGCGTTGAGTGAGGCCCCCTCACTCAACGCCATCCGACATTACCGCGCGGATTGGCTGCAGTGTTGAGTGAGTCCGCCTCACTCAACGCCTAGACAACCATGGCGTTGAGTGAGGTCGACTCACTCAACTCCACACTACTTAGCCGCAAAAGAATAGATCAAGGGGCAATGGCATTGAGTGTGTGCACCACACTCAACGCCAAGTCCAAGCAGACCCGGCGTTGAGTGTGTGCACCACACTCAACGACAAGTCCAAGCAGACCCGGCGTTGAGTGTGTGCACCACACTCAATGCCAAGCCCTGAATCATACTAAACATCAAGACTGGGTACAGGGAAAGCTTCTGCTACAGGCCAGTACTAATCCATCCCACCCGAGCCTAAGCAAGACCGATTTGCATAAAAATTAAACTATAGCCTTGCCCCTCTACCCGGCTACAACTAATGCACAGGAAGAATCGACCCAACCCTCAAGCCCTCACACAGCCCGAGAACAAGGCTTCTCTACCAACAGTTGGGAATTTGTACTCGATTTCAAGCAAGAATAGGGTTTCTAACCTAGGGCTAACAGGGGCTTTATTAACATAGCAAAAACAATCTAGATATGCTTTTCTACGGCCGCAAGAACAAAGAGAAAAAGAGAACATTACTAAGCAAGGGCAAGAACACCACTTGCCTTGATTTCCAGCGAAGCTTGGTCGGCCACCCTTATCCTCACTCGGCACCAGCAGCAGCAACACCTAAAGCAGAAATCTGGAGCTTTAATGGCGGAAACGGACAACCCTAGAAAATCGAGACGCCTAGAAACACCACGAAAACTAAATTTCTTATCGTAGGAATGAAGGTCTAGGCAAGAGCAATCCAAATCTGCTTTAGGAATCGAATTCCGTCCACAAACGCTCTCGGAATCGGCGTCCGAAGGGGAGCAGGTTCGGCGGTTTCTCCGCTTCTTTCCGCGAACAGCCGCAGACGGGTTCAGGAAGATGAACAGGAGCGGTTCTCTTAAGTCTTAACTATTCTATATATAGCATCCTCTTAATCTTAATTAGCTAATCAATTAATTAAGGCATAAAAATGACAAGGCAAAACCGCCAAGCACCCACACCCTTTCAAAATAATTATTAATATAATATTTATTAAATAGTTTTATTTTTCATAAAATACAAAATGACGCGAAAACCGAACATCCTCGGAATTCGACGAAATTCGCACCGTAGCTAAATATTCACGCTACGAACACAACGGAGAAGTCGAAATTAACTTTCGACAAACAGAACTTGAGTTATACACACCCGAAGTAAAAACACAAGCATCCCCCGAGAGGCCACACCGGGTCACCCAAAACGGCCCGGCTTGCTAGGGAGATCTTGCCAATAGACTACAAAATAGGCCACCCAGTTCTAAGGAGTTTAGACCACACTCTACAGATGACACAAGCCAAGAAAATGCGTCAGCGTAACGCCAAGCAAGAATTAAATAATCGCAGAAAAATTGGGGGCATTACAATCCTCCTCTTTGTGATGATGCTAATGTAGCTGAGTCTGGGATACAACCTGAATATTTTGAAGGTGATCAGCCTGAAGTTGCTCAGGTGATCTACCCCACAGCTGATTTTGAAATGGTTCAAGAAGAAGTCCTGAAAATGTATAGTCCTCCACCAGAGGCACAAAATGTAATTCATGAAACAGTTGAAATGTCAGAAGCTGCATTGGAAGCTCAGAAGGAAGCTCAACTCTCCAAGAAGAGATTCAGAGAGCTGGCTGAGCTGAAGCCATATTTTGAACAGTTAAGCACAACTTCTAGAAATATCATACTTACTGCCTAGAAAGCTGTTAAGGATAAAACTCATGACAGGGATAAGTGGTATTCTGAGCAAGAATGGAATAAATATCAAGCTGGACAAGAGGCAATTCTTCAGTATAGAAGAAGTGCTAAGGCTGGGAAGCTACCTGCTAATGCTCAAGAGAAAGCAAGTACTTCCCTAAACCTTTCCACTATTTTGAAAGACAGAAGATCAAGGCTGAAGAATTGAAGAAGAAAGCTCTCAAAGGGAAAAAGCCAGCTGAAGATGCTGAACCTTCTGTGCAGGCTAAAATCAAGCCTGGCAAAAGAATAGTTATTAAGGAGCCTAGTCAATATTAGGATTGCTAGGTTTATGTATTAGAACAATGTACTAATTTGTTTCTTTTGTTCTATAAGAAATTCATATAAACCAAAGTTTTTCTTATTAATGAAATCTGTTTCAGTATTAGGTGTTTGTTGTTTACAATAATTATGTAATATCCTGCTCTGAAATGTTTTTACTTATATTACAATTTTGTTTTGTCTTAAGAGATGTATATCTTTGACTATGGGTTATGACTTCTCCAAATAGGAGGGGATTGTTGGGTACATTGGAAAATGCGTACTAGATTTGGAGAAGCCACAACTTAGTCAATGATATGCATCAATGTGTATTTGATAGAAGTTTGAGTTTCATCGTGCAGGTTTAAAAATTTGAAGGAAAATTTTCTAAGTACAAGTGTCGACACTTGTGAAGAAACTGTGTCGACACTCAGGAAACTTGTGTCGACACTCAGGCAAGCTGTGTCGACACTCAGGCAAATTGTGTCGACACTTTGGGAAGTTGAGTCGACACTCAGGAAACTTGTGTCGACACTCAGGCAAGCTGTGTCGACACACAAACAAATTGTGTCGACACTCAGGGAAGTTGTGTCGACACCCAGAATTTGTGTCGACACTTATAAAGAAGCTGTGTCGACACTCAAAGCTATATCGACACCTAAATAAGCAATTGTGTCGACATCCAGAATTGTGTCAATAACTTAAAACAGAATTATGTCGACACTTAAATCAGAAGATGAGTCGACACTCAGGAGCTATGTCGATACCTGAAGCAATTGTGTCAACACACAGGACTTGTGTCGACACACCAACTCTCAAAATGCTGTGTCGAGTTCAGAAGTAATTGTGTCGACACATAGGACTTGTGTCGACAAACACTCAACGCCATTTGACAAACACTCAACGCCATCTGTCTGCAATAGAAATGTCGAGACAAGAAGCTGTTGTGTCAACACACAGGACTTGTGTCGACACATACAACAAAAAGCAGTGTCGAGAAGCAGAAGTATGACTGTGTCGACACTTGGAGTATTTGTGTCAACACCTTGAAGACTTGTGTCGACACTTAGCCTATATGTGTCGACACATGTATAGCAGTATTCTGAGTGTTGTGTGCTTAGTTAGAAAGACACAAAAGGACCTGGTGACGTGACTGGTGACTTGACAGCTATCATAATTAACCGGTCTGACACCACTGTCAGAACTGTCAGAAGTTTGTTATGAACCGGATCAGCCGGTAACCATGATGCAAGCTTTATATAAGAGACAGATCGGAAACGACAGAAGATACAGAAACATAACAACGTGAAGCATCTATAAGAAGAATTCTGACAGATCAAGGGTTGTCAAAAAGAAAGATTCAGAGTTCTATTTGAATTTAAGGAAGAAGCTGATTGAAGATCATCTTCATCAATAGAGAAGATCCAACTTATTTTGTTCTAATCAAGAAGCTTTGAAAAGTTAAGTTTGTTTGGATCAGAAGGATTAGTCAATCCAAGAACTGATCAAGAAGACAACATCAACAAAGAAATCTAGCTGGTGAAGTTTTCTGATACTTATTACTCACAAATTCTTGTAGGATCTTATGTTAGATTTGAGATTGTAAGCCTAAAATTATAAAGACTGAGGTAGAGATGTGTGCCTGAGGTAGGACTTATGGTAAGTCTTAGTTGTAAGCCTAATTATAAAGGTTGAGGTAGGGCTGAGGCCTGAGGTAGGATTCTGGAGAAGAATCTGAGGTAGGACTTGTGTTAAGTCCGAGGTGTAGGTACCATCTGTAGTTCTGAGATTGTAAGATCTGTGGATCTTAACCAGTGGAAGAAAGTTAGGCTAAATCCAGTTATCTTCTAGATAGGCGAATGGGGGAAAGTGGATGTACCCATATCTTGAGGAACCACTATAGATCTGGTGTTTGCTGTGTTGCATTTAATTTCTGTAGATAGAATTATTCTGTGCTAAAGGAAGTTACAAATATCTGTTTGCCTTAAAATCAAAAAGACTAAAAAGATTAGAACCTATTCACCCCCTCTAGGTGTTTAGGCTCTTGAAACAAAGTCTTTCAAGTAGTATAGGGAATAAGTAGAAAGACATTAAAGCCATTAGAGGGGGCAAATTCCAAAGGTTCAAACTCCCCTTAAAGTGAGGCATAAGGTCGTAAAATTGGCAGAGGAATAGTAAGTGAGGGCATATAGAAGTAGTCACTCGAGGGAGCATAATATGCCCCAGATTAACGAAACATGACATCCATAATGACAAAGATTTTTTTCATATGTGGATGGTAACATTTGTTTCCATTCTGTGTGGTAAAGTAACCAATAAAGACACTTGAGCGCTCAAAGATCAAGTTTAGTATGACATGGGTGGTGGATAAAAACAAAGCAAACACATCCAAACACCTTAGGGGGAAGATGAGAATGTGGCACATGGATAATGCCAAGAGGGGTGTCATTCCTAAGGGCACGTGATAGCTTACAGTTGATAAGATATGTCGTAGAGAGAACCACATCACCCCAATAATATTTGAGATGGTGCGTGGTTGACGAAAAACAATGAGAAGCTTCCAAAAGATGGTGTTTTTATGCTCAAAAACATCATCTAAGTAGGGGAATAAACATAAGTTGTGTGGTGATTAATGACATGATCAGCAAGATATTGCTCAAACTGGGATTCCATGTATTTGCAGCCATTGTTGTTGCGTAGAATTTTAATATTGGTATGAAATTGAGTGGAGGTCAATTTATGGAATTTTTGAAAAATAGGAAACATCACTTTTTATCTCAGTAAATATAATCTAGTGCGAGAAAAAACAATTAATAAATGTAACAAATCAAGCACAACTAGAAATTGAAAATATAAGACAAGGTCCTCATACATCAGTATGAATAAAAGTAAAAGATATACAGCTAGGAAACGAAACACGATTATAAGTAGTATGTCTATGTTTGCTAAGAGTACACACATCACACACAAAGGAATCAAAAATAGTAGTTAGCATTGCAGGAAACAACAATTTCATAATAGGAGTAGATGGTTCCCCCAGGCGACAATGCCATGAATACAAGGGATGAGAAGTTCTGGATTGCAGAGCTTGTGAATGTGGCATGGGGCTGGACTCGAGCACATAAAGACCGTTGACCATGCTACCATAACAAATTACCATCCGTCGTCAAATCCCGAAAAAAACAAATGGAAGAAACAAGTTATAGAGCAATTCATGGAATTAGTTAAGTGGTCAATAAAAAGTAAATTATGAGTGAAGTTAAGGACATGAATAAATGATGATAAGGTGAGAGAAGAGTAGGAAATGCGCCCCTTTCCAACGATAGAGGAAAGAATCATCGACAATGTTTACCTTAACATGGACAGATAGAGGTGTATATGCTATGAAATCTGAGGCGGAGTTGTAGTCAATGATTCACTAGGTGGAAGAATGAGATGTTTTGGAATGAGCACTCGGAGTCCCAGTGTAAGCATAAGAGGAGGATGATAAGGCAACAAACTCTGTAGAAAGACCTTGCATCATGCGGCAAAGTGAAAGCACTTCGTTAGCCAATAATTCACTAGGAAGGGCAGAGGAGTCGGTTCCAGTATGGTTAGGAGGGATGTCCACAACAGCTTCAATGTGATGAGCAGAACGATGAGAGGCATGAAAACCTGGAGGTATCCCAAATGAATGGCCACCACAAGGTGTAGAACCCCTTCTTGGTGGAGGAAACCCATGGAGTCTGAAGCAAGTATCCCTTGTGTGATGGCTCTTCCCACAATAATCACAAAGAAAATGGTATTTATCAAATCCCTTCATCTTAGAATTACGGGTCTAGCGAGCACCCAGATTATAAAAGGTAGTGGCAAGGGCAGAACTCTCATGAGCAGAGTCAGGAAGCAAGGTCTGTCGATGATAAAATTCCTACTGCACAATACTGTAGACCTCAGGTAGAGATGGTAGGAGCTAATGCCCAGAAATCTGAGAACTAAGCTGATCAAAGTTATTGGTCATGAAGAAACTCAAAGATCCGATTATGGTCTTCACAGGCACAAACCATCACCTCATCAACAGGGTTAACAAATGAGAGAGGATGAAAGTGATCGTATTCCTGATATAACTATACAAACTCCAAATAATATAAGGAGAGTGATTGCATAGTTGCCCGGTTTGGCGGAAACGTAATGAGGTGCCGATGAAGCTCTTGGCTTCATTTTAAATTGTGATTAATAATCTCATTTATAATCTCTTGAGGGTCATCATTGGTCCTTTGACACAATTCTTGTCGCTCTTGATCGCGTTAATCCCATTCTTGAGCCTTAAACTTCATTCATACGAAGAAAATCACGATGGATTGGGGAAGTCAAGAATGGTCACAACTGTTATTATCCAAATGTTTCATTTGTTGGCCCATGGACAGAGAATTCAGAGCAAAATCTTTGAAATTTTGGGTGAGATATGTTATTATTTCAAAAGAGTGTTAGACGTCTTGACTCATCTTGATCATTTGTGTTTTTAAACGAGTGAACCTGTGGTTGGATTTGTGTTGAAGAGCTAATAGTTGCTTGGATTTTTTATTGTGTCACACATCCAATTCCTTCTTGAAATCATTTCTTATTGGCATACCTATAGCTTGATTGGATGAAAGAATCAATACAACCGTTCTAATAGAATGGCTTTTATAGCTCCAAATCTTCTTGAGAAGTTGAATTCCCTCTTACTTTGAGTCCAATTGATTCTAGAAATCTGCCATTGGAGGATACTTAATGCTGGTGGTCTCAATGTCATCCTCAATGTGTTCATGATTTGCACCACCAATGCCTCGACGATCTTCGGCGAATGAATGTTATGGAAGCAAGATGCCAACTTTTGACACAAGAATCAACACAATTCTATAGCAAAATTTTATCATTAAACCAACAATAACACATGCGGCCCTTTGTTTTCTTCCTTCGGAGGTAAGCTTGGAATTCCAGCATATCTTGTAGATTCGCCTGAATCTTCTCAGCCTGACACTGTCTTCACTGTAGCAGAACATGGAATTCGTTACTGGAGATGTGAATTCCGTAACGAAATCGACCGGTGATGGGCGAGATCACTGGAGTTGAGGGAATCACACCCAGACGCCGTCTTCTCATTCTTCATCTCATTACACCAAACATCAATCCCAATAAATTTCAAAAGAGCATAGCCATGATACTTGAATGAATATTGTGAACATTGCAAGTTCTTGAAGAGAACCATTACCTACTTCAGTTTTTGAAGAACACTGGAGGTGGAAAGGTGAATTGCATGAAGCCAAACAACAATTGAAGAGTTCTTTTTTTTTCTACGCAGCATTTGGAGGCCAAAAACTACTGCAGAAACTTGTTATTTTTTTCAAATTATGGCAGATCTTGAAGGTTGTCAAAGGAGAAAAGAGACTCTCAATGAAAGCGCCATTTGTAACGATCATAAGTGAAGCAGGATGACACTGATGGAGGACGGGGTTGTGTGAAAATGAATGTGCCGACACGCTAACGCAAACCTAAGTCAAATGTGGCATGGCAGTGACGACAAGCTAATGCAACCCTAAATGAGAGTGTGGAATGAATGTGATTAAACCCAATTTAAACGATGCTTGCATGTTTTAAATATTCCGGAAATAAACTTTAGCAAATAAAATTGTATAAGTTAAGTAGTGCTACACAATGTGAATCAATAAATTTCTAGTACATGAATTATATCAAGCACTTTCTCTACACATAGGATGATAACCTACAAATTGCACAAATAAATACTATAGGACTAAAAGAAAATCAAACAATTATGCAATGAGCAAATAACTCAAACAAATATGAAGTGCTCTCACAATATTCCATACAAAAAATAAACATAGTACAAAAATACTCACATAGCAATAAAGATGAATTCGATGGTCGTGGCAGGCAAGAACTATAAGACCCCATTTTTTTCTTCTTAAACCACCAGGTTCTTATGCCCAGAATCGCCGTTTTACAGCGACACCGACACTCAGGAAGGCCTCCACTACAAAACGCCGGTCCTGCCGACCTTTACGATCACCAAAGAGAAAGAAGCTTATACACAGTTTCGATAAAACTAAGTCCACAATCACATAAAATATGAAACAACGATAAGTCCACATGATAATAAAAGTACTGAAGTAAAAAAGTACAAGAAATATAAACGGGCTCAAGCCCGATACATCAAATCCTCACTACAAGCACTCACGGAAACTAAGAAAACTAATCACTCACGGAACCAGTAGGTGGTGCTCATGTGCTAGACTGGCCCACCTCCATGAGCACCGTAGTCCGTTGGTGCTGTATCCCCTACTACTGCTCCCTGTCTCCCATCCGGAGCCCCTGGAATGTTGTGGTCCGAAAACCATTAGTCAAAAGACTAAGTCATATCATCCCCTACCCCTCCCCCATGGCTCCTAGGCACGGAGCGGGGAGGAGGAAAGGGAAACTATGAAGGTGGAGAATAAACAAAGCAGGTGACGGTGGAACTATTCTAGTAGTTAATTATAATATATATACAGCTAAGGAAGGAAGGTAAGAGCTAGCAGTTCTATAATAACAAGCAGTAAGGTAAACAAGTAGAGTAAAAGAACACATGTAAGAAAGACACACTAAGAAGTAAGTAACCTTAACTTATATGAATGCCCATACAAACTTATAAGTTAAGGGGTCTTCTGCAAGGCTCCCATCGTATAAAAAGTCCCATACCAATTTATATATTGGGGTGTAGGTTGTATACAAGTATGAGTGTAGTGATATGTTATGTCATGATTCATGCAAGTGCAACTCACGCACACGAATCTATGTACACAAACCTTTAGTTCCGCCCTTTTGGGCAGCTAGCTTCACTCCCAGGAACCTCCATAGTGGCAAATAGAGACAGTGGGTCGGGCCCCCCACTCTTAGGCGGGTATCCACACTACCAGGCCTATCCCTTATGTACGCCTCTAGAAGGACACAACCCAGAGTCACCACAACTAATGCTGGCCATATCCACCAGACTTCCTTTGGCTAAGTGTAAACCACACCCGCCGAGTTAGCGTATCGACGTCTGTGTTAACGACAGTCCAGTACCGAAGACCCACCATGTTGGGTCCTGCGTTCCTTCACTTGACCCGTGGCGCTCTGCAACTTATTTAAGAAATTAAGTAGCACCCTTTCCAACGGTCCGGGCTTTTGGAACAGTTGGGTATGCGCTTGATCCACATTTGGTATCAGAGGAGGTCACAGGTTCAAGATGGGGGGGGGGGGGCGCTATTAAATCCCGATTTTTCCCTTCTACCAATGTGGGTCCGGCGGGTCAGGCAATCGTGGACATGTGGTAACCCCACATCTGAGCCGCGTGGGCTATGTGGTAACCCCACCTCTGAGCCGACGGGTTGTACTGGATGTCACGGGGGGGGGGGGGATTGTTGGGTCCGGCGTTCCTTCACTTGACCCGTGACATTCTGCTACTTATTTAAGAAATTAAGTTGCACCCTTTCCAACGGTCCGGGATTTTGGAACAGTTGGGGATGCGCTTGATCCCACACACCACCTTTATCTTATGCATATACAATAGTATTATATTCTCCCACCGAGCCAAAGCTCCCCAGACTATCCCGTCCATCACAATTTCCTACCGAGCCATTGGCTCGCCGGGCTAACCTGCCCACCACTAAAACCATCGCGCCTACCGCTCGTGAGACCCAACCTAGCTCCCACAACACCGAGGAGTGTGAGTGTAAGTGTGATCCTAGTTATACTAATTACTCTTATCATTGATTATTCTTACGGTTTAGGTTAGCCCAGGACTGCCCTCGGCATACCCGGTGAAGAGTTCTCAAAGGGCACTAGGAACTATGATGGTAGCTGAAGCCCATCATTCCCTTTCACAAGACACTTACTATTATTGGTTAATACCCAATCCCTGATCTCTTTTAATGTTATATTGGATCTATCTCTAGTGTATTTGACCATTCCTCTCCACAGGGAAGATGATGTTTCGTCGAACCCGAGTACCACCTACACTAGTCTTCCCATCATTACTCCTCACCATGACCCTCATTGATGAGCACATTTTTATTCCACTATAATAGTAAACTGATACCCTAACTCCCTATGTTCATTATACACTCTGTCAAAATTTCTGTAGTTTTACTATATGCAGACCATTCTAAGCTATATGATGTATACGATGGAAGGTAATTCAAACTTTCATTCAAAAGCCCTAAAATATTTATTGGGGGCCTATCATGATATATTTAGACTAAATCCAGAAACTTGGAATTTTTCTAAATAAATTAGCATTTAATTAATTTTCCCAAAAATTGGTCCATGGGTGATTTGAACATGAAGTACTAGATTTACCTAAGATAAGACCATACAAAAATTATGGACACTATAGGATAGCAGGATATCAGTGAATACCAAATTTCATAAATTTTTATAAAGGAATTATCCTTCAAATAAATAATCCAAGGTAATTCAACTAAATAGGGGTAATGAAGGGAGTACCATAAATACTTGTCCAAAAATTATACAAAAATTAAAAGAGCTTTATTATGATCATAAAACCTTACTGAATAAATTTTATGCAATTCCAGGATAAGTAAACTATATATCAAAAAAATCTCAACCAAATCAAACATGGGGCACTTTGTGAAGAAATATCCTTGTAATCTCAACTAAATAATAGGTAAATATTTTTCCAAGCTTCTTTATGCCCTAAAAAGTACTCTGGCTAAGTAACACAATTTTCCAGCAAGCTAAAATATTTATCTTCTATTTATCAAAGTAGAGTGCACTAGTTACTTTACACATGATGTACTAAAAAGAAATATTCAACTATACCAAATAATTTACTAGTGTCTTTACATGCTATTTGATCAGCTTTTCCAGAGTTTAAAATCATTTTAAGACATATGAACCATAATTACATCAATATCATCAAAAGGGCAAGATGAACTTTATAACTACAAGGGTAAACTACTGTTATCTAAACACCCTATAATAAATTCCAGAGGTATATATCACTATGAAAATACTCCTACCAAAATATCACAAAGATCCAAGGTCCTATGACCCATTGAATATTCCCTAAGGTGTAAAGACCTAAATATTTACTGTGTGCTCTAAGTGGGGTGCATGTGTCCAAAGTCAACCAAATAACTTACGAGGGCATTTCACCTCCCTAGGATCACATGGACAAATCAACTAGTCCATTCAAGGACAAAACACCCTATGTCCTTCACAAATTCCCAAAGTTCAACCTTAGGGTTTGAACATGTTTCTTAGGGAAAATCTACCCTAATCTATTCTATACTCCATTTGAGAGAGTTAAATATCATAACAAATCAGTGACCCAAGTTTTAACCTCTGTTGAGGTGATTTGTCCACCTAAAACCCACAAGGGATACTTTGACCTAATTACCCCTTTTTGGTCCAACTTAGGGTTTGCTTATTTCCATACTAAATCATCTTCAAATGGGATGAAAATTTATACAGAGCCTTATGATGACCCCAAGGACCACACACCAAAATTTGGGAGGTTTTGGAGGTCATTAGTCCTTTTAAATAATTCATACATTGATTATTAAAGTTCTACAAAAACTTTAGGAAAATATTTTAAAAAATTTCCATTTTTAGATATGTCCTAGGTATAGGTAAGAGTGACCCCCATCCAAAATTTCAAGTCATTTGAATGGCTGGATTGATAGAGGCACCCAAAATAGTCTTTGGTCTAGCCTAGGTATAGTCCTCACCAAAATGAGTGCTCTGGTCAAATCACTTACCCAAATTGGTTGAAACTAATTTTAAATTAATATAGACCCATAGAGCTACAAATTTTTTGTTGACCACTTTCTCTGATTAAGCATTTAAGTATTTTTAAATTAATTCATAAGATGACTGATTTTGTGTGACAGAATATACAAAAATATATGATATATATATATATATAGGATTTAATGTAAAAACGCAGCCTGTGTACATTTCTTAGGTGCGATACTTCATTTTTAGAAAAAGTGGTCAACATGAAAGTTGTAGATCTCGATGATATCTACAACTTTCATGTTGATCACTTTTCCTAAAAATGCATTTTACTAGGTGTATTTTCAAATGGCGCGGAACCGGGCGGAACTATTGCGATTCGCAATAGTTCCGCCCGGTTCCGCGCCATTTGAAAATACACCTAGTAAAATGCATTTTTAGGAAAGGTGGTCAACATGGAAGTTGTAGATATCGTCGAGATCTACAACTTTCATGTTGATCACTTTTCCTAAAAATGCATTTTACTAGGTGTATTTTCTGTATTACGCATCCCTGCGTATATAGCCTATATGCACAAGCCGCGTATATACATTAACCCCATATATATATATATATAATCTGATCTTGCACAGATCTTGACGCAATCCGACGATCACTGGTCATCTTCTTCCTCCAGCCGACAGGTGAGATTTACTCGACCTGGAGCATCTTCCAACCCGATTTTCCGGCCACCCGGCAACCTCCCTGGCCGGCCACCGCCGCCACCACCTTCGTTGAGGTGGGGGCTATCACCGGGCGGCGGCACGGCCGCCGGAGGGGCTGTTTCCGGCGATCCCGACACTTGAATTTTTCCCAGAAAACCAGGAAAATGGAAGCTTTGATCGGGCTCAATTGAACCCGATTCTCAATCTAAATGAATCCTAGGATCTACCCATAGAAGGAGAAGGGGAGGACCTTATTAGAGGGCTGGAGGCGGGTTGATCGCTGGATTGTCATGGCGATGGTGGAGCCACTCGGGTTTCTACAACAACACAGTCAACTTGCTCGGCTCCTTCAGGTAAGATGTGGAAACGACTCCTATGATTCCAGTGATGCTTTAAAAATCACTAAATGGGGAAGAGAAGGGCCAAGCACCAATGACCATTATTGGCCATCAATGGCATTTTCGGCCATGGGTGGTGTTGGAACACCCTATTACTAATTTGGGCAAGGATCACTATGTTTTTAGGAAATTGGTTTGACCTAGTTGTATAGTTGAAAAGGTAAAATTAGAATGAGTCTAAGGGATAGAACTTAGGTTTGAAGCTGCCCCTAAGACCATTCAAAGATCAGGATTCAGTACTGAGACTAAGGCAATTTTCGTCGAGCTCAGGTCGACGAAACGTCGAACTCAGTTCGACGTTCTCTGAGCTCAATTCTGCAAGTCATCGAACTTCGGTCGACGATCTTCGAGCTCAGATCGACGTTTTGTCTTCAGCTATTTTCCAAGTCGCTGAGCTCAGTTCGACGATCGTAGAGCTCAGGTCGACGTTTTCTGTCTCTAGTATATATCCAATCTCTGAGCTCAAGTCGACGATAGCTGAGCTCAGGTCGACGATTTTATTGAGAGATCGACGCTTTCAGAATTCAAATTCAAGAACAGTTTTGGAATTCTTTTAGAGTTATTTCCTGCATTTATGGCAAAGGATTATGTAGCCGTTTCAAGCAATCTGGAGCAAGTTTCATGGAAGGCTAAAAGGAATGTTACTTAGGACTTTCCCTAGAGACAGTTGTCATTTATGGAAGTCATTTATGACTGAGTAACGACCATCTAAGTCAGAATCTGATATACTCCTACAGAATATGTTTTTAAAAATAACAGAACAATACAACAAGATAGGCAAGAGATATACAAGATCATTGGATTGAGAAAAAGAGTTACAGAAGAGAGATCAAAATATACTCTGATCAAGAACTCATCTTCTAGAACATACAGATTCACTGAGTCAAAATTTTCAAGAACACAAGAAAGTTTTCTGTGGAGGAAATCATCTGCTCCTCCAAATCCTCAAGTGTTTAAAAGCTTCAACATCAAGGACTCCAGACATCTCACATTTAAGCATCTGCTGAAATCATCTTTTGCTGGAGATCTGAAGCACCTGAAGACCTATCACCCTAGCAAAGATCACCTTCATGAACCTTACAGATCTCAGGGGGAGCTTTATCTTCATCTTCCACTTGTCTTCTCTCAGACTGTTGACAGAGAAGAACAACTCAACTCTTTCTTTCTTTTTCCTTTCCCTCCTGTAAAAGGGTTTTTCAAAACTCCCTTCAAAAGTTCTGAGACTGGTTTCTGAGACCTTGTCAAAACTCAGTGGTGGCAAAACACCTTATCAAAAAATCTAGTATTGGTTTTTGAGCACCTTATCAAAAGCTCATTGGTGCCCAGGACACCTGATCAACTATTCCTGCAGTGGATTCCTATCTAGGGTGGTAGAAGAGTGGATGTACCCAGGTTGTTGGGGAACCACTATAGATCCTTGTGTCATCTGGTTGCTGTGTGTTTGACTTTGTTGTGTGCTGTGTGATTTCTTTGTTCTTGCTTTAGTTTTTATTTCATCACAAGCACCTTACACATATACATAAATTAAGTCTTCCACTGCTTTATATTTTTAATTGTAAATTATTTTAAAAATACTCTATTCACCCCCCTCTAGAGTTAAGGTAGATCTTTTTCTCACTTTCAGGTGGATTCACTATTCCGGCCATGAACAGCACCAAAATGTCCCCTGACCTTCCCCAGATTGAATGGGGAGTTGAATCAGCCCCCTTGGAGGTGGAGGGAGGGGCTCTTGGTCTCCCTTGGCCATGAATGGTCTTCCTCCCATTTCTCTCTCCTCCATTAAAGGGCAAGTGAAGATTTTATCTCTCCTAGTCACCTTTGCCGAAATTAAAGGGGTAATTCAGTCAAGATACACCCCATAAACTCATCTAAATAATTATCATGAGGCTAGCCCAAATGAATTTCGGTTTGAGCTTGAGTTAGCCCATTTGGACTAACTTGACCCAAAGGTGGGTTAGCTCAACCCTATGCCACATTGGGTGACCTAGCTAACTCTAGGAGGTTATTAGTGACTCATTAACCCCTCCTAAGGTCTAGGGAGAGCATGGTGGGGTGGGTTTGGCACCTTGGGGGTCACTTGACCCTTAAGAAGGGTACTTTGACCAAATTGGGGTTAGGGTTGACTTTGGTTAGCTTAGCCTCTTGGGTTGTCCCCAATGAGTCCTTGGTGACCCAATTACCTCCCCTAGGGTCTAGGTAGAGTTGGATAGGGTTGACTTGGCACTTTGGAGGTCACCTGCCCCTTAGTTAGGACACTTTGGCCATTTTAGGGCTAGAGTTGACTTGGGTCAACTTAGCCTCTTGGTTGACCCCAATGGGTCCTTGGTGACCCATTGACCTCACTTTAGGGTGAAGGAGATATGTGTGGGGTTCACTTAGCTAAGGGAAGGTCAATTGACCCTAAGTAGGCCAGTTTGACCCATTTAGGGTTAGGGTGGACTTAGGTCAACTTGACCACTTTGATTGCCACCCAATGGGTCCTTAGTGACCCTATGGACCACCCAGGGGGTTAGGGGTTTTGTGGTGGGGTCATCAAGTGAAGTTGAAGTCCTAAGGTCAAACCCTAAGTCTGGTGGTGAGGATGTGCTATAGGCAGACCAAGGTGATTTTCACCTTGACCCTTGTTCACTTAGTCCTTTGAGCTTCTTATGGTTTTGTCATGACCTAGTCATGACAAAACCACTCCTAGGGGTCTAGTTGTTTGAGGGATGTTACAAATCCCATTATATAAAAATAAAAATTTCGTCACCGAAATTATGGTTAAGCCTACAGGGTTTCTACCGAAGTAAAAGTATGTAACATCTCTAGGAGTTGAAGGTATACCTGACTCGAAGAGTTCCGGGTACTTTTGCTGCATCAAGTCCTGTGGCTCCCAAGTTTGCTCCTCCTGCCCTTGGTTTCTTCACAGAACCTTGACTATCGGAACCTTCTTGCGTCGCAAGACCCGCATCGCCATATCATCGATCCTGATCGGCTCCATGCTGACTGATTGATCTGAGGCCACCAGGCCGTCGGTGGTGGAAATAAGCTGCTCAGGGCGTAGTAGAGCCCTCCGAAGTGAAGAGACGTGGAAGACATCGTGTAGCCCTGCTAACTCCGGCGGTAGCTCCAGTCTGTAAGCCAAGGGGCCGATCCACTCCAGGATCCTGTAAGGCCCCATGTATCTCAGACTGAGCTTCTTCTGCCCGCGAACCCGTGAGACTCCATGCATCGGCCGTATTTTCAAGAAAACCTAGTCTCCCACCTTGAACTCTACCTGACGATGCCACGCATCGTAGTATTTGGCCTTCCTACCTTGGGCTCTAACATCCTATCTCGGATCAATCTCACCTGAGCATCTGTGTCTTCCACGAACTCTGAGCCGAGTGCCTTCGGATCCTCATCCTGAATCCAAGATAGTGGGGTCCTGCACCTCCATCCATATAATGCCTCATAAGGGGCCATGCCTATGCTGTACTGATGGCTGGTGTTGTATGAGAACTCGATCAGTGACAACAGTCTATCCTAGGGCTCACCACGGTCTAAAATGCATAGGCGCAAAAGATCCTCCAGTGTCAGGTTGGTGTGCTTCGTCTGCCCATTTGTCTGAGGGTGGAAAGCCGTGCTGAACGTAAACCGAGAACCTAGATAAGTCTGAACCAACCTCCACTCCGTAAACATAAACCGTCCATCCCGATATGACACGATCGTCTTGGGAACTCCATGATAACGAACAAACTGTTCGACGAACCTCCGCACCAGAACACTGACCGGAGCATCCTTCACAACTGGAATAAATCTAGCTACCTTCATCAGTCTATCGACGATAACCCAAATCGAATCATTCCTCGCATGAGATCGGGGTAGCCCATGTATAAAATCCATGGCTATGTCCTCAAACTTCCACTCCGGTACTGGAAGTGGCTGTAATAATCCGGCCGGACTCTTGCACTCTGCCTTTACGAGCCGACAAGCCTCGCAATGCGTCACAATGTATGTAATGTCCTTCTTCATGCCTGACCAATACATCGTCCTCTTCAAGTTTGCTGCCATCTTCGTGATCCCCGGGTGCACTAAATATTTGCTACCGCGAGCCTCTGCCATAATATCCTCCTGAATTCGGCCTCCCGCCTGTATATAAACCCTGCCTCTAAAGCATAGCAGTCCATCTCTCAGAGATTAATTACCCATCGTGCCTTCCTCTAAGGCCCTAAATATCGGCTTTGTCCTCGCATCCAGCCTCTGCCCGTCCCTGATGCGATCCTGAATGTCGTCGGTGGCAATTATCGATGACAGGTACTCTACATATAGCTCTGGGTCATCCTCGGACACCAGATTTATCTGCATCTCCTCCAACATCTGCACTAAGTCCTTAGCCATCAGCTGAGGCCCTGATCCAGATGTAGTTGCTCTCTGGCTCAGAGCATCTACTACCACGTTTGACTTCTCGGGATTATAGTGCATGGTATACTGATAGTCTGACAAAAACTCTATCCAGCGTCTCTGTCTGATATTTAGCTTCTTCTGTGTGTCCACGTACTTCAGGTTCTTGTGGTCTGAGAATATATCGCAGTGAACCCCGTAAAGGTAGTGTTTCCAGATCTTTAGAGCAAAGATAACTGCTCCCATTTCCAAGTCATGTACCGGGTAATTTTGCTCGTGTTTCTTCAATTGACTGGAGGCGTAGGCAATCACGTGCCCGTTCTGCATCAGAATGGCACCCAACCCCTGATAAGATGTGTCCGTGTAAACCTAAAATCCTTCCTTCTCAGATGGAAGAGCAAGGAAAGGGGCCGAGATGAGCCGACCCTTCAGTTCCAGAAATGCAGCCTTGCACCATGGCATCCAAACAAATGGAGTGAGAGGTCTAAGTTGTTAGCCTAAATCACCTAGAGGGGGGTGAATAGGTGAAATGCGTGTCAAATGCGGAATTAAAAACTAACACAGCAAATATCAAGCAATCACAGAAGACAAGAGATTTATAGTGGTTCCCCAATCTTGGGTACGTCCACTTTCCTCACCGATCTAGCAAATTACTAGACTCGGCTACTCCACTATCTCGGATTGAAAACAATCCTACACCTCGGAACCACGTTCCTACAAATCTCGATCCCAAAACGGATCTACAAAAAACTCGGAAGACAAAACTTCCTACAAGTCTCGGAGAAGAATCTCCTACAATGAAATTTGGTTTGAAAATAAAAATCAAAACAACAATCTCAGATCTGGATCTGTCTTCTTCTTTAGGAACTTCGGCTAGATCAGAAAACGTAGAAGACGACTAGAGAAAGATCCACGAATCTGAGATCTAGAACCACCTCGATCGAGAAAGTAGATCTGGAATCTTCAAGGCTCGGCAAGATCGAGTGATTCTCTTTCTTCTGGATCGCTGGAGAGAAGATCGATGAAGACGAAGGTGGCGATCCAAACTTTTCTTCTTCTTCCGTGAACGGCAATGGCGGCGGCGTGAAATTAGGGTTCACGGAATTCCTCTTTCTTAAAAAGAATATTTCTGTAATTACGCTTAAAAGTCATTTCTGAAAAGACCTATTTATAGGTGGGTTCCAACGGTCAAAATATTGATTATTGATGACACGTGGACCAATCAGAATTGACAGATTCAAAATACTTATGATGAAAATGGACTTAGAATAATTCTGGAGAAGTTGACTGCGATACTCGAGTAATGGAGGATATACACGAGTATGGAGAGATGGATTACTCGAGTAGCAAGAAGCAGTATACTCGAGTATAGAAAGAGAGAAATACAGGAGAGAAGAATGAATTACTCGAGTATCAAAAATGGTATACTCGAGTATCAGAATTGTATACTCGAGTAATAGAAAGTATACTCGAGTATCAAGACGATATACTCGAGTATCAAAAGGCTAAACTCGAGTATCAGAAAATATACCTGAGAAACGTTAACATACACGAGTATCAGAGGATATACTCGAGTATGGAAGAATTTACTCGAGTATCAAAGATCAATTACTCGAGTAAGAACATACTTACTCGAGTATCAGAAGATATACTCGAGTATCAGAAAACACTTACTCGAGTATAAACATACTTACTCGAGTATCAGAATATATACTCGAGTATCAGGAAACACTTACTCGAGTATAAACATACTTACTCGAGTATCAGAATATATACTCGAGTATCAGGAAACACTTACTCAAGTATAAACATACTTACTCGAGTATCAGAATATATACTCGAGTATCAGGAAACACTTACTCGAGTATAAACATACTTACTCGAGTATAAAGGACTTAGGAAAATTCTAAGAGGAAATTTGCTCCAATGCTTCTGTCCATCAATCCAAGTGCATGAAGGAAGTGTATCCCAATAGAGAGGCTATACATGGGCCAACACTTTGGATCACACAATGAGGGATTACATTGTATGGTCCTGTGTTTGGTGACCCATTATAGACTGACATTGGTCTACACTTGGCAATTAGAACCTGCATACATACAACTTAAACATAGCATCAAATACACCTTAATTCATCTTAGTTCAAGGTCTGACCTCCTACAAATCTGAGGTATTGTGGAGACAAATCCCAACAATCTCCCCCTATTTGTAGATGTCAGCACTCTCTATACTAAGGTGAATTGCTTAAGAGTAAAAGAACAGCAAGCATATAACAGGAGAATAAGCTTAACTAAAGCAGAGTAAACAAAATATGGCCATAATCAGAATTAAATATATATATATGAGGAAATGTTTTAAAACACATAAACAAAATAGTCCAATTCCACTTTCTCAGATCCACTCATGATGGAGCATCCTTGTGCATTCTTTCCCTTTGAGCTGTTGCCTCTCCAGGTAGCTGTAAGGCTTTGGGAAATAGGTCCTGGGCCTGGGAGGAGCAGCAGGGTTGTTGTGTCCCCAGTTTCTGTCATGGAGTCTGATTTTAATCTGTGAAGCTTCATATGCTTTCCACTCTGAGTAGCTGTAATGATTGTCTCTGTTTTTCCCCATGATCTGTCACTAATTTCAGGGTATCAAGAATAAGGGATTTGGAGGTTGGACTCCAAATCTCTGAGTGAACAATTGCTGGATCTCTTCTGGGTTCAGAACGACTTGCAGAAGCACCTTCACCATACTTTCTTTTCCTTTTAGATGGACCTTGAGAACTGGAAACAAAATCATCTTGCCACAAGTCAGAGTAGTTGAGAGGAGGCTCAGTCAGATCACCCTCAGGTCTAGGAGAGAAGACTGGCACACCACTTTCTGGAATGGTAGCTTGGACAGGGGCATCTGCAGAGGGTTGTTCTTCAAGAGGATTGAGGTGCTGAGGAATGATGGCTGGGTTGAGCTGAGCATTGGGGAAGTTCATGTTATGCAGCCACACAGCAGTATCATATGTATAAAACTTTACAGATTGAAGTTGAGAGAGAATGTCTGCTTTCATTTCCTTTACAATTCCATCCACTGTAGTTTGAGCCTGTTTAGAGAGAGTTTCAGCTTGTTCTTTTGCAACTGCTTGGGCTTGCTCATAAAGTTTTTCCACTTGTTCTTTTACAACTTTCTCCCCCTTGCTGATATCTATGTTTAGCTTTGCAATGGCTTCATCTTTGAAGGTGCCCACTTCATTACATACTGTCACAACATTCATTTCAGCTCTCTCATCCAGCTTGATCTGATTGTGAGCTACTGTCTCAGCCTGATTTCTTAGCTCACCTATGCTTGTAATGGTGTGGTCTATGGCTTTGCCTCCAAGTTGGAACAACCTTTTTAGTTCATCAGTATTTGCTTGGATTTCTGCAAAGCCTCTGCTCATCTCTGTTTCAAGAGCAGAGACCTTGGATGTTACTGATTGCAGAGAGGCATCAAAGTAATCTCTCTGTTCTTTTAGCATAAGCTCTATCTTGCTGATAAAATCTGAGGATGAAGAGGAGGGAGCTGAGGTTGGTTCAGGAGCTGAAGCAGCAGGAGCAAGAGCAGAAGTAGAAGCAGAAGCAGTCCAAGGAGGGATTTCTGAGATCACCACTGAGCTGACTGCTCTCTTGAATGGAACTGTTTCAACATCTTCTTCTGAGGGTAGGAGAGAGGGCATGGAGAAATCCAAATTCTTCAGAGGTGCCTCCACAGGATCTGGAGACATCTCATCATCAGACAGGAGAATATGAGCTGATTTATTAGGCTCATTCTCAGGAGAATGGACTGGAGATCTTGCAGGAGATGGAGCTGGGGTTCTAGCAGGAGACTGAACTGGAGTATGGACTTCAGACTGAACTGGAGACTTAGCAGCTGAGTCATTCTGGAAGAGAGGGGCATCTGAGCTGAGCTCATCAATGAATTTGTTGATATCTTCAGCTGTAGACAGAAGGGCTGCTGAGTCTGGAATCTCTGAGACTGGATTTGCTGAGTGAATATCTGCTGGAGGAGGAGAGATTGGAGGAGTAAGAATTCTTACTTCTTCTGTTTCTGGAATTACTGATTCTGAAGAAACCTGATTCTGAGGAAGAGAAGAGGCAGGCTCCCCCTCAATTGCTGCACCCAGAGTGTCAGCAATTTGATGTTGAGGAGGAGATGGGGTCCTGATGACAGCTTGCTGTCTGGAGGTTTGGGCAGGGTTCATGATCTTGAGGTCATACCTCTGAATGGATGATATTGAGACTTTCTTCATGTGGTGAAGAGGAGTCCCTTTAGAGAAGTCAAACACTGTAGGATTTATCTCATGGAGGAGGAGGGAGATAATCCTGGCAAAGCTGGGATGTTTGACGCTTTCTTTGATCTTATCCAGTATCATCATTCCAAACTGAAACTTCTTCCTACAGACAATAGCTTGCATAACTTCAAAAAGAGTTTGTGATACATCTCGAATGGAGTAAGTCTTGCACCAGAGGATTTTGGCAATGATGTCAACTAGAAACTTCCCTTCTGAATTGAACAGAGAGCGGTTCAGGGTTTCACCTCCACCTTCTGGATCTCGACCACATAATAAGGAGGTGCGGTCGGCATCTGCCTTGTCTAAATCATCTTCTTCGTCGACCACGGGCATCCGAAGCAGAGTGGCGACAGAGGTTTTATCTAACCGAACATCAACTCCCCTTACCTTTGATTTCAGAACTGTACCATTGTGTCTAATCTTCAAGTTTTTGTAGAACTCTTCAACATCAGAAAGCAAAAGGCGGCAAGGTTCTTGAAGAACGAAGGTTAATCCGGCCGTGTCGAGGAGAATCAGAAGGTTCTTGAAATCATCGGAGATATCTTCAATGCCATCAGTCACTAATTCCGAGCCGATTCCAAACTTGGAGGAGGGAGGAGCCATCAGCGATTCTGCAAAGAGGAAGACGGAAATCTGCGGCGACGGAAGACGAAGAACAGGGTTTCGGGAATACGAACAGCCGGCGGCTACTCGAGTGAATGAGAAGTGGAAAGGACTTTGTCGTTTTGAATATATATATATAAATAATCCTAATTAGGTTTAAAACGAATTAAGTATAAAGACATACCTGAAGAGGCGGCAAATTAGTTGTGCGAATAGAGAGTTTGAAAAATTCCGGAGAAATCGATTACACGAGAGAAGTTTACGGCATACACGAGTAATCCGTAACATATACTCGAGTATGGACTGAGTATACACGAGTATTAAGTCTAGACGGATTTTTCCATACTCGAGTATAAGAAATTCATACTCGAGTATCAATCTGATTACTCGAGTATATGAAGTTCAATACACGAGTATTAAATTCTGAAGACTTTTCATACTCGAGTATAAGGAGTGCATACACGAGTATTGATTTGATTACTCGAGTATATTTGACTTGTTACTCGAGTATTCACTATTTCACTCGTGTAAATGTAACTATTCTCGAGTCTCAAATTTCTTGAAGGAATTTTCACTAAACTAAAAGAAATGTACCTCAGAGTATCCAACATTTCTGACCTCTTCTAAATTTCTGAGTCCGTCATTGGTCTTCTTTGTTAAGCAGTCCAAGCTCAGTTTTGAAGAATGAAAACTTGGACTCATCCAGCGGCTTGGTGAAGATGTCTGCAACTTGCCTGTCTGTGGAGACATACTGTAGATCTATATCTCCATTTTCCACATGCTCCCGGATGAAATGGTAGCGAAGCTCTATGTGCTTGGTCCTGCTGTGGGAGACTGGGTTGTTGGCTATTGCAATTGCGCTGGAAGAATCACAGAACAGTGGAATGTTCTGGAACTTCATGTTGTAATCTTCAAACTGATTCTTGATCCACAAGAGCTGTGCACAACAGTTCCCTGCAGAGATGTACTCTGATTCAGCCGTTGAGATGGCTACACAGTTTTGCTTCTTACTGCTCCAGGAAATGAGTCTCCTTCCGAGGAATTGGCAAGTCCCGGAGGTGCTTTTCCTGTCGTCTTTGCTTCCTGCAAAATCTGCATCTGAAAAACCAATTAGTTCACTATCATTACTTCTTGGGTACCATAAGCCAAGATTTGGTGTTCCTTTGAGGTATCTCAAGATTCGCTTTGCAGCGATGTAGTGAGATTCCTTAGAGTTCACCTGAAATCTAGCACATACACATGTCGAGAACATTATATCTGGTCTACTCGCAGTAAGGTAGAGCAAGGACCCAATTATGCTTCTGTACTTGGTTTCATCAAAAGGTTTCCCTTTCTCGTCCTTGTCTAGAGACATAGCTGAGGCCATTGGAGTCCTCATAGAGGTTGCATTCTCCATTCCGAATTTCTTAAGCAGCTCTTTGGTGAACTTGGTCTGAGAGATGAAAATTCCATCCTCAGATTGTTTCACTTGTAGCCCTAAGAAATACTTCAGCTCTCCCATACTGCTCATTTCAAACTTCCCTTGCATAAGTTTAGAAAACTTCTTGCAGAGGTTGTTATCTGTAGATCCAAAAATGATGTCGTCGACATAGATTTGCACTAGCAAAATCTTGCCTTTTATTTCCCTAAGAAATAATGTCTTATCTATCTTTCCTCTCGTGAACTTGTTCTCAAGAAGAAAGGTAGATAGCGTCTCATACCAAGCTCGAGGAGCTTGCTTAAGACCATATAGTGCTTTTTGCAATAAGTAAACATAGTTAGGAAAGGTTGAGTCAACAAAACCTGGCGGTTGCTCTACATACACTTCTTCCTTTATGTCACCATTCAGGAAGGCGGACTTTACGTCCATCTGATAGACGGTAAAGCCCTTAAGTGCAGCGTAGGCAAGAAATAACCTGATTGCCTCCAGTCTTGCTACTGGAGCATAAGTTTGGTCGAAGTCGATCCCTTCCTCTTGACGATATCCCTTGGCGACAAGTCTGGCTTTATTCTTTATAATTGTTCCGTCTTCATCCATCTTGTTCCGGTAGACCCATTTTGTCCCGATGACGTTCTTATTGCTTGGGTCTAGGAACAAGTGTCCAGACTTTGCATCTTTAAACTGGTTTAATTCTTCTTCCATGGCTAGAATCCAGGATGCGTCGGAGTTGGCTTCCTCAAATTTCTTTGGTTCAACCTGTGAGAGAAAGCTTAAGTGTAAATTCTCGTTAGTTGTACCTCGACGAGTTCTGACACCATCCCGAGGATCTCCTATGATTTGGGTCAACAGGATGATCCTTCAAGTGTCTGAACTCTAAAGTCCTTGCATCTGGGATCTCTTCAGCCACTGGAGTTATATCTTCAGCTGGGATGTCTTCTTCATCTTGATCATCTCCCTCTCCAAAGGTGGTTGTAGAGGGGATCTTGATGAACGTCTCATCTTTATCTTTAATAGGTTCATCCAAGCTGAGTTCTTTCAACTTTGTACCTGCATCTACAATAGGCACACTAGACGAGTTGCTTTGCAACAGACTCGTCTCATCAAATACAAGATGTATCGACTCTTCCACAACCAGAGTTTTTCTATTGAAAACTCTATAGGCCTTACTCTGGCTACTATAACCTACGAAAATACCTTCAAAGCTTTTCTCGCTAAACTTTGTAGTGTGATACTTGCCATTGTTAAGTACGAAGCACTTACAACCAAAGATTCTAAAGTATGAAATGGTTGGTTGCCTGCCTTTTAGAAGTTCGTAAGGAGTCTTATCATGGTCTTTGTTGATGAGTGCTCGATTTTGCACGTGACAAGCGGTGTTGACGGCTTCAGCCCAGAAATACTCCGGAAGTGAGGCATCACTCAACATGGTCCGACAAGCCTCTATGAGTGTTCTGTTCCTTCTCTCAGCCACTCCATTTTGCTGTGGTGTGCGGGGAGAGGAAAACTCATGAAAGATACCTTGACTTTCACAAAATTCTGTCATGGCTCCAGACTTGAATTCCGTTCCATTGTCACTTCTGATTTTGACTACGGAACAGTTGTATTCATTCTGGATTTGCCTGACAAAGTTAGTGAAAATACCGAAGGTATCTGACTTGTGTTTCAGAAAGAACACCCACGCAAAGCGCGAGTAATCATCCACAATAACCAACGTATATTCCTTACCTCCCAAACTTCTAACCTGCAGTGGACCAAACAAGTCCATATGAAGAAGCTGTAAACTTCTATTGGAATCCTTGCCTATTATGCTTTTAAACGAACTTCTTGTTTGCTTGCCTTTGATGCAAGCGTGACAGGGACTGTCCGTAACGCACTTGACCTTGGGTGCATCACGCACTAAGTTTTGAGAGAATAATTTATTAATAGTTTTGAAATTAATATGTGCTAGTCTCTTGTGCCATTGGTCAGCAAGAGATGCACTACTTTTTGCCAAAAGACACACTGGTGTTGAAGAGTCTATACAAATAAAGTTCAAACAGAAAATATTTCTGCTTCGAGTGCCTGATAAGATAGTTTCCATATTGTTAACCGATTTTATCAAACACTTGTCTGCATGAAATTCAACTACGTATCCTTTGTCGCATAGTTGGCTTATGCTGATGAGATTGTGTTCCAATCCTTCAACATAGGCTACATTCGAGAAGGATACGCTACCGTTAGAAATCATACCATAGCCTTTAGTGATTCCTCGATCTGAACCTCCAAAGATGACCTTTGGTCCGTCGCAGACTGAGTTGTAGTTCAGTAGTAGGCTCCTTGTCCCGGTCATATGCCGAGAACATCCACTGTCCAAGTACCAGATTGGCATTTTGGTGGCCTTTGGACATACCTGCAATTACAATCATTTAGCCTTAGGAACCCAAACAAGTTTGGGTCCTTGGTCTCGAGTTAGAATACTCCCCCTACGAGTATTAGCCTTATGAGTGGTCACTCTCACGTTGCTAACCTTAGGGGTTGCAGCATTTTCAGGATTGAACCAACAATCACTGGCAAAATGACCAATTCTGCCACAGCACCAACAGTTGAACCTGTTGTATCTTTGCCTTGTGTAGTCCTGCTTGACTTTCTGGAATGACGGTCTGGCAGGAGCTTTACTCTTGGAGGAGGAGACTTCATGATGATGGCAGTTACATGAGGTCTTCTCCTTCATAGGCTTTTCTACAATGGGTTTTACTTTTGGTGTCTTCTTAAAGTTATGACCATGAGCATAAGGTCCATAGCTTTGAAGCTGAATCTCCTCATAAGGTGCCTTGAAGACACTCTCGCCAAAGTTACGAGGACGAGTCCAACCTTGGTATCTTGACTTAGGCTTCTCAGGGATTGGCCTAGAAAAGTGTCCGTAGGTGGACTCATAATCGAGTTCGTTCGTGGGAAAGATAACTTTCTTGAACACAACAGGTTCCAAGGGAGCTTTCCCTTTTTCTTCAGCTAGAGTCTTTCGGGCAGCCTTATTCTTTCTCCTGGCCTTGTTTCTTCTAGAGGATTTACTAGAAGACCCAATGTGGCCTAAACCAGCACCCTTGGCCTTAGTAGAGAATTCAGCAACGATTGGAAGAACTGTCTTAGGCTTAGAGAAACTCTCAACAAGCTTCTTTTCAGCCTCGAGTTGTTTTTCCAGTTCTTTGATGATTTCCTCTTTAAGGTCGAGGTGCTTGAGAGCTTTATTGTATTCCTCCATAGCTTCATTTAGGTTCTCTTGAAGAGAGTTAGTCCTATTGACTTCTTCTCTCAAGTGGCTCTCACTAGCCTGTAGAGAATTGATCTCTTTGGCTTGACTTCTCACCATTCTACGACATTTCTCGTAAGCGGTGAGTAATTCCTTATACTGTCCCATGAGTTCAGATTCATCTTCAGAGGAATATCCCTCTTGCTCATTGTCATTTTCAGAATCAGAGAGAGGAGTGTGAGATTTTACCTCCCCAGTGAACTGGGGGACTTGTTCATCATCCGAATGAGCCATGAGCCCAAAGTAAGCTTCCTCTTCTTCACTCGACTCAGATGAGTCAGAGTCGCTGAGAGTTTTGCTCTTCTTGGCTACTAGGCTTCTCTCTGTCCTCTTCTTGGGGTGTGAGGATTTCTTTTCCTCTCTTCTTCCACCCTCTTTCTTTTTGTGAGGGCAATCGGCGATGACGTGACCTGGCTTGTTGCAACAATAACAAATGATGTCAGTAGAAATCTGTTTGTTCGGTTTAGGATTGTACCTGTCATGGCTACTTGAGCCTTTCTTCCGATGATCACTGTCATGTCGTGATCTTCTATATGAGGCATCCTTGCCTCTCCATTGCTTCTTCTTGTTCAAAAATTTCTTGAACTGCCTTGAGAGTAGGGAGAACTCTCCATCAGATAGTTCTGAGCCAGATGAGCTAGGCTCAGATGATTCTTCTTCATCAGCCTCAGGAACTGGGGCAGGAGAGCTAGCTTTTATCTTCCTTGAGCTATCTGCCTTTAGAGCGACAGATTTCTCCTTGGATGCAGACCTGCTTGTCTCTTCTTCAGCTTTTCTTGAGTTGATTTGCAGCTCGTAAGACATAAGCTTTCCGAACAGATTCTGCGGGTCCGTCTCAGCTAACCTTCCAAACTCCCGAATGGCACATACCTTATTATCCCATTCCTTGGTTAGGGATCTTAAGAATTTGTCATTGAGTTCCCCGTTGGTGAAGACACGGCCATACACTCTTAGGCCATTTACTATCTTGAAGAAGTTCTCAAAGGTGTCAGCTATGGCCTCCTTGTGACCTTGCCGGAAGGCTTCATACTTTTGATTCAGAAGGGATCTCCGATCATCCCTCACTTCTTCAGTGCCTTCCATCAGAGTCACCAGGGATTGCCACATCTCCTTGGCAGACTGGCAATGAATTAGATTCTGCAGCATTGAGTCGTCGACTGCACTTGCTATAATATTTTTAGCCTTCTTGTCCAGAGAGACAAGTGCAATCTCATCCTTGTCTAGATCCATCAACTTCTTGGGAACTTGCTTGGTGGGATCTATGGTGGATGCAGTCATAGGAATGTGGGGACCTTCTTCAACAATCATGAAGATCCGGGGATCTACTGCTTCCATGAAGAACTTTACTCTTTCCTTCCACATAGGAAAGTTGTTCTTGGTGCAGATAGGGAGTTTAGCAAAATCCTTGGTCTTACTCATGCTTGATACTTTTCAGAAAACAACTTAGAAGGATAAGATCAAGGTGTTAACCTTTTAACGATCAACCTCGCTCTGATACCAATTGAGAGGTCTAAGTTGTTAGCCTAAATCACCTAGAGGGGGGTGAATAGGTGAAATGCGTGTCAAATGCGGAATTAAAAACTAACACAGCAAATATCAAGCAATCACAGAAGACAAGAGATTTATAGTGGTTCCCCAATCTTGGGTACGTCCACTTTCCTCACCGATCTAGCAAATTACTAGACTCGGCTACTCCACTATCTCGGATTGAAAACAATCCTACACCTCGGAACCACGTTCCTACAAATCTCGATCCCAAAACGGATCTACAAAAAACTCGGAAGACAAAACTTCCTACAAGTCTCGGAGAAGAATCTCCTACAATGAAATTTGGTTTGAAAATAAAAATCAAAACAACAATCTCAGATCTGGATCTGTCTTCTTCTTTAGGAACTTCGGCTAGATCAGAAAACGTAGAAGACGACTAGAGAAAGATCCACGAATCTGAGATCTAGAACCACCTCGATCGAGAAAGTAGATCTGGAATCTTCAAGGCTCGGCAAGATCGAGTGATTCTCTTTCTTCTGGATCGCTGGAGAGAAGATCGATGAAGACGAAGGTGGCGATCCAAACTTTTCTTCTTCTTCCGTGAACGGCAATGGCGGCGGCGTGAAATTAGGGTTCACGGAATTCCTCTTTCTTAAAAAGAATATTTCTGTAATTACGCTTAAAAGTCATTTCTGAAAAGACCTATTTATAGGTGGGTTCCCAACGGTCAAAATATTGATTATTGATGACACGTGGACCAATCAGAATTGAATTGACAGATTCAAAATACTTATGATGAAAATGGACTTAGAATAATTCTGGAGAAGTTGACTGCGATACTCGAGTAATGGAGGATATACACGAGTATGGAGAGATGGATTACTCGAGTAGCAAGAAGCAGTATACTCGAGTATAGAAAGAGAGAAATACAGGAGAGAAGAATGAATTACTCGAGTATCAAAAATGGTATACTCGAGTATCAGAATTGTATACTCGAGTAATAGAAAGTATACTCGAGTATCAAGACGATATACTCGAGTATCAAAAGGCTAAACTCGAGTATCAGAAAATATACCTGAGAAACGTTAACATACACGAGTATCAGAGGATATACTCGAGTATGGAAGAATTTACTCGAGTATCAAAGATCAATTACTCGAGTAAGAACATACTTACTCGAGTATCAGAAGATATACTCGAGTATCAGAAAACACTTACTCGAGTATTAAACATACTTACTCGAGTATCAGAATATATACTCGAGTATCAGGAAACACTTACTCGAGTATAAACATACTTACTCGAGTATCAGAATATATACTCGAGTATCAGGAAACACTTACTCAAGTATAAACATACTTACTCGAGTATCAGAATATATACTCGAGTATCAGGAAACACTTACTCGAGTATAAACATACTTACTCGAGTATAAAGGACTTAGGAAAATTCTAAGAGGAAATTTGCTCCAATGCTTCTGTCCATCAATCCAAGTGCATGAAGGAAGTGTATCCCAATAGAGAGGCTATACATGGGCCAACACTTTGGATCACACAATGAGGGATTACATTGTATGGTCCTGTGTTTGGTGACCCATTATAGACTGATATTGGTCTACACTTGGCAATTAGAACCTGCATACATACAACTTAAACACAGCATCAAATACACCTTAATTCATCTTAGTTCAAGGTCTGACCTCCTACAAATCTGAGGTATTGTGGAGACAAATCCCAACATGGAGTATCCTTCTTTGTCAGATATGTGAGAGGGAGAGAAATCCGAGAGAATCCCTCCACGAAATTCCAGTAGTATCCGGCAAGCCCTAGGAAACTCCTCACATCAGTGGCCGTCTTCAGCGGTGGCCAATCCCGTACTGCATGAACCTTCGCCGGATCCACTGCCAATCCTGCCCCACTAATGATATGGCCTAAGAAGGCCACCTCCTTCAGCCAAAATTGGTACTTGCTAAACTTGGCATATAACTTATGCTCTCGGAGCTTCTCTAGAGTCAGAGCCAAATGACGCTCATGCTCATCCTCAGTCCTTGAATAGATGAGGATGTCGTCAATAAATACGATGATGAAAACATCCAGATATGGCTCGAATACCCAGTTCATTAAACTCATGAACGCGGATGGTGCATTCGTGAGCCCGAAAGGCATCACGATAAACTCATACATCCCGTATCTACTTCTGAATGCTGTCTTTGGGATGTCCTCCTCCTGAATGCGCAGCTGGTAGTAACCTGACCTCATATCCAGCTTTGAGAACCAATGAGCTCCTTCCAACTTGTCAAATAGCTCGTCAATCCTCGGCATAGGATACGTGTTCCGGACCGTCAGCCTATTCAGAGCCCTGTAGTCAATGCATAAGCGGAGTGTCCCATCCTTCTTCTTGATGAACAACACCGGAGCTCCCCAAGATGAAGATCTTGACCGGACAAATCCAGCTTCCACTAGCTCCTGCAGCTGGCTTTGAAACTCCACCAAATCCTTCGGGGCCATCTGATAAGGAGCTCTGGATGCCAGCTTAGCCCCCGACAGGATATGTATCTAGAAATCCTTCTCCCGATGCGGGGGTAGCCTTGACAACTTCTCCGGGAATACGTCAGCAAAATCTCGTACCACCGGGATATTAGGAATGGAATCCTTGGCCTCAGCCATCTCGAACAGCACTTGGTATACCTCGTCTCCATAAAGATGGGCCTTAACGACATGTACGGATGATAGTAAGAGGTGGGAGGTAGATCTAATACCTTCGATGACAACGTAGGAGTCCCCATGACTCAAGGTGATCCTACTCGATAGGCAATCAATTTGGGCATGTTCCAATGAAACCATTTCATGCTCAGGATCAGGTCGAAGTCTGGAATTCTTAGGATCGTCGCAGGTGATTCAAATGCCTTTGCGCCAATTTCTGCCTCCATGTTGCAATGAGCAAAGGTTAATAGCTTTGATCAGTCGGGTAGACGCATCCTCATCGTCAAGCCTGTGAATCGTTCCACGCCTTCTAGTCCCTCCACGAAGGCTTCTGACATGAACGAGTGCAAAACACCCGTATCGAATAGTGTATGAGTGGGCTTGCCGCTGACGAAGACTATGCCTGTGGTGGTTAAATGTCTTTGAGATCTAGTTATGGTTTTCTTTCCTATTTCTAACAATTCTATATTCGTGAGTCTAGCTTTTAGGAAAGAAAGAACATAAAATCACCGGCGTATCTGCTATCACCTGCTCTAGGTTCCGGGGCTGAGCCAGGTCCAAGGCATACACTTGCCCTCTATCTTGCCTGCAGTCTCCGCTCTGAAATCCACATCCTCGGCCGCATCCTTGACCACCAAACTATTGAGCAGGTAGGGTATCCTGAAGTGCTGGTAGGGGTGCTTCCCTCATGTGGCAGTTCCTCTTGAAGTGACCCGGCTGGTTATATCGGAAACATACCCGTTCCGTTTCCCCTGTCCTTGGCATCTCCTATATATGTAAAGGCCGAGGAGCCAATACCACCGGGTCCCTTTGTTCCTACATGTCCTCCCGGCAGGGTTGATCCCCATTCCTCCTTTCTCCGATGATATGACCTCTAGGCTGGTCCCTCATGCCACCAATCACTGCGTCGTTAGCTGGTCTCTTCCGGCCCCGGATTATAAGCTGATCCACCTCTCGCTTCTTGGCCATCTCCAAGATCCTGGTCAGGCTCCCATCAAAGACGAAGAGGACCTATCTCATGTCATCATGTAGGCCTTTATAGAACCTCCTGGCATAGCCCGCGTCATCCAACAAATATGAGTCCGCGTAGTGGGCTAGATGTGTGAACTCCCGGTAGTACTCTAACACTATCCTGTTGCCCTACTTCAACTACAAGAACCTGTTTTCCAATTCATCCCGTGTTGACTGAGGTACAAAATGCTCCAATAGAGCTGCTCTGAACTCCTCCCAGGTGATGTCTGCGCAATCCACTCCAGCAAAGGTAGTGTCAAACTGTGACTTCCACCATCTCTTCCCATGTGACTCTAATCAGGAAACTGCCAGAGCAACTGTTTCCTCTGTCGGGCATCGAATTCCTGCCAGCATCTCATAGATGATGTCCAACCACTCCTCCGTACGGACAGCTGACTCCGTCCCGAGATAGGATGGAGGAGAAAGCCCCCGAAAGGCATTCATCCAGTTGGATCAAGGATTTGGCTGTGGAGCTGGGGCCTGTTGAGTCCTAAAGGCCACCGGAATGGCCATCAGTGTCTGCCCCATCTCCGTCTGCTAGAATGGAGTCGGAGCCGACGGGGGTGGAACCACATTCTGTGCCTGAGGTGTACCCTGCTACGGAGTAGGGTTCGTCGCAGGCTACAAAGGAAAAATTCCAATTGTTAGATAATGTACAAGTGAAACTAAAGAACAAAGTGGACTTTTACATGTGATTCCCCTTATGGGCACACCATTGCTTCCGTTGCTAGTTTGCCTGCAAACTAAGCTCGCGCGGGGTGGCCTAGGGTTTTTGTGGACTACTTTTCTTTGGATCGATGTTTTCTCTAATACCAAATTATAAGACCCATTTTTTTTTAAACCACCGGGGTCTTATGCCCAGAATTGCCATTTTGCGGTGACACCGACACTCGTGAAGGTCGCCACTACAAAACGCTGATCCTGCCGGCCTTTACGATCACCAAAGAGAAAGAAGCTTATACACAGTTCAGATAAAACTAAGTCCACAATCACATAAAATATGAAACCACGATAAGTACACATGATAATAAAAGTACTGAAGTAAAAAAGTACAAGAAATATAAACGGGCTCAAGCTCGGTACATCAAATCCTCACTACAAACACTCGTGGAAACTAAGAAAACTAATCACTCATGGAACCAGTAGCCGGTGCTCCTGTGCTAGATTGGCCCACCTCCATGAGCACCGTAGTCCGCTAGTGCAATATCCCCTGTTGCTGCTGCTCCCTGTCTCCCATCCGGAGCCCCTAGAATGTTGTGGTCCGAAAATCGTTTATCAAAAGACTAAGTCCTATCATCCCCTACCCCTCCCCCATGACTCCTAGGCACCGAGCGGGGATGAGGAAAGAGAAGCTATGAAGGTGGATAATAAACAATGCAGGCGACGGTGGAAATATTCTAGCAGTTAATTATAATGTATATACAGCTAAGGAAGGAATTAAGAGCTAACAGTTCTATAATAGCAAGCAGTAAGGTAAACAAGTAGAGTAAAGAAACACATGTAAGAAAGACATACTAAGAAGTAAGTAACCTTAACTTATATGAATGTCCATACAAACTTATAAGTTAAGGGGTCTTCTACAAGGCTCCCATCGTATAAAAAGTCCCATACCGATTTATACGTTGGGGTGTAGGTTGTATGCAAGTATGAGTGTAGTTATATGTTATGTCATTATTCATGCAAGTGCAACTCACACACATGACTCTATGCGTACAGACCTTTAGTTCCCTCTTTTTGGGAACCTAGCTTCACTCCCAGGAACCTCCATAGTGGCAAACAGAGATAGTTGGTCGAGCCCCTCACTCCTAGGCCGGTATCCAAACTACCAAGCCTAGCCCTTACGTATGCCTCTGGAAGGACACAACCCAGAGTCACCACGTACTAATGCTGGCCATATCCACCAGAATTCCTTTGGCTAAGTGTAAACCACACCCGCCGAGTCAGCGTATCGACGTCGGTATGAACGGCAGTCAAATACCGAAGAACCACCACCTTTATCTTATGCACATGCAATAGTATTATATTCTCCCACCGAGCCAAAGCTCCCCGAACTATCCCGTCCATTTTAATTACCTACCGAGCCATTGGCTCGCCGGGCTAACCTGCCCACCACTAAAACCACCGCGCCTACTACTCGTGAGACCCAACCTTGCTCCCACAACACTGGGGAGTGTGAGTGTAAGTGTAATGCTAGTTATACTAATTACTCTTATCTTTGATTATTCTTACGGTTTAGGTTAGCCCAAGACTGCCCCCGACATACCCGGTGAAGGGTTCTCAAAGGGCACTAGGAACTACGATGGTAGCTGAAGCCCATCGTTCCCTTTCATATGGCACTTACTATTATTGATTAATATACAATCCCTAATCTCTTTTAATGTTATATTGGATCTATCCCTAGTGTATTTGACCCTTCCTCTCCACAGGGAAGCCGATGTTTCGTTGAACCCGAGTACCACCTACACAAGTCTTCCCATCATTACTCCTCACCATGACCCTCATTGATGAGCACATTTCTATTTCGCTATAACAGTAAACTGATACCCCAACTCCCTATGTTCATTATACACCATATCACAATTTCTGCACTTTTACTATATGCAGACCATTCTAAGCTATATGATGTATACGATGGAAGGTACTTCAAAATTTCATTCAAAAGCCCTAAAATATTTATTGGGGGCCTATAATGATATATTTAGTCTAAATCCAGAAACTTGGAATTTTCCTAAATAAATTGGCATTTAATTAATTTTCCCAAAAATTGGTCCATGGGTGATTTGAACATAAAGTACTAGATTTACCTAAGATATGACCATAAAAAAATTACGAACACTATAGGATAACAATATATAAGTGAATCCAAAATTTCATAAATTTTTATAAAGGAATTATCCTCCAAATAAATAATCCAAGGTAATTCAACTAAATAAGGGTAATGAAGGGAGTACCATAAATACTTGTCCAAAAATTATACAAAAATTAACAGAGCTTTATTATGATCGTAAAACCTTACTGACTAAATTTTATGCAATTCCAAGGTCAGTAAACTATATATAAAAATATCTCCACCAAATACATCATGGGGTACTTTGTGAAGAAACATCCTTGTAATCTCAACTAAACAATATTTAAATATTTTTCCAAGCTTCCTTATGCCCTAAAAAGTACCCTAGATAATTAACACAATTTTCCAGCAAGCTAAAGTATTTATCATCTATTTATCAAAGTAGGGTGCACTAGTTTACTTTATACATGATGTACTAAAAAGAAATGTTCAACTATACCAAATAATTTACTAGTGCATCTACATGCTATTAGATCAGCTTTTCCAGAGTTTAAAATCATTCTAAGACATATAAAACATAATTACATCAATATCATCAAAAGGGAAAGATGAAGTATATAACTATAAGGGCGAGCTACTGTTATCTAGACACCCTATAATAAATTCCAGAGGTATATATCACTATGAAAATACTCCTACCAAAATATCACAAAGATCCAAGGTCCTATATCCCATTGAATATTCCCTAAGGTATAAAGACCTAAATATTTACTGTGTGCTCTAAGTGGGGTGCATGCGTCCAAAGTCAACCAAATACCTTCCTAGGGCATTTCACCTCCCTAGGATCACATGGACAAATCAACAAGTCCATCCAAGGACATAACGCCCTATGTCCTTCACAAATTCCCAAAGTTCAACCTAAGGTTTTGAACTTTGTTCCTAGGGCAAATCTACCCTAATCTATCCCATACTCTATTTGACGGAGTTAAATATCATAACAAATCAGTGGCCCAAGTTTCAACCTTTGTTGAGGTGATTTGGCCACCTAAAACCCATAAGGGACACTTTGACCTATTATCCCTTTTTGGTCTAACTTAGGGTTTTCTTATTGCCATAGTAAATCATCTCCAAATTGGATGAAAATTTATACAGAGACTTATGATGACCCCAAGGACCACACAACAAAATTTGGGAGGGTTTGGAGTTCATTAAACCTTTTAAATAATTCATACATGGATTATTAAATTTCTACAAAAACATTAGGAAAATGTTTTCCCAAAATTCCCATTTTTGGATATGTTTTAGGTATAGGTAAGAGTGATCCCCATCCAAAATTTCAAGTCATTTGGATGGCTGGATTGATTGGGGCACTCAAAATAGTCTCTGGTCTAGCCTAGGTATAGTCCTCACCAAAATGAGTGCTCTGGTCAAATCACTTACCCAAATGGGTTGAAACAATTTTAAATTAAAGTAGACCCATAGAGGTACAATTTGTATGCTGACCACTTTCTCTGATTAAGGCTCTAAGTATTTTTAAATTATTTCCTAAGATGACTGATTTTGTGTGACATAATATACAAAAATATATGATATATATATAATATGATCTTGCACAGATCTTGACGCAATCCGACGATCACTGGTCATCTTCTTCCTCCAGCTGATGGGTAAGATTTACCCGACCTAGAGCGTCTTACAACTCGATTTCCCGGCCACCCGGCCACCTCCCTGACCGGCCACCGCCGCTACCACCTTCGTTGAGGGGGGCTATCGCCGAGCGGCGGCACGACCGCCGGAGGGGCCGTTTCCGGCGATCCCGACACTTTAATTTTTCCCAGAAAACCAGGAAAATAGAAGCTTTGATCGGGCTCAATTGATCCCGATTCTCAATCTAAATGAATCCTAGGATCTACCCATAGAAGAAGGAGAAGGGGAGGACCTTATTGGAGGGCTGGAGGCGGGTCGATCGCTGGATTATCATGGTGGTGGTGGCGCCGCTCGAGTTTCTGCAACAATATAGTCAACTTGCTCGGCTCCTTCAGGTAAGTTGTGGACACAACTCCTATGAGTCCAGTGATTCTTTTAAAATCACTAAATGGGGAAGAGAAGGGGCCAAGCACCAATGACCATTATTGTCCATCAATGTCATTTTCGGCCATGGGTGGATTCACTGTTCCGGCTATGAACAACCACCAAAATGGCCCCTGACCTTCCCTAGATTGAATGGGGGAGTTGAATCAGCCCCCTTGGAGGCGGAGGGAGGGGCTCTTTGTCTTTCTTGGCCATGAATGGTCTTCCTCCCAATGCTCTTTCCTCCATTAAAGGGCAAGTGGAGATTTTCACTCTCCTAGTCACCTTGGCCGAAATTAAAGGGGTAATTTAGTCAAGCTACACCCCATAAACTCATCTAAATAATTATCATGAGGCAACCCTAAATGAATTTAGGTTTGAGCTTGAGTTAGCCCATTTAGGTTACCTCAACCCTAGGCCACATTGGGTGACCTAGCTAACCCAAGGAGGTTATTAGTGACTCATTGGCCCCTCCTAAGGTCTAGGGAGAGCATGGTGGGGTGGGTTTGTCACCTTGGGGGTCACTTGACCCTTAGGAAGGGTACTTTGACCAAATTGGGGTTAGGGTTGACTTTGGTTAGCTTAGCCTCTTGGGTTGACTCCAATGAGTCCTTGGTGACCCATTGACCTCCCCTAGGGTCTAGGTAGGGTTGGGTATGGTTGACTTGGCACTTTGGAGGTCACCTGCCCCTTAGTTAGGGCACTTTGGCCATTTTAAGGCTAGGGTTGACTTGGGTCAACTTAGCCTCTTGGGTTGACCCCAATGGGTCCTTAGTGACCCATTGACCTCACTTTAGGGTTAGGGAGATATGTGTGGGGTTCACTTAGCTAAGGTAAGGTCAATTGACCCTAAGTAGGTCAGTTTGGATTAGGGTGGACTTAGGTCAACTTGACCACTTTGATTTTCCCCCAATGGGTCCTTAGTGATCCTATGGACCACCCAAGGGGTTAGGGGTGTTATGGTGGGGTCATGAAGTCAAGTTGAAGCCCTAAGGTCAAACCCTAAGTCTAGTGGTGAGGCTGTGCTATAGACAGACCAAGGTGATTTTCACCTTGGCCCTTGTTCACTTGGTCCTTTGAGCTTCTTATGGTTTTGTCATGACCTAGTCATGACAAAACCACTCCTAGGGTTCTAGTTGTTTGAGGGATGTTACAAGAGCAAACCACTTGGGGAGAGCCTTGTTAGAGGTGGGCTGTAGGTTGAAAACATGGGTTCACTGTTAATGGCTGTAGGATTTCTGGATGGGAGAGTTGTTTGGGCTCACTGATGCAGGAAAGTAAATCACGGGCAGGGAGGGGGCTTGAAATTTTCTGCTGGAGGCTCCACAATAAAGAAAAGGGTAGGGAGGAAGAGAAGCAATGGACGATGGAGATAACGGGAAGAAAAAGCTGAAAATTGGAGCTTGTGTGTGGAGGGGATGAACGATCTTGGATGAGGAAATGACGATGGAGCAGAGAGTAAAAATGTGAGTGATGACTTAGGCCACGGTGGTTCCACGAGAGAACAGTACGAAAATGGTGACTGGAGAAGGGAGTCACTGTTGCGACTTGTAGGAAAGAGACACACCAGGGTTTAAGCAGGATGCTAGGGCTGGACCTGGGAGGTTTCTAAAGGCTGACTTGCTTGCGATGGGGAAGGTAGCTTGCAGCTAGGGTAGAGGAAAACATAGGAGAACTACACGCCGCTGATTTCTATTTTTGTCGTGAGGAAGAAGATGAACAGGATGGGCAACAGTTATCTCTTGTAAAGGAGGACAACAAGAGCGTAGGTCCTGTGGCCGGTAGGCATGAGCAGGAAGAGCGGTACGGTTTACTGCTAGAATTCCATGACCGTGATCAGTACAGGATTTGGCCATTTTCTCCTTCAATGGTGGATTAAAACTCTGTTTAGTGGGAAATGTGTGAAGCAGTGATGGAATAATCAGCTGTTTTGCAGAGTGCTGACAAAATCTGTAAAATTGTTTGAAAGAACAGTTTTTGCAGAGATGTTTCATATTTTGAAACAAAAATAAGTTATTTATCTGGAAAAAATTTAATGAACATTTGAGTAATATTCTAACAAAAATATAGTCTAGAAAAAATATATTTTATGGACATTTGAACAAGAAATGATTTTGCCTAGTGAAGCACCTCGTCGGAGCAGAAAAAGTTGTTTTATGAACATTTCTGTTGATGCACGAAATAGGCTCCCCAAGTTTTGTGAATAGAAAGGAGGGTGGAGGAAATTGTCGAGTAGTCGGTTACTGTCGGTTAGGATGAGCGGTCAGGACTGAGAGGGTAGGGAGATGGAGAAAGAGAAAGAGAGGCCGCTGGCAGCGGCAACACCAGAGTTCGCTCGTCGCGGCTAAATGTCACTCCTACGACAAGCTTTCCTTTGATTAATAAATAAAGCGGTTACAACGGTTAGAAATGAGAAACCGAGCGAACAGGTAACATTTAGGGAAGAATTTGAGTCCACTACCACATGCGGCTAGCTTTGGGATCCAAACTCCTCCTCTTCTAGGGGTACTGTTCATGCCTATTTATAGGCTTGGGGGCCTTCCCAAATGGGCAGGGCTGAAAATACCAGCTGCCCGGGTATAGGATAAGCGGTCATCGGTGACCAGAAATAGAGAGGACGAAAAGAAAATAGACCACCTAACCGCGCGGCTAGGCGGTCACAGCTGCAACTGGTCGGCTCCTTCTCGGCATGTACTATGAAAGTGCGGAAGAGAGATCTACCTTCACTCTAGAGGGGGGGTAAAAAGAGTATTTTAAAATAATTTTCAGTTTAAAAGAAATAAGGCAGATTAAGATTTAATTTATATTTAAGTGTATATGTGCTTGCTATGAAACAAAGATAAAATAAAAACTAAAGAAACACACAGCACAAAGCAAAGATAAACACACAGCAAACCAGACGACACAAGGAGCTATAGTGGTTCCCCAACAACTTGGGTACGTCCACTCTTCTACCACCCTTGGTAGGAATCCACTCAGGAAGAGTTAATCAGGTGTCCTGACACCAAAGATCTTTTGATAAGGTGCTCAAAAACCAAAGCTAGATTTTTTGATCAGGTGTCTTGCCACCACTGAGTTTTGACAAGGCTCTCAGAACCACACTCAAAACTTTTGAAGGGAGTATTGATAACCCTTTTACAGCAGGAAAGTAAAAAGTAAAGAGGTTGATGTTGTCTTCTCTATTCTCAAATAAAATGAGAGAAGCACTAGTGGATATGATGAAAATGTCAAAGCTCCCCCTGAGATTAGCAGTAGGTTCAGGAGTAGAGGCTTTGCACAGGGTGATAGGTCTTCAATGAGACTTCTCCAGCAAATGATGATTTCAGCAAGGCTAAAATGTGAGTTGTCTGGAGACTTGAATGATGAAGCCTTTTAGCACTTGAAGCAGATCTTTTAGTCACAGAAGATGAAAACTTGATTAGAGAATTTTTGTTCTTCTTCTTCTGTAATGCAATTCTTGTGTCTCTTGGTGTTGGTGTTGAATGATCTGTCTTCTTGTGTCTCTCTTTTCTTCAGCTCTGAAATCTCCAAGAGAACTGAGAGAACAATAATGAATTCTTGACTTGAATGGCCGAATAAATAGTCTTGAATGATTTCCAAAAACATCATTTGTCTCTAGGGAAAGTCCATTAACAATATTCCATTTTTACCTTCCTTGACATTTGCATCAGATAGCTTGAAACGGCTAGGAAATCTTTTGCCATTAATACAACAATTAACTCTGAAAGAATTTGAAATAATTCCATAACTGATATTGACTTGATAGCAGAAAACGTCGACCTCATCAAGAAATAGTCGATCGGAGATCGACTATGGTCGACCAGAGCTCAGAGTTAATGAAATTGAACTGGAATAGAAATTGTCGATCTGAGCTCGGAGAAAATGGAGATAAGCAACAAACAGAAAGCGTCGACCTGATTTGGACATAAATCGTCGACCTTAGCTTCAACAGAAAACGTCGATCTGAACTCAGGGAAAAAGCGTCGACCTGAGCTCACCAGAAAACGTCGACCTGGCTAAGGCAGAAATCGTCGACCTTCTCTTAGACAGAAATAGTCAACCTTGAGCTTGATGACAAAGCGTCGATCTAAGCTTGATGACAAAGCGTCGATCTAAGCTTAACGACAAAGCGTCGATCTAAGCTCAGCAACAGAGTGTCAATCTAAGCTTGACGACAAAGCGTCGATCTAAGCTTGACGACAAAGCGTCGATCTAAGCTCAGCAACAGAGCGTCGATCTAAGCTCAGCAACAGAGCGTCGAACTAAGCTCGACGACAAAGAAATAGCTGAAGGCCGGGCACTGATCCAAGCTCGACGATCGTCGGACTGGAGCTCGACGATAGTCGACCTGAGCTCGACTATTTTTGACATTTGTCTCAGCTTTGATTCCTGATCTTGAATGGTTCTGGGGGCAGATTCAAACCTAAGTTCTAAGCCCTAGACACATTCTAACTTGACCTTTTCAACTATACAACTAGGTCAAACAGATATCCTAAATACATAGTGATCCTTGCCCAAATTAGTAATAGGGTGTTCCAACAATCTCCCCATATTTGGGTTAGGATTACTATTTACAGGACTTAGAATAAACTACAATCATCAAATGCAATCAAGCAATAAAAAAAATTAAAGCAACAAACAACATAACTGTAATCTGATAGAACCTCAGCAAGAGATTTAAGAAATGAATGAGCCATCTGCATACAAAAATCATTCCTTTTTACTTCCTTTCTTGAACAGAATTTCCCTGTTGGGATTGAGGGATTCCTTCTTTGATCTCCTATCATCTTCTGCACCTAAGGAGGTTTGAGCTTTTGCTCTGGGAACCACAGCCTCAGGATGCAGCTTCATATAATCTACAGGATCAAAGAATTTCCTTGAAGAATACCTTTCCAACTCTACTTTTCTTTGCTCGGACAGAGTGGAGATGTTTGAGGTGTCCTTGCCTTGCTCTCTTGCCTTCTTCAGCTGGTCCAAGGCAGCAAGTTCTTTCATCCTGGCAGTCCAGGAAATAGGATTATTTTCAGGATCCTCAAAAGGAATAGGAGCTTCATATCTGTTAATGGTTTCAGGAGCAGCAGCAGTTCTTAATTCAACAATTTCTCTGAGCTTATATGGGTAAGGACCTTGAGATGAGTCAAGTTGCCTTTGTCCTTCCCTTTGAGTTCTGTAGTCTCTTTGATTACCTCTATAATGTCCTCTTTTGGACTGATTGCCTCTTTGATAATGCCCTCTGGGAGGATATCTTTGAGAAGGTTGAGAAGGGCTTTGCTTTGGAGCCGAAGGTAGAGAAGCTGAGCCTCCACCTGATCCAGAATCTGGAGGAGGAGGAGGAGGCTGAAACTTAGAGGAGCCTTTCTCATACCTGTCAAATTTTCTCTTTTTCTTCATTGCCTTCAATTGATTTTTGGAGTATTGCATCCACGGCTCAGTAATTTGGCAATCATGCAATATATAGTAGGGTACATCATTTGAATCCTTGGCTTTTTCGAGAGGAACTCTTTTCAGAGCTTTGCTTCTTGCTTTTCTTTTCCTTACAATAGTACCATAAGAGTCATCAGATTCTGTTTAGAACTGATCACTTTCAGAACTTTGAGGTTGATCATACAGATCGTCGATCCTTCTGATATAATCTTCTTGATCTTTGAGCTTTTCAGAGACAGCAGGAGCAGGAGGAGAAGGTACAGCAGCAGAGCAAACAATATCAGTAGGAGCAAAAACATCAACAATCATATCATCAGCAGCAGAAATCTCAGCAGACAAAACAACAGCAGCATCATCAGCAGCAGCAGCAGCACAAACAGAACCAACATCCACAGCTTTAAGAGAATTGACATAAGATTCAATTATACTGGGATCACATATTGAAAGAGGCACAATGGCCTTAGTAAAATCTTCAGCTTTCTGAACAGGAACTGGTGCAATTTGATGGTAGATAGAATCAAAACTACTCAGCAGTGACTTGAGGTCCACTGTAAATAAAAGCATTGGAGCACCAGTATCAGCAGCAGGCAATATAGCTGGAGGAGCAGCAGCAGCTTCAATAGCTTATAAGGCATCCCCCCTGGCTTGATGCAGACGGAGCTGGATCAAGGCACCTAAATGAAGGATTGGCCTGCGGAGAAGAGAGAGCGGAGAGTCTGGAGGATAGCTCCTGAATGGACTTCTGGAGTGGAGCCAGGGAGGTCTCCAGCCGAGCCACTAGCTTGGGAGCCAGTAGTTCATATAGCCTATCGGCCAGACTAGGGAGATCCACTTGCTCAAGAGAGACTTGAGTAGAGGTGAATGAAGATGTGGCTGGGACTGAAGGAGTGGCTGCACGACTTGAAGGTGAGAAAGGAGGGATGGATGGTTGGGATATAGGGATGGTGGATATGGATGGAATAGGAATGGAGGTGGATGGTAAGAAAGAGGGTTGATCCAAAATGTCATACAACAATTGTTGGTAAGAGGAGGATGATGGAGGATCAAGAGAGGAGGAGGGAGAATCATCCATGAAGGAATCATCCAGAATGGAAGAGTCAATTGATGGATAATAGAAAAGAGGGTGGAATGATTCTGAAATGGTGACTGGAGGAGATGAAGAAGGTAATGAAGCAGTGTTAGGGTAGGAGATGACAGTCTGAATGGGAGAAGAGGAAAGCAATGAAGAGACAAGGGGAGGAGGAGAAATAGGAGCAGAGGAGGAGGCAGGCAATCCCTTAAGAGATGCTGCAGGGGAAGAGACTGATAAAGTCCTTGAGCCTGAAGCAATTGTTACAGCAGCAGCCCTGCTGGGTCTGAGGATCTGCCTGTCCCACTTGCTGAATAGGGAACAGGATAGCCTCTTTGAAGCATTTATGTGCATCCCAGTTGAAATCAGCAATTCTGGGCACCTGGAGTGCAGAAATACTCCTAAAATCCTTCCAAAATTCACAGAAGACTTGCTAATCTGCTTCTTGATTGAGTTAAAAATGATTGTTCCCCAATCCACTTTCTTCCTGTCAACAATTGCACCCATCAAGTTCAACTGATACTGCGTGATTGTATCATGCGCCGAGTGCTTTGCCAAAAGCACTTTTCCCGTAATGTCGGTGAGAAATTGAAACTCAATAGCCAAATCCTTCTTCAATAACCTGTTAGGGTTCGCGGCAGAATAACCCATTCGTTCTAACAACGAATTAACTTCCTCTCCAGACAAAGTGAAGGAATCATTTCCAGAACTGAGAGCGAACACGTCCGTCAGGAGATTTGGGGATAGCGGTACCTTCATTCCGCTGATTGTTCCGACAACAGTAGTCTCATTCTCAACTGTTGCTGAAAACATCCATTCTTTAATCTCATTTGCTACAATCTTAATTCTGGTTGACATCAACCGCACTAGCTGCTGGTCGCGGCAAAGATTCAGAATGTCCTTGAAGCGCTGATCGCTGCCGTCGAAAGAGTCCATGTCGATGTCAAATCCTGTATCAAACTTCATTTTGGAGAGAATAGCGACTGTCGCTGCCATCTATATCTGCAAGAGTTCAACAAATAAGACCAAGTGTAGAGAGTTTTGGAGGGAAGAAGAAAATTTGCAGAGAGAATGAAGGCGAAAGCGACGAACGGTCGGCCGAAAAATGATTTTATATTAGGGTTTGACACGGAAAAGGAAAAACCGTCAAACTCCGTTCGAAGTTTTTGGCTGACGGGGAAACTGAAGAGTCTTTAATGACGTTGAACTCCGTTCAACGCTACTAAATAACGTCGAGCTCAGCTCGACGGCGACTAATCAGAAGATAGATAGACGCGCTATCTGAAAGCGATGAACTCCGGTCAACGTTTTTGGACAACGTTGAACTCCGGTCGATGCTTTAGGGAAAAGCGTCGAGCTCCGTTCGACGTTTTTTGGAAAAACGTCGAGCACAGTTCAAAGACAAAATCTAGCCTACAGACACTAGAAAATATGATTTTTTAGCCTAGTTTTGGTCTGTTTTTAGCTTTTGAAATCTTGGGATTTAATTTAAACTTCCTCCATCTATCATTCCTAACTGATTCAGGAAGAAGGTATGCTTCTTTTCATCCAATGGCTTGGTGAAAATATCTCCCCTTTGCAAATCAGTTGGGATATATTGAAGTTCAATTTTATTTTTCTCTACATTATCCCTTAAAAAGTGATGCCTAATCTCTATATGTTTTGTCCTACTATGGAGGACTGGATTTTGTGCTATAGAGATAGCACTAGTATTATCACAAAAAATTTTAGACTTCTCTAAGTTGTAGCCATAGTCTATGAGCTGATTTTGTATCCACAATATTTGTGAACAGCAACTGCCTGCAGCCATATATTCAGCTTCAGCAGTTGAGATTGACACAGATGTTTGCTTCTTACAAAACCAGGAGACAAGTCTGTCACCAAGGAACTGACAAGTTCCACTAGTGCTTTTCCTGTCTACTCTGCATCCAGCATAATCAGCATCTGAAAATCCAGTTAATTCAAATCCTGAGTCTTTTGGATACCAGAGTCCTAGATTTGGACAACTTTTTACATATCTAAGAATCCTTTTAACTAGAGTTAGGTGTGACTCTCTAGGGCTTACTTGGAATCTAGCACATATGCATGTAGCAAACATTATATCTGGTCAACTAGCTGTAAGGTACAATAGAGAGCCAATCATTGCTCTATATGTTGTCTGATCAACATGTTTGCCATGCTCATCAGCATCCAATACAACATTGGTAGGCATGGGTGTTTTCATACATGATGCCTCAGACATACCAAATTTCTTAACCAATTCTTTAGCATACTTGGTTTGGGAAATAAATATGCCTTCAGCATGTTGTTTTACTTGCAATCCTAAGAAGAAGGAGAGCTCACCCATGCTACTCATTTCAAATTTGGAATGCATCAGGTTGGAAAACCTTCTGCACAAATTTGAATCAGTAGATCCAAATATGATATCATCTACATAAATTTATACTAGTAGGGTATGAGACTTATGGGTTCTAATAAAAAGAGTTTGGTCTACTCTACCCCTTATAAAATCATTTTCCAGAAGAAAGCATGCTAGGGTCTCATACCATGCTCTAGGAGCTTGCTTGAGACCATATAATGCTTTATGCAATTTGAAAACATGATCAGGATAAGTTGAAGAGATAAAACCTGGAGGTTGTCTAACATAGACTTCCTCTTTGATGTCTCCATTGAGAAAAGCACTCTTCACATCCATCTGATAGACCTTGAATCCCTTGTGAGCAGCATAAGCTAGGGATATTCTAATGGCCTCTAACCTTGCAACTGGTGCAAAGGTCTGGTCATAGTCTATTCCTTCTTGTTGAGAGTAGCCTTGAGCAACTAGCCTTGCCTTGTTTCTGACAATAACTCCTTGATCATCCAGCTTGTTTCTGAACACCCACTTTGTTCCAACAATGGAGTGATCCTTTGGCTTAGGCACTAGTTCCCAAACTTTATTTCTTTCAAATTGATGCAACTCCTCTTGCATTGTAATGATCCAGTGTAGATCTTGCTCTGCATCTTGAATGGATTGAGGCTCAACTTGAGATAGAAAACAAATGTGCATCAGGTTCTGGTTGACCTGATTTCGGGTTTGCATACCAGTTGAGATGTCTCCAATCACTTGGGAGATTGGATGATCTCTTGTTGTTACTAGATCAACAAGGGATGTTGATTGTTCTCCAACCTGTGTTGTTGTTTCCTCTTGTGGAATAATAACTGGCTCTTCAGGATGATTTTCTTCAAGAGGTTGAACTTCTTCTTCATCATCACTGCTCTCATTCTTTTGCTGAATAGGTTGAGTGGCTGTATCCTCTTCTTTAACCTGTAATCTATCCATACTTTCTGAAATAGAGTGCACCTGCAAAGTTTCTATGGTAGAAGTAGACTTCTCCTTATAACACATGTTAGTCTCATCAAAAGTAACATGAACAGATTCTTCAATTTTACAAGAAGATTTATTATATACCCTATAGGCCTTGCTGATCATGGAGTATCCCAGAAACACTCCTTCATCAGCTTTAGCTTGGAATTTTGCTAAATACTTCTTGTCATTATTATGAATATAACAAGTACATCCAAAATTTTTAAAATAATCTACTTTAGGTTTCTTCCCTTTGAGCAATTCATAGGGAGTCTTACTCTTCAGTTTATGTATTAAACTTCTATTCAACACATAGTTGGAGGTGTTCACTGCCTCAACCCAAAAGGATAGAGGTAGGTGAGCATCTGTCAACAATGTAGTAGCAGATTCAATTAGGGTTCTATTTTTCCTTTCAGCTACCCCATTTTGTTGAGGAGTTCTAGGAGCTGAGAAAGTGTGCCTGATCCCTTCACTTTGACAGAACTCTTGCATAAGAAGAGAATCAAACTCTGTCCCATGATCACTTCTGATCAGGGCAATGTGAGTGTTGAACTCAATCTGTATGCACTTGAGAAACTCTGTCAAACACTTAAAGTTATCAGACTTCTTACTCAGAAAGAATACCCAAGTGAATCTAGAGAAGTCATCTACAATCACTAAAGCATAAGATTTCCCTCCTAAGCTTTGTACTGTAATGGGTCCAAAAAGGTCCATGTGTAACAGATACAAAATCCTAGGTGAATCACTCTTATTAAGTGACTTAAAGCTATTTTTAGTTTGCTTGCCTAATTGACAAGCCCCGCAGAGTCCTTCCTTCTTGTAGGGGCCAGAAGGTAGTCCTCTAACAAGGTTGTCCTTGGAGAGCCTAGCAATGGTTCTAAGGTTTAAATGTCCTAATCTTTTATGCCATAAATCATTTGGCTTGCATACTGAATTGAATAAACAAATGTCTGTATGGGCTGAAAGAAAATTTACTAGATAGATGTTACCTTTCCTTTTACCTGTTAACACAGTTGTGTTATTTTCTGACTTGATCTTGCACAGGGATTTGTTGAAGGTCACTTTATATCCTTCATCACATAGCTGATTGATGCTTATTAGGTTGTGCTTTAGTCCTTCAACATATACCACTTTCTTGAAAGTGACTGAGCCTATCTGAACAGCACCATATCCTTTGGTTTGACCAAAATTTGAATCACCAAAAATCACTTTGGGTCCAAGTTTGGTTATGAAGGATGATATGTTCTCCCTGTTCCCTGTCATGTGCTTTGAGCACCCACTATCCAGATACCATTGTTGGTTAGATACTGGATAGGTCTTCACCTGCACATAAACATTTTATTTGTTTTTGACCCAATTTACCTTGGGCCTAGGTTGATAGCCTTTAAAATCTGAAATGTAAGACATCCCAGGTTGACTCTTATAACCCTCAGGATGATATCTCCTAGGAGGTACTATCCATTCAGTATAAGGGTTGAAACATTGGGATGCAGGACTTCTAGGATTTAATTTAGATTTGCTTCTGAATGCATGTTCACGGCTCTGAGCTCCGTTCGGAGATCGTCGAGCTGAGGTCGACGTTCCTAGGTAGGATCGTCGAGCTCTGTTCGAAGATCGCCAGTGCTGAACTTCAGAGTCCAGAAAGCGTTGAGCTGAGTTCGACGTTTCAGCCTTATGTCGTCGAGCTCTGTTCGAAGCTCGTCGACCTCTGCTCGACGCTTTCTGCTGAACCATGATTTTCTTTGGCAGATCAGCATTCTTCCTAGCTACCACTACTACTCCCTTCCCTTTGTTAGAGACAAATTTGATTGGAGTTGTTAATATTGTAGGTTGGATGGATGAAGCACCCAAGCCCAGTGTACTATTATGTCTAGAGTTTACTGTGCTTGTGATGTCCATCAGTCTGATACTTCTCCCATTGAGGGATTCTTCAAACTTTTTGGCTCTTGACAGTTCACTTTTTAGTGAAGCTATCTCCTCCCTACAGCATTCCAACTCCTCAGAGAGTTTGAGGTTATTTGAGTTTAGGACACTGTATTCAGATAATTGATTTCTGAGAGAGATTATCTCTTTCTCAGATTTTAGTAAATCTAAACACAATGTCTTAAATTCAATTTTAAAGTCCTCAGAATTGAAATCAAAAGAATTAATTATCTGGTCCTCTTGGGCTCCAGTTTCAGCTTCAGCTTCTGAATCAGATTCTGGTTCTGCATCTGAGTTTTGCTGAGAGGCATTGATAGCCATCATGCAGAATTCCTTTTCATCAGCATCATCCTCATCATCACTGGAGCTGGATGTAGTTTCAGAATCATCTTCAGTTTCACTCCATGTCTCAGCAACAAATCCTTTCCTTGTATTCTTGTTCTTGCTGGAGGAGGCTTTGTCTGAGCTGTTCTTCTTGTAATCTTTCTCTTTTCTTCTTTCTCTTCTATCCTTTTTGTCCTTGTTCTTATTTTCTGGACAATCAGACATAATGTGGCCTGGTTTCCTGCAGCCAAAGCAAATAATTTCTTTGTTGTTATTTGTCTTATCATACCTTGGCTTATCATGTCCTTTGTATGGCCTTTTTCTGAAGTCTTTCCTGGCCAGTTTGTAGAATCTTTTGGCCAATAGACTGACCAATTCCTCATTGCCTGTGAGCTTTTCTTCAGGCAGGTCCTCAATAGCTTTGAAAGCTATTGACTTCTCTTTCTTTATGGCTGGTGAGGCAGCCTTCTGTTCTTCTTCTCTGTTTCTGATGAGCAGCTCATAAGATTTGAGCTTGCCTAGGAGAGCTTCAGTAGTAATTTCACTTAGACTTCTGCCATCTTTAATTGGCCAGATTCTTGAATCCCAAGTGCTGGGGAAGCATATTAGGATTTTATCATTCAGCTCAGTCAATGAGATTTCTTTATCCAAAGTCTTCAGCTCATTGACAATCAGACTCAATCTATTGTACATATCTGCTACTGACTCAGTCTCTCCTTTCTTAAAGTTCTTATATTGGGTTATGAGGTGAGATCTTCTGTCTTTTCTTTCGTCAGCAGATCCTGAGACAATATCTGAAAGTTTGTCCCAAATTTCTTTAGCTGAATTGTATTCAGCTACCTTCTGAAAAATCTCATCAGACATTGTCTGGGCTAAGATGTTCATAGCCTTGGCATCTGCAGTCTTCCACTTCTTTATATCTGCATCTGTTCCAGAAGGAGGTGGAACAACATTTGTACTTGAGCTTGCTGGTGGACTTGGACAAACTGTCAAAATAGAATTGAAAATATCTTCGTCAATAGAATTCATGTATAATTTAATCCTTGCCTTCCAGAGTGCAAACTTTGAAAGATTGCTGGTCTAGTGCTAGCATAGTCTTTATTCTGTGCTATGGTTTTATATAAAAATAAATATAATACAACTAATAACAAGCCTCTATAGAAGGTTGATCTTTTTCAGAGATCTTTTGGTTAAGGTGTTAGCCTGTACAACTAATCTAGTGAAGATTTAGTTGTTGGACAACCAACCTCCTCTGATACAAATTGAAAGTGCGGAAGAGAGATCTACCTTCACTCTAGGGGGGGGGGGTGAATAGAGTATTTTAAAATAATTTTCAGTTTGAAAGAAATAAGGCAGATTAATAATTTATATTTAAGTGTATATGTGCTTGCTATGAAACAAAGATAAAATAAAAACTAAAGAAACACATAGCACAAAGCAAAGATAAACACACAGCAAACCAGACGACACAAGGAGCTATAGTGGTTTCCCAATAACTTGGGTACGTCCACTCTTCTACCACCCTTGGTAGGAATCCACTCAGTAAGAGTTGATCAGGTGTCCTGACACCAAAGAGCTTTTGATAAGGTGCTCAAAAACAAAAACTAGATTTTTTGATCAGGTGTCTTGCCACCACTGAGTTTTGACAAGGCTCTCAGAACCACACTCAAAACTTTTGAAGGGAGTCTTGATAACCCTTTTACAGCAGGAAAGTAAAAAGTAAAGAGGTTGATGTTGTCTTCTCTGTTCTCAAATCAAATGAGAGAAGCACTAGTGGATATGATGAAAATGTCAAAGCTCCCCCTGAGATTAGCAGTAGGTTCAGGAGTAGAGGGTTTGCACAGGGTGATAGGTCTTCAATGAGACTTCTCCAGCAAATGATGATTTCAGCAAGGCTGAAATATGAGTTGTCTGGAGACTTGAATGATGAAGCCTTTTAGCACTTGAAGCAGATCTTTTAGTCATAGAAGATGAAAACTTGATTAGAAAATTTTTGTTATTCTTCTTCTGTAATGCAATTCTTGTGTCTCTTGGTGTTGGTGTTGAATGATCTGTCTTCTTGAGTCTCTCTTTTCTTCAGCTCTGAAATCTCCAAGAGAACTGAGAGAACAATAATGAATTCTTGACTTGAATGGCCGAATAAATAGTCTTGAATGATTTCCAAAAACATCATTTGTCTCTAGGGAAAGTCCATTAGCAATATTCCATTTTTACCTTCCTTGACATTTGCATCAGATAGCTTGAAACGGCTAGGAAATTTTTTGCCATTAATGCAGCAATTAACTCTGAAAGAATTTGAAATAATTCCATAACTGATATTGACTTGATAGCAGAAAACGTCGACCTCATCAAGAAATAGTCGATCGGAGATCAACTATGGTCGACCAGAGCTCAGAGTTAATGAAATTGAACTGGAACAGAAATAGTCGATCTGAGCTCGGAGAAAATGGAGATAAGCAACAGACAGAAAGCGTCGACCTAATTTGGACATAAATCGTCGACCTTATCTTCAACAGAAAATGTCGATCTGAACTCAGGGAAAAAGCGTCGACCTGAGCTCACCAGAAAACATCGACCTGGCTAAGGCAGAAATCGTCGACCTTCTCTTAGACAGAAATAGTCGACCTTGAGCTTGACGACAAAGCGTCGATCTAAGCTTGACGACAAAGTGTCGATCTAAGCTTGACGACAAAGTGTCGATCTAAGCTCAGCAACAGAGCGTCGATCTAAGCTTGACGACAAAGCGTCGATCTAAGCTTGACGACAAAGCGTCGATCTAAGCTCAGCAACAGAGCGTTGATCTAAGCTCAGCAACAGAGCGTCGAACTAAGCTCGACGACAAAGAAATAGCTGAAGGCCGGGCGCTGATCCAAGCTCGACGATCGTCGGACTGGACCTCGACGATAGTCGACCTGAGCTCGACTATTTTTGACATTTGTCTCAGCTTTGATTCCTGATCTTGAATGGTCCTGGGGGCAGCTTCAAACCTAAGTTCTAAGCCCTAGACACATTCTAACTTGACCTTTTCAACTATACAACTAGGTCAAACAGATATCCTAAATACATAGTGATCCTTGCCCAAATTAGTAATAGGGTGTTCCAACATACTGCGTTGAGGAGACCCTGCAAGAATGTTGCGGGAAAGCGGGAAGGCGGCTAGCGAGGGCATTGCCGTAGGGACTTTAGGAAATCTAAGAGAGAGGTCAATCCAGGTTAACATTATCCCCACACATTTTCAAATTCCGAGGAATTTCGAAAATGTAAAAGCTAACCGCTTGACCGTGAACACAATAAATGCTCCCGAAGCTATAAATATCTCTGACGCAGAAGTTGTCTTCACAAAACAGCTTTCAAGACGAGTCGCTTCTCCCCTACAACGGTTAACATTTTGTTATCCGGAATGTCTGCAAGGAAAAGTGTCTTGGCAAAGATGGGCGACCAGGGCTTTGCCTCCAAGAAGTCTCCACAAAAAGAAACCACTAGCCGCGAAGTCGGTGAGAAGTCCCCAAAAATGAAAACAGTCACGGTAGTCTCGTTTAAGCCGCGCCGGTTAAGTGAAGAACTGTTGGTGAAACTGGAGGCAAGGTCCACAGAGTCTGGACAATCCTCGAGCGCGGCTACCGAGAAGGTTGTCGAACGAAATCTAGAGCAACCTGCCGAGAAGGTTGCGTAAAAATCTGATGAAAAGCTGCCTGAGAACTTGGCGGGTAGCAAGATTCTGGAAATCGCCCCGACCATAACTCCTCAGTCATTAACAACCCCGTATGTGGACAACACATCGACGCCATCCAACAAAGCTGACGGTAAGGTGTACTTTGCTATTTAAGTCAAGCGAGAAGCCGGAGGAATTGCTGACACCATCGGCAAGGCAAAGAAGGCGACTAAGAATGTTGCCGATAAGCTGAGGGAAAACATGGAGGTGGTGATGGCCGCAATCATGGAAAAGAAGAGGAAACTGGGGCCGGCTTTGACTGCTAAGGAGAGGATAGAGGAGACTCTCTGAAAAAAGAAATGAGAGAACAAAAGATCCTCGACTCTCAAGGTGGTGACTAGCCAAGCTGAGGTAACCGCGCGGTCTGAGGAGGTAATCACGTTGACTTAGCTTGAACGCTTCCTTGAAGCAGAGGATGGCTCTACGGTTAGCGCGAATATTCCCATTGACTGCAGTTTCTTGCAGGAGATCAAAGAGTTAGTTAACCGCCAGCAAGATAACGGGAATGACTCCGACCTGGAAGTCTTGTCGGTGAAAGCTGGAGAAGACCCCCAAACACCTTCTGAAGGAGACGAGAAGGTGAAGCTGTGAGAAAAACTGTTCGCCGAGAAGAAGTTACTGGCTGCTGGAGAATCTAGTGGTCACCCGGTTAGCTCGGAAGAGCAAGCTGAAGTTGATCGCCGAAAGTCCGCCGAGCTTCTGCGGACAGGTAAGCTCAAACCTGCCCCGAAGGCCCTAAAAATTCCTTCGCCTTACCAAGAACCACTGCAGATAAATAGATCTATCCATATAATAACAGAGATTGATGACATCCTCTTGTCGTGTGAAGAGGATTGATCTTGAGAGGTTGCGGCAACTTGTATTACCTAGCCGCCTAGTCGTTGCTGCGACTAGATACAATGAGAAACTGAGCTATGGTGCCTTATCTCAAAGCATTATTACTTTGTTGCCTTTGTCGCCCGATAAACTTTGTTCTGACCGCTTGTTTGCTTTGTATTGTAGATTTTGGAGAAGACTCTGCGGCTGTCCTGGACGAGTCCACACGGTGAATTTGGGACGACGAGGGTTGGGGAACCTTCTCCTAGTTGTTTGTGGACTTCGAGCATTTAAAGGTGAAACTCGCGGTCGAGGATGAATCACAGAAGGCTTTTGAGGAAGCTTTTGAGAGGCGGATAAAGGAGATATTCGCGAAGCTGGAGGCTAGCCGACGGATAGAGAGAATACTGTCCGCAGAGCTGGATGCTAGCAGGGAGAGAGAAAGGGCTGCTTGAGATCAAATTGCGACCCAGGGGCGGCGACTTCAAAAATCTGAGGAGGATGTCGCCCACTACAAAAAAGATATCATGATGCAATGGGAAGGGAGAAGAGCCGGCAACCCGATTTCACGGGTTTGGAGAAACCGCGACAATCAGATGTTGGCTCTGCTTGGGGAGAGACTTCTGCCCCGGTGACCAGACAAGTAGACGGGAGAGAAGAGTTGTCCTTCTGGAATAAATCATGAAATTTTCCCTGCTTCAGCATTCTTTCCACTAATTGGCGAAGAGCCCGACAATTTTCAGTTGAGTGCCCTTTCTCCTTGTGGTATTCGCAGTACAGATCATCTTTGGATCTTGGGTTTGTGGGCTGGTAAGGTCGTTTGTAACTGGACTTGACTTTCATGACCTGAATTACTTCTTGCATAACCCTATCAATGTCGGATTCTTGAAAGTCACCATCCTCCTGTTGATAAATTGGAGCTGCTTGTGTAGCTGGAGTTGGGTGTGCAGGAGGAATTGGCAGTTGCGATCTTTGACTTTGGAATTGATCCTGGCTTGGGAAAAGATGCCGGCGACGATGAAAGTTTCTTTCCTTTCTTGCTTGAGGTTGGAAATACTTCCAAGGATACCTTGGAGGTTGTATATGGGCAGAAGAAGAGGAATTTTTCTGTACTATGAGCCTAGAGACATAATTGGGGTTGCTCTTTTCACCCTGAATGTACATGTTGGCTAAGCTGATCATCTCTTGGTATGTTCCTGACATTCAGATGTTGGCTTCGAATTTGAGCGGCCCTTCTCTTAAACCATTTATCAGGGCGACTCTATATAATTCTGGATCAATGTTCTGAATCTCTAAGATCTCCCTTTGGAAACCATCAACATAATGAGCCCATGTCTCATTTTCTCGCTGCTTGATCTCAAATAGGGCTTCTTTCTTCGCAAATCAGCAAAAGAAGAGATGGAATGAGGGTGTAGTTTGTAGAACCACTCCCTTGCATGTCCATCAAAATGTGTTACAAGGAGTTTGCATTTTGTAGCATCAGTAAGAGTCTTGAGCACGACGGCTGACTAGAAAGCTTGCAGATGCGTTATTGGGTCAGATTCTTCAGTATAGACTGGTAGCCGAGGCTCTCTGAAGTCAGCTGGTGTTGGCTCTTGTCAAACATATTCCACAAATGACAATGACTCTTCTAGTTCCCCTAGAGCATAAGGAAAAGGAAAACATGGAGCATGAGTTGTAGCTGCGAAAGAAGTTGGAGGGTAAAAAGGAAAAGTTGCCCCTGAAGGTGCAAATGCTGGAGGAGTTGGGGGGTAAGGATGACTTCCCTGAAAATTTAGAACTATGGCTGTACCTTCCCGGGCAGCTTCTTAGAAGAAGTTATGACGAGCGGCAAACTCATCATCTTGAGACCATAGAGGGGTTGCGGCCTGTATTGGCGGATAGGTTGCCGGAAAGGTCGACGGATAAGCAGGTGGGTAGACTTGTGGCTCAGCTAGCGGATAAGCTGGAGGATAAGTCTGCGGAATCTCTACTACTAGTGCAGAGTTGACCGAAGTAACTAACACTGGAGCGGGTTGCACTACTAATCACTGCGTGATTGCGGCTAGGGCTTGGTTGATCTCCTAGAATTGCTGGGCGGTCTCCCTTCGAGCTTGGTCGGTCTCCCAACACGATTGCTCCAGAGCTTACCAAAGAGTATTCTCACTAGGAATCGAAGGGACGAGATTCTGAGCAGTTTGGCAGTCTAACATTGTCTAACCGTAGAATTTCGCCGACTATTCAAAATATGAAGGTCGCGTGTTAAATGTTGATGCACAAAATGTGCCCCCCTGAGTTCTTTGAATAGAAAGGAGGGTGGAGGAAACTGTCAAGTAGTCGGTTACTATCGGTTAGGATGAACGGTCAGGACCGAGAGGGTAGGGAGATGGATAATGAGAAAGAGAGGCCGCTAGCAGTGACAGCACCAGAGTTTGCCCGTCATGGCTAAATGCCACTCCTGCGACAGACTTTACTTTGATTAATAAAAGAAGCGGTTACAACAGTTAGAAATGAGAAACCAAGCAAACAGGTATCCGCTTGAGGAAGAATTCGAGTCCATTGCCACAGGCGGCTAGCTTTGGTATCCGAACTCCTCCTCTTTTGGGGGTACTGTTCATGCATATTTATAAGCTCGGGGCCTGCCCAAACGGGCAGGGCTAAAAATACCAGCTGCCCGGGTACAGGAGAAGCGGGCAACAGTGACTAGAAACAGAGAGGACAGAAAGAAAAGAAACTACCTAATCGCACGACTAGGCGATCATAGATATAACCGGTCGGCTCCTTCTCGGCATTTGCTGCATTGAGGAGACCCTGCAAGAATGTTGTGGGAAAGCGGGAAGGCGGCTAGCGAGGGCCTTGCCGCTGGGACTTGAGAAAATCCAGGAGAGCGGTCAATCCGGGTTAACAATTTCCACCGTCAAATTCATTCTGAACTTCGTGAGAAAAATTTGTGAGAGAGGTGTGTAGAGAGAGAGAGAGGTAGACTTAGGAAAATGAGAGAGAAAGAGTGAGATGGAGGAGGGAGCTCGGCTTTGAGGAGGGAAGTTTCAACCATGGGAGAGGTGGTCAGAGCTTTGAGAAAAGCAGATCTGGAGTTAGAAGTTTCGTCCATTATGAGGAAAACGAAGGGCAGGACGAATATCATGCAAAAAATATACTCCTATGACACGTGACTGCGATCTAGAGTCGTGAAAAAATATCACGACTCCAAATCGCAGAAAATCCATTGTTTTTGGGACGGTGACGACTCAAGTTGCGCTCCCAAAAATTTCTGTTTGGTGCGACATTTTCAAAAACAATGACACCCCACTGTCAAAACATCGTACCAAACAGAGCTTAAGGTGTGATGAATAGTAGCGGTTCACAAAATAAATCGAGGGGAATGGAATGGTAAGTGGATTCACGGGACAAAAATAATAATAAAGGAAACCTGAAAATAATCTCAAGGCTTCGCACCCCGAGCTCGCGGCGTCACACCATGAAAATTTTTGGATCAGGATTTTCTCAACAAAACTCGGCAATGATCAAAAATCTGATCATCTGCCCCTATTTATTGTTAGGTACATTGACCACAATGTCTCAGATTTGAAAAAGGCGCACAAGTCAATAATATATAAAAATTTGTATTTGATATATGTCTAAGTTTACATGTACAGGATATTGATAATTAAGTGATTAGATAGACTGAGAGTATTAGAAGTTTTGATGGAAAGAAGTCAGCATGGTCAAGGAAGACAAGAAATTGACTACGTACAAAAGCGTTGAGTAACTACACATCACTCAATGCCAAAGGACAAAAAGCGTTGTGTTGTTGGGTTTTGCTAATCGTCATAACAGTTATGCACAACGAAATAAGGAAACAAGGAAAACCCAAAAGTAAGTTGTGGATCTTGCGATGACCATTAATCAAGAAGTAATGTTTCAATAAATAAATTTATACCTTCACGGGATTGAGTCAATACTAAACCCAGGTGCTCTGATTGATTCCAACGAACGGTAACGACCGGAGTTCCGAGCGTAGAATAATGTTCACGCCTCTATGACTATCCACACGAGCACAGAGAAACCTAGACTCTTGTCGCACAAAATATAGGTCGGAAAGAGGCTTGCCCTCAACGTCTCCACGGAGTACTAGATCCGATCAAGGATAGGCGGCAATGACGAAGACGACGCCTAGGAAACTCTTTCCTACAGCGGTTAGGGACGACGCACAGTCGGCGGCGACAAGCGGCAGTCGGCAGAAGGGCAGCGACGCTCGCAGATGAGAAATAGTTCTGTTACGAGGAGATCGTCGCTGTCAGCTTCACGATTTAGGTCGTGAATGAACAGTCGCTTTTCGTTTCAATAGTAAAATCATATTTATACCCTGAATCGAACCGGCCAATGCCAGCAAAGAACGACTGAACCAAACTTAGAAGAAATAAACCGTCGAGACAGAATTCGGTAAGTATCAGGTCGATACACGACTAATCGGCGAATGGTTACGACGAAACACAATGAATCAAAGAGTAGTTGCGATGATACACGATGAATCGTCGAGTATTACTTCAATACTCGACGAATCATTGAATGATCATGAAAATACTCAACGAATCCAACCCATTCATCAAAACCCCTTCCCTTACTCGACGAATTTCCCTTAGCTTCTTCTGACTACATATCGGTCGACCCATATTCACAATACAGGTCTCGGAATGAAATTACACCATGTCACGAACGACATAGGCTTGGTCCTTCACCCATATCCCATATGAGCAAGGCCAACACAAACCTGTCCAACTTCTCAAAAACTCTTATGTGCGACCCCATAGGCTCATTCTACGTTGGCATTGAGGCTACATGCTTGATCACTTCCAGATCACCATACTAGCACCAACATATGTAACACCCCCATCTGACACATAACAAATAACAGAAGGTCCGGCCGGGGCCCGATGCTATATACTACGGTTAGTTTGTGGAGTTACTTATTGAAACCATAATTCATAAACATTTAACCTAACTCAGAGTGCATTCAAACGGAAGTTTATTTAATGCTTTTAAAACCCAACCAATTGAATGTCCACACAACTAAGTAGGAATGAAAGTACGAAACACAAATGTCATGGCCTAAAGGCCTTACAAGATTCATCTAAGATAACGATGTATTATATACATCGACACGCAGGCCGGCCATTGATGACTAGTTTTAGTCATCCTTTTTTGGGGTAATTGAGTAGTCAAAAGTCCTAAGTTTTGTTATAATTATGTGTTTTTGTATGCTTGTTATGATATTCTTTATAATATAAAATTTTATGTTATGTTTTGTTGTTATTTTATATTTTATGTTTAGTTTTATTATTATCTTTGTTATAGTTTATATGTTATGTTTAATTTAATGTTCTATGTTTAATTTTATGTTATATGTTTAACTTGTGTTTTATTTTAATAATTATATAATGTTATGTTATGTTATGTTTTATTATATTATATATTATGTTATTTATATGTTTTATTTTTTATTTATATTATGTCTTTTGTTTTATGTATTTTCATTTGTGTTATATATAATCATTATCTAATGTTTTGTCTTGTCATTTGTAAGTTCAAGCCCAACTTGGAGCAGCCATCAAGCCCAAGCCGAGCCCACCTACAAGCCCTACAAGCAGTCCAAGACAAGCCCACATGCTACCCGAGCCCCTACATCAAAGCCCATTCATGGCCGGCCACATATATTTCATGCATGCACCTTGCCACCTTCTTCTCTCTCTCCATATTTAATATATTTCATTCATGCACCTCCACATTCATGCATCCTCCCTTACATGGCCGAACCCCCCTCTACTTCTCCTCCACATTCATTCTCTCTCCCTTCTACACACTTTCATTCATCCCCCCTCTCTTTATTTTATATTTTCCATTTCCATTTCATTTATATAATACAATGCATGTAGCTATCATCTCTCTCCTCTATTAAATACATGCATGAACCTCCTCCCATTGATGTGGCCGGCCACCCCTATGTCTCCCTCATCTAGAACATTCCTCCCTCTCCTATAAAAGGAACCCCTTCCCCTCTTGTTGATGTTAAGTAGTTTTAGTCTAAAGTAGTTTTGAGTGAAGATTTTGTAGAGAGTTAGAAAGCAAGCTTCCATTTCAAGTATTTATTTTCTTGTTGTTTTATTTCATTTCTCCAAGCAATAATGTAGTAATTTTTGTTATTTTATGTACTCTCATTTCTAGTTTAATGATAATGCAATTTTCCTTTCTTTTGTTTTCTTTCTTTATCATGCTTAGCTAGTTCTTTTTGTGCCCGATCGCGATGATCTTTGCAATGAAATAACATATCTTTATTTTTATGTTTGCATTTGTTTCTTTCTATTTTTGATCCTTCCTTGACTTATTTTGTGTCGACTCCGTATTCCGGTATACGGTAGTAGGCATCCGATCTCAATTCATAGAAGTCGAGAGACTCATTGATTTGAAAGATCACTCAAGGAAGGAAGGAGTTGAACGCACCCTAGAGATAGGATGACGTAAATCCTCCGGATTGGAGTCAAATCCAATAGTGCGGGTCACCTCGATAATACGACTTTAGGCCATTTTGACTTGTAAAGAGATTTTGGTCAAAATGTCTACAATTTAGGGGAATTTGAAGGATCAAGCACATACCCAACTGCACCAAAAGCCCGGACTGTTGGAGAGGGAGCTACTTAATTTCTTAAATAAGTAGCAAAGCGCCACGGGTCAAGTGAAGGAACGCCGGACCCAACAATCCCCCCCCGGCGTCCAACACAACCCGTCGGCTCAGAGGTGGGGTTACCACATGGCCCACACGGCTTAGAGGTGGGGTTACCACATGTCCACGGTTGCCTGACCCGCCGGACCCACACAGGTAGAAGGGAAAAATCAGGATTTAATAGCGCCCCCGGTCTTGAACCCATGACCTCCTCTGATACCAATTGAAGGATCAAGCACATACCCAACTACACCAAAAGCCCGGACTGTTGGAGAGGGAGCTACTTAATTTCTTAAATAAGTAGCAAAGCGCCACGGGTCAAGTGAAGGAACGCTGGACCCAACAGAATTAATGCTCTAGCGAGATTATTTCCTAATATCGGATCCGTCACGGTCTTAATAGAATTACAAATGCTAAACTAATTTCTTTCGTTATTTTATTTCAAGGTGAATCGTCGATCGAGCACTTTTCTCGTAATAGTTTATTTTCTCTTTTTAACTTAGTTTATTTTCATTCTCAAAACTCATTAATCGTTCGGTAGAATAATAGAGTCGTTGTGAGTAATAGTACTTGCCTGCCCCGAGTTTTTATACGACCTTGATATTTTTCATATCCTATGCTATATTTCGATAGGTACACTTGCCTTAATCGAGTATAGATTGGAGAATACGATTTTCTCTATCAAGTTTTTGGCGCCGTTGCCGGGGATCTTCTTTTGGCAATATTAAGAAAGCTTCGAGTTTATTACTTCTACTAAAATTTAAAAATTCAAAATTTTATTATTATTATTATTATATAATCCACCCACCTCATCTTATTTCTACCCAACCTAAAATCTCTCGAAAAGGGTAAGGGGCTTTAAGCGCCACCATTTTACCTAGTACCTTGCGAACCCTTCACCGGGTAGCCCTTGGGAAGTTCGAGAGCCAATCCACTAAAAAAAAAAATCTTTTTTCAAAATATATATATCTAAAAAAAAACAAATCAAATTTTTTTTTTGTTTTTCTTTTTCTTTTTGATAACAGTTTTTTTTATGAAATCGTCATATTTTTGCGCTTTTTGCGGGTCGCCCGACCATTTTTATTCTGAATGTCTTTCGGGAACCCCTCCCTCTTTTGATTTTAATTTTTCTGGAGAAGGTCAAAGTGGCCAATTTGACCCGTACTCTTATTTTTATCCATCTTGGGAGATGGGGAACCCGTCTTATTTTTCGTATGATTTTACCCCGCAAAGCGCCGCGCCTCTAAATTTTTATTTTAATTCTATCGATAATGGGTATCTTGAATTGCAAACTTCTATTAATAATATTAGTTCGCATTTCAAGACCATTATGGATTGTCTTTCTCGTGAGGCCGCATCTTTTTCTTCGTCTTCTTCTTCGTCGCCTCCTATTTCTTCATGTAATGAGTCACCGGATATCCCGGCTTGTCTTTTTCCTCTCGAGGAGGATAACTATTCGGATATCCCGGATTGTTTCCTTCCTCCTTTGGAAGATGCCTCTATGGATATTCCGGTGTGCTTCTTACCCGTTGAGGATGACGAGACGTCTCTTATTTCTCCATCTGAAGACGGTGATTCCATTACGCTTTCAAATTCAACTATTCCTAATTTTTCTCTTTTTAGCGAATCTTCTTTTTCTTCTTCTTTTATTTTAGATAACTCTTCTTTAGTTCTTTCTTCCCCTTCCTCTTCGGAAATTTCACAAGACTCTTCTTCTTCTTGTGAAATTTCCGATGATGAAATTTCTTCTTCTATTTTTTTATTCCTCTTTCTATTTCTTCTTCTTTTTATTCTTCCTCTTTTGACGACCCATTCTTTCCCCTCTTACATACAGCGGAGTTCTTCTATAACTCCGTCCGTTCATTCTTGGGCATCATTCCCTTGAAGATCCCACCGCATGTCGGTGCGATTCTTCAATTCTTCTTTTTTCTAGTTTACTCTCCTAAGCGCATACTTAGGGAGTTACCTCTTCACTTTAGTTTTTATTTTCCCTTTAGCTAACAAATAACGTCGGGCTCAACCGACGTTAAACAGAGAGCGCTCTTGGGAGGCACCCCTTGCTTATCCTTTTTGTTTCTTTCTTTTTGTTTATTTTGTTTTGCAGGAATAAAACCCCCAACGGTTCGTTTGGCTCCATCATTTCATCTCTTCCTTAGGCCCGAGCCGGTGTCCAGCTCAAGCATGGGGGAGCGACATCTGTATTCGGCCTCACGACTCCGGGGAAGTCGTTTTCTTTTTTTTTTCTTTACTTTATTGTATCCCCCTCCCCTTTCTTCTTCCTTTTCTTTCTTATTTTTATTTTTCATTGAGGGCAATGAAAAGTTTAAGCATGGGGAAGGGTTTTGTTGTTTTCTTTTTTCTTTCTTTTCAAAAAAAAAACAAATGTTTAGTATAGTTTTTTTTAAGTTTTTTTTAATACTGCTTCTTTTAGCCTTATCAAAAATCCAAAAAAATTAGAAAATCAAAAAATCCAAAAAAAGATCATATTTAAAAAACCCCAAAAAATGAAAAATGTCAAAAAATCAAAAAAAATATAATAAACCTCATGCTTAGATTTTTGTTAATTTCAGAAATTTAGTTTGAGTTAGTTTATAAGCATTTTTTGCTAATCTTTATTTCATCATATTTAGTTAAATTTAACTTTTAGTGATTTTATTTTGAGAATCATCTTATGGTTTAATTTGCTTAGAGTAATTTATTTAGCACTTTTTCTCTTTTATTTTAAATAGTTTCAATTTTGTAGTAAATTGGCTAAACAATTTTGGATTTTAATTATTCTTACTTCATGCTTTTAGATTCTTAGGAAATCTCAATCTACTAGTAGTTGCTCTCTAGTGTTTTAGTTTATTTTCTAAAATTTTGTTTAAACCCATCATTTTTTTCTTTTATTGTTAGATCATATGTCATGGGAATAAGAGGATAAAATTCATTATTCCTTGGTAAACATATGCAACTCAAAATAAAATGAAGAGAGGAATTAAAAGTTCATATATGTCGTGGGAAGTGATAGGATGTTAGTCTATCATTTTCTGGTATTACATATATATTATTTAAAACAACAAAATTGTGTGGGGTGTGAAAAAAAATGATGATCACCTCCAATCAAAGACCTCTTCATGTTAATTTCCTCCCTAAAACCCCCTTAGCCAATATCATTTTCTTAGTCTTTAAATTAAAATATGTGGAGAGCATAAGTAGTAGGTTGTCTTCTTCCTTAAGTTTCTTTTAAGTCATGGTTTTTATAATCCCAATCTAACTTTGTTTGCACTTTACTCCATTTTGAATGCTAGTTAATTTATTAGAAATTTTTTGGCTAAATTCTTCTCTCTTGTCACTTTAATTTCATAATTTAGGACTTGATTCTTAAATCCCTAAACTTTATTTTTGGCTAGATGTTGGTGTTAATAAATTTTTAGTTTATTTGAAAATTATATAATGTCTTATAAATATTTCTCTTTCTTTTGCTCTGGAATAGCAAAGGTCTAAGCATGGGGGAGTTTGATGACTAGTTTTAGTCATCCTTTTTTGGGGTAATTGAGTAGTCAAAAGTCCTAAGTTTTGTTATAATTATGTGTTTTTGTATGCTTGTTATGATATTCTTTATAATATAAAATTTTATGTTATGTTTGTTGTTATTTTATATTTTATGTTTAGTTTTATTATTATCTTTGTTATAGTTTATATGTTATGTTTAATTTAATGTTCTATGTTTAATTTTATGTTATATGTTTAACTTGTGTTTTATTTTAATAATTATATAATGTTATGTTATGTTTTATTATATTATGTATTATGTTATTTATATGTTTTATGTTTTATTTATATTATGTCTTTTGTTTTATGTATTTTCATTTGTGTTATATATAATCATTATCTAATGTTTTGTCTTGTCATTTGTAGGTTCAATCCCAACTTGGAGCAGCCATCAAGCCCAAGCCGAGCCCACCTACAAGCCCTACAAGCAGTCCAAGACAAGCCCACATGCTACCCGAGCCCCTACATCAAAGCCCATTCATGGCCGGCCACATATATTTCATGCATGCACCTTGCCACCTTCTTCTCTCTCTCTCTATATTTAATATATTTCATTCATGCACCTCCACATTCATGCATCCTCCCTTACATGGCCGAACCCCCCTCTACTTCTCCTCCACATTCATTCTCTCTCCCTTCTACACACTTCCATTCATCCCCCTCTCTTTATTTTATATTTTCCATTTCATTTTCATTTATATAATACAATGCATGTAGCTATCATCTCTCTCCTCTATTAAATACATGCATGAACCTCCTCCCATTGATGTGGACGGCCACCCCTATGTCTCCCTCATCTAGAACATTCCTCCCTCTCCTATAAAAGGAACCCCTTCCCCTCTTGTTGATGTTAAGTAGTTTTAGTCTAAAGTAGTTTTGAGTGAAGATTTTGTAGAGAGTTAGAAAGCAAGCTTCCATTTCAAGTATTTATTTTCTTGTTGTTTTATTTCATTTCTCCAAGCAATAGTGTAGTAATTTTTGTTATTTTATGTACTCTCATTTCTAGTTTAATGATAATGCAATTTTCCTTTCTTTTGTTTTCTTTCTTTATCATGCTTAGCTAGTTCTTTTTGTGCCCGATCGCGATGATCTTTGCAATGAAATAACATATCTTTATTTTTATGTTTGCATTTGTTTCTTTCTATTTTTGATCCTTCCTTGACTTATTTTGTGTCGACTCCGTATTCCGGTATACGGTAGTAGGCATCCGATCTCAATTCATAGAAGTCGAGAGACTCATTGATTTGAAAGATCACTCAAGGAAGGAAGGAGTTGAACGCACCCTAGAGATTGGATGACGTAAATCCTCCGGATTGGAGTCAAATCCAATAGTGCGGGTCACCTCGATAATGCGACTTTAGGCCATTTTGACTTGTAAAGAGATTTCGGTCAAAACGTCTACAAGTTAGGGGAATTAATGCTCTAGCGAGATTATTTCCTAATATCGGATCCGTCACGGTATTAATAGAATTACAAATGCTAAACTAATTTCTTTCGTTATTTTATTTCAAGGTGAATCGTCGATCGAGCACTTTTCTCGTAATAGTTTATTTTCTCTTTTTAACTCAGTTTATTTTCATTCTCAAAACTCATTAATCGTTCGGTAGAATAATAGAGTCGTTGTGAGTAATAGTACTTGCCTGCCCCGAGTTTTTATACGACCTTGATATTTTTCATATCCTATGCTATATTTCGATAGGTACACTTGCCTTAATCGAGTATAGATTGGAGAATACGATTTTCTCTATCAACCATACATGAATCTATAATTAAAAATGGGCAATTCGCTTTGGCCTTCAAGGGCCAGCTTAGCAATCCTAGGCTCCAGCTCGCTATATCTCGCTTGTCTTAGCTGCACCTGCACGAAACATACCACCACAATAATGACAAACATAGCAACGGTCAGCATTAGCTAACCAAATTATAATAACCCCACCCCTCACTCGGGGTGGGGGTGCTCCTTCCCTACAGGTATTAGCATATTCAAATATTGGCAATCAGAGCGTGAAAAATAAGCACCAATCTCCACAGACGTTGAAACGATCTTCCAACGCCCCGTGCTCTCAGGGTACTTTCTCTATGCACATGAACTCAAAGGGTCACACCTCCGTTCTCTGGGACGGTCAACAACGTTTGAGCATTCTAGTCTTTCAGGGTCGAAGCAAAAGACAATTCCCCATTGGCTACGATAAAGTCATGGTGATCCCAAATACACACTTTGACTCACTCCAAGTCGATCAACATAAGGTTTGGTACAGTTCAGCTCTTTCCCGGTGCTCAATCCATCGGGCGCACCAAGACACGACGCGGGTCAGCATTCCCTTTCCCATCTGTACAAATCATAATCCTGTTATGATCCTAGGCCAGCACTCACGGCCGCCCAAGCTGGGCCACGCAGGCTCTCAGCTCCATACACTGGCCCCTAGGTCTACAAGAGACAGGCCTCACAAAGCAATGACCCTCAGGTCTCCACAAGACAGGCCTTACAAACATTATAATGCTCACTGGGAGCTACCGCCGACGGTAGCGCTACCATCGCGCGGTAGGGGACAGATTATTGATTCTTCCCCTTAAACGAGTGTTTTTGTGGAGACCATCTCTAGTACTCTCTCTACAACAATCTGCATACCCCACAACTCCGAAATCTACACGACTACCACAAAGTCTTCTCCGACATACATAACATACAAACATCACCAGTTCAGACCAACCTTTCTGGATGGGCTTCGGACAACATGCCTATTCCGTACTTCGATTCCAGATCTAAATGCAACACTAACAGGTGTTGGGTATTGTATCCACAATTACCTGGATTTAAAGAAGCCTCCTGTCAAGCTAAGATGAATTCACAATGTATTTGATGATATATCTTCAAGTTGTGCTTGTAGTTATTCCACGCTAAGTACACACCAATGTCAGGGTACAATGGGTCAATATACACGGGTCTGCGCAACGTAATCCCTCGTTGAGCAGATCAGTGTGTTGTCTCATGTGTACTCTCTCTATTGGAGTGTACTTATTTTCAAGTACAGGGCTGAGATAGATCAAGAGTAGAAGAGGAGCAAAGTTTGGTCAAAGACCAAGTGTAGAGGAAGGAAGAAGAAATCTTCCAAGGAAAATTCGACGGGAATCACCAAGTGATTTTCGCCGATTCGATGGGAATCACTAGTGATTCTTGCCGAATCATCGAGAATCACTCACCGATTCCCGCCGGCTGCATCCGGCTGACTCAATGCCTTCAAGAATTCTGCTAAGGCAGAATCGGCGGGAATCACCAAGTGATTCTCGTCGATTCATCGAGAATCACCGCGCATTCCCGTCGATTCCCTCCGGATGACCAGAATTCAAACTGGAATTCTACCAAGGAAAATTCGACGGGAATCGTAAGTGATTCCCGCCGACTTCGACGGGAATCACCAACGATTCCCGCCGAATTTGCCTTAGGCGATTTCTACCTGCTCACTGGACCGAACCAAGATTTCAGGCGCTGGTTAGACCGGGCTTAGGGCTTCTCCTTATGGGGCCCACAACGGTCATTTAGGGTTGGTCTACAGTATATATACTCGCTTATTTCGAACTTGAACAACAGCACTTCATGAGAAAAAGAACAAGCTGCCGGGCGTGACCTAGCCAATCGCGGAACTCCACCGCTCGCCGTCGCCGCTCGCAAGTCGTTGCCGCTGCAGATCATAGATCCTCTTTGATCGTCCGGCGACAGGACCGAGGCAAGCCTAGCGTCTCACACTTCTCTCTCGAGATCTCTTGTCTCTCGATTTGTTGAACGAGGATAACTCTTCATTCCGAATCGATTGAGACGACTGATCCGATTGAGATCGTTAGTAGACCTTGCTTGCTTCATCAAGAAGTTTTGATCTACAGAGCATCGCCGACGCATTCACTTGCCGCCGCAGATCTTGGGAAGATCCTCTCCAAGAGAGTGCTCCGATCGTAGACTCTCCGTCTTCATCAAGAAAGCTTCATTGAATGAAGAGGGACATCAAGCTCTCAAAACATAGTTTGTATTTCTTGTAGCTTCTATTTTAACTTTGTTGTAAAGGAACTTTGTTTCCTCGTTGTAAGGGTTGGGTGCAACCCGTGGTGGAGGAGTAGTGACTCCTTCGAGTGGAAGGGTTTCTTCCATAGTGTGAGGATTGGATTTCAATCCGGTTGGTGAAGTGACCGAGTCGTCCCTGGTTGGGAGATAGGTCGAAGGGGGAGAGTGGACGTACCCAAATCGGGGAACCACTATAACTGCTTGTGTGTTTCTGTGTTGTGGTTGTTTTTATTTACTTGTGCAGGTTAATTTTTAATTCCGCAAAAGACTGCACATTACCTATCCCCCCTATAGGTGAAGCTAGTTGACACTAGATATACTTTCAAGTGGTATCAGAGGGAGGTTGCTCGTCAATAAGGTTAACACCTTGAGTAAGTTCTCGCTTCTAGTGTCAAGAAGAAGACAAGACTCAAGCATGGAGCTGGACTCTGATGTCTCTCCTCTGAGACTCCCTGCTTGCACAACGGAGTATTATCCCATCTGGAAGATGAGAGTTATGTTTCATCTGGAGGCCATTGACCCTCACGCATCACTCAATTTGGAAGAGGGTCCCTTCATTCCCATGAAGGCTTCCTGCTCAGGAAACGATCTCCAAATCCCCAAGAGTCTCGAAGAGATGTCTGAGACTGAGCTCTCACTTTTCAACCTTGACAAGCTGATTCGTCAGATCATCACTGACGTGTGGTCTGGATCATCTCAGTCAAGATTGGACAAGTGTAAGACTTCAAAGTCTATGTGGAAAACTATCTCAGATCTCATGGTGGGATCGGAGACAGCTAGGACTGGATGCCAGCAGGAGGATGAAGCCTATGTGGGGGTCCTCATTTCTGAAGATGAAGGTCAAGACCAATCTCTCAGTATCAGGGCTCCTGTGTCCATGTCTGAGACTGAAGAAGAGGTTAAGGAAAGCAGTTCTGATGAAGCTGACACAACAGTCTCTGCCGATCTTAACGCTGACCCGGAACATCAAAGTTAGGATCGGGTAACTTCTTCATCATGCTCCTCTCCCCTTGAATTTCCTAAAGATAGGAACAGTCAGAGGGTTGTCCATATAGTGATGCAAGGGAAATGGATAGCATCAATCAAAGGAGTGAAAATCTTGATTCCCTTGAGAGTGCCCTTCAGAAGAGCAACTTACTTGTTGAGGAATAAGCTAAGGAGATTGCTCAGCTGAGGACCTTGATGAATCTCCAATTTGAATCCATCAAGGTAAAGGACTCAAAGATCTCGGATCTAGAAAGTCGTCTAGAGACCGAGAAGAGAATAGTATCTAACTTTTCCAAGATAGATGCTATCAAGAGAAAAGGAGAAAATGGGTGGATCTCACGAATTATAAAATCGTTGAGAAATGGGGAAACTGTCTTCAGACCTCCCACACCGAGTAGGAAGGGCACACATCATTCCTTCAGGTATGACCATAAGAACAACTATGGTCACTGCAAGAATGATCAACCCTCTTGTGGAAGTACCCATAGTGCAAGTGCTGTTATGGCTACCCATGAGAAAATATATTTGGCTCATCATGAACCTTTTGTATTCTCTGCCTCAGCCTCAACACTTCATGAGATTGCAGGAACCAGCTCTCACAGTAACTCTTACCACCCGAGGACACAGGAAAAAGGGGTTGGGAAACATGTAGCTAGTACCCATGGGGCCCCCAGATGTGTGCTAACTGAAAATAAGGCACCACCTCCCAGGCCTCATAACACTCACCGCATGTTCTCCATCCACCCTCCCTCATGTCTCGGTGGAAAGGGCAAATCTGTGAGCAGAACCTACTCTGCCCCTGTCAGACCTAAGATCATGACTACCTCAGTCAGTAGATCAGGTCAGAAACGACGATACAACATTCATGACTGTTGGTGCTGTGGCAAGGTGGGTCACTTTGCCATAGATTGTTAGCACAATCCCTCTGTGCCAAGGGCAAGGGTATGTCCATTTCCTTTGGGCAGAGTTAGCCTTCCTGACAGGATTCCTATAGGAAGGCATTCGATATTTTATGATGACAAGAACCTAGGACCCAATACATATTGGGTTCCTAAGGTACGATAATTTTGTGTTGCAGGATAGTCTAGGTTCCCGTAAATATGATGGGAACTAGACATGAGATGTTCCAAGAATGATATGGAATAATTGTATGGGTTAAGAGATAGAGCTAACTACAATGGCCTATGCCTATTGGACACCTGGTGTACCTCAAATAGAAGATCTGAATGATCAATTTAATGATGTCAGGTACGCGCATTCAGTTATGATAGTTGAGTCATATTATGTAAATGCTGATATATATATATATATATCCTCACGAATATGTAGATTCTTCCTCTAAAAGTAAATGTATATATATATATACATATATATGTTGACACACCTGATGAAAGGACGCGAAAGCTATCAACTCAATGATCCTTAGTTAAAAATCTGAAGAATTCTTTGTATTTACATATATAATTGACGATGTATTTCAATGGGTGTCAATCCGTCTAGTCGAAATTCAAGGAGTGTGTGAAAAGGGTTATAACGAAAACTCTATATTTTTGAATCACCTAGAATTACTCAGCATTTATTTCTAGGGTTAATTCACCATTCAACTCGACCTAGGTTTTGTGACCAAGAAATGAAAAAGGGGGCTAAGATTCCACATCACACCGTACAGTACAAACTCCCCGTACAGTGAATTAGCGGCTAACCATCGGTAAGTATAAATAGCCTAAAACATCCTTTTGACTCTTCACCTTCCTACTCTCGCAAGCATCCCGCCGACTCCCCAAGAAATCTCGCCGAATCTGTTGATCGTACGGAAGCTGCTCCCTTTCCCGGTCGCTTGGTGCTCTCCGTCACTCCTCCATGCTCCCGTCAACCACATCCTCAGGACGCAAGGATCGTGCCGTGCTTCCGTCGTCTCCCTGTAACGTCTCTAGCCACTCTCTGTTCGACGCTCATTCCAGTCACCAACATCCCGCCGCTAGCCACTCTCTGTTCGGCGCCAGGGTAACGTCTCTTCATCCTTGAAGTATCCTGTCTAGTGTAGCTCCTAAACTAGAATTTCTGATAGGGTTTAGTCACTTGAAAATTTCCTATTTAGTTTGCAATGGATCCTAGAACCACAGTAGAGATTCTCACCGGGAGTGAACTAGTTAGGACGGGCTTCTCTCATGCCTCCAATGATTTCAGAAATATCATCCTCTTGCTTGAAGAAGCCGGGCTTTACTTTATCCTGGAGCATCCTTACAAGATCATGGATAAGGAAGTGCTGGAATTCTTTGCAACGGCAAAGCTACGGCGTGAAGATACAGTGATTAAGAGTAAGATTGCCAGTGTACGGATCAAGGTGACTGCAGGAAAACTGACACGATATTTGCTGCTCACCAGTTCTGATCAAGAGGACTATCTGGAGGAAGAGGATCGAGCCAGGACTCTCCTATTCTGTGGACTTGCTCGAGGAACTAAATCGATCAAGCGAAGGGAAATGAATGAGGAAGGGAAGCTCCTGTCGGATATCATTGGGAAAGTACTGATCTGCAAACTAGGCTGCCACGATCATATCTCTGGTGATATGTTCAAGATCTTGGTGGCTATTGTGTGTCGAAAAAGATAAAACTGGGGGGCTATGCTATTTGAGAAAATTAAAGATACTCTCCGAACCCCAAATTTTGGAAGAATCATTAGCCTGTATCTCAACCAGCTGGATAGAGACAGGTTCGACATGAGTAAGGGAGTTCCTCTCCATTTCTTGAAGAAAATGGATTCAAGTGTATTTGACAGATGGGAAAGAAGGATTGGTCAAGCAGCTGTAGTTGAAGCACATGCCGAACCTGTGGTTGAGGCCCATGAGGAGGAAGATAACAGAGCTTCAAAAAACCGAGATCCCTTGGATATACCCAGTGACGTTCCTGACTTGCTGCATGCAGGAACTGAGGGGGAGTCTCTATCCGTTCCTATTGAAACTCATAGGACAGATATCTCAGTCCCAGATCATGCTGATGTAGTTTCTGACATCTCTCAGATTGTAAAAGATGCAGTTGATACCCTTGCCACTGATCAGGGTGATGAGGAGGAAGCCGAGAAGGATATGGACGATACTGCAATTGATAATGAGGATATAGAAGATGAGGCTACTGAAGAAGGGGATGATGTGGTTGAAAATGAAACAACCTTGAGGGAGATGGTGGAGATGGTGGAGCCACAAGATGAAGTTGAAGTTCCATCTGAGGAACGGGCTCCAGTGGTAGTTCATGAGAAATCTGGTGCAACAATGGAGGGGGAGTCATCTCAACAAAAGATGATAAGCATTCCTGAGAAAACTACGGAGGTTGCCCCTATCCCCCCATTGGATACTGTGCACGTATCAAGCTCCCCCAGTGATTCTGCTTAAGAAGAAGACCAAGTCATGCCTCAGGGTTATCCACTATGACCAAATCTAGCAAATCACACCGTGAACATCATTCAAGGGATAGTGGATGAACTCAAAGATTCTTTTGAAAAATCACACAACAAGGTATTAAAAAGAATTAAACAATCTGAGGAGCTAATGCTGAAGAATGTTGTGGAAATCAATCACAAGATGGATCTGATGGAACAAAAGTTTGATGCTAAGTACACAGAGGCCGGCACTGCTGTAACACTTCTCATGCAAGGGCTTCAGAAAAATACGACCGATCTGGCAGTAGTAAATAAGAATGCTCATATTGTGGCCGACAACATCCAGAAATTCGATGCCAACATGGTGATTCTAAATACAAATCAAAAAACCCTGCTGACTGAGTTTACAAAGACTGTGAAGCACATCGATGAGTCACTACACACTTATGCAAACTCAATTGCCCTCGAAGCCAAAAAGGGGGAGGAAGAATATAAAGCTAAGATGGCAGGGCTACAACAGATTATGATCGACAACTTCAAACAGTCAAATAAGTATGTTTTTGATAGCTGTCACTGGCTCATTCAACAAGCATCAGGTATTCAAATTCCAATTCCGGTTCCTTCTCCAGATGAGGTTACCATTGCTGCTGATGAGGGTGCAAATGTTGAGGAGGTTCCACTTAGTGAAGCTGATGCTAAGAAGGTTGCCAGGGCTGCTGACAAAGCTACTCTCAGGGCCATGTTTGACCACGAAGCCATAGCAAGAGGAAAAAGAAAACTCCAAGAAGGGACGTCCAAAGAAATTCCAACCGAAAAGAAAGTAAGATTGAAGGAGGATGAAGTGAGAAATGAAAGATGGAGTCCTGTTTCAAGGAGCATTATTTTGGATACTTTTATGCTACAACAGAGGGGGGAAATCAATCGGAATGATGTATACAATCAGTATGAGTGGGAGCTGCATAAAGAATATGAAGCTAAACGAAACATCTTTTTCAGGACTAACAAAGTGGAACATAAAGATCCTCCCCCCAGATACTATCCGAAGCCCAAGGAATATTTTGAGATACAAAGCAAGAAGTACTTGGCTCAACAAATGAAGGATGATCTAGCTAAGGAGAAATAGGCCTAGGTCTTTGACTTGTCTTTTTCTTCATGTTTGCCTATCTCTTCATGTTTTTGTATGAACAATTCCTTTGGATATATATATATATATATATATATATATATGATTTCATGATTGACCCAAGTATTGTTCTGAATGCTTTTAATTCTCTGTGTCTTGTCTCTCTCAATTTGTTTTGTATATTACTCTGGTTGGTGAAATTCATCTTAGCTAGTAGGATTTTTGCTTCTTCAAATAGGGGGAGAATTTTGGGTATTGTATCTATAATTACCTGGATTTGAAGAAGCCTCCTGTCAAGCTAAGATGAATTCACAATGTATTTGATGATATATCTTCAAGTTGTGCTTGCAGTTATTCCATGCTAAGTACACACAAATGTCAGGGTGCAGTGAGTCAATATACACGGGTCTGCACAACGTAATCCCTCGTTGAGCAGATCAGTGTGTTGGCTCATGTGTACTCTCTCTATTGGAGTGTACTTATTTTCAAGTACAGGGCTGAGATAGATCAAGAGCAGAAGAGGAGCAAAGATGGGTCAAAGACCAAGTGCAGAGGAAGGAAGAAGAAATCTTCTAAGGAAAATTCGACGGGAATCACCAAGTGATTCTCGCCGATTCGACGGGAATCACTAGTGATTCTCGCTGAATCGTCGAGAATCACTCGGCGATTCCCACCGACTGCATCCGGCTGACTCAACGCCTTCAAGAATTCTGCTAAGGCAAAATTGGCGGGAATCACCAAGTGATTCTTGCCGATTCGTCGAGAATCACCGTGCATTCCCGTCGATTCCCTCCGGCTGACCAGAATTCCAACTGGAATTCTACCAAGGAAAATTCGACGGGAATCGTAAGTGATTCCCACCGACTTTGACGGGAATCACCAGCGATTCCCGCCGAATTTGCCTTGGGAGATTTCTACCTACTCACTGGACCGAACAAAGATTTCAGGCGCTGGTTGGACCGGGCTTAGGGCTTCTCCTTGTGGGGCCCACAACGGTCATTTAGGGTTGGTCTACAGTATATATACTCGCTTATTTCGAACTTGAACAGCAGCGCTTCACGAGAAAAAGAACAAGCCACCGGGCGTGACCTAGCCGATCGCGGAACTCCACTGCTCGCCGTCCCCGCTTGCAAGTCGTCGCCTCCGCAGATCTTAGATCCTCTTTGATCGTCCAACGACAGGACCGAGGCAAGCCTAGTGTCTCACGCTTCTCTCTCGAGATCTCTTGTCTCTCGATTTGTTTAATGAGGATAGCTCTTCATTCCGAATCGATTGAGACGACTGATCCGATTGAGATCGTTGGTAGACCTTGCTTGCTTCGTCAAGAAGTTTGGATCTACAGAGCATCGCCACCGTATTCACTTGCCGCCTCCGATCTTGGGAAGATCCTCTCCAAGAGAGTGCTCCGATCGTGGACTCTTTGTCTTCATCAAGAAAGCTTCATTGAACGAAGAGGGACATCGGGCTCTCAAAATGTCGTTTGTATTTCTTGTACATTCTATTTTAACTTTGTTGTAAAGGAACTTTGTTTCCTCATTATAAGGGTTTGGTGCAACCCGTGGTGGAGGAGTAGTGACTCCTTCGGGTGGAAGGGTTTCTTCCATAGTGTGAGGATTGGATTTCAATCCGGTTGGTGAAGTGACCGAATCGTCCCTGGTTGGGAGATAGGTCGAAGGGGGAGAGTGGACGTACCCAAATCAGGGAACCACTATAACTGCTTGTGTGTTTCTGTGTTGTGGTTGTTTTTGTTTTCTTGTGCAGGTTAATTTTTAATTTCGCAAAAGACTGCACATCACCTATCCCCCCCATAGGTGAAGCTAGTTGACACTAGATAGACTTTCAACAGGGATATACAGATCTACCCATTGGGAGAACCACTTCCACATGTTTGTGGAGCGTCTACCCTCACATGCCAAAAAAAGAACTTTACATGTCCAAGGAAGAGAATCGTTACCCTAGAAGTCCGTTTCGGCGCTATGGAAGAGATTCTAGCCGGATGGAAATGATCGCTACTGCTTTGCCTCCATATATCCGAACTTATCTCATGGTTTGGGGCTCCGAAACCTCAATGGCGGCGAGATCTCCTTCGGCTGACGCTCCTCTTCCTTCCTCCTGCCACTCAGAATTAGCACTCAGAGAAAATGAAGTGAAAAGATCACTTCTTAGGCTTTAAATCGAGCTACTGTAGCGCTGTACCTCAATCGATTCCTCAATTCGTGTGCACACCGCCCAAGATCTCCAATCATAGGTCGATACATGGCCACGCCATTACAGGGCATTAATGCCGCACGATAGGCTACTAATGCCAGACGGTATCTAGCATCGGTTATGACACGACCACAACCACTATCGCCGTGCGATAGCTGCTATCGTTGTGCAGTAACCACCCGATAGCTTTGCCGAATAAATCGACCCATTACCGCCAGCGGTATCCCTATCGATGGGCAGTAGCTTCCTGAAAGCTCTGCCACCCTTCTCATAGTACTACCACCAGTGATAACAACCCACCGCCACACAGTAGACTCTGCGTCGTATTCATATGGCGCTCTCGACACCCTGATACTACCGCTGCGCAGTATCGCTACCTCCAAGCGGTACCTCACATAGAGGTACACCATCTAACACAGCTTTCGCTTACCACTGATGCTAACCCTACTACCGGGAGGTATCTCACAGAAATCATTTTCCTGCTATAAGAACTTGGGGCATTATAAATCTTCCCCACTTAAAGAATTTCGTCCCGAAATTAAGCCATGCGAGAAACTATAAAAGTAACACTATCAAACAGTATACCTCAAACAAATAACTCAGGGAACTCCGTCTTCATGGTTTGCTCCCGATCCCACGATAGATCCTCTCGACAACAATTGTCCCAGCGGACCTTGACCATCATGATCAAATTATTGCGAAGGTTCTTGACTCCCACGTCCTCAATGGGATTGGGCTTGACCTTCATTGTCAACTCAACATCAATCAGTACTTGATTTGCCGCAACCACTTGTATAGTATCTTGCACCACCTTCCGCAACACCGATATGTGGAATACGCCGTACAGACCACTAAGTTTTGTTGAAAGCTTCAACCAATAGGCGGCTTCGCCAATGCGCTCCAAAACCTCAAACTACCCAAGATATCTCGGACTTAGCTTTTTAAAGCATTGAATCATTGACATGCCCTTGAATGGTTTGATCTTCAGGTAATCCCAATTACCCACAACGAACTCAACCTTTCTGTGCTTGGTGTTATAGTACTTAGCCTGCCTATCCTGAGCGATCAACAACTGCTCCCAGATTGTTCGAGCAATCGAAGTCGCATCCTCGACTTCCTTCCGCTTAAAAAGTTTTGATTCGCCCGTCTCCAACCACGACAATGGAGTACAACACTTTCTACCATAAAGGGCCTCGAAGGGCGCCATTTGAATGCTTGACTGATAGCTATTATTGTAAGCGAACTCGATCATTAATAAGTGATCCTCCCATCTTTTCTCGAAATCTAGGGCGTACATGCAAAGCTTATCCTCCATCATATTGTTTACCCTCTCGGTCTGACCATCCGTCTACAGATGAAAGACCGTACTGAACTTCTGCTTGGTACCCAATAGTTTATGTATTAACCTCTAGTCGTTAGACATGAAGCACCCATCTCGGTCACTCACGATGCTACGGGGCACACCGTGCAGTCGTACAATATTATACACGTAAAGCTTTGCCATCTTTTCCATCGAATCGTCCTTCTTATTCGGGATAAAGTGCGACACTTTCGTCAAACGATCAACGATCATCCAGATGACGTCGTTTCCCTTCTACAATATCGGCAAGCCATGTACAAAATCCATGGATATATCGTTGAACTTCCATTCCGGTATAGGCAAAGACTTCAAAAATCAACTGGGCTTCTAACATTTGACTTTCAACAAAGCACAAGTCTAACACTTTGCCACATATAGCGCTATGTCATTTTTCAGTCCTATCCACCAGAATAGCTTTTTCATGTCATTATACATTTTTGTGCTCCCTGGGTGAATCAAGTACTTGGTATAATGAGCCTTGTACAATAATTCTTCCCGTAGTTTACCCACCTTTGGGATGCACAATCGACTATTCTTCCACAACAACCCATCATCAACAATAAACTGGGCATTTGACCCATCCAAAAACCTAGCTGTTGGAACCCTAGTTTTGATTTGGGCAAGGATCACTATTAGGATGTTTAGATTGACCCAAAATGTATAGTCATGGGTCATAGGATTATTTCCAAGTTTGCTCCTTCAGAAAAATTCTAGAAAAGCTCAATTTTGAAGTTTAGAAATTCAGTCTAGAAATTCTCCGAGCTCAGTTCAACGAACTCTGAGCTCAGCTCAAAGAAAATTGTTAAACTCAGTTCAACGATTTTGCAGTTCATATTCTCTGAGCTCAGCTCGACGAACTCCAAGCTGAGCTCGACGAACTCGGAGCCCAGTTTAAAGAAAGCTTTAAAATTGAGATCAACGATTCCTGTGCAGTTTTTCAGACAGATTTATTTACAACTGGCAGAATTTATTAAGGCTTAACAGCAGGCATTTATAGCTCTTAGATTTAATGCTATATATTCTTATGAATATAGCCGTTTGGAGGAATAATTAAATATGGAGTTAATTACATAGATTAAATGCCAATTGTTTTCTCAAGGCAGATTCCATTCTTGGAAATTGATTCAGCCATTCCATAGACAGAAAGAATTCAAATGTTTGAATTCTCCAGGCATTAAATATACAGATGTTATATCTTATAGAGAATAAGAAGAGTAATAAATCACTCGATAGAAAAGAAGAGATAGAGAGAGAAAATTCAAGAAGGCTTTTTCTCTCACAAAAGAAAAACTCAGCTACAAGTTTTCTTACAACAAATCATCTTCATCTTCTTCATCTGCTCCAAGCTTTCGAGAGACAATAAAAACAATATCAGTCTAGAAGCTTGCTGGAGAGCAACATCAAGTTTGAAGGCCTACACCCTAAAGTAAAGCTTCCATTCCTGAACCATTCAAGATTTTAGGGGGAGCTTTGACAACACCACAGAATCCACATAGTCTCCTCATTTTGACTTGAGAAAAGAAGACTTCCATCAACCTCTCTTCCCCACCTCTATACAAGGTTTTAATTCCCTTCAAAATTATTCTTGTTGCAAGTCTCCTTCCAAAAGACTTGGGTTGGTTTTTGAGCACCTGATCAAAAGCTCATTGGTGGCAGTCACCTGATCAAAACCTATAGTTGATTCCTACCATGGTGGTAGAAGAGTGGATGTACCCAGGTTGGGGAACCACTATAAATTTCCTTGTATCGTCTGGATTGCTTGCTTTCTTTCCTTTTTTTGTGCTGTGCTTGATCTTCTATATAATATATATATTTAACTAGAGTAAATAAGATCTATCCCCTCACTTTCAATAGGTATAAGAGGAGGTTCCTTTGGTAGTACAGGCAAACACCTAAACCAAAATGATCTGATAGATCTTATTTTTCTTAAGAGTATTTCATGGCACAAAATGAAGAATTTTCAAGCACCAGACCTCCTATGTGCAATCTAGATAAGCTTGCACTATGGAAGGCAAGGATTAGGCTTTTTATGAACTCTATTGATGAAGAAATTTTCAATTCCATTTTGACCGGTCCTTATCAACCATTGGAAAAAACAAGCATGAATGTTGTTCCATCATCTCAATGGACAGAAGCCCAGAAAAGGCTAAAGATGGCTGATGCACAAGAAATGAAAATTCTTGCTCAATCAATGTCTGATGACATTTTTCAGGAAATTGCTGAATGCACCTCAGCAAAGGACATCTGGGACTCCCTCACAGCAATGGCTGCTGGATCAGCTAAAAAGAGAAAATATGATGTTGATACTTTGAGTGATTCTGAAGCTTCATCCTGTACTACTGAGGATGAAGAAGAAATAAGAGCAAGAGAATTCTGTTTGATGGAAATCAATGCATCTTGCAGCAACTATGATGAAGAATCTGAATCTGATGAAGAATAAAAAGAAGAATCAAAAGAGGATCAGGTTATCTTTTTTTTTTGATTTTTCCTCAAAATATTTTAAAGAAGATTTTAAACTTTTATGCAATGATTTAATTCGATCTGAGAAGGAAATAAAACTTCTCAGAGAGAAAGTGTATAATCTATCTTCTGAAAAAAAAATCTTAAAGAAAATTTAAAAAATGTTTCTGAACAATTAGCTTCTTTAGAAACGGGTCTGAGAAGTCGAAGTGAGCTGATTCTTCCCGAAGGCGAGTATCGATGTCGGATAAGAAAAGCGATGGAAGAAGGAAGAGAATCGGTTGTGCAGGAATCTGCTGCTATTGACAATTAAAGACGAAGAAAAGATAATAGATTTAGGCAATATAATTGAATTTTTACCAAAAACAATTAAAAAATTTCAGAAAATTTATGTTCAACATAATTCGTCGAACGGAGCTCGACGAAAACTACACTCTTCGTCGAACCAAGGTCGATGATCTCTGAACAGATATTTTGATTTTAAATTGTCTGGAAATTATGATCGACGGAAGAAATTTGCTTTGTCGAACCGAGATCGACGATCGTGGAACATAGAAAATAGATATTATCATTTTGTGAACCGAGATCGACGAAATCGATTCTCTTCGTCGAACTTAGGTCGACAAAAATATTTTTCGTCGAACTCAAAATTTCAGAACAGAAATTTTTATCCTTTTGAAAATTATAATCAAACTCAACTATTCAAAAATCATTTTACCCAGTAGTTCATACCTTCTAGGAAATTTCACCCTCTAGGTTACAAAGATCAACCTGTATGTTCTTTTATGTCTAATTATTATGAAAAGAACCAGGACCCAAGATATTCTTGGTCCAGAACCTCTAACCTCTCTTTTCAGGTAAAGAACTTGATAGGTTGTCAAGATCTAAGGCTGAGCAAAAAGGAAAGCTGAAGATACTATCAGAGAGCTTACTCTCACCAAATTTCTCCAGTTCTTTCGTCAGTAGTTCCTTAGAAAGATTCTTTATTTCTTTTCATATTCTTGAATCTTTGTTGTCATCTTTATTTCTCAAAGCACCTTGTACATCTACTGAAAAATTATAATTCGGGCAGATTATTTTTGCTTTGTGTTTTGTTTTTCTGTGAATAGTGTCCTCACCCAAATAGACGAAGATTGTTGGAACCCTAGTTTTGATTTGGGCAAGGATCACTATTAGGATGTTTAGATTGACCCAAAATGTATAGTCATGGGTCATAGGATTATTTCCAGGTTTGCTCCATCAGAAAAATTCCAGAAAAGTTAAGTTTTGAAGTTCAGAAATTCAGTCTAGAATTTCTCCGAGCTCAGTTCAACGAACTCTGAGCTCAGCTCAAAGAAAACTATTAAACTCAGTTCAACGATTTTGCAGTTCATATTCTCTGAGCTCAGCTCGACGAACTCCAAGCTGAGCTCAACGAACTCCGAGCTGAGATTAACGAACTCCATGCCCAGTTTGATGAAAGCTTTAAAATTGAGATCAACGATTCCTGTTCAGTTTTTCAGACAGATTTATTTACAGCTGGCAGAATTTATTAAGGCTTAACAACAACATTTATAGTTCTCAGATTTAATGCTATATATTCTTATGAATATAGCCGTTTGGAGGCAGCATTAAATATGGAGTTAATTATAGAGATTAAATGCCAATTGTTTTCTCAAGACAGATTCCATTCTTGGAAATTGATTCAACCATTCCATAGAAAGAAAAAATTCAAATGTTTGAATTCTCCAGGAATTAAATATACAGATGTTATATCTTACAGAGAATAAGAAGAATAATAGATCACTCGACAAAAAAGAAGAGATGGAGAGAGAAAATTTAAGAAGGCTTTTTCTCTCATAAAAGAAGAACTCAACTACAAGTTTTCTTACAGCAAATCAACTTCATCTTCTTCATCTGCTCCAAGCTTTCGAGAGACAACAAAAACAATATCAGTCTAGAAGCTTGCTAGAGAGCAACATCAAGTTTGAAGGCCTACACCCTGAAGCAAAGCTTCCACTCCTGAACCATTCAAGATTTCAGGGGGAGCTTTGACAACACCACAGAATCCACATAGTCTTCTCATTTTGACTTGAGAAAAGAAGACTTCCATCAACCTCTCTTCCCCACCTCTGCACAGGGTTTTAATTCCCTTAAAAATTATTCTGGTTGCAAGTCTCTTTCCAAAAGACTTGGGTTGGTTTTTGAGCACCTGATCAAAAGCTCATTGGTGGCAGTCACCTGATCAAAACCTGTAGTGGATTCCTACCAGGGTGGTAGAAGAGTGGATGTACCCAGGTTAGGGAACCACTATAAATTTCCTTGTGTCGTCTGGATTGCTTGCTTTCTTTCCTTTTTTTGTGCTGTGCTTACTCTTTTATATAATATATATATATATATATATTTAACTAGAGTAAATAAGATCTATCCCCTCACTTTCACTAGCCATGTAGCATTTTATGCTATCATCCAATTCTAAAGCCCGCAAAATGCGGTCGACGAGGTCATATTGTACCTTTGTCCAATTCAAACGTGGTTCAACACTATGCCTCCTATCAACACAAGAGATCTCAAAGGCCTCCAAATATCGAATAAGATGCTCGTTATGCATCTGTATCCAATTAGCCTGTGCGAGAGCCCTGCAACTTAATGAATCCGCAACCGCATTACCAATGTCAGGGACACAATGTATCTTGAAGGTGTGGTCCCCATGGAACTCCATCCACCTCTACTTGCACTTATTTAAGTCCTTTTGATCCAACAGATACTTCAGGCTCTTATGGTCTTAGTAAATATTGACCTTCACGCCATACAAGTAATGTCTAAAAATCTTCAGGGTGAATATTACGGCCCCTAACTCCAAATCATGGACCGGATAATTTCTCTCGTGTACTTTCAACTAGCGTGAACCATAGGCTACCACATTCACATGTTGTAGCAAAATATAGCCTAAGCCACTCCCTAAAGCATCGCTGTAGATCTCAAAGCCATCTGTTCCACATGGTGAGCACAAACTAGGCGCCGTGATTAGACGAATTTTCAATTCTTCGAAGGCTTGCACGCACATTAGCGTCTAAACAAATTTATGATCCTTCCTTATCAGGGTCATTAGGGGTAACACTATCCGCAAGAAGTTCTCCACGAAGTTCCTGTAGTAGCTGCCAAGTCCCAGAAAACTCCGGACTTCTACCACAAAAGACAACACTGGCCACTCCCGTATTGCAACAATCTTCGCCGGATCCACGACGATTACCTCTCCACTAATAATATGACCAAGGAATGCTACCGAAGATAACCAAAACTCAAACTTAGAGAACTTAGCATACAACTAATTACTCCTCAGGGTCTCCGGAACAATATGTAAATACTCCGCATAATCATCCTCAGACTGGGAGTACACTAGGATATCATCAATAAAGACTATAACGAACCGATCTAAATACTCCCTGAACATCCAGTTCATTAAGTCCATAAACACGGATGGCGCATTTGTCAGCCCAAAAGGCATGACAGTGAACTTGTAATTCCCATATCGTGTACTAAACACTATCTTGGGAATATCACTTTCCCGGATTCTCAACTGATAATATTCAGACTTCAGATCTAGCTTCGAGTATACAGTCGATCCAACTAGCTGGTCGAACATATAATCAATCCTCGGAATCAGGTACTTATTCTTCTCTGTCAGCTTATTCAATTCCCGATAATCAATACACAACCATAGACTTCCATCTTTCTTCTTCACGAAGAGGACCTGTGCGCTCAAAGGTGACAAACTTGGATGCACATATCCTTGCTCTATCAATTCTTGAAGCTGCGCCTTCAATTCTGCCATCTCTCTCGGTACTAAGCGATAAGGAGATCATGACATAGGTTTGGAACCTGGCACCAACTTAATGGTGAAATCAATCTCTCTCTGAGGTGGAGCTCTAGGGAGATTCTTAGGGAAAATGTTGGCAAACTCTGACACCACCGAAATACTGACCAAAATAGGTTTGGGCTTCTTAGCATCTAATAGGGTGAAGAACAACTCTGCCACCTTATGAACAACTTTAACTACTTGGAGAGCAGACATCAACATCTTGATCGATCCCTTCATACTAGAGAAAGTAGTTTCATGACTTGTATTCAGCCCAATTTCACCGTCTTCAGACTACAATCAATGAAAGCACGTTGCTCCGAGAGCAATCCATGCCAAAGATCACATCAAACTCTACTATCGGCAGTAGTGACGCTTCCAAGTCAAAAGATTGACTTCCTATCAGTACCTTAACGCAACAAACTCTATCCGAGCGCATTGAACACCCATTAGGAAGCAACATATCCAATCTATCCTTCGCTATATAAGAAGGCACTCTGATACGTGACACGAAGTCCTCAAATAGAAAAGCGTGTGAAGATCCTATATCAAACAATGCTCGAGCCAGACAGTCCATAATTATGACAAAGCCTAAAACATGACAGTGTACAACCAATGTATAAGATGTTAGGTATAAAAAGTATTATGGATAAAACTCTAACACATACTTGTAACCACATCGCCTTGTTTGATGGCCTCCTGTTTGCCAAGATTGTAGACTCTTGGTTGGGCTAGAGCATGATGGGATGTGGTTGACTCTGCCGTCTTCCCTTTCTCAGTATAGGATGCTCCTGCCTTTTTCTACGACTTGCCACTCAAACAATCGCGGGCAATATGACCCAGTTTTGCAACAGTTAAAATAATGAATTGGGCCTCCTCTCCTAGGCGGTTGTCCAGTAGTAACAGATGAAGTAGTCAGTCCAGAAGTTTTGTGATTCTTGTACCACTTTCGATGCCCAGACTTCGATGAACTTGGAACTTTAAATTCCAACCTCTTCACAGTAAAGTCCTTCTTACCTTGAACTCTCTTCAGATCCTTCTCTAGAGATCAGGCTGTATTAACCATGGTTAGAAAACCCTGCGTCATTGGTCCTATGAGTAGCAACCTCAGATCGTCACACAGTCCTTCATAGAATTGGTTGGTCTTGTGCTCCTCATCAGTAAAAGTAGAGCCGGTGTATCGCCCCAATCTTGTGAACTCATGCAGGTAGTCATCCGCGCTACTCTCACCCTTAGTAAGTCTCTGAAACTGATTATCCATAGCTATTTTCTATGCTGACGGGATGAACCGTTCCAGAAACAATCTTGAGAACTCCTCCTTCGAGATATCAGTGAGTTGTCTCCCAGCAATGTGATGGAGCTATAACTCATCCCACCATAATCTTCCTTCATTGTCCAGAAGGAAAGTGGCTATTATAACCTTCTGCCACTCCTCAGTCTCTGTTGCGGACATGACTCTTTTTAATCCTAGAAAGCCAGTCATCAGCTTGTGTTGGGGTTTTAGTCCCTAAGAACATTGGCGGGTTGAAGCTCATCATATGCTTTAGCTGCTTCTCTGCCGCTCTTCTTGGCACAAGTGTCTCTTTAGCCAATTGATTCACCACTAATGGTTTAGACACATAAAGAGGCACCTGACCCACTTCAGGGGTAGGAGGTTGCACCTGCCTCCCTGGCCAAGCATTACTCATGGCAAAAACTGTTTCCGCTACCATTCATATGGTTTCAACTGAAGGAGGGGCTGCAGGCACGTCATTAAGCGCACTACTCTCTACAGAGTGCAGATGTTGTGACTGCTCGGAACCACTCCTAGTCACTTATAATCGTGAAAATACTCAATTAGGAGACAAACAAATTGCCAAAAAAAATAATTATAGGAACACACAGGTTCCTCAAACATGTGTATTTTCATTCCTAAGTGGACATTCATGAGTTCTTTCATGTTATAACGGTAACACACATACATGTGCTCACCACCCCTTAAAAGAATTCGCCCACGAATTCGAATAAGGAAGACCAAAACCAGAGTCTGATAACAAATTGTAACACCCCATCTGACACATAGCATATAACAGAAGGTCTGGTCGGGGCCTGACGCCATATACTACGGTTAGTTAGTTGAGTTACTTATTGAGACCATAATCCGTAAACGTTTAACCTAACTCAGAGTGCATTCTAGTGTAAGTTTATTTAATGATTTTAAGAACCCAGCCAATTGAATGTCCATACAACTAAGTAGGAATGATAGTACGATACACAAATGCCATGGACTTCGGGCCTTAAAAGATTCATCTCAAGTAACAATGTCTTACATACATCGGCACACATTCCAGCCATACATGAATCTATAATTAAAAACGGGTAATTCGTTTTGGCCTTCAAGGGTCGGCTTAGCAATCCTGAGCTCCAGCCCACTATTTCCCACTTGGCTCAGCTACACCTGCACAAAAACATACCACCGCAACGGTGGCAAACATAACAATGGTCAGCATTAGTTGGACAAATTATAATTACCCCACCCCTCACTCAGGGTGACGGTGCTCCTTCCCTGTAGGCATTAGCATATTCAAATATACACATTCAGAACGTGCAAAATAAGCACCAATCGCCACAGACATTGACACGGTCGTCCAACACCTCGTGCTCTTAGGGCACATTCTGGGTGCATGGAGATACCACCGACGGTAGAGTTACTGCCGCGCGGTATCTAGCGTCGGTTATGAAATGACCATAACCACTATCGCCGTGCGATAGCTGCTATCGTCGCGCGGTAACCACCCAAGAGCTTTGCCAAATAAATCGACCCTGCTACCGCCAGCGGTATCCCTACCGCTGGGCAGTAGCTTCCCGAAAGCTCTCCCACCCTTCTCACAGTACTATCGTCGGCGATAAAAACATACCGCCATGCAGTAGACTCTGCTTCGTATTCATATGACGCTCTCGATGCCTTGACGCACCCGCTGCATGGTATCGCTACCGCTGCGCGGTATCGCTACCGCTGCGCGGTATCGCTACCGATGCGCGGTATCGCTACCGCTGCGCGGTATCGCTACCGCTGCGCGGTATCGCTACCGCTGCGCGGTATCGCTACCGCTGCGCGGTATCGCTACCGCTGCGCGGTATCGCTACCGCTGCGCGGTATCGCTACCGCTGCGTGGTATCGCTACCGCTGCACGGTATCTCTACCGCCAAGCGGTACCTCACAAAGAGGTACACCGGCTAACACAGCTTCCGCTTACCGCCGACACTAACCCTACCACCGGGCGGTATCTCACATAAACTATTTTACTGCTACAAGAACTTGGGGCGTTACATGTTGACAGCTTAACTCTCACTCAAAGCCTCTGTGGAGAAGCTCTAAAATCTGGCTAAGTACAAAAGCATCGAGTGAAGGACATAAACTTGACGCCTTCTCAAAGAAAGGTCGTTAAGTACAAAAGCATCGAGTGAAGGACTTACACTCGACGCCAACTCAGTAAAATCAGTCTAAGTACAAAAGCATCGAGTGATGGACTTTCACTCGACGTCTTCTCAAGGCAAATCTAGTTAAGTACAAATGCGTTGAGTGAAAGGCTTACACTCAACACAATCTCAGTAAAAGTGTTAAAGGACAAAAGCGTCGAGTGGAGAACCTTCACTCAATGCCTCAACATTAGGTAGTATTTGGCTAAGCACAAAAGCATCGAGTGAAGGTCATTAAGTAATTCACTCAATACTTCTAGAGTTATCTATCAAAGCTCTAATTCATCAAGACATATGGGATTTCTCAACGCCTGTAGAGATTCAAAAATTATTCTAAGTCATTGACTCCGTGTCAAGTCTGCCGACGTCATTCTCAATTCAAATCGACGCAAATTGTGCGCTAAAAGATAAAGTTCGCCGTATTGATCGAACAATACTATCCTGGGATAAATCAACAATTAAAGTTAGACATGCCACTTTCCTAAGAGGGATATAGCCGTTGCTGATGCCGATGTATAAAAGCGAAGTGGGTGACTTTCTTACAAGAACTTGACCACAAATTTTGTCAATATTTCGAAACCCTAATCTCGCAAAAGTTGGCTAGCATAGCACATCTCATTTCGGGTTGTCTTTAAGTCTGCTACACAGAACTGTTGTCTTTCTTAAGCTTTAAGAAGAAGAAGAGTTTTGCAAGGATTCAATATAGTACAGACTGAACTAAATATAAAGAATCATCTTCTATAGCTGCGCGAAAGAAGGTGAAAGAAAAGGGATAAATACTACTCTAGAGGGGGGGGGGGGTGAATAGAGTAATCAAAAGTTGCACTAGCAAAGTTGACTGTCTACTCAACTCCCTTGGAGTTAATTGCGGAATGAAGGTTATAGATATTTGAGATGAAACCCTAAAGCCTAACACAAGTGTTGTGCACAAAGGCAGCCAACTGTAATTACAGTTAAGGCTTGGAATCCTAAACAGCAACTAGCAATCCTAGTTAAAATCTAATCACAGCCAATCAGCACAGAGAATTAATTAAACAATCCAGACGACACAAGAAATTTATAGTGGTTCCCCAAACAACTTGGGTACGTCCACTCTTCTACCAACAAGGTAGGAATCCACTCAGGTTTTTGATCAGGTGCCCTGCCACCAACAAGATCTGCTGCAGGTAGATCTAGAGACCCTTTAGACTTTTGATCAGGTGTCTAAAAACCAACACAGGTTTTTGATCAGGTGCCCTGCCACCAAGGTATACTTTTGAAGGGAGTAATAACCCTTTATAGGAGGGGGAAAGGAGGTTAGAATGTCTTCTCTATTTTACAATAGATTAGAGAAGCACAAGAACTTGCACTGAGCTAGAAAGCTCTAAAGAGTCAAGGCTCCCCCTGGCTAAAAGAATGTCCAGGTGAAGTCTTGCTTCAGTGCAGAAACACTTCAGAAAATCTGAAGGAAAAAGCTACAAGAAGATAAATAATATGAATTGAAATTTCTTCTTTAGGCAGCTATCTTCTTCTTCTTCAAAAAACTCTGAGTGCAAATCTTCCTAGAGGCAGGAGAACTCAGGTTGAAGAAGAGTGAAGAACTAAAACTTCTTCTCAGTTAGATGTGAACGAGCTGAGAGCAGTTGAAAACTGTAAGTTGAGCTTGAATACTGCTGTTAGCTTTTTGAATATGTGAGAACTAGTTGATTTCTTTCTCCAAAGAATTCTTTATATAGCAGCAGCAGCAACGACTCTCATTTGAGTTTGAATCTTGTCTTCTTCTGGAATCTGCAAGCTGGGCTGCAAATAGCATAAAGCAAAACAAATACCGTAGACAGATATCCTATAAAAGGATAAAGCTTTCTAAGAAGCTGCAAATAAATCTGATAAAATAATACAAGAGAAAGTCACATCAGAAGAGACTCTTTATGGCCAAGGAAGACTTTTTGAGTCTAACGGCTATAAAGGACAGCCTGGCAGATAACACAGAAATCATATCTCAGCTAATAAGACAAACAACTTTGTCAGAAAAAGATTAGCTCATGCATAGGAATGGAGCAGATATTGCATGGAAATAATATCACAATTTATTCAAACAATCTTTTATAAAATATGCTAAGATAAATATGAAATAAATCACATCATAGAAGACGACAAAATTAATCAAACATACAACAAAACGTCGAACGACCCTCGGAGATCGTCGAACGAGGCACAGAGATCGTCGACCTATCAGACAGATAGTCGAACGATCCAGATAGTCGAACTATCAAAGAAGATAGTCGAACTACCTCAGCAGATAGTCGAACTATCAGGACAGATAGTCGAGCTATCAGATAATCGATCTATCAAGACAGATAGTCGAACTACCAAACAAAACAGATAGTCGACCTATCAACAGATAGTCGAACTATCATAGAAAACAGATAGTCGATCTATCAACAGATAGTCGAACTATCATAGAAAACAGATAGTCGAGATATCAACAGATAGTCAAGCTATCAAAACAAAACAGATAGTCGACCTATCAACAGATAGTCGAACTATCAGATAGTTGAACTATCCAAGCAGATAGTCGAACTATCAAAGCAAACAGATATTCGACCTATCAACAGATAGTCGAGCTATCAAAGCAAACAGTTAGTCGACCTATCAACAGATAGTCGAGCTATCAAAGCAAAACAGATAGTCGACCTATCAACAGATAGTCGAACTATCAGATAGTTGAACTATCCAAACAGATAGTCGAACTATCAAGCAACACAGATAGTCGACCTATCAACAGATAGTCGAACTATCAAAACAAAACAGATAGTCGACCTATCAACAGATAGTCGAACTATCAATGCAGACAGATAGTCGACCTATCAACAGATAGTCGAACTATCAAAGCAAACAGATAGTCGACCTATCAATAGATAGTCGAGCTATCAGGAAGACGATCGTCGAACGGCTGATCGACGATAGTCGAGCGACGTTCGACCATAGTCGAACGAAAAACTACTTAACCAAATATTCATCTGGAAAAGTGACAAGACAAAACTAGAGCAAACTAACCTTTGACCATAGATAAATCTTGGGTCAAGAGACTAAAAGAGAAGACTGAACTCAAATCAAAACTAGGGTACCAACAGAAGGGCTGTATGTTGACTCAGCCAAAGAAGAAGAATCAGAAATTTCCTTTTGAGTCAAATTTCTCAAACACGTATTCTATCTTATAGGATCTCACTAAGATCTGAATGTAGGCCTATTTTATAAAGGCTGAGTGTAGGACTGTGAGCAGTCTTAGTTATAGGAGTGTGAAGCACTCTAAGATGTAGGGTCTTGCGAAGGATCTGAGGTAAGGCTTGTGCCTGAGGTAGGAACTTTGTGAAGATCTGAGGTAGGATACCAGCTGGGTCTTTGAGCTGTAGGAGTTGGAAGACTCTGAGTTATAGGGCTATTCAGCTTGAGGTAGAAGACTAGTGATTGTATTTGAGTTAGGACTGTAAGTAGTTGAGATGTAGGAGTGGAGAGCAGTTTGAGTTGTAAGATCTAGGGAGGGATCTAAGGTGTAAGATCTATTTTATCTGAGTATTTGAGGAGTTCATCGAATCTAGCTCACTACTAGATAGATGAAGGGGGAAAATGAATGTACCCTCGATAGGGGAACCATTAAAATTTCTGTGTATTGTATGTGTTCTTGAAAGCTAAACTACTAACATAAACACACATCAAAATCACTCTTTACAAGATTTAAAAGATTCAAAAAGAAACCTATTTACCTATATCTAAAAGAGGCTCAAGGTATGGGTCCCTATGCTCAAGAGGCACAAAGTAATGTGTCAAATCTTTCGTATTAAATACGAGATGAATACCCATATCTATATGGAAATCGATTTTGTATGCATTTGTCCCAAATTTATTTATAAGCCTATAAGGACTCATTTGCTTAAGTTATAGTTTAATAGAGACTCATTTTAGGAGCCCCTCCTTGTGAAGTCTTACCATAATATGCTTACACATCCAAAAATGTTGCCCACGTCTGTGCATATAGGCCCATACCTTATATAATTCACAATTATTAGTAGTTTTTCTTCCGGAGTGATTCATGCATTACATGCAAAAGACGCAAAACATACAATATGTGTAAACCATGCAAGACGAACGAACCATGCACTAAATGTGAATACAAAAACAACACAAGTAAAAGATGAATTACTAAATATGTAAAACTCTGTAAACCATGAATTTTAGGTACAATAAGAAAATCCTAAGATAGGTGTTGTAATCTGAGACTGGGCGATTAGCCTTTCTAGTAGCAGCGGTCTGGTTATTCAGCTGCCTAGCAGTTTGGGCCAGTGGCTTGTCTGGTGGCTATCCGTTGCAGCAGCCTGATGACTATTCGTAGCAATGGCTTAGTGGCTTCCCACACTGTGGTCTGGTGTCTATCCATAGTAGTGTCCTGGTGGCTATCCGCAGTAGCAGCCTGGAGTTTAGCCGCAATTGCGTTCTGAAGGTTAGCCATAATAGCAGTCTGGTCGTTAGTCGTAATAGCGGTCTGGTGGTTAATCACAGCAGCGGTCTGATGGTTAGTTGCAGAAGCAGTCTGGTCGTTAGGCATAATAGTGGTCTGGAGGTTAGCTGCAGCAGCTGTATGGAGGTTAGTCGCAACAACGGTCTGGAGGTTAGCCACAATAGGTGTTCAGAGGCTTCCTAGTTGAGATTGTATATGTTATATAATTTGGCGGTTTGATAAAGTCAAACTGCTCAGTCTGCACGGCTTGTATTTAGTCCCACATCGTGTGTTGTATTCTCTCATCTCCCCCATTTTCTATAAATATGGGGGGATACCTATGCATTGTTTATAATTTTGGAGCAATAAAATTTTCCTTTATTTAGCTCTTTTTACATTGTATAAGAGCTAATCGTTCCTTTGCTCTGGTTTGCTCGCAGTTTGTTTTTTCAAACCGCTTCCTATTTTTCTTCTATTCGCGTGGCTTTTTCTCGCCCTGCCCTCCCTTGCTTGTCGATTTTCCGGCGACTTGTCTCTTTGCTTTCTTTTCTGTTTGCGCGGCTTTGCTGGTGTTCGTGCGACTTCTTTCTCCTATGCTCCTAAAAGTTGATTTTCATCTCGTGCGGGTTGTTATCTGTACTCGTGCAGTTTCTCTCTCTTTCTCTTGTTCGCGTAGTTTAATCGGTTAAACCGCTCGAACTACTGTTTTTCTTTATGGACACTCCCTCTTCTTCTTCCACTTTGTCCACTCCTCTCTCTCTTTCTTCTACTTCTACCTCTGGTAATTTGGGCACCAATTCCAAGCTTACGGGTCAAAATTACCCTAATTGGAGTGTGTTTTTTATTTTTCTATTGTACTCTCAGCATAAGCGTCATCATTTAACTGATGATCCCCCTCCTTTTGGTTCTGCTACTTTTGATGATTGAGATGCTACTGATGCTTTGGTCCGTACTTGGTTGACCTATAATTTGTCTGATGAGTGCCTTCCTGTAATTCGATATGATCAGACTGTCAAGGCTGCTTGGAATCATCTTGTTGCTGTGTACTCTAAGGAAGTACGAACGCCGCACATTTATACTTTATATGCAGATCTTTTTGCTCGACCCATCATGACTCCTACTGCTGCTTATCAGGAGGTTCAAACTCTTGGTGCTGACTTCTTCAACATCGACCTTTTTCTGCTGATCATGCTAAGCAACATAAACACTTTCAGAAGATTCTTGTTGTCTGCTACTTACTTCGCTTACCTGGCTCGTATGATATGATTCGACAACAAATTCTTGGAGAAGTTGATACTCCTACTCTGGATGCTTCTGCTGCTTGCATTTTCGCTATTATAACTCTTCTTCAGCATCCTTTGCATCCATCTCCATCTTCTGATATTGTTGCTCATCTAGCTAGTCATGACAACTTTGGAGGTAGAGGTGGTCCTACTGGTGTCCGTGGTTACTCTAAGTTTCTTTGCTCTTATTGTGGCAAAGTTGGTCACTTGGTTGATCGTTGCTGGGCCAAACATCCTCACCTTCGTCCTGCTTATGCTGATTCTTACAAGAAGTCTACTTCTTCTCTTGCTACTTCTGGTGTTGCTCAGTTAGCTACTACGGATAAGTGACTCATTTATTCTGGTGCTACTAATCATATGACGGGGATTTCTCATTTTTTCTCTTATCTTGACCCTAAACCCTAAAACCCTAAACCCTAAACCCTAAACCCTAAGCTGTAATAGCAGCAGCCAATTGAACAGCTGAATGCAAAGCTAGACGAACCCAGACAGAGAAAGATCGGGCTTTGGAAGCGGGATGACATACGGACTATGCACAATTCCGTCACGTGCGGGTAGACCCCGACAGTCATCATACTATGGTTATCTCCGGTTCTTATTGCTGATGGTTCACCATCTCCAGTTTGTGGGTCTGGCACGGTGCATGTTACTCATTCTCTTCAGCTTCAGGACACACTTTATGTCCCAAATTTTCCATGCAATCTTCTTTTTGTCACTACTCTTTGCAAACAGTTGAATTGTGAAGCTATTTTTACTGCACCTGCTTGTACTTTTCAGATTCCTTAGTCCAAGGAGACGATAGCTACTGGGACTGAAAGTAGCGGCTTGTTCTACCTTGATACTTCTTCTTCTTTTTCTACCTCCTCTTCTTTACTTTAGTGAAATCTTCAACTTGGGCATCCTCCTCCTCGGGTTCTTTATCAGCTTTTTCTTGATTTACCTCGAGGTGAATCTTCTCTCAATTGTGAGGCTTGTCAATTTTGCAAACATCACAGGTCCACTTTTCCCGCTAAGCATGAATGTAGTTCTTCTTGTCCTTTTGAACTTGTTCATTCGAATATATGAGGTCCTACTCCCCTTCCGACTGTTAATAGGGGTAGCTTATATTTTGTTACCTTTATTGACGGTGTACTTGGTTATATTTGTTACATGAACACTCTGATTTTTTTTCTATTTTTTCTGTATTTTATAATGAAATTTGTACATAGTTTGATACTCCTATTAAAATTCATCATACTGATAATGCTAAGGAGTATCTTAGTCATCAATTCACATCATTTTGTTTGCATCATGGCATTGTCCATAAAACTACTTGTCCTTACACGTCTCAACAGAATGGCATTGCTGAACATAAGAATTGCCAACTTCTGGATGTGGCTCGTAGTCTTCTTACTCATATGCATGTTCTTAAGTCTTATTGGGGTTATATTGTGCTTCTCTCTTGTTTTCTCATTAATCGAGTTCCGTCATCGATTCTCGATGGAAAGACACCCTTTTCTGTCTTGTATCCTGATGGGACTCTATTTCCTTTACCACATCATGTCTTTGAATGCACATCGTTTGTTCACTCCACTTCTTCTGGTTGACAAACTCTCTCCTTGTTCTGTTAAGTGCATTTTCTGGGATATTGTCCGACGCAAAAAGGATATAGGTGTTATGATCCTCTTCTCTAGAGATAGTATGTTTCTATATATGTCACTTTCTTTAAGGATGCTCCATTCTTTTATCCGCCCTAAATTCTCCCTTCTTCAAATGATTCTGGTTCTTTTCTTCTTGTGTCGGAACCTCTTCTAGAGCCTATACTTCCTTCTTCTTCTTCTTCTTCTTCTTCTATTTCTGATTCTCCTACTGTCTCTGATTCTTCTACTGAGTTGCTGCCAATAGCTCCTGGGCCAGTAGTCTCTCCTTCGGATGGAACTGATACAGTAAACAATACAGACCTTGAGCTTCCGATTGCTCTTCTAAAAGGTGTCTGTTCCTTCACTCAATATCCTCTTTGGGCTGTGGCCTCTTATATGCAGCTGTCTCCTCTGTCTAAGAGCTTTGCACTTGCTCTATTGGCAAATGTTCTTCCCGCCTCCTATAGTGATGCTCTAGTTATTCCTCATTGGAAAGCTGCAATTGATGAAGAGATGAAAAAACTTACTAAACCGGGTACTTGGATTCTTGTTCCTACCCCTCTAGGAGCTGATAGTGGTTGGCTGCCACTGGGTCTTTGTATTCAAATTTCTCCCTAATGGTATTATTGATTGGTACAAAGCTTGACATGTTGTCAAAGGGTTTATGCAAACCTATGGTGTGGACTTCTTTGACACATTCTCTCCTATTGCTCGGATTATTACAATCCGTGTTCTTTTCTCTATGGTAGTTAACAAAGCTTGGGAGATGCCTCAGTTGGATGTCAAGAATGCTTTTATTTTTGGTAATTTGCATGAGACAGTCTATATGGAGCAACGTCCTTGGTATGTTGCTTAGGGGGAGTCTCATGTGTGAGATAGGGCAGTTAGCCTTTCTAGTAGTAGCAGTCTGGTTGTTTAGCGGCCTGGCGGTTTGGGCTATTTGCTTGTCTGGTGGCTATCTATAGCAGCGGCCTGATGACTATTCGTAATAGTGGCTTGGTGGCTTCCCGCACTGCGGTCAGGTGGATATCTACAGTAGCGGCCTGGTGGCTATCCGCAACAGCGGCCTGGAGGTTAGCCGCAACTGCGGTCTAGAGGTTAGCTGCAACAGCGGTCTTGTCATTAGCTGCTGCAGTGGTCTGGTGTTTAGCCGCAACAACAATCTGATGGTTAGTCATAGCAACGGTCTGGTCATTAGTCACAACAATGATCTGGCAGTTAGCCGTAGTACCGGTCTAGAGGTTAGCCGCAACAACGGTCTAGAGGTTAGCCGCAACAGTGATCTAGAGGTTAGCTACAATAGGTGTTTAGAGGCTTTCCAGGAGATTATATGTGTTGTATAGTTTGGCAATTTGACAAGTCAAATCGCTCAGTCCGCGCGGCTTGTATTTAGTCCCACATCATATGTTGTATTCTCTCATCTCACTTGATTAGGAGGTTCAAAAGGTAGGTCATGGAAGAATTTATTGCGAGCGCAATGAACACTCCAGTGGACCTCAAAGACATCAGTAATAATATGTGCTAATATAATGCATGAACTGTCTTTATAAGTGCGAGTAGTGGGACATAAGATCAGTGAGACATGAAGCGCACTCTCAAACTCGACTGTATTATGGATGATAGAAACATCCCAGATGAGCAGTCATCCACTATATGGTTCATCAGGAGTTTGCCAGGAGGGGTATATTAAAATTCATTTCAAATGTGACGAGTACTGACGTGGGTTCTAAAACTATCTGGTGTTCCCTCATACAAGCAACAATGCAAATGAAGTGCAATAAACGTGACATGCTCGCAAAGGGAATGTGATGCATTATGAGGCTCACTAAGAGGGACAATGAAAAATCATTGCGAACACGACGGTAATGTAAGTGAAAATTATAGGTATCGGCAATAGGACATGACCCTAGAGTGTGGGGAATGTCCCTCATAAGAAAGAACTCATCAGATGGGTCAGAAGATGGTACTACCCAAAACTCATCAAAAGTGCTAGTGACCAGATTGCAAACTCTCAAAAATTTCAAATTATACGTAAGTTTTCTTAGAGAGAAGCCTATGTTGGATGCTACACTTAAGATTCTCTCACTAGAGCACTATTAATATTTAAGGTGATAATGAGAGAGATGTCAACGTCTTAATACTCATAAGTGGGTTACTCACCCTAATCTCATCCTCATAAGAATGAGGTGACTCGTCTAGAGGCTCAACAAGGGTGTGGGGGGGGGGGGGGGGGGGGTTGAAAGACTTTTAAGGGTAGATATTCACCTAGAGGGGGGGGGGGGGGGGGGTGAATAGGTTTCTTTGAGACTTTTTATCTTTCTATAATTTTACTTGGTGAGTTAGAGTTTAGTTATAGCTTTCAAGAACACAGAAAACACGAGCAATTTATAGTGGTTTTCCTATCTAGGGTACATCCACTTTCCCCCTTCACCTATATAGTAGAGAGTTAGACTAGGCTAAATTCTCCAAAACTTAGATCAATAGATCTTACAGCTCAGATACCTCCCTGGATCTTACACCTCAAAGTAACTTCCACTCCTACAACTCTGACTTTTCTCAGTCTTACCTCATAGACAACAATAAGTCTCATACCTCAGGCTCACAAGCAAGCCCTACCTCTGCCTTTATAACTCACGCCTATCTAAGATTCTATACAAGAATCCTACCTCAGACTTTGGAAAAAGTCCTACACTCAGCCTTTATAACTCAGGTCTACCTCAGATTTTTTACAAGAATCATACCTCAGAATTTGGAAAAAGTCTTACACTTGAATCTCAAAAAGATCTTACGACAGGGATTGATAGAGTATTTGTTTTACAAAGTCTCAAGAACAAATGCTCTAGAGCCTTCATCTTTAACTGTTTCACCAAACAACGTCTTTTAACTAGCATCAACAACAAATGATCTTCAGATTTGGAATAGGCTGCACTGTGTTGAATAACTACAGAACTCTTCTTTATCTTAAAGCTTCTAAATGAATGGTGTGAAGATTGTGGAGCTTGAAGACGATAGATCAATTTCCTTCTTAGCTAGTAAATCCTTTCAACAATATCCGTAGCAAAAATGATCTTCAGATTTAGAGAGAGCTATGCTGATTTGATTTCTTACAAAGAACTTCTTCCTTAGATTCAGAAATCTTCTAGTCGGCGGTGATACCTTTTTCAAAATAAGGTTTTTAGAAATGTTCAAAAAGACTTCTTTAAAAGGTTCCCAGGCCTGACTTTTATATCTGAGCAATACCAATGGCTATAATCACTTTTTGGAAAGCGACATGACTAGCTTTAACAATTATATCTCCCCAAGAATGTGTATCAGAAGAATGTGGTGATTTCCGTCTTTTAGTGGGCAATTTGCGTCAATTTGAATTTTGCATGATGTAAGTAGAATTGTCTTGACGTCATTTGACTTAGAATAAACACATGTTCTTCTATAGAGGCGTTGAGTGATTGAGATTGACGTGGAGCCATTTAACTTAGTCAAATACTTGAATTTTTGTAGAGGCATCGAGTGACTGTAGTTAACTCATTGCATTCTAAATTGGAGTCTTATGTCTCGACAGATTTGAACTTAGATAGATTTTCTGCTTTTCTACTGAGGCATTGAGTGAATGACCTTCTCTCAACACATTTGTACTTAGACAGATTTTTTGCTTCTTAACCATGGCTTTGAGTGAATAACATTAAGTCAGCGCATTTAGACCTTTAGCGTCGAGTGATGTGAGATGACTCGACGCATTTGTACTTGGCATGTAACGTCCCGATTCATGCTAGACCCCTCACACGTGTTTTTGAGTCAAGAGAGTTGACTCGGGCTCGGGGTGCACTGGTGTCCAGGATTACGCCTCAGCCAGGAAGTACTGACTCTACACTGAGTGTCAGGATGCTACTGCGCAGGGGTAACGATCGTCGAGTGTACATGACAAATATCAAGAGGAGTCGAAAGTGCCGAGTGGACTCAACGATCGCCGAGTGCTACTGCGCGATGGTAGTAGGTACCTGGGGGTGGGGTGGGGGTAGGAGGGTGTTAGCATTCATTACATATACACGACGAATGTTAAGAGGAGTCGAGAGCACCGAGTGGACTCAACGATCGTCGAGTACTACCGCGAGGCGGTAGCCTGATTGATTATTATTATATTACTCGATTATCAACTGCGCGATGTTAGTTATACCACTGGCGGTACCTTGCTGAATTATTGGTATATTGCTTGGTGAGATACCGCGTGACGGTAGAAGTATACCGTGTGACGGTAGAAGCACATGTGGCAATGCCTGGATGGTGGGTTTGGAGGTACTGTGCGATGGCAGCATGCTACCAAGCAGTGGTAGCTCTCTGATAAGGAAACCCTAGATCTAATCAGCCACTCCTTCATAAATGTTGTTTGAAACTTATCCATCACTTTCTTCTTCTCCTAGTGCCTAACTTGATCGCAGAGATAAGGTTGACGTCGTCATGCCGCCAAGGAGGAGGAAACAATCCATGGATAGAAATTATGTGAGCTTCCTACCCTCTCCCTTGGTGCTAGATATTTAGTTATGAGATAGGAGAGATGTTGGCTTAAGAGAGCTTGAATTTGGTGCGAAATGAAGATCTCCTAGGAAGAGACCACACTAGGACCTTTGTCCTAGGGTTTTGTTGTCTTCAATCTTTCCTCTCTTCATTATGAAGACGATAGACTTGGTTTCGTGAAGAATAGTGGTCTATTGAGGGTGAATAAAGTTGGAGGAAGAGCTGAATGTAACTTTGTATGAATGGCTAGAGGAAGAAGGCGAACCGATGCCGTTCGTTTGACTTTAAGATGCGTGCAAAAATCTATTTTTAATACGCAGTAGACTTCATGCTCGATTTAAGCCATGGTTCGATCACTTCTAGGTCTTGGGATGAACACAAAAGTAGTAGCTCTCGGAAAGACCTTTCCAACAAATGGTTGCCCATTATTAGTGGATCCTTGTAACCTCGGGAATGTTCAGTAAAAGTGGCTGTGCCGTAATGTATTAGGTGCAAGCTTTGATTTGTCTAAACTAACCTAAGACCGGAGTAGACTTTCTGTCTAAGTAAGTTGTGTTAGTTGTGCATCCAGATTTTTGGGCTCAGTAGGAAGATCGTAGCCTAATGATATGTTGGATTGGGTGAATTCATTTATAACCGTGATAAGCTATTGGTTTGGATGGACCTTGGTTGTACAAATGATGTATTCATGAAATCCGGTAAAGATTCACTTAATAACAATGCGATTAATGTTATGAGTTTTGGAAGAATTTATGAAGCATGATGCATGAATGTGTAATCTATAGCTATGTGGTGATTTACAATCATTAGAAGAACAAGTGATGTATTCTTTGTAAAGTTGTGTTGATTATGTAGGAGTATACATGACATGTTTAATGTGTAATAATATAGAATCTAGGGAAAGATGAATGAATTGATATATATGTGCATGCTAAATTATAAAATAAGGGCTAGATGAGAAAACGCCCTTGGCCATGTGATGTGTTAGTCACTTATCTCAGGTAATGAAGATATGATGAGATTGGCAACTAAGAGGATTATTCTCCCATATTAAGGTGGCCCTTGAGTGCTTTTGAGCACTGGATTGGTATGATGATAAGGAACTCAGTGTGGAGCCCTTGCGTGTTTTTGAGTATGGGATTGGTATGATGATAAGGGACTCACTGTAGAGCCCTTGCATGCATTTGAGCATGGGATTGGTATGATGATAAAAGACTCAGTGTGGAGCCCTTGCGTGCTTTTAAGCACGAGTTTGGTATGATGAGAAGGGACTCGGTTGGAGCCCTTGAATATTTGATGGTGAAAGTGAAGGGATAGATACTACTCTAGAGGGGGGGTGAATAGAGTAATCAAATTTTGCACAATACAAAACTTAACTGTCTACCCAACTCCCTTGGAGTGAAGTGCGGAATGAAGAGATTATAGATTTGATTTAACCTTAAAGCCTAATACAAGTGTTGTGTACAAACACAAGCTAACTGTAATTACAGTTAAGCTTGGAAAAACCTAAACAGCAACTAGCAGCCTAGTTATATCTATTCACAGCCACAGTACATGAATTAAACAGTTGAATCCAGACGACACAAGGAGATTTATAGTGGTTCCCCAAACAACTTGGGTACGTCCACTCTTCTACCCACACGGTAGGAATCCACTCAGGTTTTTGATCAGGTGCCCTGCCACCAACAGAATCTGATTCAGGTAGATTCAGAAACCCTTTAGACTTTTGATCAGGTGTCTAAAAACCAAGCACAGGTTTTTGATCAGGTGCCCTGCCACCAAGGGATACTTTTGAAGGGAGTAATAACCCTGTACAGGAGGGGGAAGAAGGTTAAGATGTCTTCTCTATTTTTCAATAGATTAGAGAAGCACAAAAAGCTTGCACTGAGCTAGAATGCTCTAAAGAATCAAGGCTCCCCCTGGCTCAAAGATGTCCAGGTGAAGTCTTGCTTCAGTGCAGAAACTCTTCAGAAAATACTGAAGGAAAGAGCTACAAGAAGAAAGTAAACAATAAAAAGAAACAGTCTTCAAGCAGCAATCTTCTTCTTCTTCTTCTTCAAAGAAACTCTGAGTTGAACTTCCTGAAAGCAGGAGAACTCAGGTGAAGAAGAGATGAAGGTCTTAACACTTCTCAGATAGATGGAGTTTGCTGAGAGCAGAAAGCTTGAGCTTGATGAAGGCTTGAGTGCTTTTGAATATGTGTGTAGCACTTCTGTTAACTAAAAAACTAGCTTGAATCCTTCTGCAAAGGGTTCTTTAAATATTAGCAGCAAGCAACGGCTCTCTTCCATTTGAATTCTTTGTCTTCTTGTGAGCCTTGAGACCTGGGCTGTAAATATCAAGAAGACAGAAATATCTCTGCAGCAATACATTCCATAAAAAGGAATAAATCTCTTTCTAAGAAGCTGCAGGTTTAAATCAAATAAACAGAGGACTAAATAAAGTCACATCAGAAATAAACTCTTTATAGCAAAGAAGAAGACTTTTCAGTCCAACGGCTATAAAGGGGTTGACAGCAGATAAAGTAATTTAAATGACAGCTAATAAGACAAACAACTTTATCTTAAAAGATTTGAACTCAGGCAAATAGAATGAAGTAAATAATGCCTGGAAACTTTATCATACAGCTTGAAATAATGTGCCAAAAAATGTATTAAATAATTAAATATAATAAATAAATACAAAATACACAAGCAGGCAGAAAGCGTCGAACGACCTTCGGAGATCGTCGACCGACGCACGGAGATCGTCGATCTATCGGGCAGATAGTCGAACGATCCAGATAGTCGACCTATCGAAGAAGATAGTCGAACTACCCCGGGAGATAGTCGATCTATCAGAGCAGATAGTCGAACTACCAGATAGTCGATCTATCAGGACAGATAGTCGAACTATCAAGCGCACAGAGATAGTCGACCTATCAAGCAGATAGTCGACCTACCTCAGAAAACAGATAGTCGACCTATCAACAGATAGTCGACCTATCAGCGCAGAACAGATAGTCGACCTATCAAGCAGATAGTCGAACTATCAGCGCAGAACAGATAGTCGACCTATCAAGCAGATAGTCGAACTATCAGCGCAGAACAGATAGTCGACCTATCAACAGATAGTCGAACTATCAGCGCAGAACAGATAGTCGACCTATCAGGCAGATAGTCGAACTATCAGCGCAGAACAGATAGTCGACCTATCAAGCAGATAGTCGAACTATCAGCGCAGAACAGATAGTCGACCTATCAACAGATAGTCGAACTATCAGCGCAGACCAAGGCGTCGACCAACTGATAGACGATCGTCGATCAGTCGATAGACGATAGTCGAACGGCGTTCGACTATGGTCGAACGAAAAAACTACTTAACCAAATTCTCAATTTGGAAAAGCGAGGACTCTACAGCTAGACTCCTAACCATTGACCATAGATATTTCTTGGGTCAAGGAGCACAAAGGAGAGGACTGAACTCAAATCAAACTAGGGTACCAACAATCTCCCCCTATTTGAGTTAAGTCTCTCAAAAACTAAAACAGCTAGCAATAGAATAATAAAAATAATTTCAACAGATAGATAACAATAAATCTGGCAGATTATCAATAAGATAAATAAATATAACACAGCAGTTTAAATCAAACTATTAAGAATCTTTAGGGTCAGGTAATGGATCAGAAGAACTAGAGACAAAAGAAATTTTTCGAAGAGGGTCATCTGATTCCTTCTTTGATATCTTCAGATCCTGAGCCCCAAGAATCTTTAGCTCTGTAGCTCTGGGAACAACAGCTTCAGGATGTTTTTCCATGTACTTTGCTGGATCAAATATCTCAGGATTGACTTGGAATTTCTCAAATTCTTTCTTTCTATATGCTGACATTGTAGTAAAACCAGATGTATCTTTACCTTCAGCTCTTGCTTTTCTTATTTGGGCTGCCCCTACAAGCTCTTGAAAGCGAGCCATCCTAAAATTAGGATCGAGCTCGGGATTTTCATATACTGGCTCTGGAGAAGCAGCAGCTATTATATCTAGATAAAACATTAGAAAACTTAGCAAAAGGAACTTGCTAGAAGGTTTTAAAACACTGTAAACTATTTACCTTTCGAAATACATTTCTCAGATTGAACTGGAGAAGGAGGTGGGGAAAAAGTTGGTCTTTGGGCCACAACCTCCTTCATAGGTCTTTGAGATCCATAAGATGATTTGCTTTGAGAACTTTGATGACCTTGTCTTGGTTGGTGCTGAGCAGATTCAGATTTTCCATGGGCGGCAGATTGATTAGCAGGTAGATTCCCAGAGGCTCCTGCACCAGGAGGTGGAGGAGGACCTTTGGGAGTCCATCTGGAGACTGGACTGTCATACCTTTTAGTTCTCTTCCTTTCTTTTTGCTGGTTTTTCGAAAACAGCATCCAATGCTTAAAATCTTTAGATTTGGGGTCAATGCCCTTCAAAATGTAGTAGGGAGTGTCATTGTCCTTATTTGGAGGTGGAGGAGGAGCTTTTCTCTTCTTAACAGCAGATTTCTTTTTCTTTGAATTTTCAGACACATCTGAATCAACATCATCATCAGAATTGGATGATGGAGGATTCTCATAGGGATCATAGGCTTCTGAGACAGCCTTTTCTTTAAGCTTTAATGCCGACTTCTCTTTTTCTTCTTCAATGACATCCATAGCCATAAGAGAGTCTAAATCTAAACCAGGAGAATCATCCCAGATGGATGACTTCTCAAATTGCAAATCTTTCTCTTTTTCTTTTAAAGATAAAACTCTTAAGTCCCAAGCAACCCTTGCTTGAATTTCTTCCAAACTTAAAACAGGAGAATCAACTTTGATTTCCTCTTGATTTTCATCCTCTTTATCATCTAAAAACACATCCAATTCTGGATCTAATTGAGTATCAGAATCACTTGGAGCAACCACAGAAACATCTGCTATTTTCTGGGCAGTTACATCTTCTTTAATAATATCTGTAAAATTACGAATACAGATCTGCTAAATAAACTTGAATCATACCTTCAAGGTATTCACAGACTATCAAATTAATAGATTCATCAACAAAGCGAATGAAAGCGTTACCTTCATATTTAACCATTTCCCATGACTTGTCCAGATATGAGGTTACGATTCCTTCTAGATATCTTGCAATCACTGGGGTGGTGAGATCATCTAGGCATATTTGGACTTCAATCTCAGATAGAAACTTCGTTATAATTTCGTCTATAAATTTTGCAATCTCAGGAGTTGAAATATCTTCTAGGCATACCTTTACAGCAAATTCTGATTGCAAGATTGCATCTGCTATATCCTTCTCAGTCAAAACTGGAGCAACCTCTTGCTCAGCAGGGGCATTCTCTTCCTCAGCAGACATAACCACATCTGAAACTTCTTCTGGCTCAACTTGAGCAGATTCTGGAAGAGCAGACAAAACTGAATCTTTTACAACTTGAGGAGAGGCAGGGAGGCCTGAGACATCTTCATTGGACATCTCCCCCTGCCTGATTTCAGTGGGTACTGAAACCAGGCCCAAAGAGGAAGATGGCTCAGCTGATTTGGAAATGGATTGGATGGAGGCAGTTAGACGGTCAATGGAGGCAGCAAGGGGAGCGATTGCCTCGTCAATCATGATTTTGATTGATGGGGTAATCAGCTCCACAATGCGGGAGAGGAATTCAGGGGTAATTTCAAAAGATGATGAATTTGAGGTGGATGGAGCTGCAGCAAATATGGTAGATGTGCTGGGATGAGGAGTGGTGAGAGCAGGGGAATTAACATGACTGGGGGACGGAGGAGGAGAGGGAAATCTCTCAGAACCTAACAAATCAAAACTAGGAATAGATAACCCAGTTTGATTAGAAGGAATGGGAGAGACTGGAGAGGAAGGAGAAACAACCATAGCTGTTTCAGGTGCAGCAGAAGAAGAGGGTCGTACCTCAGCTGAAGTTGATGGTACTTCAACTGAGGCAGACGGCAAAACAGAGGATGAGGAGGGGATAGCTGAGCCAGCTTCACTAGGTTGAGGAGCGACTGAGACAGTCCTTGTGTCCTCTGATGTGGCTGGAGCAGATTTCACAAAAGTCCTCTTCCACTTAGAGAATAAGTGGGGATCCATCTTCTTGCTGGCATTGATAGTAGTTGCGGCAGAACTCAGCAGCTGGGGGAATTTCTCCTTCAGGAAAATTCCAATAACCCTTCCCAGGGTAACTTCCTTCTTTCCTGTCTTCTTCCTGATCAAATCAAACAGAACAGCTGCCCAATCGATCCTCTTTCGATTGACAATTGCACACATAAGTGCAAATTGTTGCCTTGTTATGTTGTCATGGGCGGAGTGCTTTCCAAGGAGCACTTTTCCGACTACTTCAGCGAGAAACTTTATCTTGAAGGGAAAATTTACCTTGAGCAGCTTGGTGGGAATGCCTTCAGCATGTCCCAGCTCAACGAGCATCCTTCCGAACTCCTGAGCATCTTGCTCATAGTCTTCATCACCAATAACTAAACCGAAAACATCAGAAAGAACGGCCGGAGTCAGGACAACTTCTACTCCGCCGATGGTGCCGATCATCGCTTCGTCTGTGGAAGACGACGTGAAAGCCCATTCTTTTATTTCAGGAATGTTGATCTTGATCCTCTCAGACATCAGCTTCTCTAAACCTTGATCTTTGCAAAGCTGGAGAACTTCCACTACGCTGGCATCGCAAACGCTGAAAGCTTCGAAATCTACACTGAATCCGGCATCGAACTTTACTACGGCTAAAACAGCTGGAGAAATCGCCATTGATCTGCTGGAAAAACGCGAGAAGGAGGAGGAAGACGAAGAGGACGGAGCAGCAGAAAATCGCAAGCGGGAAAGCAGAATGCGAAAGGGCACGCTCCGTCGACGATAAAGCAACAGATCTTTTAACCTAGGTCGACTATCGGCTTTATATTGAACCGGATATAGTCGGTCTATTAAAAAGATCTTGACCCGATGGTCGAACGGTCGTTCGACGATCGGCTCAGAAGCAGAGTAGTCGGACAATCGTTCGACTATTTCTGGCTTCTCAAACAACAGGCTGTCGTCGTCCAGAGATCGACGATGAGCCCAAGCCGTTCGACGATGGTCGAACGTTGATCGACGATCTTCAAACAGATAAGCCATCATTAACCAGAGGTCGACGATAGGCTTAAGCCGTTCGACTATCTTCGAACGTCGTTCGACTATCTTCAAACAGACCTCAACATAGGCAGATATCGTCACACTTAGTCTCGTCCATTGATCATGCCTAGTTGGACTAAAAAGAACAGATGCTTCTGTTCATCTAAAGGCTTGGTGAATATATCACCTCTCTGAAATTCAGTGGATATGAACTCAAGACAGATCTTGTTCTTTTCCACACAATCTCTCAGGAAATGGTGCCTAATCTCAATGTGCTTCGTTCTAGAGTGGTGCACAGGATTTTGTGCAATAGAGATAGCACTGGTACTATCACACATGATCTTGGTGTTCTTGTGTGAGTAACCATAATCCACAAGCTGGTTTTGAATCCACAGGATCTGTGAACAACAACTAGCAGTAGCTATATATTCAGCCTCTGCAGTTGAAGTTGAGACAGAAGCCTGCTTCTTACAGAACCAAGAGACCAATCTCTCTCCCAGGAACTGACAAGTTCCTGAGGTGCTCTTCCTGTCAACTCTGCAACCAGCATAATCAGAATCAGAATATCCAATTAATTCAAACTCTGATTCAGCTGGGTACCAAAGTCCTAGATCTGGACATCCTTTCAGGTATCTCAGGATTCTCTTTAGAAGAATCAGATGAGATTCCTTGGGGTTGACCTGGAATCTAGCACAAAGGCATGTAGCAAACATTATATCTGGCCTACTTGCAGTTAGATATAATAGGGAACCAACAATGGCCCTATAATTCTTTTGATCAACTGGCTTGCCGTGATCATCAGAATCAATAACTACATTAGTAGCCATGGGTGTAGGCATTGCTGAAGCATCAGCCATCCCAAATTTCTTTACCAATTCCTTGGCATATTTGGATTGGGAGATGAAGATACCATCAGCATCTTGCTTAACTTGGAGACCAAGAAAGTAAGACAGCACACCCATGCTACTCATCTCAAACTTAGAGTGCATCAAGTTGGAAAACTTTTTGCAAAGTTTGGGATCAGTGGAGCCAAAGATAATATCATCTACATACACCTGAACTAACAGGATTGTGTCCTTGTGATGCTTAACGAAAAGGGTTCTATCAACTACTCCCCTAGTGAAGTTGTGCTCTAACAGGAAACTAGCTAAGGTCTCATACCAGGCCCTAGGAGCTTGCTTTAGTCCATAAAGAGCTTTTTGCAACTTGAAAACATGAGAGGGCTGTGTTGATGAAACAAACCCTGGTGGTTGTTCAACAAACACTTCTTCCTTAAGCTCACCATTCAGGAATGCACTTTTGACATCCATTTGGAACACCTTAAACTTCATGAAGGCTGCATAGGCCAAGAAGATCCTTATTGCTTCTAGCCTTGCAACAGGAGCAAAGGTTTGGTCATAGTCTATACCTTCCTCCTGTCTGTAGCCCTGAGCTACAAGCCTAGCTTTATTCCTTACTATTATTCCATTTGCATCTAACTTGTTTCTATACACCCACTTGGTGCCTATGATCAGTTGGCCTTTAGGTCTTGGAACCAAAGTCCAAACTTTACATCTCTCAAACTGATTGAGTTCCTCTTGCATTGCAATGATCCAGTGGGGATCTAGCTCTGCATCTTTAAAGGTGAGGGGCTCAACCTGTGAGAGGAAACAAGCATGCATCACATCCTGTCTTAATTGATGTCTTGTTTGCACACCAGCTGATAAGTCTCCAATCACTTGAGATGTGGGATGATCTCTAAGTGTGACAATATCAGCAGGTGGGATGTGATCTTCAGCAACAGTTGGGATTAATTCCTCAGGAGGAATTTGATCTACTGTTGGTGGAACAACAACAGCTTCAACAGCTTCAGCAATGTCTTCATCACTGTCTGATTCAGTGATCTGAAGAGTTGAAAGTTGAAGGATTTCTTGAGGGGCATCATGTACCTGCAAGGAACTGGAGGAAGGAGAATTTTCTTTCTCCTTGTAAAACATCTGAGACTCATCAAAAGTCACATGCACAGATTCTTCTATCTTACAGGTTGATTTGTTATAAACCCTATAAGCTTTGCTTACTTGGGAATATCCAAGCATGATTCCCATTGAAGCTTTTGCTTCAAACTTTCTAATATATTCTTTATTATTATTATGAATATACACAATACAGCCAAAAATTCTAAAGTAATTAATTTTTGGTTTCTTTCCTTTAAGCAACTCATAAGGAGTTTTACACTTAAGTTTGTGTATCAAACTTCTATTTAAGACATAGTTGGCTGTACTAACAGCTTCTGCCCAATAGGATAGAGGCATGTTAGCATCTGCCAACAATGTGCTAGCAGCTTCAATTAGTGTTCTATTCTTCCTTTCAACTACCCCATTTTGTTGGGGAGTTCTAGGAGCTGAGAAGCTATGTTTGATACCTTCTCTCTCACAGAATTCTTGCATGAGAAGAGAGTCAAACTCAGTACCATGATCACTTCTGATCAAGGCCACATGAGTAGAGTACTCAGTCTGCACACAAAGTAGAAAGTCTGTAAGGGCTTTGAAGTTATCAGACTTAGTTCTCAAAAAGAAAACCCAACTGAACCTAGAGAAGTCATCTACAATCACTAGAGTGTAATACTTCCCTCCTAAACTCTGTACATTTATTGGGCCAAAAAGGTCCAAATGTAATAAATACAGGATTCTAGGAGAATCACTTTTATTTACAGATTTAAATGAATTTTTGGTTTGCTTGCCTAGCTGACAAGCCTTGCATAGACTCTCCTTCTTGTAGGGGCAAGAAGGTAAGCCTCTAACAAGGTTGTGCTTAGATAACCTAGATATATTTTTCAGGTTTACATGACTAAGCCTTTTATGCCATAATGAATTATTATTAAGGGTTAATTCATTAAACAAGCAGATTTCAGAATGAGGTGAATTAAAATCTACTAAATAAATATTGCCTATTCTATTACATATTAAAACAACATCATTATTTAAAGTAATACTGCAAGAGGAGTTAGAAAAAGAAACCTGGTAGCCAGCATCACATAGCTGGCTAACTGAGATCAGATTATGCTTCAGTCCATTGACATAAGCAACTCTCTTGAATGTAACAGCTCCAATCGTGATCTTGCCATATCCTTCTGTTTGACCACAGCTGGAGTCTCCAAAGATAACCTTTGGGCCGAGCTTAGCTTTGTATTTTGACAGAAGCTCTTTGTTTCCTGTCATATGCTTAGAGCATCCACTATCCAAATACCACTTGTTTTGAGTGATTGGATAGGCCTTCACCTGCATATCAATTATTTAGACAGAGTGGACCCAGGTAACCTTGGGTCCCTTGTTTTTCACATAAGAAAAACTGGAAATATAAGAAAATGCAGGCTGAGGGTGATAGCCTAGTGGGTGAGATCTCCTAGGTGGGATTCTCCATGCAGATGATGGGTCAACAAACCTAGGGTTTCTATTTTCATTTAGGTTTCTATGATAGGGATTATGATTTTGAAAATCATGTTGAAATCGTCGATCGACGTTCGACGATGGGCGCTCCGATCGTCGACCTTCGTTCGACCATGGAGCTTCCGATCGTCGAGCTTCGTTCGACGCTCTTTGCATTTCTTTGAAAAATTTCTTTCTCTTTTCTCTCTTAGCCTTATTTAATGTTTTATTTACAAGGTTTACTTGCTCAGTGTTCTTCTTTCCACTAGCTGAAATGAAGTTCACTGGAGTTGAAAGGTTATTTTTAAGCAAGACTGGGGGTTCACTGGGAGAAGCTCCTAAGCCTAGTTTATCATTACCTGACCTAGTGTTAGCCATGCTGGTAATTTCTAACAGCTTAAGGCTTCTACCATTAAGGGATTCTTCTAGTCTCTTAGACTTAGCTAATTCTATTTTAAGAAATTTAATTTCTTCACTACAAGTAGTGAGATCTTCCTTTAACCTAATGTTTTCAGAGGCTATTAATTCAGAGTCAGCTAGCCTATTTCTAAGTTCTTTTATCTCCTTTTCTGAACTAATTAAATCTAAACATAGAGATTTAAAATCTAACTTAAACTCTTCTGAAGTAAAATCATAAGATGAAAGTACCTCATCTTCAGTAGGCATTTCTTCATCTGAGTCAGAACTCTCTGCAGCAGAGTGGTTGCTGCAGGCATCTATTGCCATGAGGCAAACTTCTTTTGCCTTCTTTTCTTCTTCATCCTCACTAGAGCTTGAGGATGAGGATTCTTCATCAGAATCACTCCAGGTTTCAGCAATGAAACCTCTCTCCTTCTTCTTGTTCTTGTAGGAGGATGGTTTGGAGTGCTTCCTGTGCTGCTCCTTTTCTTTTCTCTTTTCTTTGTTTTTCTCCTCTGGACACTCTGGCAAGATGTGTCCAGGCTTCCTGCACCCATAACAAATAATTTCTTTAGTTGGAGTACGATCATACCTTGGCTTTTCTTCATACTTTGAAGATTTTCTTCTGAACTCTTTTCTCCCCATTTTGAGAAATCTCTTGGCAAACAATGCCATGAGCTCCTCATTTGATTGGCTGCCTTCTGAGGCTTCAGCAGCTTTAAGAGCTAGAGATTGCTCTTTTCTTGTTGGAGTGGGGGTCTTGGCTTCTGCTTCAGCTTCCCTTGTCTTCAGCACTTGCTCAAAAGATTTGAGCTTGCCGAGAAGGGCTTCAGTTGATATCTCATTGGTGCTTCTGGCTTCCTTGATTGGCCAGATCCTCAAATCCCATGTGCTAGGGAAGCACATAAGAATCTTGTCATTGACCTCTGTCAATGAGATATCCTTGTCAAGGGTCCTCAGCTCATTGATGATTGAGCTGAGCCTGGTGTACATTGCTTCAACTGATTCAGCATCAGTCTTCTTGAAATTCTCATACTGTGAGATAAGGTTGGACCTCCTGTCCTTCCTTTCATCAGCTGAACCAGCTACAATCTGGTTCAGTGTGTCCCACATGGCTTTAGCTGAGGAGCAGTCAGCCACCTTCTGGAACACCTCATCAGACATAGTCTGAGCCAGTATGTTCATTGCTTTGGCATCAGCAATTTTTGCCTTCTTGTATTCATCATTATAGTCTGGAGGAGGCACTGCACTCATATCAGATGATGAGGCAGTGGCAGCAGCAGGTGCTCTTGGGGGACCTGACAAAATAGAAGCAAAAATACTCTCATCAATAGAGTTCATATATAATTTAATCCTTGCCTTCCAGATGCCAAACTTTGCTAAGTTGCATGCTGGAGGTCTGGTGCTTGAATAATCCTTAGACTGGGCCATGATAGTGAATATCTATAAACTCTTGGTATCTATCAGGATCTTGTGACTTAGGTGTTAGCCTATACAGTCAGTCAACCTCCCTCTGATACCAATTGAAAGTGAAGGGATAGATACTACTCTAGAGGGGGGGTGAATAGAGTAATCAAATTTTGCACAATACAAAACTTAACTGTCTACCCAACTCCCTTGGAGTGAAGTGCGGAATGAAGAGATTATAGATTTGATTTAACCTTAAAGCCTAATACAAGTGTTGTGTACAAACACAAGCTAACTGTAATTACAGTTAAGCTTGGAAAAACCTAAACAGCAACTAGCAGCCTAGTTATATCTATTCACAGCCACAGTACATGAATTAAACAGTTGAATCCAGACGACACAAGGAGATTTATAGTGGTTCCCCAAACAACTTGGGTACGTCCACTCTTCTACCCACACGGTAGGAATCCACTCAGGTTTTTGATCAGGTGCCCTGCCACCAACAGAATCTGATTCAGGTAGATTCAGAAACCCTTTAGACTTTTGATCAGGTGTCTAAAAACCAAGCACAGGTTTTTGATCAGGTGCCCTGCCACCAAGGGATACTTTTGAAGGGAGTAATAACCCTGTACAGGAGGGGGAAGAAGGTTAAGATGTCTTCTCTATTTTTCAATAGATTAGAGAAGCACAAAAAGCTTGCACTGAGCTAGAATGCTCTAAAGAATCAAGGCTCCCCCTGGCTCAAAGATGTCCAGGTGAAGTCTTGCTTCAGTGCAGAAACTCTTCAGAAAATACTGAAGGAAAGAGCTACAAGAAGAAAGTAAACAATAAAAAGAAACAGTCTTCAAGCAGCAATCTTCTTCTTCTTCTTCTTCAAAGAAACTCTGAGTTGAACTTCCTGAAAGCAGGAGAACTCAGGTGAAGAAGAGATGAAGGTCTTAACACTTCTCAGATAGATGGAGTTTGCTGAGAGCAGAAAGCTTGAGCTTGATGAAGGCTTGAGTGCTTTTGAATATGTGTGTAGCACTTCTGTTAACTAAAAAACTAGCTTGAATCCTTCTGCAAAGGGTTCTTTAAATATTAGCAGCAAGCAACGGCTCTCTTCCATTTGAATTCTTTGTCTTCTTGTGAGCCTTGAGACCTGGGCTGTAAATATCAAGAAGACAGAAATATCTCTGCAGCAATACATTCCATAAAAAGGAATAAATCTCTTTCTAAGAAGCTGCAGGTTTAAATCAAATAAACAGAGGACTAAATAAAGTCACATCAGAAATAAACTCTTTATAGCAAAGAAGAAGACTTTTCAGTCCAATGGCTATAAAGGGGTTGACAGCAGATAAAGTAATTTAAATGACAGCTAATAAGACAAACAACTTTATCTTAAAAGATTTGAACTCAGGCAAATAGAATGAAGTAAATAATGCCTGGAAACTTTATCATACAGCTTGAAATAATGTGCCAGAAAATGTATTAAATAATTAAATATAATAAATAAATACAAAATACACAAGCAGGCAGAAAGCGTCGAACGACCTTCGGAGATCGTCGACCGACGCACGGAGATCGTCGATCTATCGGGCAGATAGTCGAACGATCCAGATAGTCGACCTATCGAAGAAGATAGTCGAACTACCCCGGGAGATAGTCGATCTATCAGAGCAGATAGTCGAACTACCAGATAGTCGATCTATCAGGACAGATAGTCGAACTATCAAGCGCACAGAGATAGTCGACCTATCAAGCAGATAGTCGACCTACCTCAGAAAACAGATAGTCGACCTATCAACAGATAGTCGACCTATCAGCGCAGAACAGATAGTCGACCTATCAAGCAGATAGTCGAACTATCAGCGCAGAACAGATAGTCGACCTATCAAGCAGATAGTCGAACTATCAGCGCAGAACAGATAGTCGACCTATCAACAGATAGTCGAACTATCAGCGCAGAACAGATAGTCGACCTATCAGGCAGATAGTCGAACTATCAGCGCAGAACAGATAGTCGACCTATCAAGCAGATAGTCGAACTATCAGCGCAGAACAGATAGTCGACCTATCAACAGATAGTCGAACTATCAGCGCAGACCAAGGCGTCGACCAACTGATAGATGATCGTCGATCAGTCGATAGACGATAGTCGAACGACGTTCGACTATGGTCGAACGAAAAAACTACTTAACCAAATTCTCAATTTGGAAAAGCGAGGACTCTACAGCTAGACTCCTAACCATTGACCATAGATATTTCTTGGGTCAAGGAGCACAAAGGAGAGGACTGAACTCAAATCAAACTAGGGTACCAACAGATGGCATGACTAAGTGTAATTGCATGCGGTGTTTGTTGATACGCGGTGTCATAATCTTGGGTGAAGGATAGTGTTGTAGGTCTACGGGCTCTCCATTCATCACACTGACAAGAGTTGGTAGATAGACCTAAGGCGGTTTGGATGTGTCCTCGGTGCTCATTCCCGAGGCCCTTTCCGTGCCAGTAGATGGTTGGGCTGGGCCCTTTGGTGATACGCTCCCAGAGGCCCCTTCCGTGCCACGACGATAGGACAGTTTGGGTTGTGTTCTTGGTGCACATCTACCCAAGACCCCCCTGAGCCGTAGTACGCAGATGCTCCACTATTGTGTTCTATGCGTTGAGACATACGGAGGCCTAGGCCTGGTAGTGTGGGTACCTGCCTATTAGTGGAGATGCCCGCTCTACTGTCACCGTTTGGCCATGATGGGTGATGCATAAGAGGTTAGATACCTGCTCAAAAAGTGGGAAATAAAGGTCTATGTCGACATAGAAAAACAGAGTGTGTGAGTTGCATGGGTGCATCATAAATCATCATTGCATTACATTGCACCGCATAAGATCTTTATCATATAAATTTGTATGAGCACTTTTATATGATGAATTACTTTTTGTTAAGCCGATCCTTAACTTATAAATTTGTATGGACATTTTATAAGTTAAGTTCTATGTCTGTTGTAGAATTATATGTGAAAGTCTTTGTTTTCAAGGGTAGCTAAACCACCTAGAGGGGGGGGGGGAGTGAATAGGTTTTTAGATATTTAGTATATCTTTTAACTTTTATAAGTTTAGGCTATGAGTGGTGATTTACTTCCTATTGCTTTCAAGACATTCACCTAGACGACATAACAATTTATAGTGGTTCCCCAGATTATGGGTGCATCCACTATCACACCCGCTTTTCTAACAGTGTGTTAGACAAGGCACTTATTCAATATCTCGGCTCCTAAGAGCTTACAACACGATCCCACAGGACCACTCAGTCTCCTCCAAGACTTATAACTCAGGCACAAATCCCTAACCCTTAGTGATCAGAAGATCACCTACCTCAAGACAAATGCCCTACCACTCAGGCTGGGAGGATAGCCCTACCTCAGATCCAAAGGATCCTATAACTATGGCCAAAGCCCTACACTCTAATTCTTAACAGAATCCTCTCACTCAGATTCACTCTTGAATCCTACCTCAGATCTATAACAGATCCTACACTCGGCCTTTATAAATAGGCTTGCAACTCTGATCTAAAAAGATCCTACAGAAAGAAATAAGTTTGTTGGTCTTGATTACTAGACAACAGAGAAATGATCTCCGTGTCTTTCTCCTTCTGTCCTGAGAAAGATCAGTCCAGATTTCTTCTTCACAACTCCAAAAAATAATCTTCAGGATTTGCTTAGCTTGGGTTATGAAGTGACCGCAGCTAGGGTTAGCCCTTGTTGCTCTTTCTTTCTTGCTATTGATGATGAAGACGACAGCAACTAACAGGAAGAACTTTCAAGTCGATTGATTTGAACTTCTTCTTCTTGTCTCAGTAACAATTGTGAGGAAGATGATGAAGTTCTGCCGCTTTTCATAAATATAAAGCCCTAAAAAGTTAATTCAATTCCGTCGATCTCATTCCTTTTATCTTCCGTCATACAATGACTTTCTTGATTTGTGGACCCAACTTTAATTACTGGTATATAGCCTTCCTTTTACAGAATATATTATACAGCTGGCAGCTAGCGCCATTAGTGGAGGACTACAGCTTTCCCGCAATGAATTTGAATTCCGTTAACTTTTGTTGACTTTGGTTGACGTCAGCATCTATGGACAACCAAATTTTCCAGATTATATCCAGGCATTGAGTGTGTTGAGTGAACTAGCTTCACTCAATGCATCTGGACTTAGCCAAATTCTCTGCACTAGTAGGCGTTGAGTGCGTTAAGTGATCTGGCTTCACTCAATGCCTCTGGACTTAGACAATTCCTCTGCCCCTCTTAGGCATTGAGATCGTTGAGTGAATGCCCTTCACTCAACGCCTTTTGACTTGGCCAAAATTTTTGCCCTGCCAGGCGTTTAGTGCGTTGAGTGAGCCTTCATCACTCAACGCCCTTAGACTTAGCCTCTTCACTGATTGCATGTCTTCATGCTGAGGCGTTGAGTGAACTAGCTTCACTCAATGCTTCTATATCTAGCCGCAATTCTGAAATCTTCCAGCTTGCTGAGGCATTGAGTGCGTTGAGTGAACTGGCTTCACTCAATGCCTCTGAACTTAGAAAGATTTTTATGTCTAACTTCATTAAGCTTTGAGTGACCATAGCTCTGTCGACGCTTTCCTCTTTGGTAGTTGAGGGAGTTGATCTCACTCAACGCTTTTGGACTTAGTCAATTTTTCTGTCTCCTTTTTTTGGCTTTGAAAGAATTAGCATGACGTTGAATTAATTGGCTTCACTCAATGCTTCTTGACTTAGCCAAATTTCTTTGACAGATTCTCTGTGACTTTGGCTGAAGTAGCTTGATTCAACGCTTCTAGCTGTATATCATTGAGTGAGTTGACATCACTCAACGCTTGTGGACTTAACCATTTTTCAGTCTTCCTTCTTCTTAAGCTTTGACTGCGCAGTATTTCCTCAGTGCTTTTTGTTGTATGGCATTGAGTGAGCTGCCTTCACTCAACGTCTGTGGACTTAGCCACATTTCTATCTTGCAAACTACTTGGCTTTGACTATCCACACCTTACTCAACGCTATTTGGCATCTAGCATTGAGTGAACTGACTTCAATCAATGCCTGTGGACTTAGGCGATTTTCAGCCTTTCCAACATCCTTCTTTGACATTTTACGTTGAGTGAACTGGCTTCACTCAATGCCTGTGGACTTAGACAGATTTCTGTTTCTCCACTTCTCTATCTTGTTGTAAGACCCCCCCTTTTTTTAAAGCCCGGGGTCTTATGCCCAGAACTGCCGCTTTGAGGTGACACCTTCGCACCCGGGAAGGTCGTCACTACAACGCGCCGATTCTGCCGGCCTTTTCGATCACAATAAATAGCAAGCAAGAAGAGTAAGCAAGTACACCAAAAGAAAATATCACATATATATATAAACTCCACGAAGGGAGTGTCCACAGAAATCATCAGAGAACAAAGATACTAGAAATATAAGGGCTTATGCCCGGTACATCAAGTCCTCACTACAAAATCACTCAATGCGGAAGCAAAAACTAAAACTCTACTAAAGGTCGGGACTCACAGTCCCTGCAGTCTGGACTCCAGTGCTAGACTGCCCCATCTCCAAGCGTACCGGCCTCCTGGGCTGCTCCTCCATGCTGGGCTCCGCGATCCCCTAATATGATATGGTTCGAAAACCGTTAGTCTAAAAGACTAAGCCCTATCATCCCCCACCCCTTCCCCCACGCTCTAAGGCACCAGGCGGAGAGGAATAAAGGGGAGGACATGAAAGTGGAGATAAATTCCAAAGCAGATGACGGTGGACCTAACTAGCAAGTTATAACAGGTGAACAGTATAAATGTTGTAATAGGTATAACAGAAAGGAAGTAAGTAAGAAATTAAACCTTCGCTTATGTGAGTACACATAAGCCAAGGGATCTTTTGCAAGACTCCCATCATATAACGCGTCCCATACCGCTTATACGTTGGGGTGTCGGTTATCAAGCAGCAGATTTACATGTATCAAATTGACCTTAATTTATAAACTTGCCCACACAAGCTTATAGACCAAGGGGTCGTTTTGCAAGTCCTAAAGTATAAGCGTCCCATTCCACTTATACTTTAGGTGTCAAGGTTGTTATGAATGATTATGTCATGCAGCTATATGGTGGGTTATGATGTTCAAGCAGTGCAACTCACACACCCAACTTTGTGTACACAAACCTTTAGTTCCCCCTTTCTGGAGATAACTCCCAGGTTACTCCCGTAGTAGCAAATGGAAGCGGTGGGTTGGGCCTCGCCCACCTCAAACTAGTAAAAGCACCACTGGTCTGACCTATCGTACGCCCTCAACGCCTGGTGCATGAGGCGGACTCCTGCGTACTCTTGCCGACTGGTCCGTCGGACTTAACCTTGGCTAAGTTCTAGTCACCTTGCCGAGTCAACGATATCGGTGTCAGTGCAATCGAACTCCCCGATATCGAAAACCCACCACCTTAATCTTCCTATTTTTATGCACATGCAGCAGTTTAATATATAACGATTTTAAAGTGTCAAACTCCCGGACTAAACCGTCCGTATAAACCACATCCGAGACCAAATTCCCCGGACTAAAACGTTCGGCTCATCTCCAGACTCCATCCCCTAGAACACCACGGGACAGCGCCCCCTTGAACACCTCGGGACGACTTAACCATTACCAACCCTAACTAATGAGTGTGTGAAATGTGAATCCCTATTAGGCTAATTACTCTTTCGTTTGTTTTAAGATTTACGTTAGCCCAGGACTGCCCCCGGCATACCACGTGAAGGGCTCTCAAAGGGCACTAGGAACCAAGACGGCGGCATTACGGCCTGAAGTTCCCTTTCGCAAGGCACTTATTGTTATTGGTTGTTTTTCCCTTACCCGTTCTCTCTATAAATTGCATCGAACTAAACCTAGGGTGGATTTGACTCTTCACTCCTACGGGGACGGCGATCTTTCGTCGGTCCCGCGCACCTTCTAGAGTGCATCAACTCATTCCTCACCACACTTGAAACCTCTTATGGTGATCCATCCTCCTTTCTTTAAATCCAATCCAACACAAGCTGTCCTTACGCTAACCCAAACCTTATCTTGTTACTCATTTCCCAAAGTTACTAACTACAGACCACCTTTTACTAAGTAATGTCTATGATAGGATGTCCTTTGTGTTTTCTTTCGAACGGCCTAAGTTAATTACTGGGGGCCTATCATGACATTATTGAATCGATTTCCGATAATAACGATTTTCCCAATTAATCTAATAATTAATTAATTTTACTAAAACCCAAGGTCTTCCAAATTTGTACAAGGATTATATTTTTCAGTCATGTATAAATCATAATAAATTTACGACAAACATTAATGTATCTAAAAATGACATATCCAAGGTTTTGCAAATTTTCCTATGGTCTAAGGGGCCTAAACTTATTTTTGCAATAATCTATTTCCTTCATGTCTAATGAATAAACTACATCAAATTCTCTTCCAAATAAATTGGATTAATTACAGGATATTAGAAATACCATGAAAACAGTACTATAAAAGTTTCATAATTTTCCTGCTGGAAATTAATTTATAATAAATCATTTTCTAAAATCCTAATCTAGCATGCTTGTGAATCAAGTACTAAATCCATAACTCCAAAAATCCAGAGAAAAATCCCACTGATTCATAATGATTTAAAAAACACTATTTACCAACTTTCATAATTTTCCAAAGACTATTTATGCCATAAAATATTTTTAAAACATAGAGCCCTTTAATAATACTTGTGAAGGAACTATTCTATTTAATCAACATAAAATTGAACTAAAATTCATGGGCATTCCTACTGGCCAAAAACATCTAATTCCAGAGTTTCAAGGGGGCCTTATTTGAATTAAAAATCTTTAATAAATAAAATATCAAAAAGGGCTATACCCACATTCATGAATGAAGTACTAGAAATACCTATCCAAAAATTCTAGTAAAATTATCCAAGTGTCCTAACTACCCTAGAAACACACTACCCCAATTTCATGGCTTTTAAAAGAGTTTAAGATACTGTTTGACCTAAAATCCCTTCTACCCTAAAACCAGGGTTTAAGTTTTGAGGTAGCTAACTACATCAAAATTCTGTAACATTACAACTAGAGAGTTACAAACTCATTAACAACCTCTCCACCAAATCTCAAGGCCATACAAGGGCATTTGCCCCTATGTCCTTCACAAACCCCCAAAGTCCACATTTAGGGTTTGAACCTGGGCCCTAGGGTAAACTTACCCTAAATCATCCCATCTTCCCTAAGGGTAATCTTAGGACCAAAATAAACTAGTGGTTAAAATTTCAACCTCTGTTGAGGTGAGATGATCATACCAGAGTGCAAAGAACCTTCTCACTAAGCTTCCTTCTACTAGGTCAAATCTAGGGTTTAGAGGATTCCTAATCAAAACTCAACCAAATGAGTTGAAATTTGAACCAGACCTAGATACCTATACCAGGGACACCTCACCAAAATTTGGGAGGGTTTGGAGGTCATTTGACCCTTCAACTACCTTACCCTAGCTTTTCTAGGTTTAGGGCAAAACCCTAGGTTACACTTCTTTAAATGGATTCCAATTTTTACAGGAGCTAGGTCTAGGTGATATTAAGCCCCTGTCCAAAATTCAAAGCATTTGGACCAAGGATTAGGTGTGGGGAATTTTTCAAAGATCTGCCCTATTTGTAGGACCTACCCTAGAATAATGGCCCTATAGGTCAGAAGACTTGTCCTATAATTTTCCATAATATATCAAACTGTAGATAATTAAAAAGCCTACAACATTCATGTTGATCAATTTTGATGAACAAGCCTCCAAAGGGCCTAAATAATTTTTATAATAAAACTGCCCTAAACCTAGGACATACCCATAATCAAATGGCCTTAAAAGTCTAGGTACTCTACCAAAATTTCACCACAGCATATCAAATTGTAGGTATTAAAAGGACCTACAACTTTCATGCTAAACACTTTTCCAGTAGGTGCCCATAAGGGGCCTAAAATCCAATTACAGTAAAACTGTTTTATTTAAAATACATAAAATTAGAAAATAGGATTTAAAATTATAGAATCTGCTCTGCACGAATCTAGAAGCATATCAGGCGGCTCCTGTTCATCTTCCCCGATGGAGCCGAAAAGAGGCTTGCGCAGGCGGTTTTTGCGGGCCGATTCCCGGCGGCCTGAGGCAGCGCCACCACCGGGAAACATCCCCTAATTGTTCCCGGTGGTGGGGGCTATCCCTGGCCAGAGCTAGGGCGGTCGGAGGTGGCGGCATCGCCCTAGCCGAGAGCTCAAAAACCTCCCGAAAAATGGTGATTTTCCGAAAAATAAAAAGCTAACTCGGGTTCGATTGAGCATGGAATCGGTTTCTAAGCATTCCTAGGATCTAAGCATGAGAGAAGGAGAGGAGGAGGACCTGAACTCGGGCTTGGATGTGGGTGGAGCGACGGGAATTCATGGCGGCGGCGATTTCTCCTTTGGTGGCTCCGGCAGTGGTTCTCCCTCCTTCTAATGCTTCGAAATCCGTCGCCCTAGCTTGCTGGTGAGGTCTATATGGCCAGGAGGGGAGGGGGAAGGCAGTTTTGAAAGAAGCCATTAATGGCCAATAAAGGAGGGTTCGGCCATAGAGGAGGGGGGCTGAACCAAAGCCTAGGTGGCCGGGAAATGGCTGGAAACTCCTCCCCTTCCCCAGGGGAGTTGAATTTAGCCATTAAGGGTGGCCTTTGGCCTCCCTTTGGCTGAATTCCTCCTTCCCTCTCTCTTGAATTTTTCTCTCTCCTCCATTAACATGAAAATGGAGCTCACCTTCTCTCTCCTAGTCACCAATGTTGACTTGGTCAATTCCCTAGGATATAGGCAGCCAAATATCATACAAAAATAATCATGCAAGAGTTAGCCTAAGGGTGAGGGTGGTTTGAGGTTGGGTTAGCCCATATAGGCTAGGTTTGACTTGATTTGGGCTTGGGGTTGACTTGGTCAAATTGACCACTATGGTTGACCCAAGTGGGTCCTTGGTGACTCATTGGGCCCACATTAGGTCTAAGGGAATTTTTAGAGTCACAATGAACCTACTAGGCCACCCAAAATCAGAGTTTTGAAAATTACTATTTGCAGACCAAGTGGGTCTCAACTAGGTTTTTAGGTCACTTGGTCTCCTGGGCTCACCTAGGTTAACTCATATGACCTAGTTATGCTCAAGTCACTCCTAAGGGGGGGTCTAATTGGAAAATGGGATGTTACACTTGTGACCACCTGTCACAACCACTTGGAATACCTGTCCAATCAATGTGACAAGTACCAACCTACATGCATGAACTTAAACATACATCAAATACAACTATGCATATATCATTAACTTGTTTTACTTCTACAAATTTGGGACATTGCGAGCAATGGACCCCCAACAATATGTTGTAGTTGATTGCTCTTGCTCTTATAGAATTGCTAGTATAGAATGATGTTATTACTTGTTGTACACTGCTATTGCTATTCTGATGATGAATAGAAATATATACCACCTGCTTGTACTCACACTTTATATATATATTGTACCTTTTCTCCTTTCTCCCTCCCAGTGCCTAAGAGTCGCTAGGGCGAGCGGATGTCATAGCCAATTAGTCTTTATGACTAACAGTTGCTACGTCTACCATTTTAGGAGGAAACCCAGTGGATAGAGTCACAACAACATGTTATGCAGTAGGGCAACCATGCCAAGGGAAATGGCCTAATGCAACAATACCCTCGCTTCCTTTGGTGACCGATGTGTGTTTGAGCGTGGTGGTGTAGCCTTCGGGCAATTTTGTTGTAATTTGATATTAAAAAAATCGATGTCGTTCCTTATTATTCTTGTATTGCGTTTGGACATTTGCTTATTGTGATGATATGACTTCTGGTTGGATATTATGAGAGATGACAGAATAGACGTCTTGTAGTATATATTAGCCCGTGTGCTGATGCTACCGCAAGACGGCTGTTTTGGGCATAAGACTCCCCTTGAACAAATCATGTGTTTCGGGGGGGGGGGGTCTTACAAATGGTATCAGACTGCAATGATCCTGAACTAAAGAAATCATTGAACAATGGTGCCACCCCCGCTCGATTGGTCAGTTTGTGGTCAAACTGACATATCAGAAGCAGTGGTGTGCCCATGTGTAATTCACACAAAGTATGTCCTATTGTTACCCTACAATTTGCCAACCTAACCTTAGGTTTGTACCTTTATGTTACACCCTTAAAATTTTGAAAATAGAACTTAAAAGTTGCTATCGCCGGGCGATAGTGTGCATCGCTAGCGATAGCGATAACACTCGACGCTTTCAATAAAGCGTTAAGTAGACTCAAAGCTCTCGACCCAGTCGACGCTCTCAATGCACTCGACGAGGCATTGAGTGAGCTATCAGAGTGGTGATAGTGGGTATCGCCGGGTGATACTGCCACGTTTGGCAAGACACATGTTGAATGGCCGAACGGTGGCCGAGGAGTGGTGGTTGACTGTGGTCAAAGAGGCTACCGATGCTATCATCCATGCGATAGTGGATATCGCCAGGCAATAATATTAAGTTTGACTTGTCAACTGAAATTATGGCCTTTGCTTTATTTTGATGAGAGGATCGTGTGGCTGGGTTTATTCCCAAGGCTGCTTAACTAGAGAAGAGGTGAAGAGAAGATTCATTTCTCTTCTCTCACACACTCTCATCCTTCTCATCAAGTTCTTGGAAGAATGGAAGAAGAAGGCTGAAGGCTGAAGCTTTGCTAGCTTTGTAAAAGAGATCCCGTGGTCAGAATCGAGAACTAAGGAAATATCCGTGAAGAGGAAAGCGAGGTGCTCCTTTCCAGCCTGATAGAAAGCTTGCTAATGGCTCTGAAATGAATTTTGAGGGTAACGATCTTCCTTCTTGGGCAAGTGTAGTCCTTATTTTGCATATGCATGGAATCCCCCACCAAAAGGTGGAGAATCGAGGAGATTCCGTTGGGTTGATACGTGATATTCTCGAGTGCTTTTGCATGTAGAATCCAAAAATCACAGTAATGAATAGGCATGCTGTGTGAAGCCCATCCAGACAGGTTGGTATGGATTGGTGATGTTTTTATTTTGCATGTCTGAGAAGACTTAGAGTATAAACAAGTAGTTTACGGGGTCTGTGGGTTGTACCTATGAAATGAGAGTAGCAGGAAGTACTGGAGGTGTGCTCAAGGAAAACCCAAAAAATGCCACAGTTTGCATAACTATTGGATATCGCCGAGCGATAGAGAGTATCGCTGATGATAGCCATTGGTGAGCTATGATTGCTGTGAAAGACTAGTTTTCTGGCACTATAAGATGCTACAAGATTTTGGCTAGAAAGATGTTCCAGTTGTGGCTGAGTTTGGAGACAGAAGAGAGTTATATCGCTAACGCCAGGCGATAGTAACTATCAGTAGAGATAGCTTCCATATAGCATTTTGTTGTAATGAAACTTGTGTCCGTGAGACAAGGTGTGTAGCATAAGAAGCTGTGAGCCTAGAGAGCCCGACTATTGGCCATGAGTGCTATGATTGAGCATTGTCGGCTCAGGTCCTGGATACAGGTGAACGGCAAGTGATGCTGAGAGCCTATTGTGCCCAACAATAAGGCAGTGAGCCGAACGGGAAAGGGGAGGCTGACCCACGTCTTATCGTTCGACATGATGACGGTGACAATCGGCATTGACCTGGTAATTTGAGCAACGAGAAATAGCTGAATTGTACCCGCATTATGTCGTTCAGACTGGATTGCCTAAAGTAATTGGCTTTCGTCGTTGTCATAATGAGAGTCTTAGGCCTAGTGCCGGAAAGACTAGGATACTCAAAGTTGAACGTCAAGTCTCGGACCACTGAATGGTGGTGGGACCGTGGTAATCCGGTACATGGAGAATGTGCCCTGAGTGCACGGAACATTTGGCAACTGAGGCATTCGTTTGTGATATATTGAATGGTGCTTGAGTGTACCTTCTTGTGATATATTTATTGTGTTAATACTATGCCTGTAGGGAAGGAATACCACTGCCCCGGGAATGGGGTAGGGTCGTTATAAATTAGTCAGCCAAAAACTGATCGTTGCCTTATTTGCCACAATTTGGTGGAATGTCCCTGTGTAGGTGCTGTAGAGCCGAGTGTGAAATAGCGGGTTGCATCCCTGAAGCTATGCCGGTCCTCGAAGGCTAAGAGAAGTTTTATTGCTTTCATGTGTGGCCGGCCTGCGTGCCGATGTCTATAAATCACACTTCTAAAGAATAATTGTAAGGCCTTAAGGCTGTAATAGTTTGGCTACTGTTGACTGTTGCTGGGCGACAGTGACTATCGCTGACAATAGTATCTTTTGTGTATTTAGTAAGTACATTCCAGTGTTTTTATATGGGACATTGCTGTGATACTTGAGTTCAAAATGTTAACCCATAAAGCTTCCGCTAGAATGCTCTGAGTAAGGATTCGTTTAGTCTTTAATATTAACATGTAACTCCGCCAACTATCTGTGGGATATGGCGTGGGGCTCCGATCGGACTGAAAGTGAGGATAGATACAACTCTAGAGGGGGGGGGGGGGGTGAATAGAGTATTCAAAAATTTGAGCTTCTACTCAACTCCCTTAGAGTTAGTTTGCGGAATGAGTTTATAGATATTTGAAACCCTAGAGCCTAACACAAAGTGTGGTGCACAAGAGAAAGCTAACTATAATTACAGTTTCAGCTTTAGTCCTATCACAGTAACTAGCAGTCCTAGTTAGTTCTACACACAACCACAGTGCAATAATTAAAGTAAGCAACACAGATAACACAAGAGGTTTATAGTGGTTCCCTCTAAATAGGTACATCCACTCTTCTACCACCATGGTAGGAATCCACTACAGGTTTTTGTTCAGGTGCCCTGCCACCAACTGATCTAGTTCAGGTAGATCAAGTAGACCATTTGAGATTTTGATCAGGAGCTCAAAATCCAACAAAGGTTTTTGCTAAGGTGCCCTGCCACCAAGGTTCACTTTTGAAGGGAGTAATAACCCTTTGTACAGGAGGGTGAGAGAGTTAGAATGTCTTCTCTATTGTAAGACAAGATTAGAGAAGCTAGTGGATTGCACAGAGCTAGAAAGCTCTTAAAGAGTCAAGGCTCCCCCTGGCTTAGAGAATATCCAGGAAGAAGCCTTGCTTCAGGGTGCAGGAACTCTTCTGAACTCTTGACAGATATAATCTGTTGTCTTGAAGTTCTTTGAAGGAGTAGCTTGAAGAAGACTCTTGATGAGAAATGGGTTTTCTTCTTCAATCAGCTTTTCTTTCTTCTTTTTCTTCTTCTTGAGGCACTGAGTGTGAATGTTCCTGGAAGTAGGATGAACTCAGGATTTGAAGAAGAATGCTGAAGAAAGTAGTTCTTCTTAGTTGAATGTGAAATGATCTGAGATCTGTATCTTCTTCTTTTGAATCTGTATATGAATATCTGTGTCAACCATACTTGGTGTCTGTGTGTATATCTCTCTCTCTATATATATCTATATGTGTTAAACTTCTTTCAAAAGAGCTCTTTATATATTAGCCTTTGTAATAGCTCTAATTCTTTGTCTTCTTCTGAGATCTGCAATCTGGGCTGCAAATAGCACAATACAAAATATATCCTGCAGAAAGACATCCTATAAAGGGATAAAGCTTTCTGAGAAGCTACATATCCAATCTGATAAAAGAATACTAGAGAAAGTCACATCAGACCAAACTCTTTATGGCCAGAGAAGACTTTTGTGTCTAACGGCTATAAAGGACAGCATGGCAGATAAAGCATAAAGATTTGTCAACTAATAAGACAAAAGACTTTGTCAGAGTAGAGCTTGACTTATGCAAAAAGAATGGGGCAAAGATTGCCTTGAGATGTAAGCATAAAATCAATGAAACAATCTTTAATAAAATATGCCAGATAAATAAGAAATAAATCACAGAAGAAAAGGAATATAATATCTTTAAAAGCAGACAAACGAACGTCGAACGATCCTCGGAGATCGTCGACCGAACCACAGAGATCGTCGATCGAACCACAGAGATCGTCGACCTAACCACATAGATCGTCGACCTAACTACAGAGCAGATAGTCGACCTATTAGAACAAATAGTCGAGCTATAAGATAGTTGAGCTATCAAGACAGATAGTCGAACTATCACAACAGATAGTCTATCTTAAAGATAGTTGAACTATCACAGAGATAGACGATCTGCTGACTGACGATAGTCGACCAACTGATAGACGATAGTCGATCGGTTGATAGAAAAAAGTTGAGCGGCGTTCGACTATAGTCGAACCAAAAACAACTTAACCAGAATTGCATCTGGATAAGCAACAACTCTACAACTAAGGGAATCTAACCTAACAACTAACCTTTGACCATAGATAAATCTTGGGTCAAGAAACTAATTGAGAAGACTTAACACAAATCCAAACTAGGGTACCAACAATCTCCCCCTATTTGGGTAAAGACTCTCAAAACAACAAACAACAACAAATGCTATAAAATAGATATAAAAACAACATTAACCTGTTAGGATCAAAGGTGTATCATATTATAAATAAGCATTAATTATATCAAACAAACAATCAAACAGACAGTCAATAAAATAAACAACTCAAACAGCTTCAGAATCTGATTTAGAAATAAAAGAACCAAGAAGGAAAGAATTTTTTCTGAAGGGATCTGGAGCATCTTTCTTTGATGTCTTCAAGTCTTGTTCTCCAATGATCTTGGATTCTCCTGCTCTTGGCACAACAGCTTCTGGATGCTTTTCCATATACTTTGAAGCATCAAAAACCTCAGGTCTGACCTGGAATCTGTCTAGTTCCTTCTTACTTAACTTTGACATTGTAGTTAAGCCTGTTGCATCTTTGCCTTCAGCTCTGGTTTGTCTGATCTGGGCTGATCCAACTAATTCAAGAAATCTGGCCATCCTGAAATCAGGATTAAGCTCTTGGCTTTCATATTCATTATCATCAGCTAGATCAAGAGGTTTTATGGTCTTGAATTGAGTAGAGAGGTCTAACAAGCTTGCAGCTGGCTCTTTGTTTTCTTGAATAACAAGAGAAGATGGAGGAGCAAATTCTGCATATTTCTTACTGGATTTTTCAAAGTAAATTATCCTTTTTCCTTTTGAATCTGTTTGCTTTTTCTGAATAGGTTTTCTGGATGGTATACTTTTCTTTTCCTTGGGAGGTGAAGCTTTTCTCTTGGGTGAAGGAGGAGGAGAAAAGGTTGGTCTTTGATGAACCATTTCCTTCACTTGTTCTTTTGATTCAGCCTCTTGTACCTTGTTGGCCTGACTGGGATTTGCCTTGGAAACTTGGATTACTTCTTCTCTGATGTGCTTGAGAGGGAGTGAATCTAGCAGAAGGAGCTGAGGGATTGGCAGAAACATTTCCTGAGGCATCTGCACTAGGAGGAGGAGGAGGACCTCTAGGATTCCACCTTGGAGCTGGAGAGTCATATCTTTTGCTTTTCTTTCTCTTCTTCTGTTGGTTCCTGGACAGTCCCATCCAATGTTAGTATTCTTTTGATTCGGGATCAATCCCTTTCAGTATGTAGTATGGGATATCATGATCTGAATTTGGTGGAGGAGGAGCAACAGCCTTCCTCTTCCTTTTAGCAATTTTCTTCTTCTTTGAACCTTCTGAATCATCAGAATCATCCTCATCATTAGAGTGAGATGACTGAGGTTGGTCATAAGGGTCTAAGGCATCTTGATCAGCCATTTCTTTTACTTTTAAGGCAGCTTTCTCTCTTTCTTCTTCTAAGGCATCCTGTGCCAGAAGAGTATCAAGGTATAGTCCTGGGGTGTCATCCCAGACTGTAGATCTTTCTTCTTGTTCATCTGTAACTTTCTCTTGCTCAATTGTAACTGTCTTGAGGACCAGTTCTTCTGGAGTTTGCTCAACTTCAGGTTCTTCTATAGCAGCAGGTTCTTGAGCAGATTCTGGAGCTGGTTCTTGAACTTGATCTGTAGCCAAAGGGAGACAAAAATGTTCTAAATGGGCTAGAAACATTCCTTCAAGATACTCACAGGTTAACATGTCAGTTAACAGGTCAGTAAATTGAGATAAAGAATTACCTGCAGGATTTCCTAACTCCCATAAGTCATCTAGAAAGGAGGTAATGACTCCTTCCAGGTATAGGGAAACAATGTGAGTGGAGGATTCTTCAAGACAAACTTTACAAGCAAATTCTGCTTCCATGATAACATCAGCTGGCCTCTGTCCTGAGACTTGAGCTACTTGAACAATTGCTGGAGGAGAGACTAGGGGAAGTCCTGAGACATCTTCCTGGAACATCTCCCCCTGCCTGATTTTAGTGGGTACTGAACTCAGGCCCCTAAGTGAAGAGGGCTCAGCAGAGTTGGAGAGGGCATTGATGGATGATGCAAGAGAAGAAATGGAAGAGACAAGTGGGGCAATTGCTGCTTCAATCATGGATTTGATTGAAGGAGTAATTAGCTCCAAGATGCTGGCTATGAATGCTGGTGTGATTTCAAAAGAGGTGGATGGGGGAATCACAACAGATGGATGATCATCAGGGATGATGTTCTCCTAATGAGATGCAGATGCATGAGCTGGTGATGGAGATGCAGATGTATGAAGATCAATATGATCTTGATGTGAAATTGGTGATTGAGGTGGAGTTGGTAGAGTCTCAGAAGCCAATAGATCAAAACTAGGATATGAAATCCCAGCAAGATGTGAAGGGGGTGGAGATGCTGGTGGTGATGCATGGAGAATAGTTGAAGAATCCAGTGGAAGAGAGGCAGTGGATGTAGATGGCACTTCAGTAGAAGTAGATGGCAATGCAGATGAAGGTGGAATGGGGGGAATGGAAGAGCCTTCTTCAGGTAGGTGGGGAGTGACTGGTACAGTCCTGATGCTCTCAGATGTAACAGGAGCAACCCCAGCAGGTGAGGGCTTCTGAATATTCCTTCTCCACTTTATGAACAAAGTGGGATCCATCTTCTTGGGAACATTTATAGAAGTAGAAACTGTTCCCAACAGTTGGGGATACTTCTCTCTTAGAAATATTCAAATTACCCTTCCAAGGGTTACCTCTTTCTTAGAGTTCTTCTTCCTGATCAAATCAAAAAATATTCCTGCCCAATTGATTACTTTCTTGTTGACAATGGCACACATCAAGGCAAACTGCTGCCTGGTAATATTGTCATGAGCAGAGTGCTTACCCAATAGCACTTTTCCAACCAATTCTGCTAAGAACTTAATCCTCATCGGAAACTTTACTTTCAGTAACTTAGAAGGAATGCCTTCGGCATGACCTAGCTCGACAAGCATCCTTCCATACTCTTGAGTATCTTGGTTATACTCCTCTTGACCATTAATCAAATCAAAAATCTCAGTCAAGATGGCAGGAGTCAAAGTTACCTCCTCGCCGCCGATGGTCCCGGTCATGGATTCGTCACTGGATAACAAAGTGTAGACACATTCTTTAATCTATGGAATATTAATCTTGATCCTTGTGGACATTAGCTTCTCTAGTCCTTGATCCTTGCACAGCTGGAGTATCTCTAGAATCTCAGCATCGCAGATGCTGAATGAATCAAAGTCCACGCTGAACTCGACGTCAAACTTCATCACCGTCAGAAGAGCTGGAGCAATCGCCATCGATTTGGTTGGAGAAGGCGAGAGAAACGAAGAGCAAAGAGCGCGGGGCAGAGCTCAAGTCAAACCTTACAAGCAGGAATGAAGAATACGAAAAGACGAGCTCTGTCGACTATAAAAATAACGATCTATTAACCTAGGTCGACCATCGGTTTTATATTAAAACGACAATCGTCGAACTGTTTTAACAGATAGTAGAAGCGATAGTCGAACGGTCGTTCGACGATCGTTTCCTGAAGCAGAGTAGTCGAGCAATCGTTCGACTATTTCTGTCTTCACAAGCAAATGAGCCGGCGTCAACCATAGGTCGACGATAGGCTCAACCTGTTCGACTATCGTCGAACGTCGTTCGACGATCTTCAAATAGATTTCAACAAGGCAGAAGTCACACTTAGTCTTTTACATTTATCATGCCTAGTTGAACCAAAAAGAACAGATGCTTCTGTTCATCTAAGGGCTTGGTGAAAATATCACTTCTCTGAAGGTCAGTGGATATGAACTCAAGGCTGATTTTGTTCTTTTCCACACAATCTCTTAGAAAATGGTGTCTGATCTCAATGTGCTTGGTCCTAGAGTGGTGCACAGGATTTTGTGCTATGGAAATAGTACTGGTACTGTCACACATGATTTTTGTGTTCTTGTGTGTGTACCCATAATCCAAAAGCTGGTTTTGAATCCACAGGATCTGTGAGCAACAACTAGCAGCTTCTATATATTCAGCCTCTGCAGTTGAAGTTGAGACAGAAGCCTGTTTCTTACAGAACCAAGAGACTAATCTGTCTCCCAGGAACTGACATGTTCCTGAGGTACTTTTCCTGTCAACTCTACAACCAGCATAGTCAGAATCAGAGTATCCAATTAACTCAAATTCTGATTCTGCTGGGTACCACAGTCCTAAATTTGGATATCCCTTCAGGTATCTCAAAATTCTCTTGAGAAGAATCAAATGAGATTCCTTGGGGTTGACCTGGATCTAGCACATAGGCATGTGGCAAACATTATATCTAGTCTACTTACAGTTAAATACAATAGGGAACCAACAGTGGCCCTATAGTTTTTCTGATCAACTGGCTTACCCTGATCATCAGAATCTATAACTGCATTAGTAGCCATGGGTGTATGCATTGCTGAAGCATCAGCCATCCCAAACTTCTTTACCAATTCCTTGGCATATTTGGATTGGGAGATGAAAATGCCATCAACATCTTGCTTTACTTGGAGACCAAGAAAGTAAGACAGCTCACCCATACTACTCATCTCAAACTTAGAATGCATCAGGTCTGAGAACTTTTTGCAAAGTTTGGGATCAGTGGAGCCAAAAATAATATCATCCACATAAACTTGAATAAACAGGATGGTGTCCTTGTGTTGCTTGACAAACAGGGTTCTATCAACTACTCCCCTAACAAGTTGTGCTCTAACAGGAAACTAGCTAGAGTCTCATACCAGGCTCTGGGGGCTTGCTTAAGTCCATAAAGAGCTTTTTGCAACTTGTAAATAAATGAGGGTTGAGTTGAAGAGACAAACCCAGGAGGTTTTTAACCAAACACCTCTTCCTTTAGCTCACCATTTAGGAATGCACTCTTGACATCCATTTGAAAAACCTTAAACTTCATATAGGCTGCATAGGCTAGAAAGATCCTTATTGCCTCTAGCCTTGCAATAGGGGCAAAGGTTTGGTCATAGTCTATACCTTCCTCCTATCTGTAGCCCCGAGCTACAAGCCTAGCTTTGTTCCTTACAATAATTCCTTGGGCATCCAACTTATTTCTAAACACCCACTTGGTGCCTATGATCAGTTGGCGTTTAGGTCTTGGAACCAAAGTCCATACTTTACATCTTTCAAATTGATTAAGCTCCTCTTGCATAGAAATGATCCAGTGGGGATCTAGCTCATCATCTTTTATGGTGAGGGGCTCAATCTATGAAAGGAAACAAGCATGCATCACATCCTGTCTTAATTGATGTCTTGTTTGCACACCAGCTGATATGTCACCAATCACTTGAGATATAGGATGATCTCTAAGTGTGACAATATCAGCAGGTGGGATGTGATCTTCAACAACAATTTGGATTAATTCCTCTTGAGGAATTTGATCAACTGTTGGTGGTACAACAACTGCTTCCACAGTGTCTCCATCACTGTCTAAATCAGTGATATAATGAGTTGAAAGAGGGAGAATCTCTTGAGTGACATCTTTGCATGACTCAGGTACCTGCAATGAGCTTGAGGAAGGAGAAGTTTCCTTCTCCATGTAAAACATCTTTGACTTATCAAAGGAAACATGCACAGACTCCTCTATTTTGAGAGTTGATTTGTTAAACACCCTATAAGCTTTGCTTACTTGGGAATATCCAAGAAAAATTCCCATTGAAGCTTTTGCTTCAAACTTTCTAAGGTATTCTTTGTTATTATTGTGAATATACACTACAAAACCAAAAACTCTAAAATAATTAATTTTAGGTTTCTTTCCTTTAAGCAACTCATAAGGAGTTTTACTCTTAAGCTTGTGTATAAGACATCTGTTCAAAACATAATTAGCCGTGCTAATAGCTTCTGCCCAATAAGAGAGAGGCATGTTAGCATCTGCCAACAATGTTCCTGCAGCTTCAATTAGGGTTCTATTCTTCCTTTCCACTACCCCATTTTGTTGGGGAGTTCTAGGAGCAGAGAAGCTATGCTTTGATACCTTCTTTCTCACAGAATTCTTGCATGAGAAGAGACTCATACTCAGTACCATGATCACTTCTGATCAAGGCCACATGAGTAGAATACTCAGTCTGCACACATAGCAGAATGTCTGTAAGAACTTTTAAGTTATCAGCCTTAGTTCTCAAAAAGAACACCCAAGTGAACCTAGACAATTCATCTACAATCACTAAAGTGTAAAACTTCCCTCCTAGACTCTGTACATTTATTGGGCCAAAAGGTCCAAATGTAATAAATACAGGATTCTAGGTGAATCACTTTTATTTACAGATTTAAAGGAATTTTTGGTTTGCTTGCCTATTTGACAAGCCTTGCATAGACTTTCCTTCTTGTAGGGGCAAGAAGGTAAACCTCTAATAAGGTTGTATTTAGATAACCTAGATATGTTCTTGAGGTTAACATGGCTAAGCCTCCTATGCCATAAGGTTTTATTATTTGTTACTTCATTAAACAGGTAGATTTCAGATTGAGTTGAGTTAAAATCTACTAAATAAATATTACCCTGTCTAATGCCTACTAACACTACATTACTATTTAAAGTAATATTGCAAAGAGTGTTAGTGAATGATACCTGATAACCTGCATCACATAACTGGCTTACTGAGATTAAGTTGTTCTTCAGTCCAGTTACATATGCAACCCTTTTGAATGTTACTGCTCCAATGGTAAACCTACCATATCCTTCAGTTTGACCATAGCTGGAATCCCCAAAGATCACCTTTGGTCCAAGCTTGGCCTTATATCTTGACAGATTTTCTTTGTTTCCTGTCATGTGTTTGGAACAACCACTATCCAAATACCATTTGTCTTTAGTAATTGGATAGGTCTTCACCTGCAAATTAAACAGTTAGATGTTGTGGACCCAGATAACCTTGGGTCCATTATTCTTCACATAATGAAAGCTTGAAATAAAAGAATAAGCAGGCTGAGGTTTATATTCTAAGGGATAGGATCTCCTAGGTGGAATACTCCATGCAGTTGATGGGTCAATAAACCTAGAGTTTCTATTTACATTAGGATTTCTAAGGTTCAGGTTGTTATTTTGAAAATCATTTTGAGATCGTCGATCATCGTTCGATGATCGATGCTCAGATCGTCGAGCATCGTTCGACCATTGAGCCTTCGATCGTCGAGCATAGTTCGATGACTTTTGTAGTTCTTAAAATTTTTGTTTTCTCTTTTCTCTCTTAGCCTTATTTAAAGCTTTGTTAACTTGAATTACTTGCTCAGTATTCTTTATTCCATCAGCTGAAATAAAGTTTACTGGAGTTGAAAGATGGTTTTTAAGAACCAAGGGGGGTTCACTTGGTGAAGCTCCTAAGCCTAGTTTGTTATTACCTGTCCTAGTGTTTGACATGCTAGTAATTTATAGTAGCTTAAGACTTCTACCATTTAAAGATTCTTCTAATCTTTTGGATTTGGCTAGTTCAGTTTTGAGAAATTTGATTTCCTCAGCAGACCTAGTGAGTTCAGCTTCTAGCCTAGCATTTTGACTAGAGAGGGATTCTGATTCTGCTATCCTATTTCTAAGCTCCTTAATTTCTTTTTCTGAGCTAATTAAATCTAAACATAGAGATTTAAATTCAGATCTAAATTCAGCAGAAGTAAAATCATAAGAAAACAATACCCGATCTTCTGTAGGCATTTCTTCTTCATCAAAACTGTCTGTAGCTGAATGATTTCTGCAGGCATCAATTGCCATTAGGCAAATTTCCTTTGCCTTCTTCTCTTCCTCATCTTCACTGGAGCTTGAGGAGGAAGATTCCTCATCTGAATCACTCCAGGTTTAAGCAACAAATCTTTTCTCCTTCTTCTTATTTTTGTAGGAGGAGGACTTGGAGTGCTTCTTCTGATGTTCTTTTTCTTTTCTCTTATCCTTGTTCTTTTCCTCTAGACACTCTGGTAAAAGTTGTCTAGGTTTCCTGCAGCCATAAAAGATAATTTCTTTAGCAGGTGATCTGTCATACCTTGGCTTGTTTTCAAATCTTGAAGACTTCTTTCTGAAGTCCTTTCTGCCCATCTTGAGAAACCTTTTGGCAAAGAGTGCCATCAGCTCCTCATTGGATTGGCTTCCTTCAGAAGCATCAGCAGCTTTGAGAGCAAGAGTTTGCTCTTTCCTTGTTGGAGTGGGAGTCTTAGCTTCAGCTTCAGCTTCCTGGACTTTAGAACTTGCTCAAAAGATTTGAGCTTGCCAAGGAGGGCTTCAGTTGAGATCTCAGTAGTACTTCTGGCCTCCTTGATGGGCCAGATCCTAAGATCCCATGTGCTGGGGAAGCACATCAGTATCTTATCATTGACCTCTGTCAATGTTATCTCCTTATCAAGGGTTCTCAGCTCATTGATGATGGAGCTGAGCCTGGTGTACATAACTTCAACTGATTCAGCTTCAGTCTTCTTTAAGTTTTCATATTGAGATATAAGGTTGGACCTTCTGTCCTTCCTCTTATCAGCCTAACCAGCTACAATCTGGTTCAGTGAGTCCCACATGGCTTTTGCAGAAGTGTAATCAGCCACTTTCTGAAAGGTTTCATCAGACAAGGTCTGAGCCAGAATATTCATAGCTTTTGCATCAACTTTTTTTGCTTTTTGTATGCATCATTGTAGTCTGGAGGTGGCACTGTACTGAGATTTGTAGATGTTGTAGCAGTGGCTGCAGCAGGTGGTGTTGGAGGTCCTGTCAAAATAGAAGAAAAAATATCTTCATCAATAGAATTCATATATACCTTGATTCTTGCCTTCCAGATGCTGAACTTAGCTAAGTTGCATACTGGAGGTCTGGTGCTAGAATAATCCTTGTACTGGGCCATGAAGTGAATGTCTATAAACTTGGTATCTATCTAGATCTTGTGACTCAGGTGTTAGCCTGTACAGTCAGTCAACCTCCCTCTGATACTAATTGAAAGTGAGGATACATACAACTCTAGGGGGGGGGGTGAATAGAGTATTCAAAAATTTGAGCTTCTACTCAACTCCCTTAGAGTTAGTTTGCGGAATGAGTTTATAGATATTTGAAACCCTAGAGCCTAACACAAAGTGTGGTGCACAAGAGAAAGCTAACTGTAATTACAGTTTCAGCTTTAGTCCTATCACAATAACTAGCAGTCCTAGTTAGTTCTACTCACAGCCACAGTGCAATAATTAAAGTAAGCAACACAGACAACACAAGAGGTTTATAGTGGTTCCCTCTAAATAGGTACATCCACTCTTTTACCACCCTGGTAGGAATCCACAACAGGTTTTTGTTCAGGTGCCCTGCCACCAACTGATCTGGTTCAGGTAGATCAAGTAGACCCTTTGAGCTTTTGATCAGGAGCTCAAAATCAAACATAGGTTTTTTCTAAGGTGCCCTGCCACCAAGGTTCACTTTTGAAGGGAGTAATAACCCTTTGTACAGGAGGGTGAGAGAGTTAGAATGTCTTCTCTATTGTAAAACAAGATTAGAGAAGCTAGTGGATTGTATAGAGCTAGAAAGCTCTTAAAGAGTCAAGGCTCCCCCTTGATTAGAGAATATCCAGGAAGAAGCCTTGCTTCAGGGTGCAGGAACTCTTCTGAACTCTTGACAGATATAATCTGTTGTCTTGAAGTTCTTTGAAGGAGTAGCTTGAAGAAGACTCTTGATGAGAAATGGTTGTTCTTCTTCAATCAACTTTTCTTTCTTCTTTTTCTTCTTCTAGAGGCACTGAGTGTGAATGTTCCTGGAAGCAGGATGAACTCAGGATTTGAAGAAGAATGCTGAAGAAAGTAGTTCTTCTCAGTTGAATGTGAAATGATCTGAAAGCTGTATCTTCTTCTTTTGAATATGTATATGAATATCCGTGTCAACCAGACTTGGTGTCTGTGTGTATATCTCTCTCTCTATATATATATATATGTTAAACTTCTTTCAAAAGAGCTCTTTATATATTAGCCTTTGTAACGGCTCTAATTCTTTGTCTTCTTCTGAGATCTGCAATCTGGGCTGCAAATAGCACAATACAAAATATATCCTGCAGAAAGACATCCTATAAAGGGATAAAGCTTTCTGAGAAGCTGCATATCCAATCTGATAAAAGAATACTAGAGAAAGTCACATCAGACCAAACTCTTTACGGCCAGAGAAGACTTTTGTGTCTAACGGCTATAAAGGACAGCATGACAGATAAAGCATAAAGATTTGTCAACTAATAAGACAAAAGACTTTGTCATAGTAGAGCTTGACTTATGCAAAAAGAATGGGGCAAAGATTGCCTTGAGATGTAAGCATAAAATCAATGAAACAATCTTTAATAAAATGTGCTAGATAAATAAGAAATAAATCACAGAAGAAAAGGAATATAATATCTCTAAAAGCAGACAAACGAACGTCAAACGATCCTCGGAGATCGTCGACCGAACCACAGAGATCGTCGACTGAACCATAGAGATCGTCGACCTAACCACAGAGATCGTCGACCTAACTACAGAGCAGATAGTCGACCTATCAGAACAGATAGTCGAGCTATAAGATAGTTGAGCTATCAAGACAGATAGTCGAACTATCACAACAGATAGTCGAGCTTAAAGATAGTTGAACTATCACAGAGATAGAGGATCTGCTGACTGACGATAGTCGACCAACTGATAGATGATAGTCGATCGGTTGATAGACGAAAGTCGAGCGGCGTTCGACTATAGTTGAACCAAAAACAACTTAACCAGAATTGCATCTGGATAAGCAACAACTCTACAACTGAGGGAATCTAACCTAACAACTAACCTTTGACCATAGATAAATCTTGGGTCAAGAAACTAATTGAGAAGACTTAATACAAATCCAAACTAGGGTACCAACACAGACCCTATGCTATATTTCATGTGACGGATGGAGGTGTTAAAATTTAGTATCAGATTGTCTTCGTTTTCCTCATGCGAATTCGTGGTCGAATTCTTTTGAGGGGTGACGAGCACGTGTCTGTTCGTACCGTTATAACAAAAATGAACTCAAGAATGTCCACTTAGGAATGAAAATACACATGTTTGAGGAATTTGTGTGTTCCTAATAGTCATTTTTTGTTTTTGAGTAGTCGTTAAATTATGTATTTTACACTTATAGGTGACTAGAAGTGGTACAAGGAAGTCTGAACCCCAACGTTCTGTTGAGAGTGCGACACAAGCTGATGTGCCCACACCTCCTCCTTTTGCGAAAACAGTGCGCTTAGTTGCTGAGGCAGTATTTGCAATGATGAATGCACAACCGACTAGGCAGGTGCGACCTGTGATGGTGTCAGTTCAGGTTAGTGTAGCCGAGCCTATAGTTGTTAGGCAAGTGCCTACTGAGTCTTTGGCGGATAAGCGAGCGACTGAACGACAACTGAAGCATTTTATGAGATTTAGTTTTCCTACGTTTACGGGTGCAGGGTCCCCAACATAGGCAGAGGACTGGATTTCGCGAGTCAAGAGGATATTGACGGCGATAGAGACAGAGGAGGGATAGAATGTCACCATGGCCACTTTCCCGTTAGAAGGAGAGGCTCGACTTTGGTTGGATGAGTTGGAGTTACACCACTTCGTGAGCAGACGAATATAAGAGATCTCGATGGAGGAGTTTTAAAGATTGTTCTTGGCAAATCATCTGCCATCATCACAGCGGATTGCTATGGAGAATGAGTTCCAACGTTTAACTCAGGGCAAGGGTAGTGTGGATGACTACCTCCATGAGTTTACCAGGTTGGGACGTTATGTGGTGTCTATTTTTGCTGAGAAAGAGTGTAAGACCAATATGTTCTACGAGGGACTGCGAGATGAGCTGAGGTTATTGATTTTGGGTCTGATGAACCAAGGGTTTCAAGTGTTGGTTAATAAGGCTCGTTCGTTAGAGAAAGACATGAAGAGGGTGCTGGGCAAGAGGGACTTGACAGTGATAAAGCCCGAGTTCAAAATGCCGCATCTTTGAAAGTCTGACTACCGAAAGAGATGGAGTAAGAAGTCCAATTCTTTTGACATGCTCCTTCTACTGGTACTTCTAGAGCAGCATCAGGGCGAGGTCCGTGTCACAACCAGAATTTTCTAAGTATTTAAATACTATCAGAGTGAGATAAAATACGCGATCGTGATGCCATGCCGTGTATGGGACAACTGCAGACGTTCAAGCAACCCTATCCTTTCATTTATTTTTATAAAAAGGCTTATAAATTATGTTTTAAAATGTAGTTATATTTTTAGGTTTATTGACTATGTCCCTCGGTCTGGGGTATCAACTAGTCCATAAGTGAGAAAGTATAAGTTTACACAGCGGTAAATTATTAAGTTCGATTCATTTATAATCCTAAGTGAGAATGAAGGCGATTCAAGGTGTGCAAAAGTGTTGAGACTTCTAAATTTAGAATAAGTAGGAAAGCAATTTCATAGCGCTTAAAGTAATGAGTTTATCAATAAAGAAAGAAATGCTATGTATCCATGTCAGAATGCAGCTTTTATACTTAATGTAACTAACATGCACCATAACATAAAACATTCTCAAAGAGCAAGTATAAAACTAACAGTAAGTAGCACTAGTACAACTAGGAAGTAGCTAACACTATGGGTGTCAACAAACTGACACGAACCCATAGGAAACCAATCTAATCTGATACAAAAGGTAGCTACCTCACAAATAGGAGGCTAAACAAATAATAGCAATTAGCCACAGCCCTGAAACCACGAACTCAACAAGCCAAACTGCTACACCTCTGAACTTGAGGCATTCAAAAGAAGAACACCTCAAAAGCAAGATACAAGTGGTGTAGAAAGAAGTAAAAGAACCTGACAAACCTCCAAGTAGGTCAAAAACAACATACAAGCTAGCAACAAAAGTCAGTACGAATCAACAAAAAGTAGAACAAAGAACTAGCTATGCAGTATGAGTCAAGCTAACTCAAAGCAAGAGCTAAGGGAGCTGTATATACATATATAGATATCTTAATAAATTTCATATTCAAATTCAAATTTTCAAATGAGACTGATCAGCTCGAGAAAAAGGATCGTAACACCGGGCAAGCCTGGGTGTATATAACACCCCAAATTGTTATTGGAGCGACGGGGATCGTTTTTGGGCCAAGTCGGGTTTTTGGTGCAGGTGACAAGGGCCCCGACACGGGCATGTCGGAGGCCGTGTCGGGCGTGTCGAGCTCGAGCCGTGTCGTCGACCAGTTTAGGTCGACGATGGTCGTGTGGTGGAACACGGCCTAGGACACGGGCGTGTCCCAGACCGTGTCACACCTGTGCTGTGCGGTTGGGTGCACGGGTAGTGACACGGGCACGAACACGGGCGTGTCCGGTTTGACACGGGCGTGTCCGATGCCGTGTCACCAAGCCGTGTACCCCTCTGACTCCAAACTGGTGATTTATTGCACACGGGGGGCGTGACACGGGTCCCGATACGGGCGTGTCGCAGGCGACACGGGCGTGTTGGAGGCCGTGTCACATGCCGTGTGTTGGTTTTCAATTTGGTTTGAGACGGCGAATGAGCTACACGGCCAGGCACACGGCCGTGTGCCAACCCGTGTTCGGCCCAGATTTTATGATTTTTGGATTTAATCTGGGCCGTTCGTTTCCTTGGCTTTGGATCCGACGGTGGGGGGCTGCTCCTGGGTGGTTTTAGCCGGGAATAGGGTTTTGAAACCCTTATTTCTCTTGGATAATCTCTCTTTAAGTTTTAGAGAGAGGGGAGAGCAAGTTTGGTGGAGGAGTCCAAGATCCGGCCGCCGGAAGAGCTTCGGAGCTCCGAATCGCGATCCGAGTCCAGATCCGCGGAGGCGACGCCGTTGCGGTGCTTTCCAACCGTATAGTTTTCGATGGCGCCGCGGAAGAATGCAAGGGTAACGATTTCTCATCCTTGGGCATGTGAAGCCCTCTTTTCCTTTGCATAGGAAGCCCTCTCTCGCGAGTGAGCGAAGAGTTGGAGCATTCCTTGGGGTAGATATGTAAAGTCCCCCTCGTGTAGAGTCCGTATGCGAAAACGGACATAGGCATTGTGTGTGAAGCCTATCCGGACAAGTAGAGCCGGATCGGTGATGTTGCATTGCATATGAACCGGGGAAGACTCCGGGTGTTTGGACGTTTTTCGGGTTTTCTACGTAGTAGATTGCATCAGGGAGCCTTGGAGATTAACTCCAAGGTGCACCCGGAAAACTGGGCAAAAACGAGTTTTGCCAACACGATGGCCGGGGAGTCAACGTGAACATAACCGGGTTATGTGATTGTTGTGGCAGAAACGGGACTCGGTGAGTCTTGACCTGCGCATATGGCTTAAATTGCCGTTGCGATATGAGCACGGGTCAGGCAGAACCGTACCCGGTCTATGTCGTTCGGTAGGACCGTTGGCATGGATGAGGGTCTTCGGCGGTCTATGGCTTAAATTGCCGTGACCAAGGCCAGGAAGGCAAAATGCTCATATGGATGACCGTCCAAGAGGCGGTGGTGGATTGGGAACGTCTATGGCTTGAATTGACGTGACGTTGGCCGGTTCGCCGAGAATGTGCCCTGAGTGCACGGGGTGTGTGGCCGTGCGAGCCTACGCCTGTGTTGATGTGTATTCACATTAATATATTGCCTATACTAATAAAGTGCAGGGAAAGAGCATCGCCGCCCCGATTTTGGGGGCGGGATCGTTATAATTTGGTCAGCATTGCTGACCGTTGCTTTTGTTTGCCACCGGGCGGTGGTTTGTGCTTGCAGGTGCTACGGAGCCGAGCGGAAAATAGCGGGCTAAAGCCCATGTTGCGGTGCTGGCCCTCGAAGGCCTAACCCTTTTTATGCTTTCCGTTTATTTCATGTATGGCCCGCCTGCGAGCCGAAGTATGTAAGACATGTTTTGTTAAGCAAACCTTGTAAGGCCTTAAGGCCGGTACTTTTGTAGTTTCGTTCCTATTGTTACTTCTGTAGTAGACATTCCTGCTTGGCAGGGTTCTTAAATTTGTGCAACTTAATAATTTGCTTTCGCTAGAATGACTCTGTGTAGGACGTTGGTGATTGGTTGTATGGTTTCAACGCGTAACCAACCGGTCTGTCTGTAGTATATGGCATCGGGCCCCGACCGGACCTACTGCTATATGCTATGCGACGGATAGGGGTGTTACAGTGTATAATCCACAACCAAAAAAAGTGTACTGTGCCGGGAAAAAGGTCCACAATGCACACACCCAGCAAACAAGGTACTATACCGAGGGATTTACCCCAACGCACATAGCCCAACAATCAAGGCACTATGCCGAGGGATTTACCCCAACATGCACAACCCAACGAACATTTTATATTCATTATATTATAGGAGTTTCATCATAACTTCAAGGTTATACGGTCAATAACAGACTCTGACTAAAACCTTAACACATCCGACAAAAATGCAAAGGTCACACAATGGTTTGGACTACCTTACGTAATTGCAAGGGTCACAAGAGGAAAGGGACAATTGAATCACAAGACTCGACATCCGACGAATTGAAAAAAAGAAAAATTCCACTCAAGATTTTTCCTAGACGACCACCCGTTACACAAGACCACATCAAAAGGCCGCATTTAACATTTAGACCAAAATTAAAGGAGAACATGAGAGATAATAAGGTGAGCAAGGGAAGGAACATCACTTGCCTCGATTTTTACTCGAATCCGTCCTCCGAATTACTCCATGTCGCAGATCGGTCCAAACAAATGCACGAGAAAGCAAAACCTATGGAGATTTGGCCAAAACGGAGGTTAGGGCCGAAAAACCTGATGAGTCCCAATTTTATATCTTATTTTGGACTCATCTAGGCCTTTTTCGTCAGCTTTGCACTATCTTTTAGCGCCATTAGTACTCTTTTTGGTTAGCTACGACATTCCATGCCATGTGCACCTTTTTAGCCCATCTCTGTGCTGTGTGCATTTTCATTCTTGTCATGATTATTATTGTTTGCTGTGGCTGCCGCGATCGATGTCCCGTGCAGTTTTCCTACAGGTTCTGGGATCGTGTGGGCGTCCGGGATATGCATTTCACTGTTTTTTGGCAAAGGAGCTAGTGGTCGTGTGTTTTTACCCACGCACGACCATCGACCTCCTGGCGCACGATCACCGATCGTGCGCAGCCCGGACTCATTTCTGAAATCCCTGTCTTGAACCTTCCGCACGATCACTTGCCATACCGTGCACGACCACTGTTCGTGCGGCATTGATCGTGCGCAGTCATATCCCATTTTACAAAAGTTCTGTCTGGCCATCCGCACGATCATCAGCATTACCTCGCACGATCACTGATCGTGCGCTGCTGATCGTGCGCGACCATTTATTTTCTGATGCAGGTCTACTGGTTGCTCGCGCACGGGCGCTGACCTTAGTCGCGCACGACCACTGGTCGTGCGCACTATTTATTCTGCAAGCTATAAAAAGCGCTGTTCCGCGAATTAGGGCAATCGGATTATTACGGAGCCTATGCCAGTCCGCCGTTTCGCCCTCCAGCATCTCCCTTCGCCTCCACCTTCATCCCCACCATCGGGAGGACCTTCTCTGGCGATTCTAAAGCATTCCGCCTCCTCTGGTGACCCTCCCGGCCATTGAAGCATCCTTCTCCGAGCTCTCCACCAAGGAAGAAGATGAAGCATACCTAGAGAACGGAATTACAGGCCCTCGAGGTGACAGCTCGGTGGTACCGGAAGCCCTCCTCGGACTGCGCTTGGAAGCGGATTGACAACCCGCACCTCCGGCCAACAACCGCGGTGGATCTTCAATCTCGCGGTTTTGCATTTTCTCTCTCTCCTTGTTGTATGGATTGTGTATGCATGTAATGAACATAAATTTCTGATGTTAAATTGGATCATTTGTGCTTCTTCATGCTTGTGAGAATTATCCTTTGATGCGCCTCGCTCCATCTCACTCCACTCCACACATTCATTGCACTCAATTTCACTCCGCGCTAATCACCTCACTCGCTAGACTTCCATCCACTCGCCAAACGAAATACGGCATCGCGGCCGCTACATCCATCTCGCCTTGAGAAGCGGTGATTGCGACCCGTATAGTTTACATTAGTGTAATTGGTCATAAGACCACCAACCAAAGCCCCCTTCTTTTGCTTATTTCAATTAACTCTCATAACAATAGTTTTGGTGTCTAAATCTTTCGACGCCAATTGCATTCCTCAAGAGACCGACATCCAGGGATTTATTCCCAACTTTATTACTTGTGCGACCGGTACGCTTGTCGTATTTTACGCGCATCAAGTTTTTGGCGCCGTTGCCGGGGAATGCAACTGTTGAACGATTATGATTTCTGGAAGTATTGGTATAAGTGTTAGTGCTTTTTGATTTTTGTTTCTTTGTTTTGTCATTTCATTGAATACAGGGCCATTATTCTATCAATGCCTTCTATTCAGCAGCTAAGTTATCAAGCCCGTCTCACCAATCGAGTGGAAACGGGAAATGGCAGTTTCGAGATCTCCTCTAATTTGATCGAATACATTATCGAAAATTGTCAATTCAACAGAGATGGAAGTGTTGATGCCTTATGCCATGTGCGCAGGTTTTTAGAAATTTACGACACATGCTCTTCGAACACTACCAACGGCGAGCAGCAGAAGATTCGACTCTTCTCCTTTTCCTTGAAAGGCAGCGCAAAACGATGGTATCATGATACCAGGAAGGAAATGTTTCATTCGTGGAAGCAACTCGAAAGTAATTTCTTGGCCAAATTCCGACAGCAAATGCTAACCACGGACGATTACAAGGAGCTCATCACCTTCTCCCAAAGAGATGAAGAATCCTTGTTCGCAGCCTGGGAGCGTTTTCAGTATTTGCGAAGGGAATGATGCAGAGAGGGAGTGTCAGATATTTTGCTGCTCCAAACCTTCTATTTTGGGATCCTAGACAGATTCCGGCCAGCACTTGACATTGCAGCTGGAGGAACTCTGTTTAACAAACCTTGTCAGGATGCTTGGGAAATAATTGACAACATTGACCAAACTAGCAGGCATTGGAATTCCCCACCTTTCCCCAACCTTTCCGTGGAGGCAAAGTCGGTGGTCACTAATGAAGCCGCCAATCTTCCCGCGTCTGTGATGGAGCATTTTTTCGCGTACATTTGCAAAATGACGGATGTGTTCAACGATCAAGCCACCACCATTCAGCGCCTACAAATGGCCATTGGGAGTCTTATGGAAACGCTACTCAGCTCTATCAGTCAGAAACAGGAAACAGTGCATTCAATGAGGCTGAGAAGTGGAAAAAGTCTCGAGAGAGTCTTGCCGCCCGATCCTCCTACACAATCTTCGTGTATACCCATTTCTGACTCGACAATTGAACCTCCGTCTGCACCGATCGCGCAAGAACCCATGTTAGTACCGCCACTCGTGAGGAACACCTCGAGGCCGCCGTTTCCACATCAGCTAAATAATGAAAAAACTGAAAGGCATTTTCAGAAGTTCCTGGAGATCATGAAAGGAGTTCAAGTTAGCATACCTTTAACAGAAGCTATCACTCAGATTCCAGGATACTCCAAGTTCCTCAAGACCCTCATCTCGAGGCATAAATCCTTGGAAGGTCTGAAGATGATTAACCTCACCGAAGAGTGTTCCTCTCTCCTCACCAACTTTCCTCCTACCAAACGCAGAGATCCTGGCAGTTTCACCATCCCTTGCAGAATCGGTCTCTACAGGTTTGGCCACGCACTTTGTGATTTGGGAGCGTCGATTAACCTGATGCCCCTATCCATCTTCCAGGAGCTGGGAGTTGGGATTCTCCAGCCTACCCATCTGAGGTTACAGCTAGCTAATCGATCGATAAAAATGCCAGCTGGGATGGTTGAAGACCTCGTTGTCATGGTTAACGACCTCACTTTCCCGGCCGATTTTGTCATCCTTGACATGAAGGCTGATCCCAAGGTTCCAATAATCCTAGGAAGGCCCTTCCTTGCCACTGCCCGGGCTATTATCAACGTCGACCAGGGAGAACTGACCCTAAGCCTGGGAGAAGAATCAATTTCCTTCAATATCCATGAATCTCCGCAACAACTCAGAATCACTAATTGTGACAGTGCTGACTTGATTGACGAACCGGGAACGTGCAGCGAATTGATTCTTGACCATGACGAGCCAGAATGGGGAATTGAGGACACACCACCCGCTACCTCGTCTGGAACTCCGCATCTGATCGAAGAACCCCCCATCACTTCTTCTATCACTGCCACTACCGTAACCTTGAAGCCGCTGCCCGAATCCTTGAAATATGCTTTCTTGGAGGAAGGCACAGCATGTCCGGTGATCATCTCCGCTACTCTCTCCGTCGACAACGAGCGTGCATTGGTCGACGTGTTAAAAAAATATAAGAATGTTTTTGGATGATCTTTGGCTGACATTAAAGGCATTAGCCCGGCGTTCTGCATGCATAAGATCCTTCTTGAAGATCAATACAAACCATCAGCACAACCGCAAAGAAGACTGAATCCCAAGATGCATGAGGTAGTTCAGGCGGAAGTTATAAAATTGCTTGACGCCGGTATAATTTATCCCATCAGTGACAGCAAATGGGTAAGCCCGGTCCAAGTTGTTCCCAAAAAGGGCGGAATTACTGTGGTGGCCAATGACGAGAATGGACTACTGCCTACCCGTGTGGTCTCCGGGTGGAGAGTTTGCATCGATTACAGGAAGCTGAATGAAGCTACACGCAAAGATCATTTCCCGCTTCCCTTCATCGATCAAATGCTGGAAAAATTGGCTGGTCAGGAATACTACTGCTTTCTGGATGGATATTCGGGATATAACCAAATCGCAGTCGATCCCGAAGATCAATACAAGACGACATTCACCTGCCCATCTGGCACCTTCGCGTTTAGGAGAATGCCGTTTGGATTGTGTAACTCCCCGGCAACCTTCCAACGTTGCGTTATCGCCATTTTCGGCGACATGATCGGTGATTTTCTCGAAGTCTTCATGGATGATTTCTCTCTTTTCGGGAACACCTTTGACTCCTGCCTCGCTAATTTAGCCAAGGCCCTGCAGCGTTGTGATGATACCAACCGTGTCCTGAATTGGGAGAAATGCCACTTCATGGTTCGCGAGGGCATCGTCCTAGGCCACAAGGTCTCTCGTCGGGGGCTCGAAGTCGATCAAGCAAAAATCAGTGTCATCAAGAATCTTCCTCCTCCATCTTCTGTCAAGGGAATCCGCAGCTTTTTGGGACATGTCGGCTTTTACCGAAGATTTATTAGCAATTTTTCATCGATATCCAAACCTCTCACAAATCTGTTGACTAAGGACGCCTTGTTCGTCTTCGATGAAGATTGCATGCAAGCCTTCACAGCTCTCAAGGACCGGCTCATCTCCGCTCCCATTTTGGTGGCGCCGGATTGGACTTTGCCCTTCGAGGTCATATGCGATGCCAGTGATTTTGCAGTTGGTGCGGTGCTCGGTCAAAGGAAAGACAAAGTATTTTACACCATCTCTTATGCGAGCCGAACCCTCAACGATGCCCAGCTCAATTACACTACCACAGAAAAGGAGCTTCTGGCCGTGATTTTTGCTTTCGAGAAATTCCATTCGTACTTGGTGTTATCCAAAGTCATTGTCTACACCGACCACGCAGCTCTAAGGTATTTATTCAAAAAAAAGATGCCAAGCCTCGGCTAATCCAATGGATTCTCCTGCTGCAAGAATACTCCATTGAGATCCGAGATAAGAAAGGAGTGGAAAATGTCATCGCCGATCACTTATCTAGATTGGAGAATGATAGTGGCAGATCTGTTTTAGAGGATGAGCGCAGTGCGATAGCTGAATATTTCCCGGATGAGCGATTATTCTCCATATCTTCCCTTCCCTCAACGACCCCGTGGTACGCAGACATGGCCAACTATCTCGCATGCAAATCTGTCTCCCCGAGCCTATCATCACAACAAAAGCGGAAACTTCTATCTGATGCCAAACATTATCTCTGGGAAGACCCGCTACTTTTCCGCACGTGCAATGATGGGGTTATCAGGCGCTGCGTACCCGAGAGTGAATTCCAATCCGTTTTAAACCATTGTCATGATCGGGAGGCCGGCGGACATTTCGGCGCCACAAGAACGACACGCAAGGTTTTGCAATGTGGCCTGTTTTGGCCAACCCTTTTCAGAGATGCCCACGGTTATGTTACTAAATGCAATGAATGCCAAAGGACAGGAAATATCTCTAAGAGGGACGAAATGCCCCTCAACAACATGCTCGTTTGTGAGCCATTCGATGTTTGGGGGATAGATTTCATGGGACCCTTTCCCATGTCGCACGGCAAACTCTATATCATTGTTGCGGTTGACTATGTCTCCAAGTGGGTCGAAGCTGAAGCTGTTGCCGCAAATGACGCTCGCACTGTTTTAACCTTCTTACACAGAAATATTTTTTCTAGATTTGGCGCTCCACGCACAATCATTAGTGACGGCGGGAGCCATTTTTGCAATAAGTCATTCTTACAACTCATGAAGAAGTTTGGAGTTCATCACAAAGTCTCTCTCGCCTACCATCCTCAGACTTGCGGGCAAGTGGAAGTCTCCAACAGGGAGCTAAAAAGAATAATTGAAAAATCCATAAATTCCAACCGAAAAGAGTGGGCTAAGAAGGTCGACGACGCCTTATGGGCATACCGAACCGCCTTCAAAACTCCTATCGGTATGTCCCCCTTCCAACTTGTCTACGAAAAGGCTTGCCATTTGCCGGTCGAATTAGAACACAAGGCGCTATGGGCAACCAAATTTCTGAACATGGACATTGAGACTGCAGCAGGCGAACGCCGCTCCCAACTGAATGAACTGGAAGAGCTACGGCATTTTGCTTATGAAAATGCGCGGATCTACAAAGAAAAAACAAAAAAATGCCACGACCGTCACATCATCCCTAAAGAATTCCAACCGGGAGACCAAGTCCTAATGTACAACTCCCGCCTCCGCTTATTCCCTGGAAAGTTAAAATCGCGGTGGAGCGGTCCCTTTACAGTGATCGGAGTCTCCCCCTTTGGAGCCATTGAAATATCCGGGAAGAGCGGCGACAAATTCAAGGTCAACGGGCATCGGCTAAAATTGTACGATGGAGGTGCTATCATAGGCGAACCTCAAAGCTTACAGCTCGAAGACCCACTACATGGTGACGGGGCGGCGCCTTGATCCCAATTTCCGCTGCGGCTCTCCTATTTTTGTTGGAACATTTTGAGTTTTATTTTATTTTGCTGTAAAAACATTATATACAACTGCTAATACAGGTATTTGGTCCACCTTAAGGACGGTAAACAAAAGGGCTATTCGAGAGACAACTCAAGCTTGGACCTTTTGGTCCCCTCGTTTATGCTTTTTATTTTTATGTTTTCTATTTTTTGTACTTTCTATTGTTCGGCCTAATTCGCAGGTTCAGCTATTCTTTTGTGCGAAGTAGCAACTCCCGCGAATCATCACGCAATCTTCTGGTATGCTCCCCTCTTTGGAGCATAGGTACTCTCTCTCGCTTCAGATTTCATTACTTGGTTGAATGTCTATTTTACTTACTTATGTTTTCATTCAAGTCTGGGGAGAAGAGCCGCCTGTGCACTCCACGAGCACATTTAATTTCACATGCCAGTAGTTTTTTCTTTTTTTTTGCTTCATTGTTTATGACTCCTGCGACACACACGTTGGCACCCACATGAGCGCGCGCTTGACCACGCATGCGGCTCGAGTTGATGTATTATTTTGTGTAAACTTTAAGATGGTGGTGCTGACGTAGGATTTTGATTTAGAGTAGTTCGAAACTCGTGCAGTGCTCCTAATCGAGTGCTCGCTTGTGTAGAAATTGTATAGATTTAGTTTTTCTTTATGCTTGCAATTTATATTTTTTCTGCACTCGTAAATACTGTCTGTCCTACTCAAATCTATGAATCCGGAGTAATCACTCGGTAGTGTAGGAATGTGTGTAGGCATCGCTAGCTTTGTATTGCTCGAGTCGGGAGGACGGATCACTTCTCTCGGTGACTAAGAACTTGCCCCAGGCTAATTTCGAAGCATTGGTGCACGGTTAGTCGAGCGTGAGCATGACGTAGGCCATCACTTCGGCCCGGTTGTGCCTTGCACCCGTCCTAACATAGTTCTCGCTAGCCCCGTTGAGCCTACCTTCCTTTTGTTTCAGCTCCACACTCAATTCACCAATGCCTCAAGCCAATCCTAGTCGCACACCTGCGTCGAGCTCTAGTTCCAAGCATTTTCTCGTTGGGTTGTTGATGTGGGAGGTGGTTTTGTGAATATTGTGGATTTACCATCTTGTCATATTTGCTGAAATTCAAGAATTTATAAAAGAAAGAAAAAACAAAATTTATAAAAGCAAAAATTGTGAAAAAGAAAAGAAAAAGCGAAAATAAAAAGTATAATTGAAAATTTGTTTTTGAGAAATCTGTTTTGGGGTAGGCGGTGCACGCACCCATGTTGTAAAAACCAGGTCTGGGGGTATGGTGCACTCGCATTCATTTTGCTAGTGGGAAATCTGTATTTGTGCGAGCTCCGTTGGGTTGTGCGTAGCCTTCGTTTTCAGCTTTTTCATCCATACCTACGTCTACACCCAAGCCCCAACTCTTCACCTAAAGTCCTACGGATTTATGCTCGAGTCGAACTAGCATCGTGGAGAAAGTGTGAACGGGCAAGCATATGGTCCCCGACATTGGTGGATTCCTTTGGAGGTGATCAAGAGCCCCGCTCTTTGGCAATGCTCCGCCATCCGACTTGCCTATTTTCTTCCTACACATGACCGCGCGATTCTCCGGAAATTCAATCTTTGAGTAGTGACAGTATTTATTTACGTTTATCGAAAATTATAAATTGCTTAGCATGATTAAAAACTCCTTCTATTATATTTTCTATGCACTTGTGTTTCTCGATTTCTCGTCCTACTGTATTTTGAAATTACTACGTCAGCTAGCCATTTTTGAGTCCACAAGGTGATTATTTGCCCGGGACGTGCAAATGGTTAAGTCTGGGGGTGTGATGAGTCCCTATTTTATATCTTATTTTGGACTCATCTAGGCCTTTTTCGTCAGCTTTGCACTATCTTTTAGCGCCATTAGTACTCTTTTTGGTTAGCTACAACATTCCACGCCATGTGCACCTTTTTAGCCCATCTCTATGCTGTGTGAATTTTCATTCTTGTCATGATTATTATTGTTTGCTGTGGCTGCCGTGATCGATGTCCCGTGCAGTTTTCCTGCAGGTTCTGGGATCGTGTGGGCGTCCGGGATAGGCATTTCACTGTTTTTTGGCAAAGGAGCCAGTGGTCGTGCATTTTTACCCACGCACGACCATCGACCTCCTGGCGCACGATCACCGATCGTGCACAGCCCGGACTCATTTCTGAAATCCCTGTCTTGAACCTTCCGCACGATCACTTGCCATACAGCGCACGACCACTGTTTGTGCGGCGTTGATCGTGCGCAGTCATATCCCATTTTACAAAAGTTCTGTCTGGCCATCCGCACGATCATCAGCATTGCCTCACACGATCACTGATCGTGCGCTGCTGATCGTGCGTGACCATTTATTTTCTGATACAGGTCTACTGGTTGCTCGCGCACGGGCGCTGACCTTGGTCGCGCACGACCACTGGTCGTGCGCCAGTGGTCGTGCGCCCTATTTATTCTGCAAGCTATAAAAAGCGCTGTTCCGCGAATTAGGGCAATCGGATTATTACGGATCCTACGCCAGTCCGCCGTTTCGCCCTCCAGCATCTCCCTTCGCCTCCACCTTCATCCCCACCATCGGGAGGACCTTCTCCGGCGATTCTAAAGCATTCCGCCTCCTCCGGTGACCCTCCCGGCCATTGAAGCATCCTTCTCCGAGCACCAAGGAAGAAGACGAAGCATACCTAGAGAACGGAATTACAGGCCCTCGAGGTGACAGCTCGGTGGTACCGGAAGCCCTCCTCGGACTGCGCTTGGAAGCGGATTGACAACCCGCACCTCCGGCCAACAACCGCGGTGGATCTTCAATCTCGCGGTTTTGCATTTTCTCTCTCTCCTTGTTGTATGGATTGTGTATGCATGTAATGAACATAAATTTCTGATGTTAAATTGGATCATTTGTGCTTCTTCATGCTTGTGAGAATTATCCTTTGATGCGCCTCGCTCCATCTCACTCCACTCCACACATTCGTTGCACTCAATTTCACTCCGCGCTAATCACCTCACTCGCTAGACTTGCGTCCACTCGCCAACCGAAGTACGGCATCGCGGCCGCTACATCCATCTCACCTTGAGAAGCGGTGATTGCGACCCGCATAGTTTACATTAGTGTAATTGGTCGTAAGACCACCAACCAAAGCCCCCTTCTTTTGCTTATTTCAATTAACTCTCATAACAATAGTTTTGGAGTCTAAATCGTTCGACGCCAATTGCATTCCTCAAGAGACCGACATCCGGGGATTTATTCCCAACTTTATTACTTGTGCGACCGGTACGCTTGCCGTATTTTACGCGCATCAAAACCCTAACGCTAAAAGTTCACGAAACAAAAAAACTTACCGCGCACACATAGCTCAGGGCGAGAGCTTTCTGGATCTATGCTCCGTTAAAAATTTCGAGCACCGGAGCTCCATCGGTGGCCACCGGAAGATCCACGAAAACCTCGCTCTCGCTCTCGGTATCTCCGCTATGGTTCGACTCAAATGAAGAACAAGAAGTTGTCTCCTTTTCTTTTTACATATATATATATATATATATATATATATATATATATATATATATATATATATATATATTTATAGGTATAATATTAAGAAATCATTAATTGTTAAACGTCATATATTTTTACCTTAAGCGCAGGCATGCGGGAAACGAGATTAGAGGCTTAAGATGGCTTTGAATCGAAAGGTAATCAACATAAAAGTTGTAGATCTCATCGAGACGAACAAATTTCTTGTTAACTATGTTTTTATTTGACGCTGTTTTGACCTTTAAAATGACGGCCAAAAGTAGGCTGAAACGAATTTCTTGAGAACAATGGATTTATCGAGAAATACATTGGATTTCTCGAGAAATCCATGTATTTCTCGAGAAATACATTGGATTTCTCGAGAAATCAATGTATTTCTCGAGAAATCAATGTATTTCTCGAGAAATCAGTTTTTTTTTATTACGAGATAAAATGACGATACGGGGGGCTAAACGTACCCCGATTTGAACAAAATTCGCACCGTAGGCGAATGTCGGTGCTACGAATCTAACGGCGAAGACAAAACAAAATTCTGATGTTCCGTTCTTGAGATAGTAAGTTCTAAAGTTTACGACAAACGTAAATAATACAAAACTATAAACGCGTGCCGAGATTCCAAAAATGCTCGGTTCACGACGAAACTTGACGAGCAAGTCCAAAAGTAATCACCTTAATTTTTTCCAACATGAAAAATTTCAATTTTCGACAAAAATCCCAAAATCTGGTCAGTCGGATCTAACGGACGCGAAATCGCACTAACGGCGTCGCGCCATCAACTTGACGTTAAAAGTAACTCCCCAACGTCATAAATATGTCATTACTGGACTAAATAATTACCGTAATATCGGGGGCCTTATAGTCACCCCCTTAAAAAGAAATTTCGTACCGAAACTTTATACAACTCCAAAACTAAACAAAAAAAAAGCCAAATACTAACAAATTGGAGACGTACCAGAAAACTAGGGGAAGAGGTGCGGATGAGATTCCCTCATTGCTGACTCCAATTCCCAAGTTACGCTCTCAACATCTTGATTCTGCCAAAGAACCTTGACCATGGGGATTGTCTTCTTCCACAACACTCGATCCTGGGTCTCTAAGACACGGACAGACTCTTCTACGTACAAAAGGTTGGGCTGAATCTGGGGAACTGAGTGAAGGACCTGACGATCACTATGAACACACTTCTGCAACTGGATCACATGAAACACATTGTGGACACTAGGGAAGGTAGCAAGCAGATCCAGCCTATAAGCAGACACTCCGATGCGCTCAAGAATCTGAAAAGGTCCCACATACCTAGGATCTAACTTGTGGTTCCTTCCAAACCTTTTAACACCTGGCATCAGAGAGACTTTTAGAAATACCCTGTCTCCAATAGCGAACTCCAGATCAGACCTTCACTGATTAGTATACTTCTCATAATGCTCTTGAGCTACCTGGAGCTTCTCACAAATGTGCATTACTGTGATACTCATTTATTCTAGGGCTTCCAGACCTATCAATGGTCTCTCTCCAACTTCAGCCCAAAACATGGTAGTCCTACAACGCCTCCCATACAAGGTCTCGAACGGGGCCATTTGCAAACTCTCTTGAAAACTTTATTATAAGCGAACTCCATCAGTCTGAGACGCTGATCCCACGCTCTACCGTGATCTAGGATGTAGCATCTTATCATATCGTCCACAATCTGATTAACTCTCTCTATTTGACCATTGGTCTGTGGATGATAAGCGGTTGAAAACCCGAGGTCAGTGCCCAATGCTCCCTGCAAGCTCTTCCAGAATCGTGACATAAACCTGGAGTCTTGATCTAACAAGATACTTACGGGCACTCTATACAATCTGATGACCTCATCCAAATACAGCTCGACGATCTTCTCCATTGAATAACTAATCTTGTAGGGCACAAAATGAGCACACTTCGTCAATCTATCAAAGATCACCCAGACAAAATTATGCTCACGTGGATATCTCGGCAAACCGGTGATGAAATCTATCGAAATACTCTCCCACTTACAGCTTGGAATATCTAGCGGAGTTAATTTACCACCAGGCCTTCTTTGGTCAGCATTAACACGATGGCACATATAACACTCAGACACAAATTTCGCTATATCATTCTTCATGCCTGACCACCAGACAATTTGCTTCAAATCTCGATACATCTTCGTGGAACCAGGATGGTAGGAAACACTAGAACCATGCGCTTCACTACATATCTTTGCTCGAATATCTACAACATCGGGAATACAAAATCTACCGCATTACTTCAAGGTACCAACGTCATAAATCGAAAAGTCTTATAATTCCCCTTTCTCGGTTCTACTTCTGATATGCTGCAAATCAGGATCGTCCTTCTGATGTAGCCTAATGAGTGAAATCCACGAAGGCTCTTCCACTTCTAAGCTACTCGGTTAAATGCTATTCCCTATAGTTATATCCATCAACATAAACTCCTCTACTAACGATTGCACAGAGAGGTTAAAGACATGCACGGGCTTTCGGCTCAAGGCATCCGCTACCACGTAGCCTTGCCGGGATGATAAAGGATATAAACCTCGTAGTCTGCAACATACTCTAACCATCTACGCTGGAGAAAATTTAACTCTTTTTGAGTGAATTCATATTTCAGGCTCTGGTAATCCGTGTAGATTTTACACGATACTCCGTATAGAAGGTGTCTCCACAACTTCAAAGCATAAATGATGGCAGCAAACTCCAAGTCATCCATAGGATAATTCCTTTCATGGACCATTAGTTATCTCGATCCATATGCAATCACCTTGCCATCTTGCATCAAAACACATTCGAGCCCAACTCTCGAAGCATCCACATAAACAACATATTCTACTCCTTCCGTAGGCAATGCCAGAACTGGGTCAGAACACAATCTCCTCTTAAGCTTCTGAAAGGCTTCCTCACAGGCATCACTCCAAACGAACGTTGCGCTCTTTTGAGTAAGCTTGGTCAATGGTGCAGACAGCGATGAAAATCTTTTCACGACTCTCCTATAGTACCCTGCCAATCCTAAGAAGCTCCTTATCTCCTTAGGCGTTGAAGGCCAATTCCAATCCAACATTGCGGTTATCTTTGTCGGGTCCACAGAGATACCACTTTTGCTCACAACATGACCTAAGAAAAAAACCTGAGATAACCAAAACTCACATTTGCTTAGCTTCGCATACAACTTGTGCTCCCTCAGAGTAGCCAAAACCAAGAGCAAGTGCAAGGCATACTCTTCAGCATTTCTGGAATACACTAGAACATCATCGATGAATACAACCACAAACTTATCCAGAAATTCCTTGAACACTCTATTCATCATTTCCATGAAGGCAGAAGGTGCATTCGTTAACCTGAATGACATCACCAGAAACTCAAAATGTCCGTATCGGGAGCGAAAAGCAGTCCGCGGAACATCTGAATTACGAATTCTTTACTCATGGTAGCCCGAACGAAGGTTGATCTGTGAGAACACGTAACTACCCTGTAACTGGTAAAACAAATCATCAATCCTAGGCATCAGATATCTGTTCTTGATAGTCACCTTATTCAGCTCTCGATAATCTATGCATAGCTTTATCGTTTCATCCCTTTTCTTTACGAAGAGGACTCGTGCACCCCAGGGGGAAGAACTAGATCTAAGGAAACCACACTGCAATAACTCATCTAGTTGAGTACGTAGTTCCTCTAACTCACGCAGCTCCATGCGGAAAGGTGCTTTTGCAATAGGGAGAGTGCCTGACTCAAGATCTATAATGAACTCCACCTCTCCCTTGGGAGGTGATAGAGAAAATCGTATTCTCCAATCTATACTCGATTAAGGCAAGTGTACCTATCAAAATATAGCATAGGATATGAAAAATATCAAGGTCATATAAAAACTCGGGGCAGACAAGTACTATTACTCACAACGATTCTATTATCCTACTAAACGATTAATGAGATTAAAAATTAGAAATAAACTAAGTTAAAAAGAGAAATAAACTATTACGAGAAAAGAGTACGCGATCGACGATTCACTTTGAAATAAAATAACGAAATAATTTAGTTTAACAATTGTAAATCTATTAAGACCGTGACAGATCCGATATTAGGAAGTAATCTCGCTAGAGCATTAAATCCCCTAACTTGTAGACATTTTGACCGAAATCTCTTTCAAGTCAAAATGGCCTAAAGTCGCATTATCGAAGTGACCCACACTATTGGATTTGACTCCAATCCGGAGGATTTACGTCATCCTATCTCTAGGGGTGCGTTCAACTCCTTCCTTCCTTGAGTGATCTTTCATATTCACGAGCCTCTCGGCCACTCGAATATGAGATCGGAATCTACTACCGTATACTAGAAATACGGAGTCGATACGAGATAATTCAAGGAAGGATCAAAAATAGAAAACTACAAAGGAAAACATAAAAATAATGATGCGTTATTCTATTGCAAAGTTCACCGCGATCGGGCACAAAAAGAACTAGCTATGCATGATAGAAAGGGATTGAGAATAAGAGAAAAGAAATTTCATTGCATTAATAAAGAGAAGGAGTACACAATAAGATCAAAACAAAATTATACTACTAAAGAAAAGAGATTACCATAAAAACTACAACATGAAAATAAGAAAATAACCTCACTTGCTCTCTACAAGATCTTCACTCAAAACTAAAACTACTTGCAACATAAACTACTTAACACAAAAACTACCTACCTCAAACAAGAGGGGAAGTGGTCCTTTTATAGGAGAGGAAGGAAGCATCTAGAATAGGGGAGACCAAGGGTGGCCGGCCACATGGAGGGGGAATGATTCATGCATGAGTTTTAATGATGGTGGAGAGAGGAGGCTTGGATGCAATGTATGATATTAAATGGAAGGAGAGAGAATGGATACATGCATTGTATGATAATTATGGGAATGAAAAATAAAAATATAAAACAGAGAAGAGGGGATGAATGGAAGTGTGTAGAAGGAAATAATAAAGGGGAGAGAGATGAATGAGGTGGAGAAAGGTGCATGCATGAAAGTGGGAAAGAGGGGGTGAATGTGAAATAAAAGAAGAGATAAAGAGAGGGGGGTTCGGCCATTTCAAGGGGATGAATGTATGCATGTAATAATGAGGAGGAAAAATAATAATGGTGGGGAGAGAGAGTGATGAATTTGGCCGGCCAAGCATGGGCTTTGATGTAGGGGCTCGGGTTGGTCTTCATGGAGGGCTCGGGTAGCATGTGGGCTGCACTTAATGTGGCCGAGCTGCATGTATGTGGGCTGAACTTGCATGAGGGCTGCACCATGTTCGGGTTTGTACTTGCTTGGGCTTCATCATTCAAGTGTACCTACACAAATAAACAAAACATTAGCTTAATATTAAACATGTAACTATCATGATATTAAATTAAACTAAACATAATAAGTCATACTATTAATTAGTTATAAAAACTAAACAAAAATAAACATAACATTAAACATAACAATAACAAACATAATAATAACATAACATAAACATAACATTAATTATTTAAACTTAACAAACATAACACATAAAACATTTATAACTTAAAATTAGACAAACATGAAACATAATACATAGCAAGTATAATAATATAATAAAACTATATATTTTTATATAATAACATAAAATAAAATTGCGACAAAACAATAAAACTATAATAAAACTAGTAATTTTAATATATTATATAAAGATATTAAAACATGAAATAACAAGCATAAATTATAAATAAACTAAGGTAATTAAGCTACTAAATTACTCCAAAACGATGACTAAAACTAGTCATCAAACTCCCCCATGCTTAGGCTTTTGCTATTCCAGAGCAAAAGAAAGAGAAGTATTTATAAGACATTATATAATTTTCAAACAAACTAAAAATTTATTTACATCAAAATCTAGCCAAAAGTAAAATTTAGGAATTTAAGAATCAAGTCCTAAATTATGAAATTAAAGTGAAAAGAGAGAAATATTTAGCCAAAAATTCTCTAATAAATTAACTAGCATTCAAAATGGAGTAAAGTGCAAACAAGGTTAGATTGGAATTATAAAAACCATGACTTAAAAGAAACTTAAGGAAGAAGACAACCTACTACTTATGCTCTCCACATATTTTAATTTAAAGACTAAGAAAATGATATTGGCTAAGGGGGTTTTTAGGGAGGAAATTAACATGAAGAGGTCTTTGATTGGAGGTGATGAATTTTATCCTCTCACCCCACTCATTTTTATTTTTTGAATAATATATATGTAATACCAGGAAATGATAGACTAACATCCTATCACTTCCCACGACATATATGAACTTTTTAATTCCTCTCTTCATTTTTTTTGGGTTGCATATGTGTACCAGAGAATAAGGAACTAACATCTCCTTATTCCCATGACATATGATCTAACAATAAAAGAAAGAGAAAATTGGGTAAGGAAAGGAGTTAAACAAATTTTTTTTTTAGAAAATAAACTAAAATACTAGAGAGCAACTACTAGTAGATTGAGATTTCTTAAGAATCTAAAAGCATGAAGTAAGAATAATTAGAATCCAAAATTGTTTTAGCAAAATTACTACAAAATTGAAACTATTTAAAATAAAAGAGAAAAAGTGCTAAATAAATTACTCTAAGCAAATTAAACCATAAGATGATTCTCAAAACAAAATCACTAAAAGTTAGATTTAACTAAACATGATGAAATAAAAGATTAGCAAATAAAAATGCTTATAAACTAACTCAAACTAAATTTCTGAAAATAACAAAAATCTAAGCATGAGGTTTATTATATTTTTGATTTTTTTGACATTTTTCATTTTTTTTGGGTTTTGAAATATTATCTTTTTTTGGAATTTTTGATTTTTCTAATTTTTTTGGATTTTTGATAAGGCTAAAAAAAACATTACTAAAGAAAACTTAATAAAACTAACATTACTAAAGAAAACTTAATAAAACTATAATAAACATATTTTTGAAAAGAAAAAGAAGAAATAAAATAACTAAACCCTCCCCCATGCTTAAACCTTTCATTGCCCTTAATGAAAAATAAAAACAAGAAAGAAAAAGGAAGAAGAAAAGGGAGGGGGGATACAAAAAAGTAAATAAATAAAAAAGAAAATGACTTCCCCGGAGTCGTAAGGCCGAATGCAGATGTCGCTCCCCCATGCTTGAGATGGACACCGGCTCGGGCCTAAGGAAGAGATGAATTGATGGAGCCAAACGAGCCGCCGGGGGTTTTATTCCTGCAAAACAAAATAAATAAAAAGAAAGAAACAAAAAGGATAAGCAAGCGGTGCCTCCCAAGAGCGCTCTCTATTTAACGTCGGCTGAGCCCGACGTTATTTGTTAGCTAAATGGAAGATAAAAACTAAAGTGAAGTGGTAACTCCCTAAGTATGTGCTTAGGAGAGTAAATCAGAAAAAAGAAAAATTGAAGAATCGCACCGATATGCGGTGGAAACTTCAAGAGAATGACGCCCAAAAATGAACGGACGGAGTTATAGAAGAACTCCGCCGTATGTAAGAGGGGAAAGAATGGGTCGTCAAAAGAGGATGAATAAAAAGAAGAAGAAATAGAAAGAGGAATAAAAAAAATAGAAGAAGAAATTTCATCATCGGAAATTGCACAAGTAGAAGAAGAGTCTTGTGAAATTTCGGGAGAGGAAGGGGAATAAAGAACTAAAGAAGAGTTATCTAAAATCAAAGAAGAAGAAAAAGAAGATTCGCTAAAAAGAGAAAAATTAGGAACAGTTGAATTTGAAAGCGTAATGGAATCACCAACGTCTTCAGATGGAGAAATAAGAGACGTCTCGTCATCCTCAACGGGTAAGAAGCACACCGGAATATCCATAGAGGCGTCTTCCAAAGGAGGAAGGAAACAATCCGGGATATCCGAATAGTTATCCTCCTCGAGAGGAACAAGACAAGCCGGGATATCCGGTGACTCATTACATAAAGAAATTGGAGGAGACGGAGAAGAAGACGAAGAAAAAGAAGCGGCCTCACGAGAAAAAGAATCCATAATGGTTTTGAGATGCGAATTAATATTATTAAGAGAAGTTTGCAACTCAAAATACCCATTATCGAGAGAATTAAAATTAAAAGTAGGAGGCGCAGTGCTTTGCGGGGCAAAATCATAAGAAAAATACGGGTTTCCCGCCTCCCAAGTAGGATAAAAATTGGGGTAAGGGTCAAATTGGCCATTTTGACCTTCCCCGAAAAAATTAAAATCAAAAGAGGGCGGGGTTCCCGAAAGGCATTCAGAATAAAAGTGGTCGGGCGACCCGCAAAAAACGCAAAAATAAGATGATTCCATAAAGAAAAATTATCTGTTTACCAAAAAAAAGAAAAGCAAATTTTTTTTTTGATTTGTTTTTTTTAGATATATATATATATTTTTTTAAAATAGGGTTTTTTAATGGATTGGCTCTCGAACTTCCCGAGGACTACCCGGTGAAGGGTTCGCCCGGTACTAGGTAAAATGGTGGCGCTTAAAGCCCCTTACCCTTTTCGAGAGATTTTAGATTGGGTAGAAATAAGATGAGGTGGGTGGATAATAATAATAATAATAATAATAATAATTTTGTTGTTGTTTTAAATTTTAGTAGAAGTAATAAACTCGGTGCTTTCGTAATATTGCCAAAAATTTCCCCGGCAACGGCGCCAAAAACTTGATAGAGAAAATCGTATTCTCCAATCTATACTCGATTAAGGCAAGTGTACCTATCAAAATATAGCATAGGATATGAAAAATATCAAGGTCGTATAAAAACTCGGGCCAGGCAAGTACTATTACTCACAACGATTCTATTATCCTACTAAACGATTAATGAGATTAAAAATTAGAAATAAACTAAGTTAAAAAGAGAAATAAACTATTACGAGAAAAGAGTGCGCGAGCGACGATTCACTTTGAAATAAAATAACGAAATAATTTAGTTTAACAATTGTAAATCTATTAAGACCGTGACGGATCCGATATTAGGAAGTAATCTCGCTAGAGCATTAAATCCCCTAACTTGTAGACGTTTTGACCGAAATCTCTTTCAAGTCAAAATGGCCTAAAGTCGTATTATCGAAGTGACCCGCACTATTGGATTTGACTCCAATCCGGAGGATTTACGTCATCCTATCTCTAGGGGTGCGTTCAACTCCTTCCTTCCTTGAGTGATCTTTCATATTCACGAGCCTCTCGGCCACTCGAATATGAGATCGGAATCTACTACCGTATACTAGAAATACGGAGTCGATACGAGATAATTCAAGGAAGGATCAAAAATAGAAAACTACAAAGGAAAACATAAAAATAAAGATGCGTTATTCTATTGCAAAGTTCACCGCGATCGGGCACAAAAAGAACTAGCTACGCATGATAGAAAGGGATTGAGAATAAGAGAAAAGAAATTTCATTGCATTAATAAAGAGAAGGAGTACACAATAAGATCAAAACAAAATTATACTACTAAAGAAAAGAGATTACCATAAAAACTACAACATGAAAATAAGAAAATAACCTCACTTGCTCTCTACAAGATCTTCACTCAAAACTAAAACTACTTGCAACATAAACTACTTAACACAAAAACTACCTACCTCAAACAAGAGGGGAAGGGGTCCTTTTATAGGAGAGGAAGGAAGCATCTAGAATAGGGGAGACCAAGGGTGGCCGACCACATGGAGGGGGAATGATTCATGCATGAGTTTTAATGATGGTGGAGAGAGGAGGCTTGGATGCAATGTATGATATTAAATGGAAGGAGAGAGAATGGCTACATGCATTGTATGATAATTATGGGAATGAAAAAAAAATATAAAATAGAGAAGAGGGGATGAATGGAAGTGTGTAGAAGGAAATAATAAAGGGGAGAGAGATGAATGAGGTGGAGAAAGGTGCATGCATGAAAGTGGGAAAGAGGGGGTGAATGTGAAATAAAAGAAGAGATAAAGAGAGGGGGGTTCAGCCATTTTAAGGGGATGAATGTATGCATGTAATAATGAGGAGGAAAAATAATAATAGTGGGGAGAGAGAGTGATGAATTTGGCCGGCCAAGCATGGGCTTTGATGTAGGGGCTCGGGTTGGTCTTCATGGAGGGCTCGGGTAGCATGTGGGCTGCACTTAATGTGGCCGAGCTGCATGTATGTGGGCTGAACTTGCATGAGGGCTGCACCATGTTCGGGTTTGCACTTGCTTGGGCTTCATCATTCAAGTGTACCTACACAAATAAACAAAACATTAGCTTAATATTAAACATGTAACTATCATGATATTAAATTAAACTAAACATAATAAGTCATACTATTAATTAGTTATAAAAACTAAACAAAAATAAACATAACATTAAACATAACATTAAACATAACAATAACAAACATAATAATAACATAACATAAACATAACATTAATTATTTAAACTTAACAAACATAACACATAAAACATTTATAACTTAAAATTAGACAAACATGAAACATAATACATAGCAAGTATAATAATATAATAAAACTATATATTTTTATATAATAACATAAAATAAAATTGCGACAAAACAATAAAACTATAATAAAACTAGTAATTTTAATATATTATATAAAGATATTAAAACATGAAATAACAAGCATAAATTATAAATAAACTAAGGTAATTAAGCTACTAAATTACTCCAAAAACGATGACTAAAACTAGTCATCAGGAGGAAGTCCGGAAAGACTAGCAGGAAAAACATCCAGAAAATCTCACACCACAGAAATGTCCTAAACACGAGCCTTATCAGGTGCAGTTTCCAGATCAGAAATAGAAATAAGATAAGATTCACAGCCAGACAATAAGAATTGACAAGCACGTACCTCAGAAATGATCGGGGAGTCCTGACGCGGCAAGCCATACATGCTCGAGGGTTGTCCATTATCTCCCCTGAAATCCAAGCGCTTAACTTTGCACTGGATGATAACATCATATCGGGATAGCCAATCTATGCCCAAGATCACGTCGAAATCCACCAGATCTAACACCTTCAGATCTGCGAAAGCTAGGAAACCACCTAGAGAAAGAAGGCACTGTTGAATACCCTGAATTGACGTCACCAAATCTCATGAGGGAAACTTGACATTCAAGGCATTATCTAACCGATCAATGGCCCAACGATGTCGGTATAGAAAACTCCTAGCCACGAAGGAGTGAGTAACGCCCGAATCGAAGAGAACAAACACCCACTTATTCTTTACCTTAAACTCATCTAATAACATTGTGCGCGTTACTGAAAATAGAATTCTGAAATACACTACAAAAGATTGCTAATTATGACAGAGACTAACCTGAGATCACTTGGGCAGAGAACTAATCCTCCTCCTAGGTCAGCACGTTAAGCTTTCCCTTCCCCTTGTCCACGTGCTGCGGGGGCGGCGGTAGAGTCTACAAAGGAACCACCTATATCGTGGGCTGGGACTGTGGACAATCAACCTTCTTGTGCCCATTCTCACCGCACTAGAAGCAAGCTCCAGCCTTCTTTGTAACGCCCCCGATTTTTTCGATGATTTTTATTTGATTTGGTATCGTAATATTTATGACGTCTTGGCATTACTTTTAACGTTGAGTTGATGGAGCAACACCGTTAAGTAATTTTCACTTCCGTTCAGTTGGGTCGGCCATATTCTTGAATTCTTGTTGTAATTGGAAAATTTTTGCATTTGAAAATTTAGTTAAATAATTTTGGACTTACTCGTCAAGTTTCGTAGCGATCCGAGCGATATTCGGACCTCGGCAATTTTCCGATGTTTGGTAGAATTTATGTTCGCCGTAGACTTTGAAAATTAATATCTCGGGAATGGCTCGTCGGATTTTAGTTTAGTTTACTTAGTTCAGACATACTTATGTACTGTGGGTTCGTTTCAGATTGTTGGTCCCCACAGGATTGTTGATTCTTTTGGGACACTTGCTAGCTGTTGTTGTTCTCCTTATGTTGATTTGGATTACTTGCTCTCTGGGATGTTTTATTACAAGGACTGCATGTTAGATATTTTTAACTTATAAAATCTTATAATTAGTATATCATGCATGTCATCTCTTCCAAAACTAAGTCACTACACTCTGGTTAGCGTAAATACTTTTTCCTATACTTATTATAAATCTAGAGTTTGCATAGCATGAGTTGTTCCTCGGGGACATTTATACTCATGTAGGGTGTTGAAGTTAACTTAAACAAGTATCTTCCGCAGCGTATAATTATATTTTTAATCGTAGACTAGTTGATCCACTAAGCCGAGGGATATGGCTAACTTCTTAACTTAAACTGGATTTTCCTCTAAATAACCTAAAGATCTTTTTTTATGTATTAAGTAGGAGTTTTTCCTTAGCGCCCGTAGTTATCCCCTACTGGCGTGGCATCATGACGTGCATTTTCTCATACTCTGATATATTATTTAATGCAGTGAAAAAGCGGGTTATGACAGTTGGTATCAGAGGGAGGTTGCTTGACAATTAGTCGGGTAACCTTCCCTTGCTTGTATTAGTTGCTTAGTGACATTTCATACACACACCGATGTGTCATCAGTACGTCTTAGCCGAAGAAAAGTAGCCATACTTATAGCATGATAAGAAGTATACGAGGCATATTATGTAGTATGGGATGCATAATATGGGTTTGTATATGGATCCACCATAGGTGGCAACATGTGACGGTTATGTAGTATGAGATGCATAACCACCATCACATGGGTGCCCATTATCACGTTTTCTTTTTTCATTGCATGCGATGTTATGTAGTATGGGATGCATAACATTTCATGTGTACACCGCTCATAACATGCATTAAGGCCTTTTTAGGATGCATAACACTGCATATATAGCATATCACCGCATAAACACGTGTGCTAAGTTAAGGTTTACATGATGACACATGTATAAACATGATTTTAAATAAGAGAAGAACCCATGCATTCATATCATAGGCACAAGAGTCAATAGGATGAGAGGATATCATCCTAAGTAGGACATAACATCATTATAAAATCCCAAAGCAAGTTGCAGTATAAGCAAGTGTCTTTTAAGTATAGTCTGAACTAGTTGTGTGGCCTAGTTGTAATCTAAGATTTTGATGAGTTGTTTGTTTGCTTTTAGAAATGCTACCAAAGCGTATTGCGATGAGGTCGACTCCCTAGTCAGAGGGTGAGTTGTCAGGAGAGCAAAGTGATGCGATTATCATGAGTCTGTGTTAGAGCAATGAGGCTCTGTCGAGACAATTAGTTGCGATGTAATCGCAAATTCAGTCTTTGTTGTCTACCGCTCCCGCGCAACAACCCTTATTATAAGAGCCTGCCTTGGGCCAAGCCGTACCCAATACTTCTGCTCCTCTGGTGCCCCTAGTGATGCTACCACCGGAGAAGAATTTTATCTCACATTTTCAGCGGTTAGGACCTTCCACCTATGGCGGGAGTGCCAACTTTATGGTTTTAGATGATTGGATCATCACTATTGAGGAGATGTTTTAGTATTCAGGGATTCTAGAAGACCAGAAGGTAATGATTGCAGCCTATCAGCTAAAAGGCTTGGCAAAGAGTTGGTGGATTCGGGAAAGGGAGAGTCTGAAGGAAGGCTGTTCTTGGGAGTCTTTTAAGAAGATGCTGCTGAAAAAGTTTCTACCCTCGGTCGAGCAGGATCGCCTGATGAATAACTTCCTGCATCTAAAGCAGAGACAGCTCTCGGTGAGAGAGTATGAGATTGAGTTTAGTAAACTGAGTAGGTTTGCTCCTGATTTGGTAGCTTCGGAGGATAGTAGAGTTAAACATTTCCTGGGAGGACTAAGAAGCGATGTCTAGTATTGGGCATGCGCTTATAGAACTGACAGTTATGCTGTGGCAGTGGAAGCCGCAATAAAAAAACGACAAGAATCGAGTTGCTACAGCGAGAAAAGAGAAGAGGAAAGGTGCTGAAGATGGAAGATGTAGGGCATCTGGCTCTTCTTCGAAGAAGAAAAGTGGGGAAATATATAGCTTATGTGGTCGACCTGGCCACCCTTACGAAAGGTGTTTCAAGAGGACTGCTACTCAGAAGCAGCAGCGGGTGCTCGCCATCCAAGGCTCACCCAAGGGAGATCTGGTGTGCACATTCTGTGCAAGGAAGGGTCATGATGTGAGTCATTGCTGGTTGAAGGAAAAGACTTGCTTCCAGTACAGGCAGAAGGGACATCTATGGACTTCGTGCCACCAGGCTGAGTCCCCGCTGCATCCTGCCCCGCTTCGAGCTCTGCCGCCGCCATCAAACCAGGAAAAAGGAAAGCTAAATATGGTTACCAGAGAGGATTCTCTGACTTCTACTTAAGTGATATCAGGTTAAACTCTAGTTTAACTTTTTCTTTCCATTGTTGGTTGTAGCTTTCATTCGTTTAGTTATGTATATTATGGTTTTAGGGGAGTTTAAGGTGAAGAATAGATGGGCGCACATTATTTTTGATTCGGGTGCCACCTATTCCTTCGTGGCCCCGAGTTTTGTATATAAGCATCGTTTGAGTGTGGATCAATTAGGAGTTTTATTTAACGTCAAGGTTCCCTCTGGAGACCTGGTGATATCAAGTCAAGGAATAAGAGATGCCCTATTTGCCTATGCGATTTCCTAGCTTTTGCGGATCTGATGGTGTTGGATCTGGTAGATTTTGACGTGATTCTGGGCATGGACTGGTTGTCCAAGTATGATGCGGTAATCCAGTGCAGGCAAAGCGATTAGACTTCAAGATGGACAACGGCCATCCTATGAGTGTCTATGGTTTTCAGGGCAATGGTTACCTCCTTATTTTTGCGATACGTGCTGGTCGAGCTAAAGAGTTTGGTTGCGAGGCGTATCTTGTTTCTATGTCGGATTTGGAAATACCTTTTGTTATACCACGTCTTGAGGATATCTCGGTGGTGCGAGAGTTTCTAGATGTATTTCTAGATAGTCTTCCAGGACTTCCTCTTGAAAGAGAGGTGGAGTTTGTGATAGACCTCGAGCCAGGTACTCTCCCTATTACTAAGGCACCATACCGTATGGCTCCGCGTGAGTTAGAAGAGTTGCGCACTCAGCTGGATGAGTTGCTGCTGTGTGGTTTTATTGGGCCGAGTTCTTCTCCATTGGGTTTCCCTATTCTGTTCGTTAAGAAGAAAGACGGTTCTATGAGACTCTGCATAGATTATCGGAAGTTAAATAAGGTAACCATCAAGAATTGATATCCGTTGTCGCTGATAGATGATCTATTTGATCAGTTGTGGGGATGCACCATGTTTTCGAAGATTGACCTTCGTTCAGGCTACCACTAATTGAGGGTCCGTGAGGCTGATGTACCACATATGGCTTTTCATTCCAGGCATGGGCATTTGAGTTCTTGGTGATGTCTTTTGGTTTGACAAATACACCCTCTGCGTTTATGGGTTTAATGAATAGAGTGTTTAAAGATTTCTTGAACTATTTTGTAATTGTGTTCATAGATGACGTCCTTGTGTATTCCCGCAGTGTTGAGGAGCATACTCAACACTTGCGTTTAGTTTTGTCAACCCTGAGGGAGCACAAGCTCTATGCCAAGCTGAGTAAGTGTGAATTTTGGTTACCCCATGTGTCCTTTTTGGGCCATATTGTGAGCAAGGACGGTATTTCCGTAGACCCGACCAAGATTTCTGCTGTGATGGAATTGAAGAGATCTTCTACCCCTAAGGAGATTAGGAGCTTTTTAGGTCCGACCAGTTATTATAAAAGGAAGGGTTCTCTATGTTGTCTGCTCCTCTAACTAGACTTACATAGAAGAACACCACGTTAATTTAGAGCGATAAGTGTGAAGAAGACTTCGAAGAGTTGAAGAAGAGATTGTGTACTGCTCCAGTTTTAACTTTGCCTACTAAAGGACTTGAGTACGCTATATATGTGGATGCATCACACATTGTACTTGGTTGTGTTTTGATGCAAGAAGGAAAGGTGATCGCGTGCGGATCAAGGTAATTAAAAATTCATGAAAGAAACTATTCTATACATGATTTAGAGTTTGCTGCTATAATTTATGCGTAGAAGCTTTGGAGACATTTACTGTATGCCACACTGTGCAAGATCTTCACAGAACATAAGAGTTTGAAGTACGTCTTCACTCAAAAAGAGCTAAATCTGCGCCAGCGTAGGTGGTTAGAGTATGTGGCCGATTATGAAGTAGAGATCCTCTATCACCCGGAAAAGGCTAACGTAGTAGCCGATGCTTTGAGTAGGAAGACCGCCGAAATCTTCAATCTATCTGTGCAATCCCTGGTGGAAGAATTCTTGTTGATGGACATTGAAGTTGGGAGTACTATTTTGCCTACTAGTTTGGAAGCAGAAGAGCCATCTTGGATTTCCCTTACCAGAATGCACCAGAAAGATGACCCTGATTTGTTGCATCTCTGGAATAGAACTGAGAAGGGAGATCTACCTGATTTCTCTTTGGACGAGTTAGATACTCTGAAATATTGGGGTAGATTTTGTGTCCCCGCTTTTGGTGATATTCGGGCGAAGATTTGTAATGAAGCTCATGGTTCCTGTGTTGCACATCATCTTGGTTTCACAAAAATGTATACAGATATGAAGCAAATTGTTTGGTGTCAGGAAAGAAGAATGATATAGCAAAGTTTGTGTCAGAATGTTATACGTGTCAGCGTGTTAAGGTGGATCATAGAAGGCCTGGTGATAAACTGACACCACTTGATATTCCAAGTTGGAAATGGGAGAGTATTTCAATTGATTTCATCACCGGTCTACCGAAAACTCCTCATGGGCACGATTATGTTTGGGTAATAGTCGATAGGTTGACAAAGTGTGCTCACTTTGTTCCCTTTAAGATTGGGTATTCTATGAAGAAGATAGATGAGCTATATCTTGAAGAGGTCATCAGATTACATGGGGTTCCTGTTAGCATTGTATCAGATCGAGACTCCAGATTTACGTCTCGCTTTTGGAAGAGTTTACAAGAGGGGTTGGGTACCGATTTAAGGTATTCAACCGCCTATCATCCGCATACAAATGATCAGACGAAAAGGGTGAATCAGATCGTGAAAGATATGATTAGGTGTTACATATTGGATCACGGTGGCGCTTGGGATGAATGTCTAAGACTCATGAAATTTGCTTATAATAATAGTTATCAAGAGAGTCTACAGATTGCCGCGTTTGAGGCCTTGTACGGGAGGCGTTGTAGGACTCCTTTGTTTTGGGCTGAGGTTGGTGAGAGACCATTGCTAGGTCCGGAATCCCTTGAAGAGATGGATTGTGCTGTAACTCATATTCGAGAGAAGCTCTGTGTAGCACAAGAGCGTTATGAGAAGTATGCTTATCGATGAAAGGTCAATCTGGAGTTTGCCATTGGGGACTTGGTTTTTCTGAAAGTCTCTCCGATGCCAGGTGTTAAAAGGTTTAGAAGGAACCACAAGTTAGACCCCCGGTATTTGGGACCTTTCCAGATTCTTGAGCGCATCGGAGTGTCAGCTTATTTGCTGGAATTGCCTGCTACCTTCCCTGGTGTCCATGATGTGTTCCATGTGAGCCAGTTGCGGAAGTGTATTCGTAATGGTCGTCAAGTACTTGACTCGGTGCCCCAGATTCAACCCAATCTTTTGTACATGGAAGAGCCTATTCGTGTTTTGGAATCTCAAGAGCGTGTGTTGCGGAGAAAGACCATCCCCATGGTCAAGGTCCTTTGGAGAAATCAAGATGTCGAGAGTGCGACGTGGGAATTGGAATCGGTGATGAGGGAATCTCATCCGCACCTCTTCTCTTAGTTTCTGGTATGTCTCTATGTTTTTGGTTGTATTTGATTTTATTGTTTTTGTTTGGTTTTGGAGCTGTGTTAAGTTTTGGGACGAAACTTATTTTTAGGAGGAGTGACTGTAACAACCACAATTTTTACGATGATTTTTATTTGATTTGGAATCGTCATATTTATGATGTCTTGGCGTTACTTTTAACGTTGAGTTGACGACGCAACGCCGTTAAGGCATTTTCGCATCCGTTCGGTCGGGTCGGCCATATTCTTTAATTCTTATTGTAATTGGAAAATTTTGCATTTGAAAATTTAGTTAAATAATTTTGGACTTGCTCGTCAAGTTTCGTCACGATCCGAGCGATATTCGGGCCTCGGCGATTTTCCGAAGTTTTGTAGAATTTATTTTCGCCGTTGACTTTGAAAATTAATATCTCGAGAATGGCTCGTCGAATTTTGGTTTTGACTTCGCCGTTTGGTTCGTAGCGTCAGTGTTTGTCTTTAGTCCGAGTTTCGTTTAATTTAGCGCGTGTTTGGGCCTCCGTTTTGAACTCGTGCTTCCTTGTTCAAAATATATAAATATAGTTATTTTAATATTATAGCACTATTAAAAAATATCTTTTACTATTCACCTCTATAGTTTGATTTTGGATATTTTTGCAAAAACCACTATTCACCAGGACAAAAAAAGTACTGTTCTGCAATTTTGTTCTGCCTAATTCTCGAGTAACTTGGCCTTCTTCTCGAGTACTATGTTCTTCCTTCACGAGTAATCACTATTCACCTCTAGTACTACTGCTTGGTGTCTAGTATTGCCTTCCTTGTTCTCGAGTACTAAATTTTAGTACTCGAGTAGTCTGTTTTCTACTTCTCGAGTACCTGTAATTTTGTTCTTGAGTACTGTAGATTCATCTCGAGAATTTCGTTCAAGTCTGCGTTGGGCATCATTTTGAGGGTCAAAACGGTGTCGTATTGAAAAATGGGTAACATAAAATTTGTTCGTCTCGACGAGATCTACAACTTTTATGTTTAGCACTTTACAATTTGAAGCCATCTTAAACCTCTATTTTTTGTTTTCCGCGCATCCGCTCATAAATAGCCCATTTTTTTCCTATTTAGACAAAACTTTTTATAAATACGTATGTATATATATATATATATTCTAATACTTAAGATAATTAGAAAGAAAATCTCATTTTCTTCCTCACGATTTAGACCGAACCGAAACCACCTGTGCGACGACTCCCTCCAGTTCGTGAATCTTCCGGTGGCCGTCGACGGTACTCCGGTGCTCGAAATCTTCAACCGATTATAGATCTGGAAAGCTCTCATCGAGAGCTACGCCATCGTGGTGAAATTTCCCCATTTCTTGAGTTTTCTCATTAGAGTTTTTTGGCCCTAACCTCTATTTCGGTCATTTTTGTTCAGATTTCGACTCCTCCCGTCTTCTTTTGCCCCGATCTGCTACGTGGAGCGATTCAGAGGATTTTTCCGGTAAAACAAAGACAAGTGGTGGTTTTGGGTTTCTTCTTGTCCGGTTTGATGGTAATGGTTAAGTTTTTATGTTCTTTAAAACTTTCTGCACTTGTCTTCCAAGTTATTGCTATGATTAACCTTTCTTTATGATCACTTGATGTTGTAAGATTTTTTCATGGCGAACTCAATCTTATCAGGTTATGTTTAATCGTTCTTGAAGTGTCTTATTAATGGATTTAATCGCCTTATCTATCATTGTTGAACGCGTTAGAGTTTATCTAGGATTGTAAATCATTCCAAAGGGTTGATCAACCGCGTCTTGAATCTAGAAACGTCTAGTTGAATCTGATGTGCCAAGTCTTGAGATATATGTATTATTTTTTTGGGTTTTCTTGATTGCGGGAGTTAGTGGATGCAACCACCTTCGCAATGTTTGTTTCCCTTATTAGTACCTCGTGGAAGTCTACTGGGTTTTTTTGGGCGTCTGCGGTGTATGGTGGAGTGTATGAGTCTCCCCCGCAATTTGACATATATTATATTCGTGAGGGTGTGTCCAAATGAGTGACCACCTCGCCCGTATTTTGGGTAAAGAGACCACCTGTGGCTAATAAAGTTATGTATTTCTTCCTGATGATTTACTCATGTTTGTCACCTTATAGACTTATGCATATGGTGTATTTATGATGTACGTGACGATTCACGTAAGTGTTCTTTTCCTATTTGACGCTTACTTTTGGTACTTTACTTTAGTACTTTTGGTCTTGGGTTGGTACCCCTTTTGACCTTTATTTTATGTTGGCTTAATTTTCTGCCACTATTTGTATATTCTTGCTGAGGTGTTCTTTTTTTGGAATGCCTCAGGTTCAGAGCAGTAGCAGATAGTGGAGCTGGTTTTGGCGATTCTGTGCAGCAGTGTTGGCTGTGGTTTTCACCTCGCCGTTGTGAGGTAGTTGTCATTTTAGTTTTGTTTACTTAGTTCAGACATACTTTTGTATTGTGGGTTCGTGTCAGATTGTTCGCGCCCATAAGATTGTTGATTCTTTTGGGACACTTGCTAGCTATTATTGTTCTCCTTGTGATTGATTTGGATTACTTGCTCTCTAGGATGTTTTATTGCTTGGATTGAATGTTAGATATTTTAACTTATAAAACCTTATAATTAGTATATCGTGCATGCCATCTCTTCCAAAACTAAGTCACTACTTTCTAGTTAGTGTAAAGACTTTTTCCTATAATTATTATAAATCTAGAGTTTGCATAGCATGAGTTGTTCCTCGGGGACATTTATACTCATGTAGGGTGTTGAAGTCAAGCTAAACAAGTATCTTCCGCAGCGTATAATTATATTTTTTATCGTTGACTAGTTGATCCACTAAGCCGAGGGATACGGCTAACTTCTTAACTTAAACTGGATTTTCCTCTAAATAACCTAAAGATCTTTATTTATGTATTAAGTAGGAGTTTTGCCTGAGTGCCCGCAGTTATACCCTACTAGTGTGGCATCATGACGCGCATTTTCACTTACTCTGATATATTATTTAATGGGGTGAAAATACGGGTTGTGACATTCTTGAAGCAACGAGCCGCATCGTCCCCCTTCTTCTGGCAGTAGGTACAAACAAGGTCTCCTTTAGTTATATCCTGGATCGCATGCACCTGCGACTGCTTCAGCTCGTCCTGTATCTTAAAATATCTTTTGAAAGGATGGCCTGACATGCCATAGAAACTGCACACTTCATTTCATCCTTTCTTTGATGCAGGGCCAGATGCCCTAGAACTTCCACTGTCATCAGATTTTCTCTTGTTCTTCCTTGCTTGTAGTCCATAATTCTTTGCATTGTCAATCGCCTCTACCTTCAGGGCAGCATTGAAAGCTTCAACATAAGTCTCAGCCCTATAAGTACAAGCTAACTGCTGGATGTCACTCCTTAAACCACCCAAAAAACGCTTGACTCTGCCCGCTTCAGAGGCTACTAAATCCGGGGAAAAATGACTCAACTTACTAAATTCAACTTCATACTCACTAACAGTGAGTTGTCTCTGCTTCAGATGCAGGAAGTTATTCATCAGACGGTCTTGCCCGACCGATGACAAAAACTTCTTCTGTAGCATTCCCTTGAATGAATCCCATGAACATCCATCGGTAAGGTTTTCTTTCTCCCTTATCCACCAGCTCTTCACAAGACCCTTTAACTGGTACGTGGCGACCATCACCTTAAGGTCAACAGAAATTCTAGAATAGGAGAACATTTCCTCGATAGCAATAATCCAGTCATCTAATGCCATGAAGTCAGCTCTACCATAGTAGGTAGGAGGTCCTAAGTGCTGGAAATGTGAAGTGAAGTTCATCTATGGTGGCAGCAATATTGGGGGTACAAGAGGAGCAGGAGGAACAAGAATAGCTTTCCCCATAGCAAGATCCTGTACTCTAGGCAGCTGCCTTAAGACGGCAGTCAACAACACATGTATTTGCGATTATATCTCAATCTTTTGCCATGACATGGCCTCATTGCTCTGACGCAGCCCTTCAATTACGGCCTTACTTTGTGAACCTGATGACTCACCCTCCAACTGAGGAGTCGACCTTGTCTCAATATGCTTTGGCGGCATCTCTATAGGACAAACAAACAACTACCAAGGCCTAGCTTAAGACACCTAAGCTAGCAAACTCAAACTTCCTAGTTCAAACTAGGTCAAATACACACACTTGCTTTTGCTGTCACCTTGATCTGAGAATTCATACACGATTTTATGCTTCTAACTTAGGGCGATGAATCGTCATCTCCTTGACACTAGTGCTCCTATTATGAATGCATGAATGTTTAAAGTTCTATTTCAAATCATGTGTGTACATATGTCATCATGTTGATCTTTAACTTGGCACGTGTGCGCATGCTATGTTATTATGTTTATGATGTGCTATGCATTCTAAAAAGGCCTTAGTGCATGTTATGAGAGGCGTATGCATGCAATATTATGCATCCCATACTACATAATATCGCATGTAACAAAAAAGTAAAACGTAATAATGGGAATCCACGTGATAATGGTTATGTATCCCATACTACATAACCATCACATGTTGCCACCTATGGTGGATCCATATAAAAACATATATTATGCATCCCATAGTACATAATATGCCCCGTATATTTATTATCATGCTATGCGTGTAGTGTTCATGCTTTCATCAAGATCTACTGATAACATATCAATGTATATATGCAATGAATTGACACAATTAAAGTTTTGCTTAAGGGAAGTGGTCGTCCAACTTACTTGCCAAACCAACCAACTCTCTCGCAAAACCTCCCTCTGATACCAACTATCATAACTCGCATTTTCTCAGTATTAAAATACTGTCAGAGTGAGAGAAAATACGCGATCGTGATGCCACGCCGTGCAGGGGACAAATGCAGACGTTCAGGCAAACCTGTCCTTTCATTTATTTTTATAAAAAGGCTTATGAATTATATTTTAAAACATAGTTATATTATTAGGTTTATTGACCGTGTCCCTCGGTCTGGGAGAATAACTAGTCCACGAGTGAGAAAATATAGGTTTATACAGCGGAAAATTATTAAGTTCGATTCATTTATTATCCTAAGTGAGAATGAAGGCGATTCAAGGTGTGCAATAGTGTTGAGACTTCTAAATTTAGTATAAGTAGGAAAGCAATTTCATAGCGCTTAAAGTAATGAGTTTATTAGTAAAAAAAGAGATGCTATGTATCCATGTCAGAATGCAGCTTTTATACTTAAAAGTAACTAACATGCACCATAACATAAAACCTTCTCAGAGAGCAAGTATAAAACTAATAGTAAGTAACACTAGTACAATTAGCAAGGAGCTAAGACTATGGATGTCAACAAACTGACACGAAACCATAGGAAATCAATCTAATCTGATACAAAAGGTAGATACCTCACAAAAAGGAGGCAAAATGAACAGCAACAATTAGCCGCAGCCCTGAAACTACGAACTCAACCAGCCAAACTGCTACTGCTCTGAACCTGAGGCATTCAAAAGAAGAATACCTCAGAAGCAAGATACAAGTGGTGCAGAAAGAAGTAAAAGAACTTGACAAATCTCCATGTAGGTCAGAATAACCAGACAATCTAGCAATAAAAGTCAGCACAAATCAACAGAAAGCAGAACAAAGAACTAGCTATGCAGTATGCGTCAAGCTAACTTAAAGAAAGACCTAATGGAGTTGTATATACATATATAGATATCTTAACAAATTTCATATTCAAATTATATTTAAATTCAAAATTTCAAATGAGACTTATCAACTCGAGAAAAAGGATCGTAACACTGAGCAAGCCTGGGTGTATAATCCACAACCAAAAAGGTGTACTGTGCCGGGGAAAAAGGTCCACAATGCGCAAAGACCCAGTAAACAAGGTACTATACCAAGGGATTTACCCAAGCACGCATAGCCCAACAGTCAAGGAAGTGTGCCGAGGGATTTACCGCAACACGCACAGCCTAACGAACACTTTATATTCATTATATTATAGGAGTTTCATCATAACTTCCAGGTTATACGGTCAATAATAAAACCTGACTAAAACCTTAATGCATCCGACAAAAATTCAAAGGTCACACAACGATTTGGACTACCTGACGTAATTGTAAGGGTCATACGAGTAAAGGGACGATCGAATCACAAGACTCGACATTCGACGAATTGAAGAAAAGAGAAATTCCACTCAAGATTTTCCCTAGACGACCACCCGTTACCCAAGACCACAGCAAATGGCCGCATTTAACATTTAGACCAAAATTAAAGGAAAACATGCAAGATAACAAGGTGAGCAAGGGAAGCAACATCACTTGCCTCAATTTTTACTCGAATCCGTCATCCTCCGAATTACTCCACGTTGCAGATCGGTCCAAACAAAGGCGCGAGCAAGCGAAACCTACAGAGATTTTCCAAAATAGAGGTTAGGGCAGAAAAACCCTAATGCTAGAAGTTCACGAAACGAAAAAAACTTATCGCGCACGCGTAGCTCGCGGAGAGAGCTTTCCGGATATATGCTCTGTTTAAAATTTCGAGCCCGGAGCTCCGTCGGCGGCCACCAGAAGATCCATGAAAACCTAGCTCGCTCTCGCTCTCGGTCTCTCCACTCTGGTTCGGCTCAAATGAAGAAGAAGAAGTTGTCTCCTTTTCTTTTACACACACACACACACACACACACACACACACACACACATATATATATATATTTATTTATAGGTATAATATTATGAAATCATTAATTGTTAAATGTCATATATTCTTACCTTGAGCACATGCGTGCGGGAAACAAGATTAGAGGCTTAAGATGACATCGAGACGAACAAATTTCATGTTAATCATTTTTTTTATTTGACGCCATTTTGACCCTCAAAACGGCGCCCGAAAGTAGGCTGAAACGAATTTCTTGAGAAATACATTGGAAATCAATGTATTTATGTATTTCTCAAGAAATACATTGGATTTCTCGAGAAATCAATGTATTTATCGAGAAATCAGTTTTGTCTTTTATTCCAGAATAGAATGACGATACGAGATGCTAAACACACCCCGATTTGAACAAAATTCGCAGCGTAGACGAATGTCGGCGCTACGAATCTAACGGCGAAGACAAAACTAAAATCCGATGTACCGTTCTTAAGATAATAATTTCTAAAGGTTACGACAAACGTAAATACTACAAAACTACAAACGCGTGCCGAGACTCCAAAAATATTCGGATCGCGACGAAACTTGACGAGCAAGTCCAAAATTAATCATCTTAATTTTTTCCAACGTGAAAAATTTCAGTTTTTTATGAAAATCCCAAAATCTGGCCAATCAGACCTAACAGACGCGAAATCGCACTAACGGCGTCGCGCCATCAACTTGACGTTAAAAGTAATGCCCTGACATCATAAATACGTCATTACTGGACTAAATAATTACTAGAAAATCTGGGGCGTTACAGTCTGCCCACATGTTACACATGTGGCAAGGTGGGACATATAGCCCGAAACTGGTGGAGTGGCCCTCCAAAGGCAGAGAAAAAGGAAGGAGCATCGTATGCCGAGAAGGGAAAGACGGTGGAGTCTATTGCATCCCAATATGCTCCAGCCTAGCCAAGGGTATACAATCTTAGCCAACAGGAGGCCATCAAACAGGCGGATGTCGTCATAAGTTTGAGTAGTGTATAGTTTCCATGCTTTATATACTTTATACCTTGTGAATTGCTTGTGTATAACTTGATAAGTCTAGGCTTTGTACTTATTCGGTACTATCCGGCGAGAGCACCTTTCGATACAAGTGCTTCTCATTCATTTATATCTGAGGACTTCGTATCGTGGATAGAAGTGCCTACTCTTATATCGACAGATAGATTAAAGGTGTTGTTACCAAATGGATGCGTGATGCGTGCAGATAGGTCTTGCTGTCTTGAAGTACAGTTTGGAAGTCAGGATTTCAGATTGGAAATGTCTGTGCTGTCGATATCTGAGTTTGATGTAATCTTTGGCATGGATTGACTCTCAAAACAGCGTGCCTATTTAGATTGAAACTCTAAAGAAGTCACACTGGGACAGAATACTGAATGAGAGACTAAATTTGCTGGTATGCGAGGATCGAGCAAGATCTTGATGTCTGCTCTCCAAGCAGTCAAGGCTGTTCGAAAGGGCGCAGAGTTATTTTTCACACTATTGGAGGCTGTTGAGCCGAATTCCAATTTGAGGGACGTTCCTATTGTATCAGAGTACTCAGATGTATTTCCTAAGGATCTTCCTAGGTTACCACCCCAGCGAGAGATTGAATTCGCTATAGAGTTAGTGCCAGGTGCGAAACCTATGGCCCGCTCGCTGTACCATGTTGCACCAAAGGAGATGGTAGAATTGAAAGTTCAATTGCAAGAATTGCTAGAGCAAGGCTATATACATCCAAGTATGTCACCTTGGAGTGCACTGGTTCTCTTTGTAAAGAAGGAGGACAGAAGCTTGCGGCTATGCATTGATTATCGAGAGTTAAATAAGCTGACAGAGAAGAACAAGTATCCGATTCCACTGATTGATGACTTGTTTGATCAGCTGGTGGGTTCAACTGTCTACTCGAAGCTAGATTTAAAATATGGTTACTACCTGTTGAGGATTCAGGAAGAGGACATCCCCAAGACGACATTTGGTACATGCTACGACAATTTTAAGTTCACTATAATGTCATTTGGGGTAATAAATGCGCCATCGGTATTCATGGACTTGATGCATCGAACCTTTAGAGAGTACTTGGACCTGTTTGTGATCGTCTTTATTGATGAAATATTGGTGTACTCTCAGTCCGAAGAAGATCATGCAAATCATTTGCGGATGGTTTTGCACACCCTAAGGAGAAATAAGCTCTATGCATAGTTCTCAAAGTGCGAGTTTTGGCTGTCATCAGTGGCTTTTCTTGGCCATGTGGTTAGTGGAGAAGGTATTGCGGTGGATCCGGCAAAGTTAGTTACAATACAGGAGTGGCCTGTGTTGTCTACTGTAGCAGAAGTCAGGAGCTTCCTTGGACTTGCTGGCTACTATAGGCGCTTCGTAAAGAACTTTTTGTGGATAGCCTTACCACTCACTACGCTGACAAGGAAAGATCAGAAGTTTGTTTGGAGGCCTAAGTGTGCGCGAGCTTTTGAAGAGTTAAAGAGTCGTTTGACTACGTCGCCGATTTTGAGTTCGCCATGTGGTACATATGGCTATGAGATTTATAGTGATGCTTCAGGGAGCGACTTAGGCTGCATTCTTCTTTAGTTTGGAAAAGTTATTGCTTATGGCTCATGCCAGCTGAAAGTGCACGAGCAAAATTATCCAGTCCATTACTTGGAGTTAGTGGATGTGATTTTTGCACTCAAGCTATGACATCATTACTTATATGGCGTGAAATTTGATATCTTCACGTGTTGGAACCCTTGTTCTGATTTGGGCTAGGATCTCTATTAGGTTGCTTAGTTTGTTTTTAGTAGTTTTAGTTTTTGAAAGACTTAACCCAAATAGGGGGAGATTGTTGGTACCCTAGTTTGGATTTGAGTTAAGTCTTTCCTTTTAGTCTCTTGACCCAAGATTTATCTATGGTCAAAGTCTAGCTGTAGAATATTTTCTTTTCTAGTGAAATTCTGGCTAAGGAATTTCTGGTTCGACTATAGTCGAACGCCGATCGACTATCGTCGATCAGCCGATCGACTATCATCGATCAGCCGATCGCTATCGTCTGTCTTCTGTCAGCTCGACGTTCTGTTAGATCGTCGAGCTCTGGTCGACTATCTGTCTAGATAGTTCGACCATCTGCTGTGTGCTAGGTCGACTATCTATTGATAGTTCGACTATCCGCTCTTTCTTTGAGCTCCGGTCGACGCTTTAGCTTTGAGCTAAAGCTCGACGTTTTCTGTCAGCTAAAGCTCGACGTTTTCTGTCAGCTAAAACTCGACGTTTTCTGTCAGCTAAGCTCGACGTTTTCTGTCAGCTTCGCTCGACGCTTTCTGTCTGAGTCGGTCGACTATCTGCCTGGATAGTTCGACTTTCTGAGTCGGTCGACTATCTGTCTGATAGGTCGATGATCTCATTGGGTCGGTCGACGATCTCCGAGGATCGTTCGACTATCTTTTTCTCGCCTTTATTTATAATATTATATGCGTTCTTTTCTGTGTTTTATTTCCTGTATTTCCTAGCATATTTTATTATAGTTTATTTAATTGACCTTATGCATATATCCCAAAGCATTACCTGCTTCTATCCTTTATGCATGAGTCAATTCCTTCTGACATATCTTTTGTCTTATTATTTGACTTACTTTATCTGCAGCTGTCCTTTATAGTCGTTGGCTGTAAAGAGTTTTCTGATGTGACTTTATCTAATATCCTTTATCAGATTGCAGCTGCAGTAGCTTTATGCTTTATATAGAAATATATATCTGCAAGATATGTTTTGCCTTTGTGATATTTGCAGATTCCAGATGTGCGTCTATTTGCGGAATAAAAAAATTAGGGAACTAGCACAGCACAATACCAAGCAATCACAGACGACAAAAGATTTATAGTGGTTCCCCAACCTTGGGTACGTCCACTTCCCTCACCAATCTAGTAAACCACTAGACTTGGCTACTCTACTATCTCGGATCAAAACGATCCTACACCTCAGAACAACGTTCCTACAAAACTTGATCCCAAAATGGATCTACACTCGGAAGATTAAAACTTCCTACAAATCTCGGAGAGAATTTCTTCTACAATAAAGATGTTTGAAATATAACTCAAATAATACAAACAGTGAATTCTCAGATCTGAATAGATCGGCCTTGATCTTCCTCTTTGTTGTTGTGGCTTTTTCAGAAAGATCGAAGAAGAACACGGCAACCCTAGATCTGAAAACTTCTTTGACTTCTCCCGATCGGATGTAGAAGATGATGAGAAGCAAAACTTTGATCACGATCAGAAGAAGAAAACTTAGATCTGAATCAGGAATCAGAAACTCAGCACGAGCACGATGAAGATCAACGGCGGCAGCAGCGGCTTCAGTGATTCAGACTTTTCCGAGAGGTAACGATGTCGACGGCGGCGGCTTGTAGATCTCGAAAAACTTATTCTCTGATAATTCCTTTTCTTTTTCTTATTAATTTTTTTTAGGTCTAATCACGTATCCCTTTTATAGGAGACTGATAACGGTCATAATCGTAATTAACGATGATACGTGGACCAATCAGAAAAGAGGAATTCAAAAATTACTTTGGAATTCTGGTCTTAGCGATTTTCAGAAAAAAATCAGAGTCATATACACGAGAGGAAATGATATACTCGAGTATATGTCTATCTGCTACTCGAGTAACTAGAAGAGAAGCATACTCGAGTGAATGAGTTTCAACATACTCGAGTATCTGGGTTCAACTACTCGAGTGACAGAAAAGATCTACTCGAGTATAAAGAAGTTGATTACTCGAGTATATCTACTTAGAGGAATTCTCAGGATAAAAGGATGGTGTTACTCGAGTATATAGAAAGGAGGTACTCGAGTACTTGGAAGACAGTTTACTCGAGTATAACAGAGGAAGTCAACTACTCGAGTATCTGAGCTATTACTCGAGTGTAGAGAGTCTACTCGAGTATATAGACTTAGAGAAATTCCTTTATATATCCAGTCCAGGCTTACTCGAGTGTAAATAAAGCATCTACTCGAGTAACTCGAGGACTACTCGAGTAAGAGAGTTAACCTACTCGAGTATCAAGTAACCTACTCGAGTATATCAAAGGAGTACTCGAGTATGTATACTTAGGATATTTTCCAGATAAAAATAGAATTCTTTACTCGAGTATATAACTTAGACCTACTCGAGTAACAAACCATTTACTCGAGTATATATAAATTTACTCACTCGAGTATATGAAGATCTACTCGAGTATACACTTATATACTTGAGTAAGAGGGATTTTTTCTCCAGTATGCTTAAGTCAACTACTCGAGTACTAAGTCACCTACTCGAGTATATGGAGTATATTACTCGAGTATGTGGACTTAGTAGAATTCTTGGAATTAGGTCTTCTATCCTTCTTTGTCCATGAGTCCAAGTGCATCTAGATGAAGTGTATCCCAATAGAGAGACTATACGTGAGTCAACACCTTGGATCACACAATGAGGGATTACATTGTATGGTCCTGTGTTTGATGACCCACTATAGACTGACATTGGTCTACACTTGGCAATAGAGTCCTGCGCACAAGTAACTTAAACACAATATCAAATACAACTTAATTCATCTTAGTTCCGGGTCTGACTTCCCACAAATCTGAGGTATTGTGGAGACAAATCACAACATAAACACAGAAAAGAACGCATATAATATTATAAATAAAGGCGGGAAAAAGATAGTCGAACGATCCTCGGAGATCGTCGACCGACCCACTGAGATCGTCGACCTATCAGACAGATAGTCGACCGACTCAGAAAGTCGAACTATCCAGGCAGATAGTCGACCGACTCAGACAGAAAGCGTCGAGCGAAGCTGACAGAAAACGTCGAGCTTAACTAACAGAAAACGTCGAGCTTTAGCTGACAGAAAACGTCGAGCTTTAGCTGACAGAAAACGTCGAGCTTTAGCTCAAAGCTAAAGCATCGACCGGAGCTCAAAGCAAGAGCGGATAGTCGAACTATCAATAGATAGTCGACCTAGCACACAGCAGATGGTCAAACTATCTAGACAGATAGTCGACCAGAGCTCGACGATCTAGCAGAACGTCGAGCTGATAGAAGACAGACGATAGTCGATCGGCTGATCGACGATAGTCGATCGGCGTTCGACTATAGTCGAACCAGAAATTCCTTAGCCAGAATTTCACTAGAAAAGAAAATATTCTACAGCTAGACTTTGACCATAGATAAATCTTGGGTCAAGAGACTAAAAGGAAAGACTTAACTCAAATCCAAACTAGGGTACCAACATCACGGACCAAAAGAGCCTTACATACTTAATAGATCAGAAGGATCTGAACATGCGGCAGCGGAGGTGAATGGAGTTCCTCGGGGACTACACCTTCCAGATACACTATACTCCCGGGAAGAGAAATGTGGTTGCAGATGCCTTGAGTCGGAGGACTTTGGTAAGGGCAAGTTGGTTGCAGATGCATGATGAGCATCTGATCCAGGAGTTGGAGGCCTTAGATATTTCTTGTGTCGACAAGAATACCACTATAAATGCGTGCCTGAACTGATGGAGGTACAGTATGACCTTACAGACAGGGTTTGGCGAGCAACGAAACTCGATGAGAGTATGAAACGCTATGCAACGAATGAGTCAAATTCCTAGTTCTCCTTGGATGACGGTCTTTTGAGAAAATACGGTCATTTGTGTGTCCCAAATGTGGGTAAGCTACGGGAGGAATTGATGTATGAAGCACACTTCACGAAGTACTCAATTCACCCAGGGAGAACAAAGATGTGCAAGGAAATGAAAAAGATGTTCTTGTGGCCAGGTTTGAAGAAAGATGTAGCTCTTTACGTGGCAAAGTGCCAAACTTGTGCCTCGGTAAAAGCTGAATGTCAGAAGCCTGGAGGTTTCCTGAATTCGTTGCCAGTTCCGGTATGGAAGTTCGATGATATCTCTATGGATTTCGTGCACGGGCTGCCGAGATCACAGAGCGAAAATGATGCCATGTGGGTGATCGTTGACCGATTGATAAAGGTATCGTACTTCATACCGAACAAGAAGGACGATTCAGTGAAAAAGTTGGCTAAGTTGTACGTGGACAATATAGTACGATTACACGGTGTGCCTCGTAGATTTGTTATTGACCGAGATAGGCGCTTTACTTCAAATGATTGGAGGCAAATCCACCAGTTGTTGGGTACGAAACTGCAGTTCAGTATGGCCTTTCATCCGAATACGGATGGTCAGACCGAGAGGACCAATAGAACAAAGGAGGATATGCTCCGGATGTGCGCCTTAAACTTCGGGAAAAGGTGAGAGGACCATCTCTATATGATCGAGTTTTTCTATAATAATAACTATCAAGCTAGCATTAAGATGGAGCCCTTCAAAGCTTTATACGATAGGAAGTGCCGTACTCCTTTAGCTTGGGCAGAAACCGGCAAATCGAAATTATTTAAGCATAAAGAGCTCGAAGAAGCGAATTCGACTATACACGCTATACGAGAGCGACTATTGGTAGCCAGGGATAGGCAGACAAAGTACCACAATGCCAAGCACCAAAAAATGGAGTTTGCGGTGGGAGATTAGGTATATCAAAAGATAAAGCCATTTAAATGCGTGTCCAGGATTCGACGCTTGAAAAAGTTGAGTCTGAGTTATCTTGGTCCTTTTGAAGTGGTTGAGCGGATTGGAGAAGCTGCCTATCGATTAGCTCTTTCAATGGAGCTAAGTGGTTTGCACGATATGTTTCATATATTAGTGCTACGGAAAGCCTTGAAAGAGCGGACACAACTAGTGGCTGATGATCAAGTACCGGTCGATGACGGGTTGATGACAAAGGTTAGACCCATTCAGATCGAGGATACGGAGGTCAGACAGCTACAAAACAAGACAATCGGGATGGCAAAGTCCGTTGGGACAATTGTGGCCGTAAAGAATTGACATGGGAGCGTGAGCAAACCATGCAAGATGAGTTTCCCGAGTTGTTTTTGTATTTGTAACGTTATAATAGTTTTGTACTATTTTCCTACAGATTAATAAAATTTCGGGATGAAATTTATGTAAGGAGGGGAGGTTTGTAACACCCCAAAAATTTGAAAACAGAACTTAAAAGTGGCTATCGCCGAGGAGATAGCGATAACACTCGACGCTTTCAATGAAGCGTTAAGTAGACTCGATGCTCTCGACTCACTCGACGCTCTCAATGCACTCGACGAGGCGTTGAGTGAGCTATCAGTGTGGGATAATAGGTATTTCTAGGCGATACTGCCACGTATGGATGGACACATATCGGATGGCCAGATGGTGGCTGAAGAGCGGTGGTTGACTGGGGTCAAAGCGGCTACCGATGCTATCGCCCAAGCGATAGTGAATACCGTCATGCGATAGCATTAAGTTTGACATATCAGCTGAAATTATGGCCTTTGCTTTCTTTTGATGAGAGGATCGTGTGGCTGGGTGTATTCTAAAGGCTGCTTAACCAGAGAAGAGGTGAAGATAAGATTCATTTCTATTCTCTCACACTCTCTCATCCTTCTCATCAAGTTATTGGAAGAAAGGAAGAAGAAGGCTGAAGCTTTGTTAGCTTAGTGAAAGAGATCCCGTGGTCGGAATCGAGAACTAAGGCAAGATCCGTGAAGAGGAAAGCAAAGCGCTCCTTTCCAACTGGGTAGAAAGCTTGCTAATGGCTCCGAAATGAATTCTGAGGGTAACGATCTTCCTTCTTGGACAAGTGAAGTCCTTCTTTTGCATATGCATGGAATCCCCCACCAAAAGGTGGAGAATCGAGAAGATTCCGTTGTGTTAATACGTGATATCCCTGGGTGCTTTTGCATATAGAATCTGGAAATTGCAGTACAAAATAGACATGTTGTGTGAAGCCCATGCAGACAGGTTGGTTTGGATTAGTGATGTTTTATTTTACGTGCTAGAGAAGGCTCTGAGTATAAACGAGTAGTTTATGGGGTCTGTGGATTGTACCTATGAAATGAGTAGCAGGAAGTACTTGAGGTGTGCTTCTAGAAAATACCACAGTTTGCATAACTGTTGGATATTGTTGGGCGACAGCGAGTATCACTGGTGATAGCTCTTGGTGAGTTATGATTGCCGTAACAGACTAATTTTCTGGCACTGCAGGATGCTGTATGGTTTTGCTAGAAATTTGTTCTAGTTATGGCTAAGTCTGGAGACAGAAGAGAGTTCTGTTGCTAACTCCAGGCAATAATGACTATCGCTGGCGATATCTTCCAGATAGTATTTTGTTGCTGCGAAACCTGTGTCCGTAAGATAATATGTGTAGTATAAGAAGCTGTGAGCCTGGAGAGCCCAGCTATTGGCCATGAGTGCCATGATTGAGTACTACTGGCTCAGGTCCTGGGGACATGTGAGCGGTAAGTGATGCTGAGAGCTTGTTGTGACCAACAATAAGGATAGTGAGCCGAATAGGAAAGGGGAGGCTAAACCGCATCTTGTCATTCTCCATGATGGCTGTGACTGTCGGCGTTGACCTGACAATTTGAGCAACGGGAAATATCTTAACCGTACCCGCGTTATGTCGTTCGAACTGGATTGCCTACAGTTATTGTCTTTCGTCGTTGGCATAATGAGAGTCTTAGGCCCTATGCCGGAAAGACTAGAATGCTCAAAGTTTACTGTCAAGTCTCGGACCTCTGAACGATGGTGGGACCCTGATAATCCGGTACACCGAGAATTTGCCCTGAGTGCACGGAACGTTTGGTAGCTGAGGCACTCGTTTGTGATATATTGAAGGGTTCTTGAGTGTGACTTCTTGTGATATATCTGTTGTGTTAATACTATGTCTGCAGGGAAGGAATCCGCTTCCCCGGAAATGGGGTAGGGTCGTTATAAATTGGTCAACCGAAAGCTGACCGTTGCCTTGTTTTCCACCTTTTAGTGGGATGTACCTGTGCAGGTGCTGGAGAGCCGAGTGGGAAATAGCGGGTTGTAGCCCTAAAGCTATGTCAGCCCTCGAAGGCCAAGTGAAGTTTTATTTCTTTTATGTGTGGCCAGCCTGCGTGCCAATGTCTGTAAACCACACTTCTAAAGAATAATTGTAAGGCCTTAAGACTGTAACTGTTTGACTACTGTTGATTGTCGCCGGGCAACATTGACTATCGCTGGCGATAATATCTTTTGTGTATTTTGTAAGTATATTCTAGAGTTTTTATATTGGACATTGCTGTGATACTTGAGTTCAAAAAGTTAACCCTTAAAGCTTCCGCTAGAATACTCTGAGTTAGGATTCGTTTAGTCTTTGATATTAACATGTAACTTCGCCAACTGTCTGTGGGGTATGGCGTGGAGCTCCGACTGGACCCTCTCTTATATTTCATATGACGGATGGAGGTGTTGCACTTCATACATAGATCTCCTATAGTTTGGATGATCGCGGGTATGTGAAATAGTTTTACAAAGGCTTGTGAGATTCCATAGGGCAAGCACTTATGTTTATTTTGGGCTTGGGCCTGTTGGAGATAATAGATATGGAAAAGAGGTTGGAAGCGGACCATTTTGGAGTCTAGGCTAGTGGTAAGAGATCCACAATAGGTATGGTGGAAGCGGGGCCATGAATTAGGATGAGGGAAAATCCGTAGTCGAGGGCGAGGATCACGAGGACGAATTCTAGACCTGCTCGAGAGCAGATGTTTGCTTTAGATATGACTCAAAAGCGAAGCCCATAGGTCGTGATTGTAGGCATGTCGTAATATGATTAATACATTATGAGCATTCACCCTTAGCTTGCCTGAGTTTGTGCTAGGGATCTAGCGTTCAAATTGTTATAACTTGATATTTAGGCACCGTGATTGTTACTGGGAGACCAAACCACACTTTATTTGGTACCAGCGCCACTCATTTATTTGTCTCGGTGGACTTTGTAAGAGATTTAAATGGCGTGCAATAATTCACTGGTATCACTCGGAGAGTACGCCTCCCGAACGGCTCTGAGATGACTTCGTTCACTAAGTGCGACTTGGAGGTGTATATTGGAGGAAAACTTTTTGAAACCCCTACGATAGTGTTGAGGATGCCAGAATTTGATCTTATTCTGGGCATGACATGGTTAGATTGGCACCATGCCAGGATTGATTGTGTGGCGAAGCAAATCTCCTTGAGGCACAAAGATTCTGAGATAATATTTCATGGTATTACACTTGTACCCCGAATAATTTTGTCTTCAGTTTAGGCCCTTAAGGCCCATATGAAAGGGGACGAGGTGCATATGATATGTTTTGAACTAAAAAAGATGGAGATGAGCATGAAAGATGTGCTGGTAGTGAGGGATTTCCCTGTGGTATTTCCCGAGAAGCTATTGGAATTACCCACACATAGAGAAGTGGACTTTCAGATTAAACTAGTATCAGGTGCCAAGCCAATCTCTTGAACCCCTTATAGAATGACTCCAAAGGATCTCACTGAGTTTAGAGTTTAGTTGCAGGAGTTAGTAGAATCAGGGTTTGTTTGCCCCAGTTCATCACCCTGGGGAGTCCCTATTTTGTTTGTTAAGAAGAAGGATGGATCACTATTATTGTGCATAGACTACTGGGAACTCAACTAACTGACGGTGCGGAACACCTATCCTTTACCTCGAATCGACAAGTTATTTGATCAGTTGGTGGGAGCGCATTGGTTTTTTAAATTGGATTTGCACTCAGGGTACTATCAGTTGAGCATACAAGAGGAAGATGTTCTGTAAAAAGTGTGTAGCTCGAGATATGGCTTATATGAGTTCATAGTGATGCTATTTGGACTCACGAACGCCCCAACTATATTCATGAGTTTGATGAATATGGTGTTTGAGCCATATCTGGACATTTTTGTCATCATATTTATTGATGACAGTTTGGTCTACTCAAAGACGGAAGAAGAGCAGGCTGAACACTATGCCTTAGTTTTGAAGAAACTAAGAGAGCACTCCTTGTTTGCTAAGTTCAGCAAGTGCAAGTTTTGGCTCCAAGAAGTTGCTTTCTTGGGGCATATTATAAGTGGAGCGGGATTAGCAGTGGATCCGGCCAAGGTGTGTGCTGTGAAGGAGTGGTCGCCTTTGAGGTCAGCGGTCGATGTGCAGAGCTTTCTTGGACTTGTTGGGTACAACCACAAGTTTTTCGAAGGATTTTTAAGATTTCACTTCCTATCACTACACTGACAAAGAAGGGTGTGCTATATGAGTGGACACCTCAGTGTGATACAGCGTTCCAAGAGTTGAAGAATCAACATACCTCCGCACCAATCCTAGCCCTTCCATCCGAAAAGGAAAGATTTCAGGTTTACACTGATGCATCCTATCAAGGTAAGAGAGTAGTATTGATACAACATGGGCACATGATTGCTTATTCTTTAAGACAACTGAAGAAGCATGAAATTAATTACCTAGTGCATGCTTTAGAATTGGGGGCAGTGGTCTTTGCCCTAAAGATTTGGAGGCACTATCTCTACTGAATTCATTGTGAGATTTTCTCAGATCATAAGAACTTGAAATATGTTCATACTCAAAAGGAGTTGAATCTGAGGCAACAGTGGTGGTTGAAATTCTTGTGCAATTATGAGTTTATGTTGAACTACCAACCCGAGAAAGCGAACTCCATAGCGGATGCATTAAGCAGAAAGGTACCAATGTCGAGCCCCAAATCTTATATGATGGCTATGGAATTGGCTCGTGTACTCAAGGAGATGGAGATTACGCTGGTGCGTAAGGATCAATCTGAGACGTATACAGAATACTTAGCTTCCTTGAGTATAGTATGCGACATCCGTGAGTGGATCCGAGTAGAGAAAGGGAAGGATGTTGTTCTGGCCCCGGTGTTTAAGGCAATTGAGAGTGGATCTGCTAAACAGTATACCCTAAAGGAAAGCCTCATTCATTTCCGTGGTAGGCTCTATATACCCAAGGGCGGTGGAATCCAGGAAGATATCTTGAGAGAGGCTCATTGCACTACGTATTCAGTGTATCCCGAGATTGCCAAGATGTATAATGACTTGTGGAAGACCATTTTCTAGCCAGGATTAAAGAGTGCTGTTAGGCATTATGTTACACACTGTGAGACTTGTCAAAGGGTGAAGCTGGAGTGTAAGAGCACAACAGGAATATTGCAGTCATTGCCCATCCCCAAGTGGTAGTTCGAGGATATTGTCATCAGGTTACCTCGTTCGTGCTCTGGGAACTTCAGTTTGGGTGATTGTGGATCGCTTGATAAAGGCTGCTAGGTTCATTCTAATGAGGAAGGAGTCGCATGTTGATGTTTTTGTGCATCTCTTTGTGGATCAGTTTGTGCGGTACCATAGAGTGCCCAAGATGATTCTCTCTGACCGCGATGGTCGCTTCACTTCCAAGGAATGGAGGGTAGTTCAAGCATATATGGGCTCCCGCCTTACCTTTAGTATGACTTTTCATCCTCAAACAGACTGCTAGTCTTAGTGGACCATCAGAACCATGGAAGATTTGTTAAGATTGTGCGTGTTGGATAGGGGTGATCTGTGGGAAAGGCTCTTGCCGCTAGTGGGGTTTTCATACAATAATAGTTATCAAGCTAGCATCAGGATGACGCCCTACGAAGCACTTTATGGGAGGAGGTGTAGAACTCCATTATCGTGGGTGTAAGATGAAAACCCAAAGACTTTGGGAGTGGAGTATATCGATGACACCAATGCTATGGTTAGAGTGATTCGAGACCGCATGTTAGAGGCGTAGAGTCGACAAGCAAAGTATTATGATGTGAAGCACATAATGGAGTTTCAAGTGGGTGACAAGGTGTTCTTGAAGATCATGCCAATGCATGGAGTGTCACGTGTGCGTGGAATGAAGAAGCTCAACCTAAGATACATGGGATCTTATGTTATATTGGAAAGAATTGGCCCTATGGCCTATCAGTTGGAGCTACCACTTGATGTAGAAAATTTACACGACGTCTTCCATGTCTCGTAGCTTTGGAAAGCACTACTACGACCTGATCAGCATGTCCCCACCACAAAGGGAATAGTGGAAACCGAAAAGGTCTGTTCGACTAGAGCTGGTGCGGATAGTGGACACCGAGACAATAAGCTTGCGACAAAAGAGTATTCTTTTGGTGAAGGTCCTATGGTCTAATCATGGAAAAGAGGAGTATACTTGGGAGCCAGTGGACTTGGTACAGAAGCGCTAACAAGAGTTGTTTTCCCAAGGTAAACATAAACGCATACCTTGCATTCGTCATACCTTGTTTTCCCCCACAGACTTTGCCTGATTTCGGGGATGAAATCTTTTATTTTGTTTATAGTATTTATAACGTCCCGATGCATGCTAGACCCCTCACACATGTTTTTGAGTTAATAGAGGTTACTCAGGCTCGGGGTGCATTGGTGGCCAGGCTTATGTATGAGCCAAGAAGTACTAACTCGGTATAGAGTGTCAAGATGCTACCGCATGATGGTAGTAGGTACTGCGCGGTGGTAGCGATCGTCGAGTGTACATGACAAATATCAAGAGGATTCGAAAGTACTGATTGGACTCAAAGATCGTTGAGTGCTACCGTGCGGCAGTATTAGGTACTGCGGGGGCGGTAGCATTCGTGGAGTATACATGATGAATGTCAAGAGGATTCGAGAGCACTAAGTGGACTCAACGATCATCGAGTACTACCGCGAGGCAGTAGCGAGATACCGTACGACGGCAGCGGGATACCGTGCGATGGTATCTCGACTGAGTATTGGTATATTGCTCAGTTAGCAAATGCGTAGTGTTAGTTATACCGCTGGAGGTAGCCTTACAGAATTATTGGTATATTGCTCGGTGAGATACCACGTGTCGGTAGAAGTATACTGCACGACGATAGAACCTTTGTCCTAGGATTTTGTTATCTTCAACCTTTCCTCTCTTTATTATGAAGACGCTGGACTTGGTTTCGTGAAGAATGGTGGTCTATTAAGGGTGAATAAGGGAGGAGGAAGAGCTGAATGTAACTTTGTATGAATGGCTAGAGGAAGAAGACGAACTGATGCCGTTCGTTTGACTTTAAGATGCGTGCAGAAATCTATTTTTTGTACGCAACAGACTTCATGCTCGATTTAAGTCATGGTCCGAGCACTTCTGAGTCTTGGGCTGAACACAAAAGTTATAGCACTCAAAAAGACCTTTACAACGGATGGTTTCTTGTTTTTGGGGGATTCTGTAACCCCGGGAATGTTCAATCGAAGTGGCTGTGCTGTAATCTATTAGGTGCAAGCTGTGATTTGTCAAAACTAACATAAGACTGGAATAGACTTTCTGCCTAAATAAGTTATGTGTTAGCCGTACATCCAGATGTTTGGGCTCAGTCGGAAGATCATAGCCTAATGATATTTTTGATTGGGTGAATTCATTTATATTTAACCGCGAAAAGCTAATGGTTTGGATGGACCTTGGTTGTACAAATGATGTATTAATGAAATCTGGTAAAGATGCACTTAATAACAATGCGATGAATATTATGAGTTTTGGAAGAATTTATAATGAATGATGCATGAATGTGTAATCTATAGCTATGTGATGATTTACAATCATTGGAAGAATATGCGATGTATTCCTTGTAAAGTTGTGTTGATCATGTAGAAGTATAAATGACATGTTGAATGTGTAATAATATAGAATCTGGGGAAAGTTTAATAAATTGATATACATGTGCATGCTAAATTATAAAAGAAGGGCTAGATGTGAAAACACCCTTGACCGTGTGATGTGTTAGTCACTTATCTCAGGTAATGAAGATATGACGGGATTGACAACTAAGAGGATTAGTCTCCCATGCAAATGTGGCCCTTGAGTGCTTTTGAGCACTGGATTGGTGTGATGATAAGGGACTCATTGTAGAGCCCTTGCATGCTTTTGAGCATAAGATTGGTATGATGATAAGGGACTTAGTGTGGAGCCCTTACGTGCTTTTGAGCATAGGATTAGTATAATGATAAGGGACTTAGTGTGGAGCCCTTGCGTGCTTTTGAGCGCGGGTTTGGTATGATGAGAAGGGACTCGATTGGAGCCATTAGAAATTTAATAGCATGGCTAAGTGTAATTACATACGGTGTGTGTTGACACGCGCTATCATAATCCTGGGTTAAGGATAGTGTGGCAGGTCTACGGGCTTGCCAGTCATCACACTGACGAGAGTTGGTAGATAGACCATAGGTAGTTGGGCTCTGTCCTCGGTGCTCATTCTCGAGGTCCCTTCCGTGCTAGTGGATGGTTGGGCTGGGCTATTTGGTGATACACTCCCAGAGGCCCCTTCCGTGCCACGAAGATAGGCTAGGGCTGGTTGTATTCTTGGTGCACATCTACCCGAGATCCCTCTGAGCCATAGTACACAGAGGTTCTGCTATTGTGTTCTTAGCATTGAGGCTTACGGAGGCCTAGGCCTGGTAGTGTGGATACCTGCCTAGTAGTGGAGATGCCCGCTCTACTATCACCTTTTGGACACGATGGGTGATGCATGAGAGGTTAGCTACCTGCTCGAAAAGTGGGAACTAAAGTTCTATGTCAACATAGCAAAACAAAGTGCGTGAGTTATATGCGTTTATCATAAATCATCATTGCATTGCATTGCACTGCATAAGATCCTTATCAAATAAATTTGTATGGACACTTTATATGATGAGTTACTTTCTATTAAGCCGATCCTTAACTTATAAATTTGTATGGGAATTTTTATAAGTTAAGTTCTATTTCTGTTGTAGAATTATACACTGTAGTTGAAGTCTCTTGCTCTTATAGAATTACTAGTGTAGAATGATGTTATTACTTATTATACACTAATATTACTACTCTAATGATGAATAGAAATATATACCACATGCTTGTACTCACAGTTTATATATATTATACCTTTTCTCCTTTCTCCCACACGGTGCCGAAGAGTCGCTGGGGCGAGCGGATGTGATAGCCACTTATTCTTTATGAATAACGGTTGCTAGACCTACCATTTTAGGAGGAAACCCAACGGATATAGCACCCGCAACAATATGTTATGCAGGAGGGCAGCCAGGCCAGTTGGATAGGTCCTAATACATCAATACCCTCGTTGCAATCAGTGACCGATGTGAGTTTGAGCATGGTGGTGCAGCCTTCGGGCAATTTTGTTGTAATCTGATATTAAAGGAGCTAATGTAGTTCCTTATTATTCTTGTCCTGCATTTGGACATTTGCTTATTATGATGATATGACTTCTGTGTTCTTCTTTGGGTTGGTTTGGCATAGATGATATTGTCAGAGCAGGCAAAATAGGCGTATTGTAGTATAGATTATCCTATGCGCTGATTCTACCGCAAGGCGGCTGTTCTAAGAATAAGACTCCCCTCGATCGTTTCGTGTGTTTCGGGAGGGGGGGTCTTAGATGGCAAATATTCTTCTCTCTAGAGAGTGCTAACTTATTTCTAATAAAATTTTTAATGATCCCAAACTCATCCCAAGCTCTTTATCAATCAATTAAGAATTACCTGCACATGTTAACTCAAAGAAATATCAATACATATTTTTGTATATCATTGACTTTTGGGATTTCTTCAAATCTAGAATATTGTGGTTAGTGTTCCCAACAATCTTCCCCTATTTGAAGAAGTTTGAATCCTAGTCAATGATATACACTATTTTATAACAGATAACATTGTTCAACTAAAAATATTTAGGCACGCATATAAGTATGATAGAACTTATCAGATGAGATTAATGAGAAATTTTTAAGCATGCCTACAATAAACATTCTACATTCAAAATCACTTAGGAACCTATAACTTTAAAACATTGCTAAGATTTAGGCTCCTTAATTATAATGCCCCCGAGATTTCTTTACAGCCTTCTCTACAGCCTCCTTTTTCTATCTTTGACTTTTTAAGTAGTTGTAGGGTTTGGGATGGTATCTGTAAGGTTTTAGAGCATCCAGTAGTAGATTTCACTCCAGCATGTATTTTCTGAACTTTCTCGTAGTAGATTTCCATCCTGCATGTATTTTATGAACTTTCTCTTCATCTTTACCTACTTATCATACTTATCCCATTCCTCAGAATTGTATAATTTTCCTCTTTCTGTCTTATTGTCTTTGATATGATTTCAGGCAACCTGAATAATATTCCTGGAGAGTGGGCTCCATTGCACATAATCTGGCTTGCTTATAACTCTTCTTTGTGCCTCTTCTTCCTCAACCTCACATCCTCTTCATCATCAACAAATTCTTTGCCCTTTGATAGATTTTGAGTGTTGGGGCTGAATGCAACTTCAACATCAGGTACTTTAGGCTCAGAAATGGCATACTCATCATACTGGATGACATCTAGTCCCAATGCTTTCCTAATCATATTGGAGGACCAGATAGCATGGTCTCGACTTGCTCTTATCATTGACCTCTCCCCCTTTATGACCTCTTCTATTATTAGATTTCTTAGGAATTCCTTGGAGGAGGTTAACTTCTTATCCAGGTAGTTTACACTAGTTGTGATGTGATTCTTTACTTCAAACATATGATCATCTAAGAGTTGGGTGCAAGCATTCATTCTTCTTTCAACAATTTGTCCATGCTCTTCCATTTTGGTTTTTGTAGATGTATACACCATCTCCATGTTGTTAGAGGTAGAACATTGATTTTGGATGATATTATTTTGCAACTTCTGAATCTGTTCAAGTTGAAGTGCAGTGTGGTCTACAACATAAGGAGCTCTCATGAAGAATTTAATTATGTTCTCTTTCAACAATTTGACTTCAAATTTGATGGAAGAAAACTCAGTAGTTAGATCCTTCCTTAGGTCTTTGACAGAGTCATCCACATACATCTCTATTTTTCTTCTGCTCATCAAAGATCCCCCTTAACTATGACAGAAAGGAGGTGGGAAATTCATCATTCATTAGAGCAGATACTGGAGAGTAATTCTCTTCATTTCTCTTCCTTATATCTCTCCCCATTTGAGAATCAGCCACTTCATATTCAAAGGAGTTATCTTGATGTTCATCAACATTAATGGACTCCTGCTTCTCATGATCTTCAATAAGGGAAATGACATTATCATATTTGTCCTCTTTTTTAGATTCTTCCACTCCATCTTCAGCTTCTTGAGCAGGTAGCTCAGGGTGAGTCTCCCCATTAATAGTAGCACTAGATATTTTGCTCTCCCCCTCAAGAGGTACAGTCTCTTCTGGGGTCTCCTATTCAAGATCAACACTAATCCTGTCCGCATCAATTGGCATGAGATCTCCAACATGTCCCATTACTATATCCCCTTCAAAGGAAGTAGGAGACACTTCCTTAGTAATATTATTTATAGCAGGGTCAGATGAGAATGATACTAGAGCACTTGTATGTCTTCTCTCAGATCTCCTGAGCTAGACAGCCGAGGGTCATGAGGTTGAGTGCTCTTACTGTCTATAGACCCATTATTGGAGCTTTATTCTACAACTGACTCAACTGTCCTCTTCATTCTCTTTCCTGACTTCACAAGGTTTTGGTTAGCACCCTATCACATCTTTCAAACATCTTTATGTCCATTTTCCTTATATGGTGGATCTTTGCACCCAACCTCATGTTTAAAATCTCAGGTACAGAGTGGAGGAGGAATAAAGACAAAATTCTTCTGATTTTAGGCACAAGGATGGTCTCAATCACCTTGGCAAACACTATCTTCCCCCAATTGGTCTTCTTGGAAAGAATCACTGTAGCCATTAACTATAAGACCCCATTTTTTTTATTTTTAAACACCGGGGTCTTAGGCCCAGAACCGCCACTTTGTGGTGACACCTTCACGCCCTAGAAGGCCATCACTACAAAACGCCGATCCTACCGGCCAAATCGATCATAACCGCAGCAAGGAAATAGAGAACAACAAGTCCACAGAGATCACATATATAGAAATAAAAGTATCCATGAAGGGAGAGTCCACATAATATGAATGTACTGAAAATAAGGGCTTAAGCCCGTTACATCAAATCCTCACTATATAGTCACTCAAGCGGAAGCAAAATAAATCACTACTGGAATCAGGGACTCACAGTCCCAGCTGTCTGAACTCCTAAGCTAGACTGCCCTATCTCCAAGCGGGCCGACCTCCGGGGCTGCTCCTCCATGCTGGGCTCCACGATCCCCTAAATGATGTGGTCCGAAAAACGTTAGTCTATAAGACTAAGTCCTATCATCCCCCACCCCTTCCCTTATGCCCCCTAGGCACCGAGCGGAGAGGAAGAAAGGGGAGGACTTGAAGGTGGAGAGTAATCAAGAAAACAAATGAAAGTGGACCTATACTAGCAATTTTATAGTACATGTGGCAGTAAAGTAAAGTATGGAAAGTAACCTAAACTTATGTGCGGAAGCGCATAAGCCAAGGGATCTTCTGCAGGGCTCCCACCATATAAAGAGTCCCATACCAATTTATACGTTGGGGTGTCGGTTAATGGTAGAAATATATATAAGGAGTTTTGACCTTAATCTATAAACTTGCCCACACAAGCTTATAGACCAAGGGGTCGTTTTGCAAGTCCAATTGTGTAAGCGTCCCATACCAATTACACAATTGGTGACAGAGGTTATATGCAATGATTATGTTATGACATGCAAGTGGGTATGATGTGATCATGCAAGTGTAACTCACCCACCCAACTCTGCGTACAAAGACCTTTAGTTCCCCCTTTCTGGAGCCTCACCTCCCAAGATACCTACGTAGTGGCATACGGAAGCGGTGGGTTGGGACTCGCCCACCTCTAAACCAGTAAAGCACTATCAGTCAGACCTATCGTACGCCTCAACGATTGGTGCACAAAGTGAACTCCTGCATACTCTTGCTGGCTAGCGCACCAGACTTCTATTGGCAAAGTGCTAACCACACTTGTCGAGCCAACGTGTTAGCGTCGGTGCATCGATCACTAACACTGAGGGCCCACCACCTTATAACTTATGCACATGCAATATTAATACGTTTTTCACCAAGCCAAAGCTCTGCGGACCAAACTGTCCGACTCAAAACTAACCGAGCCGAAGCTCTCCGGACAAAACTGTCCGTCTCAAAACTAACCGAGCCGAAGCTCCCAATAATCTTCCTGTGCTAATAGTGTTTGTGAAATATGGAACCATAATTACTAAGTTACTCTTTCTATTTGTTAATACAGTTTACATTAACCCAGGACTTCCCCCGGAATACCCCGTGAAGGGCTCTCGAAGGGCACTAGGAACTTTGATGGTAGCTGAAGCCCATCGTTCCCTTTCGCAAGGCACTTATTATTATTGGTTGATTCCCTTTACCCATTCCCATCTCATATTATAGTAGGCTAATCCTAGGGTGATTTTGACTTTTCCTCTCCTCGGGAAAGACGATCTTTCGTCGAACCCGAGTACCTCTAAACTCTAGCCCACCCACTTCTCACTACTCTTCCTATCCTTCTATGGTGAACTCATCCACATCTATCCAACCCAAAAAAATGACTAACTCCTACACCATGTCCAATCATATCCTAATGCGACTAACCCAATTTGTCAAATGCAGACCAACCTAGGCTATTTGTCGAACCGGATAGGAGATAATCCAAACAATCATCCAAATGCCCTAAATTATTTACTGGAGGCTTATTCTGGTACAAATAGACTAAATCCAGAAAATTGTAATTTTCCTATTTTATCTGGCATTTAATTAATTTCCTTAAAACTTCCGAGGGCTATCCAGTTTGAATATGAACTACACTTTTTAGATATGTATAAAGCTTCATAAAATCATGATAAATTCTAAACAACAATTTAATAGTAAATCCATGATTTAACAATTTTTCCAGTATTTTAAGGACTCTAATTTAATTTTGATATTAAATCCTATTTCCTTTCATTAATGAAGTAAGTGCAGTAGATAATCATCCAAAAATTCTTTATTAATCTTCTAGAGTAGATACTGTCCTAAAAACATCAGTGGCCAAATTTCATAATTCTTCAATGGGGATTGAGCTCTATAATAAATATTTATCAAAATCTCCAAAAGCTATATTTGTAAAGCAAGTACTGTAAATATTCTTCTAAAAATCATGAATAAAATCCTACAAATAGATATTGATCTGAAAAACATCAATGGCCAGATTTCATAATTTTTCAGTAGGTAATTTGCTCTGAATAATTTATTGACCATAATTGCCCTTTTGGAACTTGTGAAGGAAGTACTAAATATAATCAACTATAAATTTGTAACAAAATTCAGAGATATTCATTTAGACCTAAAACATCTCCTGACCAAGTTTCATTAGATTCAAATGAACAGAATAATCAAATTAATTAAAACACAAATTTGAGTAAATTGATATCCTAACAAATAAAGTACTAGAAATATAATCCATAAAATTCTAATAAAATTACTAAGAGTTCTACCTAGTCTAAAACTTACTCTAACCAAGTTTCACAACTTTTAATTTAGGTTTAGTGACTGTGTTTTCATAATTGAGCTTCTACCCTAAAACTAGGGTTAGGGTTTTGAGGTATTTACCTACCTCCAAATCCTCTAAGATTCCTACCAGAGAACTTAGGTTTCACTACCTTCAACTCTATTGAGTTACAAGGTCACACAAGGGCATTTGCCCCTATGCCCTTCACAACACTCAAAAGCCCTTCCTTAGGGATTGAGTTTGAACCCTAGGGTAAATCAACCCTAAATCACATCATTTTCCTTAAAGGGGGTGACATTGGCCATTCCAAGTCAGTGTCCAGAACTCCAGCGTCTGTTGAGGTGAATTTTCCACTCAAACCCAAAATATACTTTTTACTCAAAAACCCTTCTTTAAGGTAGAACCAAGGCTTGACCATTTCCTAACTAAAATGCATCCAAATGAGGTGAAATTAAAAACAAAGCTTCATCATGATGCCAGGGGCCACTCACCAATATTTGGGAGGGTTTGGAGGCCTTTTGACCACCTAATTAATTTACCCTAGTTTTATTAAATTAAAACAAAAACTATAAGCCAAATGACTCCAAAAATTCTCATTTTTGGACAGGCCCTAGAGACAATTAAGCTCAATATCCTGTCCTAATTTCAGTCCATTTGGACAAGGGATGAAGGGTGGGAGTTTTTCTGAAGTTCAGGTTAGCCCTAGGTATAGGTCCCACCAAAACGGGTGTTGTGGTCAAACCACTTACCCAAATAAGTTGAAACTAATTTTAAATTAATCTAGACTCGAAGGGCTACAACTTTCGTGACTGGCAATTTTTCATAAATTGGCTTCTATGGGCCTCATTTTGCAGAATCAAAATGTGCATGTTTGAATGTAACTATTCCTTATATATTATACATATAATTTTTATAATATAAAAAACTGGCATTGTTCATCTTCTCATTACCCGAACAGAACCAGGAAACTCTAAAACGAAACTCTAAAACGCATGCTTCTTGTAGCTTTTCCGCGAGCCACCGCCGGCCATCCGGCCACCTCCCTGGCCAGCCACCTCCACCACCACCTCGGTCGAGGTGGTGGCTAACGTCCGGCGGTGGTTTGGCCGCCAAAGGTGCTGGTTTTCGGCAAACCCGAAAATGTATTTTTCATGGTTTTTTTGTTTTTCATGAAAACGTGAGATAGATCTTGCTCGGTTGAGCACGAACTTATTTTTTAGAAACCTAAGATCTACCCATAGAAGAAGAAGTAGAGGAGGACCTTATTTGCGGCTTGGAGGAGCGATGAATGTTGGGTTGTCATTTGCGTGGTGGTGGCGTCGCCGAATCTCTTCAACACCAAGGCACAAGGCTTTAATATGTCAAGTAGGGGTAAAAAACTTCTCCTCTAAGTCTAAGGAGCCTTTTATAGAGAAGAAATGGGGCGTTGGGTTTGCATGGATTGTAATGGCCATAAAAGCTCCCTTAACGAATGGCTTTTCGGTTATGGTTGAGGAAAAGGAAATACTGGAATAAGAAGAGGTGTTTGCCAGGTGGAGACAAACTATTGGGCCAACAACTCCTCCTTTAATTATATTTTGAAGGAAGAAACGTCTAATTAACCCTCCTTGTGTAATTTACCAAACCAGAAATCATTATAACGCGTGTTAGAATAATTTCGGGTCCGAACCGACGTTTCGGCCTCTGTAACGGGCGTGACACGTTGGTCACGGGCGTGACAGGCCCGTGTTGAAAATTTTGAGTTCGCCGATCATCTTCCTGAGGTCGACGATCGTCGAAGGGGGGGTCACATCCTAGGTCACGGGAGTGACGGGTCGGTCACGGGCATGACAGGCCCGTATTGAAAATTCTGAGTTCGCCGATTGTCTTCCTAAGGTCGACGATCATCGAAGGGGGGGGGGGGGTGGGTCAAGCCCTAGGTCACGGGCGTGACGGGTCGGTCACGGGCGTGACAGGCCCGTATTGAAAATTCTGAGTTCGCTAATCGTCTTCCTGAGGTCGACGATCGTCGAAGGGGGGTCACGCCCTAGGTCACGGGCGTGAAGGGTCAGTCACGTGCATGACTAACCCGTGACTCGAAATCTTGGTCGATTGACTTCAATTCTTGGGTTTCCTAGGGTTCTGTCATTACAAAACCACTCCTAGGGGTCTAGTTAGAAATGGGATGTTACATTAACTCAAACATCTTTCTGGAGATTTTATCATGAGAACCAGTCTTGCATAACAAAGCTTTTCTAATGACATATACTAAGAACTTTCCCTTCTGATTCTTGTCTTTCCTTTTCAAAGTGCCACATGTATCAATGGAAAGACCACACCATTTGAAAGCAGACTTTACATCTTATCGATACAACTCGTCTTCCTCTTTAGTAGAGCTGAACTTGGGCAGATTCAGTGCCTTGTTTATCTTTATTGTAGTTATCTTAAACTTTTCTCCATTTATGGAGGTCTTGATTTTGGTGGAGGATGGGTCCACTTCGTACCTCCCTTTTCTAGATGGCATAGTATTATGATAATATAAATTCTAGTTTGGCGACCGATAAAAAATGTATGATAGTTTGAATATCTTCAGGAGCTTCTTTGAATCCATTGCAAACAAGTTCACTCCTCGCAAAAAGGAAGTCAATACCCTAGGGAGGAATTGATTCAGAGAAATTAAATGAGGAGTAGAAGACGGTGCGAGGAATCTAGGGTACGAGACACAGAATTTCAAAAAGGCAATGGAATTGTAAATTTTATTCTATGCAGAAATTCTATTTATAGCCTACTTTATTTGAGAATGTGGAGAGGCACGAACCTTAGCGTGATTGATAATTTTGTTGGAAGGCCTTGATTTAATCTGATTACTTTGATGTTTTTCGACCCGTTAGAGCATTAGCGTCGAATCCATATGATGCCAAAGAATTTCCACTCGATGCGAGGACTTCTTACTCAATGCCTAGTGAGTTCCTCTTAACTCAAAGTCAGCTGACCCTTTCTTCTTTAATTTCTTCTACAAAATGGTTAGCCCCCAAAAGCCTGAATAAAGATTTCTTTTTTCTATATCAAGAATGACTTATTATATTTAAAATTTTCTAGTCAACTCATGTTTAACATTACTAATTCAAACTTGAAAAAATTGAACTTGGCTTCATCAAGAGGCTTATTGAAGATGTCTGCCACTTGTCTATTTATGGGGACAAACTCAAGACTGATATCTTCTTTCTCAACATGCTCTTTTATGAAGTGATATCTTATTTCAATATCCTTAGCCTGCTATGTGACACATGATTCTTTGCTATTGAAATAAAACTAAATGAGTTACAAAACATTGGGGTTTTACTTAATTGAATATTATAATATTAAATTTGATGCTGGATCTATAGGAGCTGTGCACAACAACTCCCTGTTGAGATGTATTCAGATTTTGCAGTGGAGATTGCTACACTTGTTTGATTTTTACTGCTCTAAGATACCAACCTTCTTTCTAGAAACTAACAAGTACCAGATATAATTTTTCTATCCACTTTGCAACTTGCAAAATCTGCATCTGAATAGGTTGTTAGTTTAAAATCAACATTCCTAGGGTACTATAAGCCAAAATTTGGTGTGCCCTTAAGATATCTCAAAATCCTCTTTGCAGTTGAGTAGTGTGATTCTTTAGGGCATGCCTGGTACCTAACACAAACACATATAACAAACATAATGTTTGGTCCACTAACAGTTAAATACAGGAGGGAGCCAATTATGCCTCTAAATAAGGTTTCATCAACTAGATTGTCACTCTCATCCTTATCTAGTGACATACTTGATCCCATAGAAGTTTTCAATGTGGAGGCAATCTCCATCCCAAATTTCTTACTTAACTCCTTGGTGAACTTTGACTGCGAGATTAATAGTCCATCCTCAAATTGCATAACTTAGATGCCTAAGAAATACTTGAGTTCACCCATACTGCTCATCTCAAATTACCCTTATATAAGTTTAGCAAACTTTTTACATAGACAATCATAAGATGACCCAAATATTATGTCATCAACATAAATTTCGACTAGAATAATCTTACAACTAACTTCCCTTAGGAATAAGGTCTTATCTATCTTTCCCCTTGAGAATTTGTTCTCAATGAGAAAGCCAGACATGGTTTTATACCAAGCCCTTGGGGTCTGTTTAACGTATATAAAGCTTTCCTTAAATGAAATACATGATTATGAAAAGTGGAATTGATTAAAACTGATGGCTGCTCAACATAGAACTCTTCTTTTAGGTCACCATTCAAGAAGACTAACTTCAAATACATTTGATAAACTTTAAATCATTTGTAATAAACATATGCATGGAATAATATTATAGCTTCAAGTCTAGATACTGGTGCAAAGATTTGATCAAAGTCAATACCTTATTCTTACATGTATACTTTCGCAATCAGCCCAGCTTTATTCTCAATTATAACACCATTTTCATCTAACTTATTTCTGTATATCCATTTAGTTCCTATGATTTAATGTCCTTGAGGTCTATGTTGGCTTCTTCAAACTTCTTAGGCTCTAAGACAAGAAACTAGAGTACATAGCTATATTAAGATTTCTGCACCTGGTGGTCACACCTTGGTTTGCATTTCAAATTATCAAATCTCTGGGGTGATCTCTTAAGTGTCTAACATCTACTAGTAGTCTATCTCTAGATCCTTAATATTTATCTTCCATGGACTGAGGTTCTTCCTCTATCTACATTCCAGCTGCTCCTTCTAGGATGAGCACACCATCTTCCTTTTCTTTGTCTAATGGAGTGGTGTCTTTTTCCCTCAGTTTTTCTATTCTCAATTCTGCGCCTACAACATTAGAAGATCTTGATAGCTCACTGTGAATTATGAAAGTTTCATCAAATATTACAATTATAAATTCTTTTACAACCTAATCTTTTAAGTTGAAAATCCCATAGACTCTGCTATGCCTGCTATACCCAACAAAAATGCCTTCATAAGATTTTTCAGCAAATTTGGTCAAATAAGACTTCCCATTATTAAGCACATAACATTTGCTTCCAAAATTTTTGAAATAGGTTAAATTTGGTTTTCTGCCCTTCATTAGCTCATAATGTGTCTTCTTGTGATATTTGTTGATAGTGGCCCTATTTTAGACATGACTTGCTATGCTGACTTCCTCAACCCTAAATATTCTAGGAGAAAAGTGTCACTCAGTATGGTTCTTCTAGCCTCAATGAGAGTTCTATTTTTTCCTCTCAATAATAAATTTTACTGGGGTGTTCTTTGAGAGGAGAATTCTTGAAAAATAACTTGCTCTTTGCAGAAATTTGTCATGCTTTCAGACTGAAATTTCGTGTCATGGTCACTTCTGATTTTGACCACTATACAACATTTTTCATTCTGAATTTTCTCGAAAAAGGTCACAAAGCCATCCAAGGTATCAGATTTTCTCTATAGAAAGAATACCCAAGCAAATCTGGAATAATCATCAACTATCATAAGTGTATAGGCTTTCCTACCTAGACTATGAATTGGCACATGATTAAATAAGTCTATAGAAAGAAGGTAAATACACCTTTCAGAAACCTTGGATTCAATGCTCTTGAAGGTGGCCTTTATTTGGTTGCCCTTTTGGCATGCAAGACAAATGACCTCTTTGTTATATTTCAAGTTAGGTCCATTTCTGACCAGCCATTCACTGAAGAGTTTGTTGATGGAATTATAGTTTAAGTGAGCAAGCCTCTTGTGTCATTGCACACAGTAAGAGTCTTTCTTATTTACTACAAGGCAAATTGAAGACTTAGAATCTAAACAAAGAAAGTTAAGATAATAAATGTTCCCACTCCTAGTGCCAGTCATAATGATTTCTTAATCAATTGACTTTTTAATAAGGCACTTATTCTTGTGGAAAATTATGACATAGCCTAGATCACAGAGTTGACTTATACTGATCAGATTGTGTTGCAATCCTTCCACATATATTACTTTTGAGATGATGACTATGCCATTAGTGATCTTACAATAGTCTTTAGTCACTCCTCTATCTAAACCTCAAAATATAACTTTAGATCCATATTTCACTGTAATAAAATCTTTCAGATGGCTCCTTGTTCCAGTTATGTGCCAGGAACACTCACTGTCTAAGTACCAGATAGGTATCTGACTGGTGCTTGGATATACTGGCAATAAAGATTTAATTTACCTTAGGCACCCAAAAAAATTTGGGCACTTGGTTCTTGTTAGTCTTAGGTTCACTTAGTCCAATAGGAATAGATTTTGCTTATTTTAACTTTAGAGCAAGGGGTGCTGTTGGATTAAACTAGCAATCTATGACAAAGTTCCTAACTTTCCCATAACGCCAACATTCAAAGATGTTGTACCTTCTCTTTTGAACATTCTTGGAAGTTGATGGTGCAATTGAGTGTTAAGGTTCAATAAAGAAGATATCATCATTTTTCCTGTTTCTCTTTGCTACAATTTGGCAGAAAGCTCGATGAAAGACTTTGTTTTCAAGGCCAGCTAATACCTAGAGGTGGGGGGGGGGTGAATTGGTTTTCGCCCTTTTTAAGATTATCTAGACCTAACCCCGATTAACTGTGCTTAGTGTTTTGATTATTCTAGCTTTCAAGACACACATAGAAGACACACATATTTATAGTGGTTCCCTAGATTATGTTTACGTCCACTGTCCCTCTCCGCCTTTCTAACCGCTTGTTAGACAAGGAACTTCACCAATTTCTCGGCTCCAAAGAGCTTGCAACTCGATCCCGCAGGATCATTCAGTATCCTTCAAGACTTACAACCCGGGCACTAAGCCCTACCACTCAGTGATTAAATAATCACCTACCTCAGGCACAAATGCCCTACAACTTAGGCTGGAAGGACAGCCCTACAAACTCAGAGAGATAACTCCCTTATAGCTCAGCCCACTGGCCCTACCTCAGATCTATAATAGAGATCCTACACTAGGCCTTTACAATATAGGCCTAAAACTCAGATCCAACACAAAATCCTACCACTCGACCTTTAAAGAAATGCTTATAACTCAGATTCTAGATAGGATCCTACAAAGAGAATGTGAGGTTAATTGTGTTGAATTAATACCAGAGTAATTACTCTGTGTCCACTTCTTCCTGGGTTGAGCAGATTTCAACCCTAGCTTCTGCTGATGAAGACTATGGAGATGACAGTTCTATTCTTCTTCAATCAATAACCTTTTCTTACAGAACTTGATTGATCTGCCCCTTCTTCTTCCTTCTTAGAAATTGTTTCTGAACTTGCTGTCGTAGATGTAGATTGCAACAGCTACCTCTTGTAACTTTTAGGTTCACTGATCAGAACAAAACCTTCAAGTTCGTTAATGATGGAGAGGAAGACAATGATGTTCCACCGCAATGTGTATTCAAAAAATCCTAAAAACTTCTTTCCTTTCAGCCAAACTTATCCTTTTATTGTCAGCTAATCAACGACTCTTTATACTGGGGGCCCAACCTAAAAAGGATGAGTTACCACCTTCCATTTGCAGAAAATGACAACAACTGTCCGCCGGTGCCATTAAAGGTATACTGCAGCTTTCCCGCAAATAATTTGAACTGCGTTGACTTTGTTGACCTTTGCTGATGTCAACCATTCTAGACTTAGAAAATTTCTCAAAATCAACTCAGGCATTGAGTGGCATTGAGTGAACTGGTTTCACTCAACAATTCTGGACTTAGCTTATTCTTCAGCTCTTTCTACATCCATGGCATTGAGACCATTGAGTGGTTGGCCTTCACTCAATGCCATTTGCCTTAGCTCCTTCTAAACTCTGCCAACTGCTGAGGCATTAAGAGAATTGGCTTCATTCAATGATTTTGTACCTAGAAACTTTTCTTCTGAATGATGGCGTTGAGTGTGTTGACTTCACTAAACGTTTCCTGCCTCAGCCTCATATTTTGACTAGGCTTTGAGTGAACTATCTTCACTCAATGCTTTTAGACTTAGTCAAATCCTATCACTCCTTTTGGATTTGACTGCTTGAGCTTGTCTTAATTCTTCTGTCATATGGCATTGAGTGAACTGGTTTCACTCAACGCTTCTGGACTTAGATAGATTTTTTTGTTTATCTTCTTTTCATTTGACAGAATCAGCATGACGTTGAGTGAAATGGCTTCACTCAATGCTTTTGGACTTAGATAGATTTTTCTATCAATCTTCTTTGGCTTTGATAGAATCAACATGACGTTGAGTGAACTGGCTTCACTCAATGCTTTTGTACTTAGAAACTTTTCCATTGACAGAATCTCTCTAGATTTGACTGAGGCAACTTTACTCAACGAATTTGCTGCATGACATTGAGTGAGTTGACATCACTTAATGCCTATGGACTTAGTCAATCTTTCTGCTTGCTGAAGCTTGGCTTTGACTATCCACACCTGACTCAGCACTTTAGCTCATCTGGCATTGAGTGAGCTGTCCTCACTCAATGCTTTGGACTTAACCAGAATCATGCCCTTTGTCAGCATTCTCCTTGACCTTTGGCGTTGAGTGAATTGGCTTTACTCAACACCTGTGGACTTAAGCAATTTCATGCCTTTCCAACATCCTTATTTGTGTCCACCTGTCCAATCAATATAAGAAGGAATAACCTGCATGCATGAACTTACACACACATCAAATATAACTATGTGTATGTGCTTTACTTATTTGACTTCTTACAAATCTGGGATAATGGGATCAATGGACAAAAGAATCTCCCCCTATTTGAAGAAGTCAAAACCCTTAATCAAATTTCTAAGTCAGTGACATACACAACATATGCAACAGTAAAATATAATATAATGATAGAAAAGATCTATGAAGATTACCACATTCCCTGCCTGTATGGTGAGCATCACCTAATCCCCCTGAATTTTTACAAGGTATGTGATACCACTTGAATGCCTTGATTACCTTCACCCCATTACCCAATATGGGGACATCTATTTCTCCCCTGCATTTGCTTCATGACATTTATCATCTTCTTTTCACTTTGATGCACTTGATTACTTGATCAACCTCTGATGCTGCTTGATCAATCTCTTCTCTCCCCCCTTTTGACTTCTGAATAGTCAGGGAGGAGCTGGTCCATCTTGATTGTCTTTTCTCCCTAACTGATTGCATATGATACCACTAGTACAGCTGACATCTTCCTCTTTTTATGAGGCTGATGTTGCTCCTACAGCTGCTGGACTTGCTCCCCCTCAATAGGAGCATCTTCTATCATCATGTTCCTGATAGAAACTTTTTTCTCCATTGCAACTTTAGGTCTTCATCACCTGCAAGAAGAATAAATCCTGCACCAAAAGTATCCATGGGAGTTACAGAAGCTATGCTAAGTTCAACATACCCAACTCAAACATGAAGGTGTTGAACTTTGTTTCATCTAGTTGCTTTGTAAAGATATCAGCCACTTGCTTGTCTCTGGGGAAAAACTATAGACTGATGTATTTCTTTTCCACATGCTCCTTAATAAAATTGTTGGGTATCGTATCCACAATAACCTAGATTTGTATGAAGTCACCCTTAAACTAAGATGAATTAAGTTGTATTTGATGTTTTGTTTAAGCTATGCGTTTGCATGATATAATTGCCAAGTGTAGACCAATGTCAGTCTACAATGAGTCACAAAACACAGGACCATGCAATATAATCCCTCATTGTATGATCCATGGTGTTGACTCATGTGTAGCCTCTCTATTGGGATACACTTTATTTTCAAGCACTAAAGGAATAAGAGAAAGACTAGTTGTTGAATTCCTTGAAGAAAGAAAATTCTCAGAATGAAAAATATTTATAAGTGTTTCACTCGAGTAATAACTTGAGTACTCGAGTAGAAGTATAGACAGTTCTCGAGTAAGCTAAGTCTAGCACTCGAGTAACTGAAGTAATTCTCGAGAAGATTTCTTGTTCGTTCTCGAGAAGCCAAGTAGTACTCAAGTATATCTCTTCTTATACTCGAGTTATCAGAAATGTCTAGTCCATAAATTTTCTAAGTATTATACTTGAGTAGTACTAGACTTTGTCTCGAGTAACAGAAGTTAATCACTCGAGAAGTACATCTAGTTCTCGAGTAGTGACGCCCTTATACTCGAGAATTCCAACTACTTCTCGAGAAGTAAAGTCTATTACTCGTGTAGCCAGAAGTTATTTTCAGATTTTTATCTAAGGATTGCTCTTGAGAACTTTACACTCTTTTCTCGAGAAATAAAAGTGATTACTCGAGTAGTCATATTTCACTCGAGTAATGCATAAAATTTTCTTTGAAAATTCGTTAAGTCTGACGGGACCAGATTTCAAAATGAATCTCCATGACTATTGGTCTACGTGTTATGTATTTATGATTATGACCATTAGACAATTCCTATAAAAGGTCTAATCATTTCGACTAACCCTAAGAAGAGTATCAGAAGAAAAATCCGAGAAATACAAAGTTTTCTGAATCATCTAATATTCTAAATCAGGAAGCCGCCGCTGCTCTTCATCGATGATCTCGCCGCCGCACTTCTCCGATTTCTGTGATTCAGAGAAGGATCAAATCAACAAATCAAGACATTCTTATTCTCACAGATCCTCATCTTGATCGTGTTGATCTAGGTTTTCAGATCCAGAAAAGTTTTTGGCTTGTCTTCTTCAATCAATTTCTTAGAAAGCTTCAAAGTTCAAGGAAGAAGAAAGTCTGAAGATTCCAGATCTGAGATATTCTGTTTGTATAATTTTTATTTACAAAAATTTATTCTTGTAGGAGATTTTTTCTCCGAGTTTTTAGGAAGTTTTTCTTCCGAGTGTAGATCCATTTTTGTGGATCGAGTTGTAGGGGCGTTGCTCCGAGTTGTAGGATTGGTTTTCAATCCGAGGTAATAGTGAAGTAGCCGAGTCTAGCGTGTTGCTAGATCAGTGTGGTGGAGAGTGGACATACCTAAGATTGGGGAATCACTATAGATTTGGTGTTCTCTATGTTTGTATGCTTATTTTTTGCGAATCGTTCATTAAATTTTTTTATTCCGCAAAAACACGCAGACCTCACCTATTCAACACCCTCTAGGTGATTTAGGTAGACAACTAATAACATCAATTAGTGTCAGAGGCAGGTTGTTCATCAAAAGGTTAACACTTTGAACATATCTCCTCCTAGTTATCTTTAGTGGATTTAAGCATGGACAGAGCCAAGGATTTTGCCAAGCTTCCTTTGTGCACAAATGCCAACTTTCCCATGTGGAAAGAAAGGATTAAATTTTTCATGGAAGCTATGGATCCAAGGATCTTCATGATTGTTGAAGAAGGTCCTTATGTTCCCATGACTGTCTCCACTATTGATCCTACCAAGAAAGTTCCTAAGAAGTTGATGGATCTTGATAAGGATGAGATTGCACTTCTCTTTAGACAAGAAAGCCAAAAATATCATCGCAAGTGCAGTCAATGATTCTATATTGCAGAACCTGATTCACTGTCAGTCTGCTAAGTAAATGTTACAGTCTCTTATTATCTTGATGGAAGACACTGAAGAGGTTAGGGATGATAGAAGATCCCTTCTAAATCAAAAATATGAAGCATTCCGACAAAGACTTAAGGATTTAATTACAGATACCTTTGAGAACTTCTTTAAGATTGTCAATGGCCTAAGAGTCTACGGCCGGGTCTTCACAAATGGGGAACTGAATGATAAGTTCTTGAGATCCCTGACTAAGGAATGTGATAACAAGGTTTGTGCTATCTTGGAGCTTGGAAAGCTAGCAGAGACTGGCCTGCAAAATCTCTTTGGAAAGCTTATGTCATATGAGCTACAAATCAATTCAAGAAAAGCTGAAGAAGAGAAGAACACGTCTTCATCCAAGGAGAAGTCTGTCTCTCTCAAGACAGACACCTCATGGAAGTCTAAGGCTGCCTCTCCTTCCCCAGCACAAGAAGAAAGTGAAGAAGAAACCTCGGATCCAAGTACCTCAGGCTCAGAATTATCTGAAGAAGAATTCTCTCTCCTTTTTAGGAAGTTCAAGAAATTCTTGAATAAGAAGAAGCAATAGAAAGGCAAGGATGTCTCATTCAGAAGATCACGTCATGATGGTGATCGCTACAAGAAAGGCTCAAGTAGCCAAGACAGGTATCATTCTAAACAGAACAAACATAATTCTACTAACATCGTTTGCTATTGTTGCAATAAGCCAGGTCACGTTATTGCTGATTGCCCTCACAAGAAGGAGGGTGGAAAAAGAGAGGAGAAGAAATCTTTTTATAATAAGAAGAGAACTGAAAGAAGCCTAGTAGCCAAGAAGGGAAAGACTCTCAGCGACTTTGACTCATCTGAGTCAAGTGAAGAAGAGGAAGCCTACTTTGGGCTAATGACACAAACTGATAAAGAGAACCCCAGTTCACTGGAAAGGTAAATTCTCATACTCCTCTTTCTGAATCTGATGATTCTGACCATGATCATGAGGAATGCTCTTATGACGAGGAATCTCAACTCATGACTCAATATAAAGAGTTGATTAAAGCCTACGATAAATATCGTAGAGTTGCAAGAGCCCAGGCTAAGGAGATTAAATCTCTTAAGGCTAAGGAGAGCACTTTGCGAGACGAAGTTGCTAAGATGGACTCACTCAAAGAGGAAGCCCATTTGGCAATCGACGTATACAAAAAGGCTCTCGAGAACCTAGATCTGAAAGAGCAAATCATCAAGGAGTTGGAAAAACAACTTGCCGCTGAAAAGTAACTTGTTGAAAGTTTCTTGAAGCCCAAGATAGTTCTTCCACTCATTGTTGAGTTCTCTTATCTGGCCAAAGGTGCGTCTTAGGCCATGTGGCATCCCCTAGTAAATCTTCTAGGAGAAACAAGGCCAAAAGGAGAAATAAGGCCGCCAAGAAGGCTCTAGCCAAGGAGAAGGGGAAAGCTCCTCTAGACCAAATGTCATTTAGGAAGGTTATATTTCCGACAAATAAGTTTGATCTGGATTCATCCTATGGTCACCTTACTAGGCCTACTTATGTAGAGCCCAAGTATCGGTACCAAGGATGGACTTATCCCCGGAACTTTGGCGAGAGTGTCTTCAAGGCACCTTATGAGGAGATCACTCTTAAGAGCTACAGACCTTACAATTATGGTCATAACATCAAGAAAGCACCAAAGGCTAAACCCGTTATAGAAAAGCCTACTAAGGAGAAGAAGTCATGTGAATGTTCTCACCATGAAGCTTCTACCTCAAATTCTACTACCCCTGCTAGACCATAATCTCAAAAGGTTGAGCAGGAAATCTTTAGGCAAAGATACAACAGATTTGACTGTTGGTGTTGTTGCAAGATTGGTCACTTCGCCATTGATTGCTGGTTTAACTCCAGAAATTATGTAACTCCTTAAGTTAACAATGTGAGCAAGACCACTCACAATGTTAATACACGTAGGGGGAGTATGCTAACTAGAGACCAAGGACCCAAGCGAGTTTGGGTTCCTAAGGCAGACTAATTTGTGATTGCAGGTATGTCCAAAGACTACCAAAACTCCCATCTAGTACTTGGATAGTGGATGCTCTCAGCATATGACCGGGACTAGAAGCCTTCTCCAGGATTACTCTCCAGCCATAAACGGACCAAAGGTCATCTTTGGAGGTTCTGACATAAGAATTACTAAAGACTATGGTATGATTACCAATGGTAGTGTATCTTTTTCCGATGTAGCTTATGTTGAAGGATTGGAACACAATCTCATAAGCATAAGCCAACTTTGCGATAAAGGATACATCATAGAATTTCATGCAGACAAGTGTTTGATAAAATCGGTTGATAATCTAGAAACAATTTTATCAGGCACACGTAATAGAAATATCTTTTGTTTAAATTTTATTTGCATAGAATCTTCTAAGTCATTGTCCTTTTTAGCAAAAGATAGTGCGTCTCTTACTGATCAATGACACAAGAGATTAACACATATTAATTTAAAAAATATAAATAAATTATTTTCTCTTAATTTAGTACGTGATGCCCCAAATGTCAAGTACGCTAAAGATAGTCGTTGTCACACATGTGTAAAAAGCAAGAAAATAAGGGCTACCTTTAAAAGCATTATATGCAAAGACTCTAATAGGTGTTGACACCTACTTCATATGGACTTGTTTGGTCCACTGCAAGTTAGAAGTTTGAGAGGTAAGGATTATACATTAGTTATTATTGATGATTACTCGCGCTTTGCGTGGGTGTTCTTTCTAAAACACAAGTCAGATACTTTTGACATCTTTACAAACTTTGTCAGGCAGATTCAGAATGAATACAAATGTTCCGTAGTCAAAATCAGAAGTGATAATGGAACTGAGTTCAAGTCTTGCGCCATGACAGAATTTTGTGAAAGCCTAGGTATCTTTTATGAGTTTTCCTCTCCTCGTACTCCTCAGAAAAATGGAGTAGCTGAGAGAAGGAATAGAACACTTATAGAGGTCTGCAGGACCATGTTGAGTAATGCCTCACTACCGGAATATTTTGGGCTGAAGCCGTTAACACTGCATGCCACGTGCAAAATCGAGCACTCATAAACAAGAACCATGATAAGACACCTTACGAGCTACTAAAGGGCAGGAAACCGACCATCTCATATTTTAGAATATTTTGTTGTAAGTGCTTTGTGCTTAATAATGGCAAGTATCACACTACTAAATTTAGCGAAAAGAGCTTTGAATGTATTTTCGTAGGGTATAATAGCCATAGTAAAGCATATAGGATTTTTAATAAGAAAACCCTGATCGTAGAAGAATCTATTCATGTTGTATTTGATGAGACGAGCTTGCTGCAAGATAGCTCTTCTAGTGTGTTTATTGAAGATGCAGGTTCACGACTGAAGGAATTGAGCTTGGATAAGCAAGATAAGGAAAAAAATCAAGAGTTCATCAATATCACCACTCCAACCCCGATTGGAGAGGTTGATGATTAAGATTAAAAAATCATCCAAGTTGATGAAGTCACTCATGTGGTTAAAGAAACTCTAGATGCAAGGACTCTAGAGCTCAGACATCTGAAGGATCACCCAATGGAACAAATCATACGAGATCCATGGGATGGTTTCAGAACTCATAGAGGTATACCTAAAGAGAATTTATATTTGAGTTTTCTCTCACAGGTTGAACTAAAGAAGTTTGAGGAAGCAAACTTAGACGCGTCTTGGATAATAGAAATGGAAGAAGAATTGAACCAATTCAAGCGTTGCAAAGTCTGGAAGCTTGTTCCAAGACCCAAAGGTAAGAACGTCATTGGTACGAAGTGGGTCTACAGAAATAAGATGGATGAAGAAGGAACTATCATAAAGAATAAGACCAGACTCGTCACCAAAGGATACCGACAAGAAGAAGGAATCAACTTCAACCATACGTATGCTCCAGTGGCAAGACTGGAGGCAATCAGGTTATTCCTAGCCTTTGCTGCACTTAAGGGATTCATTGTCTATCAGATGGACGAGAAGTCAGCCTTCCTTAATGGTGACATAAAGGAAGAGGTGTATGTGGAACAACCTCCAGGTTTCGTTGATTCTAACTTTCCTGAACATGTCTATCTTTTATTTAAAGCTTTATATGGTTTGAAACAAGCTCCTCGAGCTTGGTACGAGACACTTTCTAGCTTTCTTCTTGAGAATAAATTCAAAAGGGGAATTATAGATAAGACATTATTTCTTAGGGAAATAAAAGGCAAAATTTTGCTAGTGCAAATCTATTTCGATGATATTATTTTTGGCTCTACTGACAACAACCTCTGTAAGAAGTTTTCAAAACCTATGCAAGGGAAGTTTGAAATGAGCATCATGGGAGAGCTGAAATATTTCTTAGGACTTCAGGTGAAGCAATCTGAAGATGGAATTTTCATCTCTCAAACAAAGTTCACCAAAGAGTTGATTAAGAAATTCGGAATGGAGAGCGCAATCTCTATGAGGACTCCAATGGGTTCAGCTATGTCTCTGGAAAAGGATGAGAAAGGGAAACCTTTTGATAAAACCAAGTACAGAAGCATAATTGGATCCTTGCTCTATCTTACTGCGAGTAGACCAAACATAATGTTCTCAACATGTGTTTGTGCTAGATTTCAAGTGAACTATAAGGAATCTCACTACTCTGCTGCAAAGAGGATTTTGAGATACCTTAAGGGTACACCAAATCTTGGCTTATGGTACCCAAGAAGTAATGAAAATGAACTAATTAGTTTCTCATATGGAGATTTTGCAGGAAGTAAAGATGATAGAAAGAGCACTTCCGGGACTTGCCAATTCCTAGGAAGAAGGCTCATTTCATGGAGCAGTAAGAAGTAGAACTGTGTCGTAATTTAAACAGCCGAGTTAGAGTATATCTCTGCAGGCAATTGTTGTGCGCAACTGCGATGGATAAAGAACCAGTTTGAAGATTAAAACATGAAGTTTCAGAATATTCCAATATTTGCGACTCATCCAGTGATATTGCATCGCCAACAACCCAGTCTCTCACAGCCGGACAAAGCACATAGAGCCGAGGTATCACTTCATCAGGGAGCATGTGGAGCGTGGAGACATAAACCTCCAGTATGTCCCAACTGACAAACAGGTTGCAGACATCTTCACAAAGCCGCTGGACGAGGCCAAGTTCTTGTTCTTCAAAATAGAACTTGGCATGCTCAACAAAGAAGAATGAAGAAGGAGGTCTCCTAAAAGGCTCAAGGATAAGGCAACAATTCAAAAATTCAGAAATTCCTAAGTCTGGACTTCACTTCTTGAGTAAGAATAATACTACTCGAGTACTGGATAGAACCTCTCGAGAACAAGTCTGCTTCTCTTGTACTTCTAGTCTACTACTTGAGAAATCTAGTTAGTACTCGAGAACTAGTCTCTTCACTCGAGTAATGAGGTTCCACTCGAGAAGTCTGAAGCAAATTTTCGTCTTCAAGTTAAAAGTTATGTTATTCGCACTCGCACTTTATACCGCCATATTTTCAGGTATGTCATTATTTATTATTTCCTAAATAATCACAAATTAAGATTTATATAAAAAGAAAAGTCTGGAATTTCCAAATACTCAATCTCCAAACCCTTTTCTTGAAAAGAACGAAGAAAACCTTTTGTCTTCCGCCACCATCACAGAGCTTGCCGCCGTCTCTCTTACTACAGTCATTTCTCGCCTTCTCTAGTTCAATGGCTCCAACTTCAGAGATAGGGATTGGAAGTGAACTTATCTCGACAGGAATTGCAGAGATTTCCATAGATTTTCAGAATCATCTTCTTCTTCTGGAAATCACCGGCTTGTCCTTTATTTTAGAGTAACCTTGTAAAATTCTTTTCCCAGAGGCCGAAGAATTTTTTCAAAATTCAAAGGTGAAGAGGAATGGAAAGATTCTCAAGAAAAGAGTTCAAGGTATCAAGATTAAACTCTCTAAGATAGTTGTTTCTAAGCTTCTTTGACTTCCTGTGATTGATGAAGAAGATGACCTAACTACTGAAGATTATGACAGAGCCTATCAATTCTGTGGTATTGCTGCTGATGATATTTCCATTCGTCGACCTGACCTTAATGCAGAGAGCAAACTTCTAGTTGACATTCTTGGCAAAGTACTTCTGTGCAAGGAAACCTCTATAAGCTTCATAACTGCCGACTTCTTTTATATGATGACCACAATTATATGTAGGAAGAAATTCCAGTTTGGAATGATGATCTTCAATAAGATAATAGAAAGCATCAAAGCACCTAACTATGCAAAGAATTATCTCTCTACTCCTGCATGAGTTCAAGACAGAGATCTTCAACTTATCCAAAGGTACAACCCTTCACCACATGAAGAAAGTTTTAATATATTCCATACAAAGATGGGAACTTAAACCGAAGAATCCTGCCAAAGCTTCCAAAGCTCATGACCATCCAGAAACTGAGGACAGGATTCCATATCCTCCTCTACCTCAGGTAGTTGGAACATCTGGTGTAGCTGCTGAGGGGGATCCTATTCCTTCAGTCCAAGAGGAAAGAGCCCCTACCCTTTCTTCTGTTGCTGCACTTCATCCTGCCACAATTGAAGAGGCAATCTCAGATGCTCAAGTTCAAGAGAACATTCTTTCTATAAAGGAAGACATAACTCAAATGATAAAGGAATTGTATTCCAAAGAGCCTCTTCCTCCCTTCCAACTAGAGAAATCTCCATCTCCAGAACCTTCTCCCTCTCACCACTCTGAACCAGATTCCCCTATTCCCCAGTCACCTGCTGCTGATAAAGAAGAATAAGAAATAATCTTGATATTTGATGATAAATGAGAATCACCAGAACCAGTTGAAGCTCCTCTAAAGAGCTTGGATTTCTCTCTTCCTACCATTTTTGGTGAGGAAGGAGATATTCTGATTCGAACTATAAGAGCCCAGAGCTCAGTTATAATTGAAGAAATTGTTCCATGGACTGCTCCTCCTCCTCTAGTACCTCAAGATGAAACTCCATCTCCTTCTCCTCCTGCTGCTGATATTTTGGGTAAGATAGAATTGATGCTCTCACAATAGAGAAAGTACTTTGATTATTCTCTCCAGCCTGTCACTGAAAAAGTTACTGATTTAGAAAAAGAGATGAGCAGAGGATTTGCAGAAATCCAGCATTATACTGATGAGCTGAAACATCTTTTCCAAATAGGTGGGAAAGCTCTGGACCACACCATAACTAGCATTGGTCAGGTGATGGACCAGTTAGTAACTCTTACTAATAATCAAATCCAGTTAAAGAAGAAAGCAAAAGAACATACTTTCAAGATTTGTGAAGAAGTTGGTACCTTCAAAGAGGCTGCTATAGACACCCTAACTATAGAAGTCAGCAAGGGGGAGAACTTAGTCAAAGAATACTTCGAAAAATCAGATGCAAACAGGAAAACTCTCTGGGAAGAAAAGTTGAAAGCAATTCATACTGATGTCCAGAATCAAATAGTTGGTGTAAAGTTTTATACTTATGATAGAGCTGTGTGGATACATAATAAAATTTTTCCCAACTTTCAAGCTAATCCAAATGTGATTCCCCATAATCTGAATCCCACTGCTCAGCATCCTCCAGTTCAACAGCCAACCTTTTCTCTAAGACTCGAAGGCTCAGAAGCACCTCCTCCCGATACTTATGCTCAGGTTTGGGAAACTGATCAAACAAATATACTTCATCAAACACCTCCTGAAATTCATATTCCTAAGAAAAGAAAGTATGGTGATGGAGCATCTGCAAGCAAGTCCATCCCTATTCCAGAAGCTGAAAAGAGAAGGACACAAGAATTTGCTGAGATTTGGAGCCCTACTTCTAAGTCTCTAATCCTTGATACTCTCAAATTAGTTATGGAGTATAATGAAAGCAGGACAAATCATTATAGCACCTATAAATGTGAACTATATGAGAAATCTCTAACTAAAAGGAGAATTTATGATAGAGAGTATGGAAGGAACAATCCAAATGCTCCTTCTAGACCACCAAAGTATTATCCTAAACCATTCATCTATCAAAGAAGATAACAAGAGAAGAAAGATAGACACCAACAATAGAGCAAGGAATGAAAAGTGATCTAGATTGTGTAGAAATGGATCTAATGGACTATTCTATATAAATATAAATATTTAATTTTGATGATCTGATTGTCTCTTAATTCTTAGCATTTTTTTTATCTATTATAGCTTTTATTCTATTTATCATGGCTATTAGTTTCTTTACTTGGTTTATCTTGATGTAATTCACCTTAGTGTAGAGGGGTTTGACTTCTACAAATAGGGGGAGACTGTGGGGTATCGTATCCACAATAACCTAGATTTGTATGAAGTCACCCTTAAACTAAGATGAATTAAGTTGTATTTGATGTTTTGTTTAAGCTATGTGTTTGCAGGATATAATTGCCAAGTGTAGACAAATGTTAGTCTACAATGAGTCACTAAACACAGGACCATGCAATGTAATCCCTCATTGTGTGATCCATGGTGTTGACTCATGTGTAACCTCTTTATTGGGATACACTTCATTTTCAAGTACTAAAGGAATAGGAGAAAGACTAGTTGCTGAATTCCTTGAAGAAAGAAAATTCTAAAAATGCAAAATATTTCTAAGTATTTCACTCGAGTAATAACTTGAGTACTCGAGTAGAAGTATAAACAGTTCTCGAGTAAGCTAAGTCTAGCACTCGAATAACTGAGGTAATTCTCGAGAAGATTTCTTATTCATTCTCGAGAAGCCAAGTAGTACTCGAGTATATCTCTTCTTGTTATCGAGTTATCAGAAATGTCTAGTCTAGAAATTTTTTAAGTATTGTACTCGAGTAGTTGAATTGATTACTCGAGTAGTACTAGACTTTGTCTCGAGTAACAGAAGTCAATCACACGAGAAGTACATCTAGTTCTCGAGTAGTGCCGCCCTTATACTCGAGAAGTTCAACTGCTTCTCGAGAAGTCATGTCTATTACTTGAGTAGCCATAAGTTATTTTCAGATTTTTATCTAAGGATTGCTCTCGAGAACTTTACACTCTTTTCTCAAGAAATCAAAGTGATTACTCGAGTAGTCATATTTCACTCGAGTAATGTAGAAAAGTTTCTTTGAAAAATCGTTAAGTCTGACGGGACTAGATTTCAAAATTAATCTCCATGACTATTGGTCCATGTGTTATGTCTTTATGATTATGACCGTTAGACAATTCCTATAAAAGGTCTAATCATTTCAACTAACCATAAGAAGAGTATCAGAATAAAAACCCGAGAAATATAAAGTTTTCTGAATCGTCTAATATTCTAAATCGGGAAGCCTCCGCCGCTCTTCATCAACGATCTCGCCGCCGCACTTATCCGATTTCTGTTATTCATGGAAAGATCAGATAAACAGATAAGGTATTCTTATTCTCACAGATCCTCATCTTGATTGTGCTGATCTAGGTTTTCAGATCCAGAAAAGTTTTCGGCTTGTCTTCTTCGATCAATTTCCGAGAAAGCTTCAAAGTTCAAGGAAGAAGAAATCTGAAGATTCCAGATTTGAGATATTCTGTTTGTATAATTTTTATTTACAAAAACTTTATTTTTATAGGAGATTTTGTCTCCGAGTTTGTAGGAAGTTTTTCTTCCGAGTGTAGATCTATTTTTGTGGATTGAGTTATAGGGGCGTTACTCCGAATTGTAGGATTGGTTTTAAATGTAGGTAATAGTGAAGTAGCTGAGTTTAGCGTGTTGCTAAATTAGTGAGGTTAAGAGTGGACGTACCCAAGATTGGGGAACCACTATAGATCTGTTGTTCTCTATATTTGTATGCTTATTTTCTACGCATCGTTCATTATTTTTTTTTATTCCGCAAAAAGATACAGACCTCACCTATTCACCCCCCTCTAGGTGATTTAGGTAGACAACTACTAACATCAAAAATGATACCTAATTTCTATGTGCATAGTCTTGCTGTGTGAGACAGGATTCCTAATAATAGAAATAGGACTAGTAGAATCACAATAAAAAGGAGTTCTACTTATCTGTATGTTATAATCCTGGAGCTAATACTGTATCCACAACAACTGAGCACAACAGCTACCTGCTAAAATGTACTCTGACTTTACAGTTGATATTATAACGCTTGTTTGCTTCTTGCTGCTCCAAGATACTAGTCTCCCACCTAAGAACTGACAGGATCCTGAAGTGTTTTTCCTGTCCTCTTTGAAGCCTGCAAAATCTGCATCTGAATAGCCTGTTAGATAATGAATGAATAACCCGAAAATTTTCTATACAATGTTCTTGTACTTTTTTCAACCATCCCTTTACTTTAGCCCAAGCCAGTCCCTAAAGCAGGGGCCAGCGGTTCCTCATTTTCTGCCAAGATCTCGTGTGCCCTTAAGATACCCCAAGATTCTCTTTGTAGCAGAGCAATGAGATTATTTAGGGCAGGCCTGATACCTAGCACAGACACATGTAACATACATGATGTGAGGCCTACTAGTAGTAAGATATAGAAGGGACCCTATGAGAGTTTATAGGCATACTTGACCCCATGGGAGTTTTCATGGTGGAGGCATTCTCCATTCCATATTTCTTAATCAACTCCCTAGTGAACTTGGACTGGGATATGGACAAGCCATCATCTGTCTGTCTAAATTGGAGTTTCAAGAAGAACTTGAGCTCACCTATACTGCTCATCTCAAACTTCCCTTGCATAAGTTTAGCAAACTTCCTACAAAGGTTGTCATCAGTAGATTCAAAGATAATATCATCAACATATATCTTGACTAGGATGATTTTGCCCTTAGATTCCCTTAGGAATAGGGTCTTGTCTATCTTCCCCCTTGAGAATTTGTTTTCAATGAGGAAACTAGACAAAGTCTCATACCATGCTCTAGGGGCTTGATTCAACCCATATAGAGCTTTCCTAAGTTTATAAACAAAATTAAGAGAGTTAGAGTCAACAAAATCTGGAGGCTGTTCAACATAGACCTCTTCCTTTAAGTCCCTATTCAGGAAGACTGACTTCACATCCATCTGGTAGACTTTGAATCCTTGGTAGGCAGCAAATGCAAGGAAGAGTCTTATAGCTTCCAATCTGGCTATTGGGGTAAATGTCTGATCAAAATCGATCCCTTCTTCTTTCCTATATCATTTAGCCACTAGTCTAGCCTTGTTCTTCAATATAATGCCATTTTCATCAAGTTTATTCCTATAGATCCACTTGACTCCAATGACAATATGTCATTTTGGTCTGGGAACAAGCTTCTAGACCTTACATCTCTTGAATTGGTTTAGTTCCTCTTGCATTGCTCCAATCCAAAATTGGTCTATGTTAACCTATTCAAATTTCTTGGGCTCTACTTATGACAGAAAACATGACTAGAGTGTTATGTTTAAACTCTTGCTTTTGGTTTGGACTCCTTGGCTTAACTCACCAATGATCTTGTTTGGTGGATGGTCTCTTAGATACCTGAAAGCTGGAGGCAACCTCGCTTCACCTTCTTGGGCATCAGTGGCTCCATCTGGCTGAACTTCATCCACAACTTCTCTATCTTATGCACCCTCTGGATAGCATATATCCTCATCCTTATCCTAGACTACCGGATCATCTTCCTTGATGGTGAGCTTGCCCATCACCTTCTCTATGTCTGTAGTACTAGAAGATGAGCTAGGCATCTCACTGTTAATCATGTTTGATTCATCAAAGATGACATGAACTAACTCTTGTATAACTTGACTTGTCAAGTTATAGATTCTATATGCCCTACTATGGTTGTTGTACCCAACGAAGATCCCTTCATAGGATTTTGTAGCAAACTTAGTAACATTGGACTTTCTATTGTTCAGCACGTAACACTTGCTACAAAAAATCCTGAAGAGGACAAGTTTGGTTTTTTTGCCTTTTAAGATCTCATTAGGAGTCTTCTTGTGGATTTTGATGATAGAAGCACTGTTAAGGACATGACATGCAGTGTTTTCTGCCTTAGCCTAGAAATATTATGGGAGAGTTGTGTCATTCAGTAAGATCCTTCCAGCTTCTATGAGAGTCCTATTTTTCCTCTCAGTAATTCCATTTTGCTGGGGGCGTTCTAGGTGAGGAGAATTCTTGGTGAATCCCTTGCTCTTCACAGAATCTTGACATGCTTGCAGACTAAAATTCGGTCCCATTGTCACTTCTGATTTTGACCACAGTACTGTCTAGTTCATTCTGTATCTTCTTGACAAAGGTCTTGAAGACTTCAAGGGTTTCATCTTTCCTCTTAAGAAAGAACACCCAAGCAAACCTAGAATAGTCATCAACAACCACAAGGGTGTAAACTTTTCTACCATGACTATGAGTTGGCATAGGACCAAACAAGTCCATATGCAGGAGGTACAAGCACCTCACTGAGTCTTTGGTCCTAATGCTCTTGAAAGAGTTCTTGGTCTGTTTGTCCTTTTGGCAAGCAGAGCAGATACCCTCCTTAGTGCATTTCAACTTGGGACCATTTCTAACTAGCTCTTTACTAAAGAGCTTCCCAATGGTCTTATAGTTCAAATGAGCTAATCTCTTGTTCCATTGTACACAATATGAGATTTTCTCATTTGCCACTAGGTATATAGTAGAGTCCTTATCTAAGCATAGGAAATTTAAGTAATAAACATTTCCACTCCTAGTGCCTGTTAAGATGACCTCTTGGTCACTTAACCTCTTAATGTGTCACTCATCCTTGTGGAAAACTATGTCATAGCCAAGATCGCAGAGTTAGCTAATGCTTATCAAGTTGTTTTGCAACCCTTCCACATAGGCTTCTTTTGTGATAGTGACTATGCCAATAGAGATCTTACCATAACCTCTTGTCACTCCCCTATCTGATCCACCAAAGATGACTTTGGTCCATTATTTACTGGAGATTAATCCTTCAACAAGCTCCGTGTTCTAGTCATGTTCCTGGAACATCCAATGTCCAAGTACCATATAGGGGTATGACTATTGGACTAATATGCAAGATATAAGTCAGTTAACCTTAGGGCCCTAATTCTTATTAGGTCTTAGGTGAAAGTTTGTCTGATAAAAAACCTGTCTACCTGCAGTTCTTCTATCAAGTAAGCTCTCTCTTGCTCTTGGCACACTAGGATTGTGCCAGCAATAATAGCATAGTGGCCTACCTTGCCATAGCACCAGCACTCATGAATATTGTACCTTCTTTTTAGAGCTGGTCTAGTAGCTGTGATGACAACATCTCTCAATCCAGAAGGTACAACAGCAGTCTTATTCTTCTATCTTCCAGCCACTATCTGACTTAGGGTGTGTCTTATAGTAGAAGTACTGGGAATATCTTGATCCCTACTAACAGTAGTCTTCTTTTCAGAAAATAAAGTCTTGATGGCCTCAGATATGCCTAAATCTAGCTTGCTGACAGAATTTCCCCTGGTCTGATTTTGGGTTGGGAGATCTTGAGAACATGCAGCAGTCTTGTTCTTGAGCGTAGGGGCTGGTGCACAAAACACAAATCATCCATGTGAATATCCTAATGGGTTGTCTTGAAGGCACTTGTACCCCTGCTATATCTTCCACCATAGTGGTGAACATCTTTGTTCCCTTTGGTGGATCTAACATTCATCTAGTGACCAAAGATGCTTTCTTGGTCATACCTGTTTGAAGGTAGCAACACTCTCTTGAAGGGAATTGGAGCCTTGGAGGCTAGTGGCTGCGCTAGAGCTTTGCCCTTTCCATTAGGATTGGCAACTTTTGTGTGTCCCTTGAAGCCCAAACCCTTCTTACCCTTTTGGGAGGTGAAGGAGTCTATCAAGGGTAGCACTGAACTTAGCTTTGAATAATTAGCCACTATCCTCTTCTCCCTTTCAAACAGCTCTTCCAGGTCCCTTATTCGATTTTCCTAGTACTCTATGGTTCCTATATAAATGAAGGAAATAGTTTCTAGTTCACTGATTTCCTTCATCTTCAGATCCAACAGGGAAGCTGAGTCTGCATGCTGGGAAGTAGCAAGCTGAAGAGAAGAAATCTCCTTAGCCTGCTTCTTATCAAGCAACTTGATTTTCTTGAAAGCACTCAGAAGGACACCATATTTGTCAATTAAAGAATTGATATCTTCCTCAGATTTTGAATCTCCTTCATCTCTTGATGAGTGAGCTTCAGAATCTGGGCTGGTCTCATAGACTGACTTAGAAGAAGACTTAGACCGAGAATGTACCTTTTGTTGACTAAGCTGATCCTGGCTGGATTCTTCATCAATCATAGCCATCAGCCCATAACAACAGCTGTCTTCTTCTTCTTCTTCTTCTTCTAGCACAATAGTAATTAGCGCAATGTAGGCCACATCTTCTTCCTCTTCTTCTGATTTTGATGAGGAAGAGTAAGACCAACACTTTTTTTTCTTTTCAATGAAGGATTTCTCCTTCTTGACTTTATGCTGGTGAGTCTTCTTCTCCCAAACTTCTTTTCTTTTAATAAGGAAGTCAGCTATTACATGCCCTAGCTTGCTGCAGCAATAATAGATAACATTGGTAGAAATCTGCTTACTAGGTTTAGAACAATACCTGTCCTCCTTGGAGGATTTCTTCCTATGATGTGAGGAGGAGGAAGGTATGCTCTTCCAATTCTTCTTCCTCATCAACTTCTAGAACTACCTGAAGAAGGCAGCGAAGTCCTCATAAAACATGTGGAAGTTTGATGTGCTTATCTCTGACCTTTCTAAGTCAGACTCAGTAACACTTCTTGGTGGATAAGGAGTCTTCCTTCTGCTCCTCCTTGAGACTTCAGCTTTAAAGGCCAAAGACTTTTCTTTAGCCTGAGACTTGCTATTTATCTCCTCATCCTTCCTGACAGTCAGCTGTATTTCATAACACAACAGCTTCCTGAATAATGTTGCTGGTGGAGTGTCAGCAAGCTTTTCCACCTCTCTTATGGCACAGATCTTAGTATCCCAATATCTGGTTAGAGACCTGGGAAACTTGTCATTCTGCTCATAAATGCTGAAAATCCTTCCATAGGTCATCAGCACATTGACTATCCCGAAGAATCTCTCATAACACTCTATTATGCTATCACTCTTGCTCTGCTTGAAAGCCTCATACTCTTAGTTGAGCATGGAATTTCAGTCATCTTTGAATTCCTCTGTGCCCTGCATGTAGACCACTAAAGTGTCCCACATCTCCTTGGAGGTCTTGCAATGCACCCGATTTTGGATGGTGGAGTCATCTATGACACTGACTATAATATTTTGTGCCCTCTTGTCCATGGTGGCAAGGATGACTTCATCCTTTGTCATTTCAGAATAGGTCTTTGGTGTCTGGACATTTGCATCTAGAGCTGATACTTTTATAGGAATAAAAGGTCCCTCTGTGATAGTAATAAAGATCCTAGGGTCAGCTGCTTCCATGAACAGCTTAACTCTCTCCTTCCAAATGGCAAACCTTTCCTTCCTGTAGATTGGAAGCTTCATGGCACCCAGCTCCTTATAGTTCACTCCTGAACCCATAAGGACAATCTTATTACTGACCTTGGAGATCTACTCAGACTGTTAAGCCTTCTTTGAGTAACCTCCCTCTGATATCACTTGAAAGACTTTGTTTTCAAGGTCAGCTAATACTTAGAGGGGGGGGGGGGTGAATAGGTTTTGGCCCTTTTTAAGATTATCTAGACCTAACCCCGATTAACTGTGCTTAGTGTTTTGATTATTATAGCTTTCAAGACATACACACAGAAGACATATATATTTATAGTAGTTCCCCAGATTATGGGTACGTCCACTTTCCCTCCTTTCCTTTCTAATAACTTGTTAGACAAGGCAATTCACCAATTTCTCAGCTCCAAAGAGCTTACAACTCGATCCCGCAGTACCACTCAGTCTCCTTCAAGACTTACAACTAGGGCACTAAGCCCTACCACTCTGTGATTAAATAATCACCTACTTCAGGCACAAATGCCCTACAACTCAGGTTAGGAGGAAAACCCTATAAACTCAGAGAGATAACTCTCCTATAGCTCATGCCACTCATCCTGCCTAAGATCTATAACAGAGATCCTACACTTGGCCTTTATAATATAGACCTACAACTCAGATTCAACACAGAATCCTACCACTCGACCTTTAAAGAAAGTCTTACATCTCAGATCCTAGACAGGATCCTACAAAAAGAATGTGAGATTAATTGTGTTGAATTGACACCAGAGTAATTACTCTGTGTCCACTTCTTCCCGAGTTGAGCAGATTTCAGCCCTAGCTTCTATTGATGAAGACTATGGAGATGATAGTTCTATTCTTCTTCAATCAACAACCTTTTCTTGCAGAACTTGATTGATCTGCCCCTTCTTCTTCCTTCTCTGAAATTGTTTTTGAACCTACTATCGCAGATGTAGATTGCAATAACTAACTATTGTTGCTTTCAGGTTCACTGATCAGAACAAAAACTTCAAGCTCGTAAATGATTGCGAGGAAGACGACGATGTTCCGCCGCAATGCGTAATCAGAAAACCCTAAAAAATTCTTTCTTTTCAGCTAAACTTATCCTTTTATAGTCAGCTGTTCAACGACTCTTTGTACTGTGGGTCTAGCTTAAAAAGGACGAGTTACCATCTTCCATTTGCAAAAAATGACAACAGCTGTCCGCCGACGCCATTAAAGGCATACTGCAGCTTTCTTGCAAAAAATTTGAACTGCGTTTACTTTGTGGACCTTTGTTGATGTCAGCCATTTTGGACTTAGAAAATTTCTCAGAATCAACTCAGGCGTTGAGTGGCATTGAGTGAATTGGTTTCACTCAACGGTTCCGGACTTAGCTTATTCTTCGGCTCTTTCTGCATCCATGGAGTTGAGAGCATTGAGTGGTTGGACTTCACTCAATGCCATTTGCTTTAGCTCCTTCTGAACATTGCCAGCTGTTGAGGCATTGAGTGAACTGGCTTCACTCAATGCTTCTGTACTTAGAAACTTTTCTTCTGAATGGAGGCATTGAGTGTTGTTGGGTCTATTGATCCTAATGTCCCTTATTTGTAAGAAGTTTACCAAGTCAATGATGTACACCAAGTTGTATTTGATATGGTTGAAATTAATGCATGCAGGTTAGTCCTTATTACAATGATAGGACGGGTGGACACAAAGGAGTTAGTGTGATTGGCAAGAAATTTCCTAAGTCCACAGGCATTGAGTGGAGCAAGCTCACTCAACTCCAGATGGCTTAAGGAATGGAGATGGATAAAGAAATGCAGCTAAGTCCACAGGCATTGATTGAAGGTAGTTCACTCAGCGCCATCACACAAAAAACACTAAATAAAGCCAGGTCTGTCAAAGCCTAAGTAGTGGAAGCCATAAAAATAGCTAAGTCCATAGGCGTTGAGTGATGTCAACTCTCTCAACGCCATACGACATAATTCGTCGAGTATTACTTCCTATGTCAAAGCTGCAGGGTTTCTATCAAATAAAAATAAGCTAAGTCCAGAAGCTTTGAGTGAAGCCAGTTCACTCAACAACATATTGATTCTGTCAACGCCATAGAAGATAGACTAAAAAATTCATCTAAGTCTAAAGGCATTGAGTGAAGCCAGTTCACTCAATTACAGTTGACAGAAAGCTTTGAGTCAAGCTCTAATAGTCAAAGCCAAGGGGAAAGAGTGAAACAGAAAAAATGGCTAAGTACAAAAGCATTGAGTGATGTAGCTACACTCAATGCTCTCAACACCATGCAATGGAGCAGTTGAGGCCAAGTACAAAAGCATTGAGTGATGAAGCTACACTCAACGCCAAGGTTGCTGAAGAAGCAGAAAATAATCTAAGGCAAAAAGAATTGAGTGATGAAGCTATACTCAATGCTCTCACTGCTAAGGTTGCTGAAGAAGAAGAAAATAATCTAAGGCAAAAAACGTTGAGTGATAAAGGTACACCCAATGCTCTCAACACCTAGGATGCAGAAAGAGCAGAAAGATAAGCTAAGTCTAAAAGCATTTAGAGAAGGCCATTCACTCAATGCCACTCAACTCCACTCAATGCCAAGGAAGCTGCACAATGACTAAGTACAAAATCATTGAGTGAAGGACATCCACTCAATGCCACTCAATGCCAAGGAAGCTGCAAAATGACTAAGTATAGAATTGTTGAGTGAAGGCCATTCACTCAACGCCACTCAACACCTGAGTGGATTCTGAGAGTTTGGCTAAGTCCACAAAGGGGTGACGGCAGCAAAAGTCAACAAAGTCAACGTAGTTCAAAATAGTTGCGGAAAATCTGCAAAATAGCGTTAATGGTGCTGATGGTCAGCTGGTTGTCTTCTTGTGTAAAAGGAAGGTGATATTCCAGCAATTAAGGCTGGGCCCACACAGAAAAGATCCGTTGATCAGCGTACAATAAAAAGGGGAAGACTGGCTGAGTCGATGACAACAATTAGAATTTTCTGTTTACATATTCTTGCGGCTGAACATCGTCTTCTTCCTCGCCTTCTTGCCGAGCCTGAAGAAGAAGTTCAGATCAGTGAACCTGAAAGTGGATCGAGATAGCTGAAGCAATTTTCATCTGCGATATCAAGTTCGGAATCATATTCGGAAAAAGGAGAAGGAGCAGAGTTCTCAAATATCTACAGGAGCTAGGGCTTAGATAATCTCTGTCCAGGAAAGACAGACATAGAGAAATCCTCCAGTGTCAAATTCAACACATTCATTGTTTATTCTGTAGGATCCTTTAGGATCTGAGTGTAGGCCTGATCTATAAATACTGAGAGGTAAGATTCCTGTATGAATCCGAGTTGTAGGCCTGTGTTATAAAGGCCGAGGTAGGATCATTTGTTGATCGGAGAGTAGGATCCATTTTTGATCTGAGTGTAGCGCTTAGGCCCGAGTTGTAGGATCGTTTAGATCTAAGGTAGGGCTTAGTGCCCGAGTGGTAGGTCTTGGAGAAGACTGCGAGGTCCTGCGAGATCTGTGCTGTAAGCTCTTAGGAGCCGAGTGTTGGCGTTGTGCCTCATCTAACACACTATTAAAGAGATGGGAGGGATAGTGGACGTACCCAAGATCAAGGAACCACTATAAATCAACTGTGTCATCTGTGATTGATCTTAAAAGCCAATCTAACCTAATCACTAAGCACAACAAAATCAGTTAAGGTCTAAATAAATCAAAAAGAGACCTAAAACCTATTCACCCCCCTCTAGGTGTTTAGCTGACCTTGAAAACAAGACTTTCAAGTGGTATCAGAGGGAGGTTACTCTTTAAGGACTCAACAATCTTAGTAGATCTCTAAGGTCAGCAAGAAAATCTGTCTTTATGGGTTCAGGAGTGAACTATAAGGAGCTGGGTGCCATGAAGCTTCCAATCTGTTGGAAGGATGGATTTGGCATCTGGAAGGAGAGGGTTAGGCTGTTCATGGAAGCAGCTGACCTTAGGATTTTTATCACAGTCAAAGAGGGACCATTCATCCCTATGAAGGTCTCAGATCTAGATGCTAATATCCAGACACCAAAGACCTATGCAGAGATGACAAAGGATGAAGTTATTCTAGCCACAATGGACAAGAGGGCACATAATATAATTGTGAGAGCCATAGATGACTCAACTTTCCAGAATCTTATGTACTGCCATACCTCCAAGGAAACGCGAGACACTCTTGTGGTCTATATGGAGGGCACAAAAGAAGTGAGAGACGACAAAAAGTCCATGATTAATCAAGAGTATGAGGCATTTAGACAGGGCAAGACAGATAACATAGCTGAGTGCTATGAAAGATTCTTCAAGATTGTCAATAAGCTGAGGACATATGACAGAGTATTCAGAACCTATGAACTGAATGACAAGTTTCTCAGATCTCTAACCAGAGACTGGGATACTAAGATATGTGTCATCAGAGAGGTGGCCAAGCTAGCTGATACTCCACCACCAACCTTGTTCAGGAAGTTTCTCTCTTATGAGATGCAGCTGACTGCTAGGAAAGAGGAGGAGAAAGTCAGCAAGTCCCAAGCTAAAGAGAAGAATGTGGCATTCAAGGCTGAAGCCTCAATAAGGAGCAGAAGGAAGTCCCCTTCTCCACTTAGGAGGGATGTTGAATCTGACTCAGAAAGATCAGAGACCAACACATCAGACTGTCATATGTTTGATGAAGACTTTGCTGTCTTCTCTAGGCAGTTACAAAAGTTTATGAAGAAGAAATATTGGAGAAGCATGCCCTTTTCCTCCTCTTATCCCAAGGAAGACTACTACAAGGGCAGGAAGAAATCCTCTAAGGAGGACATGTATAGTTCTTAACCTGACAAACATGTTTCATCTAAGGTAGCTAGCTTGCAAGTCGAGGCTTGCTCCAGGTTACCCTTGGAGGTCGCGGCCTGTCTCATCCCTCTTTGGGTCTAGCGGATAGAATCCTCTATCCACGCAGGTCGCGCAGCAAGGGAGGTCTCCCCGGTCTAACTGCCCATATCGTGCAGCTACCGTTCGTTCTGTAGGGCCTGCGGACTACTTCCTGATAGAATTGATTTCAAGATAACCCAAATACCTAGAGGGGGGGGGGGTGAATAGGTTCTTTTCTTTTTTACTTAAGGCAGAATAATTTTTCAGTTCTTTAAATAGAATCTAACTATTCTACAGCAATCACAACACAGAATTCACAATCACACACACATCACAGATTGCACACAGGTTTATAGTGGTTCCCCAAGGTCTGGGTACATCGACTTTCCCCCTTCGCCTATCTAGTAGTGTGCTAGATTCGGCCTAACTTTTTCCTTCTTCTCAGATCGACAGATCTTACAGCTCAGAACCCTGAAAGGTTCCTACAACTCAGAACCCTATAAGGTTCCTACAACTCAGAGTGTAACCACACTCCTACAACTCAGGCAAACAGCCCTACCTCAGCCTTGACATAAGGCCTACAACTCAGAGATTGAAATCTCATACACTCAGACGCAAAAGTCTTACCACTAAGAGATCTATATCTCCTACGCTTAGCCTTTATAGTATAGGCTTACAACTTAGATCTAGAAAGATTTTATAGAATATGAAAAATCTTATAGATTAACTCTTACCCTTGTTGAGAGTGAAAGGATAAAAGGTTTCTTGATCATCTCTTGATAAAACTAATTGCTGAGATCAACCTGTTCTTAGCTTTCTTCAAAGCTTCTTGAATCTGAACTCAGTAGGGTTGATCTTCTTTGAAGTTGACTGGCTGGCAGCTTCCTTCTTAGATTTCAGAAATCGATCTGAATTCTTCTTAGAAGATTAGTTCAAGATCTGCTTCTTAAGAGACTTGTAAATGTCTCCTACTTTACTTCAATAGCTGAAGATCTCTCTCAATCTCCAGAACTTCTGAAGTTTCTTCAGAATTCTTGCTTGAATTCTCCTTAGACAAATTCTGAGTAGATTGACACTTCAGATTGCCTTCTTAGATCTTCTCACGAAAATCTTCTTCTGTGTGACGAGCTCTTTCTTTATCAATGATCAATACTTCAATAGTTGTTCGTATTGTTGTTATTGTTTTTTTTTGACAGAATCCATCTATATATAGACTTCATCCATGGTAACCGACTGATCCAGTTTCTAACCAACTTCTGACAAGTCTGACAGCTTCAACACACTTGTTGGAATACACAGCTATCAAGTCTCCAGTCAGTTCTTGAACCTTTGTCTTTGTCAGCAAAGCGTCGAGACTTATCTTCATTATGTGTCAACATAAGTAGATTAAGTGTCGACACAAGCTTTGGTGATGTCAACATAGCTCTTTTGGTGTCGACACTGCTTCTTTACACTGTATCTGTAGAATGTGTCGACACTGCTTCTTTGTGTCGACACAGACACTTCTTCACTTCACAGCAATCAACATTGTTGAAACTCTACTGTGTGTCGACACAAGTCCTGTGTGTCGACATAGTTGATATAGTCTGAGATTCTGTGTGTCGACACTGCCTCCAGGTGTCGACACAGTTGATGTAGACTAATACTTCTGTGTGTCGACACTGCCTTCCGGTGTCAACACAGTCGATGTCGACTAATACTTCTGTATGTCGATACTGCCTCCCAGTGTCGACACAGTTGATGTCGACTAATAAATTCTGTGCGTCGACACAGTTGCTTCTGGTTTCGACACAGCTTTTCCAAGTGTCGTCACAAGCTTTCTTAAGTGTCAACACATGGACTTAGAAACTTTTTTCCTGCATATTAACATATACTTAACCTGCACATATAAACTCAAAATAACATCAAATACATCTTGATGTATATCATTGAACTAAGTGAGACTTCTTCAAATCAGGTACACATTTTCCCATGTACCCAACAATCTCCCCCAATTTCCTATTTGGAGAAGTCATAACCCTTTAGTCAATGATATAAACCACTTATAATAAACAAACATTATGATGTATACAAGCATTATATGACAGGGTAACTTATAAACAAAACAAATACCAAAATGTCATTACAGAATAATAATACATGCTCAATGAACATGAAACATTGTTTTGTTTATACTTGTCAAAAAGTTTCTTAACAACTGATTACATAGATTTCTTTTAACACTAAAAATTATATTGTTCTAGCAAAATTTAGTAAATCTATCCTAAGGCTGATCAGGCTCCTTGATGACTATGCCTTTTCCTAGCTTAATCTGAGCTTGCACAGTAGGTTCTGCATCATCAATAAGCTTCTTTCCTTTCAACTCTACCTTCTTCTGAGCTTCAGCCTTAATCCTCTGCCTTTCAAAATAATGAAAAGGCTTAGGGAATTATTTGCTAGGGTCCTGAGCATTAGGAGGTAGCTTCCCAATTTTAGCCTTCCTTCTATACTACAGAATATCTTCTTACCTTGTTTCATATTTCTGCCATTCTTGTTCATTATACCATTTGCCCCTTTCATGGACCTGATCTTTCACAGCTTTTCAGGCAGTCAAAATGATATTCCTGGAAGTGGAGCTCCATTGCTCAAAATCAGGCTTTAACTCAGCCTGTTCTCTGAACCTTTTCTTAGATAGTTGAGCTTCCTACTGAGCTTTAAAAGCAGCTTCTAGCATTTCAACTTTCTTTATAATAACATTATCAACTTCTTGTGGAGGACTGTACATTGTCTGAACCTGTTGTTGAATCATATCAAAATCTACTAGAGGGTAGATGATCTGAGCAACTTCAGGTTGATCACCTTCAACATAAGCAGGTTTCACACCAGACTCAGCAACATTATCATCATCACAAAGGTGTGGATATCCAAGAGTGGCTCTGATTCTATTGGATATCCATTTAGCATGTTCTGAGCCTGCTTTGACTAATACCCTCTCCCCCTTTATGACTTCTCTTTCAATGTGGTCTCTTAAGTCATCTTTTTGAAATCTTACTTGACCATAAAGAAAATTTACACCGTCTTTATAAAATGATTTTAACTTGAGAAGCTGATCAGAGATTGTTTTCTGAGAAGTAGTAATGGCTATATTAAATGAGTCTAAGGCATCTTGTAGCTTCTTATCAAACTCCTCTATCTCCTTAGCTCTTTCTTCAGTCAGTGAAGTGACTGTATTCTTTATGTTAGTTACTATCTCATTATGAGATTTAGTCAGATTGTCATTCATTCTAATATGATTTTCAAGGACATAGCCTTGTTTAATAGCAATGTCATCCACTTGAGCCTTTACTGCTGCTTGCTGCTCAGCCAGAAATACTACAGCATTGCACCCTTTGTGGAAACAATCTGTCATTTCTTTCTTATGAAGATTCACTTCAAACCTGATGGATTTGATAACCTGAGCCAAATCAAATTGAAGTGACTTATAGCTTTCATCTACATACTTCTCTAGAGCCATTCTCTGCTCATCTAATTTAACTTGCAAAGCCACAATTAATGAGCTGTAATCAGCCTCTGGGGCAGGTTATGGAGCTGCAGTTTGCAATGCTTGCTTGTAGCTTTGGCTCCTCCTCTTAAAAACCATCAGTTTTCTCCTCTTGGCACTTGCAATTTCTTCATCTTCTAAAGCAGATGTACTGAGAATGTCTACTCTTTCCTTAGGACTTGGAGGGAGCTCCTTTTCAGTCCTATTCTGCTCCCCCTCAATGTCAGCCTGCTCCACCTCAATCCTTACTTGCTCCCCCTTACTTGTTCCTCCCTCAATATCAGGAAACAACTCCTCAAGAGTAAACTCCTGTTGAGTGTGGACTGGTTGGTACTGCTTTCTCAGGAGCATCATCAACTATAAATGTATCCTCCATGATAACATCTAGTGCTGGAATGTTGACATGAGGTCTCTCAAGAATAGTTTGTGAATCCATTTCACTTGCCAAGTGAGTTTACACTTCTTCCAATACCTGTGCAGTATTTAGCTCCCCATTTTCCTGTGCATTATCAGTATAGTCTTGTGCCTGTGTATTATCTGGCTCCCCCTGCACCTGTGCATGATTAGTTATGTCCTGTGCAGGTGATTTCTCAGCAGCTTCTTATCTTTCTATATCTGGTATGTCCTGTAACACCCCAAATATCCCCAAGAAAAAATGGAGATTTTGTAGGCTGGCACGGCCTGGGACACGGGCGTGTCCCAGGGCGTGTTGAGGAGGGGCTGACACGCCTGGCAACACGGGTGTGTCGGAGGGCGTATCCAGCCAGGTGTCGTGTGTGTTGACCAGCGACTTGCAGGCAGCAAGGTCGGGCGGCGTGTCGCTTGACACGGCCTGGGACACGGGCGTGTCCCAGGGCATGTCCGGGCGTGTTCGACACGTGTCCATCCTGGGCGTGTCGAGGTGTCGACCTGGCGGGTGGCGGTCATCAAGCGGCGACACGGCATGGAACACGGGCGTGTTCCAGGGCGTGTCCAGGCTTGATCGACGAGCGTGGGGCAGCGGTCGACGTCGACGATAGTCGAGCTTGAGGGACACGGCCATGGACACGGGCGTGTGCCTTGGCCGTGTACTTCTCTGGTTGTTTTGGCAATTGTGTGTGGCCGTGTTACAGGGGTGACACGGGCGTGTCGATTGACTAACACGGGCATGTCAGGTCCGACACGGGCGTGTCCAAGCCCGTGTTCTGGTATCTTTTAAGTCGGTTTCTAACCGATTGGGGGTACACGGCCTGTGACATGGGCGTGTTACAGGGCGTGTCAGGCCTTCTGAAATGTTTTTCAGAGCAGATCTCGGCCGTTCGTTTCCTTCTATTTGGATCTTGTGGTCCAAAGCTTTTCCAGCTTGTATATGGCCGTGGATTGAGATGAAATCTCATTCTCACTTAGCCATTCTCTTTCTAAAGAGAAGAAAGAGAGGAGAGCTTGGAGGAGGAGGAGGAGGAGCTTTCCGGCCGCCGGTGGAGCTTCGTTGGTCCGAATCGAGAGCCGAGTTCAGCGTTGTGGAGGCAAGGCCGCTGCGGTGATTTCCATCCGGCTAGTTCTTCCATGGCACCGAAGCGACCGTCAAGGGTAACGGTCTTTCTTCCTTGGGCAGTTGAAGCCCTTTGTTTATGCATGTGCATGGGATCCTCCATCAAGAGATGGAAAAGCGTAAGCGATTCCAGCAGTTGAGTCTGCATCTAGAGCTGGAAGTATGTAGTACGGCATAGGCATGCTGTGTGAAGCCCATCCAGACGTATGTCGGGATTGGTGATGTTTATATTGCGAACCGGAGAAGACTCAGTGTATTCATCATTTAGCCTACGGAGATGGTGAGGACGATGTGCTTGGTGTGAAGGATGCTTTGCATAGCTCCTTTGGTTGCATGCTTATAAAGAGCTGGTTGTTGGAGTGTGGACACCTCTGAGTGGGTGGGCGTGTGAGGTCTTCAACAGGGGTTTGGAGGCTTATGCCCATTCCACCAAGTGGCAGTGCGGAAACCTCTGAGTGGGTGGGCGCGTGAGGTCTTCAGCAGGGGTTTGGAGGCTTATGCCCATTCCACCAAGTGGCGATGTTAAGATCGGGTGAGCGGTCGATTGGTAGCAAAGCAGCAGGGCGAATTCCCTAGGCTTGTTATACTACGGGGGTAGGTCGACTGGTAGTGCTCACGGGTTTTAGTGAGGTGCGTACCTCTGAGTGAGACGGGTGCGTGAGGTCTTCAACGGGGGTTTGGAGGCTTATGCCCACCTACCAAGTACAAACCATAAAGGTGCCCTGAGTGCACGGAGCGCCTGGCATTGAGGCCGGCGTTTGTGATATTGTGTGTGATATATATATTGTGATTGCTATACATGCAGGGAAGGAACCACTGCCCCGGGTAAGGGGTAGGGTCGTTATAATTGGTCAGCTGAATGCTGACCGTTGCTTTGTTTATCACCCATGGGGTGGACGTCCATATGAAGGTGTTGCGGGCTGATTGGATTGAGCGAGCAGAAGCCCATGCTACTGGTAGGCCCTTGAAGGCTATGCGAAGTGTTGGATTTCATGTGTGGCCGGCCTGCGTGCCGATGTATGAACTGATATATTTGTAAAGAGAAACCTGTAAGGCCTAAAGGCCGTGTGCGGTGTACTCATGTAAACATTCCTGGTGTTATATATAAATGTGATATTTATATAGTGTGGACATTCATTGTTATGAGTTCTGTAACTTAAAATCTTCCGCTAGAATGCTCTGAGTTAGGATGCGTGTATAAAGGTTTTTGATACTCTCAAGTGACTCTCTCGTCTGTCTGTGAAATATGGCGTGGGGCCCCGGCCGGACCCTCTATTATATTCCATGTGACGAATGGGGGCGTTACAATTTTGGTATTAGAGGATAGGGTTGAGTTGGGAGCGCATAATTGAACTCAAGAATGTCCACTAGGAATGTGTCTGTGTCTATTCGGTTTGTTTGCCGTTTTAGCATGAAGAGTAATGCTTTCTTGTTTACCTATAGGTGACAAGGAGTGGAGCTGGGCAGTCTGAGCCCCAGCGTTCGGATGAGAGTGCGGCACTAGCTGAGGTGCCTACACCTCCCCCTTCTGCGGAAACGGTGCGCTTAGTTGCGGAGGTGATCTTTGCCATTCTTCAAGCAAAACCATTCAGGCAAGCGAGGCCTGCTGTGGCGCCAGTACAGGTTGGTGCGAGGCAAGAGCATGTTGAGGTTCCGGTTGCTGTGCACGCAGCGGACGAGCAACTGAAGCAATTTATGGAGTTTAATCCGCCTACGTTTGTCGGGACGACGTCTCCAACAGAGGCAGAGGATTGGCTCTCCAGAGTGAAACGAATCCTAACTGTGCTTAGGATTAGTGAGGAGCAGAAAGTCCCGTTAGCCACTTTCCTACTGGAAAGAGAGGCGAGGCTTTGGTGGGATGAGATCGAGTTACACCAGTTGAGAGGTAGAGACCTGGGCGACATATCGATGGACGAATTCTCCAGATTATTCTGGGCGAAATACTTGCCAATGTCGCAGAGAATTGCAATGGAAAATGAATTTCAGCATCTAGTGCAGGGTGATAAGACCGTAGACGATTACCTGCATGAGTTTACCAGACTTGGTCGGTATACGGGATCGACGTTTGCGGAAGAGGCGCGAAAGACGAATAGGTTCTATGAAGGACTGCGTAATGAGCTGAGGTTGGCTCTCCCGAGTTCAGTGAACCAAGGATTTCAAGCGTTGGTACATACCGCTAGTGCGCTGGAGAAGGATTTGAAGAGGGTGCGGGATAAGAAGAATGCGGCAGTGGAAAAGTCCGAATTCAAAGTTCCGCAATCAGAGCAATCAGATTTGAGGAAACGTGATAAGAAGCGGTTCAGGCCTGCTGAACAAAACTCGGATGTTGCGTCAGGAGTTACGTTTGATCAAGGACGGAATGGGCCGCGTACATGTTTTATTTGTGGGAAGCAAGGGCATATCGCCCGATTTTGCTGGAGTGGTGGTGAGAAGAAGACAGGTGCGTCCTATGACGAAAAGGGCAAAGCCGTGGCAGAATCATCTGCATCACGGGCGCAACCTCGAATTTACACTCTTGAGTTGCAGGAGCTGCAAAGTGCAAACCAAGCAGAACAGCAAATCCGTGCTTTGGACTTAATGGAAGTCGCGAAACGGATTCTGCGAGATGCGGAGAAGCCGAAATAAAGTGAATTTGCACTTTAGTATCTTTTGTTATATTGTATGTATGTATCTATGATTGTGACAAACAGTGGTAGTGGTACGATTCCATGGGGCGAGACAAGCTGCGGCCTCTGAGCTCTAAACTTGGATCGTTTTGGTTTGTATCGCAACCGCGTGGTTGTGTTGATACATGTGTGTTGCGCTAAATTTCGGGGCGAAATTTCTTTAAGGAGGGGAGGATTGTAACACCCCAAATATCCCCAAGACAAAATGGAGATTTTGTAGGCTGACACGGCCTGGGACACGGGCGTGTCCCAGGGCGTGTTGAGGAGGGGCTGACACGCTCGGCAACACGGGCGTGTCGGAGGGCGTGTCCAGCTAGGTGTCGTGTGTGTTGGCCAGCGACTTGCAGGCGTCAAGGTCGGGCGGCGTGTCGCTTGACACGGCCTGGGACACGGGCGTGTCCCAGGGCGTGTCCAGGCGTGTCCGACACGTGTCCATCCTGGGCGTGTCGAGGTGTCGACCTGGCGGTTGGCGGTCGTCAAGCGGCGACACGGCCTGGAACACGGGCGTGTTCCAGGGTGTGTCCAGGCTTGATCGACGAGCGTAGGGCAGCGGTCGACGTCGACGATAGTCGAGCTTGAGGGACACGGCCATGGACACGGGCGTGTGCCTTGGCCGTGTACTTCTCTGGTTGTTTTGGCAATTGTGTGTGGCCGTGTTACAGGGGTGACATAGGCGTGTCGATTGACTGACACGGGCGTGTCAGGTCCGACACGGGCGTGTCCAAGCCCGTGTTCTGGTATCTTTTAAGTCGGTTGCTAACCGACTGGGGGTACACGGCCTGTGACACGGGCGTGTCACAGGGCGTATCAGGCCTTCTGAAATGTTTTTCAGAGCAGATCTCGGCCGTTCGTTTCCTTCTATTTGGATCTTGTGGTCCAAAGCCTTTCCAGCTTCTATATGGCCGTGGATTGAGATGAAATCTCATTCTCATTTAGCCATTCTCTTTCTAAAGAGAAGAAAGAGAGGAGAGCTTGGAGGAGGAGGAGGAGGAGCTTTCCGGCCGCCGGTGGAGCTTCGTTGGTCCGAATCGAGAGCCGAGTTCAGCGTTGCGGAGGCAAGGCCGCTGCAGTGATTTCCATCCGGCTAGTTCTTCCATGGCGCCGAAGCGATCGTCAAGGGTAACGGTCTTTCTTCCTTGGGCAGGTGAAGCCCTTTGTTTATGCATGTGCATGGGATCCTCCATCAAGAGATGGAAAAGCGTAAGCGATTCCAGCAGTTGAGTCTGCATCTAGAGCCGGAAGTATGTAGTACGGCATAGGCATGATGTGTGAAGCCCATCCAGACGTATGTCGGGATTGGTGATGTTTATATTGCGAACCGGAGAAGACTCTGTGTATTCATCGTTTAGCCTACGGAGATGGTGAGGACGATGTGCTTGGTGTGAAGGATGCTTTGCATAGCTCCTTTGGTTGCATGCTTATTAAGAGCTGGATGTTGGAGTGTGGACACCTCTGAGTGGGTGGGCGTGTGAGGTCTTCAACAGGGGTTTGGAGGCTTATGCCTATTCCGCCAAGTGGCAGTGCGGACACCTCTGAGTGGGTGGGCGCGTGAGGTCTTCAGCAGGGGTTTGGAGGCTTATGCCCATTCCACCAAGTGGCGATGTTAAGATCGGGTGAGCGGTCGATTGGTAGCAAAGCAGCAGGGCGAATTCCCTAGGCTTGTTACACTACGGGGGTAGGTCGACTGGTAGTGGTAGTGCTCACGGGTTTTGGTGAGGTGCGTACCTCTGTGTGAGATGGGTGCGTGAGGTCTTCAACAGGGGTTTGGAGGCTTATGCTCGCCTACCAAGTACAAACCATAAAGGTGCCCTGAGTGCACGGAGCACCTGGCATTGAGGCCGGCGTTTGTGATGTTGTGTGTGATATATATATTGTGATTGCTATACATGCAGGGAAGGAACCACTGCCCCGGGTAAGGGGTAGGGTCGTTATAATTGGTCAGCTGAATGCTGACCGTTGCTTTGTTTATCACCCATGGGGTGGACGTCCATATGCAGGTGTTGCGGGCTGATTGGATTGAGCGGGCAGAAGCCCATGCTGCTGGTAGGCCCTTGAAGGCTGTGCGAAGTGTTGGATTTCATGTGTGGCCGGCCTGCGTGCCGATGTATGAACTGATATATTTGTAAAGAGAAACCTGTAAGGCCTTAAGGCCATGTGCGGTGTACTCGTGTAAACATTCCTGGTGTTATATATAAATGTGATATTTATATAGTGTGGACATTCATTATTATGAGTTCTGTAACTTAAAATCTTCCGCTAGAATGCTCTGAGTTAGGATGCGTGTATAAAGGTTTTTGATACTCTCAAGTGACTCTCTCGTCTGTCTGTGAAATATGGCGTGGGGCCCCGGCCGGACCCTCTGTTATATTCCATGTGACGAATGGGGGCGTTACATGTCCTTTGTTAGGACCCTATCCCATCTGGAGATGATTCTGATGTCCATTTTTCTCATGTGGTTGATTTTAGAACCAGAAATCTGGTTCATTACTTCTGGAATTTATCCAGCCAAGTCTAGACTCATCAGTCTAGCCAAATTAGGCTTCTTTATGCCTTCCTTAATCTTCTCAAAAATTACTATGGACCAATATGTATTTATTTTAAAAATAATCCTTGTCATTAGGCTGAACATATAGGCTGAAATCCTATCATGTCGCCCTGGCTTACATAGAATCACCTTTCCAACCACTTCTGAGAGGAATTTCCCTTGCTAATTCATACCTTTTCTGTTTATAGCTGAGCCAATATTCATGGTGGGATCCAATCCACACCATTGTAGTGCTTCCCTTGTCTTAGAGACGGGTACCTCTTCTTCATCCTGAGTCCTTGGAAGATTAAGAATTTTCCTCAAACTCTTCAAGGTCACTTTGGCTTTAGCGCCATGAACCATCGATTTAATCTTAAGGCCAGATGAATCTACTATAGCCGTGCCATAAAATTCAAGTATCTCTTTCTTCCATATCTTGGTGGGTTCGGAAACCAAAAACTCCAAACCATTGTCGGTAATTAGGGTAATTACTCCTTTAATCTCCGAGTCTGCACCATCAAAGGCATGGAGAACCAACTCATATCCTTCGTTGATGTTATCTTCTACCTTGGCGCCATTGGGATGGTGAGAAAGCTTAGATTGAGAGAAGAGAGATTGTCGATGCAAGGTTTTGGACTCGAAAACCTGGAGAGTGTGTCGACAGAGATTGTTCTTGATCTATTTGTACCCTTTTAAACACAGAAGGTTAAAAGGCAGGCAAAAACTGTCTAAATGTGTTGACACTGTTGAAATGTGTCGACACATACTTCTAATGTCTTGATAACAGTGTTGACTTCTATGTGTCGACACCAATTGATGATGTGTCGACACTTGACATATTTAGAAGTTCATCAGAAATTCTGTGTCGACTCTTATCGTAAGTGGCGACAAAATTTTTGGATGTGTCGACACCACAACTCTGGTTGTGTCGACACCACTAACTGAAGTGTCGACATCACTTCTCTGGAAATGTCGACACAGATTTACTGAAGTGTCGACATCACTTCTCTGAATGTGTCGACACTGATTTACTTAGCCAAATTTGTTAGACTAATCTATGTTCAACATTCCTAATTCAATTTTAAATTTATTGAATTTAGTTTCATCTAGAGGCTTAGTAAACACATCTGCAATTTGATAATCTGTTTTGACAAATTCTAGTGAGATGTCCTTTTTCTCTACATGTTCTCTAAGAAAATGGTATCTAATTTTTATATGCTTAGTCCTACTATGTGAAACAGGATTATTAGCAATAGAAATAACACTAGTAGAATCCCAAAACAAAGGTGTTCTACTTACCTGAATACCATAGTCTTTTAGCTGGTGTTGAATCAACAACAGCTGTGCATAGCAACTTCCTGCTGCCACATATTCAGACTCAGCTGTGGAAATTGCCACGCTAGTCTGCTTCTTACTGCTCCAAGACACCAATCTTCCTCTTAGAAATCTACAGGTGCCTGTTGTGCTTTTTCTATCTTCTTTGCAACCTGCAAAGTCTGCATCTAAATAGCCTGTCAGTAGAAAATCTCCATTCCTAGGGTACCAAAGGCCTAGATTAGGTGTGCCCTTTAGATATCTCAAAATCCTTTTTACTGTAGTGTAATGAGATTCTTTAGGGCATGATTAGTACCTAGCACAGACACATGTTGCATACATAATGTCTGGTCTACTAGCAGTTAGATATAGAAGAGAGCCAATTATTCCTCTATACAAAGACTCATCTACAGGTTTACCTGCATCATCTTTGCATATAGGCATATTTGTTCCCATAAGAGTTCTCATGGTGGAGGATGATTCCATACCATACTTCTTAATTAACTCCTTGGTGAACTTAGACTGGGATATGGACAAGCCATCATCAGTCTGTCTAACTTGAAGTCCCAAGAATAACTTAAGTTCTCCCATGCTGCTCATCTCAAACTTCCCTTGCATAAGTTTTGCAAACTTCTTGCAAAGGTTTTTTTTCTGTAGACCCAAATATTATGTCATTTACATAAATCTGGACTAAGATTATCTTTCCTTTGGACTTCCTTAGGAATAGAATTTTGTCTATTTTCCCGCTTGAGAATTTGTTCTCAATAAGGAAAGTAGACAGGGTTTCTTACCAAGCCCTTGGGGCTTGCTTTAACCCATACAAAGCTTTCCTAAGTCTATAAACATAATCAGGTTTGAGAGAATCAACAAAACCTGAGGGCTGCTCTACATAGACTTCTTCTTTTAGATTTCCATTTAGGAATGCTGATTTTACATCCATTTGGAATACCTTGAAGCCTTGATATGCTGCATAGGAAAGGAACATCCAAATTGCTTCTAATCTTGCTACTGGGGCAAAGGTTTGATCAAAGTCAATACCCTCTTCCTGCCTGTATCCTTTTACAACAAGTCTTGCTTTGTTCTTCACAATGATCCCATTCTCATCCAGTTTGTTCCTAAAGATCCACTTTATTCCAATGATGTTGTGGTCTTTTGGTTTAGGAACTAGCTCCCAGACCTTATACCTTTTGAACTGATTCAGCTCCTCTTGCATGGCATCAATCCAATGTGGGTCAAGAATAGATTCTTCAAATCTCTTTGGCTCCAGTTGAGATAGGAAGCTTGAGCAAAGCACTGTGTTCAAGTTCCTGCTTCTGGTTTGCACTCCATATCTTGGATCACCAATTATCTGATTTGCTGGATGATCCTTTAAGTGTCTTACAGCTGGAGGTAGACTATCTTCAGGTTGAACACCTCCAGTCTCTTCAATAAGCTGCACCTCTTGGTTTTCATCAGCATCTAGAGAGTCCTGTACTCCCCTTGGACAATAGCCACCATTTTCCACTTCCTGCTTTGCAGTTGACTCTTCTGTAATGGTAAGCTTGTCAATTCTCTCATTTATACCTGTAGAACTGTATGAGCTATAAGGCAACTCACTGTTAATCAGTCTTGTTTCATCAAAAAAAAACATGTACAGACTCTTCTACAACTTGAGTAATCAAATTATAGACCCTATAAGCCTTTCTATTGTTGTTGTACCAAACAAATATCCCATCTTGGGATTTGGCAGCAAACTTAGTTAGATAAGACTTGCAATTGTTAAGTACATAGCACTTACAACCAAAGATCCTAAAATAAGATAAGTTTGGTTTTTTACCCTTCATGATCTCATAGGGAGTCTTTTTGTGGCTTTTGGTGATAGAAGCCCTATTGATCACATGATATGCAGTGTTTACTGCCTCAGCCAAAAAATATTCTGGGAGAGAAGTGTCATTCAATTGAGTTCTACCAGCCTCAATCAGTGTTCTGTTATTCCTTTCAGCAATATCATTTTGCTGTGGTGTTCTAGGTGAGGAGAATTCTTGAAAAATCCCAAATTCTTCACACAGTCTTGTCATACTCTCAGATTGAAATTCAGTGCCATGGTCACTTCTGATTTTGACCACTGTACTGTCTTGTTCATTCTGAATTTGCTTGACAAAACTATATAAAACACTTGGGGTTTCTGATTTTTGTCTCAGAAAGAACACCCAGGAATATCTAGAATAGTCATCTACCACCACAAAAGTGTAGACCTTCCTACCTAGACTATGAACGTGCATAGGACCAAATAGATCCATATATAAGAGGTATAAACACCTCACTGAATCCTTGTTTTCAAGGCTATGAAAGGAGGATTTTGTCTGCTTGCCTTTTTGACAAGCTGAGCATATCCCATCCTTTATACACTTAACTTTTGGACCATTCCTTACTAACTCTTTGCTAAAGAGTTGGCCAATTGTTTTGTAGTTAAGATGGGCCAGCCTCTTGTGCCATTTGATACATTGAGAGGCTCTCTCATTAGCTACAAGACAAATAGGAGAAATATTGTTCTCACACTCAAAGTTAAGACAGTACACATTTCTTTTTCTATATCCTGTCAATATGACCTTTTGATCACTTGATCTTTTGATATGCCATCCATTCTTAATAAATGAAATGTCATATACTAAATCACTCAGCTGACTTATGCTTATAAGGTTGTGTTTGAAACCCTTCACATAGGCCACTTGAGTGATAGTAATCTGGTTATTAGAAATGTTACCAAATACTTTGATGATTCTTTTTTCAGAACCACCAAAGATTACTTTAGACCCATTTATGATAGGTAAGTACTCCTTCAACAACCCCCTTATTCCAGTCATGTGCCTGGAATATCCACTGTCCAAGTACCATATAGGGGCTTGGTAACTTGAACTCACCTACAATATAGAATTACCTCTGCTTAGAACCCAAGTAAGTCTTGGGTCCTTTGTTCAAGTTAGCTTCATACTTAACAAATCTACCTGTTGCTCTTCTAATAGGTAGACTGTTATTCTTATTGATAATAATGTTGTGCCAACAATCTATAGCATAATGGTCTGTCTTGCCACAGCACCAGCATTCATACTTGTTGTATCTATTTTTAGATACATTCTTGGCAGTCTGGTTGATAGCAAATCTTTTGTTTTGTGCTAGTACTGCTGCAGCTACACCCACTATTTTCTTAAGAACATGGGGTTTATGAACATGGGCTGCCTTATTGACATAAACACCATTGTCATTCAGATCTTATGTCTTACTATGACCATGAGTATTCTCAAGGTCATACTTGTTAGAAGGCACTTGTACCTTTCTAAAAACTACAGGGACTTTAAAATTCAGTGGCTTGACTGAGGCTTTGCCCTTTCTCTTGAATTGGACAGCCCTGGTATCACCTTTAAAGCCTATTCCAGCCTTACCATTTTGAGCCACAAACTCATCTATTAAGGGTAAAACTGATTTTGGCTTAGAATAACTAGCCACCAAATCTTTTTCCTTTTGAAGTCAGGCTTCCAGACTTTTAATTAGATCATTTTTGTATGTGATTATTCCCATCTGAATAACAGTTATATTTTTCAGTTTGGCAACCTCATTCATTTTTTGATCCAACTCTTTATCTAAATCAGATGTAGCCATCTTAAGATCTGCAATTTACTTAGCTTGAGTTTTGGCAAGGTTTTTTGCTTTTCTTTATTTCCTGCAACAAGTCCCCATATTCATCTATCAGCTGATGAATATCACCTTTAGACTCAGACCCATCCACATCACTTTATGCAGATATAGCTGACTCTGTACCAGTACAACAATCTGAATTTCTAGAGATACATTGTACCTTACTAAGACCAGGATGATCCTGGCACTTGTCTTCTTCTGACACAGCCATCAGTCCCATGCACTGATGGTCTTCTTGTTCATAGATAGAGTTCAGCACTTGCATAAACTCATCTTTTTCATCTGTTGCATATAGACCAATGTATGCCTCAGCTTCAGATTCAGACTCTGAAGATGATTGATCTGTCAAGCTCTTCTCCTTCTTAGCAACAAAGGATTTCTCCTTCTTGCTCTTTTGTTGAGTCTTCCTTTTATCAGAAGAATCCTTTCTTTTGTCTGGACACTCAGCCACAACATGTCCAGACCTATTACAGCAGTAGCAAACTATCTTTGATGTTTTTAGATTTGCTAGGCTTAGACCTGCTCCTGTCCTTCCTAGATGACTTCCTCTTTTGAGAATTGTCATCCACAGGATGAGATGTAGAGGGCCTAGACTTCCACTGCTTCTTCTTCAGGAATCTCTGAAACTGCCTTGTGAAGGCAGCAATGTCTTTATCTGAGTCACTGCTGTCTGAACTTTGGTTGTTTGAATTATTTGAAGTAATTTCAGCAACTATCTCAGGAGGTGATGGAGACATCCTCCTATTCTTCCTAGTGGCTTCCACCATGAGGGCCACAGACTTTTCTCTGTGCTCCCCTTTTGCACTTCTTCCTCTTTCCTAGCCATCAACTGCATCTCATATGATAACAATTTTCCAAACAAAGTTGGAGGAGAGATATCTACAAGTTTGGCCACTTCCCTAATGACACAAATCTTAGTGTCCCAATCCTTTGTCAAGGATCTTAGGAATTTATCATTCAGTTCATATGTACTGAAGATCCTTCCATAGGACATCAGCTCATTTACTATTCTATAGAACTTTTTATAACACTCAGTTATACCATCTGACTTTCCTTGTCTGAAACTCTCATATTCCTGGTTCAACATAGATTTTCTATCTTGTCTGACTTCTTCAGAACCCTCCATATAGACTATCAAAGTGTCCCACATTTCCTTGGAGGTCTTGCAGTGAATCAAATTTTTAAAGGTTGAATCATCTATTACACTTTCTATGATATTCTAGGCTCTTTTATCCATAGTTGCCAGGATGATCTCTTCCTTAGTCATCTCTAAAAAAATCCTTGGGAGTTCTTTGATTTGTATATAGAACTGATAACTTCATTGGAATATAAGGACCTTCCTTTACTGTAATGTAGATCCTTGGATCAGAAGCCTCCATAAAAAGTCTGACCCTTTCTTTCCATATTCCAAATATCTCTTTCCTGCATATAAGTAATTTCATAGAACCTAGTTCCTTATGATTTTCTCCTGAACCCATTTTCTTGATCTTGAATCTTCCTTATGGATCTTACTCAGACTGTTAAGTCCTTCTTTAAGTAACCTCCCTCTGATACCACTTGATAGAATTGATTTCAAGATAACCAAAACACCTAGAGGGGGGGGGGTGAATAAGTTCTTTTCTTTTTTACTTAAGGCAGAATAATTTTTTTCAGTTCTTTAAATAGAATCTAACTATTCTACAGCAATCACTGCACAGAATTCACAATCACACACACATCACAGATTACACAAAGGTTTATAGTGGTTCCCCAAGGTCTGGGTACATCCAATTTCCCCCTTCACCTATCTAGCAGTGTGCTAGATTTCGCCTAACTTCTTCCTTCTTCTCAGATCCATAGATCTTATAGCTCAGAACCCTGAAAGGTTCCTACAACTCATAACCCTATAAGGTTCCTACAACTCAGAGTGTAATCTGTTCTTAACTTTCTTCAAAGCTTCTTGAATCTGAACTCAGTAGGGTTGATCTTCTTTGAAGTTGACTGGCTGGCAGCTTCCTTCTTAGATTTCAGAAATAGATCTGAATTCTTCTTAGCAGATTAGTTCAAGATTTGCTTCTTAAGAGACTTGTAAATTTCTCCTACTTTTCTTCAACAGCTGAAGATTTCTCTCAATCTCCAGAACTTCTGAAGTTTCTTCAGAATTCTTGCTTGAATTCTCCTTAGACAAATTCTGAGTAGATTGACACTTCAGATTGTCTTCTTAGATCTTCTCACGAAAATCTTCTTCTGTGGGACGAGCTTTTTCTTGATCAATGATCAATACTTCAATAGTTGTTCGTGTTGTTGTTATTGTTTTTTTGTTTTTTTGACAGAATCCATCTATATATAGACTTCATCCATGGTAACCAGCTGATCTGGTTTCTAACCAACTTCTGACAAGTCTTACAGCTTCAGCACACTTATTGGAATACACAGCTGTCAAGTCTCTAGTCAGTTCTTGAACCTTTGTCTTTGTCAGCAAAGCATCGAGACTGATCTTCATTATGTGTCGACACAAGTAGATTAAGTGTCGACACAAGCTTTGGTGATGTCAACATTGCTCCTTTGGTGTCGACACTGCTTCTTGACACTGTATCTGTAGAATTTGTCGACACTGCTTCTTTGTATCGACACAGACACTTCTTCACTTCACAACAATCAACATTATTGAAACTCTGCTGTGTGTCGACACAAGTCCTGTGTGTCGACATAGTTGATATAGTCTTAGAATTCTGTGTGTCGACACTGCCTCATGGTGTAGACACAGTTGATGTAGACTAATACTTCTGTGTGTCGACACTGCCTCCCGATGTCAACACAGTCGATGTCGACTAATACTTCTGTGTGTCGACACTGCCTCCCGGTGTCGAAAAAGTTGATGTCGACTAATAAATTCTGTGCGTCGACACAGTTGCTTCTGGTGTCGACACAGCTTTTCCAAGTGTCGACACAGGCATTCTTAAGTGTCGACACATAGACTTAGCAACTTTTTTCCTGCATATTAGCATATACTTAACCTGCACATATAAACTCAAAATAACATCAAATACATCTTGATGTATATCATTGAACTAAGTGAGGCTTCTTCAAATCAGGTACACATTTTCCCATGTACCCAACACTTCCGCAGTCCTCCCCTACAGGCCGCGCGGTTAGGTCGGCTAACTATGCAATGGTTCTCTCTATTCCTATAGGTGTGGACTACTCAACTAGGTGGCGGACTCGTATTGCTATCCGCCCAGACCACTCGGTAATCGCATGCTCAGCAGGAGGCGCGATCTGCTCTTCAGCCCGATCTTGCAGGTCACACGATAGGTAAGGCCAACCGCCACATCGCTAGGTGACAGGCCTCCAGGTCGCCAACCAACATTGACAACCTGCCCCTACTGTCCGCCTAGAGTGGGCGGACTCGATATTAGTCTGCCTGAGGAAGGACTTGGCAATAGAACCGACAACTTAACTCCAGTCCGCCAGAAGAAGGTGAGATCTCCTCCCGCAGGGGCTACCTGCTCCTCCTATCTGCTAGAAGGTGGTGGACTCAGCATTTGTTCGCCTAAGGGAGGTGGATGCTCCGCTCACTAGCTAACGAACTCGCTTCATCCAACAGCATGCGCGACCTGCCTCTTCAGTATGCCAGGTTGCCAAGCTCTTGTCGCCCAGTAGGGGGGACAAGCCTCCAGCAGATGGAGGAAACCTACTCGACCTGTCTGCCACTAGCTAGACGGACTCATTATGCAGTCCTCCAGGAGCACTCCAGCTTTCAAGCACCTGTTTCTTCCCAGCAGTAGGCGACCTGCTCTTTAGTCTGCAAGAGGTCGTGGACTCGTTCGTAGCCCGCCCATATCCTCGGGGTGACTTCATCAAGCCCAACATCTAGAAGATCCTCCCCGAGCCTATAAATAGGCCCCCATACCTCTCATTCTTGGACACGAGAGTCGGGGACCAACCAGTGCAGCAAACCCTGCGGTCACAGTTTTTCTGTTCGCCAATGCTGCTCGCGGAAAAAATTCCCGACTGCACGGTTAAGCCCTTTCGTCTTGGTTCCCCGCCTTGGCTTCAGAGACCTTAGCAGTCTTCTCTGTCTGATCGCACAGTCTGCTCGGCCTAGAGTAGCGAGCTGCGGGATCAGCTGTCCGCGCAGTCTGCCGACCACTTTGGTCAATCTGTGCAGCCTCTGGCACTTCTTTCCTCTAGCCGCCAGCTTCCCCTTGTACCCTTTATATTCTCAAGTAAAAGACTCAACTGAAGCTGTAATACTGATTCATAATCAAAGGAAAGCCTGCCGTAGGAGTGGCATTTAAGCCGCGGCGGGCGAAGTCTGTTGTTGCCGCTGCAAGCAACCCTCTCTTTCTCTCTCTCGGCCTCAATCACCAATTCTAACCATCAAAGTAACTGTCTCCTCGACAGTTCCTCATCAACCTCCCATTATCCCCGCATCCTCATCAACCTCTTTTTTATCCCCACAATCCCTCTACCACTCTCGCGAGACCGAACTCCCGTTATCTGCTGGTGCGGCCCCTTTTACTGCATCAATAGTTAATACACGACCTTCAGATTTCGAACAGACGGTGAAAATCAACGGTTAATCATGTCAGGCCATCAACTTACTAAGAAACTTTCACCTTCAAGCCCTAGTAAAGATATTATTTGGGAAGCCTTGGAGCGATCACATCAGGAAACTGCCCAGCAGTTTCAGGCAATCAACCATACTCTAGCTGCTATCACGCAGCGATTAGAGATGCAATCCGTAGCAGCACCAATTCCTCCAGTCAATCCAACACCAGCATTGGAGAATCCACAAACTTATCCACCGGCCGATCCGCCGGTCTATCCTCCTATTTACCCACCAACCTATCCGTAAGGGCCTGCAGCCCCTTTGCGGTCTCAAAATGATGAGTTTGCTGCTCGTCAAAACTTCTTCTAGGAAGCTGCCCGGGGAAGTCTAGCAAGATTTCTGAATTTTCAGGGAAGTCATTCTTACTCTTCAGCTCCTGCCTTTGCTCCTCCCGCAACAGCTTTTCCCTTCTATCCTCCTGCTCCCTTTACAGCTAAAACTTATGCTTCCTTTTTTCCTTATGTTGTAGGAGAGCAGGAAGAGCCGTCATAATTTTTACAGTGTTCTGCATGAACCAACTCTAGCTAACTTCAAAGAGTCATGATTGCCAATTTACACTGGAGAGACTGATCCAATGAAGCACCTTAGAGCTTTTGAATCAGCCGTCGCTCTCAGGACTCTTTTAGATGCTACTAAATGCAACTCTTCGTAACATCCTTTGATGGACAAGTGAAGGAGTGGTTCTATGGACTGCGTCCTCAGTTCATCGCTTTCTTTGCTGATTTGCGAAGAAAGTTTCTGCTCAGGTTTTCCACCTCTACAAAGAGAAAGGGAGGTCTAGAATCCCTCTTTGAGACCAGGCAACGAGAGAATGAAACTTGGTCTCATTTTGTGGATCGTTTCCAGAAAGAGATTTTGGACATTGAGGTCATCGATCAAGAAATGTATCGTGTGGCTCTAATATATGGTATGCGGGAAGGACCACTTAAGTTTGAGGCTAATGTAAGAGCACCAAGGACATATCAAGAGTTCGTTGGCTTAGCAAACTCATACCTTCGAGGTGAGAAGAGCAATCCCAGTTTCATCCCCAGGCTTGTAGCAGAGAAATATTCTTCTTCTTCTCCTTACAAGCAACCTCCGAGGTCTCCTTGGAAAGATTTTCCATCCCACACAAGGAAGGGAAGAAAATTTCAATGCATCGACTTCCCATCCCGGGCCAGGATCATACCCGAGATCAACTGTTACTATTGCCAGCCCCAGCTTCGCAAGCAGCTTCGGTTTATCGGAAGCAAGATGATGACTTGCTAGAGTCCGAACTAGATGAGGCCATGCATGAAGTAAGCCAAGTCATAAAGGGTAGGGATAATTACATAAGGCCTTACCAGCCAGTAGATCAAAGATCATAAGATTCAGAACTGTTCTGTAAGTTTCACAAAGAAGGAGGGCATTCAACTAAAAATTACCGAGCTCTTCGCTAGTTGATAAAAAGAATGCTCAAGCTAGGCATATTTCGTAAACTCTTCCCGAAGTGTGATCATTCTGATCCATCTACATGAAAAGGAAAAGAAGTAGTGAACCCCTCTCTGGGCTAAAAAAGAACAAACCAAATCAGTAACCTTGACTTCAATGATTGGAAATGCATCGATGCCAATGACGAGGGCCCCCTTGGAAAAATACAAGTCTGTGCTGGAGGACATCGCAGTCCCAAAAGCTCCTCGCAATCATTGCCGGTTGTTTTTTACTTTACACTCTTCAAACATTTTTCTCTAAAACACTTCTAAGTGTTCTTTCATTCATTTCAATAAATTTTATGTCAGATATCCCGTACTGACACATTTCCCTTTTTGGAGTGCCTCCTCCTCTATTTTCTCTTTACCAAAGGGATCGCTGAACCACCGAGATATCGCCGAGTCTTGCTAGGACCCCCTCGAGGTTGGACTCTAGTGTAAGACCACAATGACCATATATAGTGGGGAGTGTTCTTGTATGTGTAGTGGGAGCCATCATACTCTCATGCGGAGGATTACGGGACTTCGGATCCTAGCCGGTATCTAACACACAGTGTGTATCAAGGGAGGTCTCAGTGTGTTAGCTCTGCTAGGGATACATTACATTTACGATGATCTTTGCTTGACAAGAAATGACTATCAAGTATAGCCTTATCTCTTCGTTCATCTCATGATTGTAATAGTCGAATACTCTATGGTACTCTCAATCCGTGCTTTCGCGGGGCCTGCAACGTTGCTGATCTTTCCAAAGACAAGCAATGCTATAGACCACTTAGTGTACCTAGTCTAACTGATCATCGATGTTTGTAACCTGAGGCATGAGAGCAGTGTATCTACCGTTCCTTGTCAGGATTTTGTGTATTTTTCTCTTTTGTTCCCTTCTAAGGGAATTTATCTATCCGCTTTAGGTAGGACTACACTCTTGATGGCCTTTCTTGAGCGTGCGATGCTTTAGCCCTCAGGGAACACCTGGGGAGCATCCTTTTTTTGTCATCTTCGGGTGTAGACCTACTTTGTCTTCTGCCTTCTTATAGGTTAACATGTTAAATCTAACCTATCTAAAGGATTTGCAACATCTTTTTGCTTATGCTAATCTTATATGCTCAGCTTGCATAAAGCTCTATCAGATGATGGTTAACAATGTCTCTATAACTCTTATTGGATTTTTCTGCCACTAATTGATAGTCAGAGAATCTGGTTCTCTTTATTAACAAACTATTCACCTGAAGTCTAGTCAGTGCTTTCATCTTACTGATTAGGATTTCATATTGGGATATCATATCTGACCAGGTAAGAAGATTATTAATGTGGCTTGATCTCTACTTGATTTTGCTTATTAGGTCAATAACAGGATTTGATAGATATTCCTTCTACAGTCTAATCATAACTTATCACACTAACTTTTAGCAGAAGATTTATCCATAAAATCCTCACATACTCAACTTACCTTTCTTTCATATCTGCTGCTTACTCTTTTCTTGCAGAGATTAGCAGATATTTATAAGTTCCCTTCAGGTACTTGTAACTTAGTTTTATTTCATATCTGCTGCTTACTCTTTTCTTGCAGAGATTATCAGATATTTGCAAGTTCCCTTTAGGTACTTGCAACTTAGTTTTCTTTTATATCTGCTGCTTACTCTTTTCTTGCAGAGATTTGCAAGTTCCCTTCAGGTACTTGCAACTTAAGTGACCAAGAGGTCATCTAAACAGGCACGAGGAGTGGAAATGTGTATTGTTTAGATTTCCTATGTTTAAGTAAGGACTCTTCTGTATGCCTAGTTGTAGATGAGAAAGCCTCGTCTAGTGTCCAGTACCATCTGAATTATAGAACCATAGGCAAGCTCTTCAGTAGGGAGCTAGTTAGAAATGGTCCTAAGTTAAAGTGCAATAAAGAGGGTATCTGTTCTACATGCCAAAAGGGCAAACAGACTAAGACCTCCTTAAAGAGCAATGACACCAAAGACTCAGTGAGGTGCTTATACCTCCTACATATGGATTTGTTTGGTCCTATGCCAGTTCAAAGTTTTGATAGGAAAGTATACACCCTTGTGGTTATTGATGATTTTTCAAGAATTGCCTGGGTGTTCTTTCGAAGGAAGAAATCTGAAACCACTAATGTCTTCCAGACATTTGTTAAGCAAATTCAGAATGAATTTAACAGTACTGTTGTCAAAATAAGAAGTGTCCATTGGACTCAATTTCAATCTGAGTGCATGACAAGGTTCTGTGATGAATAAGGGATTCATCAATAATTCTCCTCTCCTAGAACACCCCAACAAAATGGGATTGCTGAGAGGAAAAATAGGACTCTCATAGAGACTGCTAGAACCTTGTAAAGTGACTCATATTTCCCAGAATACTTCTGGGCTAAGGCAGTTAACACTGTATGTTATGTCCTTAACATGGCTTCTATCACCAAGAGCCACAAGAAGACTCCCTATTAGATCTTGAAGGGTAGAAAACCAAACCTGAGCTATTTCAAGATTTTTGGTAGCAAGTGCTATGTGCATATAATGGAAAATCCCATATAACTAAGTTTGCTGCCAAGTCCCATGAAGGGATCTTTGTTAGGTACAACATTCATAGTAAGGCATATAGAATCTATAAATTAATAAGTTAAGTTGTAGAAGAGTCAATGCATGTTATCTTTGATGAATCCAACATGATTAACAGTGAGCTGTCTAGCTCCTCTTCTTGTATTATAGGTACAGAGCAGATGATGGACAAGCTAACCATCAAGGAAGCTACTCCCATAGTCCAAGATAAATTTGATGGGTTGATCATTCCTAGAGAAGGGCAAGGTATACTTGAAGTGGTTTAAGACCAGCCAGATGAAGACAATGAAGATTAGAATGCCGAAGCTAGTTTCCTCCTGCTGTAAGACATCTAAGGGACAACCAACCCACCAAATCATTGGTGATGCAAGCCATGGAGTTCAGACCAGAAGCAAGAGTATCAACACAGCTCTCTACTCAAGTTTTTTTATCTCAAGAAGAGCCCAAGAAGTTTGAAGAGGCAATAAAAGATCGGTTCTAGATTGGAGCAATGCAAGAAGAACTGGACCAATTTAAGAGGTGTAAGGTCTCAAAGTTGGTTCCCAGACCATAAGGACAAAATTTCATAGGGACCAAGTGGATATACAGGAATAAGTTTGATGAGAATGACATTATTGTCAAGAATAAGGCTAGACTGGTGGCTAAAGGATACAAGCAAGAAGAAGGGATATATTTTGACCAGACATTTGCCCTAGTAGCCAGATTGGAAGCAATAAGACTCTTCCTTGCATTTGCTGCCTATCAAGAATTAAAAGTCTACCAGATGGATGTGAAGTCAGCCTTCTTGAATCAGGACTTAAAAGAGGAAGTATATGTGGATTAGCCACCAGGTTTTATTGACCCTAACTTTCCTAATTTTGTTTATAGGCTTAGGAAAGCTCTATATAGGTTGAAGCAAACCCCTAGAGCATAGTATGAGACTTTGTCTAGTTTCCTCATTGAGAACAAATTCTCAAGGGGTAAAATAGACAAAACCCTATTCCTAAGGGAATCTAAGGGCAAGATCATCATAGTCCAAATTTATGTAGATGACATAATTTTTAGGTCTACTGATGATAACCTTTGTAGGAAGTTTGCTAAACTTATGTAAGGGAAGTTTGGGATGAGCAGTATGTATGAGCTCAAGTTCTTCTTGGGACTCCAAGTAAGACAGACTGATGATGGCTTGTCCATATCCCAGTACAAATTTACCCGGGAGTTGATTAAGAAATATGGCATGCAGAATGCCTCTACCATGAGAACTCCCATAGGGTCAAGTATTCTTATAGGAAAAGATGAGGCAAAGAAACATGTTGATGAGTCTTTATATAGAGGGATAATTGGCTCCCTTCTATACCTGATTGCTAGTAGGCCAGACATCATGTATGCTACATGTGTCTATGCTAGGTATCAGGCCTGCCCTAAAGAATCTCATTACTCTACTATAAAGAGAATTTTGAGGAATCTTAAGGGCACACCGGATCTTGGCCTATGGTACCCTAGGAATAGTAATTTTTATCTAACAGGCTTTTCAGATGCAGATTTTGCAGGCTACAAAGAAGATAGGAAAAGTACTTCAGGTACCTGTCAGTTCTTAGGTAGAATACTGGTGTCATGGAGTAGCAAGAAGCAAACGAGTGTGCCAATCTCAACTACAGAGTCATAGTACATTTCAACAGGAAGCTGCTGTGCTCAATTTCTGTGGATTCAGCATTAACCTCAGGATTATAATATTGAGATAAGTAGAAATCCTCTTTATTGTGACTCTACTAGTGCCATTTCTATTACTAGGAATCCTATCTTACACAACAAGACTAAGCACATAGAAATTAGGTATCACTTCATTAAGGAACATGTGGAAAAGGAAGCCATCAGCCACGAGTTTATCCCCACTGATAAGAAAGTGGCTGATATCTTCACTAAGCCACTAGATAAAGCAAAGTTCAACACCTTCAAATTTGAATTGGGTATGTTGAACTTAGTTTAGCTTCTGTTACTCCCAATAATATTTTTTGTTGCAAGTTTGTTCTTTTTCTTGCAGGCTGAGAAGATCAATAGTGGTATAAAGATTGTTGAGACCAAAGTGTCTATCAGGAAGATGTGATAAAAGATGCTCCTATTAAGGGGGAGCAATTAAAATAGCTGCAGAAGCAGGTTCAGCCTTGTGAAGAGAGGAAGCGAGTAGCTATATCAATTGATCTCCTGCACATAATTAGGGGGAGAAGAAGATCAAAGTAAGCCAGACCTCCCTGAATATTCTACAAAAGTCAAAAAGGGGGAGAGAAGGTGTTGATCAAGTTATGGATCAAGTGGTATCAAGGCCAAAAGGATTGATCAAGCTCAACTATGGTAGTAAGATAGGGGGAGCATGGATGCTTCTAAATAGGGGGAGAAGGTAACCTTCCTGTAACTGTCTTGTTATAGTTTATTGTTGCAAATTTTGTGTGTTTGTCATTGACTAAGAAATTGAAGTGAGGTTTTGAATTCTTCAAATAGGGGGAGATTGTTGGGTCAATTGATCCCAATGTCCCCTATTTGTAAGAAGTCAAACAAGTCAATGATATACACCAAGTTGTATTTGATATGGTTACAAGTTAATTCATGCAAGTTAGTCCTTGTTATAATGATAGGACAGGTGGACACAAAGGAGTTAGGTAGATAGGCAAGAAATTGCCTAAATCCACAGGCGTTGAGTGGAGCAAGCTCACTCGATGCCAGATGGATTAAGGAAGGTATCTGGATAAAGAAATGCAGCTAAGTCCATAAGAGTTGAGAGAAGACAGTTCACTCAATGTCATAACAAAAAAAGTGCTGAATAAAGCCGGGTCTGTCAAAACCTAAGTAGTGGAAGCTAGAAAAATAGCTAAGTCCATAGGCGTTGAGTGATGTCAACTCTCTCAATACCATGCAGCATAATTCATCGAGTATTGCTGCCCAAGTCAAAGCCGCAGAGTTTCTATTAAAGAAAAATAAGCTAAGTCCAGAAGCGTTGAGTGAAGCAAGTACACTCAACGCCTTACTGATTCTATCAACGTCATTGAAGATAGACTGGAAAATTTGTTTAAGTCCATAGGCATTGAGTGAAGCCAGTTCACTCAACGCCAGATGACAGAAAGCTTTGAGTCAAGCTCTAGCGGTTAAAGCCAAGGGGAAAGAGTGAAACAAAAATGGCTAAGTATAAAAGCATTGAGTGATGAAGCTACACTCAATGCTCTTAACGCCATGTAGTGGAGCAGTTGAGGCCAAGTACAAAAGCGTTGAGTGATGAAGCTACACTCAACGCTCTCAACGCCAAGGCTGCTGAAGAAGCATAAAATAATCTAAGGCAAAAAGCGTTGAGTGATGAAGTTACACTCAATGCTCTCAACGCCAAGGTTGCTGAAGAAGCAGAAAATAATCTAAGGCAAAAATCATTGAGTGATGAAGCTACACTCAATGCTCTCAATGCCTAGGATGCAGAAAGAACAAAAATCTAAGCTAAGTTTAAAAGCGTTGAGTGAAGGCCATTCACTCAACGCCAAGGAAGCTGCAAAATGACTAAGTACAGAATCCTTGAGTGAAGGCCATTCACTCAACATCACTCAACGCCAAGGAAGTGGAAAAATGACTACATATAGAATCATTGAGTGAAGGCCATTCACTCAACGCCACTCAATGCCTGAGTGGATTCTGAGAATTTGGCTAAGTCCATAAAGGGGTGACGTCAGCAAAAGTCAACAAAGTCAACGCAGTTCAAAATAGTTGCGGGAAAGTTGCATGAAAGCATTAATGGCGCCGATGGCCACCTGGTTGTCTTCTTGTGTAAAAGGAAGGTGATATTCAAGCAATTAAGGCTAGGCCCACACAGAAAAATGCCGTTGATAAGTGTACAATAAAAGGGGAATATTTTCTAAGTCAATGACAACAATTAGGGTTTATGTTTACGTATTCTTGCGGCTGAACATCGTCTTCTTCCTCGCCTTCTTACCGAGCCTAAATAAGAAGTTCAGATCAGTGAACCTAAAAGCGAATCGAGATAGCTGAAGCGATTTTCATCTACAACAGAAAGTTCAGAATTATATTTTTAAAAAGGAGAAGGTGCTGAGTTCTTAAATATCTGTAGGATCTAGGGCTGAGATAATCTCTGTCCAGGAAAGGCAGACACAGAGAAATCCTCTGGTGTCAAATTAAACACTTTCATTGTTTATTCTGTAGGATCCTTTAGGATATGAGTCTAGGTCTTATCTATAATGGCTGAGAGGTAAGATTCCTATGTGAATCCGAGTTGTAGGCCTGTGTTATAAAGGCTATGGTAGGATCATTTGTTGATTTGAGAGTGGGATCCATTTTGGATCTGAGTGTGGGGCTTAGGCCTGAGTTGTAGGATCCTTTGGATCTGAGGTAGGGCTTAGTGCCCGAGTGGTAGGTCTTAGAGAAGATTGAGAGGTCCTGCGGGATCTGTGCTGTAAGCTCATAGGAGCCGAGTGTTGGTGTTGTGCCTCATCTAACACACTATTAGAGAGGTGTGAGGGACAGTGGACGTACCCAAGATTGGGGAACCACTATAAATCACATTTGTCATCTATGATTGATCTTGAAAGCCAATCTAACCTAATCACTAAGCATAGCAAAATCAGTTAAGGTTTAAATAAATCACAAAGAGACCTAAAACCTATTCACTCCTCTCTAGGTGTTTAGCTGACCTTGAAAATAAGACTTTCAAGTGTGTTGACTTCACTCAATGCTTCCTACCTCAGCCTTATCTTTTGACTAGGCATTGAGTGAACTGGCTTCACTCAACGCTTCTATACTTAGTCAAATTCTATCACTCCTTTTAGCTTTGACTGCTTGAGATTGTCTCAACGCTTCTATTATATGACATTGAGTGAAGTAGTTTCACTCAACGCTTCTGGACTTAGACAGATTTTGCTGTCTATCTTCTTTGGTTTTGACAGAATCAGCATGATGTTGAGTGAACTGGCTTCACTTAATGCTTTTGGACTTAGAGACATATTTTTATATCTATCTTCTTTGGCTTTTATAGAATCAACATGACATTGAGTTAACTGGCTTCACTCAACGCTTTAGGACATAAAAACTTTTCCTTTGACAGAATCTCTCTGGCTTTGACTAAGGCAGCTTTACTCAACAAATTTACTGCATGGCATTGAGTGAGTTGACATCACTCAATGCCTGTGGACTTAGTCGATCTTTCTGCTTGCTGAAGCTTGGCTTTGATTATCCACACCTGACTCAGCGCTTTATCTCATCTGGCATTGAGTGAGCTGTCCTCACTGAACGCTTATGGACTTAACCAGAATCCTTCTCTTTGTCAGCATTCTCCTTGACCTTTGGCATTGAGTGAATTGGCTTTACTCAATGCCTGTGGACTTAGTCAATTTCTTGCCTTTCTTGTATCCTTCTTTTTGTCCACCCATCCAATAAATGTAAGGACTAACCTATATTCATGAACTTACACACACATCAAATACAACTATGTGTATGTCCTTGAATTATTTGACTTCTTACAAATATGGGACATTGGGATAAATGGACCCAACACTCGACTATAAACAAGCTTACTCGACGGTATCTGTTTGTTAGTAACAAATGTCTAATTTGCAGCTCACATGGTGTTGATGACATCAAATATGGCCATGAGAGAGTTGCTTACTGTCTTGCTATCAACCTTCTTGTTAGTTTGAGGGACTTGAGAAGATGCAACACCCTTACTTTTGAGTGAAGGGGCTATGGTACCAAAAACAAAATATTTATAATTGCCCATTATGATTTCTTCATGGGGAACTTTTAAGGCACTTAACCCCATGCCCTTTCTCCTCTCATTGTAAGATGCACTATTGACCTTACTTGAGGAACTTCCATTCTTTCAGTGACCATATATGCTATCATGGTCATACTTATTATAAGGAAACAATACTTTCTAAAAGGTGATTTAAGGCACAACTGGAGCCTAGCCTTTTTCCTTAGAATTAGCTGCTCCAGCTTTCCAGTTGAACCCCAATCCTTTTCTATTATTTTGGGAAGAGAAGGTATCAATAAGTGGCAGCACAATATTGGGCTTGGAGAATTTCTCCACTAGCTTCCTCTCCTTTAGGAGATTGTTCTCAAGCTTCATAAAAAGTTTTTCATTCTGAAATATTATTTCAGTGTGCTTGTCAATGATCCCCTTGAGCTCAATTGAGTTAGAGGCCATTTGATGGAATGCTTCAATTTTTTTTCCTTTAACTCATCCTTAAGGGGTCTAAGAACCTTAACCTCTTCAGCTTGCTTCTTAGCAAGTTTTTTTTCATTTGCCCAAGGCCTCGAGGAGTGCCCCATATTTATCAATAAATTGATTTATATCATTTTCTGAATCTGAATTATCCTCAACATCAGATGAAGAGTATACTTCAGATTCTTGGCCAGTTGTATAGTTTGAATCAGAAGATGAGATGGCATGAATGAGCACCTTATCATGCTCATATTCATCCTGATCTTCTTCATCAGACATGGCCATGAGGTTGCAGCTTTTTCATCTTCAGAGTCACTCTTAGTTGGAGATAGTGGTGCCCTTATGCCCATATTGGCTACTGGGTAATCTGTAGTTTCTTCCATAAAGAATTGCCCAATGTATGTATTCTCTTCTGCAGATTTCAAAGTCTTAGAATAACTATAGAATAAGCTTAAGTGCTTCTTAGCCAAGAAGCTCTTGTCAGCCTTTTTCTCCTTATAACGCATCTTGTCATTTGACCTTTATCACTCTTTTCTTTTAAAAGGATAGCTAGCTATAACATACCCTGACCTGTTGCAACAGTAACAAACCATATCCGTTTTAAAATATTTTTTATATTTAGAAACATACCTTTCCCTAGTGGGGTCTGTACAACCCTGTATTTGATGAGTGGGTCTTCTCCCCCTAGAGGATCATTATTTTGTTGGATCCCTAGGAGGGAGAACCTTCCGGTGTTCGCTGAGTGCACTCAAGCCTTCTGCTCCATGGCATTGAGTGAAGCCGAGTGCACTTAGCGCCTTCTGCTCCTTGGCATTGAGTGAGCCTTCTGCTCTTTGGCGTTGAGTGGAGCTGAGTGCACTTAATTCCTTTTGCTCCTTGGCGTTGAGTGGAGTCGAGTGCACTCAATTCCTTTTACTATTTGGCATTGAGTGAGCCTTCTGCTCCTTAGCGTTGAGTGAGCCTTCTGATCCTTGGCGTTGAGTGGAGTCGAGTGCACTCAACACCTTTTGCTCCTTGGCATTGAGTGAGCCTTCTGCTACTTAGTGTTGAGTGGAGACGAGTGCATGCAACACCTTCTTCTCTATGGCGTTGAGTGAAGCCGAGTGCATTCAACACCTTCGGCTCCTTGGCATTGAGTGGTCCTTGTGCTCCTTGGCGTTGAGTGGTCCTTCTGCTCCTTGATGTTGAGTGGAGCCGAGTGCACTCAATGCCTTCTATTCTTTGGCGTTTAGTGGAGCCGAGTGCATTCGACGTCTTCTGTTCCTTTGCATTGTATAGTGCTGGACCCCTACAAAATCATCCGCAAAGGAGTGCCGCAGAGGCGAGTGCCTGGCTCCCCCCCAGCACTCTCCCCTTTTAGGCGAGTGGTTCCCCCATGGACCACTCGCCCAGTGAGGTATCGAGGAGGCGAGTGCCTGGATTCCCCAGCACTTACCCCTTTTGGCAAGTGGTGCTCTCATAGACCACTCTCCCAGTGGGGTGTAGAGGTGAAATTACCTGGGTGAACTTGTAGGGCTGTATATAGCCATTTAGAACAACGAAGATTGGCTGTTGGCAGACCCAATTAGGCTACATATAACTGTTTAGAAAAGCGTAGGTATGCTATTTGCAGACTTATTTCAGAACACTATAAATAGACCCAAGGGGGTACCTTAGAAGGCATGCTTACTTGTCCCCTGGTCTTTTTGTGCTTTCTGAGGTATCCTTAGCTCAGCACTGGCTAAGGAGGGGAAGAGCTCTAAGATTTTATGGGTGTGTGGTGGGACCTCCGTGCTGGAGCCTTGGGTATGTTTCTTGTTCTAAGTCTCTAGATGTTGTAGTTTGTGAGGGATAAGTAAGTGCGAGATCACCCATTCCCCAGGAGTTTGAACTCCATAAAAGCCGATTTTTTGTTTCAATATTTGGTGCGGTGAGCGTGGAGAGTGATCAACACCAAAAATATTTAGTTAGCTCGATGACTGGAGGAGAAGGTTCGGGCAGGGCCTACTCGCCACCCCCTCCCCCTCTCGCTACCCTTGGGATGTTCAAGGATTTCCGTCAGGAGGTGATTAGCCTCATCAAGTTCACACTCAACACATGCACCGAGTGCTCGACGCCAGCAATCCTAGTTTTCGCAACCCTAACCCTGGGCAAGAATGCCCCTGATAGGCGACCTGGGAAGGAGGATGCAGAGGAAGGAAGGGAGCGAGATCTACAGGGGTGAGAGTTGTTCCTCAGCTCGACAAGTGGAGGACACATCGGCGAGATGGGTGTGCCAGATCCCCCGACTCGCCCAATAAGGGGAGGCAGCCCCTTCAGTGAGTTTGTTTCGTCCGCCCTAGTTCCAGAGGGGTTTTGTGAGCCGAAAATGTCTTACTACACCGGGAAGGATGATCCGATTTAACACATCCAGTGGTTTGAGGATGTGGTCTCGATTCGATAGATGTTGGACACGTTCAAGTGTAGTCTCTTCGCCATCACCCTCAAGGAGATGGCAAGAGATTGGTTCCACCAGCTGCAGGCCAGTTCCATTTACTATTTCGAGGACCTATACCAGGGGTTCATGCTGAGGTTCACCACTTCAAAGAAAAGGAAGATGGAGTCCGAGTCCCTATTCCACATCAAGCAGGGGGTGAACGAGACCCTAGGGAGCTATGTAGATCGATTCCGGGAGGAGGTCCTCCAGGTCTAGGAGATACCTGGGCACACCTTGATGATGGACTTCATCTTAAGGATACAACAGGGTTTATTTAGGATGAAGCTGAAGATGGTGCCGCCTCTCTCCTTCAAGGAGATGATTGAGAGGGAAGCAAGGGAAGTCGACAGGAAGGCATCAAACTGGGACTTTTCCCGGAAGCTGGCCAGGTGGGCCAGGGAGGAGTCGAGAGGTGGCAAGGGCCAAAAGGAGTGGACGACCAAGCCTAAGTAGAGGGAGCAACAAAAAACAACCGAGGTGGGGGTGACAGGAGCCGAACAATCTTCTCAACTGATGGCAGCCGAAGTTGCAGGACTAGGGCTAGTGGAGAGGTTTCCATGGAAGAGACAATTGCCAGGGGGCCAGGGTCAGTTCAAACCTCCAGGCTGGAGGCAGGGCTAGAGGCCTCCTTTACCCAATCAACATTAGGCTATGAAAATAACCCAAGGGAGGAGTAGAGGCTAGTAGAGGAGAAGGCATGAATTTAAGGTGGAGTTGCCCTATTGCGACTTCCACTAGGAAGAGGGCCATGCCACAACCACGTGCCCGGAGTTCCTCGAGATGAGGGGGAACAGGGAGCAACAACAGCAACCCCTCCAGGAGGTGCATATTGAGGAGGTCTTGCTCAGGGGAGAGGAGGATAGGTGATGCGTGTAAATATGGCAAGCGCACCGGTCGCACAAGTAATAAAGTTTGGGAATGGATCTCCGAGTGCCAGTCTCTTGAGGAATGCAGTTGGCGTGGAACGACGAACAATCCGAAATTATTGCTAATAGAGTTAGTAAAATGAAAGAAGAAACAAAAGGGGCTTTGAGGTTTGTGTTCTTACAAACAAAGAAATTAAAGCTAACTATGCGGGTCGCATTCACCGCTTCGCAAGGCGAGATGGGTGTATCGGCCGCTATGCCGTACTTTGGTAGGGGGAGTGGACGGTGAGCTAGTGGGTGAGGTGTTGAGTGCGTAGTGCAATCAAGTGGAACGGTGGGAGTGAGATGGGGAGAGGCGCATCACAACACAAATCCCACAAACAAGTTTAAACAACAAAAATCCAATTACAAATAACTAGAAATTCGAAGTTCATAACAAGCTTGAGTCATTCATACACTACAAGGAAGGTAGAGGAAGAGAAAACCAAGAGGGTGAATATCCACCGTGGTTGTTGGCCGGAGGTGCGGGTTGTCAATCCGCTTCCACGCGCAGTCCGAGGAGGCTTCCGGTACCGACGAGCTATCACCTCGAGGGCCTTTGTGTCCGTTCTTTAGGTCGTCTCCGTCATCTTCTTCTTCGGTAGAAAGCTCGGAGAAGAGGTCGTTAATGGACGGGAGGGTCACCGGAGGATGTGGAATGCTTTAGAATCGCCGGAAATCACCTCCCGATGGTAGGGATGAAGGTGGAGATGGATGGAGCGTCTGAAATGCGGAAGGGCGAAGTGGCGGCCAAGTTCGATCAAGGTCCTCTTTCCCTAATTCGCGGAGCAGGCCAATTTATAGAAGCAGGATTAAATAGCGCGCACGACCACAGGCGCACGACCAGTGGTCATGCGCGAACAATGTCAGCACCCGTGCGGCAACAACTTATAGAACCTACACTAGGAAATTTAAGCATGCGCACGATCAGCAACGCACGATCAGTGATCGTGCGCGGCAAGGGTGGTGATCGTGCGATATGGGACAGAAAAGTGGAAAAAGATGGCATGACTGCGCATGACCGGCAGCGCACGAGTAGTGATCGTGCATGGTATGGCTGGTGATCGTGTGATATGGCGGGATAGGACAATGAAATGAGAGCTCAGGCTGCGCACGACCGATGGTCGTGTGTGGGTAAAAACGCACGACCATTGACTCCTTTGCCAAAAATGGTGAAAGTCCTATGCCGGACGCCCACACGATCCCCGAACCTGCAGGAAAACTGCACGCGCTATCGATCATGGCAGTCACAGAAATATACAAAATGCATCACATGAGGAAAATACACACACGCATAAGAATAGGCTAAAAGAGTGCACAAGACGTGTAATGACATAGCGAACCAAAAGGAGTGCTAATGGTGCTAAATGATAGTGCAAAGACAAGAAAACGAGCCCAGATGAGTCCGGAAATAGATATTAAATGGGGACTCATCACACCCCCAGACTTAACCATTTGCACATCCCGGGCAAACAATCATCTCGTGAACTCTAAAATAGCTAGCTGATGAAGTAACTTCGATCTAAAGTAGAATGAGAAATCGAAGACTCGAGCGTATAGAAAATATAATAGAAGAAATTTCTAATTATACTATGAAATTTATAACTTTCGATAAAAGTAAATAAATATTGTCACTACTCAAAAATTGAATGCCGGAGAATCGTTCGGTCATGCGTAGGAAGAAAATAGGCGGGTCGCTTGGCTAAACATTGCCAAAGATCGGGCCTCGTGATCACCTCCAAAGGAATCCACCAATGTCGGGGACCATATGCTTGCCCGTTCACACTCTCTCCACGGCACTAGTTTGACTCTAGCGTGAGTCCGTAGGACTTCGGGTAATGATGGGGCTGGGGTTACGGTGAGGTAAACAATGATAAAAAGAAAGGCTTAGCACCTTACCCAAATGAACTCGCCTAAGAGAATCCCTCGGCAAACCACCAAACGCGCGAGTGCACCATACCCCCAGACTTAACTTTTGCAACATGGGTGTATGCACCGCCTACTCCAAATCAAAATCATTTTCAACAAGATTTTCAATCAAAATTTTTTTTCTTTTCACATTTCATTTTCACTTTTCAATTTCTTTTTTTTTCTTTCTTTTCTTTTCTTTTTCATCTCTTTATTTTGAACAATTCAGCAGATTTACTTGTGCGCACTTCCACTTTATCACAATTAATACACCACATCACAACCCAAAATGAAAATATGAAGTACGAAAGCTCTATTTGGGTGTGTGAATAGGATAGGCTAAGAGGCTTTGGTGAAATAACGGTGGAGCTGAATCAAAAGGAAGGGTAGGCACAAGGGGGCTAGCGAGGGCGACGTTAGGAAGGGTACAAAGCTCAACCGGGCCAATATGATGGCCTACATCACTCTCACGCTAGACTAACCATGCACCAATGCTTCGAAAGTAGCTTGGGGCAAGTTCTTAGCCACCGAGAAAAATGATCCTTCCTCCCGACTCGAGCAATACGAAGCTAGAGATGCCTACACACATTCCTACGCTACCGACAGATTGCTCCGGATTCACAATTTTGAGTAGGGAAAACATCATTTACGAATGCAGAAAAAAATATAAATTTGCAAGTATAAAGAAAAATTAAATCTATACAATTTCTACACCACGAGAGTACTCGATTAGGAGCACTGCACGAGTTTCTAACTACTCTAAATTAAAATCCTAAGTCAGCACCACTGTTTTAAAATTGACACAAAACGATAACATTGACTCGAGCCGTGTGCGTGGTCAAGTGCGCGCTTGTGTGGGTGGTAAGGTGTGTGCAGCAGGATTCTACAATAATGAAATATAAAATAAAACTACTAGCATGCTATCAGTGTGCTCGTGGAGTGCATAAGCGGCTCTCCCCCCAGACTTGCATGAAAACAGGCAGAAATGAAAATAGTCATCTAAAATAAAAAGAGGCCTGAGGAGAAAGGGTACCTATGCTCCAAAGAAGGAGCATACCAGAAGGCGGAGGTTACTGGATCACACAAAAATATACTGTACCTGCAAATTAGGTTGAACAAACAAAAAAAACAAATAACAGAAAAAATAAAATAGGCAAGCGAAATAAAAAGCACAAAAAGAAGAAAGACCACAGAGGTCCAAGCTTGGGTTGTCTCCCGAATAGCCCTTTTGTTTACCGTCCTTAAGGTGGACCAAATACCTGTATTAGCAGTTTATAAATTGTTCTTGCAGTAAATAAAAAGAAAAGAGTTGCAGGAAAATAAGTAAGCACAAGCATAAGCGATAATCAAGAAAAGGGTGGAGCAATCAGCTAAACGTGGACTTATGATAAATCTCTCCGGTGGGGCGCGAGGGAAAAGCAGAGTGCCTTTTTGCATTGGGAGAAAGGAATTTCCCTTTACTCTGAATGTGCACCTCCTCACGCCTTAGGGCGGCATAACGCTCATCGCGTATACGCTTAGCCTTTTTCAGCTTCTCCACTGTAGGAGATTTCCAAATGTTGCGGTCTATGGGGAGTTCCAATTTTTCGGTTGGCGGCTTCATTTCCGGTACCAAAACGGCAACCGGATCAGCCCAAGCTACTGATCGCTTAGCAAAGTTTGATACAATATTACAAAATTCACTGTCCAGGGATTTCTCCCGAATAAAACTAGTTTTGCTATGTTCAAAAATCGACGCGACATGAGACGGGAAGGTGGCCCTTGCATCCGTGCATTTGGCCTCTTCCTTGAACTCCTTCTCATCATTCTTGATCACCTCCTCGGAAGGTACTTCCCTAATCATCTCCTTCATCTGATCATCACTCACAAAGGAAAATTCCAATTCAATCTGAATATCTGTAGTACTATGAAAATTGTCGTTATGGAGAAGAGGGTCATGTGCAGAAGCGACATCCAAGGTTGAAGCAACAACCGACCAAGTTACGCATCCCTTGGAAAAATAAAGAGATGCGCCGCTAGCCTTCAGGAATGGAACCCCCAATATAGGAATCGAATTATATTCCTTGGGTCCCAATACCTGGAAGTCAGTGATTATGCACTTCCCATTAACCTCGATTTCAACTTCTTGCACACCTCCCTCGGTGTCAACAAAAATACCATTAGCTAAAACTAGCGACTTCTGGATTACTGGATCAATATGCAGGTTCATCCTCACAACATCCTGCATGGCGAGGATATTGCTAGATGCTCTGGAATCGCACAAAGCGGTAGTTTCAACATTATTAATTTTACAATCCACAACGAGCTCATGATTCTTATCTTTATTTTCTTCCCCAAGGCTTTTTCCTTGCTCATAGGGGTTTTTTTCGGTATTGCTCGGTAGCGTGCCTTAGGTCCGCTCAGAGACCATTTGGTCCAGTTGGCCCAATTATGCCTCTAGCTTACGCATTGAGGCCGCTTGGTTTGTCATATTAGTCTGGGAGACCTCAACAAACTTTTCGAACATTCCGCTAAAGAGTTTGTTTTTGTTACAGGGGGCCCTTGGGGGTAATTCGGTAGAGGCGGCCGCGGTTGGCTTCCAGAGGCGTACGCATCATTTTGATGCTGCCCCGGCTGCCATCGTTGGCCTGACACATTTTGGTTCCAAGAGAAATTTGGGTGATTTCTCACCCCCAGATTGTATGTGTTCCCATAAGGTGCTCCCCTATTTTGGTTTGCAATATAATTAACTGATTCATCAAAGAAGGTAGTTTCAGCATGTACCTCGCCTGCTTGACATTCAAAGCTGTGGTGGTCGGAACCTCCACAACCCTGGCATGAGATTGCCATAACTGGGGCAGCAGCAGCGGCGGGCCTGGATGCTTCCATAGCAAAACTCCGCTAGTGCCATGTGGCATATTCCTCCCTGCAGTCCAATATACGATGTGGGTGGCAGTATCCTGCAAAATTCTTAATGCATCATCGGGCACAAGATTCATTATAGTCCCTCCAGAGGCGGCGTCAATCATAGCCCTGTGCTGTGGTTCAATAGAAAAATAAAAGCTTTCGACGAGATTCCAAGTTTGGAATTCGTGGTTTGGACACTTCCTCAGCAACTCGTTGAAGCATTCCCAAACCTCAGCCAGGCTTTCTTGATCATTTTGCCGAAAGTTGGCAATTGCACATCGCATGCTCACTATCCGGTCCACCGGATGGAACTTAGCTAAAAATTTTGTTGTCAACGCCTCCTAGGTGGTGGCTGCACCAGACGGAAGAGAGTGGAGCCAAGTCTTGGCTTTGTCCCTGAGGGAAAAGGGGAAAAGGCGGAGCTTGACTGTATCGTCGGGGATTCCAGCATAGCGGAACGTGGCACAGATTTCGGAAAATTCAGCCAAGTGAAGATGGGCGTCTTCAGTGGCCATTCCGGAGAACTGGGCGTTGTTCCAGATTATGTTCAGGATAGCAGGTTTGATCTCAAACTGCTGGTTGGTGATCTCCGGTCCAAAACCGGGGTAAATGCTCCCAACAGTCGGTGTGGTGTAGTCCCTCATGGTGCGGACCTGGGGCGGGTTTACTTCATTCTCATCACCATTCCGGTCACCATGAAGGATTCCTCCGACACGATTCCCGGCATCAATGTTCAGCTGGTCCCCCATTGGGACTAGATTGATGGCAGCGGCACGCCTTTGTGCACGAAGAGTTCGTTCGATCTCGGGGTCGTAAACTGCGAGATCTCTAGTAGCGCGTCTTTGCATTCACTGAGGCAACAAAGTAGAGAAACAGTGATCAAAAAGCTCTAACTCTTACAACAATACTTTCAAACATCATGGTCGTTCTACAATTGCATTCCCCGACAACGGCGCCAAAAACTTGATGCGTGTAAATACGACAAGCGCACCGGTCGCACAAGTAATAAAGTTTGGGAATGGATCCTCGAGTGTCGGTCTCTTGAGGAATGCAGTTGGCGTGGAACGACGAACAATCCGAAATTATTGCTAATAGAGTTAGTAAAATGAAAGAAGAAACAAAAGGGGCTTTGAGGTTTGTGTTCTTACAAACAAAGAAATTAAAGCTAACTATGCGGGTCGCATTCACCGCTTCGCAAGGCAAGATGGGTGTATCGGCCGCTATGCCGTACTTCGGTAGGGCGAGTGGACGGTGAGCCAGTGGGTGAGGTGTTGAGTATGGAGTGCAATCAAGTGGAACAGTGGGAGTGAGATGGGGCGAGGCGCATCACAACACAAATCCCACAAACAAGTTTAAACAACAAAAATCCTATTACAAATAACTAGAAATTCGAAGTTCATAACAAGCTTGAGTCATTCATACACTACAAGGAAGGTAGAGGAAGAGTAAACCAAGAGGGTAAAGATCCACCGCAGTTGTTGCCTGGAGGTGCGGGTTGTCAATCCGCTTCCACACGCAGTCCGAGGAGGCTTCCGGTACCGACGAGCTGTCACCTCGAGGGACTTTGAGTCCATTCTCTAGGTCATATGCGTCATCTTCTTCTTCGGTAGAAAGCTCGGAGAAGAGGTCGTTAATGGACGGGAGGGTCACCGGAGGATGTGGAATGCTTTAGAATCGCCAGAAATCACCTCCCGATGGTAGGGATGAAGGTGGAGATGGATGGAGCGTCTGAAATGCGGAAGGGCGAAGTGGCGGCCAAGTTCGATCAAGGTCCTCTTTCCCTAATTCGCGGAGCAGGCTAATTTATAGAAGCAGGATTAAATAGCGTGCACGACCACAGGCGCACGACCAGTGGTCGTGCGCGAATAATGTCAGCGCCCGTGCGGCAATAACCTGTAGAACCTGCACCAGGAAATTTAATCATGCGCACGATCAGCAGCGCACGATCAGTGATCGTGCGCGGCAAGGGTGGTGATCGTGCGATATGGGACGGAAAAGTGGAAAAAGATGGCATGACTGCGCACGACCGGCAGCGCACAAGCAGTGATCGTGCACGGTATGGCTGGTGATCGTGCGATATGGCGGGACAGGACAATGAAATGAGAGCTCAGGCTGCGCATGACCGATGGTCGTGCGCCAAAGAGGTCGATGGTCGTACGTGGGTAAAAATGCACGACCATTGACTCCTTTGCCAAAAATGGTGAAAGTCCTATGTCGAACGCCCACACGATCCCCGAACCTGCAGGAAAACTGCACGCGCTGTCGATCATGGCAGTCACAGAAATATACAAAATGCATCACATGAGGAAAATACACACACACACATAAGAATAGGATAAAAGAGTGCACAAGACGTGTAATGACATAGCGAACCAAAAGGAGTGCTAATGGTGCTAAATGATAGTGCAAAGACAAGAAAACGAGCCCAGATGAGTCCGAAAATAGATATGAAATGGGGACTCATCAATAGGTACGAGGACCGGACTAATATCGGAGCTCGAGGAGGGATCAAGGTGATCAATGAAGGGGTGGGGGTGGGGTGGGGTGGGGGGTTGGTGGGTGTCAAGAATGCATGGAAGGAGAGCCTTCACACCATATACCGACGGAGCATTGTCTCCACGTCCCAAACCACACCCCCGGATGAGAAGATCACCTTCTCAAGGAAAGATATACCGGATCATGAGGATCCTTTCTGGACACGATGGTGATCCAGACCTCGGTCGAGAATTTCACTATCTCTCAGATCATCATCGAAAACAGGAGCTCAATCAACATCATCTTCAAAAAGTTGCTTGACGCGATGAAGGTGGAGTCTTGGAGGGGGTTAGCCTCGGATGGACCTCTGTTCAGGTTCTCGAGAGAGAGGAAGGAGGTGGAAGGAGGAGTGGGACTCCATGTCATCCAAAGGGGGCAGTCCGGGAACTATATATTCATCATCGTGGATGACCCCAACAGCTACAATGCCATTTTCGGATGGCCCCTCATTAGCGCCTTCCGCTGCTTACCCTCCTCCTTCCATCAGTGCTTGAAGTTTAGCACCGAGGGAATCTAGGTCAGGGTCCAAGGAGATCCCAAAGTGGCAAGGGAATGTTATTCCACTATGGTGAACTCCATCTCTTGGCAGGTTGGATCCTAAGAGATGGAGAGGAGGATGGAGAAGCTGTCTAGGCAGAGGGCCGGAGTGGAGGCAGAGGAGATAGAAGTGGAGTAGGAGATCTGCACCTAGGTGGAGGTGGAAGAAGGAGTTCTGGAGGAGCCAACTGGGGTAGTGGCTGTGGAGTAAGCTGAGGAGGAGGATCAGGTCATAGGTGAGGGGGCTGGCACCGAGTGGGAGGAGTAGGAGAGGATGTTGGAGTGCATCTAGAAGAACGTCAACATCTTTGCATGGAGCGTGACCTACATGCCAGGGATTGACGCGGATGTCGTCTGCCATTATTTCAACCTAGATCCAAAGGCCTGCCCCATTCAACAAAAAAAGAGGTCCACCACGGATAAGCTAGCTGAGCCCATCAGAGAGGAGGTGGCCAAGCATCTCAAGGCCGGGTTCGTATCTGAAAATCCAATACCCTGGCTGGGTCTCCAATGTTATAATGGTAAAAAAGAAGACGATCGGTGGAGGAAGTGTGTTAATTTTTCTTTGTTAAATAAATCATGTCCTAAGGATTGTTACTCAGTGCCTCGAATAGACACGCTGGTTGACTCATGATGGAGACGTTGCTGACATGGCCTCCATTGATCCCCGTCTAAGAGAGTTCGTCGATTGGGACAATCACTACCGCAAGCTCGAGGACGGGATCGATGTCCGCCGCCATTATATAAAAATATATAATTATTAATTCAATAATTATAATTATATATTTTTAGTAATTTTATTATTTTAGCAATTTTATTTTAAGTATTTATTTCGTGTTTTAATTTTCATTTCATGTGTAAAGATGAGTGCTTATAACCATCAGGTGTTCTTTTAATTATTTCATTACATGTGTAATAATGGGTGCCTATAACCATCTTATTTTCATTTAATTTTGAATTTTAAATTTTGATTGGAGGGAGATTGAGTGGTGTAGGCTATATATAGCCATGTTATGAAGGATTGATTAGAGAGAAGAAAAATAATAAAATAATCCCCCTAAAAATATTTTTTAGATCCTCCTTCCCCCTTGGCAAAATTTGGCCACCTCCCTCCCCCTCCTCCTCTTGCCCGCCGGCCTTCTTTCTCTCCCCCTCTTAGTGGCTCGACCACCTTCCCCCTCCCCTCCTCCTCCTACTCCCTCTCTTGAATTCGGCCAAGGCAAGAAGATCATCTTTTGTGTTCCAACTCTGGCTTGAAGCGACGAAGGCGGAGAAGTTTCCTCTCCTTCCGACGTGACTCCGGCGGAACTGTTGAAGGGCGATCCATGTAGAGAAACCAGAATCATCCATTCTGGTTGGGTAACGAAAAATTCCTACCTTTGTGTGTTTCTCTTTCCTAGATATTCTTGTGGTGGAAATTCTTGGCGCTACATTTTGAAGCGTTAAATAATCGTGGTTTTCCTTCGATTGGTTTGTGTTTATCTTGATTGATTTTATTTTTGAAAGGCTGTGCGAACCGTCATTATCTTTTGTTGGGAGAGATCTACCTTTTTTTTAATCGTACTTTTGGTAGATCTCTTTTGGTACAACCACCGCTCGTACGGACCGGGTGGGTCCTTTTAGCTCGAAAGGATATTGGCCTATCGCCTCTATTTGATCCTAAACGGTTTGGCTACCCGTACGTTAGCGTTAACGTGATATAATTGCTTGGAGTTTGCGCGGCGTAGAAATTCGTGCGAGTGTAGAATTCGAGTCGTTGAGAGACAAACGTGTGTATTCCGTAGATTTCCCGACGTCAACGCGTAGGCCTACATCAATTTGGTATCAGAGGGAGGTTCACGTCAGTTTCTTAATTGGCACCCTCCCCCTTGTTTTTGCACGTCGGGACACACTTTTCCTGCTCGTTTACTAGTAAAAAAAACAATTTTTTTTTGCTGGTCTGCCAATAGCGGTTTAAACTTTTTATTTTTCTCAAAATTCAAAAAATAAAATTCTGGAAATTCTTCATCATTTTCTTAGTAATAAATCCCAAAAAAATTATTTTTCATTAAGTCATTATTTTAATTAAATCGTTATAAAATTTTAATTTTGGTCTGCAAATAGTGGCCTATATTTATATTTTTTCAGCAAAAAAAAAAAAAAAAAAATTTAATAATGCTCATATTATTTCCAGCAAGAAAATAAAAAAATATACATTTGTTATTTTAAGTAATTAGCGGACACATTTACATCTTTGAAAATTAAATCGGGTCAGGTTATTTAGCCATTGCATGTGCACCAGTTCCGGGTGAGTTTTTCTCTCCCATTCTCGCTAAAATGGCATATGACGTATATGCTTCCCGGTTAGACTATTCATATGCTAAGGATATGGCTAAACACACCCCTAGGGCACACCACATTTATCCTACTTATGACGGTTTAGGATGTCCCCAAAATTTTAGAGATTGACTTAAGGGATTAGAGAATTATTTTAATAGCCACTTATTTGATGACCAAAAAAAGGTTAACTTTGCCCGAGAGCGATTAGTAGGTCAAGCCCAATTTTTTTTGTTAAACGAAAAGCATCGTGTTGGTAGCTATCGTTATGCTTGGACCGCACATGCGTAACCTACTCTCGGATTAATTTGATCCCGCCTACCTTCGCCCTACTAACACCAAGTCTATGAGTGAGTATAGTTTTGGCACTAGATCCATACCTTCGGTTAGGAATGATTACAAACCAAACGCTCAGACCAAGCGACAGATAACTGATGATTTGACTAACCTTAAACAAGGGAACAAGTTAGTCTTGGATTATATGCGTCTTTTAAGGATATGATGGTTAGAAGTGGTGTGAAGGAGTTACTAGAGATCACCCTCTCTAGGTTTCGTAAGGGGTTAAACCCTTACATCCAGGGTAAATTACTGCGTTATTTTCACACCGATCTAGATACTACTTTTATCACGACAGTAGAAATTGAGAAGCACTATGTTCCTAGGAATAAAGCTCACTTGTGTCAGACCAGAAAGGCCGTATTAGGACCACCACCCCCCGTTAGGGAAACCTCTCCTAATAGGTTTTTTGCTGTGGACTCGATAGATGTTACCACTAGGGTTAGGCCTCCGTTAGCCTCAAAATATAAGCCCCTAGAGATAGTTACTAATACCCCTGAGGATGCTGATACTGATATACTATCTCTGGATTTTAAGGATGACCCCGTAGGTAAGAGTATTCTGACATGTTCGTTAGTGCCCGATGATTCTGATGCGTCTGAGTCTGATGGAATCCATAGTGATCTAGAAGACGATGTTTAGGATGATGATGATAGTCTGATCTGCGAGAGTAGTACATTGCCTATTACTATCCCTACTAGCGTTGTGACTGATCACCCTAGTATTAAGAGCCCTCTCCAAACTACGATCCCCGTCATGTTAGAGCATACGATTACACCTACTGAGAATATACCTGAGTTATCTGAGGAGCCTATGAGTGAGGATTTCAATATTATTATTGATGACCCGGACTTAAAAGATGTTTCGACTGATTAGGAAGACTCACCTTATGTGAGAAGTTTATGTTTGGATGATTTTAGCGCTATGAACCCGAACGATAGTTCTTTATTGTTATCTCCATTATCTGAAGTGCACTCTGAATTAAAATTTAGGTCAGGTTCAATTTTGCCCATTTCTGAGGCCTTTACTGATTCTGAATTGGATGACGTGTCTAATGTGTGGGAAGAATTTCCATGTGAGAGAGTTATACTTTTGGAAGATGTTATTGAAGTAGACCCGGATGAGCGTCCCCTGATGCTGACTCCATTGCATGAAATTGAATATGATTTTAACTCTCTCCCGGTTTTAGTTTTACCGACTCTCCCACCTGATCCGTTGACTCGTTTAGTGGACCCTTTAGGACACGAGTTTGGTATGTTTGATCTAAGTCATTTTCTTTTTCCAACCCTGCGGGCCCCTTCATTGGACATGTCTCGTCGTACAAGTTTTAGTGAGTTGATGCAATTTGTGTTTGGCCACGATATAATTTTTGATAGCTCTGTATCCGCTCGACTTTCTAAGAATAACGAAATCTCTGAGTATACGTTAGTGATGTGGCCGTCTATTGTGCCACCTGATTTCATTCCGTTGGTACCACTTGAACTCATACTATTGGTGCCACCTTATTTAATTCCGTTGGTGCCACCTTATTTAGTTTTGTTACCTCCACCAAATATATTGAATAAGCTTTCACAAGTTTATGCTTATCATGATCACATTTTATATAAGCACATTAGTGAAACGCTAGCCATACAAATTATATCTTATCAAATTCATGCTAGCTTACATAAAAGAGCGTCTCACTATATGATTTGCGATTTAGTTGTGGTGCGTCTCGTCCCTAAACGGTTGCCTTCGGGCACTATAGAAAGTTGGCGAGTTGGCGAACTGGACCTTTTTCGGATATTAATGAAATTAGGAGAATACGCATATCATTTGAAGTTTTCCACTGATTGGGGGTATTACCCCTATTTTTAATGTTTCTAATTTAATGCCATATGTCTCTCCACCATATGAATTATCTGCCTGTCCGTTTGGGTCCACTTTGTTTTCTTATGGTTTAGGTAGTGAGCTTGTGCCTGGATCGCTCTCTTCATCGGTCTTCACTCGAGGTACGTTGGTTGTTGATGTAGAAATTTGTTCTCCTTTATTGCCTACTGCTTTTCTGAGGTTCTCTAGGACCACCTTTTTGCATGACACGATACTCCAGTTTGAAGTGCTCTCCTCTCCAAGTGGTGTTATTTGCCGCTATGTGTTTCTTTGGGATATTGCTCTCCTACACCGGTACTTTCAGACCAACTCATCAGTGATGAGTACTTTTGAGCGGGGGAGGATTGATGGAGATGTTGCTAACACGACCGCCATTGATCCACGTATGAGAGAGTTCGTCGATTGGGACGATTGCTGTAGCAAGCTCGAGGATGGGATCGACGTCCTCCGCCATTATATAAAAATATATAATTTTAAATTAAATAATTATAATTATATATTTTTGTAATTTTATTATTTTAGCAATTTTATTTTAATTATTTATTTCATGTTTTAATTTTCATTTCATGTGTAATGATGGTTGCTTATAACCAACATGTGTTGTTTTAATTATTTCATTTCAAGTGTAATGATGGGTGCCTATAACCATCATATTTTCATTTTGAATTTTGAATTTTGAATTTTGATTGGAGGGAGATTGAGTGGTGCAGGCTATATATAGCTATGTTATGAAGGATTGATTAGAGAGAAGAAGAATAAGAAAATAATCCCCCTAAAAATCTTTTTGAGATCCTCCTTCCCCCTTGGAAAAATTTGGCCACCTCCCTCCCCCTCCTCCTCTTGGTCGCCGGCCTTCTTTCTCTCACCCTCTTAGTGGCTCGGCCACCTTCCCCCTCCCCTCCTCCTCCTACTCCCTCTCTTGAATTCAGCCAAGCCAAGAAGATCATCTTTTGTGTTCCAACTTCGGCGTGAAGCGACGAAGGAGGACAAGTTTCCTCTCCTTCCAACGTGACTCCGACGGAGCTGTTGAAGGGAGATCCAAGTAGAGAAACCGGAATCATCTATTCCGGTTGGGTAATGAAATATTCCTACCTTTGTGTGTTTCTCTTTCCTAGATATTCTTGTGGTGGAAATTCTTGGCGTTGCATTTTGAAGCATTAAATAATCGTGGTTTTCCTTCGATTGGTTTGTGTTTATCTTGATTGATTTTATTTTTGAAAGGCTTGGAGAACCGTCGTTATCTTTTATTGGGAGAGATCTACATTTTTTTGAATCGTACTTTTTGTAGATCTCTTTTGGTATAACCACCGCTCATACGGATCGGGTGGGTCCTTTTAGCCAGAAAGATTATTGGTCTATCGCCTCTATTCGATCCTAATATGTTTGTCTACCCGTACGCTAGCATATAATTGAAAGATTTAATTAACGTGGTGTCGCGTAGAACGATTGTGCAAATTTAGGATTTGGATCATGGAGAGGTATTCATGCTAGTCCGTAGTTTTATTCGTTGTCAAACGTGCAAGCCTGCATCAACTCAACCATCAGTTTTTCAGTGATGTGTTATTTTGATGCATTTTCATGTTATCATCAAATTAGGATGCACCCACCCAACATCAAAGATATCTCCTTCATCACTTGGGATAGGTGCTACTATTACAAGATGATGCCATTTGGGCTAAAGAATGCAGGGGGGACATATCAGAAAATGATGGATCGAATCTTCTGAGAGCAAAAAGGGAGAAATCTGGAGGTGTATGTGGATGATCTTATGATCAAGACCTGGGAGGTGGATTCTCATCTCCGGGATTTGGAGGAGACCTTTGGCACCCTATAGAAGTATAAGATGAGGTTGAACCCCTTGAAGTGTGTCTTCGGGGAAAGCAGGGGGAAGTTCCCGGGTCATCTTCTTACTCCCGTGGGGGTGGAGCCTAATCCTGATAAAGTCAAGGCAATCATGGAGTTGGGATTGTCGCAGAATGTCAAAGAGGTTCAGCGGCTGACGGGAAAGTTGGCAGGACTTAACAGGTTCCTCTCTCGGGCAGGAGAGAAGTGCTCTCGCTTCTTTAAGGCTCTGAGAGGGGGCTAGAAGTTCGAGTAGTCCCGGGAATATGATGAGGCGTTCCAAGCCTTGAAGAGGCAGTTGAGCCAGGCTCCACTCCTCCAAGGGCCTAAGGAAGGGGAAGATCTGTCCCTATACCTTGGGGTAGGGATTGAGGAAGTAAGATCCATCTTGGTCCGGGATGAGTGGAAGAAGCAGTTTCCTATCTACTACGCGATCAGGGTCTTGAGGAAAGAAAAACTCCGATACCCGATCTTAGAAAAGATGGCCTTCGCTCTGGTCATCTCGACCCGGAGGATCCGACCCTATTTCCAGGCACACTCCATCTGGGTGGTGACTGAACACCCACTCCACAAAATCTTTGAGGGGGTGGAGCATTCGAGGAGGTTGGAAAAGTGGACGGTGGAACTGAGTGAGTTTGACATATACTTTGTTCCCCGCCTCTCAATCAAGGCCCAGACGATGGCCGACTTTCTTGTTGATTACGTGGTCGAGGTGGCAGAGGAGGAACTCCCTCGCCAAGTTCCTTGGAAGGTGATGGTGGATGGTGCCTCGGGAAGGCATTCCTTGGGGGAAGGAGTGATCTTGGAAAGCCCCCAGGGAATAAGGATCGAGCAGATGGTTTTCGTGCACCTTCCCATCACTAACAATCAGGTCGAGTACGAAGCAGTAATAGAAGTCTTGTGCCTGGCCAGGGAGCTAGAGGTACATGAGTGGAGGTCCTCACGGACTCCATGGTGGTGGCCTCTCAGATCAATGGGGAGTTTGAGGCAAGGGAGCCTTTTCTCCTACTATATTTGACAAAGGTGAATGGGGTAATCGACATGTTCCAGACCTTCTCCATCCGGCATGTGCTGCGGGAGGAAAACGAGCAGGTCAAACAATTGGCCAAGCATGGACCCCATGTGGGGGGAACCATCACTGACTTGTTCCGCCCATCCATCGAGGAAGGGGAGCTGAAGGAGGTGGACTAGCATCGCTCGTGGATGGATACTTTTGCTACTTTCCTATCCATAAAGGAGTACCCGGAGGGGATGTATAAGAAGAGATTCAAGCATAAGTCGACATACTACCTCATGCGCAATGGACAGTTATATCGGAAGACTCTTTCAGGGTTGTTGGCACGTTGCGTTGACGAGAGGGAAGTCTAGCGGGTCTTGGAAGAAGTCTATTCTGGAGAGTATAGGAGTCACTCGAGGAGCAAGTCCTTGGAAGGAAGGATAGTCAGGCAAGGGTACTTCTGGCAGACCCTTGGACAGGGTGCTGTTGAATTGACAAAGAAGTGCCACAAGTGCTAGCTGTTCTCCCTTCTCCAACTACTGCCGACTAAGCGACTCAGAAGCATCATGACACCCTGACCCTTCGCCATCTGGGGCATGGACCTGGTAGGACCTTTCCCTAAGGCCAGTGGGAAAAGGAGGTTCTTGCTGGTCATGATCGATTATTTTTCCAAGTGGTTGGAGGTAAAGGCATTGGCCAAAGTGACCTCCCAGGTGATCAGGAACTTTTTATGGGGAGAGATCATCTGCTGACATGGATTTCCCCAGGCCATTATCACGGACAATGTGCCACAGATTTCCAGTGCCGAGTTCATCAGGTTTTGGGGGAAACGTGGGATTGATCTCAGGTTTGCGTCAGTCCATCATCCCAGGAGTAATGGGTAGGTGGAGGCGGCGAACAAGATCATCGTGAACCTACTAAAGAAGAAGGTGAAGAACTTTAAGGCGAGATGGGTAGAACAACTTCCTTCAGTCTTTTGGGCACTGAGGACCACTCCCAATACGACCACCAAGGATACCCCATTCAAGCTCTCCCACGTCTATGAGGTCGTGCTACCAATAGAATTCGAGGACCAGACACTGCAGGTGGTGGTAGCAGAGGAAGGCAGGGAAGAATGAAGGGCCGAGAATGAGGACGAGCTTTGGCTCTCCCTTGATATGGTGGAGGAGCTGCACGACTTGTCAGCTATATGACAAGAAGAGGTCAAGTGGCGAATGGCCAAGTATTTTGACAAGCATGTCAGAATCAAGCAATTTGGAAAAGGGGACTTGGTTTTGAAGAAGGTCGATGCGGCCGGGAGGTCGGCATCCGTCGGTAAGCTGAATCCCAACTGGGAAGGTCCCTATATAATAAGAGAGGCCTTGAAGTCAGAAGGATATCACCTCTAAGATATAGAGGGGGAACCCCTCAGCCATGCCTGGAGCGGCGATGACCTTAAATGATTATACCCATGAAAGTAATGAGAGATTTTTTCACACACTTAATATTTTTTATTGATTCATTTGCTTTGCAGGAACAACATGAGACTTGGTTGAATAAAATAGTCTGATTGATGCTCAATACCCGTTGTCAGGCTCTTACCTAGCTAATTGGGCCGGTGGTAGTATCGAGTGGATGAACAAGGGAAAGTCAGGTTGATGCTCAACACCCGCCATCAGGCTCTCACCTAGCTGATTGGGCAAGTGGTAGCGCCCTATGGTTGGCCAAGGGAAAGTACGGTTGATACTCAATACCCGCCGTCAGGCTCTACCCTAACTGATTGGGCTGGCGGTAGCGCCTAGTTGTTGGCCAAGCGAAAATTTCGGTTGATGCTCAACACCCACCGTCAGGCTCTCACTTAGCTGATTTGGCTAGTGGTAGCACCCGATGGTTGGCCAAGGGAAAGTCCCATTGATGCTCAACACCTGCCGTCAGGCTCTTACTTAGTTGATTGGGCCGGTGGTAGTGCTCGGTGGTTGGCCAAGGGAAAGTTTGGTTGATGATCAACACCTGCCGTCAGGCTCTTACCTAGCTGATTGTGCCAGTGGTAGCGCCCGGTGGTTGGCCAAGAGAAAGTTTTGTTGATGCTCAACACCCTCCATCTGGCTCTCGCCTAACTGATTGGGTCTGTAGTAACGCCTAGTGGTTTCTCTGGAGCTATGACCCGAGCTGCAATCGCTGTCTGGCTTTCACATAGCTGGCAGGGAAGGAGTCCTCGGTGGACGTTGTTCTTGCTCTGGAGCTAAGTCCCAAGCTGCACCCGTTATAAGGCTTTCACCTAGCTGGCAGGGCAGGGGTCCTCGGTGGACGTTATTTTTGATCTGGAGCTAAGTCTCGAGCTGTACCAGCTGTCAGGCTTTCACCTAGCTGGCAAGGCAGGGGTCCTCGGTGGACATTGTTCTTGCTCTGGAGCTAAATTTCGAGCTGCACTCGCTGTCAGGCTTTCACCTAGCTTGCAGGGCAGGAGTCCTCGGTGGACGTTGTTCTTGCTCTAGAGCTAAGACCCGAGCTGCACCCGCTGTTAGGCTTTCACCTAGCTGGCAAGGCAGGGGTCCTTGGTGGACGTTGTTCTTGGTCTAGAGCTAAGTCCCGAGCTGCACCCGCTGTCAGGATTTCACCTAGCTGGCAGGGCAAGGGTCCTTGGTGGATAAAGTTATTCCAGAGAAGCTCGAGATCTAGAGAAATTTGGGGGGAAGTCCAAAACTTCAAGGAAATCTCACCAAATAGGGATCTCACCAGCCAGTAAAAGGCAGTCAAAGGTAAAACTCTGAGAAAAGGTCAAGGACAGGAAAGTGTATAGGCAAATGCATGTGCTCGAAGCCTGTTCTTGCAAATTGACCCATTTGACGTGAGCCTATGCTTTGAGAACAACACAAAGCCTTGGCTATGATCCTGTATGCACGTGAGCCGGTGAGGCGAGAAAATCGCGAGAACTATCATGAGGTTAAGTTCGAAATAAAATATATCAGCGTGCACGAGTCAATTAGGCAAGAATGGCGCGAGATCTAGCCCTATACATCGAGTTAGCAAAGTCAGTAATTTACTAGGTTGACGCAGCGAGAAGTCCGTATATGGTCTCGTGAGATGTCGTGATCATGGAACTCTTGAGAAGAGGCACGAGACAAATGCGTTTTTGCATAGCCATGCGCTCAAAATCAAAACACACAAAAAAGAAAGATTTCATAACAAAACTTTGCTTCATATTTTCAAGGAATGGTTACATTTCGCAAAGGGCGGAGCCCGGAAAAATAAATTATCGGGAAAAAACAAAAATTAGAGCTTTAGGGCGACGATGCCAACTGCTCGCTCTCGCCAGAGATGTTGTCAGGGGTGTCCTCTTGTTCCTGGATGGGAAGGAAGAGCTCCGGGAATAAGATCTTAGCTGTCACATTCTCGCCATCACTATTCAAGAATCCAGCCTCCCTAATCACCTGGAGCGAGTGCCTTGCCACCGCGATAGCATTTTCTTGCATCATCAGCTCGATCTCATGTGGCATGTACAACAGAGCCTTTTTCCTTTCTCTCGAGGGTGGAGGGACCAGTGAATCAATCCATTGCTAGTTATGGGCCCTTATTCTCCGATTCTCCTCCTCAAGCTGGGAAATGCATGCGTCCTTTTGGGCGACAATTGTGGCATCCTACAAAACAAAGGTTATGCGAGAATAACGTTTAGTGAACAAGCAACAAATAAGAAAGGCTTACCAATCCCATCTCTCTCAAGGCGAGGTCTTTTTTGGGCAGTGTACAGATCTCGCTTCAAGGTTGTAACCTCTTTGCAGAGCTGGGAACACGCATCACTTACATCCGCCAGCTGTCGTGAAAGGCGGATGCTGTGACGGGTTGAAATGTGGGAGAGTTCGATGGCGCGGAACCGAGCTCGTGAGATCTTATAGGCGAGTGACTTCATCAGCATTGTGTCGTAGTTGGCGGCACTATCTCGCCCATACATGCCGAATGCGAGTGCATAGGCCTGGCCGGAGACCATCTCGCCCTCTTTCCAGGAGGGGAGTATAGTGGAGATGGAAGCCCCGTTGACTTCCCGGTCCCATACCAGCAGGGGCTTCCCGGCATCATCCAGCACCCTCTCACCCAGGCCGAAGTTCCTATGATCCTTAGGCCCGGGTTTCTCTTTTGCTACCGAAGTCCCGCAAATCTCGCCCACTTCCTTCTTTACAGTCTCTTTAGTAGCACTCGCGGGAAATTTGAGGCGATCTCCTTGCCCTTGGCGAGAACTGTTGTTTGTTGCTTCTTAGGAGGTGGTGGAGGGGAGGTGACAAGCTTTTTCTTCTGGCCGCTTGATCTCGGCGGAGACTTAGTTGGGTCACTACAGGCCATAGCGGCAACCTCAGCGCATGCCATGTCGGAAGAGAGTGCAGCACTGCGGGCATAGGGAGGGTTGAGAGGGATATCTCGCACCGCTACACAGGTATCATAAGTTAGAAAATTTCCAAAGCATGTAATCTTTAAAAATGAGCGAATGAGAGAACTACCTTCCCCGACGAGAACTGGAAACAGCGTGTTGACGTTCCTCCTTAGGAAGGGAACGTCTAAATCCTTCCCGAAGAGGAATTGGTGAAGCTTGGCCTCATGACCGCCGAGACTGGTAGGGCGGTATGCAGATTCTTCCTATTAGATAAGCGAGAGTGGGAGGTTGCCGAAGTATCCAGAGACAAAGATGAACTTCTTGAACCAGTTATGATTTTTTTGACGAGATCCTTCGCCTTAAGGTTGTTTCCAGAGAAGAAGGCGACCCCGTCCCTCTTGGCACGAAAGTTAAAAAGTTTGCAAAAGATGGGGAGGCTTAATTCCATTCGCTCCGACCGCAGGAAACAAGAGAATGCGACCAATAGGGCTATGGAGTTAGGATTGAGTTGCGTGGGAACCACGCCGAAGTTGCGGAGGGCTTGAAGGATCTCAGACCAGATGGGGATGCACAACCCCACTTTGAAGTGCTCGGCAGGAATGGCGAGCTCACAGTGCGAGAAGTGGTTGATTGCCTCGTCTCTTCCCGGATGTCGTGCGGTGAAGTCTGGCGGTTTGTAGAGGTTCACAAGCGATTGACACTCTTCTTTGGACAAGCTGCAGTTCACGAACGGGTAATCGACGAATGCAGTCTCGCATTTGGTTCGCCCTTTAGTTTCCATTGTCATCTTGCTAGGAAGGAAAAAGAGAGAAAGGAGGCGAGGGCAATAGAAAGAAAGATGGCGTGGAATTTGGAGGCTATTGAATGCGATAATTAACACGGTAGGTGAGGGCCTATTTATAGAAATTTTAGGCGGGAAAGGGCCTAGGCATGAAAAGGTGTGGATAGCCTATTTTTTAGATCTCGCCTCATAATCCTGTCTTGAAGTCTGGAAAGATCTCGCACTCCCTCACTTGCGCCATTGACCTAAGCATAAATGACAGCAAAAGTAATGATACGCACGGGAACAAGAAGAATAAATAGCTAAAAGGTAAAGCGAGATCAAATAAAGAATATACAGTCACAACATATCGTCCATACTCGGCATAAGGGCCGGCAGTCGTTATTACATAGCTCAAATGAAATAAAAGTTTAGAATGAAAAAGTGAGTGCCGGTACGCCCACCAGGGGCCATTACTACCGTCCCTGGCCTCTCTTTCCCGCCCCAGGCATTGCGCGAGTATAATAAATAGGGAAAATGGTTTGAAGTTCTCGCTGAGCAAGGTGTAGTTGATCCTCGGCTCTCCCGAGATAATGGCCGGGGTAGTCTGTCCCACCGCCTTCTTCTCCCCCAAGAGTGGCGATCAGTTGCATATAACTTTTTTCTAAGCTGAGATGCCACTTCTCGGCAAACTTATGGTTCTCCTGCACTCGGTTGGTGATCTCGCGGAGCAGCAAGGATTGCTTTCGAAGTACCTCCACCAGCTGCCGCTTCATCCTATCGGCATACTTTGGATCAGCCAAGTACTCAGCAATCGAACCCGGAGAAGGGAGAGGCAAGATCTCATACTCATCAATATCAACATCTGTGGACGAGATCTCGTGGAAGCCTGCGTGAAATAATATTAGGTTTGCCTGGTTTTTTCGCCTTTTGGGAAAAGCGAGCAAGGTTTATTACCAGGTCCGGTGCTCGTATCCTTGTCGAAAGGTCGGTGAGAAGTGCCGGGTTGCCCTTCAAAGGGAGTGTTGAATATTATGCTCCCTTTCCCAAGCCAGGGGAAAAGGTTGTCGGTTATACAGCTAAAGTGTTGACCTGCTGAGGAAGATTGGGTATAGTATCCGCTGGCGGCATAAAGCTCACTGCGGGATCAACAGGTGCTTGCCGTGCTGGGGACCTCGGCGATGACGTTCTTAATCCCGTAGCTCCAAAAGGGGGAGTTGCGAAGAAAAGGCTTACATTTCTCTCACAGGGGAGCATTCGGTTTCAATGTTTGGAGCGGCGAAGTGATCTCGCAGGCCATTTCATCATTCCCAGTCCCGTGCGAGTGCGGTTCGGCACTCGCTTCCCCAACTTATTTTTCCTTTGGCAGAATATGTAGTAAGAGCGTCAACGTCCTCATCCCAAGCAAGCAGTATAAAGCAAGTGAACATACTGGAGGAGTTCCAGAATTGGAAGGTTCCTTGAAGACTGACTCATCTCTGGTAAGATCTCGTCTGACCACTTTTGCTTTCTTCATCTTCGGGGACGATCCGGGGACTTTACGCGTAAGCCAGGGGGCGAATGAGCCCATCGAGGCTTTACCCCTAGCACGGACAACGTTAAGGCGATACAGAGTTTCCTTCGAGAGCGACATTTTCGTGGAGGAGAGAACTAAGAAAGTTAAGAAAGGGAAAGAAAGCCTCCGCCCCCGCAAGAATATTTATAGAGCCAGAGCGGTGCCCACAAAAGATTCCCCTCTAGGTCAACAGGCACTCTTCAAATACCTGGGGTTGGATGTTTCTTTCTGACCTTTGTAGAAGCTCGCAAAGAGTGGGGATTGCATACAACCCTGTATTCGATGAGTGGGTCTTCTCCTCCCTAGAGGACCATTGCTTCGCAGGATCCCCAGGACCGAGACCCTTCTGGTGTTTGCCGAGTGCACTCAAGCCTTCATATCCTTGGCCTTGAGTGAAGCCAAGTGCACTCAATGCCTTTTGCTCCTTGGCGTCGAGTGAGCCTTCTGCTCCTTGGCATTGAGTGGAGCCGAGTGCACTCAACTCCTTTTGCTCCTTGGCGTTGAGTGGAGCCGAGTGCACTCAATGCGTTCTTCTCCTTGGAGTTGAGTGAGCCGTTTACTCCTTGGCATTGAGTGAGCCTTCTACTCCTTATCATTGAGTGGAGCCGAGTGTACTCAACGCCTTTTGCTCCTTGGCTTTAAGTGAGCCTTCTGCTCCTTAGCGTTGAGTGGAGCCAAGTGCACTCAATGCCTTCTACTCCTTGGCATTGAGTGAAGCCGAGTGCACTCAACGCCTTCTGCTCCTTGGCATTGAGTGGTCATTCTGCTCCTTGGCATTGAGTGGTGTATCTACTCCTTGGTGTTGAGTAGAGCCGAGTGCACTCAACGCCTTCTGCTCCTTGGCATTGAGTGGAGCCGAGTGCATTTGACATCTTCTGTTCCTTGACATTGTATAGTGTGGGACCCCTCCAGAATCATCCGCAGAGGAGTACCGCGATGGCAAGTGTCTGGCTCCCCCTAGCACTCACCTCTTTTAGGCGAGTGGTGCCCCATGGAACACTCGCCCAGTGAGGTGTTGAGGAGGCGAGTGCCTAGCTTCTACAGCACTCGCCCCTTTGGGCGAGTGGTGCTCTCATAGACCACTCGCCCAGTGGGGTCCAGAGGTGAAATTACCTAGGTGCCCTTGTAGGGCTGCATATAGCCATTTAGAATAGCGGAGATTGGCTGTTAGCAGACCCAATTGGGTTGTATATAGTCGTTTAGAACAACGATGGTACGCTATTTGCAGACCATTTTCAGAAAACTATAAATAGACCCAAGGGGGTACCTCAGAAGACATGCTTACTTGTCCCTTGGTCTTCTTGCGCTTTCTGAGGTATCCTTCGCTCAGCACTTCACTAAGGAGGGGAAGCAATCTATGATCTTCCGGGTGTGTAGAGAAACCTCTGTGCTAGAGCCTTGGGTCCATTTCTTGTTCTAAGTCTCTAACTATTTGAGTTTGTTAGGGAGAAGTAAGTGCGAGATCACCCCTTCCCCAAGGGTTCGAACTCCACAGAAGTCGATTTTTGGTTTTAACAAGATCCTTTCTAGATTTGTCATAGTTAGCTTGTGACTTCCTTGAGCTGGAGCCTACTGGGGCCATTTTATTCCACTACCTCCTTCTGCTCAGCATCTTCTTGAACTTCTTGGAAAACAATGTTAGCTCTCCATCAGATAATTCAACTTCTTATGTGCTGGGTGCAGAGCTTTCTAACTCAGCAACCCTTCTTGGGGTGGAGAAGGAGTCTTCTCTCTGCTCCTTCTGGAGGACTCAGCTCTGAAGTCAACTATCTTCTCTTTGTTAAGAGACTTAACAGATTCTTCTTCAACTTTTCTGGAATTCATTTGATGCTCATGAGACAACAGGTTGCCAAACAAATTTTATGGCAGAATATTATCCAAGTTGCCAATCTCCCTTATGACATAAATTTTGATATCCCATTCATTGTTGAGGGACCTCAAGAACTTGTCATTCAGTTCATGGTTGGAGAATTGCTATCATAAGTTTTTTAGTGTATTCACAATTTTAAAGAACTTCTCAGAGCTCTCAGCTATGAAATCCTTCTTCTCTTGCCTGAAAGCCTCATACTGATGATTTAGAAGGGATTTTCTGTCATCCCTCACTTACTCAATCCCCTCCATGTAGACTATCAGAGAGTCCCACGTGTCCTTTGCAGTCATGTAGTGAATAAGGTTCTAGAAAGTTGAGTCAACAATGTGTGACCCCCATCCATCTCAAAAAATATAACAAAAGGTCCGGTCGGGGCCCCACGCCATATTCCACGAACAGGTAACGGAGTTATACATTGATTTCAAAATAATACATGTGTCCTAACTCAGATTTGCATTCTAGCGGAAGAATTAAGATTAACTTAGAATCCAACACTAGGAATATCCACTAACAACACCATAGGAATGATATATAGACACACACACACACACACACACACACAAAGGGATTTTAGCCTTAAGGCCTTACAAAATATTTTTCATATCAAAAGTGTCTTACAAATATCGGCACACAGGTCATCCACACATGAAAACAATAAAACACGCTTCGCTTGTCCTTCGAGGGCTAGCATAGCTCAAAGGGGCTTCAACGTGCTACTTCCCGCTCGGCTCTCCAGCACCTGCATAGGGACAATCCACCAAGAGGTGGAAAAACATGGCAATGGTCAGCATTAGTTAACCAAATTATAACGACTCCAGCCCTCACTCGGGGCGGTGGTGCTCCTTCCCTGCAGGTATACAACATACATACATATAATGGCATCAAAACGTGCAATTTAAGCACAATTCACCATAGATGTTGACATGCACAGCCACACGTCCCATGCACTCAGGGCACATTTTCGGTGTACTAGAAAACCAGCCCCACCACTTTAATGCCCGAAACTCAAAAGAGGGATGGGTGGTGTTTTGAGCCAAGTCTGGGACTTGGTAGAGGTAACACGACCTGGGAAACGGGCATGTCATGCTCGGGTTCAGCGAGGGTCGTGCGGTCGATGAAATTGTAGTTGACGAGCGTCGAACAACGAACACGGACTGAGACACGGGCATGTCCCAGGCCGTGTCCTACTCAGGTTGTTAGCCGAGTTGTGTTGGGGGAGAGACACAGCCTAAGCCAAGGCATTTTCAGGTTTGACACGGGCGTGTCAAATTCGACACGGGTGTATCGAATACCCGTGTTCTCCTCGGGATGGTGCATGACCTGTGTCGTTGGAGGAACACACCCAGCTACACGGGCGTGCACTAGATGATACAGGCGTGTCAAGCCTGACATGGGCATGTCTAGTGCCCGTATTCTTTTCGGGGCGTGACGGTTTCGGCGGTGAATGAGTTACACGGCCTTGGACACGGGCGTGTCGCAAGCCGTGTTCGGCCCATGAAGTTTTTTTTCAGGGCAAATCATGGCCGTTAATTTCCTTATTTTGGGATCTAACGATTCAGGCCTCTCCATCTTAGGGTTAAGGCTGGGATTGGGGGTTTAAACCCTCACTTTTCATTGGCCACTCTCTTTATAAGTTTTAGAGAGAAGGGAGAGTAAGGAGGAAGAAGGAGGGAAGATCCGGTCACCGGAGGAGATTCGGAGCGCCAAATCGCAAACCGAGTACAGATCTACGGAGGCGAGATCATTGCCGTGCTTTTCATCCGTGTAGATTTCAATAGCGCCGAAGATGAATCGTAGGGTAACGATTCTCTACTTGAGCATGTGAAGCTCTTCTTCTTTGCATAGGGAAAACCACTCCCGCGAGTGTGCGGCGAGTTTGTGGTGTTCCTTGGGGTAGATATGTAAAGTCCCCCTTATTTGCATTTAGATTCTGAAATCGAGAAACAGACATAGGCATGGTGTGTGAATCTTACCCGAACAAGTTGGTCTAGATCGGTGATGCTTTTCTATGCATGATTAGCCGGAGAAGACTCCGTGCCTTTGGTTGTTTTCGAGTTTCTGCGTGGTAGATTGCAGTAGGGATCCTTCGGGATTAACCCCAAGGCGCACCCGGAAAACTGGGCGGAAATGCATTTCTGCCATCTTGGAGGCCTGGGAGCCAGCTTTGAACATAACTGGGTTATGAGATTGTATGATCGAATTTGGGATCCGGCAAAGTTTGACCCACGCGCTTTTCTTAAGTTTGATAGTGCGGTGTGAGCAACAAGCTTATGGAACCGGACCCGGGCTATATGGTTTGGTGACAGATACCTGAAAAAGTGACTGGCCACTGGCATAGTCGTGTGAGTCTTAGGCTTAGGTCGGAAAGACTAAATGATCACGAGATTTGTCGTCCAAGGGATGGTGGTGAGACCGCTGTTTTAACCGGGTTCACCAAGTTAGTGCCCTGAGAGCACAGGGTGTGTGGGCATGTGAGCCTGCACCTGTGATGTTGTGTCTATTCACTATATTGCTTGTTAAGCTAACAAGTACAGGGAAGGAGCTTTGCCGCCCCGAGTTTGGGGGCGGAATTGTTATAATTTGGTCGGCTTTAGCTGATCATTATTCTTGTTTGCCACCGTTGCGGTGAATTGTGCTTGCAGGTGCTGCGGAGCCGAGTGGCAAATAGCGGGCCAAAGCCCAAGTTGCTGAGCCGGCCCTCGAAGGCCTTGTTTGTTTACTTGTTTAATTCATGTGTGGTCGGCCTGCGAGCAGAAGTTTGTAAGACACTGTTTTAAATTTAGTGAACTATTATAAGGCCATAAGGCCAGTACTTTAAGTACTTTGTATTTCATTCCTGCTGGGTTTTGTTAGTGGACATTCATGCTTGTGGCTGGGTTCTTACTTTTGCTACTTAATAAATTGCTTCCGCTAGGTGCTCTGTGAAGGACGTAATGATTGGAAGGATGGTTTCATCTAGTAACCCGCCGGTCTGTCCGTGGTATATGGCATCGAGCCTCGGCCGGACCTACTGCTATATGCTATGTGACGGATAGGGGTGTTACAATTTGGTATCAGACTATCGGTTTCGGTCAAGCTTAAATGAATTCGTGGATGAATTCACTATAAGGGGTGGTGAGCACATGTGTGTGCGTCACCGTTATAATATGAAAAGAACCCATGAATGTCCACTTAAGAATGAAAATACACATGTTTGAGGAACCTGCGTGTTTCTATAATTGCATTTTGCAATGTTGTTTGGTCATTTTTCGTTGTTTTGTTTGACTATAGGTGACTAGGAGTGGTGCAGGGCCGTCAGAACACCATTTTATGAGGCAAGTAGCGCACCAAATGATGCGTCGACAACACCTCCTTCGGCTGAGACAATACGATTGGTAGCGAAGGCAGTGCTTGCAATGATTAATGCACAGCCTACAAGACAGGTGAAGCAGCCTGCCCCTGCTGTGGAGCAGGTACCGCTCCAATCGACGGAGCCAAAGAGAGTCGAGCAGGTTGTAGTGGAGCCAGTGTTGCCAAGGAGAGCAATAGAGAAACAGCTCAAGCACATTATGGGCTTCAATCCTCCTGTTTTATCGGGGATGGGAACCCCAACCCAAGTAGAGGATTGGCTCTCCAGAGTTAAGAGAGTATTGATAGCTACTGAGACGGAAGAGTGGAAGAAGAACACAATTGCCACGTTCTTATTTGATGGTGATGTAATATTTTGGTGGGAAGGCTTGGAGCTACACCATCTTAGGGGTAGGCAGCTTACTGACGTCTCGATAGAGGAATTTTTGAGACTGTTCTTGGCTCGATACCTCCCCTCAGCTCAGAGGATTGCAATGGAAAATGTGTTCCAGAAGCTGGTACAAGGAGAGAGTAGCGTGGATGAGTATCTCCACGAGTTTACTCACTTAGGTCGGTATGCAAGCGCTACCTTCGCCGATGAGGAGCGAAAGACAAACTGATTCTATGAAGGTCTAAGAGATTACTTAAGACTACTACTCTCGGTGCCGATGACGCAGGGTTTCCTGACCTTGGTCAACACGGACCGATCTTTGGAAAAATACATGAAGAATGTGCTGGCAAAGAAAGACTCCGGTGTTAGGAAGTCAGAATTCAAGGTGTTGTCTTCAAAATCCAGTTTCCGTAGGTGGAATAAGAAGCCTAGGACATCAGGTCCATCCCCTTCTTCAGGTGCCTCAGGGGCAACTACTAACCGAACCCCGGGCGTTGTTTTACTTGTGGAAAGATGGAGCACTTTGCCCGTGACTATTGGAGCGGACGTCCAAAGTCCAAGAGGAAGCAGGGAGCAACTTACAAGGAAAAGGGCAAGGTGGTGGAGTCAACCGCATCCCATTATGCTCCGACTCAACCAAGAGTGTACAATTTGGGCCAGCAGGAGGCCATAAAATAGGCAGATATGGTGAAAGGTACGGTTTGAATTTATAGCAAGTTAGCTTTAAATACTGTTACCTAGTGCTTGTTAGCTTATTACTGTTTGTATAGGCTTTGTTCTGATTTGCGAGAGTCCGGCAAGGGAACTATTCGATATGGGAGCTTCACACTCCTTTTTGTCCGAAGGTTTCATATAACGCATCAGAGTCCCTTCTTCGATGGCGAAGGACAAATTGGACATGTTGCAGCCCAATGGGTGTTCTATGCATGCAGACAGAGTATGTGCCGTAAATATTCATATTGGAAGTCAGGAGTTCGACTTACTAGTGTCGGTACTGCCGCTAGTAGAGTTTGACGTCATTTTTGGTATGGACAAGCTTTCGGAGCAGAGACATACATAGATTGCAACCGTAAAGAAGTCAAGATGGGTGTTAGGTGGGAGACAACGTTTGCGGGACTGAAGGGGTCGAGAAAGAATTTAATGTCTGCTCTTCAGGTGGTCAAGGCAGTCCGTGCTGGTGCAGAGCTGTTCTTAACGTTAGTGGAGGCTGTAAAGCCTAAGCCCACATTGGGTAGTATCCCAGTAGTGTGCGAGTACCCTGACATGTTCCCGGATAATCTTCCCGGAGAACCACCTCAGCGGGAGATCGATTTCACAATTGAGTTGGTGCCAGGTGCCAAACCTGTGTCACGCTCTCCTTATAGGTTGGCGCCTAAGGAGATGGCAGAGCTAAATGTTCAACTAGAGGAGTTGTTTGAGCAGGGCTATGTGCGTCCAAGGTTTGTCGCCTTGGAGCACACCGGTCCTTTTCGTTAATAAGAAGGACGGAAGTTTGCGGCTCTGTATCGACTATAGAGAGTTGAACAAGCTAACAGAAAAGAACAAGTACCCGATCCCAAGGATTGATGATCTTTTTGATCAGTTAGTCGGGTCATCAGTGTACTCAAAATTAGATTTGAAGTCCGGTTACTATCAGCTGAGGATAAGGGAGAGTGATATCCCAAAGACATCGTTCAACATAAGGTATGGGCATTTCGAGTTTACGGTCACGCTGTTCGGGCTTACTAATGCGCCATCAGTGTTCATGGATCTAATGAACATGATGTTCAGGGAGTACTTAGACCATTTTATGATCGTCTTTATTGACGACATATTGGTGTACTCGCAGTGAGAAGAAGATCACTTCAAGCATCTGCATTTAGTTTTGGAGAGGCTGAGGAGGAATGAACTATACGCAAAGTTCTCCAAATGCGAGTTCTGGTTGTCCTCAGTAGTGTTCCTTGGTGACATAGTCAGTGGTGAAGGGATTGCGATGGATCCAGCGAAGATAGTTGCGATACGGGAGTGGCCTGTGTTGTCTACGGTAGTGGAATTCCGGAGTTTTTTGGGGCTTGCCGGCTATTACAGGCGTTTCATAGAGAACTTCTCACGGATAGCGTTACCTCTTATGACATTGACCAGGAAAGATCAAAAGTTTGTTTGGATGCGGGAGTGCGCACAAGCTTTTGAAGAATTGAAGAGTCGGTTGACCACGACGCCAGTGCTAAGTTCGTCGAGTGGGACCAAAGGCTTTGAGATCTATAGTGATGCTTCAGGCAGTGGTTTGGGCTGTGTGTTGCTGTAACATGGAAGTGTTATTGCGTATGGCTCGCGTCAGATTAAAGTGCACGAGAGGAATTATCCGGTCCACAACTTGGAGTTGGCGGCCGTGATTTTTGCGCTAAAGCTTTAGAGGCATTATTTGTACGACATAAAGGTCGATATTTATACCGACCACAAGAGCCTGAAATACCTGTTGGACCACAAGGATCTGAATATGAGGCAGCAGAGATGGATGGAGTTCTTGGGGGACTATACATTCATAATTCATTATGTTCCCGGGAAAGGCAATGCAATTGCGGATGCGTTGAGTCGCAGAGCTCCCGCGCAAGCCAACTAGTTGTCGATTCATGATGAGCTGTTGATTTGGGAGTTGGAGGTGTTAGATATATCTTGTGTTGACAAGCAGATTAGCGCCGAAGCGTTATTGAACTGGACGGAAGCTCAGTATGATCTGGCTGATCAGATTCGACAAACTATGAATTTGGATAGCAGCATGAAGGAAATCATGGATGCAGCTTCAGATGGGTCAAATTCCTAATTTATAGTTGAAGATGGACTGCTAAGGAAGGATAGTCATTTTTGCGTCCCAAACGTGGGTAATTTATGGGTGGAGTTGATGTACGAGGCTCATCATACCAAGTACTCAATTCACCCAGGGAGCACGAAGATGTACCGAGATCTGAAGAAGTTGTTCTGGTGGCTAGGACTCAAGAAGGATGTGGCTCTATATGTGCCTAAGTGTCAGACTTATGCCTTAGTGAAGGAAGAGTGCCAAAAGCTAGGGGGTTTCTTGAAGTCTTTGCCTATTCCGGAGTAGATGTTTGACAACATTTCGATTGACTTTGTGCATGTTTTGCCAAGGTCGCAGAAGGGAAACGACGCCATCTGGATGATCGTAGATCGGCTGACAAAAGTGTCACACTTCATTCCGCATAGGAAGGATGATTCGGTGGAGAAACTGGTAAATCTTTATGTGGATAATATTGTTAGACTGCACGGTGTGCCCCGTAGCATCGTGAGCGATAGAGATGGTTGTTTTACGTCCAATGACTGGAGGTTGGTGCAGTAAATGCTGGGAACTAAGTTGAAGTTCAGCACAGCCTTTCATTCGCAGACGGATGGGCAGACCGAGAGGGTCAACAGGACGATGGAGGACATGCTTCGCATGTGCGTCCTAGACTTCGGAAAGCAGTGGGAAGATCATTTGTATTTGGTGGTGTTTGTGTACAACAACAGCTACCAAGCGAGCATCCAAATGGCACCCTTCGAGGCCCTGCATGGTAGAAAATGTCGCACGCCGTTGTCGTGGTTAGAAATGGGTGAGGCGAGGTTGTACAAAAAGCAAGAGGTGGAAAGCACCACTTCATTGGTGCGAACCATTCGGGAGCATTTGCTGATCGCTCAGGATAGGCAAGCTTAATACTATAATGCCAAGCATCAGAATATGGAGTTCGAGGTTGGCGATTGGGTGTATCTGAAGATAAAGCCGTTCAAGGGTGTTTCACGGGTACGACGCTTGAAGAAGCTGAGCCCGAGATACCTTGGACCATTTGAGATTCTGGAGAGGATCGGTGAAGCGGCTTATCGTCTAAAGCTATCAGTTGAGTTGACTGGTCTACACGACGTTTTCCCCATATCAGCATTGCGGAAGGCTGTGCAACAGTCTTACCAGGTGATCACGGTTGATCAAGTACTGGTGGACGAAGGGTAGACGATGAGGGTCAAGCACATTTGTATTGAGGACTCTGAAGTCAAGCGGCTTCGTAATAAGGTGATCAGGATGATCAAGGTCTGTTGGGACAATTGCGGTCGGGAGGAGCTCTCTTGGGAGCGAGAGCAGACCATGCTGGAGGAGTACTCAGAGTTATTCCACTCAGGTACCACTTTTGGTTTTGTGTATCTTTTCCTATCGGTAATTTCGTGGACGAAATTCTTTTAAGAGGGAGAGATTTGTAACGCCCCAAAACTCAAAAGAGGGATGGGTTGCGTTTTGAGCCAAGTCTGGGACTTGGTAGAGGTGACACGGTCTGGGACACGGGCATGTACCAGAGGCGTATCGTGCTTGGGTTCGGCGAGTGTCGTGCGGTCGATGAAATTTCAATCGACGAGCGTCGAACAAAGAACACGGCCTGAGACACTGGCATGTCCCAGGATGTGTCCTACTCGGGTTATTAGCCGAGTTATGTTAGGGGAGAGACACGGCCTGAGCCCTGGCGTGTTCGGGTCCGACACGGGCATGTCAAATTCGACATGGGCGTGTCGAGTACCCGTGTTCTCCTCGAGTTTGTGCTTGACCTGTGTCATTGGAGGAACACGCCCAACAACACGGGCGTGTCAAGCCTGATATGGGCGTGTCGAGTGCCCGTGTTCTTTTCAGGGCGCGACGGTTTCGGCGGCGAATGAGTTACACGGCCTTTGACATGGGTGTGTCGCAAGCCGTGTTCGGCCCAGGAGGTTTATTTTCAGGGCGAATCATGGCCGTTCGTTTCCTTATTTTGCGATCTAATGGTTCAGGCCTCTCCATCCTAGGGTTAAGGCCGGGATTGGGGGTTTAAACCCTCACTTTTCATTGGACACTCTCTTTCTAAGTTCTAGAGAGAAGGGATAGCAAGGAGGAAGAAGGAGGGAAGATCCGGTCGCTGGAGGAGATTCGGAGCGCAAAATCGCAAACCGAGTATAGATCTACGGAGGTGAGATCATCGCGGTGCTTTTCATCCGTGTAGATTTCCATGGCGCCGAAGAGGAATGCTAGGATAACGATTCTCTACTTGAGAATGTGAAGCTCTTCTTCTTTGCAAAGGGAAAACCTTCTCCCGCGAGTGTGCGGCGAGTTTGTGCTATTCGTTGGGGTAGATATGTAAAGTCCCCCTTGTTTGCATTTAGAGTCCGAAATCGAGAAATGGACATAGGCATGTTGTGTGAAGCCTACCCGGACAAGTTGGTATGGATCGGTGATGTTTTTCTATGCATGATTAGCCAGAGAAGACTCTGTGCCTTTGGTTGTTTTCGGGTTTCTATGTGGTAGATTGCAGCAGGGATCCTTAGGGATTAACCCCAAGGCGCACCCGAAAAACTGGGCGGAAACGCATTTCTGCCATCTTGGCGGCCTAGGAGCCTGCTTTGAACATAACTGGGTTATGAGATTGTATGATCTAATTTGGGATCCAGCAAAGTTTGACCCACGCTCTTGTCTTAAGTTTGATAGTGTGGTGTGAGCAACGAGCTTGTGGAACTGGACCCGAGCTATATGGTTTTGTGACAGATACCTGAAAAAGGGACTGGCCACTGGCATAGTCGTGCGAGTCTAAGGCTTAGGTCAGAAAGACTAAATGCTCACGAGATTTTCCATCCAAGGGATGGTGGTGAGACCGCGGTTTTGACCGGGTTAACCGAGTTAGTGCCCTGAGAGCACAGGGTGTGTGGCCGTGTGAGCCTGCACCTGTGATGTTTTTTTATTCACTATATTGCTTGTTACGCTAACAAGTGCAGGGAAGGAGCTTTGTCGCCCTGAGTTTGCGGGCGGAATCGTTATAATTTGGTCGGCTTTAGCTGATCGTTATTCTTATTTGCCACCGTTGTGGTGAATTGTGCCTGCGGGTGCTGCGGAGCCGAGTGGCAAATAGCGGGCCAAAGCCCAAGTTGCTGAGCCGGCCCTCGAAGGCCTTGTTTGTTTACTTGTTTAATTCATGTGTGGCTGGCCTGCGAGCCGAATTTGTAAGACACTGTTTTAAATTTAGTGAACTATTGTAAGGCCATAAGGACAGTACTTTAAGTACTTTGTATTTCATTCCTATCTGGTTTTGTTAGTGGACATTCATGCTTGTGGCTTGGTTCTAACTTTTGCAACTTAATAAATTGCTTCCGCTAGGTTCTCTGTGTAAGACGTTATTATTGGAAGGATGGTTTCATCTAGTAACCCGCCAGTCTGTCCGTGGTATACGGCGTCGGGCCCCGACCGGACCTACTGCTATATGCTATGTGATGGATTGGGGTGTTACAACCACCATACGCAGTGACGTTTCAACATTTGTTTTAGCATTACTAGTCTTTTCATTCTGAAACCTAAGATTCTCAATTATGTCTACGATAAAGTCAAAGATGTTCTCCCAGATTCACTTTAGTGACTCACTCCAAGTCGATCGACATAGAGTTGTGTACAATTCTGCTATAAATTATTGCTCAAAGCATCAGGTGCAATAAACCACGATGCGGGTATGCCTCCCCTTGCGCATTCATAAAATACATAACCATATTACTTTCTAAGACTGACACTCACGACCACCGTAGCTGGGCACTTTAAGCTTATAACTCAATAATTCAAGGCTGAGCACTTTAAGCTCACAGCTCGGGGATTCAAGGCTGGCACTCACGTCTACCAAAGATGATTACGTTAAGCTCACAACTCAACATATTAGACCCTAGTCTCCAAGAGATAGGTGTCACAAACAAAGATTTTTGGGAGATACTACCAGCAGTATCACTAACGCTGCGCGATAGGGGACAAAACACCATATCTTCCCCAATTCAAAGTGTTTTCTTGGAGACCACTCCAGTATTATCACTACAGCAACCCTTACACCCAATGACTTCGTAAATAACACGTATAGCCAAAGAGTCTTCTCCGGCATGCAAACAAAAGATAACCATCACCAATCAAGACCAACCTTTCTAGATGGGCTTCTCATAGCATGCCTATTCCATACTTGAATTCCAGATTCTATATGCGATTTCTACCGGGGATATCACTGATCAACCAGTTGGAAACTCCACATTCTCCACCAATTGATTAGGGTTTCCATGCATATGTCAAAATAAGGACTTCACATGTCCAAGTCAAAAGATCGTTACCCTTGTCGATCGCTTAGGAGCCATAAAATATCAACTGATCCGGATGGAAATAGCCACAACACATTCCTTTCCACGATCTAACTTAAGCTCATAAATCTTACAACAAGAACACCTTCACAGCTTTTCTTTAGGGCTGGATATGCCTTGCCCTTGCTCTCCCATTCTTCTTCTACCTTCTTCTATCTCAGGGTCAAAGAGAGAGAGAGAGAGAGAGACCGAGAGAGAGACTGAGAGAGATAATGAGAGAGAATTCTCATCTTAAGCTTTTATCAAAAAGCTATCGTCGTGTGGTACCTTGCTACCGCCATACAGTAGCTCAAGCGACGACCGCTTGAGAAATTAGCAATAGCTCTCGAATCAAACGTATCGTTGAAGTCACATCTTCGATGTCTTTACGTTTAAATAACTTTGATTCACCCGTTTCTACCCAAGCCAAGGAAGTACGACACTTCCAGCTGTATAAGGCCTCAAAAGGCTCCATTTGAGTACTTGCTTGCTAGCTATTGTTGTAGGAAAATTCTATCATATGGAGATGGTATTCCCACGTCTTCCCAAAATCCAAGGAGCACATGCGAAGAATATCTACCATCATCCTGTTTACCCTCTCGGTCTGATCATCTATCTGAGGATGAAAGACAACTTCAGCTTGGCACCCAACAGTCGATCATTTGACGTGAAACGCCCATCTTAGTGACTAATGATGCTACATGTCACACAGTGCAACTGTATGATCTGTTCAACATAAATTTTGGCCAACTTTTTCACTGAATTGTCCCTTCGATTTGGAATGAAGTGTGACACTTTTGTCAACTGGTCCACGGTCACCCAAATGACATCGTTTCCGCATTGCGATCTTGGCAAACTATGCACGAAATCCATAGATATGTCGCCAAAATTCCACTTCGATATTGGTAACGACTTTAGAAAACCACTAGGTTTTTGACGTTCAGCCTTTACTAGGGCACAAGTATGACACTTCGCCATATAATGAGCTATGTACTTCAACCCTGTCCACCAGAATAACTTCTTCATATCCTTGAACATCTTTATTCTCCCTAGGTAGATTGAGTACTTTGTAAAGTGTGCCTCGTACATCAATTCCTCCCGCAATTCGCCAATATTTGGGGCACAGAACCGGCTGTTCTTCCATAAGAGACCATAATCAAAAGTAAACTAGACATTTGAACCATCCATAGTCTCTTACAAATAGCGCTTCATGTTATTGTCAAGGTCCAACGGCTGATGAATCCTATCCGCGAGGTCGTCTTGCACCTCCTTCTAGATTAAGCATGCATCCATGCTCGTCTTCCCGTTGACACAAGAGATACCCAAAGCCTCTTACTTATGAATCAGGCGCTCATCATGCATCTATAACAAAATTTCTTGTGTTGGAATCTTGCGACTCAGCTCATCCGCAACTATATTTCCATTTTTGGGAGTGTAATGAATCTCGAAGGTGTAGTCCCCTAGGAAGCTCATCCACCTCCATTGTTTCATATTCAGATCTTTCTTATGTAACAGATATTTTAAGCTTTTATGATCTGTAAATATTTTGACCTTTATGCCATATAAATATTGTCGCCACAGTTTAAGAGCGAATATCACGACCGCCAATTCCAAGTCGTGAATAAGATAATTCCTCTTATGCACTTTTAGTTAGAGAGAGCTATAAGCGATCACATGACCGAACTGCATAAGAACACAATCTAAGCCACTCCCCGAGGCATCGCTGTAGATCTCATAGCCTTCTTCACCACAAAGCAAACTCAAAACAGGAGCCGTGGTCAGACGACTCTTTAACTCCTCAAAAGCTTGTGCCCACTAAGGCGTCCAATTGAACTTATGATACTTTCTTTTCAACATTGTGAGAGGTAGAGATATTCACGAGGAGTTCTAACAAAGCACCTGTATTAACCAGCAAGTCCAAGAAAACTCCTGACTTCCGCCATAGAAAACAACACAAGCCACTCCCGTATTGCAATTATCTTCACCAGATCCACTGCAATACCCTCCCCACTAACCACATGACCAAGGAATGCCACTAACAATTGCCAAAAATCACACTTTGAGAACTTGGCATAGAGTCGATTCCTCCTCAGGGTACGCAAAACCAACATCAAATGATTCACATGTTCATCCTCAAACTGAGAGTATACCAATATGTCATCTATAAAGACAATCACAAGTCAGTCTAAATACTATTTGAAGGTCCTGTGCATCAAATTCATGAATACAGATTGCACGTTTGTTAGCCCAAATGATATCACAGTGAACTCATAGTGTCCGTAGCGTGTACCCAACACTGTCTTGGGAATATCACTTTCCTTGATCCTCAATTTCTAATAACCTAACTTCAAATCAAACTTTGAATTTATAGTCGATCCAACCAACTGATCAAACAAATCATCGATTCACAGAATCAAATACTTGTTCTTATTTGTCATCTTGTTCAGTTCACGATAGTCAATGCATAGACACAAGCTTCCGTCCTTCTTCGCAAAGAGGACTGGTACACACCAATGAGACACACATGGATGTATAAAGCCTTGCTCTAGCAATTCTTATAACTGTACTTTCATCTTCGCCATCTCCTTTGGCGCAACTTGGTACGGTGAGTGTGACACAAGTTTTGTACCTGGAACCAACTCAATAGTTAAGTCAATCTCTCACTAGGGAGGAAGTCTAGGGTGATCCTTTGGAAACACATCCACAAACTCTTATATAATAGGAAAGTCAGTCAAATTGGACTTTGGCTATACATCATCCAATAGTGTGAAGAATAACTTTGCGCCCTTTCGAACTGCCTTGACCACTTGGGGAGCAAACAATAATATCTTGGTCGATCCTTTCATACTAGTGAATTTAGTCTCATATTCGGTATTTTATCCTAGTATGACTTTCTTTGAGTTGCAATCAAAACAAGCACACTGCTCTGAGAGTCAGTCCATGCTAAAAATCACATCAAACTAAGAAATTGGCAGCACCGATGCTTCTAATCCAAAAGCATGACTTCCTATCTGCACCTAAATATAACAAACTCTATTTGCATGCATTGAGCAACCATTAGGCAGTAATACATCCAATCTATCTATTAATATTAAAGAAGGCACTCTGATACACAACACGAAATCCTCAAACAGAAAGGAATGAGAAGCGCATGTATCGAACAGTGCTCTCATCGGATTGTCCAAGATTAGGACAAATTATAATTCAAACAAGTTAAGCAATGCACACAAGGTAGCAAGTATATAAAGTAGTAAGAGTTGTATAATAAACCATACCTTTATCCACATCGCTTTATTTTATAGCCTCCTGCTAGCAAAGATTATAGACTCGTGGATGAGCTGGAGTTAATAAGATACATATGAATCCTTTGCCTTCCCTTTCTCCGCATAAGTCGCACCCGTCTCCGTGAGGCAACTCCGATAATCTCGGGCTATGTGTCCCTGCTTGCCATAAGTATAATAAATAAATGGGCCTCGTCCAGCAGTTACTCCAGATACAAGAAAAGGAGCTGGCCTAGAATATTTGGACCTCTTGTTTCACCTTCGATACCTAGACTTTGAAGAGTTCGGTACTTTGAACTCTAGCTTCTTAACGCTCAAGTTCTTCTTACTTTGGGATATTTTCAGATCTTTCTCCAAGGACCGGGCAGTATTAACCAACGTCAGAAAACCCTGCGCCATCGGACCCGAGAGAAGCAACCTTAGATCATCTCGCAGTCCTTTATAGAACGGATTAGTATTGCACTCCTCGTAAGCAAACGTAGAGCCTGCATTTAGTCCCAATCCTGAAAAACGCGTGCATGTAGTCATCTACATAACTCTCGTCCTGAGTTAACCTCTGGAACTGATTCTCCATTGCGATCCTCTGCATAGATGGGAGATATCTCGCCAAATACAGCCATGAAAACTCCTCCATCGAGACCTCCGTCAATGGCTGACCAACAAATTGGTGCAAATCCAACTCATCTTACCATAGCCTTGCCCTCCATCTAATAAGAAGGTAGTAGCGGTGACTTTCTGCCACTACTCCATCTCCGTTACCGTCATGGTTCTCTTAATGCAAGTTAGTCAGTCTTCGGCTTGTGTTGGGGTTCCGTACTTGAAAACACAGGAGGGTTGAAACTCATCACCTACTTAAACTTCTTTTCTATTACTCGCCTTGTGGCCGCTGGCTCAGCGACCACTTGTCTCATTTCCATAGGCTCAATTACGCCAACCGGCTCCTGGGGCACCCAAGGGTAGGAGGCTGTACTTGCCCTCCTTATTGCGCATTTATTAGCGCGAACACAGCTTCAACAACCAATCTTATAATTTCAGGAGGAGGAGGAAGTGTAGGAACCTTAGCTGGTGCACTAATCTCCGCAGAACACTGAGGTTCAGACTGCCCCACACCGCTTCTAGTCGCCTATAATGGTGAAACACATAATTAAGCAACCAATAATATAGTAAAAAACAATTATAGGAATACACTGGTTCCACAAACATGTGTTTTTTCGTTCTGAAGTGGACATTCATGGGTTCTTTCATGTTATAATGGTAGCGCATATACACATGCTCACCACCCTTTAAAATAAATCAACAATGAATTCGATGAAGGAAGACCGACACCAGAAGCCGTACTAAATTTATGACACTCCCACCCGTCTTGAAAAATATAATAGAAGGTCCGGTCGGGACCCCACGCCATATTTCAAAGATAGTGAACAAAGTTGCACTTTGATTTCAAAACCATACACATATCCTAACTCAGAGTAACATTCTAGCGGAAGAATTAAGATTAACTTAGAATATGACACCAGGAATATACGCTAACAACACCATAAAAATGATATATATAAAGTGATTTTGGACTTAAGGCTTTAAAAACAGTTTTACATATCAAAAGTGTCTTACAAACATTAGCACACAGGCCAGCCATATATGAAAATAGTAAAACACGCTTCGCTTGGCCTTCAAGGGCCGAAATAGATCAAAGGGGCTTCAACCCGCTACTTTTCGCTCGGCTCTCCAGCACCTACATAGGGACAATCCACCAGGAGGTGGTAAAACAAGGCAACGATCAGCATTAGCTTACCAAATTATAATGACCCACCCCTCACTCGGGGCGGCAGTGCTCCTTCCCTGCAAGTATACAACATGTATACATATAATGGCATCAGAACATTCAATTTAAGCACAATTCACCACAGACGTTGGCACGCACGACCACACATCCCTTACACTCAGGGAACATTTTTCGGTGTACTAGAAACCCAGCCCCACCACCATACTTAGTGATGGTTCAATATTTGTTTGAGCATTACTAGTCTTCCCAGCCTGAATTCTAAGACTCTCACCTATGGCTACAACAAAGTCAAAGACGTTCTCCAAGACTCACTTCAGTGACTCACTCCAAATTGATCGGTATAGGGTTGGGTACAGTTCAGCCAAAACACTTTGCTCAAATTGGTGTGCGCAACAAACCACGATGCAAGTCAGCCTCCGCTTGCCCATTCATAAAATATATAACCGCATTATATTCCAAGACTGGCACTCACAACCACCATAGTTGAGCACTTTAAGCTCACAACTCAATAATTCTAGGCTGGGATCTTTAAGCTCATAGCTCGAGGATTAAAGGCTGGCACTCACGACCAACAAAGATAGGCACTTTAAGCACACAACTCAAAATATTGTCCCCTAGTATCCAGAGATAGACCTCACAAACATAGCTCTCTGGGAGCCACCGTCATTGATATCACAATCGCCGCACGGTAGGGGACAGAACACCACATCTTCCCCAAATTTGAGTGTTTTCCTGAAGACCACTCCAGTACTCTCACTGCCACAACCTGCACACCCCATGACTCTGTAAACTACACATTTAACCATGGAGTCTTCTCTGAGACGCAAACAAATGATAACCATCACCAATCCAGACCAACCTGCAGATGGGCTTCTCACATCATGCCTATTTTGTACATCAATTCTGGATTCTATACGTAATTTCTATAGGGGATACCACCGATCAACTCGTTGGAAACTCCGCGTTCTCCACCAATTAGTGAGGGTTTCCATGCATATGCTAAAAATAAGTGAAAGTCTTTAATTACAAGGTAGCTAAAAACCTAGAGGGGGTGGATAGGTTTTCTAGTATTTTAAGATTTTCATTAACATGGTGTGTTGTTAGTTAGGTAGGTTAGCTTTCTTTCAAGACAATCCACAAAAGCACACACAATATTTATAGTGGTTCTACAGATTATGGGTACGTCCAATGTCCCTCACCTTTCTAACAGCTTGTTAGAAAAGGCCCCTTCTCCAAAACCCAGCTCCTTATTGCTTACAACACAGATCCCTCAGGATCTCTTTGTCTCCACCAAGGCCTATAGCTCAGGCACAAATCCCTACCTTAGAGAAAGCTTGCTCTTATAACTCAGTGATCAAAAGATCACATACCACATACTTGAACCCAAGTCCTATGGCTCAGGCTATGGAGGTTAGCCCTATAACTTATAGAGTAACACTCTCCTACCTCATGCACAAAGGCCCTACACTCAGATCCACACAGGGATCCTACCTCAGATCAATAACTGATCCTACACTCAGCCTTTACAACACAAGCTTATAACTCAGATCCCAATGGATCCTACAGCTCAGATCCAAGAATGGATCCTACAAAAAGAAAGTTTGGTGTGTTGATGTAGTTGATTTGACACCAAAGAAATTTCTCTGTGCCTATCTTCATGGACTGAGTTTACCTCAGACCTACCTTCTTATCAGCAATAAGAAAATGAATTCTTCCGTAGAGTGCTGCTTGTGCTTTAAGTATCTAAAAAATCAAAGTCTCTGAACTTATTGTTGAAAACAAAGGAGTAGACAGTTCTTTTTCTTCTTCAAACAACTAACCTTGACTACAGAAAATTAAAGTCTCTGCTTCTTCTTTTTTCTCAGAAAAACTTTTCTAAACTGGCTATAGCTGATGAAAATAAATATAACTAACTTGAGGAACTTTTAGATCGATTGATTCAACTTCTTGCTTCAAGCATGACAATAATGGCGATGAAGATGAAGTTCATCCGCAACTGCTCGAAATGAATAAAACCCTAAAAGTTATTTTGCATCTGCCAACCTTGTTCCTTTTATCTTCAGCTATCCAACGACTATATGACCCGTGGGCCCCACTATAGTTGTTGGCTGCAACTTGGCTTTTACAGAAAAAGTCTTCTTGTAGACCCGCGATGCTATTTATCCTATTCTGTAGCTTTCCCGCAGCTAATTAGAATCCTGTTGACTTTTGTTGAAGTCAACATTTGTGGACTTAGCCAAATTCTCAGATTCAATCCTGACATTGAGTGCGTTGAGTGAATGGCCTTCACTCAATGCCTCTGTACTTAGCTAATTCTTCTGCCTTTCTTAGGCATCGAGTGCCTTGAGTGAACTGGCTTCACTCAATGCCCCTGGACTTAGCTGCAACTTTCTTTATCTCCCAGGCATTGAGAGCAATGAGTGAACTGGTTTCACTCAATTCCTCTAGACTTAGATAGATTTTTTTGTCCATCTTTCCTTGACTTTGACATCACACGATGCTTTCTTCTCTGGTGTTGAGTGAGCTGTATTCACTCGACGCTTAGAGAATTAGCCAGAATTCTTGACAGATCTTCAACTGCTTTGACTGCTTGAGCTTGTCTCAATGATTCTTGGTATATAGTGTTGAGTGAACTGGCTTTACTCAATTCCTATGGACTTAGCCAAATTTTCTTCCTTGCCAATGTTGAAGCTTTGACAGACTCAGCTATACTCAACGCTTCTTGGTATATGGCGTTGAGTGAACTTCCTTCACTCAACGCCTGTGGACTTAGCCGTAGAATTACTTTGTAGACTCCTCGGCTTTGACTGTACACACCTTACTCAGTGCTTTTTGGTATTTGGCATTGGGTGAACTGGTTTCACTCAATGCCTGTGGACTTAGGTGATTTTCAGCCATTCCAGCATCCTTCTTTGACATCTAGCGTTGAGTGAACTGGCTTCACTCAATGCTTCACTCAATGCCTGTGGAATTAGACATATTTATGTCTGTCCACTTCTCTACCTTGTGACCACCTGTCATAATCGCTTCGAATACCTGTCCAATCAATGTGATAAGGACCAACTTGCTTCATGAACTTGAACATACATCAAATATAACTTTGTGTATACCATTGACTTGTTTGACTTCTACAAATCTGGGACATTGTGAGCAATAGACCCAACAATCTCCCCCTATTTGAAGAAGTCAAAACCCTCAAACAAAATTCTGAGTCAATGATATACACTAACATATGCAGTAATAAAACATTAAATTGGAAACTTATAATAAGAGAACAAGAGTATCAAGTTATAGGTTACCACACTTTCCTTGCCTGCAGGGTGATCATCATAACTTCCCACTCCCCCTATTTTGTTGCTTCCTGGCCTTGATCATTTCCTTCTCCTCCCCCTTTTTAACTTCTGTAAATAGTCAGGAAGGTGCTAGCCTCTGATTATCTTCTCCCCCTTTTTGAGTTCAGATAATAAACTATTGCAGCTGCTTGCTCCTCTACAGGAAGCTGAATCTATCCCTACAAGTGCTGGACTTGCTCCCACTCAACTGAATAATCTTATATCATCCTTCCTGGTAGACACTTTAGTCTATTTAAGTCTGGATAGTACAGGAATCACTTGAAAAACTTGATACCAATGAAGGTAAACCACTTGAAAAATCTTCATACAACTGAAGTTCTTTTCCACTTGCAAGAAGTAGTACAACCTGCAACAAAAACAACACAAGGAGCAACTGAAGCTATATAGAGTTCAACATACCCAACTCAAACTTGAAGGTGTTGAACTTTGCTTCATCTAGTGGCTAAGTGAAGATGACAGCAACTTGCTTTTCTGTAGGGACAAACTCAAGATTGATATCTTCACATTCCATATGCTCCCTAATGAAATGATACCTAATCTCAATGTGCTTAGTCTTGCTATGAGAGATAAGATTCCTAGCAATTTAGATTGAACTAGTAGAATCATAGTATAAAGGATTTCTACTTATCTCGAGGTTATAGTCCTAGTGTTGATGCTGGATCGACAACAACTGTGCACAATAGCTACTTGCTGATATGTATTCTTACTCAACTATTGAGATTGTAATACTGGTCTGCTTCTTGCTGCTCTAAGACACTAGTCTTCCTCCCAAAAACTAACAGGTGCCTGAAGTGCTCTTCCTGTCCTCTTTGCAGCCTGTAAAATATGCATTTAAATAACCTGTTAGTTCAAAATCTCTATTTCTAGGGTACCATAGGACAAGATTTGGTATGCCCTTAAGACACCTCAAAATCCTCTTAGCAGTAGAGTAGTGAGATTATTTAGGGCTAGCCTGATACCTAGTACAAACACATGTGACATACGTGATGTCTGGCCTACTTGCACTAAGATATAGAAGGGAGCCAATTATCCCTCTATACAAAGTTTCATCAACCGGTTTTTTTGCCTCATTTTTGCTTATAGACATACTTGACCCCATGTGAGTTTTCATGGTGGAGAATTTCTCCATACCAAACTTTTTGATCAACTCCCTGGTGAACTTAGACTAGGATATGGATAATCCATCTTTAGTCTATCTTACTTGGATGATCAAGAAGAACTTAAGTTCACCCATACTGTTCATCTCAAACTTCCCTTGCATAAGTTTGGCAAACTTCCTGCAAAGGTTGTCATCAGTAGATCCAAAGATTATGTAATCTACATAAATCTGGACTAGGATGATCTTGCCCTTAGATTCTCTTAGGAATAGGATCTTGTTTATCTTCCCCCTTTAGAATTTTTCTTAATGAGGAAGCTAGACAATGTCTCATACCATGCTCTAGGGGCTTGCTTCAGCCCATATAGAACTTTCCTAAGTCTATAAATAGAATCAGGTGAGTTAAGAACAACAAAACCTAGAGGCTGCTCAACATTGACTTCTTCTTTTAGTCATAATTTAGGAAGACTGACTTCACATCCATCTGGTATATTTTAAATCCTCTGAATGCATCATATGCTAGGAAGAGTCTGATGGCTTCCAATCTTGCTACAAGGGAAAAGGTTTGGTCAAAGTCAATACCTTCTTCTTGTATGTACCCCTTAGCTACTAGCTTAGCCTTATTTTTTATTATAATGCCATTTTCTTCAAATTTATTCCTGTAAATCAACTTGACTCCAATGACATTATGTCCTTGTGGTCTTAGAACCATCTTCCAGACCTTGCACCTATTAAACTAGCTTAGTTCCTCTTGCATTTCTATAATCTAAAACTAATCTATGTTGGCCTCTTTAAATCTCTTTGGCTCAACCCGTGACAGGAAGCCAGAATACAAAGCCTTATTAATGGTCTTGCTTATTGTCACCAATCCTTGGTTTGCATCACCAATACTCTGGTGTCATGGATTATCTCTTAGATGTCTAATAGCTGGAGGCAGTCTTCTTTCAACATCAACTTCAGTAGTTACTTATTGCTGATCTTCAACCACTTCAAGTGTGCCTTAAAGTTCTTCTGGGATATCCACTCCATCTTAGATTACTGGAGCAGCTTCCTTGATGGTTAGCTTGCCCATCATTAGCTCTGTACCTGTATTACTAGAAGAGGAGCTTAGTAGCTCACTGTTAATCATGGTAGACTCATCAAAGACTATAAGTACAGACTCTTATAACTTGGCTTTTCAAGTTGTAGATCCAATAAGCTTTACTATGATTGCTATACCCAACAAAAATCCTATCAAAGGACTTGGCACCAAACTTAGTCACAGAGGACTTCCCATTATGAAGAACATAGCACTTGATACCAAATATCCTGAGATAGCCCATGTTTGGTTTTCTGCCCTTCAAGATATCATAGGGAGTCTTCTTGTGGATCTTGGTGATAGAGGCTCTGTTAAGGACATGACATGCAGTATTTACTACCTCAGCCTAGAAATATTTTGGGAGAGATGTTTCACTAAACAAGGTCCTCCCAGCCTTTATGAGAGTTCTATTTTTCCTCTCAACAATCCCATTTTGCTGGGTGTTCTTGAAGAAGAAAGTTCTTGATGAATCTCTTGCTCTTCATAAAACTTTATTATGCTATCAGACTGGAATTCAGTCCCATGGTCACTTCTGATTTTGACCATAGTACTATTAAACTCATTCTGAATTTGCTTGACAAACTTTACAAAGATATCAAGGGTTTTATTATTTTTCTTAAGAAAGAACACCCAAGCAAACCTAGAATATTCATCAACACCACAAGGGTGTAGACTTTCCTACCTAGACTATAAACTGGCATATGACCAAACTAGTCTATATGCAAGAGGTATAAACACCTCACAGAGTCTTTGGTCCCAATGCCCTTGAAGGAAGCTTTGGTTTGCTGCCATTTTGGCATGCTAAGCAAATGCTTTTCTTGGTGCATTTCACCTTAGGACCATTCCTAACTAGCTCTTCACTAAAGAGCTTGCCAATAGTTTTATAATTTAAATGAGCTAGACTCTTGTGCCATTGCACACAATATGAAAATTTCTTATTTGCCACTAGACAAATAAGAGAGTCTGTATCTAGACACAGAAAGTTTAAGCATTAAACATTTCCACTCCTAGTGTCTGTCAAGAAGACTGCTTGGTCACTTGACCACTTAATTTGGCACTCATCCTTATGGAAGACAATGACATAGCCAAGGTTAGAGAGTTTGCTTATGCTTATTAGGTTGTGTTGCAACCCTTCAACATTAGCCACTTTTGAGATGGTGACTATGCCATTGGTAATCTTACCATAGCCTTTATTCACTCCTCTATCTCTATCACCAAAGATAACCTTGGGTCCATATTTTTCTGGAGTGTACTCCTTTAAGTTGCTCCTTGTCTCAGTCATGTGCCTTGAACAACCACCATCCAAGTACCATATAGGTGTATGGGCACTTGGAATAACCTGCAACAAAGTTTCTCCTTGTCCCAGTCATGTGCCTGGAACAACCACTGTCCAAGTACCATATAGGTGTATGGGCACTTGGACTAACCTGTAACAAATAATTTATGTTACCTTAGTACTCTAATATTTATTGGGTCCTAGGTTCTGATTAGGCTTAATAGAAATCTGTCTTCCTGCAGAATTTCTGACAGGAAGACTCACATTTGCTCTGGGCACACTTGGATTGTGCCAGTAATCTAGGGCAAAATGCTCCACTTTCCAACAACACCATCACTCTTGAATGTTGTATCTTATTTTCTGTGTTGGTCTTGCAGTATGGTTAACTACTGATAGAATAGATGGAAGAGGTGCAGCAACCTTCTTCAAGTTCCTTTCAGCAAGGATCTTACTGAAGGTGAGCCTTCCAGCAGTTTTTCCTTGCTGGCTCTGACTGCCATTTGCAGCACTCTTCTTTGTAGATGACATGCTATTTATAGCATTAGAGATAGCTAGATCTGGCCTCCTGATAGACTTACCCTTAGTCTGAATCTTTGCTAGATGGGCTTGAGTGAAGGCAGCTGCCTTATTCTTGAGAGTGGGGGCTAAGGTACCAAAAATAAATGGTTTAGGATGGGCCATTTGAATTTCCTCATGGGGAGCCTTAAAGGAACTCATTCCCCTACTATACCTTCCATAAAAACTGTGAACATATTTGTTCACACTAGTGGATCTACCATTCATCTAGTGACCATAGATGCTTTCCTGGTCATACCTATTTGAAGGTAACAATACTTTCTTAAATGGAATGGGAGGCTTGGAAGCTGAGGCTGAACTGGAGCCTTGCCTTTCCATTTGGAATAGGACACTCTTGTGCTTCCCTTGAATCCCAACCCCTTCTTACCCTTTTGAGAGGAGAAGGTGTCTATAAAAGGCAGCACAGTATTTGGATTAGAATAACTAGCCACTATCCTTTTCTCCCTCTAGAGATTCTCTTCAAGGTCCCTTATGAGATTATTGTTGAACTTGATGGTACTAATCTGGATGAGAGTCATTACTTTAAGTTGGCTGACTTCCCTTGACTTCTAATCTAGTAGTGTTGCTGTCTTAGCTTGCTGGATAGTTGCTAGCTGAAGAATGGCAATCTCCTTAGCCTGCTTCTTAGTTAACTTCTTACACTTCTTAAAAGCATCCAGAAGTTCACCATACCTGTCAATCAATTGATTGCCATCTTCCTCAGATTCTAACCCATCATCACCACTGGATAATGATTCCTTAGAATTTGGACTAGTCTCATAATCTGATTCAGGAGATGAGCTAGATTGAAAGTGTACCTTTGCTGGACCAGGCTGATCCTGACTAGATTCTTCATCAAACATTACCATTAGCCCACAACAGCTGTAGGTATCTTCATCCTCATCATCCTCTTCTGAGTCACTGTCTGAATGTGATAGAGGAGCCCTGATACTTATCCTGGCAGCAAAGTAGTCTTCAATTTCTCCAGTAGCAACTAGCCCTATGTTGGATTCTTTATCTTTAGACTCTGAGGAAGATGAGTCTGTCCATCTCTTCTCCTTCCTAGAAATGAAGGACTTTTCCTTCTTGCCCTTGTGCTGGTGAATCTTTTTTTCACTAGCCTCTTTTCTCTTCACTGGGCAGTCAACAATCACCTGCCCTGGCTTACTGTAATAATAATAGACAACTTTAAAGGAATTCTGTTTACTAGTTTAAGAATCATATCTTTCTCCCTTGGAGTGATTCTTCCTGTGATGAGAGGAGGAGGAGGGCCTGCTCCACCACTGCTTCTTCTTCATCAGCTTGTGAAATTTCCTGGAAAAGGCAGCAAAGTCTTCATTATACATGCTGTAGTTTTATGAGCTTGACCTTGTGCTATCTGAATCAACATGCCTTCTTGGAGGAGAGGGAATCCTCTCCTTATTCTTCCTGGTGCTGTCTGCTCTGAAGGCCAAAGATTTTTCCATGGCTTGGGATTTACTGATGGTCTCCTCCTCTTTCCTAGCAGCCAAATGCATCTCATAAGAGAGCAGCTTTCTAAATAGTGTATGGGAAGGAGAATCAGCTAGCTTTGCCACCTCTCTGATAACACATATCTTGATATCCCAGTCTCTAGTGAGAGACCTTAGGAACTTGTCATTAAGCTCATAATGATTGAAGACCCTCCCATAGGTCCTCATCTCATTTATTATCCTGAATAATCTTTCATAGCAGTCAGCTATGCACTCTCCCTTAGACTGCTTGAAAGCCTCATACTCACTATTGAGCAAGGACTTCCTATCATCTCTAACCTCTTCAGTTCCCTCTATGTAAACCATAAGAGTTTCCTACATCTCCTTCGAAGACTGGCAGTGAACCAGATTCTAAAAGGTAGAATCATCTATGGCATTAACAATAATGTTTTGTGCCCTCTTATCCATGATGGCCAAGATGACTTCATCCTTAGTCATCTCTAAGTATTTATTTGGTGTCTAGAATGTTGCATCCAGAACTGAGACCTTCATGGGTATGAAAGGTTCCTCTTTGACTTTCATAAAGATCCTTAGGTCAGAGGCTTCCATAAACATCCTGACCCTCACTTTCAAGATTCCAAAACTCTTCTTCCTGTAGATAGGAAGTTTCAAGTAATCCAGCTCCTTATGGTTCTCTCCAGAATCCACAAGTATAGTTCTCTTAGCTACCCTTAGAGATCTACTTTGACTATTAAGTCCTTCTTGAGCAACCTCCCTCAGATACCACTTGAAAGTCTTTAATTACAAGGTAGCTAAACACCTAGAGAGGGGGGGGTGAATAGGTTTTGTAGTCTTTTAAGATTTTCTTTAACTTAGTGTGTTGTGAGTTAGCTAGGTTAACTTGCTTTCAAGACAATCCACAAAAGCACACACAATATTTATAGTGGTTCCTAGATTATGGGTACGTACACTATCCCTCACCTTTCTAACAGCTTGTTAGACAAGGCCACTTCTCCAAAACTCAGCTCCTTAGAGAGCTTACAACACAGATCCCTAAAGATCTCTCAGCCTCATCCAAGACCTACAACTCAGGCACAAAGCCCTACCTTAGAGCAAGCTTGCTTATAAAACTCAGTGATGAAAGGATCACCTACCTCAGACTTGAACCCAAGTCCTACAGCTAAGGCTATAGAGGTTAGCCCTACAACTCAGAGAGTAACACTCTCCTACCTCAAGCGCAAAGGCCCCACACTCAGATCCAAACAGGGATCCTACCTCAGATAAATAACTAACCCTACACTTAGCCTTTATAACACATGCTTACAACTTAGATCCAAAATGATCCTATAGCTCAGATCCAAGAATGGATCCTACAAAAATAAAGTTTGGTTTGTTGATGTGGTTGATTTGACACCAGAGAAATTTCTCTATGCCTGTCTTCCTAGACTGAGTTTACCTCAGCCCCACCTTCTTTTCAGGAACAAGAAAATGAATTCTTCAGTAGACTGCTTCTTGTGCTGGAAGTATCTCAGAAATTAAAGTCTCTGAGATTGCTGTTGAAGACAAAGGAGTAGACAATTCTTTTTCTTCTTCAAATAGCTAACCTTGACTGCAAAAAATTGAAGTCTGTACTTCTTCTTCTTTCTCAGAAAAACTTTTCTGAACTTGCTTTAGCTGATGAAAATAGCTACAACTAACTTGAGGAACTTTTAGATCGGTTGATTCAACTTCTTGCTTCATGCACGACAATAATGGCGATGAAGATGAAGTTCAGCCGTAATTGCTCGAAATGAATAAACCCTAAAAGTTATTTTGCATTTAACGATCTTGTCTCATTTATCTTCAACCATCCAACGACTATATGACTCGTGGGCCCCACTGTAGTTGTTGGCTGCAACTTGGCTTTTATAGAAAAAGTCTTCCTGTAGACCTGCGATGCTATTTGTCTTGTTCTGTAGCTTTCCCGCAACTAATTTTAATCTTGTTGACTTTTGTTGACTTTTGCTGACGTCAGCATTTGTGGACTTAGCCAAATTCTCAGATTTAATCCATGCTTTGAGTGCATATAGTGAATGGCCTTCACTCAATGCCTCTAGACTTAGCCAATAATTCTTCTACCTTGCTTAGGCGTTGAGTGTGTTGAGTGAACTGACTTTACTCAACTCCCCGAGACTTAGCTGCAACTTTCTTTATCTGTTGGGCGTTGAGAGCATTAAGTGAACTGGCTTCACTTAATGCCTTTGGACTTAGATAGATTTTTCTTCCCATCTTTCCTTGAGCTTTGATATCACACGACGCTTTCTTCTGTGGCATTGAGTGAGCTGTATTCACTCGACGCTTCTGGACTTAGCTAGAATTCTTGACAGATCTTCAACTACTTTGACTGCTTGAGCTTATCTCAATGCTTTTTTGTATATGGTGTTGAGTGAATTGGCTTCACTCAATGCCTGTGGAATTAGCCACATTTTCTTCCTTGCCAATGCCGAAGCTTTGACAGACTCAACTATACTCAACGCTTCTTGGAATATAGCGTTGAGTGAACTTCCTTCACTCATTGCCTATGGACTTAGCCACAGAATTGCTTTGAAGACTCATAGGCTTTGACTGTCCATACCTTACTCAGTGCTTTTTGGTATCTGGCATTGAGTGAACTTGCTTCACTCAACGCCAGGGGACTTAAGGCAATTTTTAGCCTTTCCAGCATCCTTCTTTGACATCTGGCGTTGAGTGAACTTGCTTCACTCAATGCTTATGGACTTAGACAGATTTCTGTATCTCCACTTCTCTACTTTGTGACCACCTGTCACAACCACTTGGAATACCTATTCAATCATTATGACAAGGACCAACCTGCATGCATGAACTTGAACATACATAAAATACAACTATGTGTATACCATTGAATTGTTCGACTTTTTCAAATCTGGAATATTGTGAGTAATGGACCCAACAATAAGGACTTCACACGTCTAAGTAGGAAGATTGTTACCCTTCTTGATCACTTAGAAGCCATGAAATAACAACGGATCCAGATGGAAACAGTCACAACACCTTCCTCTCTGCGGATCTAGCTTCAGCTCAAAAATCTGACCGCAAGAATACCTTAACAGCTTCCCTTAATGGCTAGAATAGCCTTGCCCTTGCTCTCCTATCCTTCTCCTATGTTCTTCTATCTCAGGGTCTAAGAGAGAGGGAGAGAAAATGAGAGAGAATTTTCATTTCAGGATTTTATCAAAAAGCTACTACTGTGCGGTACCTTGCTACCACCTCTTGGTAGCTCAGGCGGTGGCCGCTTGGCCCAATGACTCCGTTCTTTCACTCAAAGACTATCTTAACCTTATTTGACACATGGCACACTACCACTAGGGTTACCTCTACCATCGGGCGGTACCGTTCAGAGACAGTAGTGGCTACTATCGCGCAGTATCACACTACCACTGAGCAGTACCTGCCAGAGATGCTGGTCAATTAAAGAAGCTAGATACCACCAACGCTAGGTCTACTGCCTGGCAGTAACCTCCAGTAACCAACTTTATGTTATTTTCAGAAAATTTGGTGTATTACGCAATAGTACTGACAATAATGTTTTGGGCCCTCTTGTCCATAGTGGCTAAAAATACCTCATCCTTTATCATTTCTAAGTACTTCTTTGGGGTTTTGATGCTGGCATCTATTGTTGAGACCTTCGTGGGGATGAAAAGTCCCTCTTGTACTATTATAAAGATCCTAGGGTCTGAGGCTTCCATTAAAAGTCGTACTCTCTCCTTCCATATCCCACTGTTCTCCTTCCTACAAAGGGGAACTTCATAGAACTCAGCTCTTTGTGGTTCTCACTAGAAGTCATGATGATTATCTTTTACTACCCTTGGAGTTCTTATTCAGACTGTTAGGTATTTTTTGAATAACATTGCTCGGATACCACTTGAAAGACTTTAAGGGTAGATAATCACCTGGGGGGGGTGAATAGGTTTCTTTTAGATTTTTTATCTTCTAGAATTTTACTTGGTGAGTTAGAGTTTAGTTATAGCTTTCAAAAACACAAAAAATAGACAAGCAATTTATAGTTGTTCCTATATCTAGGGTACATCCACTTTCCTCCTTCACCTATCTAATAGATAGCTAGACTAGACCAAATTCTCCAAAACTCAGATCAATAGATCTTACAACTCAGATCCCTCCCTGGATCTTACACTTCAGAGTGGCTTCCACTCCTACAACTCAGACTTTTCTCAGTTCTACCTCAGAGACAGCAATAAGTTTCCTACCTCGGGCTCACAAGCAATTCCTACCTCAGACTTTGTAACTCAGGACTACCTAAGATTCTATACAAGAATCCTACCTCAGACTTTGGAAGAATTCCTACACTTAGACTTTATAACTCAGGCTTACCTCAGATTTTATACAAGAATCCTACCTCAGACTTTGGAAAAAATCCAACACTTCAATCTCAAAAAGATCTTACAACATAGATTGATAGAGTATTTCTTTTATAAAGACTCAAGAATAGATGCTGTTGAGACATCATTTTTAACTGTTTCACCAAACAGCTTCTTTTCACCAGCAACAACAATAAGTGATCTTCAGATTTAGAATAGACTGTGCAGTGTTGAATACTTGTAGAAATCATCTTCTTCTTCTTCAAGCTTATGAATAAATGATGTGAAGATTGTGCAGCTTGAAGACGACAGAACGATTTCCTTCTCAGCTTGCAAATCCTTTTAGCAATGTTAGCAACAAAAATGATCTTCAGATTTAGAGAGAGATATGCTGATTTTATTTCTTGCAGAGAACTTCTTCGGCTCTATTTGGCACGGCGTTTTCCAAGCGGCACGCCGCTGATTCTGCCACCGCCGTGCCAAACAAGAATTTGGCCGACAGCAGTAGCTAACACCACTGCTAAAAATAACGGTGGCTTGTTATTTCCGAGTCGCGGAAATCTTCCGCGACTCGGAAATAGCAGCAGCGCTGCGGAACTGTTTTTTTTAATATAAATTTTTTCATAATATTAAAATAATTAATATATTAGAAGTTATTATATTTATATATTTAAGTTATTATATTAATATTAATATATTATAAGTTATTATATTATAAGTTATTATATTAAATTAATATTATATTATATTATAAGTTATATTATAAATTATAAGTTATTAAATTAATATAATTATATAAGTATATATTATTAATAAATATAATATTATTTATATAATATTTATAAAATAAAATTATTAACAGCACTGCAAACGCTATTCTTCCAAACAGATTCGAAGATTCTGCCACCACTCTGCAAAACAGCTGATTATTCCACCACTGCTTCCCACCACTGCTTCTCCATTCGTTGTAGCCGCGCCAAACAAAGCCTTCCTTAGATTCAAAAAGCTTCTGGCCGGCGGCAATAACTTTTTTGAATTAGGGTTTTTAGAGATGTTCAAAAAGACTCTTCAAAAGGTTCTCAGCCCTGGCTTTTATATAGGAGCAATATCAACGACTATAATCTCTTTTTGGAATGCGACATGACCATCTTTAACAATTATATCTTCCCAAGAATGCGTATTAGAAGAATGCAACAGTTTCCATCTTTTAGTGTGTAATTTGCGTCAATTTGAATTTTGCATGACGTCAACAGAAGAATTGTCTTGATGCCATTAGACTTAGAATAAATAAATGTGCTTCTATAGAGGTATTCAGTGATTGAAATTGACGTGATGTAACACCACCATCCATCATATAGGATATAATAGAAGGTCCGGCCGGGGCCCCACGCAATATCCAGCACACAGTCAGTAGAGTTACGTATTGTGACAATAATCTAAATATTCATCCTAACTCAGAGTGCATTTTAGCGAAAGCTAAGTTTAAATGTTTAGAACACATCCACATGAATGTCCACTAAAATCCATTTAGAATGATAACAACAATACATAGAAAGTTATGGCCTTAAGGCCTTACAAAGTTTCCTCAAATTGTAATGTCTTACATACTTCGAGACACTGACCTACCATACATGAAACAATTAATAGTAAAGACAAATTCGCTTTGGACTTCGAGGGCCGACATAGTATGTAGCTACCACGTGCTTCAGCCCGCTATTTCCCGCTTGGATCCGCAACACTTGCATGAAATCATCCCGCCTTAAAGGTGGCAAATAAAGCAACGGTCAACATTAGCTGACCAAATTATAACGATCCCACCCCTCACTCAGGGGTGGCGGTGCTCCTTCCCTGCATGCATTTAGCATATATAAATATATAATGACAAAATGAATGTGCAACTTAAGAACCATTCACCACAGACGTTGGCATTACTAACCACACGCCCCATGCACTCAAGGCACATTATCAGTGTACTGGAAATACCCAGGGTCCTACCTCCGTTCTCAGCGACAACTAGCATAATTTGAGCATTCACTAGACTTTTCGGGCCGAAGCCAAAGACTCACCCTATGCTACGACAAAGTAATGCTGAGATTCAAGCCACTGACTCACTCTAAGCCGAATGCCATAAGGTTGGGTATAGTTTGGCTCTTTCCCATTGCTCAAATTGTCGGGCACAACAAGCTACGACGCAGGTCAGCCTCCCCTTTCCCATTCACAATAGTACATAACTCTGATATATACTAAGGCAAGCACTCACGACTGCCTAAGCTGGGCCCCTCTAGCTCTTAGCTCAACACAATGAACCCCAGGTCTTCAAGAGATATGCCTCTCAAAACAATGGCCCCCAGGTCTCCACGAGATAGGCCTCACAAAATAATGGCCCCCAGGTCTCCACGAGATAGGCCTCACCAAACAATGGCCCACAGGTCTCCACGAGACAGGCCTTACAAAACATTACACACTAGGAGCTACCGCCCGCAGTAGCGCTATCGCCGCGTGGTAGGAGATAGACTATTGATTCTTTCCCTCCAAATGGGTGTTTTCCAGGAGGCCCACTCGAGTACTATCCCTATAATTTCAACACACCTCGCAACTCTGAATTTACATTCTTACCACAGAGTATTTCCCGGAATTCCAAACAATCATCACCAATCAAGACCAACTTGTCCTGATGGACTTCACACAACATGCTTACACCGTACTTTGATTCTGGATTCTAAATGCAAAGATAACGGGGATACACGGATCAACCCATCGAGAGGATCGCTTCCACAAGTTTGTGGAGCATCTACCCTTATATGCGAAAACAAAGGACTTCACATGTCCAAGAAGAAGGATCATTACCCTTGATGTTCCTTTCGGCGCCATGGGAGAGAACCTAACCGGATGGAAATGACTGCAACGGAATTGCTTCTATAGATTCGAACTCGGCTCGCGAATCAGAGCCCCGAAACTCCAATGATGGCAAGATCTACTTCGTTTATCTCCTCCACCCTTCTCCCCCTCAGTAGGTTAGGAGAAGAAGTCCCAAGAGAAAATGAGTTGAAAACCTAACTTCCAGAATTTTAAACCGAGCAACCGCCATGCGGTAACTAACTACCGCCACGTGGTACACCAAACGACGGCTTGTTTTGCAAGCCACCGCCAACAACCTCCAATGACAGGCTGACACGTGGTCACACTGTTACAGCTCTACTAACGTTGCATGATAAAATACTACCTCCACGTGGTACCAAGTGCACTGGTTACGATGCAACCACTACCGCCACGCGTTACTATAAATGTTTTCTTTAGGATTGAGAATGACCGAGAGGGGGGTGAAGAGGTCCAATTTAAACCTTAGCTACCCTTTTTTAAATTCTGAGATATACCTTCTTTATGTTAATAAACACAGTCAGATATAAAAATATAATCTTAACAACAATTTAAAAACTATCACAGCACAACAATCACAACACAATGCACACTGTTTTATAGTGGTTCCCCAATTTATGGGCCAAACTTCTTCATCTTTTACTCAAATCCTCAGATCTTACAGCTCAGATACCAGCTGGCTCCTACAACTCAGACTATACAAGTCTTACCACTCAGATCACAAAGATCCTATACCTCAAGTTCTTCCTAAGAACTATACCTCAGAGTGAATCCACACTCATACTCCTCAGCCCAACCACTCAGAGAAATGCCCACTTCTCCTACCTTAGGCAATCCCAGCCCTACCTCAGCCTTTATAACACAGGCTTACAACTCAGAGAAAATGATTCTCCTACACTCATATCTATAGGTAGATCTTACAAAATTAATGAAGGTAAAAGAAATAGATTCAGAAATTGTCACCCAGCAAGAGAGAAATGAATGACAGCTTCTTGATCTCATCCTGATGTGTTTGCTTCCTTTGATCTTGTCGAGATAGATCTGATCCAATCCTTCCAAGCTTTTCAAAGCTTCTTGAAGTTGAAATTAGGGTAGATCTAGGCTGGAGAATGTTTAAAACGATTCTTGATCTGGCTTCTCTCCACCTTCTAAATTATTGCTAATGCTTTTTAGATCTAACTTCACCAAATTGTTCTTATTTTTTCTGAAGAGTTGATCCCTTTAAATAGGATCTATTAGGATTAACTGACTGATCTGGTTAATAAATGACATCTGACAGTCTTGATAGTTGTCAGTACCTTCGTCTTGATTTTTGAACTGAGGAAACAAATCTACTTGAAGTGTTGAAACTTGAATGTTGAATGTGTCGACACAAGTCCTGGGTGTCGACACTACTCTTGTAGTGGTGTCAACATACTTCTGAATGTGTCAACACAAACTTCACCTTGTCCCGACACAACTAATGTAGAATGTGTCGACACTAGTCCCGAGTGTCGACATAGCTTGTTTACTGTGTATCGACACTAGTACTGAGTGTCGACACAGTTGCTTTCTTGTATCATTGTATCGACCCAAGTCCTGGGTGTCGACACAACTTTCACCTTGACTCAGCACTTCTAGTTTAAGTGTGTCGACACTAGTCCTGAGTGTCTACACAGCTTTCTCTTTATCTCAGCACATCTTTGGCAAAAGTGTCAACACTAATCTTGTGTCACATCACTTTTGTACTTAGCTTTATTTGCCTGCACACATGAACTTAACATCCATAAAATTCAACTATGTGTATATCATTAAGCTGAAAGGACTTCTTCAAATCAAGTACATTGTGGCCTATGTACCCAACAATCTCCCCCTATTTGGAGAAGTCATTATTCCAATTTAATGATATACAACATGATACCAAAATATAATGAAAAAGACATTAAGAGTACAGTGAAGTTCTATATGTGAAATACCAAAGATAAAAAACACATATTTAAAAATAATAATTCTGATCAGAAGATAAGACAAATAATTGCAATGCTAATTAATAGCACATGAAATGTTGAGTAAACAAAATTTTTCATTAATTATTTATAAAAAGGTTTACTGCTACAAGCTTTGGTTACACAATAGTTACAGATCAAGTTTTTCATATAAAATTTAAAATTGAGAACATTCTAAGGCTGTTCTGGTTCTTTGATGACTATGCCTTTTCCATATTGTATCTTTGCTTTCACCTCAGACACCTTGTCATCAACAACCTCCTTTCCTTTGTAATCCTTAGCTTTAGCTTTTGCAATTGCTTCTTGTTTCAGCTTTTGTCTTTCAAAATAATGGAATGGCTTTGGGAAGTATTTACAGGGCTCAATTGACTTAGTAGGAAGCTTTCCTTTCTTCAGATCATATCTGAACTTCTGGATAACTTGCTACTGCTTAAGATGTTTGTCCCATTCCTGTTCATTGTACCATTTTCCCCTATCTGACACATTAGCATTCACAGCCTTCCATGTAGTAAGAATTATTGATCTGGAGGTTGGACTCCACTGCTCAAAATCTGGTCTAGTCTCAGCTTATTCTCTAAACCTTTTCTTCGATAGCTGGGCCTCTATCTCCAGAGTAGTAGAAGACTTGTCCACTTTTCCACAGATTATATTCTGATCTATCCCTTGAGGAGGACTGTACATGTGTTGGACAGTTGCTTGGATAGACTCAAAAGTAGCTTGTGCTATAGGATGAGTGTACATGGTTTGCTCAGCATCATAAATTCCAGTAGTATGAGGTGCTTCATGTTGATCCGGTTGACAACTAGACTCAGCAAATTTTTCCCCATCATACCATAGGGGAGGATAGCTTAAAGTGTCTCTGATATTATTTGATATCTAGGTAGCATGTTCAGAACTGCCTTAATCATTACCCTCTCCCCCTTTATGACTTCTCTTTTAATATGATCCCTCAAATCATTTTTGTGAAATCTCACCTGACCATCTAGATAATTAATTCCGGGTGTTACTGTGTTCTTAACTCTTAAAAAATTATTGTCCAAACTCTTGTCAGTAGCCTTGATGTCCTTAAGAAAAGATTATGAATGATTGGTCAGTTTGGTGTCTATATCTTTGGTAGTGGAATTAAGTTACGTTTCCAAAGCAGTGGTTTGATTCTTTATTTCTCCCAAGGTTGTATCATGCATAACTATCATATTTTCATTCATTCTATTCTGATTCTCAAGGACATAGCCTTGCATGATTTCCATATCAGCCTCTAGTTGTTTGTCTTCCTGTTGTTGCTTGGTCAGGTAGACAACAACATTTGCTCCTTTATCAAAGAACTCAGTCATATCTTTATTAAATAAATTTACTTCAAATCTTATTGACTTTATGTCTTGTGCCAGCTGAAATTGCAACTCCTTGTTGCTTTCATCCACATACTTTTCTAGATCTTGCCTTTGTTTATCAAGCATGATCTGTAGTTGAACTAGCAGGGACCTAGAATCCATTTCAGGAGCTGATGGTTGTCCAGATTTGAGATACTTCTTATAACTCTTACTTCCATTTCTTAACTCAGATAGTTTCCTTTTCTTAAGCTGTGAAACTTCCTCTTCCTCAGAATCTGATGATCTAATTATCATCTCAACAGAGTTTTGCTATTCTGTACCTTTAACATTTATATTAAGACTTTCCAAGGTAACATCTGCATACTGAATTTCAGCATCAGACACCTAAATCTGGGAATTTTCAGCTATCTCCCCCTGGATGTGAGATACTTTAGTCAAAAGAATTTCTTCTTCAGTCTCTTTTGGATTCTCTTCCTTCATCTATTTTTCAGACATTTCATGTTCAGGATCTTTTGATTTTTCTAGTTCCTGTACAACATCCATTATTATAGCAGTAGCTATATCCATTGGCGAATCACAGAGGTTGTCCCCCTCAATTGTTTCTCTTTCTTGAATATTCTCCCCCTGCACCAGTACACTAGTTCCAAGTGAGTAACTTGGATATCTGCCTTCTTCTTCCTCAACATCCTTATCTAAACTGAAGTTCACCTCTTCTTCAGAATCACTAGAGGATTCAACTTCCACTACCACAGATTTCTTGCCTATTACCTCATTTATCCCTTTTGGTTCTGGTGTCTCTTTTGACAAGACTTTATCCCATCTAGATAGAATTCTCAAGTCCATTCTCCTCATATGATTTATCTTAGATCCATTCTTCTTATTGATACTATCTTGAATGACCTTTAACAGATACAAACTAACTATTCTGCCCATATTTGGCTTCTGAATCCCTTCTACAATCTTATCAAAACTACCCTATTCCATTCTGTTGTGATTCTGAAGATAATCTTTGTCATCAGGCTAAACATAAATTTAGAAATCCTGTCATGTGCTCTAGTCTTGCAAAGGAGCACCTTTCCAACTATTTCAGATAGAAATTTTCCTTGGGAATTCATTCCCTTCCTGTTTAAGGAATTACCAAACCTAGTGGTTGGAGCTAGTCCACACCATTCTAAGGTTTCAGCAGTCTTTCTTGAATCCAGTTCACTTCCTGTGTCGTTCTTGGAATCTGAAATACTTTAGCTAGTCTTTTGATTGTGACCTTTACTCTTGTTCCATTAACACTGGATTTGTTCTTGCCTGACTTAGGGTTTAGTGAGGCATTAGAGTAGAATTTAGATACCCCTCTCTTCCATATTTTGGTTGGTTCTGAAAGTAGATACTCAATACCTGCCTCATTGATAAGGTCAATCACATTCTTTATGTCTTCTAGAGCGGAGATGAAGGCGTTGCATACCAGTTCGTAACCCTCAATGATGTTGTCGTCCATCTTGGGTGCCATTCTTGATGAAAGAGCTTGAGTTAGAGAGGAGTCGACTAAGGAATTTTAGGTCTCGAAGCACAGCGATCAATCTCTCAAGATATCTTGTAAACGTAGTCGATAATACTGATGGTCGCGGAGTAGAGACCTACTGTGGTTGGTTCGAAATGGTCAGATTCCGCGGGTCGGTTAGAAGATCGAGTTTTCTAACAAGAGGAGGCAAGCGCACCTATCGCAAGTAGTACTCGGTATTCGGGAAAATACCGAGGTCATATTATTCTCGGGGACGTGTTGATTATATCTACTCTTCCAGGAACACTATTATCTTACTAACAGTAAGGTGGGATTTTTTTAGTTTAATTAAAACGGAAAGAAAGAAAGCAGAATTTTGCTAAGTTAGTTCGATGACGGGTTAACGCTCGACATCGAATCGAATTAAGACTAAAATAATTCTTAACAATTATTAAACTTTGTTTTTAATTTAATAAAAGGCACTTGGCCGTGGAGGTTCCAAAAACATGAGCTCACCTTGGTCTAGGGATATCGCTCACCTGGGCGCTAAGGCTATTCGACCGAACGTTAGTCCGACGAAGGATTCCCCTTAACGCCCGCATTACGCTAAGAACCCCGCTATTGGGTGGGGAACCCAATCCGGCAGAACTACATTTCTCCTCTTTCGAGGGGGCGTACGCAGTTCTCTTTACCTAAGGGGGTTCGGTCCATACGTGCAGCCTCTCGGCATCGCGAATGGATAACGGAAATAGAGCCCACACATCGATTATGTGGTCCTATGCGTCGTTAACCCGGGGTAAACCTTAAGTCCTTAAATTTAATTAAAAATAAAGTTTTTTAATTATTTCAAATCATTTTTTATGTCCCAATGCTCTTCGATGCCGAAGGCTAAAAGAGATTAGCCACTCATCGGTATGGGGACGGCTTTATGTTTTTAGGTGAAGCGTGAGTGTTAAATTAAGCACTGAACAATTATAAGAGAAAACACGAAAAATAGGACAATTAGATAAATTGAAAGCTAATTGATGCAGGCACTCACGCACACTTCAAAACCATAAAGAAAATTAAATAAAGCAAGTCCTACTCAAATGAGTAGGCGGAAATAAATGCACACACACACACACTCTTCTTAATTGAAGAAAGCGATAAATAAAGCGGTAAAATTATCTCCTACACGCACGCACTCTACATAATTGAGAAAGCGATAAAATTGCAAGTCCCGACTCAAATGAGTGGGCGGGAGTAAATCTATCTCATACACACACGCACTCTACAGAAATGAAAACACACACACACACTCTACAGAAAAGAAAACACACGCACCCACACAAAGTTTTCCTACTCAAGTGAGTAGGAAGAAAATGAAAGCAGTAAAAAGACAAGTCCCACTCAAACGAGTGGGCGGGAAATGAAAGCAGAGCGCCATTTAACTCTTAACGAGTAGGCGGAAATAAATGCATACGCACACACGCACTCTACAGAAATGAAATAAAGCGGTAAAACCTAACTCCTACACGCACACACGCTTGTAGAAATAAGAAAAACAAAGTGCTCAGAAAATTTAAACGACTGTATTTCTACTGTAAGAATGCGGTAGAAATGCATAAAAAGTGAAAACAAAAATTAACCGGAGCGAAATTTTTTTGCAAATAAACGCAAAATGGAAGTGCTCGAAAAATTAATACAACTGCATTTCTACCGCTAGAATGCGGTAGAAATGCATAAAAAGATGAAATAAGAATTAACCGGACTAAAAGTTTTGAAATTAAAAAGCTAAAATGAAGTGAGCGAAAAATTATAACGACTACATTTTTATTCGTAAGTTTTTATAAAACCTCCAAAAAAGTGAGAATAAAACTAAAAAGGAACGATAAGTTTTACATTCCTAAGAGCCTAAGTTAAAAAAAATAAAAACGAACACTTTTAGGGGGGTTTTTATAAAACCTATATGAATGAAAATGATAAAGAAGAAAAAGCTAAAGTTAAAAAGTGCGGAGAATGAAAACTAAACGGACGGCACAACGGCTAGAAATGCCGATAAACCCTAAATCTAACTAAGTTACGAAGGCTAAAAAGATGAAAACATAAAAGAAATACAAAAAGATGAACGAAAAATTGCTTAAGTAGGCGCATTCAAATGGATTATTCATACTAATTAAGAGAGAAAAATTCATATTTTATTAAAGTAAAAACCCTAATACAAACTAAGAGAGAGAGAGGGGGGAGAAATTCTCCTTACATAGGTATGGAATCCAATTGGGCAGCACCTCCCCTAAGCAAAGTGGTCAAAAAAGTGGACAAAATAAGCTTCCTGGAAGCTCTTATTTATAGGCAAAATTTTGGGTGGGTCACGCCCGTGACTAGGTGTTGCGCGCTAGGGTTCAAAGAGAATAAACACAACCGAACTAGCAACCCAATGAGGCAAGTATACCTATCGAATTGTAGCAAGGGGACACAAGTGTCGTATTGAAATCCGGGAACTGTTGGCTATGCTTACTCACACGAACGCTATTATCTTATCGACGGAAAAAAGTAGGGTTTTAGAAAATCTAAGTGTAGGGGAGAAAGTAAAGCTATACTAGAAAAAGAAACACTGCAATTAAGAAGGCTATTAAGTAAACAACTAAGCTAGAAAGGAAACTACTGCAGTTAATTAAAGAGCACAAGACAGGTGATTACTACTAAAGGTAGAAAATATGAAATGGAAATGCACCCGACCAAGATTCACCTCGGCTAAAGACGATTAAGAAAATGCGATAAAAATCTAAACTTAATAGGATAAGGGTCCTTGACCGTGGAGGTTCCTAAAGCTTGAACACGCTTCTCTCGAAGTCGTGCCCAACTGAGTTTAGGAAGGTCCGGCCGACTCTCGTCTAAATCGGAGGCCTAAAACTCGCTTTACGCGGTGAACCCCACTATTGGATTTTACTCCAATTCGGGAGATTTGGACGTCTGCCTCTCTCGAGGGGTGCGTACAACTCCCTTTACTTTTGAATGCTCACTTCATTCTTTCGGCCTCTCGGCTAGCCCAGAATGAAAGCAAAGGCGGAGAGTATATATCGAAAATATACCTCCGACCCGTGATAAATCAAGAGTAATTCAAGGCCCTAACCTAAAAAGAAAAGATTAATTAAAACATCATAACATAATCGCTCTAACCTCGGATCATCAAGATCGAGTACAAGGAGGATTAGTTAATCATAATGGAGTGGAGGATGGGGGGGATGAGTAGTAAAGCATAAGAAGGAACACAAGCTAAAGGAAGAACAATTTTATTAATGAAAAAGGGCAAGTTACACTAATGAAAATAAAATTACAAGTGCATGAAAATTAAACCCTATTCTAGCCCTACATTAAGCACTAAGCAAGAAGGAAATTGCAATAAAAGCTAGAACAAACTAAGATTAAACTAGGGTTAAACAAAAAGTACAAAGAGAGGGGGAGAGAGAGAGAGAGAAAGCATGAAAAAGGATCAAGAAACAAAGGGGCAGCACCTCCCCCACTCAACCAAAGCTTGCTGAAATGAAGAGGGGGGTCTCAATTTATAGATTTTTTTCTCGGGTTGGTCACGCCCTCCGACACGCCCTAGGGGGGGGCGTGTCAGGGGGCGTGACAGTACTATGTTGACCTCGGGCTCTGGATTCTGGCGGGAGGGATGATTGCTTCGGTACGTTGGTGGTCACGCCCTAGGTCATGCCCGTGACAGGGGGGCGTGACAGGCATGCCATGTCCAAATCATTGGTCGGAAATCCGTCAGTCGTCGAAAAAGGGGGGTGTCACGCCCATGTCACGGGCGTGACAATGGGGCGTGACAGTACTATTTGCGTGCTGAGGCAGAACAGCATTTAATGCGGCGGCAGCTTTGCGGCAGAGGGCGACACGCCCACGGTCACGCCTGGTGACACGCCCGGGGAGGGCGTGTCAGGGGGGCGTGACAGCGGTTTTGGCCGTTTTCTATCCCCTTCCAGCAGGAGTCCTGGGGATCGGGTGACACGCCCTAGGTCACGCCCATGGAGGGCGTGACAGGGGGGCGTGACAGGCCATTTTGGCAAATTTTCTGAAAACCTGCAAAAAGACAGGCAAAAGTTAGTGGCAATAAAATTTACATAAAAAGGTTAAAAATAAACTAATAATAGACATAATTTGTATACTATAAAATATAAAATACGATAATAGTTTAGGCTACAAAACGTATTATCAAATTCCCCCAAGCTTAAGCTTTGCTTGTCCCCAAGCAAAAATATAAAAACTAGATATTTATAACAGGACTAATCAAAAAGTTCTAATTATGCCTACACAAGTACTATGCAAAATTCTAAGTAGGGAAAAGGTGAAATGTAAGTCTAAAACAATTATTTAGGTATGGTAAAACTTTTATAAACTTTACTTAATAAAAACAAATCATCCAAAATTTTAACGAGATTTTTTAAATAGACTTAAGCAAAGCAACGAAAATGAAAAATACGCATTGAGTTGTTACTGGATCCAAGCAATGCATTATAATTATATCAATTTAATTAACAAAAATCTAGGTTTAAATCTAAAACTAAAACTGATTTACTGTTTTTCTTTTCTTAGTTGTTAAATAAAAATCAAAAAGCATGAATCAAAAGGACTTAAATAGGACAGAAACGTTTGGTTTAGGAAAATGATTAGGAGTGGAATTCAAAGATAAACGTGAAGGTTTAAAATCACACTAAACCAAAGCAAAGAGTTTCAAAAACTTTCATAAAAATATATACACATTTTTTTTCTTTTTCTTTTTCTTTTTCATCATTTTTTTTTCTTTTTTCAAAACAAAGGCCATAAATATTTTTATTTTCCTTTTTGAGCTGGCCGAACAAAAATAAACATCACTTTTGAACATACTTCCTTTTTTTCGAAAACCTTTCTCCACAAAAATCACAAAATACCCTATCAAAATCGTCAAAATAATTTATGAAACTCAAAAAGGCTAGTGCGATTCGATAGGTTGGAAATTTTGGCTTTGGTGAAACTGAAATGAAGAGAGGAGCTATCAAATGAAATCGGAAAAAGGCTCAAAAATGGCTAACTAGTGGTAAAAGTTTTTAGGTTGGCAGGAAAGCTCAAACGAAAACAAAAATGGCCTAAATCATTTTCACGCTTTTGAATTTATTTAAAACAAAGGTTTGAAAAATTTCAAAAAGCGAGTCCTAGATAATAAAAGAAGATTGATGAAATTAACTCGAAAATAGAAATAATAGGTGACTTGGATCGTTCACATCTACTACGTTATTCAAAAGTTGACTTTACAAAAATTATTCAAAAACGAAAAAGAAAATAGTGGATGATGAATTTTTTTGAGAAAGTAAAGGAAATAAAAAACAAAAAACCATAATAGAAATGCGAGTTTTAGAAAAATATTTCACCTTAACATGCTACCGCGAATTAGAAACACAGCATGACCAACATTTTACTTGTGAAACATAATTAAAAAGAACGATTAGAAATATTATAGTTAACTAAGTTATTTATAGGAGATTTTGAGTAAAACAAAACTAAAAACTGGGGGTACTATTGAAATACCAAAATGTCTAAACTATTCAAAAACACATATATATATATTTTTTTTATTTTGCGAAATATTCTCTTTTTTTGGATTTTGGATAATTTTTTCTCTTTTTTTGGAATTTTAAGGTATTCATTTTTTGTTTTTTTGGAAATATTTACAATATATACAAAAAGGAAATTATTTACACTAAGCAAAAATGAAGTAGGAAATCCTCCCCCAAGCTTAAAACAGACATTGTCCTCAATGGCTAAAGAAGGGGATTGGAGAAGGAGAGAAAAATAAAGTGCAGAATTGAAAAGACAGAATTGAAATACAGGTACTTCCCCGGATTTATTTGCTGCGAAAGCTGAGTGATGCCGCTCCTCCGAATGTCTTCTTTGGACTTGGTGATGGATTCAGCAATGTTGGAGCAGGCGATCGCAGAAGCTTCAGCTTGTCGGAGCCGTCTGAGGCAAAAAATTGTAAAATAAAGAAAACAGAAAAAGATAACTTGGGTTGCCTCCCAAGAGCGCCCTTTGGTTAAAGCGTCGTTGAGCTCGACGCATCAAAAAAATAATATTGTCCAAAAATGTTGTTGTCCCGAAATAAAATTGTTTTTAGCAAAAAATTAAAAGTTCAAGATTAGAGTTCGTGAAGTAGAAACTTAATAATGTTTGGACTGACATCATCATCACCAGAGAAATACAGTTTAAGACGCTGACCATTCACTTTGAAATTACCCTTATCAGGGTGAGAAATTAAAACAGTTCCATAAGGAAATACTTCTAAAACAGAAAATGGGCCAGACCAGCGAGATTTTAATTTGCCCGGAAATAAACGTAAACGACTGTTATATAACAGGACTTGGTCGCCCGGCTTAAAGTTTTTAGGGTGCCTTAAGTGTTTATCGTGTAAACGCTTCGTCCGCTCTTTATAAAGTTTATTATTTTCATAAGCATAAGAGCGCCACTCATCGAGTTCATTTAGTTGAAATTTTCGAAGGTCACCGACTGAGTGGGGATCGAAGTTTAAAAATTTTAAGGCCCAAAAGGCGCGGTGTTCTAACTCTACGGGCAGATGGCACGATTTTCCATAGACCAGCCGATACGGCGTACATCCGAGGGCAGTTTTGTACGCTGTTCGGTAGGCCCATAAGGCATCGTCAAGTTTGGCTGACCAGTCTTTTCTAGAAGTTGAAACAGTCTTTTCTAATATTCTTTTTATTTCTCTATTAACTACTTCGACTTGACCGTTAGTTTGGGGGTGGTAGGCAGTGGAAAGCTTATGCGTAACGCCGTATTTGGTAAGGATTTTTGAAAATTGCGCGTTACAGAAATGGGAACCCCTATCGCTAACGATTGCGCGTGGCGTACCGAATCTAGAAAATAATCTTTTTAGAAACGTGACTACAACTCGGGAGTCGTTCGTAGGAAGAGCTTGGGCCTCAGCCCATCGTGAAACATAATCAACAGCAACTAAAATATATTTGTTTCCGAAGCTAGAAGGAAGGGGGCCAACAAAATCAATTCCCCAGAGGTCAAAAATTTCGCACTCTAAGAAATAATTTTGCGGCATTTCATTTTTATTAGAAATATTGCCCGACCGTTGGCAACTATCACACCTGCTCACAAAGGCTTGCGCGTCTTTAAACAGGCTAGGCCAGTAAAAACCCGCGCAAAGCACCTTATGAGCGGTGCGAGCAGCTTGATAGTGCCCACCTGTCGGACCTTCATGCAAATGTTTAAGAATATCAATTCCTTCATCAAAAGAAACACATCTCCTTATCACCTGATCCGCACAAATTTTGAAAAGATGCGGGTCTTCCCAAAAGTAGTTCTTCAGCTCAGAAAAGAATTTCTTATTTTGCTGAGAGGAGAACTCTTTTGGGAGCACCCGGGCCACTAGATAGTTGGCGATGTGCGCGAACCAAGGAGAAGTAGATGTATTAACTAAAAGCAGCTTCTCATCAGGAAAATAGTCATTAAAAGATTTTTCATTTAATTTTTCTATAAAGGGGTTATCTAATCTGGATAGATGGTCGGCGGCCAAGTTCTCGGCTCCTCGCTTATCACGGATCTCTAAGTCAAACTCCTAGAGGAGTAAGACCCAGCGAATCAAGCGAGGCTTGACATCCGTTTTGGCAAGAAGGTACTTGAGGGCCGAGTGGTCCGTAAAAACAATGATTTTTGAAAGTGTAATGTAAGGGTGGAATTTATCAAACGCAAATACTACAGCTAAGAGCTCCTTCTCGGTTGTGGTGTAATTTTCTTGTGCAGATGTGAGGGTTTTACTAGCGTAATAGATGGGGTGGAAGTTCTTAGATATGCGTTGACCTAATACGGCCCCACAGCAAAACTACTCGCATCGCACATAATCTCGAAGGGAAGGTCCCACACCGGAGCTATCATAATTGGTGCGTTAATTAACTTTTCTTTAATAGATTCAAAGGTAGAAATACAAGAGTCATCAAAAATGAATGGAGCGTCTTTTTCTAAGAGATGAGTGAGGGGCTTTGTGATCTTGGAGAAGTCCTTTATAAAACGACGATAAAAACCAGCGTGGCCTAGGAAACTTCTTATAGCTTTTATGTTTGTAGGCGGCGGCAACTTCTCAATAACTTCTATCTTGGCAACGTCTACCTCAATACCTTTAGCAGAAATTTTATGACCCAAAACTAACCCTTCCCTCACCATAAAATGGCATTTTTCCCAATTTAGGGCAAGGTTAGTTTCTTCGCATCGTTCTAAGACTTTTTCGAGGTTTTCTAAACATCTATCGAAGGAATCGCCGAACACGGAGAAATCGTCCATGAATACCTCCATAATGCTTTCTACGTACTTGTCAAATATTGCGAGCATACATCGTTGGAATGTAGCCGGCGCATTGCATAATCCAAACGGCATTCTTCGGTACGCGAAGGTGCCGAAGGGACAAGTAAACGTAGTTTTCTCTTGGTCCTCGGGAGAGATGGGTATTTGAAAGTACCCCGAGAGGCCATCGAGAAAACAATAAAAGCTATGGCCGGAGAGACGTTCTAAAATCTGGTCGATAAATGGTAAAGGAAAGTGGTCCTTGCGGGTGGCGTCATTTAACTTACGGTAATCTATGCACATACGCCAACCCGTCACCGTCCGTGTCGGGATTAATTCATTATTCTCATTACTAACTACGGTTATCCCTCCCTTTTTTGGAACTACCTGAACGGGGCTAACCCACTTACTGTCCGATATAGGGTAGATAATTCCTGCGTCTAATAGTTTCATAACCTCGCCCTTAACTACTTCTTTCATATTCGGGTTTATACGGCGCTGAGGTTGGATAGAGTTACGCGAATTATCATCCATTAAAATTTTATGGGTACAGAAAGATGGGCTTATGCCCTTGATATCAGAAATTTGCCAAGCAATAGCCCGGCGATGCTTACGTAGAACTAGCAGAAGTTTATCATTTTGCGTATCCGTGAGGTAGGCCGAAACGATAACTGGTAACTTGGAATCTTTTTCTAAGAAAGCATACTTAAGGTGTTCGGGAAGTTCTTTAAGTTCTAGGGTAGGGGGTTCTTCATAAGAGGATTTTGAGATTCTTTCTTTTTCAAAAATAATATCTTCATAAACTTTTTTATAAGGAGCGTAATAAGGGGTGGGGTTAGCAGCCAAGACGGCTTCTTGTAGCGATTCAGTGGGAAGAACAGAGGAAGAACAAAAATCAGAAAATTCTTTTTCAAACTCAGAAAGACAATAAGAAGATTCATCACTTCCTTGCAGTGATTCCGTTGTAAGAGAAGAGCAAAAAGTAGAAAATTCTTTTTCAAAGTCGGAGAGGCAGTTGGAAGAATCATCACTCACGGCGTCTACGAAAAAACATGAGTCATCATTCGCTAAGGTGTTCTTCATCGAAGGGGTGATAGAAAATGTGACTTCATCGTCGCCTACTTGAAGAAAGAGCTTACCATTGCTTACGTCAATGATGGCTCGGGAGGTGGCAAGGAAGGGTCGGCCAAGGATCAGGGGAACCTCGACGTCTTCTTCGATGTCCAAAATGACAAAGTCCACCGGGAAGATGAACTTGTAGACTTTCACTAGAACGTCCTCCACTATTCGTAACGGGTACTTGACGGATCTATCGGCTAGCTGGATACTCATATGCGTGGGGTTAAGGCTACCAATCCCTAACTTTTTGAACAACGAAAAGGGCATCAGGTTTATACTTGCGCCTAAGTCGGCTAACGCGTGTTTAACAAAGAGATCACTGAAGACACACGGGATAGAGAAACTACCCGGGTCACTGATTTTCTTCGGCAAACCGTTTGTTAAAACGGCGGAGCACTCGACGTTTAGCGTGATGTGCGAAAGATTCTCTAACTTCTTCTTGTTTGTGAGGAGGTCTTTAAGATATTTGGCGTATTTCGGCATCTGCGAAATAGCCTCGTGGAAGGGAAGATTAATGTGGATTTGTTTGAAGATTTCTAAGAAGCGGGAGTACTGATCATCTTGACGTTGTCTATTAAGTTCAGAGGGGTATGGAGGAGTTGAATTATTTTTGAAGATGGGTGGTGGAGTGAGATTATTTTCTAAAGCGGGAGTTATTACTTCTTCAGTAGAGGGTGTAAGCGGAGCGGAGCTTTGATTTTTAAAAGCGGGAGCGGAGCTTTGATTTTTAAAAGCAGGAGCGGAGCTTGCCTCGGGCTCTTCACTTACCATACCGGAGACTTGCTTCCCACTCCGAAGAGTTATAGCTTTCGCTTGCTCTCTCGGGTTGGGTTCGGTATTGGAAGGAAGAGACCCTGCGGGTCGCTCAGAAATTATTTTTGCGAGCTATCCTACTTGAATTTCTAGACTTTTTACGCTTCCGGTTAACGTTCTTATAGTGGCATCATTTGTGGTGATATATTTAGAAAGTAATTCCTCCAAGCTTGGAGGTTTTGGGTAATTTTGAAGAGGTGGTGGTGGTGGTGGTGCAGAAAAATCATTTTGCGGGGGTGGGCGCATCGCATTCGATGGATTACTCCATGAAAAGTTCGGGTGATTTCTTAAAGCGGGGTTATAATTATTCGGAAAATTAAAACCAGGCGGATGAAAATTCGCAGCAGAAAAATTATTAAAAGCAGTTCTAGGCATATTATTAACATAATCTAAATGTTCTGGAGTAGGGGTTGCAGATTCCCATACCTGAGGGGCGGAGGCAGCAGTCATCTCCGTTATCTTTTTGCTTAGGATTTCTACTTGCAGAGCGAGCTAGGAGACGTTGTCCACTTCATAGATACCTGCAGGCTTGTTCGGGCGGGACCTAGGCACATTCCACTGATAAGTGTTCATGGCCATGTCCTCAAAAAGCTCAAGAGCGGCTTCCGGGGTCTTATGATTTAAAGTACTGCCAGAAGCTGCGTCTATCATTTGCTTCGTGCTTTGATTTAGCCCGTTATAAAACGTCTGCACTTGTAACCATACAGGCAGCGCGTGATGTGGGCATCATCTTAATAATTCTTTAAATCTCTCCCAGGTTTCATATAGGGTTTCAGAGACTATTTGTCCGAAGGCATAGATGTCGTTCCTAAGTTTTGCGGTTTTAGCTGGCGGAAAAAACTTCGCCAAAAATTTTTCAGTTAATTCATTCCAAGTGGTTATGCTATTTTTCGGAAGTGTGTTAAGCCACTGCTTAGCTTTAGTTCTTAGAGAGAAGGGGAAGAGTCTCAGCCTGATCGCATCATTTGTGACACCATTTATTTTGAAGGTGTCACAAATTTCAAGAAAGCTAGCTATATGTGCGTTCGGATCTTCATCTTGAAGTCCGTCAAATTGCACATATTGCTGCACCATTTGAATTATGCTAGGCTTTAATTCGAAGTTATTATTTGCTATAGCAGGGCGGACTATACTTGATTCTGTTCCCTCGAGGTTCGGTCGTGCATAATAGGACATAGTCCTTTGCACGGCCTCATCTACGTTGGGTTCTTCCATTCTCAAAGTAGCAAATGACTCGGAGTCCTCAACCGGCACTTGGATAGTAGGACCTTGAAATCGCGATCTTCTCCGAAGAGTACGCTCAATTTCGTGGTCCAAGTCCAAAATAACCGACGGACTCCCGCGGGTCATGCACTAAAAAGAACAGAAAAGAAGAGGAGGAAGAGAAAAAGGATAAACTGGAAAAAAAAGATTAGGTTTTTTTCTTTTTTTTTAAATAGAATTTTTTTTTATATAGATTAACTCCCGAACTTCCCAAGGACTACCCCGTGAAGGGTTCGCAAGGTACTAGACAAGACAGTGGCGCTTAAAGCCCTTTGCCCTTTTCGAGAGAATTAGGTGGCGTAGAAAAATTGTGAGGTTGGTTTCTATTAAGAGCGGTGATAAAATTTTTTTTTTTGATTTTTAAAATTTAAAGAAGGAGGATGAGAAAGAGAAGATAAAATTAATAGGTTCGTGTTTTCAAAATATCAACGGAAATTGGGTCCCTGGCAACGACGCCAAAAACTTGTTGCGCGCTAGGGTTCAAAGAGAATAAACGCAACCGAACTAGCAACCCAATGAGGCAAGTATACCTATCGAATTGTAGCAAGGGGACACAAGTGTCGTATTGAAATCCGGGAACTATTGGCTATGCTTACTCACACGAACGCTATTATCTTATCGACGGAAAAAACTAGGGTTTTAGAAAATCTAAGTGCAGGGGAGAAAGTAAAGCTATACTAGAAAAAGAAACACTGCAATTAAGAAGGCTATTAAGTAAACAACTAAGCTAGAAAGGAAACTACTGCAGTTAATTAAAGAGCACAAGACAGGTGATTACTACTAAAGGTAGAAAATATGAAATGGAAATGCAACCGACCAAGATTCACCTCGGCTAAAGACGATTAAGAAAATGCGATAAAAATCTAAACTTAATAGGATAAGGGTCCTTGACCGTGGAGGTTCCTAAAGCTTGAACACGCTTCTCTCGAAGTCGTGCCCAACTGAGTTTAGGAAGGTCCGACCGACTCTCGTCTAAATCGGAGGCCTAAAACTCGCTTTACGCGGTGAACCCCACTATTGGATTTTACTCCAATCCGGGAGATTTGGACGTCTGCCTCTCTCGAGGGGTGCGTACAACTCCCTTTACTCTTGAATGCTCACTTCATTCTTTCGGCCTCTCGGCTAGCCCAGAATGAAAGCAAAGGCGGAGAGTATATATCGAAAATATACCTCCGACCCGTGATAAATCAAGAGTAATTTAAGGCCCTAACCTAAAAAGAAAAGATTAATTAAAACATCATAACATAATCGCTCTAACCTCGGATCATCAAGATCGAGTACAAGGAGGATTAGTTAATCATAATGGAGTGGAGGATGGGGGGATGAGTAGTAAAGCATAAGAAGGAACACAAGCTAAAGGAAGAACAATTTTATTAATGAAAAAGGGCAAGTTACACTAATGAAAATAAAATTACAAGTGCATGAAAATTAAACCCTATTCTAGCCCTACATTAAGCACTAAGCAAGAAGGAAATTGCAATAAAAGCTAGAACAAACTAAGATTAAACTAGGGTTAAACAAAAATTACAAAGAGAGGGGAGAGAGAGAGAGAGAGAGAGAAAGCATGAAAAAGGATCAAGAAACAAAGGGGCAGCACCTCCCCCACTCAACCAAAGCTTGCTGAAATGAAGAGGGGGGGTCTCAATTTATAGATTTTTTTCTCGGGTTGGTCACGCCCTCCGACACGCCCTAGGGGGGGCGTGTCAGGGGGCGTGATAGTACTATGTTGACCTCAGGCTCTGGATTCTGGCAGGAGGGATGATTGCTTCGGTACGTTGGTGGTCACGCCCTAGGTCACGCCCATGACAGGGGGGCGTGACAGGCACGTCATGTCCAAATCATTGGTCGGAAATCCGTCAGTCATCGAAAAAGGGGGGTGTCACGCCCATGTCACAGGCGTGACAATGGGGCGTGACAGTACTATTTGCGTGCTGAGGCGGAACGACATTTAATGCGGCGGCAGCTTTGCGGTAGAGGGCGACACGCCCACGGTCACGCCTGGTGACACGGCCGGGGAGGGCGTGTCAGGGGGGCGTGACAGCGGTTTTGGCCGTTTTCTGTCCCCTTCCAGCAAGATTCCTGGGGATTGGGTGACACGCCCTAGGTCACGCCCATGGAGGGCGTGACAGGGGGGCGTGACAGGCCATTTTGGCAAATTTTCTGAAAACCTGCAAAAAGACAGGCAAAAGTTAGTGGCAATAAAATTTACATAAAAAGGTTAAAAATAAACTAATAATAGACATAATTTGTATACTATAAAATATAAAATACGATAATAGTTTAGGCTACAAAACGTATTATCACTAGGGCGTGACAGGGGGGCGTGTCGATACTATTCATGAGCTGATCGGGTGACTTGACTGGAAGGTTGACTTCGGCTAAAAACATGGCGGTCACGCCCTAGGTCACGGGCGTGACATGTGCCAGTCACGGGCGTGACTGGGGCGTGTCGGGGAGGTTGATCTGGGCGCGGTCCGGCCGCAAAGTCGCGCACGTCACGTCGGGCCAGGTGGCTAAGTCACGCCCGTGTCGCACCTTGACACGGGCGTGTCTTGGGGCGTGTCGAGCTTGGTTTGATCATCGCCGAACGTCGAGCTGGCAACCTGTGGCCGGCGATCGTCGGGGGGGCGTGACACGGGCGTGTCGGTCAATTGACACGGGCGTGTCAGTCAATTTTTTTGACTTTTCTGGAATTTTTCTGGAATAAAAATAAAGCTAAGTTAGAAATAATATTTACAAAAATAGGCAATTTATTGAATAAAACTTGATAAAAAAGTTAAAAAATAAACAAAATTGACTTAAATAACATACGAAAATATAGGTATATTTACAACTCATCAAACACCCCCATACTTAAGTTTTTGCTATTCCAGAGCAAAAGTTTGAGGTGAACTTTTAAGGAATAATGAAAAACCCTAAGTTCTGCTACCGCTAAATTAATTATAAGAAAGATCAAATAAAAATATACGGGGTATAAGAGTTAAGTCCTAAAATTATTTAGATGATTTAAACAGGGCAAAAGTTTTGGCCAAAAGACTTCTTGATGTAATCAAATAGAAAGCAATAGTTGTAATGGTTAGATTAACAGAAAATAGTTTGGATTTATACGAACTTTAGCTTATAAGAGTGTTATCGGAAATAATGCAATTTATGAATTATGCTCTCAAAAAGATTTTTGAATTATTTCTAGAGTCATGAAATTGGCTAAGGGGGGTTGATGTTGGTTTATGAAGATGCTTGGATTTTGAGGCGAGGTTATTTTTTCTCGAACCTCCAATTTTTTGATTTGGATGTTAAAGGAAAACGAATTCTTATTTTCCTTAACATAAAATTTTTCTTCTTCATAAATAAAAATAACCCAATGTATATGTGTTGGAGTAATGAATTTTATCCTCTTACTCCGTAACGTATAATCTTTTAAATTATTGGGTGCCTATGTTTACGGAATGAAATCTTATTCCCATTGACATAAGATCTTTTTCTTTTTGGGGAAATAAATTTTTATCATACCAAGTAGGTTATGATAGCATAGGTAAGGGGAGAAAAGAGAACTAGATTTTTAATTGAAAAATAATTGAGAGCAACCTTTATAAATTGTACGTTCCAATCTTTCAGAAAGCTAAAAGCAAGCATAAATGAATTCTATAGTCGTTATTTTCTAACATGGTACACATGCTCCTATCTATGAAAAATTAGAAGTAGTGCCTAAAGCGAGTCCCCTATTTTTAACAAAGTATAATAAATTTTTTAAAACTTAACCCCGGCTATTTAGATTTTTCAATCTATAATTAACAAACGAATAGTGAACAAAGAATTGATCAAATTCGCATATAAATAAACTCAAAACGAAAGTTTTGGATAACAAGAAACTTAAGAATGAAATGTTTGATTTATTTGTTTTAAAAAAAATTTTTTTTGTTGTTTTTTGAAGTTATGCTCTTTTTTGTAGTTTTGTAGTTATATCTTTAATATATACATGCTAAAAAGAAAGAAAAATTGCGAATTTTTTTTTTTTGGATTTTTAAGTTTTGTGATTTTTTTTTATTTTAAAAATTTGTGAATTTTTTTGTTTGTATTTTTAATGAAATTTTCATTCTATTTACAAAAATTTGGGAAAAAGAAAAAATATTTACAAGGATGAGAGGGAAAAAGGGAGAGGGGAAAGAGAAAGAATATTTACAAAAATTATTTACAAAAATATTTACAAGAATATTTACAGAAATACAAACTAGGTAGCTGCGAGATGACTCGTTATGTGGATGGCTCGATGAGCCGGATCTCGCGGACCGAGTTAAAAATAAGTCAAAGTTTCAAAAATGAAACTTCAAAAAATTTTTAATTGAAATTTTTTTTTTTGATTTTTTTGTGTTATATATATTTTTTGTTGTTTTGTTTTTAAAATTTTTTGTTTTGTTTTGTTTTGTTTTTTTTTTGTTTTTTTGTTTTTTTGTAAGTGAAAAAGAAAGTACGAAAATATGAAAACACCCCCATACTTAGATCCAACATTGTCCCCAATGTTGTATGCTAAGCATGAGGAACAAGACAGCAGGTATATGTACAAAAAAAGGAAAAAGAGGGGGGCAGAAAACGTCCCTGATCCGCGCTCGGGGAAGCCCATTAGAAACCCTGCATTTATTAGAAAAATAGAAAACGTAATAAATAAATACGTAAAAAAAAGATAGACGTGGGGTGCCTCCCAGGAGCGCTTTGTTTATAGTCGCGTAGCTTGACTATAGTGGCGGGTTTATATATGGAGAAGGGTTATGGTTTCGCTCCTACTGATCACAGGGTCGCCCGCTATATAAGGCTTTAACCGATTACCGTTCACCTTAAAAGTGCCTTTTTCGGGGTGGGAGATGAGTATGGTCCCATATGGCCAAACCTCTTCAACCTTGAAGGGGCCGAACCATCGCGATTTTAGCTTACCCGGGAAAAGCCTAAGACGTGAATTGTAAAGAAGGACTAGATCGCCCGGAGAAAAATTTTTGGGGGTTTTAATTTTTCGATCGTGGTAAAACTTAGAACGCTCCTTATAGAACTTATTGCTCTCGTAAGCGTTCGCACGCCACTCATCGAGCTCGTTTAGTTGCAGTTTTCTATTCTGAGCGGCTAAGTTAGAGTCGAGGTTTTAGAGTTTTAATGCCCAAAGTGCGCGGTGCTCCAGTTCTACGGGTAAATGGCACGCTTTGCCATAGACTAATCGAAACGGGGTACAACCGGTAGCGGTTTTGTACGCCGTACGATACGCCCATAACGCGTCGTCAAGCTTAGCGGACCAATCTTTCCTATTAAGTGAAACGGTTTTTTCTAATATGCGTTTTATCTCTCGATTTACTACCTTAACTTGGCCACTTGTTTGCGGGTGGTAGGGGGTGGCAAGCTTGTGCGTGACTCCATATTTAGCTAACGTCTTAGCCATTAGAGCGTTACAGAAATGCGTTCCCCTATCACTAACAATAGCGCGAGGCGTGCCGAAGCGAGAAAATAATTTTTTTAGAAATGTGACGACGATCCGCGCATCGTTGGTGGGGAGAGCCTGCGCTTCCGCCCACCGTGATACGTAGTCGACCGCCACTATAATATAAGAATTTTTATAAGAAGGAGGTAGGGGGCCAACAAAATCTATGCCCCATAAATCGAAGACTTCGCATTCTAGAAACAAATTTTGGGGCATCTCGTCGCGACGTGAGATGTTACCCGACCGCTGACAGCTATCGCATGCGCGCACATAATTGTGCACATCTTTGAAGAGAGTGGGCCAAAAGTAGCCCGCCTCTAGCGCCTTCCTAGCGGTCCGGTTGGCTTGATAGTGCCCCCCGGCCGGACCCTCGTGGTAGTGCCTCAATATTTGTGTGCACTCCACTCCCGCGACGCATCTTCGAACCGCTTGGTCCCCACAGATACGGAAAAGAAATGGGTCATCCCAAAAGAAATTTTTCAAGTCGAAAAAGAATTTCTTCTTTTGATGACTTGAAAAATCTTTTGGAAGTACCCGCGCGACTAAGTAGTTCGCAAAATCTGCGAACCAAGGCGAAGATGACGAAGACGAACGAATGGCAAGAAGGCGTTCCTCGGGGAATCTGTCATTTATTTCAGATTCGACGAGCGCTTCTGCACCCGGATTTTCTAAATGGGAGAGGTGGTCTGCCGCTAGATTCTCTGCGCCCTTCTTATCTCGGATCTCCAAGTCAAACTCTTGTAGGAGGAGAATCCATCGAAGAAGGCGGGGCTTCGCGTCGGCTTTAGCTAATAGATATTTAAGGGTGGTGTGATCGGTAAAAATGATAACTTTAGATAGCGTAAGATACGAGCGAAACTTATCGAAAGCGAAAACGACGGCTAAGAGTTCCTTTTCCGTCGTCGTGTAATTCACTTGTGCGGAAGTGAGCGTCTTGCTAGCGTAATAAATAGGATGAAAATGTTTTTCTATGCATTGGCCAAGAACGGCTCCTAAGTCAATATCACTAGCGTCGCACATGATTTCGAACGGAAGGGACCAATTAGGGGCCACTAGAATTGGAGAATTGATAAGTTTTTGTTTTATAAAATTAAAAGCAGACTCGTAGTCGCTACTAAAGACAAAAGGTGATTCCTTTTCCAAGAGGTGAGTAAGCGGATTTGTTATTTTTGAAAAATCTTGAATAAAGCGCCTATAAAAGCCCGCGTGGCCTAAGAAACTCCTAATAGATTTTATGTTTGTCGGCTGAGGAAGTTTTTCTATGATTTCTACTTTGGCCTTATCGACCTCTATCCCCTTACTCGAAATCTTATGGCTGAGTACCAAACCTCCTCGAACCATAAAGTTACACTTTTCCCAATTTAAAACAAGATTTGTGTCCTCGCATCGCTGGAGGACACGATCGAGATTACGAAGACAATCCGGGAAAGAGCATCCGAATACAGAAAAGTCATCCATAAATATTTCCATAATATCTTCTACTAGCTCACCAAAAATTGCTAGCATACATCTTTGGAATGTAGCCGGCGCATTGCAGAGGCCAAATGGCATTCTTCGATAGGCGAAGGTGCCAAAGGGGCAAGTAAAAGTTGTTTTCTCTTGGTCCTCGGGGGAAATGGGGATTTGGAAAAACCCCGATAAACCGTCGAGAAAACAATAAAATGGATGACCGGAAAGATGCTCGAGAATCTGGTCAAGGAACGGTAGTGGGAAATGGTCCTTGCGGGTGGCATCATTAAGTTTGCGATAATCGATGACCACACGCCAACCCGTAACAGTACGAGTTGGGACGAGCTCGTTGTGCTCATTCGCCACTACGGTTAGACCGCCCTTCTTGGGCACGACATGAATGGGACTAACCCATGCACTGTCAGAAATGGGATAAATAATCCCCGCATCTAATAATTTAATTATCTCAGCTTTCACGACGTCTTTCATGTTTGGGTTAAGACGTCGCTGGGGCTGAATGGTTTTGCGGCAATTATCGTTTAAGAAAATTTTGTGAGTGCAGAATGAAGGGTTAATCCCCTTTAGGTCAGAAATTTGCCACGCAATTGCGTGGCGATGTTTAAGCAAAACCTCCAATAAATCGGAGGTCTCCGAATCGCTTAAATACGAAGAAATGATTACCGGGAGTGTATCATTTTTCCCCAAAAAGGCGTATTTTAGGGATTCGGGTAATGGTTTGAGTTCTAGGATGGGCGGTTCTTCTAGTGAGGTTTTAGTGCTAATGTCTTTCGAACCAATTGGTTCAAAAGGCATGTTCGTAGACTCGTCCTCATCGCAATAAAAATTTTCGAGCGAAAAAATATTTTCGTTTAAAAATTCGGACTCGAAAACCGGGGAAGAACTATCTCCATAAAAAGAATCTAAAGAATAGCAGAAATCGTCGCTCGGCGATGAGTCTTCCATAGAGGAGTTAATAGAAAAAGTAACTTGGTCGTCTCCTACCCGAAGGAGAAGCTGACCATTACTTACATCAATTAATGCACGTGAGGTTGCGAGGAAAGGGCGACCAAGTATTATTGGTGCGTTGGCGTCTTCCTCGATGTCCAAGATGACGAAGTCCACCGGGAAGGTGAACTTGTCTACTCGGACAAGGACATCCTCAACAACCCCGATGGGGAACCTAACCGAGCGATCCGCTAGTTGGATGTGCATATTGGTAGGAGCAGGAGTACCCAAACCTAAACGCAGGAAGAGCGAGAACGACATCAAATTAATGCTCGCGCCTAAGTCTGCCAAGGCGTATTTTACTAATACATCGCCAAAAAGGCACGGGATGGAGAACCTTCCCGGGTCGTTTTGTTTTAAGGGCAATTTACTAGTAAGAGACGCCGAGCAGACAGCGTTGAGAGATATATGCGAAATATCCTCGAGTTTGCGTTTATTAGAAAGTAGTTCTTTTAAAAATTTCGCATATTTAGGCATTTGCGAGATAGCCTCGCAAAAAGGAACATTAATATGAATTTGTTTAAGTAATAAAATAAATTTTTCATATTACGCGTTTACTCGCTCATTATCTAACTTATGCGGGTAGGGCAACGCCTTGTTTAAAATAGTTTTGTCGTTAAAAATCGGTAAGGGTTGCGTAATCGAAGAAGAGGGAAGAGGCGTCGGAGGTGAAATATGTACCTGAGGATCGATCCGTTTTGGATCGACCACCTCCTTACCGCTACGGAGGGTTATAGCGTTGGAGGTTTCCCTTGGATTGGGCTCCGTGTTCCCTGGCAGTGCCCCCATGGCGCATTCCGACATAAGTCGCGCCAGCTGTCCAACCTGGAGTTCTAAATTTTTTGGCGATCCGGTGATGTTCCAGATACAGAACTCGTTGGACGCGACATAACGATTAAAATTTTCCTCCACCGGGGATGGCTTCATAGGAGGGGGAGGAGGAAACGTTGGCGCAAAAGGAGGGGGAGGGGGACGCTGCGCGTTGTTCGGGTTGCTCCAGGAGAAATTCGGATGGTTCCTCCAACCCGGATTATAGTGGCTGCTATAAGGGTTGTTTTGAAATGAGGGACGCACCGAATTTCCCAAGTAGTCCACGAATTCGTCGACTACGCAGACGTTAGAGGGGGGGGGGGGGGGAACAAGGCGGAGTGGAGGAGGCAACAGACATCTCCGCCACCTGCTTAGTTAGCCTTTCCACTTGGAGGGCTAGCTGAGCGGTGGCATCCACTTCAAAAATGCCCGCCTGCTTAGGGCGCGCCCGCGGGACGTTCCACTAGTAGGCGTTCACCGCCATTTCCTCGAAAAGGGCCTGGGCGGCCTCGGGGGTCTTATTGTTCAGAGTGCCCCCGGCAGCCGCGTCAATCATTTGACGCGTCTGACTATTCAGTCCATTATAAAAAATTTGTACCTGCAACCACGTTGGCAGAGCGTGGTGCGGGCACCGGCGGAGAAACTCCTTAAAGCGTTCCCAAGTCTCGTAAAGAGACTCGGAGTCGTTTTGGACGAACGAAGATATGTCCGCCCGCAGTCTTGCAGTTTTCGCGGGCGGAAAATACTTCGTAAGGAATTTTTCTGCCAATTCCGCCCAGGACGTGATGGATCCCCGCGGGAGGGAGAGTAACCACGCCTTAGCCTTGGACTTAAGAGAGAACGGAAAAAGGCGCAAACGAATGGCGTCATCAGTGACGCCATTAATTTTAAAAGTATCGCAAATTTCAAGAAAATTAGACAAGTGATTATTGGGGTCCTCATCCGGCAGTCCGTCGAACTGCACGGCATTTTGGATCATCTGAATCACACTTGACTTAATTTCAAAATTATTGTTGGCCACAGTGGGCCGAACAATACTCGACCCCGTATCATCCAAATTGGGCCGAGCGTAATAAGACATAGTACGCTCGGCCGGTTGGGCATTATTCGGGTCGGCCATAGAAGAAGAAGAGGGTTCTCCGATAGATTCTGCAGGGTCTAAAAAGGGAATTCGACGGAGAGATCAGATACGCGCAAGAGAGCGGTCGATCTCGGGGTCGAATTCAAGATTTTCAGAACTCGAAGGTTGTCCACGGGTCATACACCCTAAAAAAAAACGAAAAGGGGGAAGGATATATTTTTTTTGTATAAAATTTTTATTTGAAAATAAAGTAAAATTAATAGAGTCCCGGATTCAATATAACAACCGAGATTCCCCGGCAACGGCGCCAAAAACTTGATGGTCGCGGAACAGAGACCTACTGTGGTTGGTTCGAAATGGTCAGATTCCGCGGGCCGGTTAGAAGATCGGGTTTTCTAACGAGAGGAGGCAAGCGCACCTATCGCAAGTAGTACTCGGTATTTGGGAAAATACCAAGGTCGTATTATTCTCGGGGACGTGTTGATTATATCTACTCTTCCAGGAACACTATTATCTTACTAACAGTAAGGTGGGATTTTTTTAGTTTAATTAAAACGGAAAGAAAGAAAGCAAAATTTTGCTAAGTTAGTTCGATGACGAGTTAACGCTCGGCATCGAATCGAATTAAGACTAAAATAATTCTTAACAATTATTAAACTTTGTTTTTAATTTAATAAAAGGCACTTGGCCGTGGAGGTTCCAAAAACATGAGCTCACCTTGGTCTAGGGATATCACTCACCTGGGCGCTAAGGCTATTCGACCGAACGTTAGTCCGACGAAGGATTCCCCTTAACGCCCGCATTACGCTAAGAACCCCGCTATTGGGTGGGGAACCCAATCCGGCAGAACTACATTTCTCCTCTTTTGAGGGGGCGTACGCAGTTCTCTTTACCCAAGGGGGTTCGGTCCATACGTGCAGCCTCTCGGCGTCGCGTATGGATAACAGAAATAGAGCCCACACATCGATTATGTGGTCCTATGCGTCATTAACCCGGGGTAAACCTTAAGTCCTTAAATTTAATTAAAAATAAAGTTTTTTAATTATTTCAAATCATTTTTTATGTCCCAATGCTCTTCGATGCCGAAGGCAAAATGAGATTAGCCACTCATCGGTATGGGGACGGCTTTATGTTTTTAGGTGAAGCGTGAGTGTTAAATTAAGCACTGAACAATTATAAGAGAAAACACGAAAAATAGGACAATTAGATAAATTGAAAGATAATTGATGCAGGCACTCACGCACACTTCAAAACCATAAAGAAAATTAAATAAAGCAAGTCCTACTCAAATGAGTAGGCGAAAATAAATGCACACACGCACACACTCTTCTTAATTGAAGAAAGCGATAAATAAAGCGGTAAAATTATCTCCTACACGCACGCACTCTACATAATTGAGAAAGCGATAAAATTGCAAGTCCCGACTCAAATGAGTGGGCGGGAGTAAATCTATCTCATACACACACACACTCTACAGAAATGAAAACACACACACACACTCTACAGAAAAGAAAACACACGCACCCACACAAAGTTTTCCTACTCAAGTGAGTAGGAAGAAAATGAAAGCAGTAAAAAGACAAGTCCCACTCAAACGAGTGGGCGGGAAATGAAAGCAGAGCGCCTTTTAACTCTTAACGAGTAGGCGGAAATAAATGCATACGCACACATGAACTCTACAGAAATGAAATAAAGCGGTAAAACCTAACTCATACACGCACACACGCTTGTAGAAATAAGAAAAACAAAGTGCTCAGAAAATTTAAATGACTGCATTTCTACCGCAAGAATGCGGTAGAAATGCATAAAAAGTGAAAATAAAAATTAACCGGAGCAAAATTTTTTTGCAAATAAACGCAAAATGGAAGTGCTCGAAAAATTAATACAACTGCATTTCTACCGCTAGAATGCGGTAGAAATGCATAAAAAGATGAAATAAGAATTAACCGGACTAAAAGTTTTGAAATTAAAAAGCTAAAATGAAGTGAGCGAAAAATTATAACGACTACATTTTTATTCGTAAGTTTTTATAAAACCTCCAAAAAAGTGAGAATAAAACTAAAAAGGAACGATAAGTTTTACATTCCTAAGAGCCTAAGTTAAAAAAAATAAAAACGAACACTTTTAGGGGGGTTTTTATAAAACCTATATGAATGAAAATGATAAAGAAGAAAAAGCTAAAGTTAAAAAGTGCGGAGAATAAAAACTAAACGGACGGCACAACGGCTAGAAATGCCGATAAACCCTAAATCTAACTAAGTTACGAAGGTTAAAAAGATGAAAACATAAAAGAAATACAAAAAGATGAACGAAAAATTGCTTAAGTAGGCGCATTCAAATGGATTATTCATACTAATTAAGAGAGAAAAATTCATATTTTATTAAAGTAAAAACCCTAATACAAACTAAGAGAGAGAGAGGGGGAGAAATTCTCCTTACATAGGTATGGAATCCAATTGGGCAGCACCTCCCCTAAGCAAAGTGGTCAAAAAAGTGGACAAAATAAGCTTCCTGGAAGCTCTTATTTATAGGCAAAATTTCGGGTGGGTCACGCCCGTGACTAGGGCGTGACAGGGGGGCATGTCGATACTATTCATGAGCTGATCGGGTGACTTGACTGGAAGGTTGACTTCGGCTGAAAACGTGGCGGTCACGCCCTAGGTCACGGGCGTGACATGTGCCAGTCACGGGCATGACTAGGGCGTATCGGGGAGGTCGATCTGGGCGCGGTCCGGCCGCAAAGTCGCGCGCGTCACGTCGGGCCAGGTGGCTAAGTCACGCCCGTGTCGCACCTTGACACGGGCGTGTCTTGGGGCATGTCGAGCTTGGTTTGATCATCGCCGAACGTCGAGCTGGCAACCTGTGGCCGGCGATCGTCGGGGGGGCGTGACACGGGCGTGTCGGTCAATTGACACGGGTGTGTCAGTCAATTTTTTTGACTTTTCTGGAATTTTTCTGGAATTTTTCTGGAATAAAAATAAAGCTATGTTAGAAATAATATTTACAAAAATAGGCAATTTATTGAATAAAACTTGATAAAAAAGATAAAAAATAAACAAAATTGACTTAAATAAAATACGAAAATATAGGTATATTTACAACTCATCAAACACCCCCATACTTAAGCTTTTGCTATTCCAGAGCAAAAGTTTGAGGTGAACTTTTAAGGAATAATGAAAAACCCTAAGTTCTGCTACCGCTAAATTAATTATAAGAAAGATCAAATAAAAATATACGGGGTATAAGAGTTAAGTCCTAAAATTATTTAGATGATTTAAACAGGGCAAAAGTTTTGGCCAAAAGACTTCTTGATGTAATCAAATAGAAAGCAATAGTTGTAATGGTTAGATTAACAGAAAATAGTTTGGATTTATACGAACTTTAGCTTATAGGAGTGTTATCGGAAATAATGCAATTTACGAATTATGCTCTCAAAAAGATTTTTGAATTAATTCTAGAGTCATGAAATTGGCTAAGGGGGGTTGATGTTGGTTTATGAAGATGCATGGATTTTGAGGCGAGGTTATTTTTTCTCGAACCTCCAATTTTTTGATTTGGATGTTAAAGGAAAACGAAATCTTATTTTCCTTAACATAAAATTTTTTTCTTCATAAATAAAAATAACCCAATGTATATGTGTTGGAGTAATGAATTTTATTCTCTTACTCCGTAACGTATAATCTTTTAAATTATTGGGTGCCTATGTTTACGGAATAAAATCTTATTCCCATTGACATAAGATCTTTTTCTTTTTGGGGAAATAAATTTTTATCATACCAAGTAGGTTATGATAGCATAGGTAAGGGGAGAAAAGAGAACTAGATTTTTAATTGAAAAATAATTGAGAGCAACCTTTATAAATTGTACGTTCCAATCTTTCAGAAAGCTAAAAGCAAGCATAAATGAATTCTATAGTCGTTATTTTCTAACATGGTACACATGCTCCTATCTATGAAAAATTAGAAGTAGTGCCTAAAGCGAGTCCCCTATTTTTAACAAAGTATAATAAATTTTTTAAAACTTAACCCCGGCTATTTAGATTTTTCAATCTATAATTAACAAACGAATAGTGAACAAAGAATTGATCAAATTCGCATATAAATAAACTCAAAACGAAAGCTTTGGATAACAAGAAACTTAAAAATGAAATGTTTGATTTATTTGTTTAAAAAAAATTTTTTTTTTGTTGTTTTTTGAAGTTATGCTCTTTTTTTTGTAGTTTTGTAGTTATATCTTTAATATATACATAATAAAAAGAAAGAAAGAAAAATGCAAAAATAAAATTTTTGGAATTTTTTTTTTTAAGTTTTTGTGAATTTTTTTGTGTTTTTAATGAGGTTTTCATTCTATTTACAAAAATTTGGTTAAAAGAAAAAATATTCACAAGGATGAGAGGGAAAAAGGGAGAGGGGAAAGAAAAATAATATTTACAAAAAGTACTTGTAAAAAATTATTTACAAAAAATATTTACAAGAATATTTACAAAAATATACAAAAGTGCTGCCGCGAGATGACTCGTTATGTGGATGGCTCGATGAGCCGGATCTCGCGGACAAAGTTAAAAATAAGTCAAAGTTTCAAAAATGAAACTTCAAAATTTAAAATATTTTTTGATTTTTGTGTTATATATTTTTTTATTTTTGAAGTTTTGTTTTTGTTTTTTTTTTGTTTTTTTTGTTTTTTTTTGTTCTTTTTTTGTTTTTTGTTTTGTAAGTGAAAAAGAAAGTACGAAAATACGAAAACACCCCCATACTTAGATCCAACATTGTCCCCAATGTTGTACGCTAAGCATGAGGAACAAGACAGCAGGTATATGTACAAAAAGGAAAAAGAGGGGGGCAGAAAACGTCCCTGATCCGCGCTCGGGGAAGCCCATTAGAAACCCTGCATTTATTAGAAAAATAGAAAACATAATAAATAAAAACGTAAAAAAGATAGACGTGGGGTGCCTCCAAGGAGCGCTTTGTTTATAGTCGCGTAGCTTGACTATAGTGGCGGGTTTATATATGGAGAAGGGTTATGGTTTCGCTCCTACTGATCACAGGGTCGCCCGCTATATAAGGCTTTAACCGATTACCGTTCACCTTAAAAGTGCCTTTTTCGGGGTGGAAGATGAGTATGGTCCCATATGGCCAAACCTCTTCAACCTTGAAGGGGCCGAACCATCGCGATTTTAGCTTACCCGGGAAAAGCCGAAGACGAGAATTGTAAAGAAGGACTAGATCGCCCGGAGAAAAATTTTTGGGGGTTTTAATTTTTCGATCGTGGTAAAACTTAGAACGCTCCTTATAGAACTTATTGCTCTTGTAAGCGTTCGCACGCCACTCATCGAGCTCGTTTAGTTGCAGTTTTCTATTCTGAGCGGCTAAGTTAGAGTCGAGGTTTAAGAGTTTTAATGCCCAAAGTGCGCGGTGCTCCAGTTCTACGGGTAAATGGCACGCTTTGCCATAGACTAATCGAAACGGGGTACAACCGGTAGCGGTTTTGTATGCCGTACGATACACCCATAACGCGTCGTCAAGTTTAGCGGACCAATCTTTCCTATTAAGTGAAACGGTTTTTTCTAATATGCGTTTTATCTCTCGATTTACTACCTCAACTTGGCCACTTGTTTGCGGGTGGTAGGGGGTGGCAAGCTTGTGCGTGACTCCGTATTTAGCTAATGTCTTAGCCATTAGAGCGTTACAGAAATGCGTTCAATCACTAACAATAGCGCGAGGCGTGCCAAAGCGAGAAAATAATTTTTTTAGAAATGTGACGACGACTCGCGCATCGTTGGTGGGGAGAGCCTGCACTTCCGCCCACCGTGATACGTAGTCGACCCACAACAACTGTGCACAGCAGCTCCCAGCAGATTTGTACTCAGATTCTGCTGTAGAAATTACAACACTTGTTTGCTTCTTGCTACTCCAACTTATGCGTCTTTTCCCTAGAAACTCGCAAGTTCCAGAAGTACTTTTTCTATCTTCTTTACACCCTGCAAAATCTGTATCTGTGTACCCTGTGAGTTCAAAATCACTATATCTAGGATACCAAAGCCCAAAATTGGGTGTGCCCTTAAGATATCTTAGTATTCTCTTTACAATAGTATAATGAGACTCTTTGGGGAATGCTTGGTAACTAGCACGGACATATGTTGAGAACATAATATCTGGCCTACTAGCAGTCAAATACAAGAGTGATCCAATGATGTCTCTATATAAGGTTTCATCAACTGGGTTCCCAGATTCATCCTTGTGTAGTGACACAGAAGAACCCATTAAAGTTCTCATGGTAGAAGAATTCTCCACACCATATCTCTTAATCAACTCCTTAGTGAACTTAGATTGAGAGATGAATATTCCATCCTCAGATTGTCTAACTCTGAATCCCAAGAAGAACTTTAGCTCACCCATGCTACACATTTGAAACTTTCCTTGCATAAGCCTGACAAATTTACTACACAACTTCTCATTAGTAGATCCAAAGATTATGTCATCTACATAAATCTGGACTAGGATGCTTGATCCTTTGATGTCCCTAAGAAATAGTGTCTTATCTATCTTTCCTCTAGAGAACTTATTCTCTATAAGAAAGGTAGACAGGGTCTCATACTAGGCTCTAGGTGCCTGTTTTAACCCATACAAAGCCTTGTGCAATATGAAAATATAGGTGTTTTGTTCAGGGTTAACAAAACTTGGTGGATGCTCTACATAGACTTCCTCCTTCAGTGTACCATTGAGGAATGCTGACTTTACATCCATCTGGAAAACCTTGTATCATTTGTATGTTGCATGAGCTAAAAACAAGCTTATGGCTTCTAGCCTAGCTATAGGTGCAAAGGTTTGGTCAAAGTCTATCCGTTCCTCTTGTCTATATCCTTTAGCCACTAATCTAGCTTTATTCTTGACTATAAATCCATACTCATCTAATTTATTCCTATAAATCCACTTAGTGCCCATGACATTGTGATCACTAGGTCTAGGAATTAGACTCCAGACATTGCATCTCTCAAATTGATTAAGCTCTTCTTGTATAGCCATAATCAGGTTGGGGTCTGAATTGTCTTCTTCAAACTTTTTAGGTTCTACCTGAGAGAGAAAACTAGAGTATAGAACCTCATTGTGATGTTTACTCCTAGTTGTCACTCCTAATCAGACACCACCTATTATTTGATAAATAGGATTATCTCTAAGATGTCTTACTACTATTGGCAGGTGCCTACCATCACCTAGTACTATAAGAGGATTAGGATGATTCTCTTCCTCCCCCTGGGAAGTTGTTGAATCTTCTATATGAATTTCTATATTATCTCTAATGTATAACTCTAGATCAGGTGAGTCACCTATTTTTAGCTTTTCTATTCTAGATTCTACATCACCTAGAACAGAATTGTTAGAGATCTCATTGAAAAAAATAGATGATTCATAAAAAACTACATTAATAGATTCTTCTACAACTTGATGTTTCAAGTTGTCAAGTTGTAGATCCTGTATGCTTTGCTATGAAGACTATACCCTATAAAGATTCCTTCATAGGATTTCTCTGAGAACTTGGTTAGATAAGTTTTCCCATTGTCCAATACATAACACTTACTACTAAAATTTTTGAAGTAGGACAGATTTGTTTTTTTTGCCTTTCATAAGTTCATAGGGAGTCTTGTTGTGATTCTTGTTGATCAATGATCTATTCTGAACATAGCATGCTCTGTTTACAGCCACAGCCCAGAAATATTCTGGGAGTGATGTATCACTCAGCATTGTTCTAGCTGCCTTAATAAGAGTTCTATTTTTCCTCTCAACAACTCCATTTTGCTGCGGTGTTCTTGGAGAGGAAAACTCCTGAAAGATCCCTAGTTCCTTATAGAAATTTTTCATTTTTTGAGATTGAAATTTTGTACCATGGTCACTTCTAAGTTTGACCACAGAACATCCCATCTCATTCTGAATTTGTTTGACAAAATCAACAAGGATGTCTAGTGTTTCTTACTTTCTCCTTAAGAAGATTACCCAAGCAAACCTGGAGTGATCATCCACAATCACATAGGTATATGACTTCCTACCCAAACAAATAACTTGCATAGGAATAAATAGATCCATGTGAAGTAAGTACAGACACCTCTCAACGTCTTTGGATAGAATGCTCTTAAAGGAAACTTTTGTCTGTTTGCATTTTTGACATGCAGGACATAAGCCTTCTTTGGAGCATTTGAGTTGTGGACTATTTCTAACTAAGTCCTTAGAGAATAGTTTTCTCATAACTTTGTAGTTTAAGTGAGCCAGCCTCTTATGCCACTGTACACACAAAGAGTCTTTCTCTCAAGCTACAAGGCATACATGTGATTTTTCATTTATACTTAAGAAGTTCAGAAAATAAATGTTCCCACTCCTAGTTCCTAGCAAGATGATCACTTGATCACTTGACTTCCTTATCAAACACTTGTCATTGTGGAAAATAATTTTATACCCTATATCATAAAGCTGACTTATGCTTATCAGATTGTGGTTCAATCTTTCCACATAAACCACTATAGTGAAGGTAACTAAGTCATTAGAAATGTTACCATATCCCTTGGTGAGTCCTTTCTCTGACCCTCAAAAGATGACTTTTGGTCTATTCCTAACTGGAGTGTAATCTCTTAGTAAACTCCTTGGTCTAGTCATATTCCTAGAATAGCCACTATCCAAGTACCAAATTGGCCTACCTTTGGTACTTAGCTTCACCTGTAAACACAGATTTATTTCACCTAGGCACCCAAATAGTTTTGGGCCTTGGTCCCTGTTAGGCTTCGTTGTGTGAAACACAGCAGGCTTTCTAAATAAAGATGGTTGAATCTTATATGAAGGTGTTGTTGGATTATACCAACAATTTAGGGAAAAATGCCCAACCTTCCCACAACACCAACACTCAAATCGGTTATATCTTTTCTTTGGTTGTACCTTTGAAGTTGTTCTTTTGTGCAACACAGAATTGTCTTCCAACTTCCAAGGTAGTGGTGCAAAATTCACACTCTTACTTTTCAGATTTAGGTGAGGTGCACTGAGACCAGATCCAAGAATTCCTTGGCTTCTTAGATTGATCACCTTTTGTTGTGTTTTTTGGCCTATATTGCCTTTAGATATCTGTTCCTTCCAGCAAGTCTCTTTATTGATCTTGTTGGTAGAGAACTCAAAAATCTTGTGTCCAGGAACACATGATCTCAAGCATCTGTTAGCAGGCAGATATTTGGCTGGGTGCCTAACTGGACCACTTGGAGCTTTACCCTTGGGTATAGACTTCTTTTTAAACTTTTTGTTCTTTCCATACCATACACCACTCTAAATGGTGCAGAAAAGGTATCTATGATAGGTAGTACAGACTTGGGTTTTGAGAATTGAGTTAGGAGCTGTCTTTACTAGGTAAGATTTGCTTCCAGGTCCTTGATAGTCTTGACCTGTTCTACTATTACCTTTGCCTGGCTATCTATCTTGTTAGTTCGTTCTATAAGTTTCAGTTTTTGTAGGTCCAACTTTATGTTGGCACTTTCAGACTGAAAAGATACTCCTCTCAAAGATTCTAATTATTTGGCCTAGTCCTTAGCAAGCTATTTGCTTGCAATCAAGGCCTTTAGTAACTTCCCATATATGTTGATAAGAGAGTTAAAATCAGCTTCAATGTCTGAATCATGTTCTTTATTATTAGAGGAGTGTGAACATGATTCATTTTCTGATGCAGAAAAAGAATCTGATGCTAAACTATGAGAGATTGGTTTATCTTAGCAAGATCTGAACAATCGTGATCTTCTTCTCCTGGTTGGGTCTCCTCAATAGCAATCAGGCCCATGAGAGCCTACTCCTCTTTTGATTTTGATGAATCAGACTCATTGTCAGACAGTGTCGACTGTCTTTTTGCCAAGTGGATTTTTTCAGCCTTCTTGTGTTGTTCATCTTTCAAGTTCCTTGACTTTTTCCCCTTTCTTTTTGCTGGGAAATCAGCTATGACATGCCCTTTTCTGTTGCAACAATAACACACTATATTAGTCTTAATATATTTATTCTGTGAAGAACCATACCTGTCCCCAAATTTCTTCTTCCTGGGTTTCTCTGGATGATTGGTCTTCTTAAGAGAAGAGTCTGTAACTAGACCCTTCCAGCTGCCCTGCCTTCTTCTCCTCAACATCTTTTTGAACTGTCTAGAGAAGAGAGACAGTTCCTCCTCAGTCAGGTCTCCTCCTAATGAGGATGATTCTGAACACTCAGAAGTTGTTTCCAGGCTTTCTGTGAGTGTTGTCTTCTCTCTAACTTTTCTGGATGACTCAGCCTTTAGGGCCAAGGTCTTTTCTCTACTGCGTGCTCTAGCTGAATCTTCTTCAGACTTCCTGAGATTGAGCTGTAACTCATGTGGCAACAACTTCTAAAATAAGGTCTGGGGGTCTATGTTGGCTAAGTTCCCCATTTCTCTTATGGCATAGATCTTGATGTCTCATTCCTTATTCAGGGATCTCAAGATCTTATAATTAAGTTCATAGTTAGAAAAGCTCCTGCCATAAGTCCTCAAGTTGTTTACAATTATGAAGAAATTTTCAAAACATTCAATCACTGTGTCTTTCTTATCCTATCTGAAGGCTTTATACTGTTGGTTTAGCAGAGATTTCCTATCATCTCTGACCTCATCAGTTCCTTCCATGTAGACAATCAGAGACTGCCACATTTCTTTGGTTGTCTTGCAATGAATCAGATTCTGAAAAGTGGAATCAAATATTGCACTAACCATAATATTCTGTTCCCTTTCTTCCATAGAGGCCAGAATGATTTCATCCTTATCCATCTCCATGTAAGTCTTGGGTGTCTTGATGTTTGCATCAAGAACTAACACTTTTATGGGAATGAAAGGTCCTTCAATAACTGTGATGTATATTCTTGGATCTGCTGCCTCCATGAATAATCTGACACTCTCCTTCCATATTCCAAAGTTTTCTTTGGAGCAGACATGGAGCTTAATGGAATTGTTTTCCCTCTGAGCCATGATATATCTTTCTCTATAATCCTTTTGATTCTCACTAGGATGTTATGCCTTTTCTGTAAACCTGCCTTTGGTACCAATTGTAAATGTTTGCTTTAGGATTGAGAATGACCTAGAGGAGGGTGAATAGGTCCAATTTAAACCTTTGCTACCCTTTTTTTTTAATTCTGAGATATACTTTCTTTATGTTAATTAACACAGTCAGATAAAACAAGATAATCTTAACAGTAATTTAAAAACTATCATAGCACAACAATCACAACACAATGTACACTATTTTATAGTAGTTCCCCAATTTATGTGTACATCCACTTTCCCCCTTCGCTCATCTAACAATAAACTAGATTCGGCCAAAATCCTTCTTCATCTTTTACTCAGATCCTCAGATCTTATAGCTCAGAGCCCAGATGGCTCCTATAACTCAGACTATACAAGTCTTACCTCTAAGATCACCAAGATCCTACACATCAAGTTCTTCCCAAGAACTCTACCTTAGAGTGAATCAACACTCCTACTCCTCAACCCTATAACTCAGAGAAATACCTACTTCTCCTACCTCAGGCAATCCCAGCCCTACCTCAGCCTTTATAACACAGACTTACAACTCAGAGAAAATGATTCTCCTATACTTAGATCTACAGTTAGATCTTATAAAATTAATGAAGGTAAAAGAAATAGATTCAGAAATTGTCACCCAGCAAGAGAGAAATGAATGATAGTTTCTTGATCTGATCTTGATGTGTTTGCTTCCTTTGATCTTGTTGAGATAGATCTGATCCAAACCTTATTAGCTTTTCAAAGTTTCTTGAAGTTGAAATTAGGGTAGATCTAGGCTGGAGAATGTTGAAAACGATTCTTGAACTAGCTTCTCTCCACCTTCTTAATTATAGCTAATGCTTCTTAGATCTGACTTCACCAAATTGTTCTTATTTTTTCTGAAGAGTTGATCCCTTTAAATAGGCTCTGTTAGGAGTAACCGGCTGATCTGGTTAATAAATGACATTTGACAGTCCTTGCAGCTGTTAGTACCTCCGTCTTGATTTCTGTACTTAGGAAATAAATCTGCTTGAAGTGTTGAAACTTGACTGTTGAATGTGTTGACACAAGTCCTTGGTGTTGACACTACTCTTGTAGTGGTGTAGACATACTTCTGAATGTGTCGACAAAGCCTTCACCTTTTCTCGACACAAATGATATAGAATGTGTCAACACTAGTATTGAGTGTCGACACAGCTTGTTCAGTGTGTGTCGAAACTAGTACTGAGTGTTGATACAGTTGCTTTCTTGTATCATAATTTCGACCCAAGTCCCGGGTGTCGACACAACTTTCACCTTGACTCAACACTTCTAGTTTAAGTGTGTCGACACTAGTCTTGAGTGTCGACACAGCTTTCTATTTGTCTCCGCACATCTTTGGCAAAAGTGTCGACACTAATCTTATGTCACGATGCTTTGTTACTTAGCATTATTTGCCTGCACACATGAACTTAACATCCATCCAATAAAACTATGTGTATATCATTGAGCTCAAAGGATTTCTTTAAATCAAGTACATTGTGGCCAATGCACCCAACAGTTACCCACTGCCACGACGCGGTAACTCATCAAGCGCCATGCTAGATTAAATGGACAAGCTAATGCTAGAGGTATTTCTACCGCTAAGCAGTTGCTCACCGAAAGCTCTACCGCTAACTCTCTAAGCTACCGCCATACGACAACCTACTATCGCTATGCGGTAGCTCACATAATCCAAATCTGGCTCTGAGAAATTCGAAGTGTTACAAATCTCCCCCACTTAAATAAATTTCGTCCCGAAATTTAAAGAAACTGTGTATCATATTTGGAGAAGCCTCACCTAACGCAATGATATACATCAATGTGTATTTGATGGTATATTGAGTTTCAATGTGCAGGTTAAAGAAATGCAGGAAAATTTATAAGTACAAGTGTCGACACTGGTGAAGGAAATATGTCGACACCAGAAGCCAGTTGTGTCGACACACAGGACTTGTGTCGACACACAGAAATTCTATCAGCAGCAGTTGTGTCGACACACAGGACTTGTGTCAACACACAGAAATTCTATCAGCAGCAGTTGTGTCGACACACAGGACTTGTGTCGACACACAGAAATTCTGTCAGTAGCAGTTGTGTTGACACACAGGACTTGTGTCGACACACACTCAAGAATTTTGTCGACTCCAAATATGTCAAGACTAGAAGCAATTATGTCGACATACAAGACTTGTGTCAGTAAATTCTACAGAAGTTGTGTCGAGAAGATGAAGAATGACTGTGTCGACATTGTGGGAGCTGTGCTGACACCATAAAGACTTGTGTCAACACATGGTCTATTTGTGTTGACACATTTGGAGTATTGTCTGGACGCTTTCTCTGCTGTGATAAGAGTTCAAGGAGGGGTCAGGTATCAAGACTAAAGACATGTCAGCTATAATAAGTAACAAAGCTGTCACATCTGTCAGAGCTGTTAGAAGGCCGTTATGAACCAGATCAACCAGTAACCTTGGATGGGTTCTATATAAATACCTATTCTATCACAAACAAAAAACGGTGAACTAAGAGACAAACATAGAAGAAGTAAAGTAAGAAGAAGGCAGATCCTAAACAAGTCTCCAAGAGGAGTACAGATCTAATTCTGAATATAAGAAGGAAGCTGGATTGAAGATCATCTCCAACTTCATTTGAAGATCAACCTTACTTTGTTCAGATTCAAGAAGCTTTGAAGAAGCTAAGACAAATTGGATCTTAAGAAATCAGTTCATTCAAGAACTGATCAAGAAGCTTTAACCCCATTCTCTTTCTATCTGGGTGAAGGATTTATTGTTTTAAACAATCAATTTTCTTGTAAGATCTTTTGTAGATCTGAGTTGTATGCCTAAATTTATAAAGGCTGAGGTAGGGCTGAGAGCCTGAGGTAGGATCTTGGTGATCTGAGTTGTAGGCCTGGTGATAAAGGCTGAGGTAGGGCTGTTGCCTGAGGTAGGATTCTTGGGAAGAATCTGAGTTGTAGGACTTGAAGAAGTCTGAGCTATAGGAACCAGTTGGGTTCTGAGTTGTAAGATCTGAGGATCTGAGTTAGTGGAAGGAAGTTTGGCCAAATCCAGTATTCTACTGGATAGGTGAAGGGGGAGAGTGGACGTACTCACAAATTGGGGAACTACTATAAACCATTGTGTGTTGTGCTGTGAATTTTCTATGATTGCTATTCTTTGTGCTGTGATAGTTATGCTGTGTTTAACATTTTAATTGCCTAAGTTGTTAAAAAGGATTTGAACCTATTCACCCCCTCCCCTCTATGTGTTTAGGTTCTATAAACCAAATCTTTCACTCAACACTTCTAGTTTAAGTGTGTCAACACTAGTCTTGAGTGTCGACACAACTTTCTCTTTATCTCAACACATCTTTGGCAAAAGTGTCGACACTAATGTTGTGTCACGATGCTTTTGTACTTAGCTTTATTTGCCTAAACACATGAACTTAACATCCATCAAATAAAACTGTGTATATCAATGAGCTGAAAGGACTTCTTTAAATTAAGTACATTGTGGCCAATGTACCAAAAAGTTACCCACTGCCACGACGTGATAACTCACTGAGCGCCATGCTAGATAAAATGGCCAAGCTAACGCTAGAGGTATTGCTACCGCTGAGCGGTTACTCACGGAAAGCTCTAACGCTAACTCTCTAAGCTACCACCATGCGGTAACCTACTATCGTTGTGCGGTAGCTCACATAATCCTACTCTGGCTCCAAGAAATTCGAAGTGTTACAAATCTCCCACACTTAAAGAAATTTCATCCCGAAATTTATACCTTGCAGTGAAGTATAGAAACATAAATATTACTTGTGCATACCTCAAAGAAATAGATTGGGAAACTCATCTCTTATGGTTTGCTCATACTGCCATGATAGTTCCTCACAGCCAAAGTTATCCCAACAGACCTTGACTATCCTGATAGACTTATTCTGAAGCTACTTGACTTCCATGACCTCTATATGAACGGGCTTGGCCTTTATTATCAACCCACCATTAATCAACACTTGATATGCAGCAACCAACTCCGTAGGCTCTAGCACCACCCTCCACAATACCGATATGTGTAATACGTCGTGCAGACCACTTAGTTCCTTTGAAAGCTTCAATCGATCGGTGAATTCACCAATGCGCTCAAATATCTCAAATGTCCCAAGGTATCTCAGACTTAGCTTTTTCAAGCGTCGAATCCTTGACACGCCCTTGAATGGTTTGATCTTCAGGTAAACCCAATCGTCCATGCAAAACTCGACATTTCTTTGCTTGGCATTATAATACTTACCATGCCTATCCTAAGCGATCAACAATCGCTCCCAAATTGTATGAATAATCAAAGTTGCATCCTCGAATTCCTTCTACTTGAATAACTTTAATTCGCCCGTCTCCATCCACGACAAGGGAGCACAACACTTCCTGCCATAAAGGGCCTCAAAGGGCATCATTTGAATACTTGCCTGGTAGCTATTGTTATAGGCGAACTCGATCATATACAGGTGGTACTCCCATCTCTTCCAGAAATCTAGGGTGTATATGCGAAGCAAGTACTCCATCGTCCTGTTTACCCGCTCAGTATGACCATCCATTCTGAACTTCAGCTTAGTACCCAACAGTTGATGTATAAGCCTCCAACTGTTATACGTGAAGCGCCCATCTCAGTCACTAATGATGCTACGGGACACACCGTACAATCATACTATATTGTCTATGTAAAGCTTCGCCAGATTTTCCCCTTAATCGTCTTTCCTATTTGGAATGAAGTGCGACACCTTCGTCAATCAATCAATGATCACCCAGACAATGTCGTTCCCTTTCTGTGATCTCGACAAACCGTGCACGAAATCAATAAATATATCATCGAACTTCCATTCTGGTATATGCAATGACTTCAAAAATCCTTTGGGCTTTTGACATTCGGCCTTTACTAGGGCATATATCTGACACTTCGCCACATATAGTACTATGTCCTTTTGCAATCCTGTCCACCAGAACAGCTTTTTCATGTCTTTAAACATATTTGTGCTCCCTGGGTAGATTGAGTACTTGTTGAAATGTGCTTCGTACATCAACTCATCACGTAACTTTCCCACCTTTGGGATACACAACCGACTTTCCTTCCACATTAGGCCATCATTTAAGATAAATTGGGCATTTTACCCATCCAAACACTCCGCCATGTAGCGCTTCATGCTGTCATCCAATTCTAGTGCTTGCCGAATCTGGTCTGCGAGATCGTTCTGCACTTCTGTCTAGTTCAGACATGCTTCCACACTAGACCTCCTATCAATACAAGAGTTCTCCAATGCCTCCAAATTTCTAATAAGACGTTCGTCATGCATATGTATCAAGTTGGAATGTGTAGGAATCCTGAAACTTAGCGCATCCACAACAACATTTCCCTTGCCAGTAACTTAATGTATATTGAAGGTGTAGTCCCCAAGTAACTCCATACACCTTTGTGGGCGCATATTCAGGTCCTTCTAATCTAAAACACATTTCAGAATATTATGGTCTGTATAGATATCGACCTTTACGCCATATAGGTAGTGCCTCAATAGCCTCAGAGCAAATATTACGGCCGCTAAATCCAAATTATGGACTGGATAATTTCGCTCGTGCGCTTTCAATTGGCGTAAGCCTTACGCTATCACCTTCCCATGCTTAAGTAAAATGCAGCCTAAGCCACTCCTTGATGCGTTGTTATAGATCTCATAGCCTGCCGATCCACATGGAGAGCACAGAATAGGTGCTATGGTTAGACGAATTTTCAACTCTTCAAAAGCATGCACGCATGCCGAAAACCAAAAAAACTTCTTATGCTTTCTTGTCAGGGTAGTGAGGGGTAACACAATCCATGAGAAATTCTCCACAAATCATCTGTAGTAGCCTGGAAGCCCCAGAAAACTCCGAAATTCCGCCATAGAAGACAACAAAAGCCACTCCCATATCGCAACAATATTCGCCAAATCTACCACGATTCCCTCTCCACTAACAACATGACAAGGAATGCTACCGAAAATAGCCAAAACTCACACTTGGAGAACTTGTCGTAAAGTTGATTGCTCCTCAAGGTCTCCAACACTATGCATAAATGATCTACATGATCGTCCTCAGACTGGGAGTACACTAAGATATCATCAATAAAAACTATCACGAATTGGTCCAAATATTCCATGAACGTCCAGTTCATCAAGTCCATAAACACAGATGGTGTATTCGTCAGTCCAGAGGGCATGCTAATGAACTCATAATGCCCATATCGTGTTTTGAATGCCATCTTGGGAATGTCACTTTCCCTAATCCTCAACTGATAATATCAAGATTTTAGATCTAGCTTCGAGTACACAGTCAATCCAACTACTTGGTTGAATAGATCATCGATTCTCAGAATCGGATACTTATTCTTCTCCGCCAGCTTTTTCAATTCCCGATAATCAATACATAGCCATAAACTACCATCCTTATTCTTCACAAAGAGGACCGGTGCGCTCCACGGTGATGTGCTTGGATGCATAAAGCCTTGCTTTAATAGTTCTTGTAGCTGCAGCTTCAATTCTGGCATTTCCCTTAGTGCTAGTTGGTACGGAGAGCGTGACACAGGTTTAGCACCTGACACAAGCTCAATGGTAAAATCTATCTCTCTCTGAGGTGGAGCTCCAGGGAGATCTTCATGAAAATTGTCAACAAACTTTGACATCACCGAGATGCTGATCAAACCAGGTTTGGGCTTCTTAGCTTCAAATAGGGTGAAGAATAAATCCGCACCATCTCATACTGATTCGACTACCTAGAGAGTATATATCATCTTCTTGCTCGACCCCTCATGCTAGAGAAGATAGTTTCACAACCCATATTCAGCCCCAGTTTGACTATCTTGAGACTGCAATCGATGTACGCATGTTGCTCAGAGAGCTAATCAATGCAAAAGATTACATCAAACTCTACAAATGGTAATAACGATGCTTCCAAGTCAAACTCCTAACTCCCTATGCACACCTTTACGCAAACAAACTCTATCCGCGTGCATTGAGCATCCATTAGGTAGCAACACATCCATTCTATCCTTTGCCACTGAAGAAGGTGACCAATACGTGACCCGAAGTACTCAAACAGAAAGGTGTGTGAAGCCCCTGTATCAAACAGTACTCTTATCGGACAACCCAAGATTAACACAAAGCTTAAAATATGCTAGTCATACGACCAATGCATAAGGCCTAAGGTATATAAAACATTGAAGCTGAAATATAACTTATACCTGTAACCACATCGCCTTTCTTGATGACCACCTGCTGGCCAAGGTTGTAGAATATAGGTTGAACTGGAGCATTATGGGATGCGGTTGACTCTTCCGCCATCCCTTTCTCAGTATAAGGTTCTCCTGCCTTTTTCTCCATTTTGCCACACCAACACTCCCTGACAATGTGACCTGACTAACCACAATTATAATAATGGATAGAGCCTTGCCCAGACGATGCCCCAGAAGTAACCGATGAAGAAGCTTGTCCAGCAGGTTTGGGATTCTTGTTAACCTTTCGGTACCCAGACTATGATGAATTCGGTACCTTAAACTCTATCCTATTTAACACACAGCTATTTTTATGTTGTACACGCTTCATGTATTGCTCCAAGTATCGGGTTGTATTAACCAGGGTTAGAAATCCCCGCGTCATTAAATCTAAAAGCAACAACTTCAGATCGTCATGTAATCCCTCATAGAAATGGTTGGTGTTGCGCTCCTCATCAGTAAAGGTAGAGCCTGCATATTGCCCCAATCTCATGAACTCATGTATGTAGTCGTCCACACTACTCTCACCCTGAGTTAATATCTGGAACTGATTCTCCATAGCTATTTTTTGCACTGACGGGATATATCGTGCCAGAAATAATCTCGAAAACTCATCCATCGTGATGTTAGTGAGTTTTCTCCCATCAAAGTGATGCAACTCTTATTCATCCCACCACAACCTTGCTTCACTGTTCAAAAGAAATGTGGCTATAATATCCTTCTACCACTCCTCCATCTCTATTGCTGACATGACTCTCTTAACCCAAGAAAGCAAGTCCTCAGCTTATGTTGGGGTTCCAGTCCCCATAAACACTGGAGGGTTAAAGCTCATCACATGCTTGAGCAGCTTTTTATTCTCTCTTCTTTGTGTAATGCCTCAATTTCCCAAAGTAGGAAAATGTGTTCTAGGAGATACCGCCCGATGGCAGAGTTACCGCACGGTGGTAGTTCCATGATTTAATGATAGGACCTTCAGTAAGATACTGCCTAGCGATAAATCGGTCAATTTAATTGGCAAAGCTCTCGGGTTGCTTCCACGCAGCGGTAGCAGCTATCGTGCAGCGATAGCGGTAGTGGTCGTGTCGTAACTGACGCTAGTTAACGCGTAGCGGTAGGATCCTATCGCACGACAATAGTAGTTCTATAACGGCATTGTATCATATTGGCCTGTGATTGGAGGGCCTGGGCGGTGACACACAAACCGAGGCATTGATAAACGGTACTGCGCGGAGGTTGTTAGTTACCGTATGGCGGTAGCTTGGTTTAAAACCTTGGAAGTGCTATTTTCACTTCATTATTTTGGAGTTTTAGGGTCGAGTGGCTTGAGAAGGAAGGAGGAGCTTCGTCCGGAAGATACCTCATCGCCATTGGAGTTTCAGAGCTTGGTTTCACGAGACAAGTTCGGATCTATGGAGGCAATGCCGAAGCAGTCATTTCCATCCGTCTAAAATCTCTCCTATGGCACTAAAATGGACTTCTAGGGTAACGATCCTCTTCCTTGGATATTTGAAGTCCTTCTTTTTGGGATTTGAGGGTAGATTCTCCATGAATGCGTGGAAGTGGGTCTCTTGATGGGTAGATCCGTGTATCCCCATTAGTATTTGATGCGCGCAAAGCTCGACGCTTGGATTTATTTAACGTACATGCTGGGTTCGGATTTCACACGGAAAAAAGGAGGCAAGTGCACCTATCACAAGTAATACAGAATATTTGGTCGGAATATCAGGATCATATATTTCCCGGGTCCGGTTGATTATCTCTACTCCTTCCGGAAAGACTATTATCTTACCGAAAAATCAGTTGTCGGATTATCTAACTAAGTGACGGTTATAAGACAATGTGTAAAAGAGACTGAAAAAGATCGATGCAGAAATAAATCTCGATATCGAATTACGTTAGGACTAAATTAATTTTATATAACTAGAGATCCTAGGTTTCAATTCAATTAAAGGGGAAACTTGGCCATGGAGGTTCCAAAAGAATGAGCTCACCTATCTCTAGGACTATCGTTCACCTGAACATTAAGACTATTCGACCGAGCTCTTGTTCGGCGAAGGATTCCTCTTAAAGCCCGCTTTACGCTGAGAACCCCGCTATTGGGCGGGGGGGAACCCAATCCGGTAGAATTCTGCTCCTCCTCTCTCGAGGGTTAGTACGAAACTCTCTTTACCCAAGGGTGATCGGTCCATACACACGGCCTCTCAGCTAGATAGCGTATGAATAATAGAAATAGAGCTCACACATCGATATATGGTTCTACGCATCGTATACCCGTGGTAAACCTTATGTTCTTCAATTAAATATAAAAAAAAGACCTTTAATTATTCAAAAAGATTTTTATGTCCCAATGCTCTTCGATACTGAGGGCTAATAGCGATTAGCCACTCATCGGGATGGGGGCAGCTTATGAGTTTGGTGAGGGGTGAGTTCAAAATTAAATGCCGAAGGGTTACAAAAAAAGAATACATAAAATAACCTAACATTAGAAAGAGAAAAGCTTTACAAAAAAAGGGAATGCACACACTCGACCAAGGACATAAATAAAAGAAAACGATAAGTTACAAAAATGGGAAAATTACGTAATTGATTGAAATTACAAGTCCTACTCAAACGAGTAGGCAAGAAATTACAAGTCCTATTCAAACGATTAGGCGGGAAATGAAAGCGTTAAGTTGCAAGTCCTACTCAAATGAGTAGGTGAGAAATGACAAGTCCTACTCAAATGAGTAGGCGGGAAATGAAAGCTGTAAAATTGCAAGCCCTACTTAAACGAGTAGGCAGAAAATGACAAGTCCTACTCAATCGAGTAGGCGGGAATGAAAGCAGTAAAAGCTAACTCATAAGCGCACGCACTCTACTTGAATGAAAGCAACAAAAACCTAACTCATACACTCACACACACAAGCAAAAAGGAGAAAAACAAAGTGATCGAAAAATTAAAATGATTACATTTTTACCGTTAGAATTTGCTGAAAGTGCATAAAAAGTAGAAATAAAAATTAAAGGAGCGAAAAGGTTTTCAAATAAATGCAAAAATCAAAGTGTTTGAAAAATTAAAATAACAACTAATCCATTCTTATAACTTTGTAAAAATGCTTAAAAAGTGGAAGAAAGTTTAAAAGAACCAAAAGTTTTACAAGCAAAAAAACCTAAGTAAAAAGGGATAAAAACCACTTTGAAACTATTTTTATAAATTCATAAGAGTGAATAAAAAGCACAAAAATCCTAAATCTAAACAAACCTAAGGGACATGATAAGAAAAGCTATAATAACAACTAGTACATTTGAGAAAATCTAAAACTAAGCTAAACAATTTGATGATTTGAAAACAAAAAAAGGACAAATCAAACTCATACACACACACACACACCCATATTAAAAAGAAAAACAAAGATACATAAGATCGCTGAAAGAGAGGCACTCAGAGGTATTCCAGTACAATATAAGGATGAAAAGACTGGCATATTTTATTAAGTAGAAAGTTTGATTATAAAAGCTAAAACAAACACAAAGAGGAGAGGGTAAAATTATCCTTACATAGCACAAAAAGCCTCCTAGTAGCAGTCCAACAGCGAAATGGATCAAAATTTTTTAACCCTTGGACCTTACAAAAAACTTCTATTTATAGGTAAAAAAAATCGGATTACATGCGAAGATCACATGCATGTAGGGGGGGGGGGGGTGTCGGTACTGGCGTTGAGGTGAAGCCGAAAATTTATTGGCGATTGACTTCAGGGCTTCTTTTGGAAGTTCCACGTGGAGGTCACGAGCGTGTTCGGCGGTTACGGGCGTGTAGCATGGGCGTGACTGGCAAAGCATCGAATCCTTGCCTTGCTGGCGGCGTCTTGTCTGGAATATTTAGAGAGGTCACTGACATGCGCCGAATGATACAGGCGTGTCAGCAAGGTATGACTGGCGAAGGCATTGAGCATCGAGCGTCGAGCTGGAGTCTTTGAGCGTCGAGTCAGGATTGACACGGGCGTGTCAGACGGGACACGAGCGTGTTCTAATTTTTGATTGTTGGTGGCAGTTTTCCATAGAAATCAAAGTTACCCGGCCCGGTCGCGTGCGTGACAGACAGGTCACCGGCGTGTACTTTGAATTTTCGTCATTTTTTTCAATTTTTTTGAAAAACAAAATAAAGCTAAGTTAGAATGGAATATACAAAAAAGGAATATTTTATTGAACAAAAGTAACTAAAAATAACAAAAATAAACTAAAACTACCTAAATAAAGTATGTGAAAATACGAATATTTACAACTCATCAAATACATTCATACTTAAGCTTTTGCTATTCCAGAGCAAAAAATGGAGATATACTTATAAGGAATTAAAAGAAATCCTAAATTTAGCTTCCGCTTGAATTAATTAAAAGAGAGATCAAAGTAGGTATCAGGGGTATAAGAGTTAAGTCCTAAATCATGAAAATGTTTTAAATAGAGGAAAAGTTTTGGACAAGAAGACTTCTTGAAATAACCAAATAGCAAGCAAAAATTGTAATCGTTAGCTAACAAAAATATATTAGAATTATAGAAACTTTAGCTTATAATAGTTTAAAGGAAATAATGCAATTTAAAATTATGCTCCCAAAAAGATTTTATATTAAGTCTAGTATCTTCGAATATGGCTAAGGGGGTTGTTTTGGTTTATGAAGAGGGCTTTGGTTTTAAAGGCGAGGTATTTTTTTTCTCAAACCTCTAATGAAATTTTTTGAATGTGGATGTTTAGGAAAATAAAATCTTATTTTTTTGAACAACTTCATATAACCCAATGTATATGTATAGGAGTAATTAATTTTATCATATTACTCCGTAACATATAATCTTTTAAAAATATTGGATGCCTATGTTTACAGAACGAAATCTTATTCTCATTGACATAGGTTCTTTTAAGGATAAAATTTTTATCATGCCAAGTAAGACATGATAAATATGAGGAGATAGGTTTTTTCAAAAAGAAAACTTGATTTTAATAAAAAAAATTTGAGAGCAACATTTATAAATTGAACGTTCTTGTATTTTTAAAAGCTTGAAGTAAAAATAATTGAAGTCTATAGTTGTTTTTTCTAACATAATACACATGCCTCTATTTTAGATAAATTAGAAGTAGTGCCTAAAACAAGTCCCCAGTCTTAAGAACAAAGGATAAAAAATTCTTTAAAACTTAACCCCAGATATTTAAATCTATCAATCTCTAATTAATAAACGAATAGTAAATAAAGAATTAATGAAATTCGCTTATAAATAAACTTGCAACTAGATTTTTGGAGAGCGAAAAGGATTAAGAACGGTATATTCGATATATTTGTTTCATAATAATTTTTTTGGGGATTTTTAGGGTTATTATCTTTTTTGTATTTTTGATTTATTATTTGTTTTGGAATTTTTGTTTATTTTACTCTTTTTTTGGAAATTTTTGAGTTACTATCTTTTTTTTAGATTTTGAAGTTATTCCTTAATATATACATACTAAAAATACGAAAAAGATATATATTTTTTGAACTATTTTTATTTTCTAATTTTTTTGTATTCTTAAGATTTTTAGGCAAATATTTACAAATAGAGGAGAGAGAGAAAAGTTATTTATAAAGTGGAGAAAGAAAGGAAGAGGGAAAAGAGAAAAGAATATTTACAAAAATATTTTCAAAAAAAATATATAAAAAATATTTACAAAGAATATTTACAAAGTAAAACTAAATATTTTTGGAATTTTTGTGTTATAGTTTTGTTTTTTTAATTTTTGATGATGAAATAATAAATTGTTTTTGGAGTTTTCATTTTATAAATTTTTATGTTTTGTTTTCATATTTTTTTGTATATATATATATTTAAAATTTTGGAGTGCAGAAAATAAAAGTGCAGAAAAGAAAGCACGAAAATAAATACACACATACTTAATTCTAACATTGTCCCCAATGTTGCAATGTAAGTATGCAGAACAAAAAGGAAATAAAATGCAATATTTACAAACAAAATAAAGAAGGAGGGTAGAAGCTTCCCTGAAACGTGCTGGGGGAGTCCCAATTAGGAACCCTACATTATTAAGAACAAAACAGCAATGAAAAAGTAAAGAAATACCGAAAAAGATAAACATAGGGTGCCTCCAAGGAGTGCTTTGTTTATTGCCATGTAGCTTGACTATTTTGGAGGGTTTATATGTCGAGGAGGGTTATAGTTTCGATATTACCACCCACAGGATCGCCCGCTATACATAGTTTTAAGCGATGACCGTTTACTTTGAACGAGCCTTTTTTTGGATGGGAGATGAGTATGGTCCCATATAGCCAAACCTCTTCAACTTTGAAGGGGCCGGACTACCGTTATTTTAGTTTACCCAAAAAAAGCATAAGAGGTGAATTATAAAGAAGGACAAGATCGCTTGGATTCGCATTCTAAAAATTAATTTTGGGGCATCTCATCGCGATGAGAGATGTTACCCGACCGCTGGAAGCTATCGCAGGAGCGCACAAAATTGTGAGCATCTTTGAATAGAATGGGACAAAAGAAGCCCGCCTCTAGCACCTTCTGCGTGGTCCTTTTAGCTTGATAATACAAACCAGCCAGACCCTTGTGGCAGTGCCTAAGTATTTGCGTGCACTCCATACCCTCGTGGTAGTGCCTAAGTTAGCTTGATGCACGCGAAGCCCAACACTCAGTTTTATTTAACGGGCACGCTGGGTTCGGATTTTGCACGGCGAAAGGAGGCAAGTGCACCTATCGCAAGTAATACAGGATATTCAGAGGGAATATCAAGATCGTATATTTCCCGGGGCCCAGTTATTATCTCTACTCCTCCCAGAAGGACTATTATCTTACCGAAAAATAAAGTTGTCGGATTATCTAACTAAGTGACGGTTATAAGAAAATGTGTAAAAGAGACTGAAAAAGTTCGATGAAGAAATAACGCTCGGTATCAAATTACGTTAGGACTAAATTAATTTTATATAACTAGAGATCCTAGGTTTCAATTCAATTAAAGGGGAAACTTTGCCGTGGAGGTTCCAAAAGAATGAACTCACCTATCTCTAGGACTATCGCTCACCTGAACATTAAGACTATTCGACCGAGCTCTCGTTTGGCGAAGGATTCCTCTTAATGCCAGCTTTATGCTAAGAACCCCGCTATTGGGGGGGGGGGGAACCCAATCCGGTTGAATTTCGCTCCTCCTCTCTTGAGGGTTAATGCGGAGCTCTCTTTACCCACGGGTGATTGTTTCATACACACGGCCTCTCGGATAGCTAGCGTATGGATAATGGAAATAGATCCCACACATCGATATGTGATTCTACGCATCGTATACCAAGGGTAAACCTTAAGTTCTTCAATTAAATAGAAAAAGAAGACCTTTAATTATTTAAAAAGATTTTTAAGCCCCAATGCACTTCGATATCGAGGGCTAAGAGCGATTAGCCACTCATCGGGATGGGGACGGCTTATGAGTTTGGTGAGGCACGAGTTCAAAATTAAATGCTGAAGGGTTATAAAAAAATAAGACATAAAATAACCTAACATTAGAAAGAGAAAAGCTTTACAAAAAAAGGGAACGCACGCACTCGACAAAGGCCATAAATAAAAGAAAACGCTAAGTTACAAAAAGGGAAAATTACATAATTGAAATTACAAGTCCTACTCAAACGAGTAGGCGAGAAATGACAAGTCCTACTAAAATGAGTTGGCGGGAAATGAAAGCGGGAAATTACGAGTCCTACTCAAACGAGTAGGCGGGAAATGACAAGTTCTACTCAAAAGAGTAGACAGGAAATGAAAGCTGTAAAATTGCAAGTCCTACTCAAACGAGTAGGTGGAAACTAAAAAGTCTTACTCAAATGAGTAGGCGGGAAATGAAAGCAATAAAAGCTAACTCATAAACACACACACTCAACTTGAAGGAAAGCAATGAAAACCTAACTCATACACTCACACAGACAAGCAAAAAGGAGAAAAATGAAGTGATTGAAAAAATAAAATGATTACATTTTTACCGTTAGAATTTGTTGAAAATGAATAAAAAGTAGAAATAAAAATTAAAGGAGCGAAAAGGTTTTCAAATAAATGCAAAAATCAAAGTGTTTAAAAAATTAAAATAACAACTAATTCATTCTTATAACTTTGTAAACATGCTTAAAAAGTGGAAGAAAGTTTAAAAGAACCAAAAGTTTTACAAGAAAAAAACGTAAGTAAAAAAGGGATAAAAACAACTTTGAAACCATTTTTTTAAATTCATAAGAGTAAATCCTAAATCTAAACAAACCTAAGGGACATGATAAGAAAAGCTATAATAACATCTAGAGAAAATCTAAAACTAAGCTAATCAATTTGATGATTTGAAAACATAAAAATGACAAATCGAACTCTCACACACACACACACACCCATATTAAAAAGAAAAATGAAGATACATAAGATCGCTGAAAGAGAGGCACTCAGAGGCATTCCAGTACAATATAAGGATGAAAAGACTAACATATTTTATTAAGTATAAAGTTTGATTACAAAAGCTAAAACAAACACAAAGAGGAGGGGGGAAAATTATCCTTACATAGCACAAAAAGCCTCCTAACAGCAGTCCAACAATGATATGGATCAAAAATTTGAACCCTTGGACCTTACAGAAAACTTCTATCTATAGGAAAAAAATCGTATTACACGCCCAGGTCACGGGCGTGTAGGGGGGCATGTTGGTACTAGCATTGAGGTGAAGCCAAATATTTATTGGAGGTTGACTTTGGGTCTTCTTCTGGAAGTTCCACGTGGAGGTCACAGGAGTTTTGGCGTGACGGGCGTGTAGCATGGGTGTGACTAGCAAAGCGTCGAATCCTTGCCTTGCTTGCAGTGTCTTGTCTGGAATAGTTGGAGAGGTCACGGGCATGTGTCGAATGACATGGCAATGTCAGCAAGGTATGACTGGCGAAGGAGATGAGCGTCGAGCGTCGAGCTGGAGGCTTTGAGCGTCGAGTCAGGATTATTACGGGCGTGTCTGACGGGATACGAGCCTGTTCAGATTTTTTTTTACTGGTGACAGTTTTCCACAGGAATCAAAGTTACACGGCCCAGTCACGGGAGACAGACAGGTTACGGGCGTGTACTTTGAATTTTCGTCATTTTTTTAAATTTTTTTGAAAAACAAAATAAAGCTAAGTTAGAATTGAATATACAAAAAGGAACATTTTATTGAACAAAAGTAACTAAAAATAACGAAAATAAACTAAAAATACCTAAATAAAGACGTGAAAATATGAATATTTATAACTCATCAGTTTTATATTTAGATCCGTAATCGAAGTATGGAATAAGCATGCTGTGTGAAGCCCATCTAAACGAGTTGGTCTGGATTGGTGATGTTTATATATTTTATATGTCGAAGAAGACTCCGTGGTAATCACGTAGATTTCAGGGTCATGGGGTGTGTAGATGGCTGTAGTGAGAATACTGGAGGTGGTCTCCAGGAAAACACCAAAAAAAGGGGAAGAATCGATAGTTTGTCCCCTACCACGTGACGGTAGCGCTACCGCTGGCAATAGCTTCCAGTGAGCACTATGTTGACTCTAAGGCCGATCTCGTGGAGACTGGAGGCAATTGCTTTGAGAGGCCTATCTCTTGTGGACCTAGAGGCCAGATTGTGGAGCTGAGAGCCTGTGTGGCCCAGCTTAGGCAGCCGTGAGTGTTGTCCTAGGATCATATCAAGATTATGGTTTGTACGGATGAGAAAGGGGATGCTGACCCGCATCGTGGCTTTATGCGCCCAATGATTTGAGCTCCAAGAAAGAGCTGAACTATACTCAACCCTATACTGATCGACCTGGAGTGAGTCAAAGTGTAAATCACTATGACTTGGTCATAAACATAGGGGCGTTGTCTTTGGCTTCGGCCCTGAAAGACTAGAGTGATCAAATGTTGCTGACCGTCGCAGAGAATGGAGATGCGACCCGTTGAGGTCCGGTGCACCTTGAATGTGCCCTGAGAGCATGGGGCGTTGGTCAGTTATGCCAACGTATATGGAGAATGGTGCTTGCTTGCACGTTCTGATTGCCAATTTTTGTTAATGTTAATGGCTGCATGTTAGGAGCACCGCCACCCCGAGTGAGGGGTGGGGTTATTATAATTTGGTTAGCTAATGCTGACGGTTGCTATTATTTGCCACCGTTGCGATGGAATGTTACATGCAAGTACAACCGAGCCAAGCGGGAAATAGAGGGATGGAGCCCAGGATTGCTAAGCTAACCCTTGAATGCCAAAGTAAAATACCAGCTTACTTTATCATTCATGTGTGGTTTGCCAGTGTGCCGATGTATGAAAGATAATTTATTATAAGTTGAACAATGTAAGGCCTTAAAGCTAATTCTACTTGTGTAATTGGTTTATCATTCATATTTTGTTTTAGTGGACATTCAGTTGGTTGGGTTCTTATTGTAATCTTTAATTCTTTTGCTAGAATGCACTCTGAGTTAAGATGCGTGTGTGGATGATAGTTTCAATAAGTAACTCCACTAACTATCCATAGTATATGGCGATGGGCCCCAGCCAGACCTTCTGTTATATGCTATTTAATGGATGAGGGTGTTACAAGTTGGTAACAGACTCTGGTGTTGGTCTTCCTTATTCAAATTCATGGGCAAATTCTTTTAAGGGGTGGTGAGCACATGTGTGTGCGTTACTGTTATAACATGAAAAGAACCCATGAATGTCCACTTAGGAATGAAAATACACATGTTTGAGGAACTTGCGTGTTCCTATAATTGCATTTTGGGTAATTTTCTTGTCTTCTAATTGAGTGTTTTCATGATTTTAGGTGACCAGGAGTGGTGTTGAGCTGTTGCAACGTCCACACTCTGTGGAGAGTAGTGCGCCTAATGATGCGCATGCAACCCCTCCCTCTATTTGTTGAAACCATATGAATGGTAGCAGAAGCAGTTTTTGCCATGATTAATGTGCAACCACGGATACAGGTGCAACCTCCTGCCCCTGAAATGGGTAGGATCCTCTTGGTGCGGCTGAATTGTTAGTGGCGAATCAGTTACCTGCAGAAGCTATTGTCCCAAGAAGAGCGCCAGAGAAGTAGCTGAGGCATGTGATGAGCTTTAACCCACCAATGTTCTTGGGGGCTGAAACCCCAACGCAAGTTGAGGATTGGATTTCTAGGATTAAGAGAGTCATGACAGGAACAGAGACTGAAGAGTGGCAGAAGGTCATAATAGCCACTTTCATTTTGGACAACAAAGCAAGATTGTGGTGGGATGAGTTGGAGCTCCATCACTTTGTTGGGATACAACTCATCGATATCTCAATGGAGGAGTTCTCGAGAGTATTTCTAGCACGTTTCATTCCGTTAGCGCAGAAAATAACTATGGAGAATCAATTTTAGAGTCTGACTCAGGATGAGAGTAGCGTGGACAACTACCTGGATGAGTTCATGAGGTTGGGCCATTATGCTGGCTCTACTTTTACTGATGAGGAGCGCAAGACCAACCGGTTCTATGAAGGACTGCGTGACGATCTGAGTTGTTGCTTGCGGGACCGATGACACAGGGTTTTCTGACCCTAGTCAATACAACCCGGTCTCTGGAAAAGGATCTGAAGAGGACTCAAGATAAGAAGTACTGGGTCATGAAGAGGTCAGAATTTAAAGTTCAAAGTTCAACGACATTTGTTCATCGGAAGTGGTATAAGTAGTTTAAAACTTTTAGACCGACTACTTCAACCCTTACTTCTAGAGCATCGTCGGGGTAAGGAGGCCGAACCCTTTTTTTATAACTATGGAAAATCGGGTCATATTGTCCGCGACTATTGGAGTGGCAAGTTGAGAAGAAGTAAGAGGCATCTTATGCTGAGAAAGGTAAGGAGGTAGAGTCAACCGTGTCCCATCAAGCTCCAACCCAACCACGAGTCTACAACCTTGGCCAACAGGAGGCCATCAAACAAGGCGATGGGGTTAAAGGTATGTGCTAAATTGTTTTAGCCGTAATGCTTTCTATACCGTACATATTCTACATTGGTTGTATGTTATTGTGCTTTAGGCTTTGTCATAATTTTGGACTGCCCGGTTCGAGCACTGTTTGATACATGAGATTGAAACTCTTTATTAATCGAGGACTTTGTATCATGTATCAGAGTGCCTTCTTCTATGATGAAGGATAGGTTGGATGTGTTGCTGTCTAACGGGTGTTCAATGCGCGCGGATAGAGTCTGTTGCGTTAAGGTGTTAATAGGAAGTCAAGCTTTAGACTTATTAGTGTCACTACTACCGATAGTAGAGTTTAACATGATCTTTGGCATGGATTGGCTCTCGGAGCAACGTTGTTTTATTTATTGTAGCCTGAAGATGGTCAAACTGGGGATGAATATAAGTCATGAAATTACTTTCTCTGGTTTGAAGGGGTCGAGCAAGATGCCGATGTCTTCTCTCCAAGTAGTTAAAGTTGTTCATGAGGGGGCGGAGTTGTTCTTCACCCTATTAGAGGCTAAGAAGCCGAAGCCTAATTTGGCCAGTATTTTGGTGGTGTCAAAGTTTTCTTACATTTTTCATGAGAATCTCCCTGGAGCTCCACCTCAGAGAGAGATCGATTTCACCATTGAGTTGGTGCCAGGTGCCAAACCTGTGTCTCGGTCTCCTTACCGCTTGGCACCAAGAGAGATGGCAGAATTGAAGGCACAACTTCATCAATTGATAGAGTTGGGGTATGTACGTCCCAGTTCGTCACCTTGGAGAGCACCGGTCCTCTATGTGAAGAAGAAGGACAGTAGTCTGTGGCTGTGTATCGATTATCGGGAATTGAATAAATTGACAGAGAAGAATAAGTACCCAATTCCGAGAATTGATGATCTGTTCGTCCAGCTAGTTAGGTCGACTGTATACTCGAAACTAGATTTAAAGTCATGATATTATCAGTTGAGAATCAGGGAAAGTGACATTTCCAAGATAACGTTCAGCACACGATATGGGAATTACGAATTCACTATCATGCCTTTTGGGGTGACAATTGCGCCATCCATTTTTATGGATTTAATGAACCATACGTTCAAGGAGTATTTGGATCAGTTCGTGATAGTGTTTATTGATGATATTCAAGAATACTCCCAGTCCGAGGATGATCATGTAGAGCATTTGCACTTTACTTTGGAGACCTTGAGGAGCAATCAGCTATATGCCAAGTTCTCCAAGTGTGAGTTTTGGCTTTCTTCGGTAGCATTCCTTGGTCACATTATTAGTGGAGAGGGAATCGCGGTGGATCCAACGAAGATTACTTTGCTACGGGAGTGGCCTGTATTGTCTTCTATGGTGGAAGTCCGGAGTTTTCTAGGGCTTGCCGGCTACTACAGGCACTTCATGGAGAACTTCTTGCGGATAGCATTACCCCTCACTACCCTAACAAGGAAGGATCCAAAGTTTGTTTTGTAACCAGCGTGCTCACAAGCCTTCGAAGAATTGAAAAGTCGCCTGACCATGGTGCCTATTTTGTGATCGCCATGTGAAACAGAGGGCTTTGAGATGTACAACGATGCTTTAGGTAGTGGCTTAGGCTACATTTTACTACAGCATGGGAAGGTTATATCATATGACTCGCACTAGTTGAAGGTACACTAGAGGAATTATTCAGTCCATAACTTGGAATTGGTGGCCATGATATTTGCGCTGATGTTGTGGAGGAACTACTTGTATGGCGTGAAAGTCAACATTTACATAGAACATAAGAGCTTGAAGTATTTTTTGGTTCAGAAGGACTTAAATATGTGCCAGCGGAGGTGGTTGGAGTTCCTTAGGAGATTGAACCATCAAAATAGATTACGTCCCTGACAAAGGTAATGCGGTTGCGCATGCATTAAGTCACAGGTCCCCCGCATAGGCCTATTGGATACAGATGCATGATGAGCGTCTCATTCGAGATTTAGAGACCTTAGTGATCTCTTGTGTTGATAGGAGGTCTAGTGCTGAAGCATATTTGTATTAGACAGAGGTACAGTATGACCTCGCTGACCGGATTCGGCATGCTTTAGAGTTGGATGATAGCATGAAACACTACATGGCTAAGTCTTTGGATGGGTAAGATGCCCAGTTTTCTGTTGAGAATTGGCTATTGTGGAAGAACAGACGATTGTGTGTCCCAAAGGTAGGTAAATCCGAGAGGAATTAATGTACGAGTCTCATTATACCAAGTACTCAATTAACCTGGGAAGCACGAAAATGTATAAATATATGAAAAAGTTGTTATGGTGGCCAAGACTGAAAAAGGACATAGCGCTTTATGTAGCCAAGTGTCAGACTTGTGCTTTGGTGAAGGACGAATGTCCGAAGCCCGAAGGATTTTTGAAGTCATTTCCTGTACCGGAATGGAAGTTTGATGATATATCCTTAAATTTTGTGCATGGTTTGCCAAAATTGCAGAAGGGAAACGATGTCATATGGGTGGTCGTTGATCGATTAGCGAAAGTGTCACACTTCAACCAAAACAGGAAGGACGATTCAGTAGAAAAGCTGGCAAAGCTTTATGTGGATAATATTGTTCGACTATACGGTGTACCCCATAACATTGTGAGTGACCGAGATGGAGGCTTCACGTCTAATGAATGGAGTTTAATACATAAACTGGGTAACAAGCTGAACTTCAGTACGGCCTTTCATTCGCAGATAGATGGTCAGATTGAGAGGGTAAATAGGATGATGGAGTACATGCTTCGTATGTGCGTCCTAGATTTCGGGAAAAAGTGGGAAGATCACTTGTGTATGATCGAGTTTGCTTACAACAATAGCTACCAGCAAGAATTCAAATGGTGCCCTTTGAGGCACTTTATGGTAGAAAGTGTCGTACTATGTTGTCATGGTTGGAGACGAGTGAGTCAAAGTTGTATAAGCAGAAGGAAGTCGAGGATGCGGCTTCGATTGTTCGGACAATCAACAAGCGGTTGTTGATCGCATAGGATAAGCAGGCTAAATACTATAATGCCAAGCAAAGAAATGTTGAGTTCGCTGTAGGCGATTGGGTTTACTTGAAGATCAAACTGTTCAAGGGTGTGTCAAGGATTCGATACTTGAAAAAGCGAAGTCCGAGATACCTTTTGCCGTTTAAGATTTTGAAGCGCATTGGGGAAGGTTCTTATCAGTTGAAACTCTCAACGGAACTTGGTGGTCTATATGATGTATTTCACATATCAGTGTTGTGGAAGGTAGTGCAAGAACCTATGAAGGTTGTTGCGTCTGATCAGTTACTGATTGGTGATGGGTTGACAACAAAGGTCAAGCCCATTCGCATTGAGGACGTGGAAGTCAAGCAACTTTGTAACAAGTCTATCAGTATGGTCAAGGTCCATTGGGACAACTGTGGCTGAGAGGAACTATCGTGGGAGCAAGAGCAAACCATGAAGGCAGAGTTCCCCGAGTTATTTATTTGAGGCACACTCTTTGATGTTGTTTTACTTCTTTAGTTTTCCTGCACAGCTTAATTTCGGGACAAAATTCTTTAAGAGGGGGAGGTTTGTAATGCCCCAATTTCCCAAAGTAGGAAAATGGGTTCTGGGAGATACCGCCCAGTGATAGATTTAACGCACGACTGTACTTCCGTTATTTAATGGCAGGACCTTCGGGAAGATACTGCCTAGTGGTAGTGATATTTCTGGCGGTAGCTCGGTCAATTTAATCGGCAAAGGTCTAAGGTTGCTTTCGCGTGGGGTAGCGATAGCGGTTGTGTCGTAACTGACGCTAGTTACTGCATAGTGGTAGGATCCTATCGCGCGGCGGTAGGATCCTATAGCGCTGCGATAGCAATTCTGTAATGGTGTAGCCACGTGCCGACTTGTGATTGGAGGGCTTGGGCGGTGGTATACAAACCAAGGTATTGATTAACAGTACTACACGGTGATAGCTAGTTACAACTGAGTGGTAGCTTGGTGTAAAGCCTGGGAAGTGTTGTTTTCATTTCATTCTTTTGGAGTTTTAGAGTTAAGTGGCTGGAGAAGGAAGGATGAGCTTCGTCCAAAAGATATATCACCGCTGTTGGAGTTTCGGAGCTTGATTTACGAGACAAGGTTGAATCTGAAAGACTAATTTCAAGAGCCTAAACACCTAGAGGGGGGGGTGAATAGGTTCCAATTTTCTTTTATAATTCAGGCAAATTAACTAGTATTAACACAGCATAGAACATACAATTCTCAGAACATAAATCACAACACAGCAAACACCAGATTTATAGTAGTTCCCCAAGGTATGGGTACATCCACTTTCCCCCTTCGCCTATCCAGTATAGAACTTGATTCAGCCCAACTTCCTTCCACTTTCTTAGATCCAAGATCTTACAACTCTGAACTAGGTGGTTCATACACCTCAGACTTACACTAGTCCTACCTCAGATCCTTCCCAAAGAATCCTACCTCAGGCCTCAATCCTACCTCAGCCTTTATCACCAGGCTTACAAGTCAGACTTTCACAAGTCCTACACCTCAGGCACTCAGCCCTACCTCAGCCTTTATAATTATAGGCTTACAACTCAGATCTAACAAAAGATCCTAGAAGTAATTGAGTATTTAAAAGATACAGAAATATCACAAGATAGATCACTCTATAGGTGTGAGCTTCTTGATACGTTCTTGAATAAACTGAATCTTCAGATCCAACCTGACTTAGCTGTTTCAAAGCTTCTTAATAGAATAAAATAAGGTTGAACTTTACTTGATGTAGAAGTTGATCTCCTGTCAGATCCTTCCTTGAATTCAGAATAAGATCTGAATCTTCTCTGCAGACTTTTCATAATCTGCCTTCTTAAGGGTCTCCCCTTTTCTTGTTGTTGAATTCTCTCTTTGGATGATTCACCTTTTTATCTCTGTATCAGTTGTTTTTAAGTTTTCACGGATCTGTCCTTTATAGAGAGTTTTCTCATGATTACCGAGCTATTCGATTTGTAACAACCTTTTTACAGTTCTTATAAAGGTGTCAGAACTGTTGGAAACGACAGTTGTCGAGTCACCAGTCATGACAGTTGATTCCTCAAAGACTTTATAAGTCAGCATGAACCACTCAGCAAACTGCTTCATATGTGTCAACACAAATAGACTAAGTGTCGACACAAGTCTTGGTGATGTTGACACAACACTCCATGTGTTGACATAGGCATTCTTCTTCTACTCGACACATATTCTATTTGTATGTGTCGACACAAGTCCCGTGTGTCGGCACAACTGCTCCTGGTCTCGACATAGCTGCTGAAGACAGATGGCATTGAGGGTATGTCCAGCTGTCATTGAGTGTGTGTCGACACAAGTCCTGTCTGTCGACACAACTGCTTCTGGTCTTAATATAGTTGATGCAGACAAATGGCGTTGAGTGTATGTCTAGCTGTCGTTGAGTGTGTGTTAATACAAGTCTTGTGTGTCAACACAAGCCTTTAGACTTAGAATAGTTATTACTGTAAGATAGCATTGAGTGTGTGTCGACACAAGTACTGTGTGTCTACATAAACCTTATTCAGGTGTCGAAACAATTCCTGAGTGTCGATACATGCCTTTCTTATGGTGTCGACATAACTCCTGGGTGTCGACACAGCTTCTGCTTTAGGTGTCGACACAATTCCTACCTTAGGTGTCGACACAATTCTGGGTGTCGACACAACTTCTTCTTCAGGTGTCGACACAATGCCTGAGTGTCGACACAGCTTTGCTTCTAGTGTCGACATAACTTCTGGGTGTCAACACAACTTTGCTTCTAGTGTCGACACAACTTCTAGGTGTCGACACAATTCTTCACAAGTGTCGACACTTGTACTTAGAGAATTTCTTTGTAAACCTTACACTTGCATAATGAAACTCAAACATCCATCAAATATAAATTGATGTATATCATTGAGTAAGATATGGCTCTCCAAATATGGTATATATTTTTCAGTGTACCCAACAATCTCCCCCTATTTGGAGAATTCATAACCCTTAGTAAAAGATATACTTCTCTCATAATAAAGCACATAAAAATAGATGTACATACATTTCAGTGCAAGATAACATAAAAACAATGTAAATAACTAAAATCAATTGAGAAGCTGATTTTATTTATAAATCAGAAAATTCTGGGTTTACAAGTTTTTTCCTTAGAACAAAAGCAAAAAGTTACATTGTTCTATACATAAGCCTATCTTTCTTATGATTCACTAGGATCCTTAATTACAATGCCTTTTCCAGATTGAATCTTTGACTGCATAATAGGATCTGTATCATCAGCAGGTTTCTTCTCTTTGAGATTCTGCTTCTTTTGTTCTTTAGCCTTTATCCTTTGCCTTTCAAAATAGTAAAAGGGCTTGGGGAAGTACCTGCTAGGCTCCAGAGCATTAGCAAAAAACTTCCCAGCTTTTGCACTCCTTCTGAACTGAAGAATGGCTTCTTGCCTGGCATGATATTTGTTCTATTCTTGCTCAGAATACCATTTACCCCGGTCATGGGTTTTATCCTTTACATCCTTCCAGGCAGTCAAAATAATATTCCTGGAAGTGGGACACCATTACTCAAAATCTGGCTTCAACTCAGCCTGTTCTCTGAACCTTTTATCGGATAATTGTGACTCCTTTTGAGCTTGCTTGGCAGCCTCTAACATTTCTACTTTTTCAATAATCACCTTTGGTGCCTCCTGTGAAGGACTGTACATTGTCTGCACTTCTTGTTGAACCATGTCAAAGTTAGCAGGAGGGTAAATAATCTGTGCAACTTTAGGCTTATCTCCTTCAATATTAGCAGGTTGCACTCCATACTCAACAACATTGTCATCATCACACAAAGGAGGAAAGCCAAGTGTAGTTCTAATGGAATTAGAGACCAATTTTGCATGGTCAGAGCTAGCTTTGACTAACAATCTCTCCCCCTTTATGACTTCTCTAGTTATATGATGCCTCAAATCATTCTTTTGAAATCTTATCTGATCAGCTTGATATTTTGTACCTTCTTTATAATAGTATTTGAACTTAAGCGGGGTATCAAAAATTGTCTTTTGAGAGGCTCCAATAGCTGTGTGGACAACAACTAGATCTTCTTGTATTTGCTTTGATATTTCAGATTTCAAATCAGTGGAAATACTTCCCAGCTTTTTGAGAATTTTTTCATGGGAGTCTTTGAGATTTTCATTAGACCTGAATTTATTTTCTAAAAAATATCCTTGCTTGGTGGCAATGTCCTCAATCTCAGCCTTTATAATCTTTTGTAGCTAAGCCAAATATACTACAACATTGCCTCCCTTATGGAAGCAATCTGTCATCTCTTTCTTATACAGATTGACTTCAAATCTGATTGATTTAATGTCTTGTGCTAGCTGGAACTACATATCTTTATTTGACTCATCCACAATTTTTCTAAAGACTGCCTTTGTTCATCCAATTTAACTTGCAATTGGACCAGTAATGAACTGAAGTTTATACTTGGGGCAGATGGTTGAGTGACTGATTGCAAGGCTTTCTTGTAGCATGAGCTCCTTTTCTTAAGTGCAACTAACTTTCTCTTCTTAGCCATAGTGGCTTCCTCATCACAGAGGGTTGAGATGAGCTTTCTATATCAACAGTTTCCTTATTAGATGGGGCATTTAGTAGCTCCTCCCCCTTAGTCCCTGGCAATTCCTTTTCAATCTATGATTACTCCCCCTCAGTCCTTGCAGCTGGGAATTCAAAAAATATCTCTTCCATAGTGAACTCTTACTGCACCTGTACAGGAGGAACAAGATTAGTTTGAAAAACCAAAAGTTCTCCCTGGACATCCAGATCTTTGTCCAGGGACCTCTCTAGAAAGGGGATACTTACTTGCTCATCCTGAGCAGTATCTTTCAACTGCACATCTTGTGCCTCTTTCTCCACATTTAGCACTACTTCTTTATTGATATCTGATACAATATCCATTACTGTATCAGCTGCAAGCTCACTGTCTAGAGTAACTATATCAATTGCTCCCCCTTGAGCAGGCAGCTCAGAAAGTATAGTATCTTGTGCTGCTAGTTCAGGATTTTCTCCCCCTGGAGAAGTGACTATCGTTGCTCTAGGAGCACACTGCTCTCTACTTGATCTTGAGCATCTTTTTATTGCCTGTCTTCATCTGAACTGAAGACCACTTCCTCTTCAGAATCACTAGAGGATTCAGTTTGCTGAAAAACTTCCTTCTTCTTCTTTTCTTTCTTGGTATGTTTTTGTGGAGTAGAAATCTCCTTGGTTAATACTCTATCCCACCTAGATAGAATTTTGGTGTCCATTCTACTCATATGGTTGTTTTTTGTTCCTGGAAGTTGGCTCATTACATCTGGTATTGCTGAAGATAAACATAAACTCAGAATCTTTCCCAGATTTGGTTTCCTTATGCCTTCTTGTATTTTGTCAAATACTATTGATGTTAAGACTCTCGGAAAGATCTAGATCTTCTCTTTTAGAAGTAGGCAGTATATTTTTAGCTTGAAAATTATTCTTGTCATTAGAAGGAACATATAGAGGCTAAAATTCTGTCATGTCCACCTATTTTACATAAAATCACCTTGCCTACTATTTCAGATAGGAACTTCCCTTGTGAATTCATCCATTTCCTGGTGATGGATGATCCATCCTTGGTATTAGGGTTTAGCCCGCACCAGCTTAAAGCATCTTTTTTCATTGATGAAATGATGTCATCTTCGTCCTTAACCTTAGGAAGATGGAGTGATTTCCTAATCATCTTCAGTGTAAGTTTCACTTGGGAATATTGTACTGTGGCTTTGATCTCTTCCCGTCTATGTTCATAGTGGCTGATGAATAAAATTCAGTGATTTCCTTCTTCCAGATCTAAGTTGGTTCTAAGACCAAGAATTCCAAACCATTTTCTGAAATTATGGTAATTACACCGTGGATTTCTTGCGACGCTGACGTGAGTCCACCACGAACCAACTCATAGCCTTCGATCACTTTGTTCATCCTGATGTGGCGCCATTGTCGGGAGAGAGAGAGAGATGGAAGAGAAGAGAAGTGAATATCAATGTCGACACAAGGTCTAGAGTCAAGAAATATAAAGGCATAGTCGACTAGATTTTTGCTTCACCTATTTATAGTCTATGTGTAAAGAGGAGTTCAAAAGAAATGCCTTAGTAATAATACTAGGTCTCAACAATACTTAGGTTTAGTCGACACGTCTATGTGTCGACATACTTATGTTAGTGTCGACATGGACTGGTTATGTCTCGATACAGAGTGTCGACTTTGATTTTTGTGTGTCGACACAAAAATCAGCTAACTTAAAGTCTCGACATAGTTGTGTCGACGCCTATTCTTCTATCGACACAGATATTGTTTCTGTGTCGACACATCCTTTTTCTTTGTCGACACAACATACTGAGTGTGTCAACACAGTCTGCTTGTGTCGACACCAACATTGCACATAGACAAATTTCCAGAGAAATTTTGTACTGACAGATTCTACTTAGGAATGCTTGAGCTGACCTATTCTAGGTTCAACATACCTAATTCAATTTTAAAATAATTGAATTTAGTTTCATCTAGAGGTTTTGTAAAAATATCAGTAATTTGATTATTTGTGTTTACAAATTCTAGACTAATATCTTCTTTCTCCACATGTTCTCTTATGAAATGAAACTTAATTTCTATATGCTTGGTTCTACTGTGTAATACAGGATTCTTAGCAATAGAAATAGCACTAGTTGAATCACAAGACAGTGGAATTTTACTTACCTTGATGTTATAATCTTCAAGTTGGTGCTTTATCCATAATAATTGTGCACAGCAACTGCCTGCAGCTACATATTAAGACTAAGCTGTTGAAATAGTTACACTAGTCTGCTTCTTGTTGCACCAAGACACCAACCTTCCACCAAGGATTTGATAGTTTCTTGTAGTACTTTTCCTGTCTTCTTTGCATCCTGCAAAGTCTTAATCTGAAAAACCTGTTAGTATGAAATCTCTATTCTTAGGGTACCAATGACCTAGATTAGGTGTGCCTTTAAGATATCTCAAAATTCTCTTAATTGCAGTATAATGAGATTCCTTTGGACAAGCTTGGTATCTGGCACAGACACATGTAGCATACATGATGTCAGGTCTACTAGAAGTTTAGTAGAGTAGGGAGCCAATTATCCCTCTATATAAAGACTCATCAATAGGTTTCCCTGTCTCATCTTTGCCTATAGGCATACTTGTTCCCATTAGAGTTTTCATGGTGGAGGCTGAGTCCATACCATATTTCTTAATCAACTCCTTAGTGCACTTAGACTGGGATATTGACAATCCATCATCAGTCTGTCTTACTTGAAGTCCCAAGAAGAACTTCAGCTTACCCATACTGCTCATCTCAAACTTCCATTGCATACATTTGGCAAACTTTCTACAAAGGTTGTTTTCAGTAGATCCAAAGATAATGTCATCAACATATATCTGGACAAGGATTATCTTGCCTTTAGATTCCCTAAAGAATAGAGTTTTTCTATTTTTCCTCTAGAGAATTTATTCTCAATAAGAAAAACAGACAAGGTCTCATACCAAGCCATTGGGGCTTGTTTCAAACCATATAGAGCTTTCCTAAGCCTATATACATAATCAGGATAATGAGAAACTATAAAACCTGAGGGTTGTTAAACATAGACTTCCTCTTTTAAATCACCATTCAGAAATGCTGACTTTACATCCATCTGATATACCTTGAACCCTTGATAGGCAGCATAGGCCAAGAACATCCTTATAGCCTCCAACCTTGCTACTGGGGAAAAGGTTTGATCATAGTCAATCCCTTCCTCTTGCCTGTAGCCTTTTGCTACAAACCTTGCCTTGTTCTTGATAATAATGCCTTTGAAAGTGAGGGTAAGATCTATCTCAACTCTAGAGGGGGGGGGGGGGGTGAATAGAGTATTTTAAAATAGTTTTTCACAGTTGAAATAAACAGCACATATAAAATTCAATTTATGATATAGTGTAGAGTGCTAGTAAGAAGTTAAAAACTAAGAAGTAAAAAGCACAGCACACAGCAAACTAATCACACAAACAAACCAGAAGACACAAGGAAATATAGTGGTTCCCCAAAAACCTGGGTACATCCACTCTTCTACCACCCTTGGTAGGAATCCACTCAGGATGAGTTGATCAGGTGTCCTGACACCAATGAGCTTTTGATAAGGTGCTCAAAAACCAAAAACTGGATTTTTTGATAAGGTGTCTTGCCACCACTGAGTTTTGACAAGGCTCTCAGAACCAGACAGAACTTTTGAAGGGAGTTCAAGAACCCTTTTACAGCAGGAAAAGAAAAATAAGAGTGAAGGGTGTCTTCTTTGTTCTCAATCAAATGAGAAAAGCACAAGTGGATTGATGATGTCAAAGCTCCCCCTGAGATGTAGAAAGGTTCAGGAAAAGAAGCTTTGCTCTAGGGTGATAGGTCTTCAGAACTTTGATCTCCAGCAAAGGATGGTTTCAGCAAGAAGGCTGAGAAATGAGGTGTCTGGAGTTCTGAGATGAGATTGTGAACACTTTTCAGTCAGCAAGAAGATTTTTGAAGTCACAGTTCTTCTGTTGTTCTTCTGCTATCAGTATTCTCTATTCTGTATGTTCACTTTCTTTCTTGTCAATCTATTTCTCTCTGTTTTTTTCTTGTGTATTCTGTATATCTTAAAAACACAGAAGAGAGGAATAGAAATTTTCTGAAGTTTCCTTGTCCAAATTAGCCGTTGGGAGTCATAAATGTCTTCCAAAAAGAGTCTTGTCTTCTAGAGGAAAGTCCAGCAAACATTCTCTGAATAATTCCTTGAAACTTGCTCCAGAATAAAGACAAACGGCTGGGAGATCTTCTGACATAAATGCTGATAATATTCAAAAACATTCCAAAGAACAGCAGCATTTGAATTCCTGAAGGCATCGATCTCTCTAAAGAAAACGTCAATCTGAGCTCTACGAGCGTCGAACTGAGCTCAGAGATGAAATGAGACAAGCAGACAGAAAACGTCGATCTGAGCTCGAAGATTGTCGAACCGAGCTCAGCAACTTGGGAAATAACTTGAAGGAGGGATCGTCGAACTGAGCTAGAAGATAGTCGAGGGGAGTTCGACGACTCAGCAGAAGCTAGCCAAAAGCAGATAGTCGATCTGAGCTCGAAGATCGTCGACCAGAGTTTGACGTTTTATAGAAGATGAGCTCAGAGAGCGTCGAACGGAGTTCGACGATTCGTCGACCTGAGCTCGACGTAAATTGCCTTTAGACTTAGCTCTTCAACCTTGATAATGGAAAGGTCCTGGGGGCAGCTCCAAACCTAAGTTCCAAGCCCTAGACTCATTCTAATGTTGACCTTCTCAACTATACAACTAGGTCAACTGGGATTCCTAAGACAAGCATAGTGATCCTTACCCAAATTAGTAATAGGGTGTTCCAACAATCTCCCCCTATTTGGGTTAGGATTACTATTTACAGACAATCATAGGGAATGAAAAGCATACAACAATACAGAAGCTAATACAAAATTACAGAGCAAAGCAGATCACAGATAAATAGCAGCAGATATCCAAAGGTGTATGAAATGTTTAGCTTACACAGTTCACTTCCTTTCAGTTCCCTTTTTAAATAAAATTTCTCTATTAGGATTCTGACTTTCTTTCTTTGACCTTCTGTCATCCTCTGCACCTAGAGAAGTTTGAGATTTGGGCCTTGGAACAACAGCCTCAGGGTGCAGCTTCATATAGTCTTCTAGATTGAAGAATTTCCTTGATGCATATCTTTCTAGTTCTTTCTTTCTCTGCTCTGATAAAGTAGTTATGTTTGAAGTATCCTTGCCTTGTTCTCTGGCCCTTTTTATTTGATCAAGGGCAGCCAATTCTTTCATTCTGGCAGTCCAGGACACAGGGTTGTTCTCAGGATCTTCAAATGGAATAGGAGGTTCATATCTGTTGATGATTTCAGACTCAGTAGAAGGAGTCCTGGAGACAATTGTGTCTTTCAGCTTGTAAGGAAAAGGACCTGAAGAAGGGTCAGAGTGACCTTGCCCTTCCCTTGAATGAAGTCTATGGCCTCTCTGGCTTCCTCTAAATTAATCTCTTCTGGATTGATATCCCCTTTGATGCTGTCCCCTTTGATAGGATCTTTGATAATACTGGGAAGAACTGTGTCTGGAAACTGGAGCTAGAGGGGCTGAGCCTGAGCCAGAATCTGGAGGAGGAGGAGGAGGAGGCTGATATTGAGAGGATCCTTTTTCATATTTGTCAAGCTTCCTTTTCTTCTTCATGGCTTTCAGTTGGTTCTTGGAGAATTGCTTCCATGGCTCAGAGATGGGGCAGTCATGCAGGATGTAGTATGGAATATCATTGGAGTCTTTGGCTTTGGCAGGAGGGACTGACATCATTGCTTTACTTCTAGCTTTTCTCTTCTTGGCAATAGTGCTAGCAGAATCATCAGAATCAGTCCTGTACTGATCACTCTCAGAGCTTTGAGGTTGATCATACAGATCATCAATTCTTCTGATAAGCTCTTCTTGAGCTTTAAGCTTTGCAGAAACAGCAGGAGCAAGAGGAGAGAGAGCAGCAGCAGTTTCAACAAAAAGAGGCACAGTGGCCTTAGTAGCAGCATCAGAGATATCCATAGCCTTCCAGGACTTGATGTAGGAGTCAATATGGCTGGGATTACAGATAGATACAGGCACAATGGCCTTAGACAAATCTTCAGCAGGAGTTGCAGGCAGACAGCTAAAATGGACTGTATCAAATATAGATAGCAGCCTCTGCAGATTCAGTGCAAAAGCACATCCAAGAGCTGGAGCTGACATATGATCAGCAGCTGGCACAACCACTTCTTCATAAGGCATCTCCCCCTGCCTTGGTTCAGAGAGAGGTGAATCAAGGCACCCAGAAGTAGGGATAGCCTGGGAGGAGGAAAGGAAGGCAAGCTTGGTAGACAGCTCCTGGACTTGCTTCAGGAGTGGAGCCAGGGAAGACTCCAGTAGAGATGTCAGCTTGGGAGCTAGCAACTCATACAGCCTGTCTGCCAAACTAGGAAGATCTACATGCTCAAGTGGGGCTTGAGCAGAGGTAGGAGCAAAGGTGGATGGAGGGATGGTGACTGAAACTAAAAATGTGGAGGAAGGTGGAGAGGGAATGGTTGGTTCAGAAGATGGAATAATGGAGATAGAGGAGGTTGAGGTGGAGATAGGGGAAGTAAGAGAGGGTGTGAAGGAGGGTTGAGAGAGAATGTCATGGAGCATTTGTTGAAAGGACGAGGTTGAGGGTGGCTCAGGAGGAGTAGAGGGTGAATCATCCATGAAGGAATCATCTGTAAGTGAGAAGGATGGTAGGGTGAAGGTTGAAGAAAAGAGAGGATGGAATTCCTCTGAGGTGGATAGAGGAGGGGATGACATAGGTGAGGAAATGGTAATTGGGGATGAGATTATTATGGTGGAGACTGGTGGTGAGGAGGTGACGACTTGGGTGGATATGGCTGGAGGAGGGGAAGAAGCAGGCAGCTCTTCTGCTGGAGGAGTGACTGAAATAGTCCTTGTGCCTGAATGAAGTGTTGCAGCAGCCCTGGAGGGGTTTATGATCTGCCTGTCCCATTTACTGAAGAGGGCACAGGAAAGCCTCTTAGATGCATTGATGAACATGCCAGAGGAGGTTAAAAGGTCAGGGCACCTGTTGTGTAGATAGACCCCTAAGATTCTCCCATAACTAACTGCAGTCTTATTGATCTTCTTCTTAATCAGAGTGAAGAAGATGGAGCCCCAGTCAAGGTGTTTCTTATCTAATAAAGCTCCCATCAGGCAGAACTGATATCTGGATATGGTGTCATGAGCGGAGTGCTTGGCCAACAGCACCTTCCCAACTACATCAGCCAGGAATTGAAATTCTATAGCCAGATTTTTCTTCAATAGCTTATGAGGGTTGACTGCATTGTGACCCATCCTATCCAGCATGGTGTCAAACTCCTCTCCAGACAGTTCAATGGAGTCTTCTCCAGTACTGAGTTGAAAAACTTCTGTGAAAAGGGCCGGGGATAGAAGTACCTGAGTCCCCTAAATGGTGCCGACAACAGAATTCTCAGTCTCGTCTGTTGCGGTATAACACCACTCTTTAATTTCTTCTGAGGCGATTTTCATCCTTGTAGTCATTATTGGAGTCAGCTGTTGTTCTCTGAATAAGTTTAGGATGTCCTTGAAGCGCTGGTCGCTTCCATCGAAGGAGTTTATGTCGATGTCAAAGCCTGTGTCGAACTTCATCTTAGCAATAGCAGCACTTGATTCAGCCATATTCACCTGCAATAGAAAACCAAAAACGACCAAGCGTAGAGAATTTGGAGGGAAAAGAAAGATAGTTGCAGAGTATGAAAGCGCAAAGGGAGAACGACGGCTGAAAGAAAGATTTTATATTAGGGTTCGACGCGAAAAAGGAAAATCGTGGAGCTCAGTTCGAGGAAGCGTCGAACTCAGCTCGGCGATTTGGGCTACAGACGGAAATGAAGAGACGCCAATAGCGTCGAACTCCGTTCGACGTTATTGAGAGCGTCAAGCTCCGCTCGACGGCCAAGGATCAGACAGAGGGAAAGCCTAGATTCAACGGCGGCGCTGAACTCAGATCGACGCCTCAAGAACCGTCGATCTCCGTTCGACGTTTTCTGGGAAAACGTCGAGCTCAGTTCAGAGACAGAACTTATTCTACAAACACAAAAAGAGAGGAAATTTTTAGCCTAGTCTTGGTCTGTTTAGCTTTACAGAATCTTGTAATTTAATTTAGGCTTCCTCCATCTAACATGCCTAACTGATTGAGGAAGAAGGTGTGTTTCTTTTCATCCAAAGGCTTGGTGAAAATATCTCCCCTTTGCAAATCAGTAGGAATATATTGAAGTTCAATTTTATTTTTCTCTACATTATCTCTTAGAAAGTGATACCTAATTTTTATGTGTTTTGTCCTACTATGGAGGACTGGATTTTGTGCTATAGAGATTGCACTAGTATTGTCACAGAAAATTTTTGACTTCTCTAAGTTGTAGCCATAGTCTAGAAGCTGATTCTGTATCCACAATATTTGTGAACAACAACTGCCTGCAGCCATATACTCAGCTTCAGCAGTTGAAGTTGACACAGATGTTTGTTTCTTACAAAACCAAGAGACAAGTCTATCACCAAGGAACTGACAAGTTCCACTGGTGCTTTTCCTGTCCATTCTACATCCAGCATAATCAGCATCTGAAAATCCAGTTAAATCAAATGCTGAATCTTTTGGATACCAGAGACCTAGATTTGGACAACTTTTAACATACCTAAGAATTCTCTTAACTAAGATTAAATGTGACTCTCTAGGGCTAACTTGGAATCTAGCACAAATACATGTGGCAAACATTATATCAGGCCTACTAGCTGTAAGGTACAATAAAGAGCCAATTATTGCTCTATATGTTGTCTGATCAACAGGTTTCCCATGTTCATCAGCATCTATTACAGCATTTGAGGGCATGGGTGTTTTCATACATGATGCATCAGACATACCAAATTTCTTAACCAATTCTTTTGCATACTTGGTTTGAGAAATAAATATGCCTTCAGCATGTTGCTTGACTTGCAGTCCTAAGAAGAAGGACAGCTCACCCATGCTACTCATTTCAAATTTAGAGTGCATAAGCTTGGAAAACTTTTTGCACAATTTTGAATCAGTAGAACCAAAAATAATGTCATCTACATAAATTTGCACTAGTAGGGTATGGGACTTATGGGTTCTAATAAAAAGAGTTTGGTCTACTCTCCCCCTAACAAAATCATTTTCCAGAAGAAAGCATGCTAGGGTCTCATACCATGCTCTAGGGGCTTGCTTGAGACCATATAATGCTTTATGCAATTTGTAAACATAATCAGGGTGAGTTAGAGAGATAAAACCTGGAGGTTGTCTAACATAGACTTCCTCTTTGATGTCCCCATTGAGAAATGCACTTTTTACATCCATTTGATACACTTTGAAACCTTTGTGAGCAGCATAGGCTAGGAATATTCCTGATGGCTTCCAACCTTGCAACTGGTGCAAATGTCTGATCATAGTCTATTCCTTCTTGTTGAGAGTACCCTTGAGCAACTAGCCTTGCCTTGTTTCTGACTATAACTCCTTGATCATCCAGCTTGTTCCTGAATACCCACTTTGTTCCAACAATGGGATGATCCTTTGTCTTAGGCACTAGTTCCCAAACCTTGTTCCTTTCAAATTGATGCAACTCCTCTTGCATTGCAATGATCCAGTGTGGATCTTGCTCTGCATCTTGTATGGATTGAGGCTAAATTTGAGATAGGAAGCAAGTGTGCATCAGGTTCTGGTTGACCTGATTGCTAGTTTGCACACCAGCTGAGATTTCTCCAATTACTTGGGTGATTGGATGATCTCTTGTTGTTACTAAGTCAACAGGGAGTGTTGATTGTTCACCAGCCTGTGTTGTTGTCTCCTCTAGTGGAGCAGCAACTGGCTCTTCAGGATGATTTTCTTCAAGATGTTGAACTTCTTCTTCATCATCACTGCTCTCATTCTTTTCAGCAACTTGCAATTTGTTCAAGTCTTCAGCTAGAGAATGTACCTGCAAAGGTTCTATGGTAGAAGCATTCTTCTCCTTGAAAGACATGTTAGCTTCATCAAAGATAATATGAACAGATTCTTCAATTTTACAGGAAGATTTATTATAAACCCTATAGGCCTTACTGATCATGGAGTATCCCAGAAACACTCCTTCATCAGCTTTAGCTTGGAATTTTGCTAGATATTTCTTGTCATTATTATGAATAAAACAAGTGCAGCCAAAAACTTTAAATTAGTCTATTTTAGGTTTCTTCCCTTTGAGCAATTCATAGGGAGTCTTGCCCTTCAGCTTGTGTATCAGGCTTCTGTTCAACACATAGTTGGAGGTGTTCACTGCCTCAGCCCAAAAGGACAGAGGTAGGTGAGCATCTGTCAATAATGTAGTTGCAGATTCAATGAGTGTTCTATTTTTCCTTTCTGCTACCCCATTCTGTTGAGGAGTTCTAGGAGCTGAGAAAGTGTGCCTGATCCCTTCACTTTGACAGAACTCTTGCATGAGAAGAGAATTAAACTCTGTCCCATGATCACTTCTGATCAGGGCAATGTGAGTGTTGAACTCAATCTGAATGCATTTGAGAAAATCTGTCAAACACTTGAAGTTATCAGACTTCTTCTTCAGAAAGAATACCCAAGTGAATCTTGAGAAGTCATCTACAATCACTAAAGTATAGGATTTCCCTCCTAGGCTTTGTACAGATATGGGTCCAAAAAGATCCATATGCAACAGGTACAAAATCCTAGGTGAATCACTTTTATTAATTGATTTAAAACTGCTTTTAGTTTGCTTGCCTAATTGACATGCCTTGCAAAGTTCTTCCTTCTTGTAGGGACCAGAAGGTAGTCCTCTAACAAGGTTGTCTTTGGATAGCCTAGCAATGGTTTTAAGGTTAATATGCCCTAGTCTCTTATGCTATAAAACATTAGATTTTGAAATGGAATTAAACAGGAAAATATCTACCACTGGTGAATGAAAATCCACTAAGTAAATGTTACCTCTTCTGTTACCTGTCAACACAGTTGTGTTGTCCACTGACTTGACTTTGCATATGGCTTTGTTGAAGGTCACTTGATATCCTTCATCACACAGTTGACTGATACTTATCAAGTTGTGCTTGAGTCCTTCAACATATGCCACCTTCTTGAATGTGACTGAGCCAATTTGGACTACACCATATCCTTTTGTGGTTCCAAAGCTTGAGTCTCCAAAAATTACTTTGGGTCCAAGCTTAGCTTTGAAGGAAGTGAATTTGTCCTTGTCCCCTGTCATGTGCTTTGAGCACCCACTATCCAGATACCATTGATGGTTTGATGCTGGATAGGTCTTCACCTGCACAAAAACAGCTTATTTGTTTTTGACCCAGTTAACCTTGGGCCTAGGTTGATATCCCTTGAATTCTGAAATAAAGGACATCCCAGGTTGATCCTTATAACCTTCAGGATGGTATCTCCTAGGAGGTACTATCCATTCAGTATAGGGATTAAAGCCTTGGGATGTGGAACTTCTAGGATTGAATCCAGATGTGCCGTTGAAGGAATGTTCACAGTCCTGATCTCTGTTCGACGATCGTCGAACTGAGGTCGACGATCTTGGGTCAGATCGTCGATCTCTGTTCGAAGATCGATTATGCTGAAGTTCAGAGTTTGGATATCGTCGAGCTGAGGTCGACGATCTGTAGTTAGATCGTCGAGCTCTGTTCGACGATCGTCGAGCTCTGCTCGACGCCATCTGTTGAACTAAATTTTTCTCTGACAGATCCACATTCTTCCTGGCTACCTTTATTACTCCCTTTCCTTTGTCAGAGACAAATTTGATTGGAGTTGTTAATATTATAGGTTGGCTGGATGAGGCACCCAAGCCCAGTGTACTGTTGAATCTAGAGTTCACTGTGCTTGTAATGTCCATCAGTCTGATACTTCTCCCATTTAGGGATTCTTCAAACTCTTTAGCTCTTGACAGTTCACTTTTTAGTGAAGCTATCTCCTCCCTACAGTATTCTAACTCCTCAGAGAGTTTGAGGTTATTTGAGCTTAGGACACTGTATTCAGATAATTGATTCCTGAGAGAGATTATCTCCTTCTCAGAATTTAATAAATCTAGGCACAGTGTCTTAAATTCATTTTTGAAGTCCTCAGAATTAAAGTCAAAAGAGTTGATTACCTGATCTTCATCTGGTTGAGTTTCTGAGTCTGATTCTGATTCTTCATCAGAGTTTTGCTGTGAGGCATTGACAGCCATCATGCAAAATTCTTTTTCATCTGCATCATCCTCATCATCACTAGAATTGGATGAGGCTTCAGATTCTTCTTCAGTCTCACTCCATGTCTCAGCAACAAAGCCCTTCCTTGTATGTTTGTTCTTGCTGGAGGAGGCTTTGTCTGAGCTATTCTTCTTGTAATCTTTTTCTTTTCTTCTTTCTCTTCTTTCCTTCTTGTCCTTATTCTTGTTTTCTGGACAGTCAGGCACAATGTGGCCTGGTTTCCTGCAACCAAAGCATATAATTTCTTTATTGTTGTTTGATTTATCATACCTTGGTTTATCATGACCCTTGTATGGTCTCTTTCTGAAGTCTTTTCTGGCCATCTTGTAGAATCTTTTGGCCAGTAGACTTATGAGCTCATCATTTCTTGTAGCTTTATCTTCAGGCTCCTCTTCTACAGCTTTGAAGGCTATGGTCTTTTCTTTCCTTGTGGCTGGAGAGATAGCCTTTTGTTCTTCTTCTCTATTTTTAATGAGCAGCTCATAGGATTTGAGCTTGCCCAGGAGAGCTTCAGTGGTAATCTCATTTAAACTTCTAGCATCCTTGATTGGCCAGATTCTTGAATCCCAAGTGCTGGGGAAGCACATCAGGATTTTGTCATTCAGCTCAGTCAGTGAGATTTCTTTGTCTAGGGTTTTTAGCTCATTGACAATCAGACTTAGTCTATTGTACATGTCAGCCACTGATTCAGCTTCTCCCTTTTTGAAGTTCTCATATTGGTTTATCAGATGAGATCTTCTATCTTTCCTTTCATCAGCAGACCCTGAGACAATTTCAGAGAGTTTGTCCCAGATTTCTTTGGCTGAGTGGCATTCAGCTACCTTCTGAAAAATTTCATCAGACATTGTTTGGGCTAAGATGTTCATAGCCTTAGCATCTGCAGTCTTCCACTTCTTTATATCTGCATCTGTTCCAGAAGGAGGTGGAACAGCACTTGTACTTGAGCTTGCTGGTGGAGTTGGACAGACTGTCAAGACAGAATTGAAAATGTCTTCATCAATAGAATTCATGTATAATCTAATCCTTGCCTTCCAGAGTGCAAACTTAGAAAGGTTGCACACTGGTGGTCTGGTGCTTGCATAATCTTTGTTCTGTGCCATGTCTTTAAATAAAGAGATAGATGAATAGAAAATAATCCCTTAAGAGATTGATCTTATCAAGGATCTTTTTGGTTCAGGTGTTAGCCTGTATGAGCAACCAACCTGCCTCTGATACCAATTGAAAGTGAGGGTAAGATCTATCTCAAATCTAGAGGGGGGGGGGGGTGAATAGAGTATTTTAAAATAGTTTTTCACAGTTGAAATAAACAGCACATATAAAATTCAATTTATGATATAGTGTAGAGTGCTAGTAAGAAGTTAAAAACTAAGAAGTAAAAAGCACAGCACACAGCAAACTAATCACACAAACAAACCAGAAGACACAAGGAAATATAGTGGTTCCCCAAAAACCTGGGTACATCCACTCTTCTACCACCCTTGGTAGGAATCCACTCAGGATGAGTTGATCAGGTGTCCTTACACCAATAAGCTTTTGATAAGGTGCTCAAAAACCAAAAACTGGATTTTTTGATAAGGTGTCTTGCCACCACTGAGTTTTGACAAGGCTCTCAGAACCAGACAGAACTTTTGAAGGGAGTTCAAGAACCCTTTTACAGCAGGAAAAGAAAAATAAGAGTGAAGGGTGTCTTCTCTGTTCTCAATCAAATGAGAGAAGCACAAGTGGATTGATGATGTCAAAGCTCCCCCTGAGATGTAGAAAGGTTCAGGAAAAGAAGCTTTGCTCTAGGGTGATAGGTCTTCAGAACTTTGATCTCCAGCAAAGGATGGTTTCAGCAAGAAGGCTGAGAAATGAGGTGTCTGGAGTTCTGAGATGAGATTGTGAACACTTTTCAGTCAGCAAGAAGATTTTTGAAGTCACAGTTCTTCTGTTGTTCTTCTGCTATCAGTATTCTCTATTCTGTATGTTCACTTTCTTTCTTGTCAAACTATTTCTCTCTGTTTTTTTCTTGTGTATTCTGTATATCTTAAAAACACAGAAGAGAGGAATAGAAATTTTCTGAAGTTTCCTTGTCCAAATTAGCCGTTGGGAGTCATAAATGTCTTCCAAAAAGAGTCTTGTCTTCTAGAGGAAAGTCCAGCAAACATTCTCTGAATAATTCCTTGAAACTTGCTCCAGAATAAAGACAAACGGCTGGGAGATCTTCTGACATAAATGCTGATAATATTCAAAAACATTCCAAAGAACAACAACATTTGAATTTCTGAAGGCGTCGATCTCTCTAAAGAAAATGTCGATCTGAGCTCTACGAGCGTCGAACTGAGCTCAGAGATGAAATGAGACAAGCAGACAGAAAACGTCGATCTGAGCTCGAAGATCGTCGAACCGAGCTCAGCGACTTGGGAAATAACTTGAAGGAGGGATCGTCGAACTGAGCTAGAAGATAGTCGAGGGGAGTTCGACGACTCAGCAGAAGCTAGCCAAAAGCAGATAGTCGATCTGAGCTCGAAGATCGTCGACCGGAGTTCGACGTTTTATAGAAGATGAGCTCAGAGAACGTCGAACGGAGTTCGACGATTCGTCGACCTGAGCTCGACGTAAATTGCCTTTAGACTTAGCTCTTCAACCTTGATCATGGAAAGGTCCTGGGGGCAGCTCCAAACCTAAGTTCCAAGCCCTAGACTCATTCTAATGTTGACCTTCTCAACTATACAACTAGGTCAACTGGGATTCCTAAGACAAGCATAGTGATCCTTACCCAAATTAGTAATAGGGTGTTCCAACAGCCTTTTTCATCAAGTTTGTTTCTGTAGATCCACTTGGTTCCTATAATTTTGTGATCCTTTGGTTTAGGAACAAGTTCCCAGACATTGCATCTTCTGAATTGATTCAGTTCTTATTGCATAGCATCAATCCAGTTTGTGTCTAACATGACTTCTTCAAACTTCTTGGGTTCTATTTGTTACAAGAAGCTAGAACATAGAACTGTGTTCATGCTCTTACTCCTTATTAAAACACCTTTAATTGCATCACCAATGATTTGGTGAGCTGGATGATCCTTCAGGTGTCTTCTAGCTAGAGGAAACCTGTCTACCTCATGGCCTTCTTCATTTTCCTCCACCTAATGCTCCTCATTGTCTTCATCATCCAGTGAGTTTTGTTCCCCCCTAGACAACATGCATCTTTTCCATCATCCATCCTAGCAGGAGCTTCATCATTGATGGTCATCTTGTCCAGCCTGTCTGTTAGACCTGTAGAACTAACTGAAGAACTAGACAATTCATTGTTAATCAATCTAGACTCATCAAAAACAACATAGACTGACTCTTTTACAACTTGGGTAGTCAAGTTGTAGATCCTATATGACCTACTGTTATTGCTATACCCAACAAATATCCCTTCTAGGGATTTAGCAGCAAACTTTGTTTGGTAGTGCTTACAATTAACTAGGACATAACACTTGCTACCAAAGATTCTGAAGTAAGAAATGTTTGGTTTTCTTCCTTTCAAAATCTGATAGGGAGTCAACTAAAGTTTCTTATTTATGGATGCTCTATTGAGAACATGACAAGAAGTATTTACTACCTCAGCCTAGAAATAATTAGGGAGAGTAGTGTCATTGAGTAGATTTCTACCTGCCTCAATAAGAGTTTTATTCTTTCTTTTAGCAATTCCATTTTGCTGAGGTGTTCTAGGTGAGGAGAACTCCTAATGAATCCCAAATTCTTCACAGAATTTTCTCATACATTCAGGCTGAAATTCAGTTCCATGGTAACTTCTGATTTTGTCCACTGAACTGTTAAATTCATTCTGAATTTGTCTAACAAAAGTATGGAAAACACTAGGGGTTTCAGATTTATGCCTCAAGAAGAAAACCCATGTGTATCTAGAATAGTCATCCATAATAACTAATGTATATACTTTCCTACCAAGACTATGAACTGGCATAGGACAAAACAAATCCATATACAAGAGATATAAACATCTCATTGAATCTTTGGTATCAAGTGCAGGAAAAGAGGACTTGGTCTGTTTGCCCTTTTGGCAAGCTGAACACACTCCCTCTTTAATACACTTCACTTGAGAACCATTCCTCACTAAACCGATGCTAAACAGCAGTCCTATAGACTTATAGTTCAGATGAGCTAGCCTCTTGTGCCATTTGACACATAGTGAAGCTTTCTCACCTGCAACTAGGCAAATGGGTGAGATGTTATACTCACAATCTAGGTTAAGATAATATATATTCCCTCTCCTAGTGCCAGTCAAAATGATCTCTTGATCACATGACCTCTTAATTTGGCACTCCCCTTTGTGGAAAGAGATGTCATAAACTAGATCACTAAGTTTACTTATGCTAATCAGGTTATGTTTTAGACCCTTCACATAAGCCACTTTAGTGATAGTAATTGAGTCACTAGAAATGTTACCAAATCCTTTGATGACTCCTTTTTTTGATCCACCAAAGATGAATTTGGGACCATTCTCTATGGGTGCATAGTCCCTCAACATTCTTCTTATTCCAGTCATGTGTCTGGAACATCCACTATCCAAGTACCATATAGGGGTATGGCCACTTGGATTCACCTGCATCAAATAAAGAATCACTCATCCTTAGAACCCAAATTATTATTAGGTCCTAGGTCCTTGTTAGTTTGAAATCCTGCAGCTGTTCTGACAGGTAAACTATACTTGGTTTTAACACTTGTGTTAAACCAGCAATCCATGGCAAAGTGCCCTACCTTGCCACAACACCAACACTCAAATCTATTGTACCTTGTTTTAGGTACAGCCTTTACAACTTTATTGCCAGCAGTCCTGTTAAGTGTCGGTGCTGGAGCAGTAGCCCCCAAGAATTCCTTTTGAACCTGATGGGCTTGCTTATAGAGTGGCCTACTGGCATTTGCACACTTGCCAATGTGATCTCCATACTCACAGTGACCATGAGTAATTTCATGATCATACTTGTTTGTAGGTTGCATCACCTTCCTAAAAAAAATAGGGGGCTTAGAGGCTAGTGGCTGAACTGGGGCCTTACCTTTTCTATGAGAATTGGTGGTCCTACTTCTTCCCTTAAAACCTAGACCAGTCTTTCCTTTCTGAGAAATGAAATTGTCTATTAAGGGCAAGACAAATTTTGGCTTAGAGAATTTTGCCACTAACTCTCATTCTTTCTGGAGTCTTGCCTCCATATTCTTGATATGATTTTCCTTGAAAAAGATTGTGCCCATCTGAATAATAGTTATGTTCTTCAGTTTGGTAACCTATTTCAGTTTCAAATCAATCAGCTTGGCTGATTCTGATGCTGCCTGCTATCTCCTTGGCCTTCTCCTTGACAAGAAGCTTGCTTCTCTTTAGAGATTGCAATAACCCACCATACTGATCAATGAGTTGGTGTACATCCCCTTCAGACTCAGAACCATCCACATCTCTTGATGCAGATGCTTCTTATCCAGTGAAATAATCAGAAGCTGAGGGAGAACTGTATACCTTGCTTGGACCAGGCTGATCCTCGCACTGATCATTTTCTGACTGAGCCATCAGCCCTCTACAACAATAATCTTTCACTCCATTTATGGAGTCCAGCATTTGTAGGAATTCTAGCTCCCTAGAATCCTCTTTTGTTGAGAAAAGCCCAACATATGCTTCTGCATCATCTTCTTCTCCTGATCCTGAAGATGAAGAGTCTGTCCAACTCTTTTTCTTTTGAGCAACAAAGGATTTCTCATTCTTGCCTTTCACTTGATGCTTCTTCTTGTCCTTAGATTCAGTCCTCTTATCTGGACAGTCAGCTATGACATGCCCTGGCCTATTGCAACAATAGCAAACAATCTTAGAATTTGTTTGTTTACAAGGTTTTGAGGCATACCTGTCCTCCTTGGGAGTCTTCTTTTTCTTGTAATACACATTCTTGGAAAAGGATATTGATGGTCTTGTTCTCCACTTCTTCTTTTTCATGAACCAGTAGAACTGCCTTGTAAAGGCAGCAAAGTCCTTATCAGAGGTGTGGCTATCTGATGTGCTATTGTCAGGAATTCCTTCTTCTACCTAAGCACTCCTTCTGGGTGGAGAAGGAGATTTTCTCCTGTCCTTTCTTGTGCCTTCAGCCTTGAAGGCAACTAACTTATCCTTGTACTCAGACCTGCTGCTCTTCTCTTCCTCCTTTTTGGCAGTGAGCTGCATTTCATATGATAGCAACTTTCCAAATAGTATGGGAGGAGGTGTGTCAGCAAGCTTAGCCATCTCTCTGATGGCACAAATCTTTGTGTCCCAGTCCTTTGTCAGAGACCTGAGAAACTTGTCATTCAGTTAGTATGTGCTGAAGACTCTTCCATATGTCATCAACTTATTAACTATCCTGAAGAACTTTTTGTAACTTTCAGTTATGGCTTGAGTCTTAGCTTGTCTAAAGCTCTCATATTCTTGATTCAGCATAGACTTCCTGTCCTCTCTAACATCTTCTATTCCCTCCATGTAGATAATCAGGGTGTCCCATATTTCCTTGGAGGTTTTACAGTGCACCAGATTCTGAAATGTGGCATCATCTATAGTACTTATAATAATGTTCTGTGCTCTTTTGTCTAGTGTTGTCAGGATGATCTCATACTTTGTCATTTCAGAATAACTCTTTGGGGTTCTAATATTTGCATCCAGAACTGATACCTTCATTGGAATGAAGGGGCCTTCTTGTATAGTGATGTAGATTCTTGTATTAGAAGCTTCCATGAACAACCAGACCCTTTTCTTCCATATGCCAAAGAATTCTTTCCTGCAGATAGGCAGTTTCATAGATCCAAATTCCTTCTTATTCTCATTTGAACCCATTCTTGAAATCTGTTAATTACCTTGGAGATTTAATCAGACTGTTAGGTCAATCTTTGAGTAACCTGCCTCTGATACCTATTGAAAGACTTATTTCAAGAGCCTAAACACCTAGAGGGGGTGGGGGTGGGTGAATAGGTTCCAATTTTCTTTTATAATTAAGGATAATTAACTAGTATTAACATAATACAGAACATACAATTCTCAGAACATAAATCATAGCACAACAAATACCAAATTTATAGTGGTTCCCCAAGGTATTGGTACATCCACTTTCCCCCTTCGCCTATCCAGTAGAGAACTGGATTCAGCCCAACTTCCTTCCACTTTCTCAGATCCAAGATCTTACAACTCAGAACCAGATGGTTCCTACACCTCAGACTTATACAAGTCCTACCTCAGATCCTTCCCCAAGAATCCTACCTCAGGCCTTATCCCTACCTCAGCCTTTATCACTAAGCTTACAACTCAGACTTTCACAAGTCCTACACTTCAGGCACTCAGCCCTACCTCAGCCTTTATAATTATAGGATTACAACTAAGATCTAACAAAAGATCCTACAAGTAATTGAGTATTTAAAAGATACAAAAATATAACCAGATAGATCACTCTATAGGTGTGAGCTTCTTGATCAATTCTTGAATAAACTGAATCTTTAGATCTAACCTGACTTAGCTGTTTCAAAGCTTCTTGATAGAACAAAATAAGGTTGAACTTTACTTGATGTAGAAGTTGATCTCCTGTCAGCTCCTTCCTTGAATTCAGAATAAGATCTGAATCTTCTCTACAGACTGTTCAGAATCTACCTTCTTAAGGGTCTCCCCTTTTCTTGTTGTTGAATTCTCTCTTTGGATGATTCACCTTTTTATCTCTGTATCAATTGTTTTTAAGTTGTCACGGATCAGTCCTTTATATAGAGTTTTCTCATGATTACTATCTGATCCGGTTTGTAACAACCTTCTGTCAGTTCTGACAAATGTGTCAGACCTATTGGAAATGACAGCTGTCGAGTCACCAGTCATGACAGTTGATTCCTCAAAGACTTTATAAGTCAGCATGAACCACTCAGCAAGTTGCTTCATATGTGTCAACACAAATAGACTAAGTGTCGACACAAGTCTTGGTGATGTCGACACAACACTCCATATGTTGACATAGGAATTCTTCTGCTACTCGACACATCTCATATTTGTATGTGTCGACACAAGTCTTGTGTGTCGACACAACTGCTCCTGGTCTCGATATAACTGTTGCAGACAGATGGCGTTGAGTGCATGCCCAACTTTCATTGAGTGTGTGTCGACACAAGTCTTGTGTGTCGACACAACTTCTTCTGGACTTGATATAGCTGATGCAGACAAATGGCGTTGAGTGTATGTCTAGCTGTCGTTGAATGTGTGTCAACACATGTCCTGTGTGTCGACACAAGACTTCAGAGTCAGAATATATGTTGCTGTAAGATGGTGTTGAGTGTGTGTCGACACAAACCTTCTTCAGGTGTCGAGAATATTCCTGAGTGTCGACACATGCCTTTCTTCTAGTGTCGACATAACTCCTGGGTGTCGACACAGCTTCTAATTTAGGTGTCGACACAATTCCTGCCTTAGGTGTTGATACAATTCTGGGTGTCGACACAACTTCTTCTTCAGGTGTCGACACAATGCCTGGATGTCGACATAGCTTTGCTTCTAGTTTCGACACAACTTCTGTGTTCCGACACAACTTTGCTTCTAGTGTCGACACAATTCTTCACAAGTGTCGACACTTGTACTTAGAGAATTTCTTTGTAAACCTTACACTTGCACAATGAAACTCAAACATCGATCAAATACAAATTGATGTATATCATTGAGTAAGATGAGGCTTCTCCAAATCTGGTACATATTTCTCAGTGTACCCAACAGAATCTATGGAGTCATAGCTGGAGCGGTCGTTTCTATTTGGCTAAAATCTCTCCTATGGCGCCGAAACGGACTTCTAGGGTAACGATCCTCTTCCTTGTACATGTGAAGTCTTTCTTTTTTGAATTTGAGGGTAGACGTCCCATGAATGCGTAGAAGTGGGTTTCCCAACGGGTAGATTTGTGTATCCCCGTAGTGTTGTATTTAGATCCGGAATAGAAGTACAGAATATGCCTGCTGTGTGAAGCCCATCCAAGCAGGTTTGTCTGGATTGGTGATGTTTATATGTTTTGTATGTCCGGAGGAGACTCCGTGGTAATTGCATAGATTTCGGGGTCACGAGGTATGAAGATGGCTGCATTGAGAGTACTAGAGGTGGTCCCCAAAAAAACACCTAAAAAGGGGGAAGAATCGATAATCTGTCCCCTACCGTGCGGTGATAGTGCTGCCGGTGGTGGTAGTTCCTAGTGAGCACTGTGTTGATTGTAAGGCTAGTCTCGTGGAGACCTGGATGCCATTGCTTTGATAGGTCAGTCTATTATAGACCTGGAGGCCAGATTGTGGAGCTGAGATCCTGTGTGGCCCAACTTAGGTGGTCGTGAGTGTTGGCCTAGGATCATATTAAGATTATGATTTATACGGATGGGAAAGGGGATGCTGACAAGCATCGTGGCTTATTGCACCCGACGATTTGAGCACTGGGAAAGAGATAAACTGTAACTAACTCTATGTCAATCGTCCTGGAGTGAGTCAAAGTGTAAATCACCATGACTTGGTCGTAGACATAGGGGATTTGTCTTTGGATTTGACCTTGAAAGACTAGATGCTCAAACATTACTGACCATCGTAGAGAACGGAGATGAGACCTGTTGAGATCTAGTGCACCGTGAATGTGCCCTAAGAGAATGGGGCATTGGTCGGCTGTGCCAATGTCTTTGGAGAATGGTGCTTGCTTTCACGTCCTGATTGCCATTTTTTGTTAATGCTAATGCCTGCAGGAAGGAGCACCCCCACCTTGAGTGAGGGGTGAGATATTTATAATTTCGTCAGCTAATGCTGACTGTTGGTATTGTTTGCCACCGTTATAGTGGAATGTTTTATGCACGTACAACTGAGCTAAGAACGAAATAGCGGTCTGGAGCCTAGGATTGCTGAGCTGGCCCTTGAAGGCCAAAGAGAAATACCCGTTTACTTTATAATTCATGTGTGGTCGGCCTGCATGCCGATGTACACAAGACAATTTATTATAAGTTTTACAATGTAAGGCCTTAAGGATAATTCTATTTCTGTAATTTGTTTATTATTCCTATTTTGTTTTAATGGACATTCAGTTGGTTGGGTTCTAATTGTAATCTTTAATTCTTCCGTTAGAATGCACTCTGAGTTAGGATGCATGTGTGGATGATGGTTTTAATAAGTAACTCCACTAATTGTTAGTAGTATATGGCGATGGGCCCCAACCAGATCTTATATTATATACTATGTGACGGATGGGGGTGTTACACTTTGCATTATGGGCTCTGCCGCTACTTGATCCACTCTAACAGGTTTGGCTACGCCAAGCAGAACTTGACCAAATTTAGGATAAGGAGGCTGCACTTGCCTCCCTGGGTGGGCATTTATCATGGCGAACAACGCTCCAGATACCAATCTTATTATTTTAGCAGAAGGAGGGGTTGTATACACGTCGTTTGGCATACTACTCTCCTCAGAGTGCTGACGTTGAGACTGCTTTGCACCACTCTCAGTCACCTACAATCGTGAAACACTCAATTAGGTGACCAAACATATTGCCAAAAAAGCAATTATAGGAACACGCAGGTTCCTCAAACATGCATGTTTTCATTCCTAAGTGGACATTCATGGGTTCTATCATGTTATAACGGCAGCGCACATACATGTGCTCACTACCCCTTAAAAGAATTCGTCCATGAATTTCAATAAGAAAGACCAACACCAGAGTCTGATACCGAATTATAATAACCACATCCATCATGTAAGATATAATCAAAGGTCCGACCGGGGCCCCACGCTATATCCCACAGATAGTCAGTAGAGTTACATATTGAGACCATAATCTGAATACACCTCCTAACTTAGAGTGCATTCTAGCGGAAGATAATTTTAAATTTTTAGAACCCAATCACATGAATGTCCACTAAAATCCATTTAGGAATGATAACAACAATACACAGAAAGTTATTGCCTTAAGGCCTTACAAAGTTTCCTCAAATGGTAATGTCTTACATACTTTCAACATACAGGCCGACCACATATGAAATAGTTGATAGTAAAGACAGCTTTGCTTTAGACTTCAAGGACTGACATAGTATTTAGCTACCATGGGCTTCAACCCACTATTTCATGCTTGGCTCCACATCACCTGCATGAAATCAACCCACCCCAAAGGTAGCAAACAAAGCAACGATCAGCATAGCTAAACAAATTATAACAACCCCACCCCTCACTCAGGGTGGCAGTGCTCCTTCCCTGCAAGAATTTAGCGTATATAACTATATAATGGCAAACAGAATGAGCAACTTAAGCACCATTCACCACGGACGTTGGCCCTACCAGCCACACATCCCGTGCACTCAGGGCACATTGTTGGTGTATCACAAATACCCAGGGTCCCACCTCCATTATCAGCGATGGTTAGCATAATTTGAGATTCACTAGTCTTTCTAGGCCAAAGCCAAAGAATCACCTTATGCTACAACAAAGTCATGCTGAGTTTCAAGCTACTGAATCACTCCAAGCTGAATGCCATAAGGTTGGGTACAGTTCAGCTCTTTCCAGTTACTCAAATTGACAGGGGCAATAAGCCATGATGCGGGTCAGCCTCTCCTTTCCCATTCATAATAGTAGATAACTATGATATGTACCAAGGAAAGCACTCACGGCTATCTAAGCTAGTCCCCTCAGGCTCTAAGCTCAACACAATGGCCCCCTGGTCTTTAAGAGATAGACCTCTCAAAACAATGTCCCTGAGGTCTCCATGTGACAGTACTCACCAAACAATGGCCCCCAGGTATCTATAAGATAGGCCTCGACAAACAATGGCCCCAAGTCTCCATGAGATAGGCCTTACAAAACATTGCTCACTGTGAGCTATTGCCGACGGTAGTACTACCACCGTGAGGTAAGGGATAAACTATTAATTCTTCCCCTCCAAATGGGTGTGTTCCTGAAGGACCACTCTAGTACTCTCTCTGCAGTCATCTGCACTCCCCACAACTCTAAAATTTATATGCTTACCATGGAGTCTTCTCCAACATTCAAAATAATCATCACAAATCAAGACAAACCTGTCTGGATGGGCTTCACACGGCAGGCTTATACGGTACTTCGATTCCAAATTCTAAATGCAAAGATAACAGGGATACACGGATCAACCCTTCAGGAGGATTGCTTCCACGTGTTTATGGAGCATCTACTCTTATGCCAAAACAAAGGACTTCATATGTCCAAGAAGATGGATCGTTACCCTTGACAATTGTTTCAGCGCCATAGGAGAGAACCTATCTAGATAGAAATGACCGCAATGGACTTGCCTCTGTAGATTCGAACTCGGCTCATGAATCAGAGCCCCTAAACTCTAATGACAGAAAGATCTCCTTCATTTGCATCTCCTCCACCTTTCTCTTCCTCGGCCAGTTAGGATAAAAAGTCCCAAGAGAAAGCGAGTTAAAAACCTAACTTTTAGGATTTTAAACAAAGCTACCACCGCACGGTAACTAGCTACCGCCTCACGGTATCCCAAATGACGGCTTGTTTCGCAAGCCACTGCCCATGAGCTCCAATGATAGGACGACATATAGCCACACCATTATAACCCTACTAATGCAGCGCAGTAACATACTACCGCCACACAGTTCCAAGTGCGTCGGTTTTGATGCAGCCACTACCGCCACACGTTACCCACTACCACCATGCAGTAACTCAACGAGCGTCATGCCAGATAAAATGTGAAAGACTTATTTCAAGAGCCTTGACACCTAGAGGGGGGGGTGAATAGTGTAACGACCCCATCCGTTAAATGACGTATAGTAGAAGGTCCGGCCGGGGCCCCACACTATATGCCACAAACAGACTGTGAGGTCACAGGATAATACCAAACCAAACACGAATCCTAACTCAGAGCATTCTAGCGGAAGCTTTAAGTAGAAATTTGAACTCTAACCAGGAATGTCCAATATATAAACCACCTTTATATATACCACGGAATGTACATAAATACATAGAGTTTGGCCTTAAGGCCTTACAGTTCCTCTTCCATACAACATGATTTACAAACCTCGGCGCGCAGGCCGGCCATACATGAGTAAAAGAGAACAAACAAAACCATTCTCTTAGCATTCAAGGGTTAGCCACAGTAGCAGCAACAACAGCAGTAGGGCTTCAGCCCTTCACTTACCACTTGGCTCGCCAGCACCTACACGGGAACAATCCACCCAACCGGTGGCAAACAATGCAACGGTCAGCATTTAGCTGACCCAATTATAACAATCTTACCCCTTTCTCGGGGCATTAACATTCTTTCCCTGCAAAGCATGACATCATATAGCAACTATGTGCATGCAGGCACATTCAAGCCATCACAACTATCGGCCACACGGCCCAACAGTCCGTGCACTCAGGGCACATTTTCGGTGTACCGGAATACCAGGGTCAACACCACCGTCTACACGGTATTTGAGCATTCTAGTCTTTCCGGCGCGCGGGCCTAAGACTCTCATTAGGCGCTCCAACAAAACCTATAACCAGGCTTCCAAGTCGGACGGACCTAACGCAGGTACGGATCAGCCACCCCCCGTTGCTCAAGTCGCCGTGCCACCTCGAATACGGAAGTATCCATGGCTATTTATAGGCGCGGGTCGGTTTCACCTTTTCTGTTCGGCAATCTGCCTTTTCATCGGGTTGCAGCCCAACGACTCAACCGCTCATAAAGTGGCAACGCACGGCCACAAGAGTTGCATCCAACCCTCTTCATTTCCTGGACATCATCCAGTACTTCCTGCCGCACCAAGCAACAGGTAGGAACAAGGCATCACAAGCCATAATCACGGAGCCTTCTTCGATATGCAAACAAGCATCACCAATCCAGACCATATCCAGATGGGCTTCACACAGCATGCCTAGAGCCGTACTCCAATTCCGGCCTCTAACAAGGGGGACTTCACATATCTACCCCAAGGGACACCACAACCCACCGCACACTCACGGGGAAGGGTTTTCCCTATGCAATGCAGAAAAGAAGGACTTCACATGTCCAAGAAGGGAGATCGTTACCCTTGTCGATCTCTTGGGAGCCATCGGAAACTAGCCGGTGAGAAAGAATCGCAGCAGCCTTGCCTTCACAACGCCGGCTTCGGATCACGAATCGGACCACGGGAACTCCGCCGGTGGCTTGATCTCCTCCTCCTCCTTCTTCCTCCTCTCTCTTTCTCTCTTCCTTAAGCAAATGAAGAATGACTCTTCATCATCCCTTCACGAAATAAATCTAGCCAGGAAACCACCTGAGCCCTTGGATCAAAAGAGAGAATTTTGAACGGCCACGATTTGCCCAAAATCCCAAATTTTTGGCTGACACGGCCTGTGACACGCCCGTGTCACAGGCCGTGTTCCCTTAAGCGGTTCATACCGACTGAGGTTTACCAGAACACGGTCAACGACACGCCCGTGTCGAACCTGACACGCCCGTGTCATTTCTGAGACACGCCCGTGTCACCCTTGCCTCATCGAGCTGCAAGCAGTACACGGGTCGGAACACGGCATCAGACACGCCCGTGTCCAACCTGACACGCCCGTGTTCACGGCTTGGTTCAAGGCCGTGTACTAATCTGACTCGAACAGGCCAAATTCGAAATTTAATTGCGCGACACGCCCTGGGACACGCCCGTGTCCATGGCCGTGTCCTAGGCTCGACGCTCGTCGACTATCGAGTGTCGACTAACCTGAACACGCCCTGGGACACGCCCGTGTCCCAGGCCGTGTAAAATTTCCTGTACCTCAAAAATCATTTTGAGTCTTTTGGGGTCTTTTGGGGTGTTACAACCCTCCCCCCCTTAACAAAATTTCGTCCCGAAATTTGCACGGCAAGGAAATAAGAACCAGCAATGCTATAACTATGTTATAACAAAAAGTACACGGTCTACAGTTTATACAAACAACTCGGGAAACTCAGCTCGCATGGTCTGCTCTCGCTCCCATGTTAGCTCTTCACGGCCACAATTGTCCCATCGGACCTTGACCATCCCGATCGCTTTGTTCCACAACTGTTTCTCGGCTCGATCCTCGATCCGAATGGGTCTAACCCTCGTCGTTAGCCCATACTCGACCGGTACTCGATCATTCTCCACTACTTGAGCTGGATCCTTCACCGCCTTACGAAGGACTGAGATGTGAAACACATCATGTAATCCACCCAAGTCTGCTGAAAGTGCTAGTCGATAAGCAGCTTCCCCAACTCGCTCCACCACCTCAAATAGACCAAGATACCTCGGACTTAGCTTTTTCAAACGCCGAATTCTGGACACGCCTTTGAAGGGTTTGATCTTCAAATATACCCAATCACCCACCGCGAACTCCACGTTCCGGTGTTTGGCATTGTAGTACTTTGCTTGACGATCTTGGGCTATCAATAGCCTCTCCCGAATAGAGCGTATGAGCGAGGTAGCTTCTTCGACTTCCTTTTTCCCACTCAGCTTAGATTCGCCTGCTTCTGCCCAAGCTAACGGTGTACGGCATTTCCGACCATATAAAGCTTCAAATGGTGCCATACCAATACTCGCTTGGTAGCTATTATTATAGGCAAATTCGACAAGAAATATATAATCTTCCCATCTCTTACCAAAGTCTAGGGCGCACATGCGGAGCATATCTTCCATCGTCCTGTTGGTTCGTTCAATCTGGCCATCCGTTTGGGGATGAAAGGCCGTACTAAACGCTAACTTTGTACCCAACATTTGATGAACGAGCCGCCAATCATTCGATGTGAACCGCCCATCACGGTCACTAACGATGCTCGGGGGAACACCGTGCAGTCGAACAACCTGCTCCACATAAAGCTTGGCCAAGGTTTCCACTGAATCGTCTCTTCTGTTTAGAAGGAAGTGCGCCACTTTTGTCAACCGGTCCACAATCACCCAGATTGAATCATGACCGCGTTGAGATCTCGGCAACCCGTGCACGAAATCCATCGAAATATCATCGAACTTCCACTCCGGAATAGGTAACGACTTCAGGAAACCGCCAGGCTTCTGGCATTCTGCTTTCACCAACGCACAGGTGTTGCATTCAGCCACATAACGTGCGACATCTTTCTTTAATCCGGGCCACCAGAACAGCTTTTTCATATCTCTGTACATCTTTGTGCTCCCTGGGTGAACTGAGTACTTTGCAAAGTGAGCTTCGTACATCAACTCTTCCCTCAATTTACCCACACTCGGGACGCACACTCGACCATTTCTTCTTAACAACCCGTTATCCCAAGAGAATTGGTCATCCGGCCCATCTTTTGCATAGCGCTGGAGGCTTTCATCAAGCTCCGTTACTCGCCGAACTCTGTCCGTAAGGTCATATTGCACCTCCGTCCAGTTCAAGCATGCATCGGTTGACGAACCTTTGTCAACACAAGATATCTCCAACGCTTCCAATTCCTGGATTAAACGCTGATCATGCCTCTGCAACCAGCTTGCCCGTACCGGAGTCTTTCGACTCAAAGCATCAGCGACCACATTTCCCTTCCCGGGAGTATAGTGAATCTCGAAGGTGTAGTCCCCAAGGAACTCCATCCATCTTCGTTGTTGCATATTCAGATCCTTCTGATCCAACAAATACTTTAGGCTTTTATGATCTGTATAGATATCCACCTTCACGCCATATAGATAGTGCCGCCACAACTTGAGCGCAAAGATTACCACCGCCAACTCCAAATCATGGACGGGATAATTCCTCTCATGCACTTTCAACTGGCGCGAGCCATAAGCAATCACTTTACCAAACTGCAGAAGAACGCAGCCTAAGCCGCTCCCGGAAGCATCACTATAGATCTCATACCCATCGATACCACATGGCGATGTCAACACAGGCGCCGTGGTCAAACGACTCTTCAATTCTTCAAAAGCTCACGCGCACTCCGGCGTCCAAATGAACTTTTGATCTTTTCTCGTCAGCATGGTCAGAGGTAAAGCAATCCGTGAGAAGTTTTCCACAAACCGTCTATAGTAGCCCGCAAGTCCAAGGAAGCTCCTGACCTCAGCCACTGAAGACATCACTGGCCAATCTCGGATGGCACTTATCTTCAACGGATCCACCGCGATACCCTCTCCGCTTACCACATGGCCTAAAAAGGCTACTGAAGAGAGCCAGAACTCGCACTTTGAGAACTTGGCAAACAGCTTACTCCTCCTCAGGGTATGCAAGACCAACCGCAAATGGTTTGCGTGATCCTCTTCCGACTGAGAGTATACTAAGATGTCATCGATAAACACAATAACAAACAAATCCAAGTACTCTCGGAACGTTTGATGCATTAGGTCCATAAATACCGAAGGCGCATTACATAGGCCAAAGGGCATTACCGTGAACTCATAATGACCGTAGCGTGTTCCAAACGCCGTCTTGGGAATGTCACCTTCCCTAATCCACAGCTGATAATATCTCGATTTCAAATCCAATTTGGAATAGACCGTTGATCCTGCCAGCTGATCAAAGAGGTCATCAATCCGCGGGATCGGATATTTATTTTTCTCCGTCAGCTTATTCAATTCGCGGTAGTCAATACACAACCGTAAGCTACCGTCTTTCTTTTTCACAAAGAGAACAGGCGCGCTCCAAGGTGACATACTTGGGCGTATATATCCCTGCTCCAACAACTCTTGCAATTGGACTTTTAACTCAACCATCTCTTTTGGCGCAATGCGATATGGAGAGCGGGCCACAGGTTTCGCACCTGGCACCAACTCAATAGAGAAGTCAATCTCCCGCTGGGGTGGTAACCCAGGAAGATCTTTAGGAAACACATCGGCAAATTCTGACACAACTAGTACTTCACCGACACTGGCCTTTGGCTCAACAGCCTGAATTAGCGTGAAGAATAACTCCGCGCCCTTCCGAACAGTATTGACGACTTGGAGTGCAGACAACAGAGTCCCGCCAACTCCTCGCATACCAGCGAACTTCGTCACAAGTCCGGTATTCTGGCCCAGTGTAATCTCCTTGGAGTTGCAATCAATAAAGGCACGCTGCTCCGAGAGCCAGTCCATACCAAAGATCACATCAAACTCCGACAACGGTAGCACAGCTGCACTCAAACCGAAATCCCGACTTCCTATTTGCACAACCACATCGCAAGCCCTATCCGCAAGCATCATACAGCCATTCGGCAATAGCAACCTTGTACTATCCACCGTCACATGACTTGGTGCCCCAATGCGAGATACGAAATCCTCAGACAGAAAAGAATGCGAAGCACCCGTATCAAACAGGGCTCTCGCCAAATTATTCCGAATCAGGACAAAGCCTGCAGCACACACACATGCACAAGCTATACATAACCAAAAACCATAGCACATAAGCAAGTAAGCTAACTCAACTCGTACCTGTGACGACGTCACTTTGCTTAATCGCTCCCTGTTGGCCAAGCTGATAGATTCGGGGCTGTGCCTGAGACGCAGAGGAATCAACCACCGCTTTGCCCTTCTCAGCATACGACGCACCCGCCTTCTTAACCCCTTTGGGCTGAACAACCCGACAGTCACGAGCTATATGCCCCACCCGGCCACAGTTATAGCATGTACGAGAATCCGGCCTTGATGTCGCTCCCGACACAACGGTCGTAGTCACTTGCCCAGACGGCTTGGACCTCTTGCCCCCTTTCTTCTGGTAAAACGATTTGCTCGGGCGAGGTGCTTGTACCTCTGGCTTTGACACAACTAAGCCCTTGCTCCCTTGCACCCGCCGCATGTCCTTCTCCAACGCACAAGCAGTATCAACCAACGCCTGAAACCCTTGGCTCACTAAACTCGAAAGCAGGAATCGCAACTCATCCCGCAATCCTTCATAGAACCGATTCGTTTTCCTTGGGTCATCCGCGAAGATTGTACCCGCATACCGTCCCAACCTGGTAAACTCATGCAAGTAGATATCCACACTATCTTCCCCTTGCTTTAACCGTTGGAACTCATTTTCCATAGCAATGTGTTGCACCGCTGGGACATGTTTCGCCAGAAATATTCGAGAGAACTCCTCAATCGACACTTGTGTTAATTGCCTGCCCGCCAAATGATGTAGCTCAACCTCGTCCCACCACAACCGCGCCTCTCCTTCAAGCATGAAGGTGGCCAAGGTGACCTTTAGAGTTTCCTCCGCCCTGATCGCTGTCATTATCCTCTTGACACGTGATAACCAATCTTCCGCCTGCGTTGGGGATCCCATTCCCGCAAACGTAGGAGGACTGAAGCTCATGAATTGCTTCAACTATCGGTCAGCTGCTCGTGGATCTACAGCCTCAATCGGCTCGGGTCTTACAACAAGACGAACTGGCTCGACTGCCGGCTGCGCTTGCCCGATCGGCTGAATCATGGCAAATAGAGCCTCAGCAACTAAACGAACAGTTTCCGCAGATGGAGGAGGTGTGGGCACCTCAGCTGGTGCCGCACTCTCTTCAGAACGCTGGGGCTCAGACTGCCCAGCACCACTACGCGTCACCTATAGGTGGACAAGACACATATTAGCGAACGTATGCAAGCAAAACAACACAAAAAGGAACGCGCAGATTCCTCAAACAAGATTTTGTACATTCCTTAGTGTACATTCCAGAGTTCATTAGCGTTACAGCAGGGCGCATAAACACGCGCTCGCCACCCCATAAAAGAATTCGTCCACGAATTCGATAGAGGAAGACCGAACGAAGCTGATACCAAAATGTAACGACCCCATCCGTTAAATGACGTATAGTAGAAGGTCCGGCCGGGGCCCCACACTATATGCCACAAACAGACGGTGAGGTCACAGGATAATACCAAACCAAACACGAATCCTAACTCAGAGCATTCTAGCGGAAGCTTTAAGTAGAAATTTGAACTCTAACCAGGAATGTCCAATATATAAACCACCTTTATATATACCACGGAATATACATAAATACATAGAGTTTGGCCTTAAGGCCTTACATTTCCTCTTCCATACAACATGATTTACAAACCTCGGCGCGCAGGCCGGCCATACATGAGTAAAAGAGAACAAACAAAACCATTCTCTTAGCCTTCAAGGGTTAGCCACAGCAGCAGCAACAACAGCAGTAGGGCTTCAGCCCTTCACTTACCACTTGGCTCACCAGCACCTGCACGGGAACAATCCACCCAACCGGTGGCAAACAATGCAACGGTCAGCATTCAGCTGACCCAATTATAACAATCTTACCCCTTTCTCGGGGCATTAGCATTCTTTCCCTGCAAAGCATGGCATCATATAGCAACTATGTGCGCGCAGGCACATTCAAGCCATCACAACTATCGGCCACACGGCCCGACAGTCCGTGCACTCAGGGCACATTTTCGGTGTACCGGAATACCAGGGTCAACACCACCGTCTACACGGTATTTGAGCATTCTAGTCTTTCCGGCGCGCGGGCCTAAGACTCTCATTAGGCGCTCCAACAAAACCTATAACCAGGCTTCCAAGTCGGACGGACCTAACGCAGGTACGGATCAGCCACCCCCCGTTGCTCAAGTCGCCGTGCCACCTCGAATATGGAAGTATCCATGGCTATTTATAGGCGCGGGTCGGTTTCACCTTTCCTGTTCGGCAATCTGCCTTTTCATCGAGTTGCAGCTCAACGACTCAACTGCTCATAAAGTGGCAACGCACGACCACAAGAGTTGCATCCAACCCTCTTCATTTCCTGGACATCATCCAGTACTTCCTGCCGCACCAAGCAATAGGTAGGAACAATGCATCACAAGCCATAATCACGGAGCCTTCTCCGATATGCAAACAAGCATCACCAATCCAGACCATATCCATATGGGCTTCACACAGCATGCCTAGAGCCGTACTCCAATTCCGGCCTCTAATAAGGGGGACTTCACATATCTACCCCAAGGGACACCACAACCCACCGCACACTCGCGGGGAAGGGTTTTCCCTATGCAATGCAGAAAAGAAGGACTTCACATGTCCAAGAAGGGAGATCGTTACCCTTGTCGATCTCTTGGGAGCCATCAGAAACTAGCCGGTGAGAAAGAATCGCAGCAGCCTTGCCTTCACAACACCGGCTTCGGATCACGAATCGGACCACGGGAACTCCGCCGGTGGCTTGATCTCCTCCTCCTTCTTCTTCCTCCTCTCTCTTTCTCTCTTCCTTAAGCAAATGAAGAATGACTCTTCATCATCCCTTCACGAAATAAATCCAGCCAGGAAACCACCTGAGCCCTTGGATCAAAAGAGAGAATTTTGAACGGCCACGATTTGCCCAAAATCCCAAATTTTTGGCTGACACGGCCTGTGACACGCCCGTGTCACAGGCCGTGTTCCCTTAAGCGGTTCATACCGACTGAGGTTTACCAGAACACGGTCAACGACACGCTCGTGTCGAACCTGACACGCCCGTGTCATTTCTGAGACACGCCCGTGTCACCCTTACCTCATCGAGCTGCAAGCAGTACACGGGTTGGAACACGGCATCGGACACGCCCGTGTCCAACCTGACACGCCCGTGTTCACTGCTTGGTTCAAGGCTGTGTACTAATCTGACTCGAATAGGCCAAATTCGAAATTTAATTGCGCGACACGCCCTGGGACACGCCCGTGTCCATGGCCGTGTCCCAGGCTCGACGCTCGTCGACTATCGAGTGTCGACTAACCTGAACACGCCCTGGGACACGCCCGTGTCCCAGGCCGTGTACCCCCGACACGCCCTGGGACACGCCCGTGTCCCAGGCCGTGTAAAATTTCCTGTACCTCAAAAATCATTTTGAGTCTTTTGGGGTCTTTTGGGGTGTTACAAATAGGTTCTAATTATCTTTAAGAATTTTAGGCAATATAACTAGTTCTTACTTAGTACAGAAATTACAAATCACAGCACAGAAAATACAGCACAGTATACACCAGATTTAAAGTGGTTCCCCAAGGTATGGGTACATCCACTTTCCCCCTTCTCCTATCCAGTAGAGAACTGGATTTAGCCCAACTCCCTTCCACTTTCTCAGATCCAAGATCTTACAACTCAGAACCAGATGGTTCCTAAAGCTCAGACTTATATAAGTCCTACCTTAGATCCTTCCCAAGAATCCTACCTCAGGCCACAACCCTACCTCAGCCTTTATAACTAGGCTTACAACTCAGACTATCACAAGTCCTACACCTTAGGCACACAGCCCTACTTCAGCCTATATAATTATAGGCTTAAAACTCAGATCTAACAAAAGATCCTACAAGTAATTGAGTATTTTAAAGATACAGAAATATCACCAGATAGATCACTCTATAGGTGAGAGCTTCTTGATCAGTTCTTGAATGAACTGAATCTTCAGATCCAACCTGACTTAGCTATTTCAAAGCTTATTGATAGAACAAAATAAGGTTGACCTCTTCTTGATGTAGAAGTTGATCTTCTATCTGCTCCATCCTTGAATTCAGAATAAGACCTGAATCTTCTCTGCAGACTGTTCAGAATCTGCCTTCTTAAGGGTCTCCCCTTTCCTTGTTGTTGAATACTTTCCTTGGATGATGCACTTTTTTATCTCTGTATCAGTTATTATAAGTTTTCACGCATTAGTCCTTTATATAGAGATTTCTCCTGATTACTAGCTGATCTAGTTTATAACAACCTTCTGACAGTTTTGACAAAGGTGTCATACCTATTGATAATGACAGCTGTCGAGTCATCAGTCATGACAGTTGATTCCTTAAAGATTTTATAAGTCAGCATGAACCACTCTGCAGACTCCTTCATATGTGTCGACACAAATATACTAAGTGTTGACGCAAGTATTGGTGATGTCGACATAACACTCAAAGTGTTGACATAGTCATTCTTCTGCTACTCGACACATCTTCTGTTTGTATATATATCGACACAAGTCCTGTGTGTCGACACAACTGCTCTTAGTCTCGACATAACTGCTACGGACAGATGGAGTTGAGTGCATGTCCAGCTGTCGTTGAGTTTGTGTCGACACAAGTCCTGTGTGTCGACACAACTATTTCTTGTCTTGACATAACTACTACAGACAAATGGCGTTGAGTGTATGTCTAGCTTTCGTTGAGTGTGTGTCGACATAAGTCCTGTGTGTCGACACAAGCCTTCTGACTCAGAATAGCTGTTAATGTAAGATGGCGTTGAGTATGTGTCTAGCTGTCGACACAAACCTTCTTCAGGTGTCGACACAATTTCATAGTGTCGACACATGCCTTCTTCTGGTGTCGACATAACTCCTGGGTGTTGACACAGCTTCTACTTTAGGTGTCGACACAATTCCTGCCTAAGGTGTCGACACAATTCTAGGTATCGACACAGCTTCTTCTTCAGGTGTCGACATAATTCCTGGGTGTCGACACAGCTTTGCTTCTAGTGTCGACACAACTTCTGGGTGTCGACACAACTTTGCTTCTTGTGTCGACACAACTTCTGGGTGTCGAAACAACTTTTCTTCTGGTGTTGACACAACTTCTGGGTATCGACACAACTTTACTTCTAGTGTTGACACAACCTCTTCTGGGTATCGACACAATTCTTCACAAGTGCCGACACTTGTACTTAGAAAATTTCTTTGCAAACCTTATACCTGCACAATGAAACTCAAACATACATCAAATATAAATTGATGTATATCATTGAGTAAGATGAGGCTTCTCCAAATCTTGTACATATTTTTCAGTGTACCAACAATCTCCCTATATTTGGAGAAGTCATAACCCTTAGTCAAAGATATACATAATTATAATAAAGCACATAAGAATAGATGTATATACATTTCAGTGCAAGATAACATATAAACAATGTAAATAACTAAGATCAATAGTGAAGCTTATTTTATTTATTAATTAGAAAATTCTGGGTTTACATGTTTTTCCTTAGAACAAAAACAAAAGTTACATTGTTCTATACATAAGCCTATCTATCCTATGATTGGCTAGGCTCCTTAATTACAATGCCTTTTCCTGACTGAATCTTTTCCTGCACAGTAGGGTCTGTATCATCAGCAGGTTTCTTTCCTTTAAGATCCTTTTTCTTTTGTTCTTCAGCCTTTATCCTTTACCTTTCAAAATAGTGAAAGGGCTTGGGGAAGTACCTGCTAGGCTCCAGAGCATTAGTAGTTAACTTCCCGGCTTTTGCATTCCTTCTGAATTGAAGAATGGCTTCTTTCCTGGCTTGATATTTGTTCCATTCTTGCTCAGAATACCATTTACCCATGTCATGGGTTTTATCCTTTACAGCCTTCCAGACAGTCAAAATTATATTCCTTGAAGTAGGGCTCCATTGCTCAAAATCTGTCTTCAACTCAGCCTATTCTCTGAACCTTTTCTTGGATAATTGTGCCTCCTTTTGAGCATGCTTGGCAGCCTCTGACATTTCTACTTTTTCAATAATCACCTTTGATGCCTCCTGTGAAGGACTGAACATTGTCTGCACTTCTTGTTGAACAATATCAAAATCAACAGGAGGGTAAATAACCTGTGCAACTTCAGGCTGATCTCCTTCAATATTAGCAGGTTATACTCCAGATTAAGCAACATTGTCATCATCACATAAAGGAGGAAAGCCAAGTGTAGCTCTGATGGAATTAGAGACCCATTTTGCATGGTCAGAGCTAGCTTTGACTAACAATCTCTCCCCCTTTATGACTTCTCTAGTAATATGATCCCTTAGATCAGTCTTTTGAAATCTTATCTGATTAGGTAGATATTCTGTACCTTCTTTGTAATAGTCTTTGAACTTAATTAAGGTAGCAGAAATTGTCTTTTTGGAGGCTTCAATAGTTGTTTGGACAGCAGCTAGATCTTCTTTTATTTGCTTTGATATTTCAGATCAGTGGTGATACTTCCCAGCTTTTTAAGAATTTCTTCATGAGAGTCTTTGAGATTTTCATTGGACCTGAATTGATTTTCTAAGACATATCCTTGCTTGGTGATAATGTCCTCAATCTAAGCCTTTATAAGCTTTTGTTGCTTAGCCAAATACACTACAATATTGCCTCCTTTATGGAAATAATCTGTCATCTCCTTTTTATTCAGATTGACTTCAAATCTGATAGACTTAATGTCCTGAGCCAACCGAAACTGCAATTCTTTATTTGACTCATCCACATATTTTTCTAGAGACTGCCTTTGTTCATCTAACTTAACTTACAATTGGACTAGTAATGAACTGAAATACATGCTTGGGGTAGATGGTTGAGTGACTGATTGCAATGCTTTCTTGTATCCTGAGCTCCTCTTCTTAATTGCAACAATCTTCCTCTTCTTAGCCATAGAGGCTTCCTCATAATCAGAGGGTTGTGAAGAGCTTTCTATATCAACAGTTTCCTTATTAGATGGGACATTTAGCAGCTCCTCCCTCTTAGTCCCTGGCAGTTCCTTGTCAATCTGTGATTGCTCCCCCTCAGTCCTTGCAGTAGGGAAATCAGAAAATACCTCTTCCATAGTGAACTCTTGTTGCACCTGTATAGGAGGAACAAGATTAGTTTGAACAATAAAAGGTTCTCCCTGAACATCCAGATCTTTGTCCAGGGACCTTTCTAGAAAGGAGATACTTACTTGCTCATCCTGAGCATTATCTTTCAACTGCACAATTTGTGCCTCTTTCTCCACATTGAGCAGTGCTTCTTTATTTATATCTGATACAATGTCCATTAGTGTATCAGCTACATACTCAGTCTCTAGTGTAACTCCATCAATTTCTCCCCCTTGAGTAAGCAGCTCAGAAAGTACAGTATCTTGTGCTGCTAGTTCAGTATTTTCTTCTCCTGGAGAAGTGACTATCTGCTACTCTTAGAGTATACTGCTCTCTACTTGATCTTGAGTATCTTTTTGTTTCCTGTCTTCATCTTAACTAAATACCACTTCCTTTTCTTAATCACTAGAGGATTCTACTTGCTGAACAACTTCCTTCTTCTTCTTTTCTTTCTTGGTCTGTTTTTGAGGAGTAGAAACCTCCTTGGTTAAAACTCTGTCTTACCTAGATAGTATTCTGGTGTCCATTCTCCTCATATGGTTTATTTTTGTTCCAGGAAGTTGAATCATGACATCTGGTATTATTGAAGATAAACATAACCTCAGGATTCTGCCCAGATTTGGTTTCTTGATTCCTTCTTGTATTTTGTCAAATAATATGGATGCCCAATCTGTTTTTAGCTTGAAAGTTGTTCTTGTCATTAGATTGAACATAGAGGCCGAAATTTTATCATGTCCACCTGTTTTGCACAGGATTACCTTGCCTACTATCTCTGACAGGAACTTCCCTTGCAAATTCATCCCTTTCCTGGTGATGGATGATCCAACCTTAGTATTAGGGTTTAACCCGCACCAGCTTAGGGCATCTTTTGTCATTGAGGGAATGATGTCATCTTCATCCTTAACCTTAGGAAGTTGGAGTGATTTCCTAATCGACTTTAGTGTAAGTTTCACTCTAGAATCCTGTATTGTGGCTTTGATCATCTTTCCGTCTGTGTCCACAGTTGCATAGGAATAAATTTCCATGACTTCCTTCTTCCAAATCTTCGTTGGTCTTGATACCAAGAACTCCAACCCAATTTCTGAAATTAGGGTAATTACACCCTAAATTTCTGGTGATGCTATCGTGAAACCACCACGAACCAGCGCATACCCTTCATTCACTTTGTCATCCTGATGAGGCGCCATTGTCAGGAGAGAGAGAGAGAGAGATGGAATAGAAAAGAAGGGAATATCTATGTCGACACAAGGTCTAGAGTCGAGAAATCTGAAGGCGCAGTCGACCAGATTTTGGCTTTACCTATTTATAGTTTAGGTGATAAGGGGAGTTCAAAAGACGCGCCTTAGTAATAAGACTAAGTCTCAACAATACTTAGGTTTAGTCGACACATCTATGTGTCGACATACTTATGTCAGTGTCGACATGGTCTTGCTATGTCTCGACACAGAGTGTCGACTTTGATTTTTGTGTGTCGACACAATAATCAGCTAACTTTAAGTCTCGACAGAGTTGTGTCGGCACCTATACTTCTATCGACACAGATACTATTTCTATGTCGACACATCCTTTTTCTTTGTCGACACAATATATTGAGTGTGTCGACACAAAGTCATCTTGTGTCGAAACAAACTTGGTACTTAGACAAATTTCCAGAGAAATTTTGTACTGATATATTCTACTTAGGAATGCTTGTGTTGACCTACTCTAGGTTCAACATACCTAATTCAATTTTAATATAATTTAATTTAGTTTCATCCAGAGATTTTGTTAAAATATCAGCAATTTGATTATTTATTTTTACAAATTCTAGACTAATATCTTCCTTTTCCACATGTTTTCTTATGAAATGAAACTTAATTTCTATATGTTTGGTTCTACTGTGTGATATAGGATTTTTAGCAATAGAAATAGCACTTTTAGAATCACAAAATAGTGGAATTCTACTTATCTTGATGTCATAATCTTCCAGTTGGTGCTTTATCCACAATAATTGTGCACAGCAACTGCCTGCAGCTACATATTAAGACTCAGTTGGTTATATGGCTACACTGGTCTGCTTCTTATTGCACCAAGACACCAGCCTTCCACCTAGGAATTAACAAGTTCATGTAGTACTCTTCTTATCTTCTTTGCATCCTGTAAAGTATGCATCTGAGAAACCTGTTAGTATTAAATCTCTATTCTTAGGGTACCAAAGACCTAGATTAGGTGTGCCCTTAAGATATCTCAAAATTCTCTTAACTGTAGTATAATGAGATTCCTTTAGGCAAGCTTGGTACCTAGCACAGACACATATAGCATACATGATGTCAGGTCTACTAGTAGTTAAGTAGAGTAGGGAGTCAATTATCCCTCTATACAAAGACTCATCAACAGGTTTCCCTATCTCATCTTTGCCTATAGGCATACTTGTTCCCATTGGAGTTTTCATGGTGAAGGCTCAGTCTATACCATATTTCTTAATCAACTCCTTGGTGAACTTAGACTAAGATATGGACAATCCATCATCAGTCTGTCTTACTTGAAGTCCTAAGAAGAACTTCAGCTCACCCATACTGCTCATCTCAAACTTCCCTTACATAAGTTTAACAAACTTTCTACAAAGGTTATTTTCAGTAGATCCAAAGATAATGTCATTAACATATATCTGGACTAGGATTATCTTGCCTTTAGATTCCCTAAAGAATAGAGATTTGTCTATCTTTCCTCTAGAGAATTTATTCTCAATAAGAAAAGCAGACAAAGTTTCATACCAAGCCCTAGGGGCTTGTTTAAAACCATATAGAGCTTTTCTAAGCCTATATGCATAATCAGGAAAATGAGAATCTACAAAACCCGAGGGTTGTTCAACATAGACTTCCACTTTTAAGTCACCATTCAAAAATACTTACTTTACATCCATCTGATATACCTTGAACCCTTGATAGGCAGCATAGGCCAAAAACATCCTTATAGCCTCCAGCCTTGCTACTGGGGCCAAGGTTTGATCAAAGTTACTCCCTTCCTCTTGCCTGTAGCCTTTTGCTACCAACCTGGCCTTGTTCTTGATAATAGTGCCATTTTCATCAAGTTTATTTTTGTAGATCCACTTGGTTCCTATAATGTTATGATCCTTTGGTTTAAGAACCAGTTCCCAGACTTTGCATCTTCTAAATTTATTTAGCTCTTCTTGCAAAGCATCAACCCAGTTAGTATATAGTATGGCTTCTTCAATCTTTTTGGGTTCTATTTGAGACAAAAAGCTAGAACATAGAACTGTCTTCATGCTTTTGCTCCTTGTTAGAACACCTTGACTTGTATCACCAATTATCTGGTGAGCTGGATGATCCTTTAGGTGTCTTCTTGTTGGGGGAAACCTGTCTACCTCATGGCCTTCTTTATTTTCCTCCACCTGATGCTCCTCATTGTCTTCATCATCCAGTGAGTTTTGTTCTCCCCTGGATAGCATGCATCTTTTCCATTATCCATCCTAGAAGGAGCTTCATCATCTTGTCCAGCCTGTCTGTTAGACCTGTAGAACTAACCTAAGAACTAGACAATTCATTGTTAATCAATCTAGACTCATCAAAAATAACATGGACTGACTCTTCTACAACTTGGGTAGTCAAGTTGTAGATCCTGTATGCCCTACTGTTATTGTTGTACCCAACAAATATCCCTTCTAGGTATTTGGTAGCAAACTTTGTTTGGTAGTGCTTACCATTAACTAGGACATAACACTTGCTACCAAATATTCCGAAGTAAGAAATGTTTGGTTTTCTGCCTTTCAAAATCTGATAGGGAATCAACTTATGTTTTTTATTTATGGATGCTCTATTGAGAACATGATAAGTAGTATTTACTATCTCAGCCGAGAAATATTCAGGGAGAGTAGATTCACTGAGTAGAGTTCTACCTACCTCAATAAAAGTTCTATTCCTTCTTTCAGCAATTCCATTTTGCTGAGGTGTTCTAGGTGAGGAGAACTCCTGATGAATCCAAAATTCTTCACAGAATTTTCTCATACATTCAGACTGAAATTAAGTTCCATGGTCACTTTTGATTTTGACCACTGAACTGTTAAATTCATTCTGAATTTTTCTAACAAAAGTCTGGAAAACACTAGGGGTTTCATATTTCTGCCTCAAGAAGAAAACCCATGTGTATCTAGAATAGTCATCCACAATAACTAGTGTGTATACTTTCCTACCAAGACTATGAACTAGCATAGGACCAAACAAATCCATATGCAAGAGATATAAACATCTCATTGAATCTTTGGTATCAAGTGCAGGAAAAGACGACTTGGTTTGTTTGCCCTTTTGGCAAGCTGAACACACTCCCTCTTTAATGCACTTGACTTGAGGACCATTCCTCACTAAACCCATGCTAAACAACAGTCCTATAGACTTATAGTTCAGATGAGCTAACCTCTTGTGCTATTTGACACATAGTGAAGCTTTCTCACCTACAACTAGGCAAATGGGTGAGTTGCTATACTCACAATCTAGGTTAAGACAATATACATTTCCTCTCCTAGTGCCAGTCAAAATGATCTCTTGATCACTTCACCTCTTAATTTGGCATTCCCCTTTATGGAAAGAGATATCATAACCTAGATCATTAAGTTGACTTATGTTAATCAGGTTATATTTTATACCCATCACATAATCCACTTTAGTGATGGTAATTGAGTCACTAGAAATGTTACCAAATCCTTTGATGACTCCTTTTTCTGATCCACCAAAGATGACTTTGGGACCATTCTCTATGGGTGCATAGTCCCTCAACATTCTTCTTGTTCCAGTCATGTGTCTAGAACATCCACTATCTAAGTACCATATAGGGGTATGGCCACTTGGCTTCACCTACATCAAATAAAGAATCACTCATCCTTAGAACAAAAATTATTATTGGGTCCTAGGTTCTTGTTAGTTTGGGAAATAACCTGTTTACCTATAGATTTTCGGATAGGTAAACTACTCTTGGTTTTAACACTTGTGTTAAACCAGCAATCCATGGCAAAGTGCCCTACCTTACCACAACACCAACACTCAAATCTGTTGTACCTTCTCTTAGGTACAGACTTTATAACCTTATTGCCAGCAGTCTTTTTAAGTGTAGGTAAGGAGCAGCAAACCCTAAGAATTCCTTTTGAACCTGATGGGCTTACCTATAGAGTGGCCTACTGGTATTTGCACACTTGCCAATGTTATCTCCATACTCACAGTGACCATGAGTAATTTCATGATCATACCTGTTTGTAGGTTGCATCACCTTCCTAAATAAAATAGGGGGCTTAGAGGGTAGTGGCTGAACTGGGGCCTTACCTTTTCCATGAGAATTGGTGGCCCTAGTTCTTCCCTCAAAACCTAGACCTGTCTTTACCTTCTGAGAAATGAAATTGTCTATTAAGGGCAAGACAGATTTTGGCTTAGAAAATTTAGCCACTAACTCTCTTTCTTTCTGGAGTCTTGCCTGCAGATTCTTGATATGATTTTCCTTAAAAGTGATTGTACCCATCTGAATAATAGTTATGTTCTTTAGTTTGGCAACCTCTTTCAATTTCAAATCAATCAGCTTGGCTGATTCTGATGCTTCCTACTTAAGAGATTCAATCTCCTTGGCCTGCTCCTTGACAAGAAGCTTGCTTCTCTTTAGAGCTTGCAATAAACCACCATACTCATCAATAAGTTGGTGTACATCCCCTTCAGACTGAGAACCTTTCACATCTCTTAATGTTGATGCTTCTAATTCTGATCCAGTGAAATAATCAGAAGCTGAGGGATAACTGTATACCTTGCTTGGACCAGGCTGATCCTGGCACTAATCATCTTCTAACAGAGCATCAGCCCACTACAGCAATAATCTTTCACTCTATTTATGGAGTCCAGTATTTGTAGGAATTCTTGCTCCCTAGAATCCTCTTTTGTTGAGAACAGCCCAACATATGCTTCTACATCATCGTCTTCTCCTGATACTGAAGATGAAGTGTCTTTCCAACTCTTCTGCTTTTGAGCAACAAATGATTTCTCCTTCTTGCATTTCACTTGATGCTTCTTCTTGTCCTTAGATTAAGTCCTCTTTTCTGGACAGTCACCTATGACATGTCTAGGCATGTTACAAAGATAACAAACAATCTTAGAATTAGTTTGTTTACTGTGTTTTGAGGCATACCTGTCCTCCTTGGGAGTCTTCTTTTTCTTGTAATACTCATCCTTGGAAAAGGATGTTGATGGTCTTGTTCTCCACTTCTTCTTTTTTATGAACCTTTGGAACTGCCTTATAAAGGCAGCAAAGTCCTCATCAGAGGTGTGGATATCTGATGTGCTACTATCAGGAATTCCTTCTTCTGCCTCAACACTCCTTCTGGGTGGAGAAGGAGATTTTCTCCTACCCTTTCTTATGCCTTCAGCTTTGAAGACAACAGACTTATCCTTGTACTCAGGCCTACTGCACTTCTCTTCCTCCTTTCTGGCAGTGAGCTGCATTTCATATGATAGCAGCTTTCCAAACAGTGTGGGAGGAGGTGTATCAGCAAGCTTGGCCACCTCTCTGATGGCACAGATCTTTGTGTCCCAATCCTTTGTTAAAGACCTGAGAAACTTGTCATTCAGTTCATATGTACTGAATACTCTACCATATGTCATCAGTTCATTAACTATCCTGAAGAACTTTTTGTAACATTCTGCTATGCTGTCAGTCTTGGCTTGTCTAAAGCTCTCATATTCCTGATTCAGCATAGACTTCCTGTCCTCTCTAACTTCTTCTGTTCCCTCCATGTAGACAATTAGGGTGTCCCACATTTCCTTGGAGGTTTTACAATGCACTAGATTCTAAAATGTGGCATCATCTATTGCACTTATAATAATATTCTGTGCTCTTTTATCTAGTGTTGCCAGGATGATCTCATCCTTTGTCATTTAAGAATAACTCTTTGGGGTTCTAATATTTGCATCCAAAACTTATACCTTCATTGGAATGAAGGGGCCTTCTTGAACTGTGATGTAGATTCTTGGATCAGATGCTTCCATGAACAACCTGACCCTTTCCTTCCATATGCTCCAGCATTCTTTCCTGCAGATATGTAATTTCATAGATCCAAACTCCTTTTGCTTCTCATTTGAACACATTCTTGATATCTATTAATTGCCTTGGAGATTCACTCAGACTGTTAGGTCAATCTTTGAGGAACCTCCCTCTGATACCACTTAAAAGACTTATTTCAAGAGCCTAGACACCTAGAGTGGGGGGGGGATGAATAGGTTCTAATTATCTTTAAGAATTTTAGCCAATATAACTAGTTCTTACTTAGTACAGAAATTTCAAATCACAGCACAGAAAACACAGCACAGCATACACCAGATTTATAGTGGTTCCCCAAGATATGGGTACATAAACTTTCCCCCTTTACTTATCTAGTATAGAATTGGATTCAGCCCAACTCCCTTCCACTTTCTCATATCCAAGATCTTATAACTCAGAACCAGATGGTTCCTACAGCTCAAACTTATACAAGTCCTACCTCAGATCCTTCCCAAGAATCCTACCTCATGCCACAGCCCTACCTCAGCCTTTATAACTAGGCTTATAACTCAGACAATCACAAGTCCTACACCTCAGGCACACAGCCCTATCTCAGCCTTTATAATTATTGGCTTACAACTCATAGCTAACAAAAGATCCTACAAGTAATTGAGTATTTGAAATATATAAAAATATCACCAGATAGATCACTCTATAGGTGAGAGCTTCTTGATCAGTTCTTGAATGAACTAAATCTTCAAATCCAACCTGACTTAGCTATTTCAAAGCTTCTTAATAGAACAAAATAAGGTTGAACTCTTCTTGATGTAGAAGTTTATCTCCTGTCAGCTCCTTTCTTGAATTCAGAATAAGATCTGAATCTTCTCTGCAAACTGTTCAGAATCTGCCTTCATAAGGGTCTCCCCTTTCCTTGTTGTTGAATACTTTCCTTGGATGATCCACTTTTTTTATCTCTGTATCAGTTATTTTAAGTAGTCACACATCAGTCCTTTATATACAGATTTCTTCAGATTACCGACTGATCCGGATTGTAACAACCTTCTGACAGTTCTGACAAAGGTGTCAGACCTATTGGTAATGACAGCTGTCGAGTCACCAGTCATGATAGTTGATTCCTCAAAGATTTTATAAGTCAGCATGAACCACTCAGCAGAATGCTTTATATGTGTCGATACAAATAGACTAAGTGTCGACACAAGTCTTGGTGATGTCGAGTGTTTACATAGTCATTCTTCTGCTACTCGACACATCTTATGTTTGTATGTGTCGACACAAGTCCTGTGTGTCGACACAACTGCTCTTGGTCTTGACATAACTACTGCAGACAGATGGCGTTGAGTGTATGTCCAGCTGTCATTTAGTGTGTGTCGACACAAGTCTTGTGTGTTGACACAACTGTTTCTGGTCTTGACATAACTGCTCTAGACAAATGGCGTTGAGTGTATGTCAAGCTGTCATTGAGTGTGTGTCGACACAAGTCCTATGTGTCGACACAAGCCTTCTGACAAAGAATAGCTGTTGCTGTAAGATGGCATTGAGTGTGTGTCTAGGTGTCGACACAAACCTTCTTCAGGTGTCTACACAATTCCTGAGTGTCTGCACATGCCTTTCTTTTGGTGTTGACATAACTTCAGGACATCGACACAGCTTCTGCTTTAGGTGTCGACACAATTCCTACCTTAGGTGTCGACACAATTCTGTGTGTCGACACAACTTCTTCTTCAGGTGTCGACACAATTACTGGGTGTCGACACAACTTTGATTCTACTGTTGACACAGCTTTGCTTCTAGTGTCGACACAACTTCTGGGTGTTGACACAACTTTTCTTCTGGTTTCGACACAACTTCTGTGTGTCGACAAAACTTTTCTTCTGGTGTCGACACAACTTCTGGGTGTCGACACAACTTTTCTTCTGGTGTCGACACAACCTCTTCTAGGTGTCGACATAATTCTTCACAAGTGTCGACACTTGTACTTAGAAAATTTCTTTGCAAACCTTATACCTGCACAATGAAAATCAAACATACATCAAATACAAATTGATGTATATCATTGAGAAAGATGAGGCTTCTCCAAATCTGGTACATATTTTTTAGTGTACCCAACAAAATGTCCACGCCAATGCTAGCGGTATTGCTACCACCGAGAGGTAGCTCGTCGAAAGCTCTACCGCTAACTCGCCAAGCTACGGCCACGTAGTAACCTACTATCGCCATGTAGTAGGACATAGAATCCTACTCTGGCTTCAGGAAACTAAGGGTGTTACACGTGAATCCATTTAGCTTAGTCAAATACTTGAATTTATGTAGAGACGTCGATTGAATGCAGTTAACTCAGCGTATTCTACATTGGCATTGAGTGAATTCTTATGTCTCGATGCATTTGCACATAGACAGATTTTCTGCTTTTCTACTGAGGCATAGAGTAAATAGCCTCCACTCAATGCATTTGTACTTAGAAAGATTTTATACTTCTCAACTGTGGCTTTGAGTGAAAAACATTCAGTCAATGTATTTAGACCTTTAACGTCGAGTGATGTAAGATGACTTGATGCATTTGTACTTGGCAAATATTCTTCACTCTAAAGTGTTCCGACTTATTTCCAATAGAATTTCAATTGATTCTAAGGTTATCCCGAGCTCTTTATCAATCAATTACTAATTAGCTGCACATGTTAACTCAGTGAAATATCAAATACATTTTTTTTGTATTTCATTGACTTATGGGGATTCTTCAAATATAGGACATTGTGGTCAATGTTTCCAACATGGGTCGTCAAAGAACCCTTCTATAGAGTGATGGTCCTCCAGAAGCAAACCATCAAAAGGGGTCGTGTTCCACAAAAGGGGTGAGGTGGATTCCAAGAGATCATAACTAGGCTCTTAACTATAAATAATGACGTGGTTCGACATGCCATCGGGTAAAGTGTGGGAAAATCCTACACTCAATAGTGATCTAATAAGCATAGAATCGAGGGAAGACTCTCTAAGTGGAGCGGTCTCTCATGGTGGATGACTCATAAGTCGTAACACACACACATGGGTTGGGAGGGTAGCCCAACCTTTCTATAAGAGAATGTCAGGCTGAGTGGGTGACATTTCCCTGCTTTGGGAAGTGGATTGCTCTCACCGACCCTCAATGGTGGTAAAGTAGATGCGAAGGTCGTCGAATTGTGCATCTAATTGATCAAACTTCTTAAGAACTCATTGTTATTATCCAGCATCTGTTATGTCCACTTTTGGAACACTAGGAAAGCTACAATGTGTGATGTTACCTCGATGAAGGTGACTTCTATTGGATTTATAAGGTTCATCGGGACGGTCTCCCATAACATAATCATATCATGCTCGTGGGTGGACGTGAGTACTACGAACATGCGGTGTTTGTCGCACACATACAGACTCGGGTTTATTATATAGAGGAGATTTGTAGTGTCGATGACTTGAGCGATACTGAACAATATCATCATAAAGTCGTGTCAAAGGATTAAAAGATCTACTTGAGTGCGAGGATACAAACTACAATAATCATCATACAGATCGTCTCTAGCATAGTGAGATTATATAGGTGGATCAACATGATCCCTGGAAGTGATGTGTTATGATTGAGGATAATCATAATAATATCGTGAATATCTCCTTGAAAGGGCTCTATGGGGTCGAGTATAGATGGATGGTGTGATGGAGACAGTGACCCCCAACATGATGAAGAAGGTGACGACATGCTTACAGAAGATCTTTCTCCATCTCCAACCAAAGATTAGCGGCGCCATGGTGACCTTGTGGAGCGACGCTACATTCTCCGCCCTCGGCGCAAGACGGCAAATAATAATAATTTGAATATTTTTGTTTTTTATCTGAAATGTTTATTTCATGCTCATAATGTTTAATTCTATGTGTGTGTTGTATTTTTATTTTGGGCTGCATACAACCAAAACTATGTTGTAAGCCTATATATAGACCATGCTATTGTTTATTTTGATTAGAGAATGAATGCAAGAAAAAAAAACCTAATTGAGTTTTCCCCCTCTTTGCTTCCTCCCTCTTTGAAAAATTCGGCTAGCCCTCCTCCTCTCCTCCCTCGTGGCCGCCGGCCACCCTATCCCTCCTCCCTCTAGTTCGGCCCCCTCTCTACCTCTTCCTCCTTTGCTAATCCCGACCACCATCCTCTCATCCTCGTCCAAGCTGCCGACCCCTCTTCCCCCTCTCTCTAGTCGGCCAACCTCATAGCCGCCAACCACCTCTTCCCCTTCTTTCATTTTTGGCCACCCTTCCACCACCCTCTAGCCGCCACCTCCCTCCAACCCAAGCCACCCAATCTCAAGGGAAAAAACCCGACCACCCTCTTCAACACCAAAACCCGACCAACCATCCTCCATAAAAAACCGACCAGCCCTCATATTTTCTTGGTGGATCTCGGCCAAGACACATAGCTTTCCCCTGGCGATTCTAACTCTGGCATGAAGCAAAGAAGGTGTACGAGTTTCTATCCTAACGACGTGACTCTGGCGGAGCCGTTGAAGAGCGATCCAAGTTAGTGAATCAGAATCATCCATTCCGATTGGGTAACGAAACCTTTCTACTTTGTGTGTCTTCCCTCTAGATTAATTTTTATGGTGGAATACCGTGGTGTTGATTCATAATAACATTATTTTCATCGTGGTTTTCTTCGATTGTTTTGTAGATTTTATTAATTTCATTTAAGTGCAAGAGGATTGACGAACCTTCGTTTTCTTTTGTTGGGAGAGATGTACCGTTACCGAATCACAAATTTTGGTAGATCTCTTTTGGTACAACCATCGCTCGATCGGACCTGGTGGGTCCTTTTATCTAGAAAGAATATTGACCTATAGCCTTTTGTTCGTTCCTAATCAGTTTGGCTACCCGTACGTTAACATCTAATTAATATAATTGCATAGCGTGTGCGATGCGTTGAAAATTTGTGCGAGTGTAGAGTTTGATCGTAGGAGGGGCATTCGTGTTTAGTTCGTTGATTTTACGGTGTTAATGTGTGAGCATGCATCAATTTGGTCAGAGGGAGGTTCACATCAATTTCCTAATTGACACCCTCCCCCTTTTATTAGTACGCCGACACGCACTTGCACGTTTCATTGCCAAATTAACGAATTTTTTTTTCTGGTCTGCCAATAGCGGCCTAAATTTTTTATTTTTCTACAAAAAAATCAATTTTTTTAATAATCCCTTTATTATTTTCAATAAGAAAAAAAAATATTTTTCTATCCTAGTTATTTAGCGGGAAAAAATCCGTCTATCTTAGATTATATTTGTCAGATTCATATTTCATTACACGTGCACATGATTCGAGTAGATTTTTCTGTCCCATCACCATTAGAAAATAGCCTATGACGTTAACGTTTCTCGATTAAAATCTTTTGGTTCCATGACAAACATTAGGAAACCAGTTCATTCCCATATAATGGATGAGATTAAGGTTTTGCTTGCGTAACTAAAGGGAAACTAAGTAGCACCACCACCCCTTATGCAACCCCACACTTATCCTACTTATGACGGTTTAGGGTGTCCCCAAATTTTTAGAGACTTGCTTAAGGGGATAGAAATTTATTTTGATTGCCATGTATGGGACGACCACCAAAATGTTAACATCGCCCGAGAGCGGTTAGTAGGTCAAGCCCGCGTGTTTTTGCTAAACGAAGAGCGTTGTGTTGGTAGCTATAAATATGCTTGGCCACACACGCGTAGCCTACTCTCAGATCAATTTTATTCTGTCTACCTCCGCACTGCTTACACCAAGCCTGTGAGTGAGTATCGTTATGGCACTAGTCCCATACCTTCCTATAGGAATGATTATATACCTAATGCTAGATCATTTTTCCCCAAAGGTTGGCCTGCCCATAGTGTACCTACTACCACCTAGGAAACCATGCCTTATAGATCATATGTCTTGGACTCTAAAGATGTTACTACTAGGGTCTTTCCTCCTTTTGCTGCATTGACAATGCCTCCCAAGATTGTGAATGATACCTATGAGGATGCTGATGTAGATGTGGTATCACTTGATTCTTAGGATGATCAGCTAGATGAGAGTATTCCTTCATGTACGATAGTGACCGACGAGTCTGATGACTCTGACATTGAGGGAATACCTAGTGATTTAGAAGACGATGCATGGGATAATTACATTCCGATCTATAAGAGTATTCCATTGCCTATTACTTGCCCTGCTAGCATTGTGTCTGATCACCCTAGTATTTAGTGCTCTCCTTAGGCTACGATCCCCATCATGTTAGAGCCTTTGATTACACCCAATGAGATTGTATCTCAGTCACCTGAGGAGCCTTAGAGTGAGTATTTCCCTATTGATATTATGGATGAGTTACCATCTGAGGGAAGGGTACTTTTGGACGATTATTTTGTTGTACACCCGGATGAGAGTTATTTGATAATATCACCGTGGGGTGAAATTTATATTGATTTGAATGTTATCCCGGGGTTGATTTTTCCGACCCTTCCTCCAGATTATTTTCCCACATTAGTTGACTTTTTAGGACGTGGAATCAGCAGTCCTAGTCTGAGTTTTTGTGAAACGCCCACTCTTTTAGTTCCTACATTGATGTTGTCTCAGCGCTTAGATATTAGTAAGTTGAGCGCACTAGTATTTGGTCTGTTCATCGCACCCCATAGATCTGACTACATATCACATCTGACTGTTCATTTTTCTGCGTGTCCGTCTACAGTTCTGTCCTCGACTATGAGCGATTCTGAGTACTTGGCAATTGTGCCTCTGGATGTTGTGTCACTTAAACATACTTATATACCACACCCGGTTGCACATATTTACCAACCACCTTTTGATGACCCTCATTTCCACACATCAGTGACTATAGAAAGGCCCCTTGAGTTGTATCGCTCGCACATCCTTTCACATATGGGAGCTCCCAACTCTATTGTTCATGATGAGCGGTTCTCCTTGGCATATCTTCATGGAAGCGTGAGTATTTCAAATATAAAATTAAAACTGCAAATTTGGAGCCCATCAAAATCATCTTTGATTATAAGGCTCCAGTGCCACCTGACTTAACCCCCTTATCCAGCGCATTTGGGTCAAGTCATATAGTATATGGGTTCACTCCTCACGATAGTAAGATACTTAGGCGCACTTTTAAAAAATTAATCAATAAAGTTGTGTCTTATTACTTCCATGCTAGTTTATCACAGGATGAGATCGTGCATGGATATGAAGCACCAGTGCCTCTTGACTTGATTTCATTATCGTCTTCTTATAAGTCAAGTCAATTTGCACAAGACTTTTCCTCTCATGTTCAAAATTTATATAGACACGTTATTGAAGCTCTAACCACACAATATGCATCTTATCAATCTCATGCTAACTTACAAAAAAGATTGTTTCACTATAAGGTTGGCGATTTAGTTTTGGTGCGTCTCATCCCTAAATAGATGCCTTCGGGCACTATAAAAAAGTTGGAGAATCGGCGAGTTGGACTTTTTCGGATATTAAAGAATTTAGGAGAAAATGCGTATCCTTTGAAGTTACCCACTTATTGAGGTATTTCCCCTGCTTTTAATGTTTCTGATTTAATGCCATATGTTTCTCCACCACTTGAATTATCTGCCTGTCTGTTTAGTTGAACTGCATTTTCTAATGGGTTGGGGGGGGGGTTAGCTTGTTTCTGGATCGCTCTCTCCATCGGTCTCTAATGGAGGTACGTTGATTGTTGATGAAGAAACTTTTCCTCCTTTATTGCCTAATGCTTTTCCCAGTTTCCCCAGGACCACCTTTTTGCATGACAGGTTACTCAAAGATGAAGTGCTCTTCTCTCCAAGTGGTGATGTTTGCCGCTACTTGATTCAATGGAATGATCGTACAGCCTCTGATGTCTCTTAGCTTCTTGAATCAGAGGTGGCTCTTTTGGATGATTCTCTCCCACGCCGGTACATTTAGTCAAACTCATCGGTGATGATTACTTTTGAGCATGGGAGGATTTTTAGAGAGGCAACCCCCAACATGATGAAGAAGGTGACGACATGCTTACGGAAGATTTTTCTCCGTCTCCAACCAAAGGTTTGCGGCACCATGGTGACATTATGGAGCGATGCTACATTCTCCGCCCTCGGCGCAAAATGTCCAATAATAATTATTTGAATCTTTTTGTTCTTTATGTGCAATGTTTATTTCATGCTCATAATGTTTAATTCTATGTGTGTGTTGTATTTTCATTTTGGGCTGCATACAGCCAAAACTATGTTGTAAGCCTATATATAGACCATGCTATTGTTTATTTTGATTAGAGAATGAATGAAAGAAAAAAAAACCTAATTGAGTTTTCCCCCTCTTTGCTTCCTCCCTCTTTGAAAAATTCGGCTAGCTCTCCTCCTCTCCTCCCTCGTGGCCGCCGGCCACCCTATCCCTCCTCCCTCTAGTTCGGCCCCCTCTCTCCCTCTTCCTCCTTTGCTAATCCCGACCACCATCCTCTCTTCCTCCTCCAAGACGCCGACCCCTCTTCCCCCTCTCTCTAGTCGGCCAACCTCCTTGCTGCCAACCACCTCTTCCCCTTCTTTCATTTTTGGCCACCCTTCCACCCCCCTCTAGCCGCCGCCTCCCTCCAACCCAAGCCACCCCATCTCAAGGGAAAAAACCCGACCTCCTTCATCTCCATAAATCCGACCACCCTCTTCAACACCAAAACCCGACCAACCATCCTCCATACAAAACTGACCATCCCTTATATTTTTTGGTGGATCTTGGCCAAGACACATAGCTTTCCCCGGTGGTTCCAACTCCAGCGTGAAGCGAAAAAGGCGGACGAGTTTCTCTCCTAACGACATGACTTCGGCGGAGCCGTTGAAGAGCGATCCAAGTTAGTGAATCGGATCATCCCTTCCGATTGGGTAACAAATCCTTTCTACTTTATGTGTCTTCCCTCTAGATTAATTTTTGTGGTGGAATACCATGGCGTTGATTCTTGCTAGCATTATTTTCATCGTGATTTTCTTTGATTGTTTTGTAGATTTTCTTAATTTCATTTAAGTGCAAGAGGATTTGCGAACCTTCGTTTTCCTTTTTTAGAAGAGATCTACCATTACCGAATCACAAATTTTGGCAAATCTCTTTTGGTACAACCATCGCTCGATCGGACCGGGTGGGTCCTTTTAGCCAGAAAGAATATTGGCCTATATTCTTTTGTTAAATCCTAATCAGTTTGGCTACCCGTTCATTAGCAACTAATTGATATATTTGTATAGCATGTGCGCTGCATTGAAGATTTGTACGAGTGTAGAGTTTGATAGTAGAGAGGCATTCATGTTTAGTCCGTTGATTTTACGGTGTCAACGTGTGAGCCTGCATCATTGTGGTTCCTTAAATCGAGGATTGATCAAATGGGTGGACTTGTGTTCATTAAATAAAGGTTAAGAGTTGTAATTGCTGTTAGTGTTTCCATTGTGATCTAGAAGTGCTCAAACAGGTAGTATTACTGCCAACACAATATGAGCCTAAAAGATCGCACATAAGAGTATTGGAGAAGTTGGAAAGGTATGCGTTAGCATTGCTCGTAAGTGATATGAGTGAAAAAGGCCAAGCCTGTGACATTTTGGATTTGGAGATTTTTTTGCCCAGGGCCTATATTGTGAATATAGATGACCAGGTAAATCGCCGAGAAGTGTCTTGACATTTTATGGACTATTCTGTCGAAATCGTCGAATGACAAAGTAAAATTCGTCTAATTGTCTCTTGTTATTCCGACGAATCGATTTGAATTCATCGAATTAACTCTTGACATTTCAACGACTTGGTCTTGGATTGGTCGTATATACTCGTGTTATCTCGACGAATTGCACTTTGATTTGCCGAGTGTTCTATTGGTGATTCGACGAATTGGTCTGTCTGAATTTGTCCAGTATTCACGTGTTATCTCCATGAATGGATCCTTGATTCGTCGAATAAACACGTGTCATCTCGACAGATGTCGTTGTCTCTAGTTTGATTCCTTAAGTCAATTTTTTACCTGGTCTGCGAGTAATGGCAGTTTCGATCTTCTATGTATAAATCGACAAGATAAATACTATCTCTCAATGCTTAAATTAATCGATTTAGATCGAAAAGAGGCGACTTCTTCTCCGATAGAACTATTTTGAAACCTAGAAGTCACAGCCACCAATCTGTTCCTGCCGACCATTCCGACCCATTTTCGTCGCCGGAAATTATTTCCTAATCTTTGTCTTCGTCACCGCCGTCTCTCCTTTAACGAATCTGCAATCCATGGAGACATTGAGGGCATTCCTTCATCCATCCTAGATCTTGTGGACAAGAGTCTAGGGGTTCTTCTTGCTCGTGCATATACCTATAGAGGTGTGGATATACTTCTGCGCTCGCAAATCCAACCACAAGTGTTCGTCAGACTTCCTTGGAGCATCTTGGTTGAGTAGTGACTCAATCCCTCTAAGGTATACTTGTATTCAAAGTTAGATTCACATCTTGATTAATGATTATCACAAGAACTATTTCTCTTTGGGTTTTCTTGATTTATTCTACCGCGCACATGCGATGTGCATTCCCCTAAGAAACCCAACAGTGGTAAGGAGGAAGGTTAAGCAATGATGATTATTTCAGAAGTGGCTAAATCTACTACGTGTAGATCTGGAAATTTATAAGTGTTTTAAATGCCCAAATCTTTTCCTAGAAGATGAAATGTTGATGAAATTTTGTGAGACATTGCTAGTAGTTTTTCAAAAATTTGTTGGGGTGCTGCCCCGCATCCCACAGGGGCTCTGCCCCTTGGCCCTGCTTGCTAATCGGTCAGCAAGACACCCGCCAGGGGCGTTGCCCATTAGAACCCGTTTGGATCTCTGCCACTAAGACCCCGCTAGGAGAGCAACCCCTTGGAACCCCGCCAGGAACACATGTGATTTCGTTGTGATATCTTTGTTTCCCCTTAACAGTAATCGTCCTTCTTGTTTGTTTATGAAACAAAGTGTGTTGGATTTTGAATCTTACATAGTGGGACGAGCTTGTCTACTATGTAAGTAAAGTGGGTGTTGTTCATGTCCAATGCATGTAAATTTGGAGATTTAGAAAGGTTATAGATGTTCATATTTAGCCCAGTTCGTCATGTATTGAAGATTTTTTCTGCACATCTGGGATGTATTTGGATTGTGAGTGTTGTAAGTATTTTGTGAATGTGCACATTGGTTAATTGTTAACTATGATTAAGTGTTAATCAATTATCTTAAAATCAATTATCCAATATTGAGTATTCAGATGTCTTCTAATAGATGACACTCTTCCTTCCTCGATCGATGAAGTGTGAGCTTAACAAAGCAAGGTGCATTAATTTATCATGGTAAGGGTGTGAGTGAATAATTGTGATATTCCACTGCCGACATCGGGTCAAATTTAATTGGGTGATCTCAAAAATTGAGTTCCCAAAGGCCTATGGTTGGCATGCACCATAAGATGGATGTGAATACAGAGTTATTCACCAACCATACAAGAGTTGCATAATGATGCAATCAGCAAGCGTTGCCTACCTAAATAACTATATTGTGAGAGAAAAGCCAAAGCTGACTCATAATTTTGGTGAAATACGAATCTTTCCCACTAAGAGAGTAGCTCGCATAAACTCTCTGAATTGATACTGATGGTTATCAGTTTGAATAAAATAGTGAGAGTAATTTTAATTAAAGTCCTAATTGAAATAAAAAAGTATTTTTAAATGTAGCACTGAGTTTTGTTTGCATAAATTCTTATAGAATTTCCATGGCAAGTGGATCTCATTCCACCCTGTCCCTCAGAGCTATCCTTGAGAAGGAGAAACTAAGTGGGACAAATTATCTGGACTGGTATAGAAATCTGAGAATTGTTCTCAGGCAAGAGCGTAAGCTCTATGTCTTGGAAGAGGATTCCCCTGAAGAGCTAATCGACAATGTGCCCCGAGCTATTAAAGATGCTTATAAGAAGTATCAAGACTACTCCTTGGATGTCGAATGCTTCATGCTCGCCTCCATGAACTCTGAGCTTCTGAAGTAACATGAGAACATGAGTTGTAAGGAGATTGACAAGCACCTTAAAATTTTTTTCAAGGGCAAGCTCACCAAGAAAGGTTTGACGTCACCAAGGAATTGTTTCAGTGTAAGATGGGAGCTCGAGACCTAGTAGGGACTCACATACTCAAGATAATTGGGTATATAAAGAACCTTGAAAGACTTGTTTTTTCTCTGGGCCAAGAGTTGGCTACAAATCTGATCCTACAATCATTGCTAAACATTTACGAGCAATTTGCCTTGAATTTTGAAATGAATGAAATTGACAAGACACTGCCCGTGTAACACCTCCCCTGTAAAGACCATATAATATGGGTCCGGCCGGGGCCCCACAACATACGGACACCACAGCTTTAGTATTAAAAGATGATATGAAACTACCCAAACTCAAAACTCAAGACATACACAGCGGAAACATAAAACTAAAAGACAGAAGTTATCCACTAACAATAGAGTATCGAAATGGCCTTAAGGCCTTACACAATATAAGTCCAAACATATAAAAGTGCCAAGCACCCCTAGGCTACCTCGGCATGCAAGCCGGACATGATCAAACTACATCAACAAAACATGGAAAAGAAACTAGCCAAGCACAGCAACACTTCATGAGGCTTAGGGCTTTTCGCCCGGCGCGCTGGCTCCTGCATGCGATCCTTGCCCTGAAAGGATTTAAAGTAACGTGGGTCAGCAAAGGCTGACCTCTACTGTGTAACAAACACATCTCCTCCCGGCCGTCCCTAACGGACCCCGGAGTACCACTCCACCTGCAAGTTAGCACTTCGTATACCAAAAGAGCATATATATATATTAGCGGTAAACAGGCTTGGATGTCTCAAACAGCATACATGTTCTTTATGTTTTGTACAAAGTAAAAGGGGCCTACTATGCAACATGAATGCAACCCGGGTTTCACCCAAGGCACCCTAGCTCGTATGCATCTAGCACAACATCAAACATTGTGTACTTCCGTTTCCCCATTGGCTTAAAGCCGCAAACAAAAGGGAGACACCATGTCCCCAATGGCACACAGGCCGTCACACGGAACCTTGCAATGGCCCCATCCGCACATGGGTCTTAAACCCCAGGCTTGCCCGCATAATCTGACGTCGCACGTCAGGGTTCCGTCTCACACTGACCGATTCTAAGAAGCCTTGCTGGACCCCACCCGCTCATGGCCACATTGCCCGGGCTTGCCCTCCGCTCGGCATTCTCGTCAGTCTCACGCAAGGGCTAGTCTCGCCGGGACACTTTCCCCACATGACTTGCGCGTCACGGGATAGCCAGCCGACCACGGAGACATAGCCGCGCCTTAGCACAACACAAACAAAGGTTTCCCCACCCCAATTGCCACTCGCACCGTGTCTTTCCCGTGCTCCAAGGAAACCATCTACCGCACAAAGCGGAGCTAACCTCGTCCGGTTCCGACTACGAGTACTCACTCAAATATAAGGGGGAAAACGCATACACACAACGGCGTATTGCCGCAACAGATTTTCTACCGAAGCTCGCTATGCAACATCACCGGGTCGGACTATCGGTCGCGACCACGGCTTCACCCACAATGCCTAATCCGCTAACGGAGCGGATCTCTAATGCAAAGCATGTCGGGATGAGCATACTCAACCCGGAGGTCCTCTTGAACCTAGGCTACACGGATCCCACTCATTTGAGAGATCCGGTGCTCAAAATACGAAAGGAAGGGGATGCTATTCATGCATCCTAAATCCTAAAAACCGAGAGGAGAAGTGTCGTTACCTTCCGTCCCCTCTTCCTAGCCATGGAGAAGATTTGCTCGGATGAACACCACCGCAACGCTCCCACCTTCGCGGATCTGAACTCCGCTCGCGAAACGGACCTCCGAAGCTTCGCCGGTGGCCAGAACTTGGCCTCCTTGCTCTCCCTTCTCTCTAGAACTTAGAGAGATAAAAGGAAGTGGGGAATGAGGGTTTGGAACCCTATTCCCGGCCTTAAACCACCCAGGGAGGCTCCCCACCGTTGGATCTTCCAAAGAAAAGAACGAACGGCCACGATCGGAACTCACATTAGAAAATCTGGGCCGAACAAGGGTTGCAACACGGCCGTGTGCATGGCCGTGTTAGCCATTCGCCGTCTCGATCAATTCGAAAACCAGCACACGGCTCCTGACACAGCCTTCGACACGGCCTTCGACACGGCCGTGTCTCGCTCCACACGGCCGTGTCGTGACCCGTGTCACGGCACCCTTTTTCAACATTTTCAGTCAGAGAAGTACACGGCCTCTGACACGGCCTTCGACACGCCCGTGTCACCTGGGACACGGCCGTGTCCGGACCCGTGTCATACCCCGTGTGCCAAACCTCAGGAAATTTCGAAACGACCCAGGCTACACGGCCTGGGACACGGCTGTGTGCCTGGCCGTGTTCCATACTCGACGATCGTCGGCCTTAACATGGTCGACCACACGGCCAGCTCGGCACGGCCGACACGGCCTCTGACACGGCCGTGTCGGGACCCGTGTCACCTGCTCAAAAAAGAAAAAAAAACTGTTTTGGCCAAAAGCGATCCCCGTCGCTCCTACAACATTTTTGGGGCGTTACAATTCTCCCCCCCTTAAAAGAATTTCGTCCCGAAATTTAAAACATGGAAAGAACACAAATTCTAAACGATACCTGAGGAGAAAAGCTCGGGGTACTCCTCCAGCATGGCCTGCTCTCGCTCCCATGAGAGCTCCTCGCAGCCACAATTGTCCCAACGGACCTTTACGAGTCGGACCTCCTTGTTCCGCAGTTGCCGAACCTCCGAATCTTCTATCCCGATAGGACGTACTCGCATCCTCAAGTCTTCCTCTACCGGCACCGCCGCCGGTTCAATCACCACGCTGGCCTCTAACAAGGCTTTCCTCAAGACGGAGACGTGAAAAACGTCATGCAATCCACTTAGCTCCGTGGACAACGCCAACCGGTACACTGCCTCTCCCACTCGCTCGACGACCTTGAATGGTCCCAAAAATCTAGGACTCAGCTTCTTGAGTCGGCGAATTCGTGAAACGCCTTTGAACGGCTTGATCTTAAGATACACCCAGTCGCCCACCGCGAATTCCACATGTCTGTGGCGAGCATTGAAATACTTCGACTGCCGATCTTGAGCCACCTTCATGCGCTCTTGGATGGTCCGCACTAGCTCACTAGCATCGGCTACCACTTCTTTCCCCAAAAGCTTTGTGTCTCCCGCCTCTGTCCAAGACATCGGTGTTCGACACCGCCTCCCATAAAGAGCTTCATATGGCGCCATCTTGATACTAGCTTGGTAGCTATTGTTATACGCAAACTCCACCATGAAGAGGTGATCCTCCCACTTCTTGCCGAAGTCTAGAGTACACATCCTTAGCATGTCTTCCAAAGTACGGTTCGTTCTCTCAGTTTGCCCATCGGTTTGAGGATGAAAAGCCGTACTGAACTTGAGTTTTGTGCCCAAGCTCTTCTGCACCAACCGCCAATCCTTAGACGTGAAACGTCCATCCCGGTCACTGACTATACTCTTCGGAATCCCATGGAGTCGTACAATATTGCGGACGTACAACTCCACCAACTTTTCCACACCGTCCTCCTTCCGGTTTGGGATGAAGTGTGCCACTTTGGTCAAGCGGTCCACAATCACCCAAATGGCATCATTACCCTGCTGCGATCTAGGCAACCCATGCACGAAATCCATGGAGATGTCATCAAATTTCCATTCGGGGATTGGAAGAGGCTTCAAGAACCCGCCCGGCTTCTGACACTCGGCCTTCACCAAGGCACAAGTTTGGCACCGACTCACACACAAAGCTACGTCCCGCTTCATCCCAGGCCACCAATAGGACTTCTTCAAGTCCAAGTACATCTTTGTACTACCCGGGTGAATGGAGTACTTGGTGAAGTGGGCCTCAAACATCAACTCCTCGCGGAGCTTGCCGAACTGCGGTACACAAATCCTTCCGCCCTTCCTCAGAACCCCATCAACCATCTCCCAGGCGCTACCCTCGCCCTTAAGAGCTTCCTCCACGAAGGGATGGAACTCCTCATACACACGGGTCGCTTCCCGAATACGATCGCATAAGTCATTCTGCATCTCAATCCAGTTTAGCCGAGCCACGCTAGACTCACCTCTTGCCATACATTCCAAACCAAGGGACTCCCAGTCCCGCCTTAACCGCTCATCGTGAGCTTCAATCCAACTTCCTTGCCCCGAGTATTTCCTACTCAAAGCATCCGCCACCACATTGGCTTTTCCTGGCGTGTACTGAATCGCCACCTCGTAGTCCCCAATGAACTCGACCCACCTGCGCTGCCGCATATTTAGGTCCTTCTGATCCAGGAGATACTTCAGGCTCTTGTGGTCCGTGAAGATCTCCACCTTCGCACCGTAAACGTAGTGCCTCCACAGCTTCAAAGCAAAAATTACCGCCGCCAATTCCAGATCATGGACGGGGTAATTTCTCTCATGAGGCTTCAGCTGCCTCGACCCAAAAGCTATCACACTGCCATGCTGCACCAACACGCACCCTAAACCGCATCCGGATGCGTCGCTGAAAATCTGAAATCCTTCGGTCCCCTTTGGTAGACTTAGGATCGGTGCCATCATCAGCCTCTCCTTCAAGGTTTCAAACGCCTGACTACACTCTTGAGTCCACACGAACTTCTGATCCTTGCGAGTTAGCGAAGTGAGGGGTAGAGCTATCCGCGAAAAGTTTTCCACAAACCTTCGGTAGTACCCGGCTAGTCCGAGAAAGCTCAGGACTTCCGCCACAGTCCTCAAAACAGGCCAATCTCTGATGGCTTCCACTTTCGTTGGATCTACCGCCACCCCATCCCCACTAATCACGTGGCCTAAAAACGCCACCTTCTCCAACCAAAACTCGCACTTGGAGAACTTCACATAGAGCTGGTTCTCTCTCAATACTCGCAACACTGTCCTCAAGTGCACCTCGTGCTCCGCTTCCGACTTGGAATACACCAAAATGTCATCAATAAAAGCGACGACAAACCTGTCCAAGTATTCGCGAAACACTCGGTTCTTCAAGTCCATGAACACGGACGGCGCGTTTGTCAACCCGAACGGCATCACCGAGAACTCAAAATGACCATACCTCGTACCAAACGCTGTCTTGGGTATGTCTTCGTCACGAATCCGCAACTGATAATATCCGGACTTCAGGTCCAACTTGGAGTACACCACCGACCCCACCAACTGGTCGAAGAGATCGTCTATCCGGGGAATCAGATACTTATTCTTGATTGTCAATTTGTTCAACTCTCGGTAGTCTATGCACAAACGCATACTACCATCCTTTTTCTTTACGAATAACACCGGCGCACTCCACGGTGAAGAGCTAGGTCTGATATACCCTTGCTCCAAAAGCTCCTGCAACTGAACCTTGAGCTCGGCCAACTCCTTTGGTGCAATCCTAAATGGTGGACGCGACACCGGTCTAGCCTCGGGCACTAACTCGATGGAGAAATCAATCTCCCGCCGAGGAGGTGCTCCCGGTAGCTCCTCGGGAAAAACATCTCCAAACTCCGCCACCACGGGCACTTCCCCAAGAGACAGCCTGGAAAGGCTAACCTCCAACAACGCTACTAGAGCTACACCTCCCTGGTTTACAGCTCGCACTAGTTGAAGTGCCGAAACTAGGGAACAGGCCACTCCAAGCAGGCCCTCAAACTTGACTTCTGCTTGCCCCACGCTCCTCAGGGTTACCACCTTGGACAAACAGTCAATACTGGCACGCTGCTCCGCTAGCCAGTCCATCCCCAAGATCACGTCGAACTCGGACAATGGCAAGATCGCCGCTACCAACACGAAGTCGACCCCCTCAAGACTCCAACAAATCCGGCCTCTAGCCCTGGTAGTCATAGATGACCCATTGGGCATGCGCACCTTCAACTCTGAGTCCGTTGAGAAGGACTCAACTCCAATCCTCCGGATGAAACTTTCCGCAAGGAAGGAGTGCGACGCTCCCGTATCGAAAAGTACCCTAGCGGGGTACCCTGATACCACTACAAAGCCTACACACATGCAACAAACATAAAAAGGCTTGAAAGGAAGAAATCTAAGGTGCAGGTTGAATTCTCGTACCTGTCACCACATCGGGTTGATGGATTGCTTCCTACTGCCCCAGTTTGTAGGCCCGTGGCTGCACCGGTTGGAACTGGGAAGCACTCGACTCCGCCATCTTCCCTTTCTTTGCGGCACTGGGGCCGGAGTGCACAGTCTGCTCCTGCCTTGGCTCTTGCTCAGCGCCCCCTTGGGTACAAAATCTTGCTATGTGGCCTGGCTTGCCACAACTGTAACACGTCTGCGGTCCCTTAGAGCGTGACCATCCGGACGTCCAATTACTTTTCTCGCCCGACTTAAACGGGGAAGGCTTCTTCTTCCATCGGCTCCCTTCCGCCTTTCCATGGGATTGAGCCGACTTCTTCTCCTCCCCCTGCTTGGGTGTGAAACCCTTTCGGCGCTGGGATCGCTCCATATCGCTCTCCAAAATTCGGGCCGCCTCCACCAATTCGTTGAAGCCCGCACGCTTCATCGATATGAGGGGTTGTCTTAGATTCTCCCTCAATCCATGGTAGAAGAGATTGTCCCTCTCTTCATCGTCCGCCATGGTCGTCCCCGCATAACGACCCAATCGAGTAAATTCCTGAACATACTCATCCACTGTCTTGTCTCGCTGCACAAGATGTAGAAACTGCCTCTGGAGGGCTAACCTCGTTGAGGCGGGTATGTACTTTTTCAGGACGGCATCCCCAAATTCCTCGATGGATGGTGTGCGTCCTGGAAATTGCCGGCCACTATGGCTCACCCACCATAACTTGGCATCTCCTTCTAGCATGAAGGCTGCGAACTCCGCCTTTTTCTCATCCGGCACCTCTGCTGCCCTCAGAAGCTCTTGAATTCTAGCCCACCAGTCCTCCGCATCTGTGGGCGTTCCAACTCCCTTGAAGGTTGGAGGATGGAAACTCAAAAAGTACTTCATTTGCCGGTCCCCATGCCCGGCAACCACTCTCTCGGCCTGTGGCTCCGCCCGCCTGGCCTCCTCAACCTGCACGGTCGCTGCCGTGTCCAGGGTAGCAGGAGTTGCTACCTGAGCTGTCGCTGTAGCTTGGGCCGCCACCATCGCTTCTACAAGCATACGACAGAAGTCAGCCGGTGTGACCCCCATCCCTAGCGGACCATGCGCTGTCGCACTACTTGCCGAGAGCTCTTCTCTTGGCCTCGAGGTCCCAGCCTCGTTGCTTGCACTCTTCACAAGCAAGAAAACACAAATCAGTCTCTAACCACAAGACTCGAACACAAGGACACTCATGGTCCCGCGATACTCCTATGTGGATAACTTCTTATACGCGACTCGACTTATACTTTCGATCGCGAAACTTCTCCTTGGAACGCGAACCTCCCTCTGATACCAAATTGTAACACCTCCCCTGTAAAGACCATATAATATGGGTCCGGCCGGGGCCCCACAACATACGGACACCACAGCTTTAGTATTAAAAGATGATATGAAACTACCCAAACTCAAAACTCAAGACATACACAGCGGAAACATAAAACTAAAAGACAGAAGTTATCCACTAACAATAGAGTATCGAAATGGCCTTAAGGCCTTACACAATATAAGTCCAAACATATAAAAGTGCCAAGCACCCCTAGGCTACCTCGGCATGCAAGCCGGACATGATCAAACAACATCAACAAAACATGGAAAAGAAACTAGCCAAGCACAGCAACACTTCATGAGGCTTAGGGCTTTTCGCCCGGCGCGCTGGCTCCTGCATGCGATCCTTGCCCTGAAAGGATTTGAAGTAATGTGGGTCAGCAAAGGCTGACCTCTACTGTGTAACAAACACATCTCCTCCTGGCCGTCCCTAACGGACCCCGGGGTACCACTCCACCTGCAAGTTAGCACTTCGTATACCAAAAGAGTATATATATATTAGCGGTAAACAGGCTTGGATGTCTCAAACAGCATACATGTTCTTTATGTTTTGTATAAAGTAAAAGGGGCCTACTATGCAACATGAATGTAACCCGGGTTTCACCCAAGGCACCCTAGCTCGTATGCATCTAGCACAACATCAAACATTGGGTACTTCTGTTTCCCCATTGGCTTAAAGCCGCAAACAAAAGGGAGACACCATGTCCCCAACGGCACACAGGCCATCACACGGAACCTTGCAATGGCCCCACCCGCACATGGGTCTTAAACCCCAGGCTTGCCCGCATAATCTGACGTCGCACGTCAGGGTTCCGTCTCACACTGACCGATTCTAAGAAGCCTTGCTGGACCCCACCCGCTCATGGTCACATTGCCCGGGCTTGCCCTCCGCTCGGCATTCTCGTCAGTCTCACGCAAGGGCTAGTCTCGCCGGGACACTTTCCCCACATGACTTGCGCGTCACGGGATAGCCAGCCGACCACGGAGACATAGCCGCGCCTTAGCACAACACAAACAAAGGTTTCCCCACCCCAATTGCCACTCGCACCGTGTCTTTCCCGTGCTCCAAGGAAACCATCTACCGCACAAAGCGGAGCTAACCTCATCCGGTTCCGACTACGAGTACTCACTCAAATATAAGGGGGAAAACGCATACACATAACGGCGTATTGCCGCAACGGATTTTCTACAGAAGCTCGCTATGCAACATCACCGGGTCGGACTATCGGTCGCGACCACGGCTTCACCCACAATGCCTAATCCGCTAACGGAGCGGATCTCTAATGCAAAGCATGCCGGGATGAGCATACTCAACCCGGAGGTCCTCTTGAACCTAGGCTACACGGATCCCTCTCATTTGAGAGATCCGGTGCTCAAAATACGAAAGGAAGGGGATGCTATTCATGCATCCTAAATCCTAAAAACCGAGAGGAGAAGTGTCGTTACCTTCCGTCCCCTCTTCCTAACCATGGAGAAGATTTGCTCGGATGAACACCACCGCAATGCTCCCACCTTCGCGGATCTGAACTCCGCTCGCGAAACGGACCTCCGAAGCTTCGCCGGCGGCCAGAACTTGGCCTCCTTGCTCTCCCTTCTCTCTAGAACTTAGAGAGATAAAAGGAAGTGGGGAATGAGGGTTTGTAACCCTATTCCCGGCCTTAAACCACCCAGGGAGGCTCCCCACCGTTGGATCTTCCAAAGAAAAGAATGAACGGCCACGATCGGAACTCACATTAGAAAATCTGGGCCGAACACGGGTTGCAACACGGTCGTGTGCATGGCCGTGTTAGCCATTCGCCGTCTCGATCAATTCGAAAACCAGCACACGGCTCCTGACACGGCCTTCGACACGGCCTTCGACACGGCCGTGTCTCGCTCCACACGGCCGTGTCGTGACCCGTGTCACGGCACCCTTTTTCAACATTTTCAGTCAGAGAAGTACACGGCCTCTGACACGGCCTTCGACATGCCCGTGTCACCTGGGACACGGTCGTGTCCGGACCCATGTCATACCCCGTGTGCCAAACCTCAGGAAATTTCGAAACGACCCAGGCTACACGGCCTGGGACACGGCCGTGTGCCTGGCCGTGTTCCATACTCGACGATCGTCGGCCTTAACATGGTCGACCACACGGCCAGCTCGGCACGGCCGACACGGCCTCTGACACGGCCGTGTCGGGACCCGTGTCACCTGCTCAAAAAAGAAAAAAAACTGTTTTGGCCAAAAGCGATCCCCGTCGCTCCTACAACATTTTTGGGGCGTTACAGCCCGAGCTATTAGGCCTGTTAAGAACTGCCGAGGTCAACATGAAGAAGGTCAAGCCTGCTAGCCCTATACTGATGGTACATAAAGGCAAGGATAAGGTCAAGGGTTTTAAGAATACTAAGGTTGGACCAAAGTCATCTCTTGAGCCCAAGTCTTTAGCACTGAAGAAGAAAGGCTTGGCGAAGGAAGGGAAATGCCACCATGGTAGCAAGGCTGGTCATTGGAGGAGGAACTGCCCTTATATTGAGGATCTGCAAAAAATGAAGGGAGGTATGACTTCCGCTTCAAGAATTTGTGTAATATAGATAAACCTTTGTGCTCCTTCATTTTGGGTATTGGATACCGGATGTGATTCTCACATTTGTATAAATATGCAGGAACTGGGAAGGAGAAGAATGCAAAGTAACGTTGAGGTGGATCTGCGCGTTGGCAATGGAGCAAGAGTTACTAATATCTCCGTAGGAGTTTGCCATCATTCGTTGTCCAGTGGGCTTATATTGGAACTAGATAATTATTATTATGTTCCTGCAATAACTAGAAACATCATTTCCATTTTAGGTTTGGACATGATTGGATTTTCTTTAATTACTAAGAATAATTGATTTTTTATATTAAAGAATGATGATTGTTATGTTGTAGCTTAAAAATTTAATGGTTTATATATTTTGAAATAAGATCATCCGATCTATAATATAGAAAATGCTAAAAGGCTAAAAATGAATAACTCAAATCCTACATACCTGAGAGCGCTAAGTTATCAACCTAAATCACCTAGAGGGGGGGGTGAATAGGTGAATTTCGTGTCAAATGCGGAATAAAAAATATAACACAGCATAGATCCGTAATCAAGCAATCACACAAACGACAAGAGATTTATAGTGGTTCCCCAATCTTGGGTACGCCCACTTTTGTCACCGATCTAGCAAATCACTAGACTCGGCTACTCCACTATCTCGGATTGCAAAAATAATCCTACACCTCGGAACCACGTTCCTACAAAACTTGATCCCAAATGGATCAACACTCGGAAGATAAAACTTCCTACCACTCGGAGAAAGATCTCCTACAATGAAATTTGTTTAAATAAAGTTTACAAACAAGAATATCACAGATCTGGATCGTTGACGTAATCTTCTTCTTGAGAACTTTTCAGTTGAACAGAAATAGTTGAAGAAGACTTGACTGAGATCCATGATTCAGTGATCTGGAATCACCACGATCAAGAAAGTAAATCAGAGACGATGAAGCACGGAGAGATCGGATGATTCTTCTTGAGTCTGGATCGCTAGAGAAACTGAGATCGATAGCAGCGGCGTGAGAACGACGATCCAGAGCTTCTCCCGAAAACGGTAATGGCGGCGGATGAGAAAATTAGGGTTTTCGGGATTTTCTCTTTCTTAAAAAGATAATCTCTGTAAACGCGTATTTAGTCAAATCTGAAAGGACCTATTTATAGGCTATCTCCAACGGTCATAATCGTAATTAAGATTGACACGTGGACCAATCAGAAAAAGGTTAATTTCAAATCTCCGTCAATTCTGGACTTAACGATTTCTGGAATTCTGAGCCGACATACTCGGGTTAGATAAGATACTCGAGTATAAAGGTCTGCTACTCGAGTAGATAAGAGAAACATGTACTCGAGAAATAGAAATGACTACTCGAGTGCCTTGAAAGAACTACCCGAGTTACTCTAGACAGATTACTCGAGTAAGTAGAAACATCTACTCGAGTACTGATCCAAACTACTCGAGTATAAGAAAAGTCTACTCGAGTGCTAAGCCAGTCTACTCGAGTATAAGAAGGATCTACTCGAGTTCTGAGCCACTTACTCGAGTATATGAGCGAAGTTACTCAAGTATGTGGACTTAGAAATATTTAGACTGAACAGTTAGCCCGACTCGAGTATAACTAAGAGACTACTCGAGTATGACTAAGGCTCTACTCGAGTACACAAACACCTACTCGAGTAAGGAAAAGAGGTACTCGAGTATATGAATGGATTTACTCGAGTATATGGACTTGGAAGCTTTCTAAGATGAGAAGTCCATATCAACTCGAGTACGATCAGAACACTTACTCGAGTAACTTGAGAACTACTCGAGTATGTAATCCAATCTACTTGAGTACTAAGTCACTTACTCGAGTATATAGAAGATACTACTCGAGTATGTGGACTTAGAAAAAATTTCTTCTGAGAAAGTCTTCAATACTCCAGAGTCCAGTAGTCCAAGTGCATGGAAACAAAGTGTACCCCAATAGAGAGGCTATACATGAGTCAACACCTTGGATCACACAATGAGGAATTACATTATATGGTCCTGTGTTTGATGACCCACTATAGACTGACATTGGTTTACACTTGGCAATAGAGTCCTGCATGCACAACTTAAACACAACATCAAATACAACTTAATTCATCTTAGTTTCAGGTCTGACTTCCCACAAATCTGGGGTATTGTGAAGACAATTCCCAACAATCTCCCCCTATTTGTAGAAGTCAGCACCCTTTGCACTAAGATGAATTTCTAGAAAAGAAATGATCATCTATAACAACAAGCAATAGAAAATGACTAAAACAGAGAATAATAGCAAATAAGGAAACCATAATCAGAATTAGATATATTAAATAGAAAGATTTTCCAGTTCCACAAAACACTTTCAGGGGTAATTCTCTCTGTGAAGTTTAGCTTTCTTCAGCTCTAGCCTTTCCAAATAACTAAAGGGTTTAGGAAAATAAGTCTTTGGCCTTGGAGGAGCTGCTAGATTGTTGAATCCCCATTGCCTATCATGTAATCTGATCTTGATTTGAGATGCATCATAGGCTTTCCATTCTGAGTAGCTGTAGAATTTGTCTTTATTTTCCCCAAAATCAGTTACCAGCTTTAGAGTGTCAAAGATTAAAGATTTGGAGGTTGGACTCTAAACTTCTGAATGTATTGACTCTAATCTGCCCTCTGAAGCTTGAGCTTGCTCTCTCTTAGGTGCAGAACAGCTAGCAGAAGCGTCGTCACCATATTTTATTTTCTTGCTAGGGCCACCTTGATCAGCAGGTCTTCTAGAGGAGGAAGTACCTCGATCAAAGTGCCCCTGAGAACTGGCAGGGACATCCTCTTTCCACATATCAGAATATGAAAGAGGAGGCCCAGACATCTCTCCAGCAGGTCTTGGAGAGAAGGCTAGCACTGCCTCTGGAATGGTAGCATGAACCTGGGCATCAGATGGAGGATGTTCCTCAAGAGGATCTAAGCTTTTAACAATGATGGAGGGGTCGAGCTGGAATTCTGGAAAATTCTGATTATGTACCCAAACAACAGTGTCATAAATGTAGAATTTGACAGATTGTAGCTGGGCTAGAATATCTGCTTTCATGGTGTTAACTAATCCAACAACTAGATCTACAGGAGGTAGGGGAAAGTCTGACCTTAGTTCTTCAATAAGTTTATCAATCTCTACAGCTGTGGACAGAAGGTCTTGCTGAACTTGAATATCTTCTGGAGGAGGAGGAGGAGAAGGATCTCTGACTGTCTGGGAGGGAAGTTCTGTAATCAGAATCTGGGAGCTAGATGAGGCAGGCTCCCCCTCAACTACTACACCCTGGGTGTCAGTAGCTTGATGTAGAGGAGGAGATGGAGTCCTGTCATCAGCAACATGCTGTGGGCTGGGGACATCTTCATCCATAATGACTTTGGAGGCTTGGGCAGTGTTCTTGAGTTGGATTTCATATCTTTGGATGGAAGAGATGGATATCTTTTTCATGTGATGGAGGGGAGTTCCTTTGGAGAAGTCAAACACTGTAGGATTAATATCATGGAGAAGGAGGGAGATAATCCTTGCATAGCTTGGTTTGTTCACAGTTTCTTTGATCTTGTCCAGTATCATCATTCCAAACTGGAATTTCTTCCTGCATACTATGGCTTGCATAACATCAAAAAAGTTTTGGGAAATTTCTCTGAGGGAATAGGTTTTGCAGATAAGAACTTTGGCAATGACATCCATAAGAAATTTCCCCTCTAAATTAAAATCTGCACATTAGAACGAATATCCTTCATACGGGTTTATTCCACAGAAGAAAATGGTTCTCTCGGAATCTTCAAGAGTCAGATCATCTTCTTCATCCACCACTGGCAGTTTTAATAGAGTAGCTAATGAAGTTTTGTCCAGATGGATTTTGATTCCACTGACCTTTGATTTTAGAACTGTACCATTTCGCTTGACCTTCAGATTCTTGTAGAACTCTTCCACTGCAGAAAATAGGATCTTACACGGCATCTGTAACAGGAACGACAGCCCGGCTGTGTCAAGGAGAATGAGAAGGTTTCGGAAGTCATCAGATAGATCGGCGATTCCATCTATAACCAATTCGGACCCGATTCCTATCTTGGATGGAGGAGCCATCGAGTTCTGGAGTAACGGATTCTGGAGAAGACAGTGTTGGAACCCTAGGTTTTGATTTGAGTTCAGTCCTCTCTTTCTGTCTCTTGACGCAAGATTTATCTATGGTCAAAGGTTAGCTGATAGGTTAGATTCTCTAGTTGTGTAGAATTGCTTTTCCAGATGAATATTTGGTTAAGTAGTTTTTCGTTCGACTATAGTCGAACGTCGCTCGACTATCGTCTATCGGCTGATCGACGATCGTCTATTAGTTGGTCGACATTCTGTCTGCGTTGATAGCTCGACTATCTATTGATAGGTCGACTATCTGTTTGCTTTAGTAGTTCGACTATCTGTCCTGATAGTTAAACTATCTAATAGCTCGACTATCTGTTGATAGGTCGACTATCTGTTTCGCTTTGGTAGTTCGACTATCTGTCCGGATAGATCGACTATCTGATAGCTCGACTATCTGTTCTGATAGGTCGACTATCTGCTGAGGTAGTTCGACTATCTTCTTTGATAGTTCGACTATCTGGATCGTTCGACTATCTGTCTGATAGGTCGACGATCTCTGTGTGTCGGTCGACGATCTCCGAGGGTCGTTCGACGTTTTGCTGTTTGTTTTAAAATAGTTTTGTCATCTTCTATGATGTGACTAATTTCATATTTATTTTGGCATATTTTATAAAAGATTATCTGAATAAATTGTGATATTATTTCCATGCAATATCAGTTCAATTCTTTATGCATGAGCTACTCTTTTCTGACAAAGTTGTTTGTCTTATAGCTGAGATATAATTTCTGCCAGGCTGTCCTTTATAGGCGTTAGACTCAAAAAGTCTTCCTTGGCTGTAAAGAGTCTTTTCTGATGTGACTTTCTCTTATATTATTTCATCAGAAGTATTTGCAGCTTCTTAGAAAGCTTTATCCTAATATAGGATATCTGTCTGCAGTATTTTTGTTTTGCTTTATGCTTTTTGCAGCCCAGCTTACAGAGTTCAGAAGAAGACAAGTTTCAAACTCAAGTAAGAGCCGTTGCTGCTGCTGCTATATAAAGACCTCCTTGAGGAAAGAAATAAACTAGTACACATAGCAAAAAATCAAGTTCATCCAGGAAAAAGGAATTCAAAAGCTAACAAGCTTAAGAACTTACAGTCTCCAAAACTGCTCTCAGCTCTTTCACATCTAACTGAGAAGAAGTTCAAGTTCTTCACTCTTCTTCAACCTGAGTTCTCCTGCTTACAGGAAGATCTTCACTCAGAGCCTTTTGAAGAAGAAGAAGAAGAAGAAGATAGCTGCCTGAAGAAGAAAATCTTATTTCATATTATTTTATCTTCTTGTAGCTTTTTCCTTCAATATTTTCTGAAGTGTTTTTGCACTGAAGCAAGACTTCACCTGGACGTTCTTTTAGCCAGGGGGAGCCTTGATTCTTTTAGAGCTTTCTAGCTCAGTGCAAGTTATTGTGCTTCTCTAATCTATTATAAAATAGAGAAGACACCTTAACCTCCTTTCCCCCTCCTGTATAGGGTTATTACTCCCTTCAAAAGTATCCCTTGGTGGCAGGGCACCTGATCAAAAACCTGTGTTGGTTTTTAGACACCTGATCAAAAGTCTAAAGGGTTTCTTGATCTACTTGAAGCAGATCTTGTTGGTGGCAGGGCACCTGATCAAAAACCTGAGTGGATTCCTACCTTGTTGGTAGAAGAGTGGACATACCCAAGTTGTTTGGGGAACCACTATAAATTCCTTGTGTCGTCTGGATTGCCTTGTTTAATTACTTGCATTATGGCTGTGATTAGATCATAACTAGGTTTGCTAGTTGCTGTTTAGGTTTCCAAGCCTTAACTGTAATTACAGTTGGCTGCCTTTTTGTGCACAACACTTGTGTTAGGCTATAAGGTTTAATCTCAAATATCTATAACCTTCATTCCGCATTTAACTCCAAGGGAGTTGAGTAGAAAGTCAACTTTGCTAGTGCAATTTTTGATTACTCTATTCACCCCCCCCCCTCTAGAGTAGTATCTATCCCTTCTCTTTCAATTAGTATCAGAGGGAGGTTGACTGACTGAATAGGCTAACACCTAAGTCACAAGATCCTGATAGATACCAAATTTTATAGATATTCACTTTCACTATCATGGCCCAGTCTAAGGATTATTCTAGCACCAGACCTCCAGCATGCAACTTAGCTAAGTTTGGCATCTGGAAGGCAAGGATCAAATTATATATGAACTCTATTGATGAAAGTATTTTTGCTTCTATTTTGACAGGTCCACCAAGAGCACCTACTGCTGCTACTGCCTCATCATCATCTGATATGAGTGCAGTGCCTCCTCCAGACTACAATGATGAATACAAATAGGCAAAGATAGCAGATGCTAAGGCAATGAACATTCTGGCTCAAACAATGTCTGATGAAGTATTCCAGAAGGTTGCTGACTGCTCCTCAGCAAAAGCTATGTGGGACACACTGAACCAGATTGTAGCTGGTTCAGCTGATGAAAGGAAGGACAGGAGGTCCAACCTTATCTCACAGTATGAGAATTTCAAAAAAACTGATGCTGAATCAGTTGAAGGAATGTACACAAGGCTCAACTCAATCATCAATGAGCTGAGGACCCTTGACAAGGATATTTCATTAACAGAGGTCAATGATAAGATTCTTATGTGCTTCCCTAGCACATGGGATCTGAGGATCTGGCCCATCAAGGAGGCCAGAAGCACAAATGAAATCTCAACAGAAGCCCTTCTCGGCAAGCTCAAGTCTTTTGAGCAAGTGCTGAAGTCCAGGGAAGCTGAAGCTGAAGCAAAGACCCCAACTCCTATAAGAAAAGAGCAAACCCTTGCTCTTAAAGCTGCTGAAGCTTCTGAAGGAAGCCAGTCCAATGAGGAACTGATGGCATTATTTGCCAAAAGGTTTCTCAAGATGGGAAGGAAGGAATTCAGAAAGAAATCTTCAAAGTATGAAGATAAACCAAGGTATGATCATACCCCCTCTAAAGAAATAATCTGTTATGGTTGCAGGAAGCCTGGACATATTCTTCCAGATTGTCCAGAGGAAAAGAACAAAGATAAAAGAAAAGACAAGGATCAGCACAGGAAGCATTCCAAGCCATCCTCCTATAAGAACAAAAAGAAGGAGAGAGGCTTTGTTGCTGAAACCTGGAGTGATTCAGATGAGGAATCCTCTTCCTCAAGCTCTAGTGAGGATGAAGAAGAAAAGAAGGCAAAGGAAGTTTGCCTGATGGCAATTGATGCCTGCAGCAATCACTCAGCTGCAGAGAATTCAGATTCTGATGAAGAGATGCCAACTGAAGATGAGGTATTATCTTCTTATGATTTTACATCTGCAGAATTTAAATTAGAATTTAAATCCTTATGTTTAGATTTAATCAGTTCTGAAAAAGAGATTAAAGAACTTAGACATAGGCTAGCTGAATCAGAAATCATATCTATTGAAAACATTAAGTTAAAGGAAGATCTCACTAACTCTAGTGAAGAAATTAAATTTCTTAAGAATGAATTAGCCAAGTCCAAAAGGTTAGAAGAGTCTCTGAATGGTAGAAGCCTTAAGTTGCTTGAAATAACCAGCATGTCTAACACTAGGTCAGGCAATAACAAATTAGGCTTAGGAGTATCTTCTAGTGAGCCCCCAATCATTCTTAAAAACCAACTTTCAACTCCAGTGAATTTTATTTCATCTAGTGGAATAAAAAACACTGAGCAAGTCAATCAAGTAAATAGATCTTTAAATAAAGCTAAAAGAGAGAAAAGAAAACAGAAATTTAAGGAATTACAAAGAGCGTTGAACGCAGCTCGACGATCGCAGGCCCAATGGTCGAACGAAGATCGACGATCTAGGTACCAATCGTCGAACGTCGATCGACGCTTTCAACAAGAATTTCAAAATTCCAACCAGAACCTTAGAAACCCGAATATGAATAGAAACCCTAGGTTCATTGACCCATCATCTGCATGGAGAATCCCACATAGGAGATCTTACCCATTAGGTTATCACCCTCAGCCTGCTTATTCATTTATTTCCAGTTTTTCTTATGTGAAAAACAAGGGACCCAAGGTTACCTGGGTCCACAATATTTAAATTGATTTATTTGCAGGTGAAGACCTATCCTATCACTCAAAATAAGTGGTATTTGGATAGTGGTTGCTCCAGGCACATGACAGGAAATAAAGAACATCTGTCAAGGTTCAAGGCAAAGCTTGGCCCAAAGGTAATTTTTGGAGATTCAAGCTGTGGTCAAACTGAAGGCTATGGCAGGATGACAATTAGAGCTGTTACATTTAAGAGAGTTGCTTATGTGACTGAACTGAAGCATAATCTAATTTCAGTAAGTCAGTTATGTGTTGCTGGATATCAGGTATCATTCTCTAACTCTCTTTGTAATATTACTTTAAATAATAATGTTGTATTAGTAGGCATTAGACAAGATAATATTTATTTAGTAGATTTTAATTCAACTCACTCTAAAATCTGCTTGTTTAATGAAGTAACAAATAACAATACTCTTTGGCATAAAAGGCTTAGCCATGTTAACCTCAAGAATATATCTAGGTTATCTAAACACAACCTTGTTAGAGGTTTACCTTCTTTCCCCTACAAGAAGGAGAGCCTATGCAAGGCTTGTCAACTAGGCAAGCAAACCAAGAACTCATTTAAATCAGTAAATAAAAGTGATTCTCCTAAAATCCTGTATTTATTACATTTGGACCTATTTGGCCCAATAAATATACAGAGTTTAGGAGGGAAGTATTACACCCTAGTCATTGTAGATGACTTCTCTAGGTTCACTTGGGTGTTCTTCTTGAGAACTAAGGCTGATAACTTCAAAGCCCTTACAGACTTTCTATTATGTGTGCAGACTGAGTACTCTACTCATGTGGCCTTGATCAGAAGTGATCATGGTACTGAGTTTGACTCTCTTCTCATGCAAGAATTCTATGAGAGAGAAGGTATCAAACATAGCTTCTCAGCTCCTAGAACTCCCCAACAAAATGGGGTAGTTGAAAGGAAGAACAGAACACTAATTGAAGCTGCTGGCACATTGTTGGCAGATGCTAATATGCCTCTTTCCTATTGGGCAGAAGCTGTTAGTACAACCAACTATGTCCTGAATAGAAGTATGATACACAAGCTTAAGTGTAAAACTCCTTATGAGTTACTTAAAGGAAAGAAACCTAAAATAAATTATTTTAGAGTGTTTGGCTGTGTTGTTTATATTCATAATAACAATAAAGAATATCTTAGAAAGTTTGAAGCAAAGGCTTCAATGGGAATTTTTCTGGGATATTCCCAAGTAAGCAAAGCTTATAGGGTATTTAATAAATCATCTTCTAAAATTGAAGAGTCTGTTCATGTGTCTTTTGATGAATCCCAAATGTTTTACAAGGAGAAGGAAACTTCCCCTTCCTCAAGTTCATTACAGGTACAAGAATCTTCCAAAGATGTCACTCAAGAAATCCTCCATCTTTCAACTCTTCATATCACTGAATCAGACAGTGATGAAGACATTGCAGAAATTGTTGCTGTACCACCAATAGTAGATCAAATTCCTCCTGAGGAATTAATCCCAACTATTGCTGAAAATCACATCCCACCTGCTGATGTTGTCACACTTAGAGATCACCCTACATCTCAAGTGATAGGAGACATATCAGCTGGTGTTCAAACAAGACATAAGTTAAGACAGGATGTGATGCATGCTTGTTTCCTTTCACAGATTGAGCCCCTCACCATTAAAGATGCTGAGCTAGATCCCCACTGGATCATTGCCATGCAAGAGGAACTCAATCAGTTTGAAAGATGTAAAGTATGGACTTTGGTTCCAAGACCTAAAGGCCAACTGATCATAGGCACCAAGTGGGTGTATAGAAACAAGTTGGATGCAAATGGAATCATTGTAAGGAATAAAGCTAGGCTTGTAGCTCAGGGCTACAGATAGGAGGAAGGTATAGATTATGACCAAACCTTTGCTCCTGTTGCAAGGCTAGAGGCAATAAGGATCTTTTTAGCCTATGCAGCCTATATGAAGTTTAAGGTTTTTCAAATGGATGTCAAAAGTGCTTTTCTTAATGGTGAGCTAAAGGAAGAGGTTTTTGTTGAACAGCCACCTAGTTTTGTTTCTTTAACTCTGCCCTCACATGTATTCAAGTTGCAGAAAGCTCTTTATGGACTAAAACAAGCACCAAGAGTCTGGTATGAGACTCTAACTAGTTTCCTGTTAGAGCACAACTTTGTTAGGGGAGTAGTTGATAGAATCCTCTTCGTCAAGCACCACAAGGACACAATCCTGTTAGTTCAAGTGTATGTGGATGACATTATTTTTGGCTCCACTGAGCCCAAACTTTGCAAAAGGTTTTCTGACCTAATGCATTCTAAGTTTGAGATGAGTAGTATGGGTGAGCTGTCTTACTTTCTTGGTCTCCAAGTAAAGCAAGATGCTGATGGCATCTTCATCTCCCAATCCAAATATGCCAAGGAATTGGTAAAGAAGTTTGGGATGGCAGATGCTTCAGCAATGCATACACCTATGGCTACTAATGTAGTTATTGATTTTGATGATCAGGGAAAGCCTGTTGATCAAAAGAATTATAGGGCCATTGTTGGTTCCCAATTGTATTTAACTGCAAGTAGGCCAGACATAATGTTTGCTACATGCCTTTGTGCTAGATTCCAGGTCAACCCCAAGGAATCTCATCTGATTCTTCTCAAGAGAATCTTGAGATACCTGAAGGGATGTCCAAATCTAGGACTTTGGTACCCAGCTGAGTCAGAATTTGAATTAATTGGATATTCTGATTCTGATTATGCTGGCTGTCGAGTTGATAGGAAAAGTACCTCAGGAACTTGTCAGTTCCTGGGAGAGAGATTGGTCTCTTGGTTCTGTAAGAAGCAGGACTCTGTCTCAACATCAACTACAGAAGCTGAATATATAGCAGCTGCTAGTTGTTGTTCACAGATCCTATGGATACAAAACCAACTTTTGGATTATGGGTACTCACACAAGAACACTAAAATCATGTGTGATAGTACAAGTGCTATTTCCATTGCACAAAATCCAGGGCACCACTCTAGAATGAAGCACATTGAGATTAGACACCATTTCCTGAGAGATTGTGTGGAAAAGAACAAGATCAGCTTGAGTTCATATCCACAAACCTTCAGAGAGGTGATATATTCACCAAGCCCTTAGATGAACAGAAGCATCTGTTCTTTTTGATTCAACTAGGCATGATTAATGGAAGAGACTAAGTGTGACGTCTGCCTTGTTGAAACTTGTTCGAAGATAGTCGAACGAAGTTCGACGATAGTCGAGCGGATCAAGCCTATCATCGACCTATGGTTGAAGATAGCTTATCTGCTTGAAGATCGTCGACCGACATTCGAAGATAGTCGAACAGGTCGAGCATATCATCGATCTATGGTTGACGACAGCTTGCTGTTTGTGTAGACAGAAATAGTCGAACGATTGATCGACTACTCTACTTCAGGACCGATCGTCGAACGACCGTTCGACCATCGTCTCCAGTATCTTTTAAATAGATTGACGATCGCTGTTTTAATATAAAGTCGATGGTCGACCTAGGTTAAGAGATAGTTACTTTTATCGTCGACGGAGAGCGTCTTTTCGCATTCCGTCTTCCCGCTTGCTCTTTGTCTCGCGTTTTCTGCCGCTCCGCCCTCGCCGTCTCTCTCTCGTCTTCTCCAGATTTTTCTATGGCGATTGCTCCAGCGCTTCTTGCGGTAGTGAAGTTTGAAGCCGGTTTCAGCGTAGATTTCGACGCCTTCAGCTGCTGCGAACCAGGAATAGTGGAGATTCTGAATCTGTGCAAAGATCAAGGATTAGAGAAACTCATGTCCTACAGAATAAAGATAAACACTCAAGAGATCAAAGAGTGGGCTTTCTCTTCGTCTTCAATTGACGACTCGATGACTGGAACAATTAGCGGAGAAGAGGTAATATTGACACCCGCTATTCTGACTGAAATTTTTGGATTGATTAATGGTGAAGAAGAGTATGAGCAAGATGCTCCTGAGTTCGGAAGGATGTTAACAGAGCTGGGACATGCCGAAGGCATTCCCTCTAAGCTGCTCAAAGTGAATTTCCCGTTTAAGATCAAGTTTCTTGCGGAAATTGTTGGAAAAGTGCTACTGGGAAAGCACTCCGCCCACGATAATATTACAAGGCAGCAATTTGCACTAATGTGTACAATTGTTAATAAGAAGCAGATAAATTGGGCAGGCGTTCTTTTTGATTTGATAAGGAAAAAGAATGGAAAGAAAGAAGTTACCCTAGGAAGGGTAGTTGGAATTTTTCTGAAGGAGAAATACCCCCATCTACAAGTGTCAGCCACCACCTCCATCAACGCCAACAAGAAGATGGATCCTTTGCTGTTTGCAAAGTGGAAAAGGACCTTCCTGAAGCCCGCTCCCGCAGGGGTTGCTCCAGTTACTTCTGAGAGCACCAGGACTGTCGCAGTCACTCCCCCCTTCTAGCAGCTGGCTCAGCAAATCCAACTCGTCCAACTTCTTCATCTGCTACGCCGTCTACTTCAGTTGAAGTTCCTTCAACTTCAATTGAAGTACGACATTCTGCTTCTCCTCCTGCATCTCCTCTCCCGACTCATCTTGCTGGGATTTCTCATCCCAGTTTTGATTTGTTGGTGTCTGAAATTTCTACTCCAGTTCACTCTCCCTCTCCTGATCACATTGATCACCCTGCATCCACTCATGCATCTCCAGTTCATTCTCCAGCTCATCTTGCATATACCATCCCTGCTGATCTTCCATCTTCTGAAATTCCATCATCATCATCTTCTTTTGAAATAACTCCAGCTTTTATTTCTATCATTGTGGAGTTAATTACCCCTTCAATCAAAACTATGATTGATGAGGCAATCGCTCCCCTTGCTTCCTCTATCTCCTCTCTGACTGCTGCCATTGTGAAACTCTCAAAGTCTGCTGAGCCCTCTTCTTCTAGGGGCTTGGTTTCAGTTTCTACTGAAATCAGGCAGGGGGAGATGCTTGATGAAGACGTCTCTGAGCAGCCCTTGGCCTCCCCTCCAGCAGTTCATCTTGCAGTAATAGAGAAAGCAATAGAAGTTTCAGCTCCTCCTCCTTCTTTATCTGGAAAAGAGATTTCTGATGCAGTATTGAAATCTGAATTCTGTGTTAAAGCTTGTTTAGAAGAAAGTTCTATTCCCTTGGTTGCCCTGTACCTAGAAGGAATCATCACCTCCTTTCTAGATGAATTGTGGGAGTTAGGACATGCTGTGGTCGATTCTGAAGGTATTCCCTTTACTTATTTTTTAGACTTGATAACTGATATGATAATTTGGGAATATCTGGAAGGCATGGCTAGATGTCATTTAGAACAATTTTATTCATAATACTACAGATAAATTGGAAGAAGTTCTAGATGCTCAAGAACCTGTTATCCAAATTGCTCTAGAAGTTCAACCAGAACCAGAGGCTCAAATTTCTGAAGTTGCTCAGCCAGAAGTACAAGCAGAACTGGTCACTATGACAGTTTCTGAGATTCAAGAATCAGCTGCAGATGCCCAGATTGAAAAATCAACTATATGGGATGATTCCCCGAGCTTGGACTTAGATGCTCTCCTGGCACAGGATGCCATAGAAGAAGAACTAGAGAAAGCTGCTTTAAAGGAAAAGGAAAAAGCTTTGAAAGATTCTATTGACCCATATGATATGCCTATCTCTTCTAATTCTGAAGATGAAATCGATTCTGATGAATCTGCTGAAACTAAAAGAAAAAGGATTGCTAAAAAGAAAAGAAAAGTTGTAGCTCCTCCTCCTGCCAATCCAGATAATGATACACCCTATTATATACTGAAAGGTATTGATCCAAAGTCAAAAGACTTCCAGCATTGGATGTTATTCTCTAAGAACCAGCAAAAGCAAAGGAAAAAGTCAAAAAGGTATGACTCTCCTGTTCCTAGATGGAATCCTAGAGGTCCTTCTCCTCCACCTCCCGGTGCAGGAGCCTCAGGAAATTTATCTTCTAAACCTGCTTCTCAATCTGAAAGATCAAATCCATCTCAATCTGCTCAAAGGAGAAGTTCGCAAGGATTCCAAGGCAAAAGTCATACTGGACATCAAAGACCTGATGCTGTTAAAGAACAAGTTAAGGAGGTAGTATATCAAAGACCAACCTTCTCTCCTCCTCAGTTTAAAGAAATCAAAAGCTCAATCTCTATGCCAGATCTCTCTGAGAAGGATGCTCCAAAAGGTAAGCAATTTATTTTAACTGAAAATTCTAGCAAGAACTTTGCTAAGTCTGCTCCCTCTTGTTATCTAGTTAATCAGGATAAAGAACCAGTTGATACTTCTTCTGAGATTGTTTATGAAAGCCCAGAGCTTGATCCTAACTTTAGGATGGCTCGTTTTCTTGAACTGGTTGGAGCAGCGCAAATTAAGAAAGCAAAAGCAGGAGGAAAGGACACTGCAAGATTGACTACAATGTCTAAATTCAGAAAGAAGGAGCTCGACAAGTTCCAGGTTAGACCTGAGATATTTGACCCTTCAAAGTATATGGAAAAGCATCCTGAGACAGTGGTCCCAAGAACAACTGAATTGAAAATTATTGGAGAACAAGACCTGAAGCTATCAAGAAAAGAAGCTCTAAATCCCACAAGAAAGATTACTTTTATTTCTAGCTCTTCTGATCCTAAGCCTGACTCTGAAGCTCCTTAATTTCTCATTGATTGACAGTTAATTTCTTATCTGATTGATTGATGATATCTTCTTAGTTGTTTCTCTTTATGCATTTTATTTTACTTTCTGTAATTAGTTTTGTATATTTTAATTGTTGAGGGACTTAACTCAAATAGGGGGAGATTGTTGGAACCCTAGGTTTTGATTTGAGTTCAGTCCTCTCTTTCTGTCTCTTGACCCAAGATTTATCTATGGTCAAAGGTTAGCTGATAGGTTAGATTCTCTAGTTATGTAGAATTGCTTTTCTAGATGAATATTTGGTTAAGTAGTTTTTCGTTCGACTATAGTCGAACGTCGCTCGACTATCGTCTATCGGCTGATCGACGATCGTCTATCAGTTGGTCGACGTTCTGTCTGCGTTGATAGCTCGACTATCTGTTGATAGGTCGACTATCTGTTTGCTTTGGTAGTTCGACTATCTGTCCTGATAGTTCAACTATCTGATAGCTCGACTATCTGTTGATAGGTCGACTATCTGTTTCGCTGTGGTATTTCGACTATCTGTCCGGATAGATCGACTATCTGATAGCTCGACTATCTGTTCTGATAGGTCGACTATCTGCTGAGGTAGTTCGACTATCTTCTTTGATAGTTCGACTATCTGGATCGTTCCACTATCTGTCCGATAGGTCGACGATCTCTGTGCGTCGGTCGACGATCTCCGAGGGTCGTTCGACGTTTTGCTGTTTGTTTTAAAATAGTTTTGTCATCTTCTATGATGTGACTAATTTCATATTTATTTTAGCATATTTTATAAAAGATTATCTGAATAAATTGTGAAATTATTTACATGCAATATCAGTTCAATTCTTTATGCATGAGCTAATCTTTTCTGACAAAGTTGTTTGTCTTATAGCTGAGATATGATTTCTACCAGGCTGTCCTTTATAGCCGTTAGACTCAAAAAGTCTTCCTTGGCTGTAAAGAGTCTTTTCTGATGTGACTTTCTCTTATATTATTTCATCAGAAGTATTTGCAGCTTCTTAGAAAGCTTTATCCTAATATAGGATATCTGTCTGCAGTATTTTTGTTTTGCTTTATGCTTTTTGCAGCCCAGCTTGCAGAGTTCAGAAGAAGACAAGTTTCAAACTCAAGTAAGAGCCGTTGCTGCTGCTGCTATATAAAGACCTCCTTGAGGAAAGAAATAAACTAGTCCACATAGCAAAAAATCAAGTTCATCCAGGAAAAAGGAATTCAAAAGCTAACAAGCTTAAGAACTTACAGTCTCCAAAACTGCTCTCAGCTCTTTCACATCTAACTGAGAAGAAGTTCAATTTCTTCACTCTTCTTCAACCTGAGTTCTCCTGCTTACAGGAAGATCTTCACTCAGATCCTTTTGAAGAAGAAGAAGAAGAAGAAGATAGCTTCCTGAAGAAGAAAATCTTATTTCATATTATTTTATCTTCTTGTAGCTTTTTTCCTTCAGTATTTTCTGAAGTGTTTCTGCACTGAAGCAAGACTTCACCTAGACGTTCTTTTAGCCAGGGGGAGCCTTGATTCTTTTAGAGCTTTCTAGCTCAGTGCAAGTTATTGTGCTTCTCTAATCTATTGTAAAATAGAGAAGACACCTTAACCTCCTTTCCCCCTCCTGTATAGGGTTATTACTCCCTTCAAAAGTATCCCTTGGTGGCAGGGCACCTGATCAAAAACCTGTGTTGGTTTTTAGACACCTGATCAATAGTCTAAAGGGTTTCTTGATCTACCTGAAGCAGATCTTGTTGGTGGCAGGGCACCTGATCAAAAACCTGAGTGGATTCCTACCTTATTGGTAGAAGAGTGGACATACCCATGTTATTTGGGGAACCACTATAAATTCCTTGTGTCGTCTGGATTGCCTTGTTTAATTACTTGCATTGTGGCTGTGATTAGATCTTAACTAGGTTTGCTAATTGCTATTTAGGTTTCCAAGCCTTAACTATAATTACAGTTGGCTGCCTTTTTGTGCACAACACTTGTGTTAGGCTCTAAGGTTTAATCTCAAATATCTATAACCTTCATTCCGCATTTAACTCCAAGGGAGTTGAGTAGAAAGTCAACTTTGCTAGTGCAATTTTTGATTACTCTATTCACCCCCCTCTAGAGTAGTATCTATCCCTTCTCTTTCAGACAGCGCTCTGCGGTTCTGGAAGATGAAGCGTCGGCGAGTACTCGAGAAAGGTTTCGTGGAAATGGATTACGAGATCATTCTATTTATATACGTAACCCTAATTAGGTTTAAGATTGGGTTTTAAAATAAAACATACCTTATGGGGGCGGCAAAAATCGAGGTGTGCGAAAAGAGAAAAATGAGATTTTCAAAGTTCTGGAATTTCCAGGTACTCGAGTATATATATCGGCATACACGAGTAATCTGTTGTAACCTATACGAGTAAGTCGAAGACCAAGTAGATCATGAAGTACTCGAGTGAGATAATAAGTACTCGAGTATGAAGAATATGTACTCGAGTGAATTTTTCCCTACACGAGTAGATACTTTGAGTTACTCGAGTATATTGTAATGTACTCGAGTGTAGTCGTGTAACTACTCGTGATTGTTTCCAAGTACTCGAGTATGTGAGTACACTTACTCGATTAAGTCACTTTGACAAAATATTTTTCTCGAAGCATTGATCTTTACCTCCACCAACTTTTAACTCTGAGACTTTGATAGAGACCACTAATCTTCTTTGTTGAGCATCCTAAGTTCAGTTTTGAAGAATGAGAACTTGGTCTCATCTAGCGGCTTCGTGAATATATCTGCAACTTGCCTATCTGTGGAGACGTATTGTAGATCTATGTCTCCATTCTCCACATGCTCCCGTATGAAGTGATATCGAAGCTCTATGTGCTTTGTACGGCTGTGGGGGACTGGGTTGTTGGCGATTGCTATTACACTGGAAGAGTTGTAAAGCAGAGGGATGTTCTGGAACTTCATGTTGTAGTCTTCAAATTGATTCTTGATCCATAGAAGTTATGCACAACAGCTGCCTGCAGAGATGTACTCTGATTCAGCCATTGAGATGGCTACACAGTTCTGCTTCTTACTGCTCCAGGAAATAAGTCTCCTTCCGAGAAATTGGCAAGTTCCGGAAGTACTTTTCCTGTCGTCTTTGCTTCCTGCAAAATCTGCATCTGAAAATCCAATTAGTTCACTATCATTACTTCTTGGGTACCATAAGCCAAGATTTGGTGTACCTTTGAGGTATCTCAAGATTCGCTTTGCAGCAATGTAGTGAGATTCCTTAGAGTTCACCTGAAATCTAGCACATACACATGTGGAAAACATTATGTCTGGTCTACTTGCGGTAAGGTAGAGCAAGGACCCAATTATGCTTATGTACTTGGTTTCATCAAAAGGTTTCCCTTTCTCATCCTTGTCCAGAGACATAGCTGAGGCCATTGGAGTCCTCATAGAGGTTGCATTCTCCATTCTGAATTTCTTAAGTAGCTCTTTGGTGAATTTAGTCTGTGAGATGAAAATTCCATCCTCAGATTGTTTCACCTGAAGCCCTAAGAAATACTTCAGCTCTCCCATACTGCTCATTTCAAACTTCCCTTGCATAAGTTTAGAAAACTTTTTGCAGATGTTGTCATCAGTAGAGCCAAAAATAATGTCGTCAACATATATTTGTACCAGCAAAATCTTGCCTTTTATTTCCCTAAGAAATAATATCTTGTCTATCTTTCCTCTTGTGAACTTGCTCTCAAGAAGGAAGCTAGACAGCGTCTTATACCAAGCTCGGGGAGCTTGTTTAAGACCATATAATGCTTTTTGCAGTAAGTAAACATGATTGGGAAAGTTTGAATCAATAAAACCTGGCGGTTGCTCTACATACACTTCTTCTTTTATGTCACCATTCAGGAAGGCGGACTTGACGTCCATCTGATAGACGGTAAAGCCCTTAAGTGCAGCGTAGGCAAGAAATAACCTGATCGCCTCCAGTCTTGCCACTGGAGCATATGTTTGATCAAAGTCGATTCCTTCTTCTTGACGATAGCCCTTGGCGACAAGTCTGGCTTTATTCTTTATAATTGTTCCATCTTCGTCCATCTTATTTCGGTAGACCCATTTTGTCCCGATGACGTTCATACTCTTGGGTCTAGGAACAAGTGTCCAAACTTTGCAACGTTTGAACTGATTCAACTCTTCTTCCATGGCTAGTATCCAGGATGCGTCCGAGTTTGCTTCCTCGAACTTCTTAGGTTCAACCTGTGATAGAAAGCTCAAGAATAAATTCTCGTTAGTTGTACCTCTCCGGGTTCTGACACCATCCTGAGGATCTCCTATGATTTGATCTAAGGGATGATCCTTCAAGTGTCTGAACTCTAGAGTCCTTGCATCTGGTATCTCTTCAGCCACTAGTGTTGCATCTTCAGCTGGGATGTGTTCTTCATCTTGATCATCTACCTCTCCAATAGGGGTTGTAGAGGTGATCTTGATGAACGTCTCATCTTTATCTTGAGTAGGCTCATCCAAGCTAAGTTTCTTCATCTTGGTGCCTGCATCTTCAATGAGCACACTAGAAGAGTTGCTTTGCTGCAAACTCGTCACATCAAATACAAGGTGTATCGACTCTTCTACCACCAGAGTTTTTATATTAAATACTCTATAGGCCTTACTATGGCTACTATAACTTACAAAAATACCTTCAAAGCTTTTCTCGCTAAACTTGGTAGTGCGATACTTGTCGTTGTTAAGTACAAAGCACTTACAGCCAAAGATTCTAAAATATGAAATGGTTGGTTTCCTGCCTTTTAGAAGTTCATAAGGAGTCTTATCATGGTTCTTGTTGATGAGAGCTCAATTTTGCACGTGACAAGCGGTGTCTACGGCTTCAGCCCAGAAATACTCTAGAAGTGAGGTATCACTCAACATAGTCCGGCAAGCCTCTATGAGTGTTCTGTTCCTTCTCTCAGCTACTCCATTTTGCTGTGGAGTGTGAGGAGAGGAAAACTCATGAAAGATACCTTGACTTTCGCAGAATTCTGTCATGGCTCCAGACTTGAATTCTGTTCCATTGTCACTTCTGATCTTGACTATGGAACAGTTGTATTCATTCTGGATTTGCCTAACAAAACTAGTGAAAGTACTGATGGACTCTGACTTGTGTTTCAGAAAGAACACCCACGCAAAGCGCAAGTAATCATCCACAATAACCAACGTATATTCCTTACCTCCCAAACTTCTAACTTGCAGTGGACTGAACAAGTCCATATGGAGAAGTTGTAAGCTTCTATTGGAATCCTTGCCTATTATGCTTTTAAATGAACTCCTTGTTTGCTTGCCTTTGATACAGGCGTGAGAAAGACTGTCCGTAACGCACTTGATATTAGGGGCATCACGTACTAAGTTTTGGGAGAATAGTTTATTAATAGTTTTGAAATTAATATGTGCTAGTCTCTTGTGCCATTGGTCAGCAAGAGATGCACTACTTTTTGCTAAAAGACACACTGGTGTAGACGAGTCTATATAAATGAAGTTTAAACAGAAAATATTTCTGCTTCGAGTGCCTGATAAAATAGTTTCCATATTGTCAACCGATTTTATCAAACACTTGTCAGCATGAAATTCAACCACGAATCCTTTGTCGCATAGTTGGCTTATGCTGATGAGATTGTGTTTCAATCCTTCAACATAGGCTACATCCGAAAAGGATACGCTACCGTTAGTAATCATACCGTAGCCTTTAGTTATTCCTCGATCTTAACCTCCAAAGATGACCTTTGGTCCATTGCAGACTGAGGTGAAATTCTGGAGTAGGCTTCTTGTCCCGGTCATATGCCGAGAGCATCCACTGTCCAAGTACCAGATTGGCATTTTGGTGGTCTTTGGACATACCTGTAATTACAATCACTTAGCCTTAGGAACCCAAACAAGTTTGGGTCCTTGGTCTCGAGTTAGAATACTCCCCCTACAAGCATTAGCCTCATGAGTGGTCATTCTCACGTTGCTAACTTGAGGGGTTGTAACATTTCTAGGATTGAACAAACAATCGATGCCAAAATGACCAATTTTGCCGCAGCACCAACAGTCGAACCTGTTGTATCTTTGCCTAGTGTATTCCTGCTTGATTTTCTTAAGTGATGGTCTAGCAGGAACTTCACTCTTGGAGGAAGAAGCTTCATGATGATGGCAGCTACATGAAGTCTTCTCCTTCATAGGCTTTTCCACAATAGGTTTTACCTTTGGTGTCTTCTTGATGTTATGACCATGAGCATATGGTCCATAGTTCTGAAGTTGAATCTCTTCATAAGGTGCCTTAAAGACACTTTTGCCAAAGTTACGAGGATGAGTCCAACCTTAAAATCTTGACTTAGGCTTCTCGGGGATCGGCCTAGAGAAGTGTCCATAGGTGGACTCATAGTCAAGTTCGTTCGTAGGAAAGATAACTTTCTTGAACAATACCGGTTCCAAGGGAGCTTTCCCCTTTTCTTCAACTAGAGCCTTCTGGGCAGCCTTATTCTTTCTCTTGGCCTTGTTTCTCCTAGAAGATTTATTAGAAGCACCAATGTGGCCTATAACAGCACCCTTGGCCTTAGCTGAGAACTCAGCAACGAGTGGAAGAACTGTCTTAGGCTTGGAGAAACTCTCAACAAGTTTCTTCTCAGCCTCGAGTTGTTGTTCCAATTCTTTGATGATTTCATCTTTAAGGTCGAGGTGCTTGAGAGCTTGATTATATTCTTCCATAGCAACATTGAAGTTCTCTTGAAGAGAATTAGTCTTGGTGACTTCTTCCCTCAAGCTGCTCTCACTAACCTGTAGAGATTTTATTTCTTTGGCTTGAGTTTTCACGACTCTGCGACATTTTTCGTAAGCTGTGAGTAACTCCTTATACTGTCCCATGAGTTCAGATTCATCTTCAGAGGAATAACCCTCTTGCTCATTATCATCATCAGATTCAGAGAGAGGAGTGTGAGATTTTACCTCCCCAGTGAACTGGGGGACTTGTTCATCATCAGAGTGAGCCATGAGCCCGAAGTAAGCTTCCTCTTCTTCACTCGACTCAGATGAGTCGGAGTCGCTGAGAGTTTTGCTCTTCTTGGCTAATAAGCTCTTCTCTGTCCTCTTCTTGTGGTATGAAGATTTCTTTTCCTCTCTTCTGCCACCCTCTTTCTTCTTGTGAGAGAAGTCCGCGATGACGTGTCCTGGCTTATTACAACAATAACAAATGATGTCAGTTGAAATTTGTTTGTTCTGTTTGGAGTTATACCTGTCATGGCTGCTCGAGCCATTCTTTCGCTGATCACCGTTATGTCGTGATCTTCTGTATGAGGCATCTTTGCCTCTCCATTGCTTCTTCTTATTCAAGAACTTCTTGAACTGCCGCGAGAGCAATGAGAACTCTCGTTCAGATAGTTCTGAGCCTGAGGTGCTTGGCTCGGAGCCTTCTTCTTCACTTACTTCTTGAGGAGGTGCTAGCGAGGTAGCTTTGCCCTTCCTTGAACTGTCAGCCTTTAAAGCAACCGACTTCTTTTTTGAGGAGAAGCAACTTATCTCTTCTTCGGCTTTTCTGGAGTTGATTTACAGTTCATAGGACATCAGCTTGCCAAATAGATTCTGTGGATCTGTCTCTGCTAGTCTGCCAAACTCTCAGATGGCACAGACTTTATTGTCTCATTCTTTGGTCAGAGATCTCAGAAACTTATCATTCAGCTCCCCATTAGAAAAGACTCAGCCATACACTCTCAGTCCATTGACTATCTTAAAGAAGTTTTCAAATGTGTCAGCTATGGGTTCCTTGTGACCTTGTCGGAAGGCTTCATACTTCTGATTTAAGAAGGATCTCCGATCATCCCTAAATTCCTCAGTCCCTTCCATCAGAGTCACCAGGGATTGCCACATCTCCTTGGCAGATTGGCAATGTATAAGATTTTTGCAGCATTGAGTCATCGACTGCACATGCGATAATATTTTTAGATTTCTTGTCCAGGGAGACAAGTGCAATCTCATACTTATCCAAGTCCATCAACTTCTTTGGGACCTTTTTGGTTGGGTCTATTGTTGATGCAGTCATAGGAACATGCGGACCTTCTTCCACAATCATGAAGATCCGGGGATCTACTGCTTCCATGAAGAGCTTAACTCTTTCCTTCCACATAGGAAAATTGTTCTTGGTGCAGATAGGGAGCTTAGCAAAATCCTTGGTCTTACTCATGCTTGATACTTCTTTGGAGACAACTTGATGAGGATTAGATCAAGGTGTTAACTTTTTAACGATCAACCTCCCCCTCTTATACCAATTGAGAGCGCTAAGTTGTCAACCTAAATCACCTAGAGGGGGGTGAATAGGTGAATTTCATGTCAAATGCGGAATAAAAAATATAAAACAACACAGATCCGTAATCAAGCAATCAAACAGACGATAAGAGATTTATAGTGGTTCCCCAATCTTGGGTACGTCCACTTTTCTCACCGATCTAGCAAATCACTAGACTCGGCTACTCCACTATCTCGGATTGCAAAAACAATCCTACACCTCGGAACCACGTTACTACAAAACTCGATCCCAAACGGATCTACACTCGGAAGATAAAACTTCCTACCACTCGGAGAAAGATCTCCTACAATGAAATTTGTTTAAATAAAGTTTATAAACAAGAATATCACAGATCTGGATCTTTGACGTAATCTTCTTCTTGAGAACTTTTCGGTTGAATAGAAACAGTTGAAGAATACTTGACTGAGATCCACGATTATGAGATCTGGAATCACCACGATCAAGATAGTAAATAAGAGACGATGAAGCACGGAGAGATCAGATGATTCTTCTTGAGTCTGGATCGCTAGAGAAACTGAGATCGATAGCAGCGACGTGAGAACGATGATCCAGAGCTTCTCCCGAAAATGGTAATGGCGGCGGATGAGAAAATTAGGGTTTTCGGGATTTTCTCTTTCTTAAAAAGATAATCTCTGTAAACGCGTATTTAGACAAATCTGAAAGGACCTATTTATAAGCTATCTCCAACGGTCATAATCGTAATTAAGATTGACACGTGGACCAATCAGAAAAAGGTTAATTTCAAATCTCCGTCAATTTTGGACTTAACGATTTCTGGAATTCTGAGCCGACATACTCGGGTTAGATAAGATACTCGAGTATAAAGGTCTGCTACTCGATTAGATAAGAGAAACATGTACTCGAGTAATAGAAATGACTACTCGAGTGCCTTGGAAGAACTACCCGAGTTACTCTAGACAGATTACTCGAGTAAGTAGAAACATCTACTCGAGTACTAATCCAAACTACTCGAGTATAAGAAAAGTCTACTCGAGTGCTAAGCCAGTCTACTCGAGTATAAGAAGGATCTACTCGAGTGCTGAGCCACTTACTCGAGTATATGAGCGAAGTTACTCAAGTATGTGGACTTAGAAATATTTAGACTGAACAGTTAGCCCTACTTGAGTATAACTAAGAGACTACTCGAGTATGACTGAGGCTCCACTCGAGTACACAAACACCTACTCGAGTAAGGAAAAGAGGTACTCGAGTATATGAATGGATTTACTCGAGTATATGGACTTGGAAGCTTTCTGAGATGAGAAGTCCAGATCAACTCGAGTACGATCAGAACACTTACTCGAGTAACTTGAGAACTACTCGAGTATGTAATATAATCTACTCGAGTACTAAGTCACTTACTCGAGTATATAGAAGATTCTACTCGAGTATGTGGACTTAGAAAAAATTTCTTCTGAGAAAGTCTTCAATACTCCAGAGTCCAGTAGTCCAAGTGCATGGAAACAAAGTGTACCCCAATAGAGAGGCTATACATGAGTCAACACCTTGGATCACACAATGAGAAATTACATTGTATGATCCTGTGTTTGATGACCCACTATAGACTGACATTGGTTTACACTTGGCAATAGAGTCCTGCATGCATAACTTAAACACAACATCAAATACAACTTAATTCATCTTAGTTTCAGGTCTGACTTCCCACAAATCTGGGGTATTGTGAAGACAATTCCCAACAATACCTTTAGCATTATCGTTTAAGGCATATAAATGAGAAATGCATATCCAATCTCCATACAGATAGGGCATATAAATGAGAAGCATCCTTGTATGACCTTTATTAAGATTTGGGGCTATGAGGCATACGCGAGATGTCAAATACCTGACAAGCTGGAACCTAAGTCAAATAAATATTATCTTGTGGGGTATACTAAGGAAACTAAAGGGTATTACTTTTACATACCGTATGAGGGCAAAGTTGTTGGATCCCTAGTTTTGATTTGGGCTATGTCATCTCTTTTAGGCACAATTGACCCAAGATTTATCTATGTTCAATGGTTAGACTAAATATTAGTCTACCCTCAGGCTAGGATAGTTGAGAAAGGCTTGGAATGAGAATTTGGTTTAGTAGTTTTGTGTTCGACGATAGTCGAACTTCGCTCGATGATCTTCGATTGATGATCGATGATCTCAGAGTCATATGAACTCTGAAGTGGGATCGACGATCTGCTTACTCAGATCGACGATCGTGTTGCCCTGGTCGATGATTTCTGTGAAGATAGTTTTTCTTCGGGTCGATGATCTGCTTGTTCAGATCGACGATCTTCGTTCTCTGGTCAACGTTTTCTGTCTGCTATTATCTGTATTGTTTTCATTTGAATTATTAATTTATTTCCTCATGTTTAAGACATATGTTATTCAGATATTCTGCTTAATTTAATTCCTATATTCCTTTGCTTATTTGAAATATTCCTTGTGCATTAATTGAGAGATTTGGCAGAATAAAGTCATTTATTTTATTAGAGGAAATCGTGTTTTTCTAACAGCTGTAATATAGCCGTTATGCCTTGTTTCCTGTGCCAATTTGTAAAGTCAATTTGATAGGATATTTTAATATCCTTAATTCCTTTTTGGGAATGACAGAGAAGATTTCTGACGCAGTTTCTTTATTTGTTTTATTGTATTATTTGGAAAGATCTTTTAGTGCAGGGCTCGAGGCATTATTTCAAAGAAAAAAAGTTTCTATATTATCAGTGCAGTCGGTTGAATTCTATATATAACAACATAATACAATTCAAAAGAGACACAGAACCAGAATTCTCAAGAGAAAAAGAAAAGTTCTTCTTCTTCCTGAGTTCATCCTGTCTTAAGGAAAATCAATTCTCAGTGCTCAAGCTTTCAAGAAGAAGATCACTCCCAGATTGCTGAAATTGCTGTAGATTGCAAAAGCTACTGAAGAAGAAAATTCATTCAAAAGCTAGAGTCTTCTTTAAGGCTGCAATAGAAAGTCTACTCAAGCAATTTGGAGATCCTACACCCTAAAGCAAAGTTCTTCCTGGACATTCTCTAAGCCAGGGGGAGCTTTGATATATTCAGAGCAATCCACTAGCTTCTCTGAACACAGAGAAGACACCTTCAACTCTTTCCCTCAACCTCCTATAAAAGGGTTATTACTCCCTTCAAAAGTGAACCTTTTGTGGCAGGGCACCTGATCAAAAACCTGTGTGTTTGGTTCTTAGGCACCTGATAAAAATCCTGAAGGGTTTATAGATCTACCTGAAGCAGTTCCTGTGGTGGCAGGGAACCTGACCAAAAACCTGTAGTGGATTCCTACCAGGGTGGTAGAAGAGTGGATGTACCCAATTAGGGAACCATTATAAAGCTCTTGTGTTGTCTGGTTGTTTACTTTAGTCATTGCTCTGTGGCTGTGATAGATTTAACTAGGGTTCTAGTTGTTGTGTTAGGACATATGCTCAATTGAAACTTCAGTTAGCATCCTCTGTTTTTTCATCACACTCTGTTAGGCTGTAAGTATAAAGCTTTTAGTTTTTATTTTCCGCAAATAACTCGAAGAGAAGTGTTTAGAGTCTTCTTAATTTTTGAATACACTATTCACCCCCTCTAGAGTAGTAAGTATCTTATCCCCTCACTTTCAATTGGTATCAGAGGGAGGTTGGTTATTCTACAGCTTAACCATTCCTAGGTTGATTGGTGTAACAGGCTAACACCTGAACCATAAGATCTTGTGATAAGATACTTTGATACCATATACACTCACATTAGATTCATGGCCCAGTATAAAGATTACTGTAGCACCAGACCTCCAGTATGCAACTTAGCCAAGTTTGGCATCTTGAAGGAAAGAATTATACTTTACATGGACTCTATTGATGAAGATATTTTTTCCTCTATCTTAAAAGGGCCACCAACACCTCCTGCTGCAGCTACTGCTACAATAACTGCAAATCTCAGTGCAGTGCCACCTCTTGACTATAATGACACTTACAAGAAGGCCAAGATAGCTAATGCCAAAGCTATGAATATTCTATCTCAGACTATGTCTGATGAGACATTCTAGAAAGTGGCTGATTGCACCTCAGCAAAAGCTATGTGGGACTCACTGAATCAGATTATAGCTGGTTCAGCTGATGAGAGGAAGGATAGAAGGTCCAACCTCATATCCCAATATGAGAACTTCAAGAAAGAAGAGGCTGAGACTGTAGAAGCAATGTACACAAGGCTCAGCTCCATAATCAATGAGCTGAGGACACTTGATAAGGAGATTACACTGACAGAAGTCAATGACAAAATACTGATGTGCTTCCCCAGCACATGGGATCTCAGAATCTGGCCAATCAAGGAGTCCAGAAGTACAACAGAGATCTCAACTAAAGCTCTCCTTGTCAAGCTCAAATCATTTGAGCAAGTACCGAAGACCAGGGAAGATGAAGCTGAAACTAAAGCACCTACTCCAACAAGGAAAGAGCAAACCCTTGCTCTTAAGGCTGATGATGAGTCCAAATTGACTCAATCAAATGAAGAACTGATGGCACTCTTTGCCAAGTGGTTTTACAAGATGGAAAGAAAGGACAATAGAAGAAAGTCATCAAAATATAATGACAAGCCAAGGTATGATAAAACCCCATCTAAAGAAATTATTTGTTATGGATGCAGGAAGCCTGGACACATCCTCCCTGAGTGTCCAGAGAAAAAGCATAAGGAAAGGAGAAAAGATAAGGAACATGAGAAGCACTACTCCAAGGCATCTTCTCACAAATATAAGAAGAAAGAGAAAGGTCTTGTTGCAAAGACCTGGAGTGATTTCAAGGAAGATTCTTCTTCTTCCAGCTCCAGTGAAGATGATGAAGAAGAGAAGAAAGCTAAAGAGATTTTCCTTATGGCAATCAATGCCTGCAGCAATAATTCAGTTGTAGAGATGACTGAAGATGAGGAGGATGAATTGTCTGATGAAGATCACGTAATTGCATCTTATGATTTTACCTGTGATGAATTTAAGCATGAATTTAAAACTCTTTGTCTAGACTTACTTAGCTTAAAAAAGGAAATTAAATTGCTTAGAGATAAACTAGCTGGATCAAAATCTCTATCTAGTGAAAACATTAGGTTAGAATCTGAACTCACTAGAGCATCTGAAGAAATTAAATTTCTTAAATTAGAACTAGCTAAAGCTAAAAGGTTAGAAGATTCACTTAATGGCAGAAGCCTTAAGTTGCTAGAAATCATAAGCACAACCAACACTAGGACAGGAAACAATAAGTTAGGCTTAGGTGCCTCACCTAGTGAACCCCCATTGCTCCTTGAATATAATCTATCAACTCCAGTAAAATTTGTTTCTGAAAAAGGAATACATAACACTGAGGTTATTCAAAAGGCTAAGAAAACCTTAAATAAGATTAATAGAGACAAAAGGAAACAAAAACTCATAGAAATACAAAAATCATCGAACGCCCATCGACGATCGCTGAACCCATCATCGAACGACAATCAATGATCTCTGAACTCACCTGCTGGGTATAACTACTTGGCAATGAGGGATCGATGATCTCAGCCTGAGTCGTCGAACAGAGATCGACGATCGTGGAATCCAGAACTCTCTTCTGTGGACCAAGATCGAAGATCTGGGTACCGATCGTCGAACATCGATCGACGATCAGAACTAAATTTTCAGAATTACAATAATGCTAATAAAAACAATAAGTTTAATAGCAACCCTAGGTCTGCTAATTAGATTATCCCACCTAGGAGATCTCATCCCTTAGGATATCACCCTCAACCTGCATATTCTTTTATTTCTAGTTTTTCCTATGTGAAGAATAATGGACCCAAGGTTACCTGGGTCCATAATGTTTAATCTATCTTATTGCTTGTGAAGACCTATCCTATCACTCAGGACAAGTGGTATTTGGATAGTGGATGCTCCAAGCATATGACTGGAAATAAAGAGAGCCTGTCAAGCTTTAAAGCCAAGTTGGAACCAAAAGTGGTATTTTGTGATTCCAGCTGTGGTCAGACAGAAGGATATGGTAAATTCACCATAGGGTCAGTGACTTTCAAGAAGGTAGCCTATGTCACAGGATTGAAGCACAATCTCATTTCTGTAAGTCAGCTTTGTGATGCTGGCTATCAGGTTTGGTTTTCTAATACTCTGTGCAATATTACTTTGAGTAATAAAACTGTGTTAGTAGGCATTAAACAAGGAAATATATATCTTATAGACTTTACTTCCACTTCTTCTGAAATCTGTTTATTTAATGAAGTAAGTAGCAATAATACTTTATGGCATAGAAGGCTAGGTCATGTTAACCTTAAGAATATATCTAGGTTATCTAAATACAACCTTGTCAGAGGTTTTCCCTCTTGCCCCTACAAGAAGGAAGGCCTATGCAAGGCTTGTCAGCTAGGCAAGCAAACAAAGAATAGTTTCAAAGCTGTAAATAAAAGTGATTCACCTAGAATCCTGTACCTATTGCACATGGATCTCTTTGGTTCAATAGCTGTACAGAGTCTAGGAGGGAAATTCTATACCATAGTGATTGTAGATGATTACTCCAGGTTCACTTGGGTATTCTTCTTGAGAACTAAATCTGATAGCTTTAAAGTTCGTACAGACTTTCTACATTGTATAAAGATTGAGTTCAATACTCACATTGCCCTGATCAGAAGTGATCATGGGACAGAGTTTGATTCTCTTCTTATGCAAGAATTCTGTGAGAAAGAAGGTATCAGTCATAGCTTCTCTTCTCCTAGAACTCCTCAACAAAATGGGGTAGTGGAAAAGAAAAACAAAACCCTGATTGAAGCTGCATGAACATTGTTAGCAGATGCTAATATACCTCTATCCTTTTGGGCAGAAGCAGTTAGCATAGCTAACTATGTACTGAATAGGAGTCTTATACATAAACTAAAGGGGAAGACTCCTTATGAATTGCCTAAAGAAAAGAAATCTAAAATAGATTATTTTAGAATTTTTGGCTGTGTAGTTTACATTCACAACAATAACAAAGAATACATTAGAAAGTTTGAGGAAAAGGCTTCAATGGGAATCTTTCTCGGATATTCCCAAGTAAGCAAAGCCTATTGTGTTTTTAATCAATCCTCATTAAAAATTGAAGAGTCATTACATGTATCCTTTGATGAATCCAAGATGTTTTACAGAGAGAAGGAAACTTCCTCCAATAGTTCTTTGCAGGTACCTAAATTATGCAAGAATTTGGATGAGCTGAAACTCACTAGGGAAATTCAACGAGCTCGTCAGTTATCTGATTTAGACAGTGATGAAGATCAGGTAAAAATGATTGCAACTTTGCCAACAACCAATCTAATTCCACCCGAGGAATTGATTCCAATTACTGTTGAAGATCACATACCATCAACTGATTATGTCACACTTAGAGATCATCCTACATCTCAAGTGATTGGAGACATTTCAACTGGTGTGAAAACTAGACATCAACTAAGTCAAGATGTGATGCTTGCTTGTTTTCTATCTCAGATTGAGCCCTTAACCATAAAAGATACTAAGCAAGATCCCCACTGGATCATTGCTATGCAAGAAGAGCTAAACCAGTTTGAAAGGTGTAAAGTTTGGAATTTGGTCCCAAGACAAAAAGGTCAGCTGGTTATAAGCACCAAATGGGTGTTGAGAAATAAGTTGGATGCTCAAGGAACTATTATAAGGAATAAAGAAAGGCTTGTATCACATGGCTACAGATAGGAAGAAGGAATAGACTATGATCAGACTTTTGCTCTTATTGCAAGGCTAGAGGCAATAAGGATCTTTCTAGCCTATGCAGCCTACATGAAGTTCAAAGTGTTCCAGATGGATGTAAAGAGTGCATTCTTAAATGGTGAGCTAAAGGAAGAGGTATTTGTTGAACAACCCCCTGGTTTCACTTCTTCAACTTATCCCTCACATGTTTTTAAGTTGGAAAAGGCTCTGTATGGACTTAAGCAGGCTCCTAGAGCATGGTATGAGACTCTAGCTAGTTTCCTATTAGAACATAAGTTTGTAAGAGGCATAGTTGATAGAACCCTTTTTATTAAGAACCACAAGGACAAAATCCTGTTAGTTCAAATCTATGTGGATGACATTATATTTGGTTTCACTGATCCCAAACTATGCAAAAGGTTCTCAGACCTAATGCATTCTAAGTTTGAGATGAGTAGTATGGGTGAGCTATCTTATTTCCTTGGTCTCCAAGTGAAACAAGATGCTGATGGCATCTTCATCTCCCAATCTAAATATGCCAAGGAATTTGTAAAGAAGTTTGGGATGGCAGATGCTTCAGCAATGCACACTCCTATGGCTATTAATGTAGTTATTGATTCTGATGATAAGGGAAAGCTTGTTGATCAAAAAAATTATAGGGCCATTGTTGGTTCCCTATTATATCTAACTGCAAGTAGGCCTGATATAATGTTTGCTACATGCCTATGTGCTAGATTTCAGGTCAACCACAAGGAATCTAATTTAACTCTTCTTAAGAGAATCTTAAGATACTTGAAGGGATGTCCAAATTTAGGACTTTGGTACCCAGCTGAATCAAAATTTGAGTTGATTGGATACTCAAATGCTGACTATGCTGGATGTAGAGTTGACAGGAAGAGCACCTCAGGGACTTGTCAGTTCCTAGGTGAGAGATTAGTCTCATGGTTTTGCAAAAAGCAGACTTCTATTTCAACTTCAACTGTAGAGGCTGAATATATAGCAGCTGCTAGTTGCTGTTCACAGATTCTGTGGATTCAAAATCAACTCTTGGATTATGGGTACACACACAAAAACACCAAAATTATGTGTGACAGTACCAGTGCTATTTCTATAGCACAAAATCTTGTGCACCATTCTAGGACTAAGCACATTGACATTAGACACCATTTTCTTAAGACTGTGTTGACAAGAATAAAATCAATCTTGAGTTTATACCCACAAATCTTCAGAGAAGTGAAATTTTCACAAAGCCTTTAGATGAAAAGAAACATCTATTCTTTTTTAATCAACTAGGCATGATGAATGGATAATACTAAGTGAAAAATCTGCTAAGTTTAAATCTATTCTGAGATCGTCAAACGGTGTTCGAAGATAGTCGAATAGGTTGAGCTAAATCGTCGACCCTAGGTCTACGACAGCTCTTTGCATTTAGAGACAGAAATCGTCGATCGATGATCGACGACTCTGCTTTGGAAATCGATCGTCGATCGATGATCGACGACCGATTCTCCTGATCTTCATTCAGAGATCGACGACTTTCATTTATTTCTGAACGATCGTCTATTTAGGTCTGAAGATCGTTTTCGGAGCTCGCTATTTCATATTCTGCTTCCAGGCTTATTTCGAGCTCTCGTCCCATGCTTTCTCTTCTCTCTCTCTGTGTTTGTTCTTGTTTCAGGTACTCTCATCGATCAAATGGCGATTTCCTCTGCAACCCTATCCATGATGAAGTTCGATGCAGGCTTTAGTGTTGATTTCGAGTCTTTCAGAGACTGCGAACAAGTTTTTCAGCAAATGTTGCAGTTGTGTGAAGATCAAGTTCTTAAGAAACTCATGTCCGCAAAGCTCAAACTGCACCTATCAGAAATCATGGAATGGGTTTATACATCGTCTTCTGATGACAAAGAGATGAAAGGATCAATCAGCGGCGTAGAGGTAACTCTTACTCAAGAAATTCTGACTGAAATTTTTGAGTTAAAGAATGACTCTGATCAGTATGAGCAAGATTTTGCATAGTACGGAAGGATGCTGTTGGAAATGGGTCATGCAGAAGGCATCTCATCCAAGCTTCTGAAGGTAAACTTATCTGTCGGATTCAAGTTTCTGGCAGATCTAGTTGGAAAAGTGTTGCTTGGAAAGCATTTTGCCCAGGATAACATCAACCGGCATCAGTTTGCCTTGATGTCAGCTCTCGTGAATAAGAAAGAAATCAACTGGGCTGGTCTGCTGTTTGATTTGATCAGGAAGAAGAAAAATAAGAAAGTGGCAACGCAAGGAAGGCTGATCAGGTTCTTTCCCTCTAAGAAAGCTTCCTAGCTGTTAGGCTCTGCTCCTACAGCGATCAATGCAAGCAAAAGGATTGATTCTTCCCTGTTTTCTAAGTGGAAATGGGTCATTCAGAAACCTTCAAAGGCTAAGTCTGCCCCTATAACATCTGAGGGCACAAGGGCGTCTGAAGCTGCTTCCCTCCCTAGTGAAGAATTCCCTGCATCCTCTTCCTTGCCATCCACCTCCATTGACATTCCTTCTTCTCCTGTGAACCATCCATCTCCTCGTGCTTCTCCTACACCAGCTCAAATAACTGAGATTCCAAATCTAAATTTAGAATTTTTGTTCAATCTGCTTTCTCCATCTCATTCCCCGGCTACCTCAAATCATCCCTCACCAGCTGCTGATCATCCATCTCATCATAATTCTCAAACTACTGAAACCCCAGTTCAGAAGAATATTAATTCTGATGATTCCCCCTCCATCATTCCTCCATTGTTTCAAATCACACCAGAATTCTTTGCAACTGTCCTTCACCTCATAACTCCTTCCATCAAAGCCATGATAGCTGAGGTCATTGCCCCTCTTGCTCTATCTATCTCTTCTCTTACTGCCTCCATTTCTACCCTCACAGTCCCTTCTTCCTCTAGGGGCCTAGGTTTAGTTTTCACTGAACCCATGCAGGGGGAGATGCTTGATGAATATGATTTAGGCCCTACTATGGAGTTAGAAAGATCTTCAGAGTTAGAAAGATTTTCAGTACCAGTTCCAGATGCAGTTGTTTCAGCTCTAGATGCAGTTGTTCCTGATTCTGTTCAGAGGATAGTTGGAGATTCAGATGCTCCAGTAGTTTTGGAATAGGAACTGGATGCATTCCTTGACTCAGATGAGGAGTCATCCTGTGGAGACCTTTATAATCCAGCTCCTCCCCTTGTTCTTTTGATCCTCTTCAGGCCATTGTGTGCTACCTAAGACCAATGTGCCTTCAGTTTTTGGATAGCTTTGTTATTTCTGAAACAATAGCTGAAGCAAGTTTTGCTTTCAAAGTTTATCTTGAGGCGATTTCTACTCCTGTTGCTGCTAGATATCTAGAAGGAATTATAACATCTTTCTTAGAAGCTAAATGGAATTCTGCTGCTCAAGAAACAGTTCCAGAAATTGAGACTGCTGTGCCTTCTACCCTTTGGGATGACACCCCAGGTCCAAATTTGGACTCTCTCCTAGCCCAAGACATTCTAGAAGAAGAAAAAGAAAAAGCTCTCCTGCAAGCTAAAGAGAAAGAGGAGGCTATGTTAAAGAAAATTGATGATCTATATGCAGAACCTCAACCCTCACATTCTTAGGATGGAGATGAAGATTCTGATGATTCTGATAGTAATAAGAAAAAAAAGGTCTGCTCAAAAGAAAAAAAAGCCACAGCTCCAGCTCCTCCCAATCCAGATAATGATATTCCCTACTATATTTTGAAAGGAATTGATCCTAAAGCTAAAAATTTTGAGGCTTGGATGTGGTACTCTAAGAATGAACAGAAAGCAAGGAATAAGAGCAAGAAGTACACTCCTCCTCCCAAGGGAATTCAGAGAGGTCCTCCTCCTCCTCCTCCTCCCTCTGCTGGTGCCTCAGGAAATATTGCTCCCAGATCTTCTACTCCTTTAGCCAGGAAAAATAAGTCCTATACCTATCAGAGAAAGGGATGGCAGCCTCCTCCAAGCAGTTTTAGTGATCATAGGAAGTCTAAAAAGTCAAACATTCAAAGAGAACAAGTTAAGGAAGTTATATATCAACAACCCACCTTCTCTCCTCCTCCAGCCTCTAGATCACCTTCAAAGGAAAAACCTGCTCAGGACAAACCAGTAAATTTCAAAGGAAAAAAGGAGTTATATATTCTGATAAATCAAGCAAAAAGTATGCTGAGTTTGCTCCTCCATCCAGTTTATAATTCAAGAACCAGCAGATATAAATGTCAAGCCAGTTCAAGTGCAAACTGAGAGTTTCTTAACTCAATCAGTAAAATTCAAGACTATAAACCATTGGATCCTTCTGATGAACATGCCTATGAAAGTCAAGAGCTTGATCCTAACTATAAAATGGCTAGACTTCTAGAATTGGTTGGATTTGCACAAATCAAGAAAGCTAAAGAAGAAGGAAAAGACATTACAGGATTTTCTACCATGTCAAAATACAGAAAGAAAGAATTGGACAGATTTCAAGTCAGTTCAGAGGTTTTTGATGCTTCCAAGTATATGGAAAAACATCCTGAAGCTGTTCTACCTAAAGCAGGGGAACTAAAGATTATTGGAGAACAGGACTTGAAGCTATCAAAGAAAGATGCATCTGATCCAAGAAGAAAAATTACTTTCTCTCCTGCTACTTCTATTCTTCCTTCAGACTCTATTGATAATTGACTGTGTTATTTGTTTTGACTAATCTGATTTATTCAAATATGCTTGCTGATATATCTATTATTGTTTATTCTTATCTGCTTGTATTAGATTTATTTTGTTTGAGTGACATCACTCAAATAGGGAGAGATTGTTGGATCCCTAGTTTTGATTTGGGCTATGTCATCTCTTTTAGGCGCAATTGACCCAAGATTTATCTATGGTCAATGATTAGACTAAATGTTAGTCTACCCTCAGGCTAGGCTAGTTGAGAAAGGCTTGGAATGAGAATTTGGTTTAGTAGTTTTGTGTTCGGCGATTGTCGAACTTCGCTCGACGATCTTCAATTGATGATCGACGATCTCAGAGTCATATGAACTCTGAAGTGGGATCGACGATCTGCTTACTCAGATCGACGATCGTGGTTCCCTGGTCGACGATTTCTGTGAAAAAAGTTTTTCTTCAGGTCGATGATCTGCTTGTTCAGATCGACGATCTGCTTGTTCAGATCGACGATCTTCGTTCTCTGGTCGACGTTTTCTGTCTGCTATTATCTGTATTCTTTTCATTTGAATTATTGATTTATTTCCTCATGTTTAAGACATATGTTATTCAGATATTCTGCTTTATTTAATGCCTATATTCCTTTGTTTATTTGCAATATTCCTTGTGCATTAATTGAGAAATTTGGCAGAATAAAGTCGTTTGTTTTATTAGAGGAAATCATGTTTTTCTAACAGATGTAATATAGCCGTTATGCCTTGCTTCCTGTGCCAATTTGTAAAGCCAATTTAATAAGATATTTTAATATCCTTAATTCCTTTTTGGGAATGACAGAGAAGATTTCTGACGCAGTTTCTTTATTTGTTTTATTGTATTATTTGGAAAGATCTTTTAGTGCAGGGCTCGAGGCATTATTTCAAAGAAGAAAAGTTTCTATATTATCAGTGCAGTCGGTTGAATTCTATATATAATAACACAATACAATTCAAAAGAGACACAGAACCAGAATTCTCAAGAGAAAAAGAAAAGTTCTTCTTCTTCCCGAATTCATCCTGTCTTCAGGAAAATCAATTCTCAGTGCTCAAGCTTTCAAGAAGAAGATCACTCCCAGATTGCTGAAATTGTTGTAGATTGCAAAAGCTACTGAAGAAGAAAATTCATTCAAAAGCTAGAGTCTTCTTCAAGGCTGCATCAGAAAGTCTACTCAAGCAATTTGGAGATCCTACACCCTGAAGCAAAGCTTCTTCCTGGACATTCTCTAAGCCAGGGGGAGCTTTGATATATTCAGAGCAATCCACTAGCTTCTCTGAACACATAGAAGATACCTTCAACTCTTTCCCTTAACCTCCTCTAAAAGGGTTATTACTCCCTTCAAAAGTGAACCTTTGGTGGCAGGGCACCTGATCAAAAACCTATGTGTTTGGTTGTTAGGCACCTAATCAAAAGCCTGAAGGGTTTCTAGATCTACCTGAAGCAGATCCTGTGGTGGCAAGGAACCATAGCAAAAACTTGTAGTGGATTCCTAACAGGGTGGTAGAAGAGTGGATGTAACCAATTGGGGAAGCACTATAAAGCTCTTGTGTTGTCTGGTTGTTTACTTTAATCATTGCTCTGTGGCTTTGATAGATTTAACTAGGTTGTTAGTTGCTGTGTTAGGACATATGCTCAACTGAAACTTAAATTAGCATCCTCTGTTTTTTTACCACACTCTGTTAGGCTTTAAGTATAATGCTTTTAGTTTTTATTTTATGCAAATAACTCGAAGAGAAGTGTTTAGAGTCTTCTTAATTTTTGAATACTCTATTCACCCCCCCTCTAGAGTAGTAAGTATCTTATCCTCTCACTTTCAAAAGTATTTGTCGCGGGTACTGGTGTCTTTTTGGGGAAAGAGTTCTTATCCAGAAATAATAGAAAAGTAGAACTTGAAGAAGTTCAAGAACCACAAACCATGAATGAACCAAAATTGGAACCTGAGCAAGGACTATAAAATGTTGTAGCTAGAGAACCTTCTCAAGAAACATAAGTCCTATATAGATCTCGTAGACCAAGGTTTGAGCCTGAGAGATATGGATTTCTCATGTCTCAAATAGGTAATGTGTTGTATATGGATCATGATGATGATCCTGCAACCTACCAAGAGGCTATGAGTGGACCAGACTCCAACAAGTGGCTTGAGACCATAAAATCTATAATGGACTCCATGTACGCAAACCAAATTTGGACCTTGGTGGAACCACCAGAAGGGGTACGACCCATAGGGTGCAAGTGAGTCTTCAAGAAGAAGACTGACATAGATGAGAATGTACAGACATTCAAAGGGTGACGGGTGGCTGAAAGTTTCAAATAAATTCATAGTGTTAAATATGATGAGACCTTTTCCCCCGTTGCTATTGTTAATTCCATTAGAATTTTTTTTGTTATTACTGCGTATTATGACTACGAGATCTGGCAGATGGATATGAAAATGGCTTTCCTAAATAAAAAACTCTTTGAGGAAGTGTATATGAAATAACTCGAGGGTTTTGTATCTCCAAGGGAAGACACTAAATTATGCAAGATGTAGAGATCCATTTATGAATTAAAATAAACTTCTCGAAGTTATATAATTGAGAAGTAATCTATTGTCACCACACTTCCCTGTCTACAGAGTGGAACATCACTGCACCCGTTTCCCCTGAATTGCTGCTACCACACTTGAACATAAATCTGATCATCTGATCACCTTTTCCTCCCCCATTTTTACTTCAACAAATATCTGGCAGGATTCATCTGATCATCTACTCCCCCATAATTAGGCAGCAGTGAGTTGGAACCCCATGTTTGATTTGGGCTAGGTCCACTCCTAGGTTGTTTGACCCACTTGTATAGCCAGGGTCAAAGCCTAAGTCTAAGTTAGTCTTAGTAGAACAGACCTCATAAAGACCATCATTGGACTTCATTTCAAAGACCAAGACTCAGAAGTAATCTGTGGATCTGATATCAGTTCGACTTTCGTCAAACTCGGCTCGAAGATCGTCGATCTCCGATCGATGATCGCAGAGGTAAAATCTCTGAGCTGAGCTCGACGATCTCAGAACTCAGATTGACGATTTCCAGTCTCGGCTCGATAATCTTCTATCTCAGCTCTGCGATTATTAATCTGTGTTCGACTACCATATTGTGTTGCTATCTTGAAGATTTCATTCTTGTTTTGTCAAGGCTATTTATGGCATCAAATCTCTGGTAGTTAATGCTGATGTTATCAAGTCTTATAACCGTTTCTATTTTATCATTAACTACAGGTTTTCACAGAGCTATTATATTGTATTATATGCAAAAATAGTTGGGGAAATCATTTATTTCAGATATTGTAGCCGTTTTCTCTCCTCGATTCCTCCAGAATAATTAAAGGAATGTTTTTGAAATTCAAGTCAGGAATTTTTTTATCCTACTAAAAGAAGAAGGCTATCAATTCCATTACAGAAAAAGACGCATAGAGAAAGACAGAAAATTGTTCCTGCTAATATACTATAAACATTCTGAAGTAGATCTTCATCAGTTTTTCTTCTTCTGTTAGTGCTCTGAAGAAGAAGCAAGAAGAACAATTTTTACAAATCAAGAGTCTTTTTGTTCTTCTCTTCAAGGACCTTGCTAAGACATTCCAGCACCATCTGTCTAAATCTCCTGGACCAAGTCTCTCAGTTGAATACCTACTCACCCTGTGCAAAGCTTCCTAGCCTGAACCCTTCTACATCTCAGGGGGAGCTTTGATAACATCTCTGAATCCACAGTCTTCTGATTGTTTTGAGAAAAGAAGACTTTCATCACTCTCTCATCCCCACCTCTGTACAAGGTTTTAATTCCCTTCAAAATTATTCTGGTTCACAAGTCTCCTTCCAAAAGACTTGGGTTGGTTTTTGGTCACCTGATCAAAAGTTCATTGGTGGCAGTCACCTGATCAAAACCTGTAGTGGATTCCTACCAAGGGTGGTAGAAGAGTGGATGTACCCAGTTGGGGAACCATTATAAAAATTCTCGTGTTGTCTGGTTGTGCTTTTTGTGTTCTTGTGGGCTTGTGCTATCTTGATATTGCTATGGAAACTAAAGGAAAGTTTTTTAGTTCCTCCTGACGAAAAGTCTGATGATCAGATGTCAAGATCTCCCATCCTATGTTATGGATGATAGACCCATTCCTAGTCTTGATGATATCTTTGCTCAAGATATTGCTATGGAAACTGAAGCAGTCCATGCTGAAGTTATCCCTCCTCCAGCAGATAAGGAAATTCCAAAGGAAGTAATTAGAGAGATTGATGCACTGTATGATAATCCCCAAGGCTCATCTGATGATGATCAATTAGATAATTTAGTTTCTGATGACAACAAAAGAAAGTGCCTAAGAAAAGGAAAGATCCACCTAAGGCAGTTTCAAAGCCAAATCCTCATAATAATATTCTATACTACATACTCCAAAAGATTACTCCTTATCAAGGTATGCCTCATTGGATGTGGCTATCAAAGAATGAGCAGAAGGCTAGGAAGAAAAGTAGAAGGTACTCTCCTCCTCCTCCTCAAAGGTCCAGGAGAGGTCCTCCTCCTCCTCCCCCTCCAGCAGCAGGAGCCTCTGGTTTAGCATCTCAAAGGTCTACTTCTAGTACGCAGACCTATCAGAGGAAGGACTGATCTTCAAATCCTCCACCTCCAGCTGGATCATCAGACAAATATTCTTCTTCTCAAAGGCCTATATCTTCTGGAAAGCCTAAAGAAAAATTTAGTGAAGTTCCTCCACCTAGATCTTTGTACTCCAGTCAGAAGCAGCAGAATCTAGTGTCTGCAAATTTCCAGGCTTAATCTACTCAGTTCAGAATTTCATCTCAAAAGTCAGTTCAGGAAGCTAGTTCAGAGAGATATTCTTCTCCTTCTCTTGATCCTGAGCTTGACCCCAACTTCAGAATGGCAAGGTTGAATTAATTAGTTGGGCTATCTCAAATGAATAAAGCAAGTAAAGAAGGTCAGGATCCTCTCAATTCACAACTATGTCAGCATATAGAGAGAAAGAGCTTGACAGATTGTAGGTTAGCAAGAAAGTATTCAATCCATCAGAGTATATGTCTCTTCATCCTGAGGCAGTTGTGCCTAAAGCACCATCTCTGAAGACTCTTGGAGATCAAGATATGAAGATGACAAAGAAAGAAGCAAAAGACCCTTCTAGGAAGATTATATTTACTAAACCCTCTTTTGCTCCTCCTTCTGATAAACCCTAAGTTCTCTGAACCCTTTATTGTTTATCTATTGTTATTGCTCTATCTTGATTATATGTGAATTACATGCTATACTATATCTGTTGATTATTTCAATACCATATCAGATATCTATAACACTGTATTGCTTTTTGTTGTTTCCTTTATGTTGAGTTACCTCACCCAAATAGGGGGAGATTGTTGGAACCTCATGTTTGATTTGGGCTAGGTCCTCTCCTAGGTTGTTTGACCCACGTGTATAGCCATGGTCAAAGTCTAGGTCTAAGTTAGTCTTAGTAGAGCAGACCTCATAAGACCAGCATTGTACTTCATTTCAAAGACCAAGACTCAGAAGTAATCTGTGGATCTGATATCAGTTCGACTTTCGTCGAACTCGGCTCGAAGATCGTCGATCTCCGATCGATGATTACAGAGGTAAAATCTTTGAGCTGAGCTCGACAATCTCAGAACTCAGATTGATGATTTCTAGTCTCAGTTCGACGATCTTCTATCTCAGCTCTGCGATTATTTATCTTTGTTCGACTACCTTATTGCGCAGCTGTCTTGAAGATTTCATTCTTGTTTTGTCAAGGCTATTTATGGCATCAAATCTCTGGTAGTTAATGCTGATGTTATCAAGGCTTATAGCCGTTTCTATTGCAGCATTAACAACAGGTTTTCATAGAGTTATTATATTGTATTATATGCCAAGATAGTTGGGGAAATCAATTATTGCATATATTGTAGCCGTTTTCCCTCCTCGATTCCTCTAGAATAATTAAAGGAATGTTTTTGAAATTCAAGTCAGGAATTTTTTTATCCTACGAAAAGAAGAAGGTTGTCGATTCAATTACAGAAAAAGACGCATAGAGAAAGACAAAATCGTTCCTGCTAATATCCTATAAACATTCTGAAGCAGATCTTCATCAGTTTTTCTTATTCTGTCAGTGCTCTGAATAAGAAGCAAGAAGAACAATTTTTACAAATCAAGAGTCTTTTTGTTCTTCTCTTCCAGGACCTTTCTAAGACATTCCAGCACCATCTGTCTAAAGCTCCTGGACCAAGTCTCTCAGTTGAAGACCTACTCACCCTATGCAAAGAGTCCTAGCCTGAACCCTTCTACATCTAAGGGGGAGCTTTGAAAACATCTCTGAATCCACAATGTTCTCATTGTTTTGAGAAAAGAAGATTTTCATTACTCTCTCATCCCCACCTCTGTACAAGGTTTTAATTCCCTTCAAAATTATTCTAGTTCACAAGTCTCCTTCCAAAAGACTTGGGTTGGTTTTTGGTCACCTGATCAAAAGTTCATTGGTGGCAGTCACCTGATAAAAACCTATAGTGGATTCCTACCAAGGGTGGTAGAACAGTGGATGTACTCAGTTGGGGAACCACTATAAAAATTCTCGTGTTGTCTGGTTGTGCTTTTTGTTTTCTTGTGGGCTTGTGCTGTGGTTAAGATTAACTTAGATTATTTGCTTTTATCTTTTTTGTAAAAAGATTTTTTCACAATACGAGAATTTCAAGAAAGATGAAGGTGAATCTCTTGGTGACATGTACAACAGACTAATCTCCATCATCAGTGAGTTAAAGACATTGGATAAAGACATCTCTCTTACAGAGGTAAATGACAAGATGTTAATGTGCTTCCCAAGCTCATGGGACACCTAGATTTTGCCAATCAAAGAGGCCAGAAGCTTGAATGAGATTTCAACTGAATCTCTCCTGGGAAAGCTCAAATCCTATGAGCAGTTAATCAAGTCCAGAGAAGCTGTAGAACAAAGGACTCCTCCTCCAGCAAGGAAAGAACAATCAATTGCATTCAAGGCTGCTGAAGAGACTGAAGCTCTAATAGTCAATGAAGAGCTAATGAGTCTCTTTGCCAAGAGATTCTTTAAAATTGCAAGGAAGGACTTCAGGAGGAAGTCATTCAGAAATGACAGCAAGCCCAGGTATGACAAAACCCCCACTAAAGAAGTAGTGTGTTTTGGACGCAGAAAACTAGGACACTTCATGTCTGAATGTTCTGAAAATCAAAAGAAGGAAAGAAGAAGAGAGAAAGAATCTAAAAGCAAGCATTACAGCAAGCCCTCTTCCAGCAAGCACAAAAAGAAGGACAAACGATTTGTGGCTGACATATGGAGTGACACAGAAGATGAATCCACATCTTCCAGGTCCAGTGAAGAAAAACAGGAGGCAAAGGCAAAGGAAGTTTGCCTCATGGTAATTGATGCCAGCAGTAGCAGATCAGATACAGATGAATCTGAAAATGAAGAAAACCTATCAGCTGAAGATCAGGTATTAGCATCTTATGAATTTGAATCTGATGAATTTAAATTTGAATTTAAAAATTTATGCTTAGATTTGATAAGCTCTGAGAAGGAAATCGAACTTCTTAGAGAAAAATTAAATGATCAAGATAAATTCACTTCTGAAAATGCTAATCTATCTAATGAACTAAATTCTGCAAATGAACAAATTATCTTTCTGAAATCTGAGCTTAGCAAAGCTAAGATATTAGAAAAATCATTAAATGACAGAAGTTTAAAATTGCTAGATATAACCAGCACATTAAATGCTAGAACTAATAACTGCAAAGTAGGATTTGGAGCTTCATCCAGTGAACCAACCCTAATCCAAAAGAATCATCTTTCTAAACCTGTAATTTTTTTTTTATATACAGGAAAGAAAAACACTGAACAGGATAATAAGATTAATGAAGTTCTTGAACAAATTGAAACTAAGAACAAACTTAAAAACCAGAAGAATAATAAAAGTAATAGTGTTCAGCAGTTATCGTCGAACTCAGTTCGACGATATATGAACAGATCGTCGACCTCAGAACGACGATCTATGAACTCAAATTTCAGTAATAAGTATTCTTCGATCTACGATCAACGATACTAGTATGGTTCGTCGACTAGATATCGACGATTTTGGTGCCCCAATAATGAATATATTCATTCTTCGAGCATAGATAGAAGATCTCATCCAACATCGTCGAGCTCATGTCGACGGTCCCACTAGAAATCGTCGATCCCATATCCTAACAACAAGAACCTAAATTCTAATAGCAACATTAATCCTTTTAATCAATGGATAATACCACCAAGAAGATATCATCCTAAAGGTTACAAGAATTAACCTGAATGTTCTTATATTTCCAGTTACAGTTATGTAAATCAACAAGGACCCAAGATTACCTGGGTCAAGAACAACTAATTATCATCCTTGCAGGTAAAGAGCTGTCCAGCATTTAATCAACAATGGTATCTGGACAGTTGTTGCTCCAATCATATGACAGGCAGTAAGGATAACTTAAGTGATTATAAGTCCATGCTAGGACCAAAGGTTATCTTTGGTGATTCAAACTGTGGCCAGACCAAAAGTTATGGTAAAGTAAAGATTGGAGCAGTGACTTTTAAGAAGGTTGCTTATGTAAGTGGATTGAAGCATAACCTCATCTCAATAAGTCAACTTTTTGATGAAGGTTATCAGGTAACTTTTTACTCTAGCACTTGTATTATTTCATCTAAAGAAAACAAAACTGTTTTAATTGGGAATAGACAAGGAAACATTTACTTAGTAAAATTTCAATATGCATCTTCTGAAATATGCCTGCTTTATATAGTTAGTAATCAAAGTATTTTATGGCATAAGAGACTAGGTCAAGTTAATCTGAAAAACATTGCTAGGCTATCTAAATACAACCTTGTTAGAGGCTTACCTTCTGGTTCCTACAAGAAGGAAGGTCTATGCAAGGCTTATCAATTAGGCAAGCAAACTAAATCTAGTTTTAAGTCAATTAATAAGAGTGATTCACCTAGGATCTTGTACCTGCTACACATGGAAATTTTTTGTCCTATTGCTGTACAAAGCCTAGGAGGGAAATCTTATACTATAGTAGTTGTAGATGACTTCTCTAGATTCACCTGGGTGTTCTTTCTGAGATCTAAGTCAGATACCTTTAAGGTTCTTACAGATTTTCTCAAGACCATACAGATTGAGTACTCTACTCAAGTTGCATTGATCAGAAGTGATCATGGCACTGAATTTGAATCTCTTCTTATGCATGAGTTCTGTGAAAAGGAAGGTATCAGGCACTGTTTTTTAGATCCAAGAACTCCTTAACAAAATGGGGTAGCTGAAAGGAAAAATAGAACACTCATTGAAGCTACAGGTACATTACTTGTAGATGCTTACATGTCTCTATCCTATTGGGGAGATGCAATGAGCACAACAAACTATATCCTGAATAGAAGTTTGATACATAAACTTAACCATAAGATTCCCTATGAATTACTCAAAGGGAAGAAACCTATAATCACCTATTTTAAAATATTTAGTTGCATATGTTATATTCACAATAATGACAAGAAATACACTAGAAAATTTGAAGTGAAGGCTGCAGTGGGAATATTTCTAGGATATTCCCAAGTCAATAAAGCTTATAGGGTGTTTAATAAATCTACCTTAAAAATTGAAGAATCTATGCATGTTTCATTTGATGAAGCTAATATGTTTTATAAGGAGAAAGAGATTTCTCCAATAACTCTTTGCAGGTACCTCACTTGTGTGAGAAATTGGATGACTTAAACCTTACTCTAAAGGTTTTATCACATCCTTCTCCACAAGCTAATGAAGACAGTGAAAAAGAAACTATGGAAGCATTTGAACTTCCCCCAACAGCAGAAGTAATTCCTCAAGAAGAATTCACTCTAATTGCTGTTGCTGAACCAACTCCACCATTTGATTTTGTCACAATTAGGGATCACCCTAGATCCCAGTAATTGGACACATGTTAGTAGGTTTACAGACAAGGCATCAACTTAACCATGATGTGATGCATGCATGTTTCCTCTCTCAAATTGAGCCTAAATCCATAACTGATGCTGAGCAAGATCCCATTGGATCATTGCAATGCAAGAAGAACTAAATCAATTTGAGAGATGTAGAGTTTGGGACTTGGTTCCAAGGCTTAAAGGCAATCCAGTTATTGTAACTAAGTAGGGTTTTCAAAAATAAGCTTGATGCCCAAGGTGTGATTTTGAGGAACAAGGCTAAGCTTGTTGCTCAAGGACATAGGCAAGAGGAAGGCATTGACTATGATCAAACATTTGCCCCTATTGCCAGGCTAGAATCTATAAGGATATTTCTGGTCTATGTTGCATTCAAGAAGTTCAAGGTCTACCCAATGGATGTAAAGAGTGCAATCTTAAATAGAGAAATTAAAGAAGAGGTCTATGTTGAACAACCTCCAGGTTTTGTTTCTCCAACTCATCCCTCCTTTGTTTTCAAATTGCATAAGGCTCTCTATGGTTTAAAGCAAGCTCCAAGAGCTTGGTATGAGACCTTATCCAGCTTTCTTTTAGAGCATGGTTTTTCAAGAGGCATGGTAGATAGAACTCTTTTTACAAAATTGCATCATGATAAAATTTTAGTAGTACAAATATATGTAGATGACATTATATTTTGTTCTATTGATCCCAAATTGTGCAAAAGATTTTCTAATCTAATTCATTCCAAATTTTAGATGAGTAGCATGGGAGAGCTATCTTATTTCCTTGGTCTCCAAGTGAAATAATCTCCTGATGGAATCTTCATTTCCCAATCTAAATATACTAATGAGCTTATTAAGAAGTTTGGGATGGCTGATGCCTCCTCTATGAAGACTCCCATGGCTGCCAATGTTGTATTAGACTCTGATGAACATGGAAAACCTGTTGATCAGACTAGGTATAGGGCCATTGTTGGATCCCTACTATATCTAACAGCAAGCAGACCAGATATCATGTTTGCTACATATTTAAGTGCTAGGTTCCAGGTGAACACTAAAGAATCCTATCTTATTTTTATAAAAAGGATTTTAAGATATATAAAGGGTTGTACTAATCTAAGACTTTGGAATCCAACAGAGTCAGAGTTTGAGTTTACTGGATTTTCAGATGCTGACTATGCTTGATGTAAAGTGGACAAAAAGAGCACTTAAGGAACTTGCCAGTTCCTGGGTGATAGACTTGTGTCCTTGTTTTGCAAGAAGCAAACTTCTGTATCAACATCAACTACTGAAGCTGAATATATGGCTGGTGGCAGTTGTTTTTCACAGATTTTGTGGATACAAAACCAACTCTTAGATTATGGTTTTAATCTAAATAATTCAACCATTTTCTGTGATAGTACAAGTTCTATATCTATAGCACATAATCTAGTGCATCATTCTATAACAAAATATATAGATATAAGACATCATTTCATTAGAGATAATGTAGACAAAAAGAAAATTAATCTTGACTTTATCTCCACTAATTTTAAAAGAGCAGACATTTTCACCAAACCCCTAGATGAAAAGAAGTACCTGTTCTTCCTGAATCAGCTTGGAATGATCAATGGGAAGGATTAATTTAATTTTTCTGTTTTAGGTTTTGGATCTGTTCCTAAATCGTCGAACAAAGATCGACGATCTTCGAACTAATCTTGAGCTAAATCATCGACCTGAGATCGACAACAACTCTGTGAAGTAAAAATCGTCGACTAGAGATCGCCGACTATACTTTTGAAGATAAATAATCGACCTAAGATCGACGATCTATTTTCCCTCTTCAATCTGAGACCGACGATAATATTTAATTAAAAATCTATCGTCGACCTGAGATCAAAGTTTTTCTTTATTTGTCATAGGACAGGGCCCGACTCTTCACATTCCGAAAAACCTATATTAAGGGTTTATCATCGTGCTCTATCCCACGCTTTCAAATTTCCCCTCCTACACTTGATCTTGTATTTTCCCTTGCAGGTTTCTAATGGCAATTCCGGAGGCTATCCTGTCAGCAATGAAATTCGATGCAGGGTTAGACATCGATTTCGACTCCTTCAGCCATTGCGATCAGATCTTTAAGGATATGCTACAGCTCTGTGAAGTTCAAGGTCTGAGGAAGATTATGTCAAGAGAATCAAGTTACCAACCACTGAAATTAATGAATGGGTTTACTCATCAACATGTCCAGATGAATAAACCATAGTTGGAACTATTTCTGGAACCCAGGTTATTCTAACTCCAGCTATACTGTCTAAAATTTTTAAATTAGTAAATGGGGAAGGTTATCTAGAACTAGATTCCTCTGAGTATAGTTCAATGCTCATCAGAATGGGTCATCCAGAAGGAACACCATCAAAATTTCTTAAGAAAAACCTGTCTGTAGAATTTAAATTCTTGGCAGATGTTGTTGGTAAAGTTCTGATGGGCAAGTATTCAACTCATAATAACATTAACAAGCAGCAGTTCTCTGTGATGTCTGCTTTAGTAAATAGGAAATCTATAAACTGGGTAGTTCTTTTCTTTGAATTGATTAGAAGGAAAAACTCTAAGAAAGAGGTTTGTTTTGGGAGAATATTGGGCATATTTCTCCAAGCTAAAGCTCCTTAATTGATGGTCTCCCAGACCCAATTCATCAATGTCAGTAAGAGGTTGGACTCCTCTTTGTTTGGAAAGTGGGAGAGGTCCATTCCTAGGCCTTCCAATACCTCCAGGCCTTCTGAGGATACAAGAGCTGATGCAGCTACTTCCCAAACCCCAGAAGATTTTCCTCTCTCTATCTCCTCCTCAGTTCCCTCCCAAATCCAATCCTCCCTAGTTCCTTCACCTCCACCTCTTGCTTCACCCATCCTCATCCAGACCTATGCAGATAATCCTGCATCTCCTCATGAATATCATCGTGAAGATCCTAATGATTCTCCTCAGCACATTGCTTCCCCCATCATTTCTCCATCCTTGTCCTCTCAGATTCCCTCTGAGCCCATCCAAGAGGATGTTCCATCACATATCTTCCCTCTACTATCCCTCCATCCTCCTCTTTTCCTGAGTACACTCACATAGATTTTTCTTCTGCATTCTCAGTTTGCTCAAACTGTGGACATAAATCTCCTTACACAGCCTCTGAGCCTGAACCCCTATACCTCAACTTCTCAGATATAGCTTCAAATGTTCTGAAATTCATTCCTCCCTCCTTAGAGCTCCTTATAGCACAAGCACTAGCTCCTCTAACTGCCTCCATCAACACTCTTACCCATAAAGTTGCTTCTCTTTCCTTTGTCCCTTCTTCTGGGGGCATGGCTACAGATGCCTCTGCAGCCAGGCAGGGGGAGATATCCAATGAAGAAGCTCCTTTGCTCTCTACAGTAGTAGCAGTTTCAGCAGGTATGCAGAAATATGGCTCTATAGATAATCAGATAGTAATGTATACTGAACTTATTGATATTGATACTGATTTAGAAGAAATAGCTCTTCCAGAAGTTGTGAATGTTGGCGAGTGTTGCATCAACCCCACAGTAGATATCTTTGAGTTATTGAGTTCCTTCTGCATAAGTTTTCTCAATTGTCTTCCAAGGCCTAAGCCACTTTCTTTGGCTATTGTGTGCTTCTCTCCTTCTATAAGTCCTAAAGTTCTCAGACAACTAAAGGCATGTTTTTTAGTTCCTCCTGCAGAAAATTCTTATGATCAGATGTACAGATCTCCCATCCTATATTATGGATAATACACCCATTCCTAGTCTTGATGATATCTTGGCTCAAGATATTGCTATGGAAACTGAAGCAGTCCATGCTGAAGTTATCCCTCCTCCAGCTAATAAGGAAATTCCAAAGGAAGTAATTAGAGAGATTGATGCACTGTATGATAATCCCCAAGGCTCATCTGATGATGATCAATTAGATAATTTAGTTTCTGATGACAATAAAAATAAAGTGCCTAAGAAAAGGAAAGCTCCACCTAAGGCAGTTTCAAAGACAAATCCTCATAATAATACTCTATACTACATACTCCAGAAGATTACTCCTTATCAAGGTATGCCTCATTGGATGTGGCTATCAAAGAATGAGCAGAAGGCTAGGAAGAAAAGAAGAAGGTACTCTCCTCCTCCTCCTCAAAGGTCACGGAGAGGTCCTCCTCCTCCTCCCCCTCCAGCAGCAGGAGCCTCTGGTTTAGCAGCTCAAAGGTATACTTCTATTATGTAGACCTATCAGAGGAAGGACTTATCTTCAAATCCTCCACCTCCAGCTGGATCTTCAGACAAATATTCTTCTTCTCAAAGGCCTATATCTTCTGGAAAGCCTAAAGGAAACTTAGTGAAGTTCCTCCACCAAGATCTTTGTACTCCAGTCAGAAGCAGCCGAATCTAGTGTCTGCAAATTTCTAGGCTCAATCTACTCAGTTCATAATTTCATCTCAAAAGTCAGTTCAGGAAGCTAGTTCAGAGAGATCTTCTTCTCCTTCTCTTGATCCTGAGCTCGACCCCAACTTTAGAATGGTAAGGTTGAATTAATTAGTTGGGCTATCTCAAATGAATAAAGCCAGTAAAGAAGGTCAGGATCCCTCTCAATTCACAACTATGTTATCATATAGAGAGAAAGAGCTTGACAGATTGTAGGTTAGCAAGAAAGTATTAAATCCATCAAAGTATATGTCTCTTAATCCTGAGGCAGTTGTGACTAAAGCACCATCTCTGAATACTCTAGGAGATCAAGATATGAAGATGACAAAGAAAGAAGCAGAAGATCCTTCTAGGAAGATTATATTTACGAAACCCTCTTCTGCTCCTCCTTCTGATAAACCCTATGTTCACTGAACCCTTTATTGTTTATCTATTGTTATTGCTCTATCTGGATTATATATGAATTACATGTTATACTATATCTGTTGATTATTTCAATACCATATCAGATATCGCACTGTATTGCTTTTTGTTGTTTCCTTTATGTTGAGTGACCTCACCCAAATAGGGGGAGATTGTCTGAACCTCATGTCTGATTTGGGCTAGGTCCTCTCCTAGGTTGTTTGACCCACTTGTATAGCCATGGTCAAAGTCTAGGTCTAAGTTAGTCTTAGTAGAGCAGACATCATAAGACCAGCATTGTACTTCATTTCAAAGACCAAGACTCAAAAGTAATCTGTGGATATTATATCAGTTCTACTTTCGTCGAACTCGGCTCGAAGATCGTCGATCTCCGACCGATGATTGCAGAGGTAAAATCTTTGATGTTAGTTCGACGATCTCAGAACTCAGATTGATGATTTCCAGTCTAAGCTCGACAATCTTCTATCTCAGCTCTACGATTATTTATCTGTGTTCGACTACCTTATTGCGCAGTGTCTTGAAGATTTCATTCTTATTTTATCAAGGCTATTTATGGCATCAAATCTCTAGTAGTTAATGCTGATGTTATCAAGGCTTATAGTTGTTTCTATTGCAACATTAACTACAGGTTTTCACAGAGTTATTATATTGTATTATATGCCAAGATAGTTGGGGAAATCATTTATTGCATGTATTGTAGCCATTTTCTCTCCTCGATTCCTCCAGAATAATTAAAGGAATGTTTTTGAAATTCAAGTCAGGAATTTTTTTATCCTACTAAAAGAAGAAGGCTGTCGATTCCATTACAGAAAAAGACACACAGAGAAAGACAGAAAATCATTCCTACTAATATCCTATAAACATTCTGAGCAGATCTTCATCAGTTTTTCTTATTCTGTCAGTGCTCTGAAGAAGAAGCAAGAAAAATAATTTTTACAAATCAAGAGTCTTTTTGTTCTTCTCTTCCAGGACCTTGCTAAGACATTCCAGCACCATCTGTCTAAAGCTCCTGGACCAAGTCTCTCAGTTGAAGACCTACTCACCCTATGAGAAGCTTCCTAGCCTGAACCCTTCTACATCTCAGGGGGAGCTTTGACAACATCTCTGAATCCACAGTCTTCTCATTGTTTTGAGAAAAGAAGACTTTCATCACTCTCTAATCCCCACCTCTGTACAGGGTTTTAATTCCCTTCAAAATTATTTTGGTTCATAAGTCTCCTTCCAAAAGACTTGGGTTGGTTTTTGGGCACCTGATCAAAAGCTCATTGGTGGTAGTCACCTGATAAAAACCTGCAGTGGATTTCTACCAAGGGTGGTAGAAGAGTGGATGTACCCAGTTGGGGAACCACTATAAAAATTCTTGTGTTATCTGGTTGTGCTTTTTGTGTTCTTGTGGGCTTGTGATGTGGTTAAGATTAGCTTAGATTATTTGCTTCTATCTTTTTTGTAAAAAGATTTTTTATAACTCTAATCCCCCCATAGAGTTATTCAGAGTTTATCACCTCTTTTTCTTTCACAGTGAATTATTGGAATTGTACTGGACATGCTCCCCCTCAATTGAAGAATCTTTATTTCTTTAAAGAGCAGTTCTATCTACAAAATATCAAATATCTTGCAACCAAATGAGGAGCAACTGAAGCTATACTAAGTTTAACATACCCAACTTAAATTTGAAGGTGTTAAACTTGGCTTCATCTAGTGGCTTAGTGAAGATGTCAGTCACTTGCTTGTCTATTATAACAAACTCAAGGGTGATGTCTTCACATTCCACATGCTCCCTAATGAAATGAAATCTAATCTCTATGTGCTTTGTCCTGCTATGGGAGACAGGATTCCTAACAATTGAGATTGAACTAGTAGAATCACAGAATATAGGAGTTCTACTTATCAAGAGGTTATAGTCTTGAAGCTGGTGCTAGATCCACATCAACTGAGCACAACAGCTACCTGCTAAGATATACTATGACTCTACATTTGATATTACAACATTGGTTTATTTCTTGCAGCTCCAAGATACCAGTCTCCCTCCCAAGAACAGATAGGTGCCAGATGTGCTCTTCCCATCCTCTTTGCAGCCTGCAAAATTTGCATCTGAATAGCCTGTTGGTTCAAACTCCACATTCCTTCGGTACCATAGGCCAAGATCTGGAGTGCCCTTAAGATACATCAAAATTCTCTTAGCTGCAGAGTAGTGAGATTCTTTTGTGCATGTCTGATACCTAACACAAACACATGTAGCATACATGATGTATGGCCTCCTTGCAGTCAGATATAGAAGGGATCCAATTATCCCTCTATACAAAGTTTCATCAACAGGTTTCCCTACCTCATCTTTGCCTATAAGCATACTTGACCCCATCGGTGTTCTCTTGGTGGAGGAGTTCTCGAGGCCAAATTTCTTTATTAACTCCCTAGTGAACTTAGACTAGGAAATGAACAACCCATCATCAGTTTGTCTTAATAGGAGGCCCAAAAAGAACTTAAGTTCACCCATACTGCTCATCTCAAACTTCCCCTGCATAAGTTTAACAAACTTTTTGCAGAGGTTGTCATCAGTAGATCTAAAGATGATGTCATCTACATAGATCTGAACTAGGATGATCTTACCTTTAGATTCCCTTAGGAATAAGGTCTTGTCTATTTCCCCTTGAGAATTTATTCTCAATGAGAAAACTATAAAAAGTCTCATACCATGCTCTAGGGGCTTGCTTCAGCCCATATAGAGCTTTCCTAAGTCTATAAACATAATCAGGTGAGTTAGGAACTACAAAACCTAGAGGCTGCTCAACATAAACTTATTCTTTTAAGTCACCATTCAGGAAGGTTGACTTCACATCCATCTGGTAGACCTTGAATCCCTTGTGAGCAGCATATTCAAGGAACAATCTGATGGCCTCCAATCTCACTACAGTGGCAAAGGTTTGATAAAAATAAATATATTCTTCTTGCCTGTACCCATTAGCTACTAGTCTGGCTTTGTTCTTAGCTATAATGCCATTTTGATCAAGCTTGTTCCTGTAGATCCACTTGACTCCAATAACAATATGACCATGTGGTCTGGGAACTAGCTTCTAGACCTTTCACCTCTTTAACTGTTTTAGTTCCTCCTGCATATCTCCAATCTAATGCTAGTCTATGTTGGCCTCTTCAAAGTTCTTGGGCTCTACTTGTGATAGAAAGATTGAGTACATGACTGTGTTCAGACTTCTGCTCCTTGTTATTACTCTATGGCTTGCCTCACCAATGATCTTGTGTGCTGGATGATCTCTTATGTGTCTGACTGCTTGTGGCAGTCTTCTTTTAATAATTGCTTAAACTTTTGGTGCATTCTCTTGTTGATCTTCATCCATTCCCAGTATATCTGGTAGATTTTCTGGAGTATCCACTTCATCTTGTATAACTGTTGATGCTTCCTTGATGGTCAGTTTATCCATCATCTGTTCTGTACCTACAATACTATAAGAGGAGCTAGACATCCCACTATTAATCATTGTAGATGCATCAAAGAATACATGAATTGATTCTTCTACAACTTGGATTTTCAAGTTGTAGATCCTATAAGCTTTGCTGTGATTGATGTACCGAACAAATATTCCATCAAAGGACTTGGCAGCAAACTTAGTCACATAGGACATGCCATTGTGAAAAAAAAGCACTTACTACCAAAGATTCTGTGATAGCCCATATTTGGTTTTCTGCCCTTCAAGATCTCATAGGGAATCTTCTTGTGGCTTTTGGTGATAGAGACCCTATTGAGGACATGACATGCAGTATTTACTGCCTCAGTCCAGAAATATTTTTGAAGAGATATATCACTCAACAGTGTTCTACCAGCCTCTATAAGAGTCCTATTATTCTTCTCAACTATCTCATTTTATTGGGGTGTTCTAGGAGAAGAAAATTCTTGAAAAATCCCATGCTCTTCACAGAACCTTGTCATGCTATCAGACTGGAATTCAGTCTCATGGTCACTTCTGATTTTGACCACAAAACTGCCAAGCTCATTCTAAATTTGCTTGACAAACCTCATAAAGACATCAAGGGTCTCATTCTTTTTCTTAAGATAGAACACCCAGGTAAACTTGGAATAGTCATCAACTTCCACAAGGGTGTAGACTTTCCTACCAAGACTGTGAACTGGCATAGGACCAAATAGGTCTATGTGCAAGAGGTATAAGTACCTCACAGAGTCTTTTGTCCCAATGCCCTTAAATGAGACTTTTGTGTGCTTGCCCTTTTAGCAAGCTGAGCAAATGCCCTCCTTGGAGCACTTCACATTGGGGCCATTCCTAACTAGCTCTTTACTGAAGATCTTCCAATAGTCTTATAATTTAAATGGGCTAGTCTCTTGTGCCATTGCACACATTAAGAGACTTTCTTATTTTCCACTAGAAAGATAGGAGAATCTGTATCTAAACATAGAAAGTTTAAGCAATAAACATTTCCACTCCTAGTGCATGTCAAGATGACCTCTTGGTCAATTGATCTCCTGATTAGGCACTCATCCTTGTGGAAGACAATAACATAGCCAAGGTCAGAAAGCTGACTTATGCTTATAAGGTTGTGCCGCAAACCTTCAACATAAGCCACCTTGGTGATGGTGTTTATGCCATTGATAATCTTACCATATCCTCTGGTTACACCTCTATCTGAACCACCAAAGATGACTTTGGGTTCATATTTTACTGGAGTTAACTCCTTTAAGTTACTCCTTGTCCCATTCATGTGCCTGGAACAACCACTGTATAAGTACTATATAGGGTTATCGCATCTTGGACAACCCTGCAATATACAGATTACTTAACATTAAGACCCCAATATCTAATTGGTCCTAGGTGCATGTTAGCATGAAACTGAACATGTCCACCAGCAGAATTTCTGACTGGTGGACTTACCTTAACTCTAGCCACATTGGGATTGTGCAAGCAGTCAATGGAAAAATGCCCTATCTTACAATAGAACCAACAAACATGTATGTTATATCTTCTTTTCTATGTAGGCCCTGCAGCTTGGTTAGTAGCGACCTTAACAGGAGGAAGATGTGATGCAACCTTTTTTGATTTCTTTCAGTTAGAACTTGACTTAAGGTAAGTCTTTTAGCTGGCCGATTTGGTATCTCCTCAGTGTCAGCAGTAACATGCTTCTTTTAAGAGAGTATGCTTTTGAAGGCTTTAGATATGCTCAGATCAGCCTAACTTTTAGACTTGCCCTTAGTCTGAATCTTATCTATCAGATTCTAAGCCTTGGCTGCAGCAACATTCTTGAGTGTTGGTGTTGATGCACCAAAAACAAATTGTCTTTGTTGGGTCATCTGAATTTTCTCATGGGCAGCCTTAAAGGCACTTACACTACAAAAGCTTTCACCATGGCAGTGAACATCTCTGTTCACCCCAGAGGAGCAACCCTTCTCCTAGTGACCACTGGAGCTTTCCTGGTCATACCTGTTAGAAGGTAACATAACTTTACTAAAAAGAATGGGAGGCTTGGAAGCAATTGGCTTAGCTAGAGCGGGAGCTTTGCCCTTCCTTTTGGAAGGAGAAACACTTGTGCTTCCCTTGAATCCCAACCCCTTCTTGCCCTTTTGAGAGGAGAAGGTGTTTATCAAGGGGAGGACAGTACTTGACTTAGAATAGCTAGCCACTATTCTTTTCTCCTTCTCAAGCCTCTCTTCAAGATCCCTGATGAAATAGTTCTTGCTCTTAATGGACCATATATGAAGTCCAATAGAGTATTTAGTTGGCTCATTTACCGAGCTTTCTGATTCATCGAATTTACTGTTACAGTCTGTTGGGCAACTGCCAGCTTAAGAGAAGAAATTTCTTTAGCCTTCTTTTTAGATAACTTCTTGCACTTTTTAAAGGCATTTAGAAGTTCCCTATACTTGTCAATCAATTGATTGACATATCCTTTAGATCCAGAATCATCTTCACCAATAGGTGAAGTGGTTTCTACACAAGGACTGGTCTCATACCTAGACACAGAAGAAGAATAAGGTAAAGAGTGTACCTTGCTTGGACCAGGCTGGTTGTAACGCCCTAAAAATTGGAAGAGGAACCGATGGCGTTGTTTTTGGCCAAGTTGGGTTCTGGGTAGGCTGACACGGCCTGTGATACGGGCGTGTCATAGGGCGTGTCGTGCTCGGGTTCGACGTTTTGCCAAGAGGTCGACGATTTTTCGTTCGATGAGCGTTGAGTGAGAACATGGCCTATGACACGGGCATGTCACTTGAGAAACGGGCGTGTTGAGCACTCAATGATTTTGCGGCATTGAGTGAGCACACGGTCTAGGACACATGCGTGTCCCAGGGCGTGTCGAGCACTCAATGATTTTGTTGTGGCGTTGAGTGAGGGCACACAGACAGAGATACGGGTGTGTCAATGGCCGTATCCCGCTCAGGTTGTTTGTGTTGAGGAAGTTACAAGGCCTGGGACACGGGCATGTCCCTGGGCGTGTTTAGCACATGGCATGTGACACGGGCATGTCACATGGCCGTGTGCCTCTTGGGACGATTTTGGTCCTCTGTCATTTGGGGGGACACGCGCCGTGACACGGCCCATGACACGGGCGTGTCGCCTGAGACACGGGCGTGTCCGAAGCCGTGTCAAAGGCCGTGTCCTGTTCGGGATTTCAGGTTTGACGACGAGTAAGAGAACACGGCCTTGGACACGGGCGTGTCATAACCCGTGTTCGGCCCAGGAAGTTTATTTTCAGGGCGAATCTTGCCCTTTCGTTTCCTTCTTTTGGGATCCAAGGGTTGTGGTTGGTCATTGCTAAGTTTAAGGCCGGGAATAAGGGCTTTTCAAACCCTTATTTCTCATCTTCTTCCTCTTTCTAAAGATTTAGAGAGAGGGGAGAGCTAGGAGGAAGGAGAAGATCAACTATGGCGGCCGGTGAAGCTTCGGAGCCCCGTTTCGCAAGCGGAGTTCAGATCCACGAAGGCAAGATCGTTGCGGTGGTGTTCATCTGGCCAAGCTTTCTCCATGGCTAGGAAGAGGGGTCGTAAGGTAACGACACTTCTCCTCTTGGTTTTAGGATGCTTTCTTAGCATCATTTCTTTTCATCTTTGGGCTCCGGATCCCAAAAATGAGAGGGGTTTGGGTTGCCATGGTTCAAGAGGAACCTCCGGGTCAATTGAGTCCGTCCCCGACATATTTTTGTACTAGAGATCCGCTCCGTTAGTGGATTAGGCATTGTGGGTGAAGCCGTAGTCGCGACCGTTAGTCTAACTCGGTAATGTTGCATAGCGAGCCTTGAGGATTCGGTAGAAATCCGTTGCGGTAAGATGTCGTTGTGATGTGTGCGTTTTCCCCCATTTTCTTGAGTGAGTACTCATAGCCGGAACCGGACAATGTTAGCTCCGCATTGGCGTTAGATGTTTCCTTGGTGCACGGGGACGTTACAGTATAAATGGTTGATTAGGGTTGGAAAATATATGGTTGTGCTATGCTAAGGCGTGGCTATATCTCTGTGGTCGGCTGGCTATCCCGTGACGTGCAAGTAATGTGGGGTGTGTGTCCTGGCGAGACTAGTCCCCTTCTGTGAGACTGAAAAGAACGCCGAGCATAGGGCAAGCCTGGGCAATGAGGCCTTGAGCGGGTGGGGTCAAACAAGGGTTCTTAGAATTGGTTGGTGTTTGAGACGGAATCCTGACGTATGAAGTCAGAATGTGCGGGCAAGCCCGGGGTTTAAGACCCATGCGCGGGTGGGGCCTTTGCAAGATTTCCGTGTAACGACGCTTGGGCCGTTAGGGACATGGTAGTTCCCTTATATTGTGCGGCTTTATGCCAATGGGGAAATAGAAGTACCCGAATTGTTTGATGATGTGTTAGATGCATACGAGATAGGGTGCCTTGGGCGAAGCCCGGGTTTGCATACATGCTGCATAGTAGGCCCCTTTTTACACTATTCTCAACATAGAAACGTGTTTGTTGCTTGAGACATCCAAAACTTTTTTTAAGCTTTATTTATTTATACATATGGTATACAAAGTGCTAACTTGCAGGTTGGAGGGGTACTCCGGGGTCCATTAGGGGTGGCCAAGAGGAGATGTGTTGGTTACACAGTAGAGATCAGCCTTTGCTGACCCACATTACTTAAAATCTTTACAGGGCAAGGATCGCAAGCGGGAGCTAGTGCGCCGGGCTAAAAGCCCTAAGCCTCATGAAGTGTGGCTGTACTTCAGTTTGTTTCCTTTTCTTGTATTGTTTGATCTATGATTTGGACAATGTACGGCTTGCACGCCGAGGTTGCCTAGGAGTGCTTTTGCACGTTCATGTAATGACTGTGTGGTTTATTATTTGATGGACACTGTTTTGTAAGCCTTTAAGGCCTCTGGATACTCCTGTGTCTAGTGGATAACTTCTAGTTGTTTTCCTTTGTTTTCGCTGTGTTTAATTCTGAGTTTTGAGTTTGGGTATTTATATCATCTTATAATGCTGAAGCTGTGGCGATTTTATGTTGTGGGGCCCCGGCCGAACCCATATCATACAGTCATTACAGGGAGGTGTTACAATTTGGTATCAGAGGGAGGTTAGTGTTCCAAGGAGAGAATTCGTGGTCGAAAGTCAAAATCGAGTCGCGTATAAGAAGTTATCCACATAGGAGTATTGCAGGATCATGAGTGTCCCTGTGTTTGAGTCTTGCGATTAGAGACTGATTTGTGTTTTTCTTTGCTTGTGTTAAGAGTGCAAGCAACGAGGCGGGGACGTCGAGGCCAGGAGAAGAGCTCTCGGCGAGTAGCGCTATGGCGCAAGGTCCTTTAGGCATGGGGGTGACCCCTGCCGACTTTTGTCGTATGCTTGCGGAAGCGATGATGGTGGCCCAAGCCGCAGCTGCATCACAAGTAGCATCCCCCATTGCTCAGGTAGCAACTCCTGCTACCCCGGATATGGCGACGGCCGTGCCGGGTGAGGAAGTCAGGCGGGCAGAGCAGCTGGCCAAAAGGGTGATTGTCGGGCATGGTGACAGGCAAATGATGTATTTCCTGAGCTTCCACCCTCCAACCTTTAAGGGAATCGGCACGCCTACAGATGCAGAAGATTGGTAGGCTCAGATTGAGGAGCTTTTGAGAGCGGCAGAGACGCTAGACGAGAAGAAAGCGGAGTTTGCAGCCTTCATGTTGGAAGGGGACGCCAAGTTGTGGTGGGAGAGCCATAGTTGCCGGCAGTTTCCTGGACGTACACCGTCCATTGAGGAGTTTGGGAATGCTTTCCTGAAGAAGTACATTCCCGCATCTAAAAGGTTAGTCCTCCAAAGGCAATTTCTGCACTTGGTGCAGCGAGACAAAACCGTGGATGAATATGTTTAGGAATTCACTCGATTGGGTCGTTATGCGGGAACGACCATGGTGGATGATGAGGAGAGGGATAACCTCTTCTACCACGGGTTGAGGGAAAACCTGAGGCAGCCACTCATATCCATGAAATGCATGGGTTTCAATGAATTGGTTGAGGCGGACAGGATTTTGGAAAGTGATATGGAGAGAACCCAGCGCCGCAAGGGTTTCACACCCAAGCAGGGTGAAGGGAAGCCTTCTTAGTCCCACGGGAAGTCAGAAGGGAGCAGATGGAAGAAGAAGCTTCACCCATACAAGTCTGGTAAGAAAAGTAATTTGACGTCCGGAGGGTCTCGCTCTAAGGGACCTCTGAAGGGCTATACTTGTGTTAAGGCTGGGCAATTCTAAGGTATTTGCAAGTTCTTGGGCATCTACTGGTAGATTTCCAGCAACCCTGTCTTTTCTGAACTTTCTCTTTATCTCGTCTTGCTTCTCATATTTGGCCCATTCCTGAGAATTATATATCTTGCCTCTTTTTGTCTTGTTGTTTTTGATATGATTTCAGGCAGCCAGAATGACGTTCCTTGAGGGTGGGCACCATTGCACATAATCTGGCCTTACTTCTAGCTCTTCTCTATGCCTCTTCTTCCTCAGCCTCATATCATCTTCATCATCATCAACTTCTTTGCCTTTTGATAGATTTTGAGTGTTGGAGTTGAATGCACCTTCAACACCAGAAACTTTAAGCTCAAGAGCAGCACACTCATCATACTCAATGGCATCTAGTGCTAATGCTTCCCTGATCACATTGGAGGACCAGATAGAATGTTCTCCACTTGCTCTTATCATTGACCTCTCCCCCTTTATGGCTTCTTATGTTATTAGAATGCTTAAAAAATCCTTTGAGGAGGTTAAATTCTTATCTAGGTGGTTTATACCAGCTATGATGTGATTCTTTACTTCCAACATATGATCATCTAAGAGTTGGGTGCAAGCATCCATTCTTCTTCCAACAATTTGTCCGTGCTCTTCTATTTTGGTCTCTATAACTATATAAACACTCTCCATGTTGTCAGAGGTAGAACACTTGTTTTGGATGATATTGTTTTGCAACTTCTGAATCTGTTCAAGTTGAAGTACAGTGTGGTCTACATATGGAGAAGCTCTCATGAAGAATTTAATTGTATTCTCTTTCAACAAGTTGACTTCAAATCTTATGGTAGACATCTCAGTAGTTAGATCTTTTCGTAGGTCTTTGATAGAGTCATCTACATACATCTCTATTTTTTTTGCACATCAAAGAACCCTCTTAGTTGTAACAGAAAGGAGGTAGGAAATGCATCGTTCATTTGTGCAGATACTAGAGAATTACTCTATTCATTCCTCTTCCTTATATCTCTCCTAATTTGAGAATCAACCACTTCATATTGAGATGAGTGATCTTGTTGTTCATTAGCATGGATGAACAACTCCTTCTCATGATCCTCAGAAGGGGACATGACATAATCACCTTTGTCCAATTTTTAAAATCTTCCACTCCAGCTTCAGCTTCTTGACTAGGGAGCTCAGGGTAAGTCTTCCCTTCAATAGTAGCACTAACTATTTTTCACTCCCCTCAATAGGTACACCCTTTTCTAGGATCTCCACTTCAATATCAGCACTTATCATGTCCACATAGTTAGCATGAGTTCTTCAACATGTTCCATAACTATATCCCCTTCAAGGGCAGTAGGAGACACTTCTTTAATAATATTCTTTATAGACGGGTTATATGAGATTGATACTTGAGCACTCATATGTCTTCTCTCAAAAATACCTAAACTAGACAGGTGAGGGTCATGAGGGTGAGTGCTCCTACTGTCTGTAGACCCACTGTTGGAGCTTTCTTCTACAACTGACTCAGCTATCCTTTTCTTTCTCTTTTCTGACTATTGAGGATGTTTGGTCAGCACCCTATTCCATCTTTCAAGCATCTTTATGTCCATGTTCCTCATATGGTGGATGTTATCACCCACCGTCATATCTAAAATCTCTAGTATAGTGTTGAGGAGGAACAAAGACAAAATCCTTCCATATTAGGCACATAGATACTCTCAATCACCTTGTCAAACACAACATTGCACCAATTGGTCTTCTTGGAAGGAATCACTCTAACAATTAACTTAAACATCTTTTTGGAGATATTATCATGAGAACCAGTCTTGCATAGTAGAGCTTTTCTATTGACATCTGCTAAGAACTTTTCCTTCTGATTCATGTCCTTCCTTTTCAAAATGTCACATGTTGGGTATTGTATCCATAATGTACCTGATTTGAAGAAGCCCCTGTACAAGCTAAGATGAATTCACAATGTATTTGACAATCTTCTGTTAAGTTGTGCTTGCAGCTATTCCATGCTAAGTACACACCAATGTCAGGGTGCAGTGGGTCAATATACACGAGTTTAAGCAATGTAATCCCTCATTGAGCAGATCAGTGTGTTGACTCACGTGTGCTCTCTCTATTGGAGTGTACTTATTTTCAAGTACAGGGTGAAGATAGATCAAGAGCAGAAGAGGAGCAAAGATGGGTCAAAGACCAAGTTCATCGGAAGGAAGAGGAAAATCCCTAAGTCAAAATCGACGGTAATCACTAAGTGATTCTCGCCGATTCGACGGGAATCACTAGTGATTCTCGCCGAATCGTCGAGAATCAGCAAGTGATTCCCGCCGATTTTATCTGGCTGACGGTCCTCCTTCAAGAATTCTGCTAAGGAAGAATCGACGACTGATTCTCGCCGATTCGTCGAGAATGAATTTGCACTCCCGCCAATTCGTCGAGAATGACTTTGCTTTCCCGCCGATTCCCTCCGGATGACAAGAGTTTCAACTGGAATTTTGCCAAGGCAAATTTGATGGGAATCACAAGTGATTCCCGCCGACTTCATCGAGAATCACCAATGATTCTTGCCAAATTTGCCTTAGGAAAATTTGCTCTGTTCGCTGGACCGAACCAAGATGTTGTGTGCTGTTTTGACCGGAACTAGGGCTTATTTTTGTGGGCCCCACAACGGTCACTTAGGGTTGTTCTACAGTATTTATACTCGCTTATTTCGAACATTAACAGTAGCGATTCATGGAAAATCAAAAGCCGTCGAGCGTAACCTAGCCAATCGCGGAACTCCACCGCTCGACGTCGCTGCTCGCAAGTTGTCGCCGCCGCAGATCTCAGATCATCTTTGATCTTCCGGCGACAGAACCGAGGCAAGTATAGCGTCTCACATTTCTCTCTCGAGATCCCTTGTCTCTCGATTTGTTGAACGAGGTTAGCTCGTCATTCTGAATCAATTGAGAAGACCGATCCGATTGAGATCGTTGGTAGACCTTGCTTGCTTCGTCAAGAAGTTTGGATCTACAAAGCTTCGTCGCCGCATTCATTTGCCGCTGCTGATCTTGACAAGATCCTCTCCAAGTGAGTGCTCCGGTTGTGGACTCTTTGTCTTCATCAAGAACGCTTCAACGAATGAAGAGGGACATCGGGTTCTCCACAAGTGTAGTTTGTATTTCTTGTACATTCTATTTTTGTTTTGTTGTAAAGTAATAGTGATTCCTAGTTGTAAGGGTTGGGTGCAACCCGTGGTGGAGGAGTAGTGACTCCTTCGGTTGGAAGGGTGCCTTCCGTAGTGTGAGGATTGGATTTCAATCCGTTTGGTGAAGTGACCGAGTCGTCCTTTTGTGGGAGATAGGTCGTAGTGGGAGAGTGGACGTACCCAAATCGGGGAACCACTATAATTGTTTGTGTGCTTTTCTGTGCTGTGTTTTTTTAATTGTGCAGGTTATTTAAATTCCGCAAAAGACTGTAATTCACCTATTCCCCCCATAGGTGGAATTAGTTGACACTAGATACTTTCAAGAGGTATCAGAGGGAGGTTACTCATTAATAAGGTTAATACCTTGAGTAAGATCCCATGTCTAGTGTCAAGAAGAAAGAATATCTCTGAAATGGAAGGACTCAAGTATTCAGGGAAGATCCCAGTGTGCACCAAGCATAACTTTCCTATCTGGAAGAAAGGATCAGGTACTACATTGAAGTAGTCGACCCCCGACTCTTCATGATAGTGGAGGAGGGACCTTTTATCCCCAGTAAGGCCTCCACCATTGATCCAACCAAGAAAGTGCCCAAGAAACTTTTCGAAATGGATAAGGATGAGATGGTGCTTGTCGGACTTGACAAGAAAGCTCAGAACATTCTGGTAAGCGCCGTCGATGATTCCATGATGCAGATCTTATGCAACTGCAGGACTGCCAATGACATATGGCACTGCCTGATCATACTGATGGAAGGCACTGATGAAGTAAGGGATGATCGAAGATCCCTTCTGAACCAGAAGTATGTGGCCTTCAGGCAATGTACCAAGGAAGAAATCAGAGTGACATTCGAGAACTTCCTGAAGATCGTCAATGCCCTGAAGGGCTATGGCAGAGTGTTCACCGATGGATAACTAAATGACAAATTCCTTAGATCCCTAACTAAGTAATGGGACTCCAAGATCTACACCATCAGAGAATTTGGCAAGCTGGCTGAAACTGATCCCCATATTCTGTTTGGGAAACTTCTATCCTATGAGCTTCAGCTGAACACCAGAAAAGCTGAAGAAGAAGCCGATAATGCCACTGCCAGAGAGAAGACTGTGGCCCTAAAAGCCAATCACTCAAGGAAAGGCAAGGGTGCAGCCTCATCCCGCTCTCTGAAAAAGGATGAGGAAGAAGACTCTGAGTTATGCTCTTCCGGATCAGAGCTATCTGAAGAAGACTTCTCCCTCATCACTAGAGAGTTCAAGAAGTTTCTCAAGTTTAGGAATCAAAGAAAGAGAGACGGCTCCTCCTCCAGACATCAGAGGAAGAATTATTCTTCTGACAGGTATGAATCCAAACTGAACAAACATCGCTCTGATGATATTATTTGCTTTGGATGCAATAAGCCAGGCCACGTCGTCGTTGACTACCACCAAAGCAAGAGAGATAAGGGGAAGGAAGAGGAGCACAGGTCCTCTAGAGATAAGAAGAAGGAGAGGAGATATATTTCCAAAAAGCCAAAGACACTAAGTGAGTCTGATTCCTCAGACTCCAGTGATGATGAGGTAGCCTACTACGGGCTAGTGGGTCGCTCTGACTCAGAAGGAGACTGCCCCCCATTTACTGGGAAGATAAAAGATCGTACCCCCTCTCTAACTCTTACTATGAGTCTCCTGATGATGATCTCGAGGTCAGCCCATCTGCACGTGAAGCTGAGCTCCTTGAAAAGTATAAGCTTCTGCTCAATACCTTTGAGGAATGCCGCAAGAGGTTGAGGGCTCAGAAAAATGAAGTCAAATTCCTTAAGGCTGAGGGTGTGTCCCTAAGAGAAGAGATCACTAGCTTGATCTCTCTCCGACAGGAACACCGGGGCCTGAATTCTGAGCACACAGAGTCTTTAAGGCTCCTTGACCAAAAATAGGAAGAAATCAACAAGTTGGAAGAACAGCTTGCGGTAGAAAGGAAGATTGTCAAAAGCTTCTCCTTGCCCAAGACCATTCTTCCTCTAGTTGATGAATTCTCTGCTCTGGCTAAGGGGCTGGCTTAGGGCATGTGGGTGTGCCTGGTAAATCTTCCAGAAGAAACAGAAAACAGGGGAAAAATAAGGTCGCTAAGAAGGCCTCTACTATAGAAAAGGGAAAGGCCCCACTCGATCCTGTTACATTCAGAAAGCCTGGCTTTCCTTGCAATGAGCAGGACTTTGAGTAAACCTATGGCCTCTTCTTCCGGCCCTCGGTTGAAAAGCCAAAGAGTCGGTATGATGGTTGGACCTTCCCCCGAAACTAGGGTGAGAGTGTCTTCAAGGCACCTTATGAGGAAATCCAAGTGGAGAATTATGGCCACTTCTCTAGCGGCCATAATAGGAAGCAGGCACTAAAAGCCAAGCCTATTATACTAAAGGAACAGGAAGTGAAGAAATCATATGACTACTGTCATCATGATGCCTCCACCTCCAGATCCAAGGCCCCGGCTGGACCCACTGTTCCCAGGGTGAAGCTGGAGCCTAGGAAGCGGTACAACTGGTTTGACTGTTGGTGCTGTGGCAAAGTTGGTCACTTTGCCGTGGATTGCCGGCTTAATCCAAGATTCAACGAGACTCCTCATGTTAGCAATGCGAGGCCGACCACTCGTAGGGTTAACCACCCGAGGGGGAGTGTGCTAACAAGGAATCTAGGACCCAAGTTCGATTGGGTTCCTATGGGAAACTGATTCTATTTTGCTGGTATGTCCAAAGGCCACCAAAACGCCAATCTGGTACTTGGACAGTGGATGTTCCTGACATATGACCGGGACAAGAAGCCTGTTGCGTGATTACTCCCTAGTCGAAAATGGACCCAAAGTCATCTTTGGAGGATCTGATCGAGGAGTCACCAGAAGTTATGGTATGATTTCCAACGGTGTATTCTCTATCACTGACGTGGCCTATATTAAAGAGTTAAACCATAACCTGATCAGTGTAAGCCAGTTGTGTGATAAAGGATACAACGTTAAGTTCTGCAAGGATAAGTGCTTGATAATATCGTGCGCCTCTTCGGAGACGGTATTAACTGGCATTAGGAGCAAAAATATCTTTTGTTTAGATTTTCTCAGCTTAGACTCTTCTACCCCCGTGTGCCTAGTAGCAAAAGGCAGTGTATCTCTTTGTTAACAATGGCACAAGAGATTATCACATATTAATTTCAAGACAATTAATATGTTGTTTTCTGAGAACTTAGTAAGGGATGCCCCTACTATAAAGTGCATCAAAGATAGCCCTTGTCCTGCATGCCAGAAGGGCAAATAGGCTCGGGCTACCTTTAAGGGCATTGTAGACAAAGACTCCTCCAGATGTCTCTATCTTCTCCATATGGACTTGTTCGGTCCAGTGCAAGTTCATAGCTTAGGAGGCAAATCATATAAGCTAGTGATTGTTGATGATCACTCTCGGTTTACATGGGTGTTCTTTTTGAAATGAAAGTCAGATACGTTTGACATCTTCACTAATTTTGTCAAGCAGATCCAAAATGAACTTAACTGCTCCGTGGTCAAAATCAGAAGTGACCATGGAACAGAATTCGAGTCTGGTGCTATGACAGAATTCTATGAAGAATATGGTATCTTTCAAGAGTTTTCCTCCCCGCGTACTCCTCAGCAAAATGGAGTTGCGGAGAGGAGAAATAGAACGCTCATTTAAGCATATACGACAATGTTGAATGACGCCTCTCTTCCAGAGTACTTCTGGGCAGAGGCTGTCAACATGGCTTGTCATGTGCAGAACAGAGCATTGATCAACAAGAATCATCGTAAGATTCCTTATGAGCTATTGAAAGGCAGGAAACCGACCATGTCCTATTTAAAGATTTTTGGCTGCAGATGCTATGTACTTAATAATGGGAAGTACCCACGTACTAAATTCGGAGAAAAATGCTTCGAAGGCATCTTCATGGGCTATAGTAGCCATAGTCGGGCATATAGGGTCTTCAATAAGAAAACCCTAGTGGTAGAGGAGTCCATTAATGTTGTTTTTGATGAAGGAAGCTTGCTTCATAACAATTCTTCCAATGGCATTCTTGAAGATGCAGGTGCAAGGCTTGAACAGCTAAGTCTTGATGAGACTGTAAAAGGTGCAACTCCCAAGTACGTCATAGTTTCCACCTCGACGCCAGCTGGAGAAGTTGACGATCAGGATGGAGTAACTCTCCCAGAAGAAGGAGAAGCTCGAGAAGCTGTCAGAGCTCCAGATGTCAGACTCCTAGAGCTCCGACATGTGAGGGATCATCCCAGTGATCAGATCATAGGAGATCCTCGTGATGGTGTCAGAACTCGGAGAGGTACAATTAATGAGATTTTGCAACCTTAGTTTTTTGTCACAGGTTGAGCCAAAGAAGTTCGACGAAGCGAATAAAGATGCGTCATGGATAATGGCCATGCAAGATGAACTGTATCAATTCGAACGATGCAACTTCTGTACGCTTGTTCCCAGACCAAAGAACCAGAATGTGATCGGCACCAAGTGGATCTTCAGAAACAAACAGGATGAACACGGTGTCATCATAAAGAATAAGGACAGGCTAGTGGCTCAAGGTTACAGACAGGAGGAGGGGATTGACTTCGACCAAACCTATACACCAGTTGCAAGGCTCGAGGCGATCAGATTTTTTCTGACGTATGCTTCTCACAAAGGATTCACTGCCTATAAAATGGACGTGAAATCTGCGTTCCTAAATGGAAATTCGAAAGAGGAAGTATATATCGCGCAACCCCCAAGTTTTATTAATCCTACATTCCCTAATCATGTTTATTTTCTTAATAAAGCATTATATGGCTTAAAACAAGCTCCTCGAGCTTGGTATGAGACTCTGTCTAGTTTTCTTCTTGAGAACAAGTTCTCGAGAGAAAAAAAATAGATAAGATATTGTTTCTTAGGGAAGTCAAAGGCAAGATCTTACTGGTGCAAATCTATATCGATGACATAATATTCGGCCAACGGACAACAATCTTTGCAAAAAGTTTTCTAAACTTATGCAAGGAAAGTTTGAAATGAGCAGAATGGGAGAGCTAAAGTATTTTTTGGGACTTCAAGTGAAACAGCCTGAGGATGGAATTGTCATCTCTCAGACGAAGTTCACAAATGAACTCCTCAAGAAATTCGGAATGGAGAATGCAACCTCTATGAGGACTCCAATGGGATCCACTGTGTCTCTGGACAAGGATGAGAAAGGGAAACCTTTTGATGAAACCAAATATAGAAGCATAATTGGATCCCTTCTCTACCTTACTGCTAGTAGACCGGATATTATGTTTTCCACCTACGTTTGTGCCAGATATCAGGTGAACACTAAGGAATATCATTATGTCGCTGCAAAGCGAATTCTTAGATACCTTAAAGGTACACCAAATCTTGGCTTGTGGTACCCAAGAAACAATGATTTCGAGCTGATAGGCTTTTCAGATGGTGACTTTACAGGAAGCAGGGATGATAGGAAAAACACTTCCGGGACATGCCAATTCCTCGGAAGAAGGCTTATTTCATGGTATAGGAAAAAGCAGAATTATGTCGCAACCTCTACGGTTGAATCTGAGTACATCTCAGCAGGCAGCTGTTGCGCACAACTTCTATGGATCAGAAATCAGCTCAAAGATTATGACTTGCAGTTCAGCGAAGTTCCGATGTATTGCGACTCCTCGAGCGCAATAGCAATTGCGAACAATCCTGTGTCGCACAGCAGAACAAAGCATATTGAAGTGCGCTATCACTTCATTCGGGAGCATGTGGAAAACAAAGATATATCTCTCTGCTATGTCCCCATGGATAAGCAGGTTGCAGATATCTTCACGAAGCCCCTAGACGAGGCAAAGTTCAGTCTCTTCAAAACTGAACTCGGCATGCTGAACTATGAAGATTGAAGGTTGTAAGGCTCAAGGCTCTTGGATCAAGGGGGAGCATAAGCAAAGGAACTCAAGCTCGAGCACGGATGCAAGATCTGAGGGGGAGCATTTGGCTCGAGGTGAAGTCCCAGATTTGCAGAAGCTGAAAAGGGGGAGATTACCCTCTTGGCTAAGGCTAAGGTGGTTGCCAACGTTAAGTATGCTCTCAGGAAAATAGTAATGAATTTCACTCTCAACTGAATTCTTAGTTTATGATTTTCATTCTCATATGTTCTATTCACCTTAGCTTGTAGGGTTTAGGCTTCTTCAAATAGGGGGAGATTGTTGGGTATTGTATCCACAATGTACCTGGTTTGAAGAAGCCCCTGAATAAGCTAAGTTGAATTGACAATGTATTTTCTTCTGATTCGTATAATTCATCTTAGCTAGTAGGATTTTGGTTTCTTCAAAAAGGGGGAGATTGTTGGGTATTGTATCCATAATGTACCTGATTTGAAGAAGCCCTTGTACAAGCTAAGATGAATTCACAATGTATTTGACAATCTTCTGTTAAGTTGTGCTTACAGCTATTTCATGCTAAGTCCATACCAATGTCAGGGTACATTTGGTCAATATACATGGATCTGCGCAACGTAATCCCTCATTGAGCAGATCAGTGTGTTGACTCACGTGTGCTCTCTCTATTGGAGTGTACTTATTTTCAAGTACAGGGTTAAGATATATCAAGAGCAGAAGAGGAGCAAAGATGGGTCAAAGTCCAAGTTCATAGGAAGGAAGAGGAAAATCTCTAAGTCAAAATCGACGGGAATCACTAAGTGATTCTCGCCGATTCGACGGGAATCACTAGTTATTCTCGCCGAATCGTCGAGAATAAGCCAGTGATTCCCGCCGATTTCATCTGGCTGACGGTCCTCCTTCAAGAATTATACTAAGGCAGAATCGACGACTAATTCTCACCGATTCGTCGAGAATGACGTTGCACTCTCGCCGATTCGTCGAGAATGACTTTGCTTTCCCGCCGATTCCCTCCGGATGACAAGAGTTTCAACTGGAATCCTGCCAAGGCAAATTTGACGGGAATCACAAGTGATTCCCACCGACTTCGTCGAGAATCACCAATGATTCTTGCCGAATTTGCCTTAGGCAAATTTGCTCTGTTCGTTGGACCGAACCAAGATGCTGTGCGCTGTTTTGACCGGAACTAGGGCTTCTTTTTATGGGCCCCACAACGGTCACTTAGGGTTGTTCTACAGTATTTATACTAGCTTATTTCGAACATCAACAGTAGCGATTCACGGAAAATCAAAAGCCGCCGAACATAACCTAGCCGATCGCGGAACTCCACCGCTCGCCGTCGCTGCTCGCAAGTTGTCACTACCGAAGATCTCAGATCATCTTTGATCTTCCAGCAATAGAACCGAGGAAAGTCTAGCATCTCACGTTTCTCTCTCGAGATTCCTTGTCTCTTGATTTTTTCAACGAGATTAGCTCTTCATTCCGAATCGATTGAGACGACCGATCTGATTGAGATCGTTCGTAGACCTTGTTTGCTTCGTCAAGAAGTTTGGATCTACAAAGCATCGCCGCCACATTCATTTGCCGCTGCCGATCTTGACAAGATCCTCTCCAAGAGAGTGCTCCAGTTGTGGACTCTTCGTCTTCATCAAGAATGCTTCAACGAACGAAGAGGGACATCGAGTTCTCCACAAGTGTAGTTTGTATTTCTTATACATTCTATTTTTGTTTTGTTATAAAGGAATAGTAATTCCTAGTTGTAAGGGTTGGGTGCAACCCGTGGTGGAAGAGTAGTGACTCCTTCGGTTGGAAGGGTTCCTTCTGTAGTTTGAGAATTGGATTTCAATCTATTTTGTGAAGTGACCGAGTCGTCCCTTGGTGGGAGATAGGTCGTAGGGGGAGAGTGGACGTACCCAAATCGGGGAACCACTATAATTGCTTGTGTGCTTTTCTGTGATGTGTTTGTTTAATTATGCAGGTTATTTAAATTCCGCAAAAGACTGTAATTCACCTATTCCCCCCGCCCCCCCATAGGTGTAATTAGTTGACACTAGATACTTTCACCACAGGTATCAATGAAAAGACCATACCCTTTGAAAGAAGACTTCACATTTTCTTGATACAACTCATCTTCCACTTCACTAGAACTGAACTTGGGCAGCTTCAGTGCCTTGCTTATCTTCCTTAAAGTGATCTTAAACTTTTCTCCATTTATGGAGGTCTTGGTTTTTGTGGAGGATGGGTCAACTTTGGCATTCGTAAATAGATCTAGTACGTGCCTTTTCTAGATGGCAGAGGGTTCTGATAACAGTAATTCTAGTTCGGAGGCCGATAGAAGATGTACGACAGTTTGAATCTCTTCTGGAGCTTTTTTGAATTCATTATGAATAAGTTCACATCCCTCAAACAAGAAGTCAATACCCTTGGGAGGAATTGATTTAGTGAAATTGAACGAGGAGTAGAAGATGGTTCGAGAAATCTATTGTGCGACACGTAGAATTTCGAAAGGTGAATAGAATTGTAGAGTTTATTCAAGGCAGAAATTCTATTTATAGCCTACTTTCTTCAAGAAGGTGGAGAGACACATACCTTAGCGTGATTGACAATTTTGTTGGATGCCCTTGATTTAATCTGATTACTTTTATAGTTTCTGACGTGTCAGAGCATTAGCTTCGAATCCATTCAATACCATAGAATTTCCATTCGATGCGAGGACTTATAGAGATTTCTCTTCACTGGATGCCCAATGAGTTCCTCTTCACTCCAAGTCAGCTGATCCTTTCTTCTCTCATTTCTCCGACAAAATGGTTAGCTTCCAAAAGAACATATAGAGATTTCTATTTTCTATACTAATAATGACTTATTATATTTAAAATTTTCTAATAAACTCATGTTTAACATTCCTAATTAAAACTTGAAAAAATTGAACTTGGCTTCATCAAGAGGCTTTGTGAAAATGCCAGCCACTTGTCTGTCTGTGGGGATAAACTCAAGGCTAATATCTTCTTTCTCAATCTGCTCTCTTATGAAGCGATATCTTATTTCAGCATGCATAGTCCTGTTGCATGACACATGATTCTTTGCAATTGAAATAACACTAGATGAGTCACAAAACATTGGGTTTTTACTTAGCTAAATATTATAAACTTAAAGTTGATGATGGATCTTGATGAGTAATGCACATAGACTCCCTGCTGAGATGTATTCAGATTCTGTAGTGGAGATTGCTACACCTATTTTCTTTTTACTGCTCCAAGATACTAGCCTTCTTCTTATAAACTAGCAAGTACTGGGTGTGCTCTTTCTATCCTCTTTGCAACCTGCAAAATCTGCATCTGAATAGCCTATTAGTTCAAAATCATCATTTCTAGGGTACCAAAGGCCAAGATTTGGTGTGCCCTTAAGATATATAAAAATCATTTTTACAGCTAAGTAGTGAGATTCTCTAGGGCATGCGCGATACCTAGCACAAAAATATGTAGCAAACATAATGTATGGTATACTAGCAATCAAATATAGGAAGAAATTGAGGGGTTAGATCTGGTATACTCTAGAGGAGGGTGAATAGAGTATCTTTAGGTTTTAAAACTTTCGTTGTAAATAAAAACTTATTCCTAAACTAATATGATTTGTCACAGGCACAACAAATATAAATAATCACAAACACAACAACCTAACTAGAACAGCCATAATAAGAACAAAAGAAAAGAGCATCCAGACAACTCGAGAATTTTATAGTGGTTCCCCTACCTGGGTACATCCACTCATCTACCACCCTGGTAGGAATCCACTCAGGTTTTTGTTCAGGTGACTGCCACCAATGAGCTTTTGATCAGGTGCTCAAAAACCAAACCTCAAGTCTTTTGATCAGGTGACTTGTAACCAAGAATAACTTTTGAAGGGAGTTAAGAACCCTTTATACAGTGGGGGATGAGAGATAGATTTTGTCTTCTCTTTCTCTAAGTACAACTGAGAAGACTTGTGTGGATTTTGATGTTAGCAAAGGCTCCCCCTGATATAATGAAAGGTTCAGGAAGTTAGAGCTTTGTTGTAGGGTGATAGGCCTTCAAGCTTTTGCTTTGATCAGAAGAGATCTAGTAACTTCTTGATTGATGCTGTAGTTGATGTTCTTTGAAGAATCTTGGGATGAGGACAGAAGAAGACTCTTGATTTTGAATAGTTGTTCTTCTTATTCTTAAACTTAAAGTTCTTTCTCTGGTCTAGCACTTGTTTCTCTCTATCAATTTGTTCTGTGTACTCTCAATATCAAAGTGATGTCGAAGGAGAGAGCAGAAGATCCTTGTTAACTGATGTTGTTCTATTCTTCTGTGTGTCTTATTGTTGCAGGAAGAGAAGGAAAAATACCTTTTATATTTTTCATATAAATTTCCTTTTGAAAATTGAATTCCTTCCTGCATTCAAAGTTGACGGTCTTGAGAATGTTTGCATTGATTGATCTCCGCAACTGTCCCTTTGAAAAAATTGCAAGCAATAATTCTAATGAAGACCATAACTAATGCTCCGTCTAACGGTAATATTCAGAGAATATTTTAGCATTAATTACTCAGAAATTATTACAATAGAATAGGGACAGAAAGATTGGAATAACCAAGTCTGGATTCGTCGAGCTGAGTCCTCAGTTCGTCGAGCTGATAATTGCTATTCATCGAGCTAAGATACAAGATTGTCGACCTCAGAACTGCTGACAGCTGCTTGATTAATCTTTTCAATTCTGTGCACCAAGATCGTCGAGCTGAGAAGATGTATTCGTCGACTGAAGTCTGATTCTGGACTTAGGAATGTTGAATCACAGTGTCCAAAGATCGTCAAACGGAGAACCAAGTTCGTCGAGCTCAGCTTAGAGAATTTTCTCGGAGTTCATCGAGTTGAGCACGGCTTTTGTCGACCTGAGTTCGATGAACGTCGAACTCATTTTCTGAGTCTTTGATATTTCTCTAAGTCTTGAGTCTTTGACAGTCTGTTGATGGCTGGTCCATGTATTGTGAACTCTAAGAACTTGGACTAGACTCTAGGACACAACCATGACCCTGGATATACATGTTGGGTCATATGATCCTAACTTAGTGAACCTAGCCCAAATCCAACTAGGGATCCAACAATCTCCCTCTATTTGTGTGAGGTCACTAATTATAGACTCATGATGAAATCAAAAATGTACAAAGCAAGAAAACATATATCTAGCAGGAAAAATTAGCATATGCAGCAGATATATATATACAATAAGCTTTGTATCAGGAAATGAGAAAGCAGTTTTTTAAAATATCAAAAACTAATCAGTTCAAATTTCATTTCTTCTACTTTTTCTCCTTGTGCTTCTCCTCTTTGCCTTTGTCTCTAGACTGAGTAAATATGATTTCCCTGTTGGAATTTACAGCTTGAGCCTTGGTCATTATCATATCAGCAGACCTAATGATATTTAGAGAGGTAGTCCTTAAGACCACTGCTTCTGGATGCAATTTCATGTAGTCATTAACATTAAATATTTTATTAGCCTTTTCAAACCTGTTAAGCTCTTCCTTTTTGTACTTGGACAATGTAGAGTCTTTAGAGGGATCCTTCCCTTCAGCTTTAGCTTTATTAATCATTGAAAGGCTAACCAGTTCTTGAAATCTGGCCATCCTAACTATTGTAGCTGTGTCTGGATTTTCAAATGGTACAGGTGGGGAAGCAGATCTTTTGGGGCTTTCAGCCTTTTTGATAGAACTAAGTTGTTAGCCTAAATCACCTAGAGGGGGGTGAATAGGTGAAATGCGTGTCAAATGCGGAATTTAAAAAATAACACAGCACACATCAAGCAATCACAGATGACAAGAGATTTATAGTGGTTCCCCAATCTTGGGTACGTCCACTTTACTCACCGATCTAGCAAATCACTAGACTCGGCTACTCTACTATCTCGGATTGAAAACAATCCTACACCTCGGAACCACGTTCCTACAAACTCGATCCAAATCGGATCTACACTCGGAAGATAAAGCCTTCCTACAAATCTCGGAGAAAAACTCCTACAAAGAAATTTGGTTTGAAAATAAAAAACAAACAGTAATAATCTCAGATCTGGATCTTGACAGTCTTCTTCCTTGAGAGCTTTGGCTTGATTAGAATATGTTGAAGACGACTTGAGAGAGATCCACAAATCTGAAAAACGGAATCACCTCGATCGAGAAAATAGATCTGAAATCTTTGAGGCTCGGCGAGATCGAGTGATTAACTTTCGTCTGTATCGCTGGAGAATCAGAGTTGAAAAACAGCGATCGAAGATAGTCGATCCAGAGCTTCTTCCGTGAACGTCAATGGCGGCGGCGTGAGAAATTAGGGTTCACAGAACTTTTTCTCTTTCTTAAAATAAAATCTCTGTTCACTTGTTATTAGTCAAATCTGAGAGGACCTATTTATAGGTGGACTCCAACGCTCAGAAAATTAATTAGGGATGACACGTGGACCAATCAGAAATGATTAATTTGAAATACACTGCGAGATTGACTTAGAGAATTTCAGGAAAATTTAAACAGATATACTCGAGTCATAGAAGAAACATACTCGAGTATCAGATGGTATATACTCGAGTGGATAGGAGTATACTCGAGTATAATAAGAGAAGCTACTCGAGTGATTCAAAGATCAGCACTCGAGTGAATTTAGAACTACTCGAGTATGAGAGTATATACTCGAGTAAAAACACTTAGAGAAAATTTCTGAGATAAGATAGGAAAAACTACTCGAGTGAAAGGGTTGGAGATACTCGAGTGAGGGGAAAAAGAACTACTCGAGTATCTGGGGAAGATTACTCGGGTAATCACTAAGCTACTCGAGTATGAATAACAACTACTTGAGTACAGAGTCACTTACTCGAGTATATAGGGAACTACTCGAGTATGTAGACTTAGAATTTTTCTGAGATGAGAAGCACAGATCTACTCGAGTATGAACAGAACATTTACTCGAGTAACTAACCAACTACTCGAGTGCAAGTTATCATCTACTCGAGTATAATGCAGTCTACTCGAGTATGTAACCCAACATACTCGAGTGCAGACTCACTTACTCGAGTGTAAAAGGAGGTACTCGAGTATGTGGACTTAGAGAAAATTTTGGATCTAAGAACAGAGGGATCTACTCGAGTATAATATATGACTTACTCGAGTGACTAACTATCTACTCGAGTATAAACTTATCTACACGAGTATACAGAGTCACACGAGTTTGTCTGAGGATCTACTCGAGTACTAAGTCACTTACTCGAGTATATGAAGAAGGCTACTCGAGTATATGGACTTAGAAAAATTTCTTCTGAGAAAATAAACTTCAATACTTCAGTCCACCAATCCAAGTGCATGTAGGAAGTGTATCCCAATAGAGAGGCTATACATGGGCCAACACTTTGGATCACATAATGAGGGATTACATTGTATGGTCCTGTGTTTGGTGACCCATTATAGACTGACATTGGTCTACACTTAGCAATAAAAACCTGCACACATACAACTTACACACAATATCAAATACACCTTAATTCATCTTAGTTCAAGGTCTACCTCCTACAAATCTGAGGCATTGTGGAGACAAATCCCAACACTTTTGATGTTCAGGGAATTGTTGTTGTTGTTGTTGATACTGTTGCTTTCCAGATAAAGATCTACCTTGTTGTCTTTGGTAAGTTTAAAACTGGGTAGACCTTTGGAAAGTTGTGTTTGAAGCACTAGCAGTTGATGGAGGAGGAGGAGGAGGGTCCTTTCTGTATCTTTGAGTGGGAGGAAATGAATATCTCCTATTTCTCTTCCTTTCTTTCTATTTATTTTTGGACAGCCACATCCATGTTGGCATGCCCTTATAAGGGGTAATTTTCTGCAAAATATAGTATGGAGTGTCATTTTCTGGATTTGGTTTGAGGGCAGGAGGTGGAAGAGCTTCCCTCTTCTTGGGTATTTTATTTTTCTTGGGATCCTCATTTGAGTCCTCCTCCTCATCATCATCAGAATCTTGTGGGTTGTCATATTATGCATCTATTTCTCTTATAGTCTCAACAAATATTGCAGGTTTATCAGCCTTGGAGGGAGCTGGAGAACTGCACACTTTAGTGCTTTCAGCAGCTGACTTATTTTCCTCTTCTATATCAGCCATGATCAATGCATCAAGATCAGGCATTAGTGAATAATCCATAACAAAAACTGGAGTAAGTGGAGATGAGATAGTGGGGGAAAAATCTCTTGGAGGAGATGGATGTGCTGGGATTTCTGGAACAGCAAAAATGCCCTTAAGTTGCTTGACAACCTTGGGGCTTATTGGTGAGGTGTAAGGGACTATAGCCATTGATGGCTTAATGCTTTCCTCTGGCAAACAATTCAAGTGAATTATATCAAACATGCTTAATAACTTTACAAGATCATTTGTGGGATTTATAATAAGATCACCAGCAGTTTCTTTTTCTGGGACCTGCTCATCTATTTCCATATCAGATTCAATAAAATGAATGAAATCAAATAAATCATCATCTATTAGTTCTGTTGTTACTGCTGCTGGTGTTTTGTCTGATGCTGGTGCTACTACTACTTCTTCATGGAGTATCTCCCCCTGCCTAGTTTCATTGGTAACTGAAGCCAGGCCCCTACCTGAAGAGGGAGCAGCAGAGAGGGCAGTGATTTTGGCAGAAAGGGAGGAGATGGAAACAGCAAGAGGGGAAATAGCCTCTGCTATGATGGTTTTGAGAAGGGGTGTGAGAAGTGCAATGAGTGGTGGTATGATGAAGGGATCCAATAGTGGTAAGGAAGAGGTTGTGGCAGGGGGTGTTTGAATGGGGATAGAGGTAGGGATGGTAGTAGTTGGTGGAGTTGGAGGTGTAGCATCTTGCATGTGAGTTTCTTGTAGAGGGTCATCTTGAGGAGAAGGAGTATTGAGAGAGGAGGATAGTAGATTGAATGTTGGTAGGGATGACAGGTTTGATAGGGGGATGTCAGCCAAGTGTCGTGTAAGAGGAGACGGGGGTGGTGATGGTATTAATGTATCATGCTGGGGGGAAGGAATATGAGAGGGAATATGGGTTGGAGATGTAGGAATTGGGGATGATGGAGGTGTGGGAGTAGAGACTTGGATATGAATGGATTATGAGGTTTGTTGTTGTGCTACCTGAGAGGAAGTTTGTATAGTTGGAATTTGTGGGATGGAGGATGGAACCACTTCAGTAGGGTGGGAAGTGGCTGGAGCAGCCCTGGTACTCTCTGAAGCCCTGATGGTAGAGGAGGTAGCCTTGGAAGGCTTTGTGATGGCCCTCTCCCATTTGCTAAAGAGGGCACATGTGAGCCTCTTGCTAGCATTTATGAATATTGTCAGGGAGACCAGGGATTCAGCAGCCTTCTCTTTCAGGAAGATCCCTAAGATCCTTCCAAAGCAAACCTCTTTCTTAGTATTCTTCTTCTTAATCAGATCAAATAGGATCTAAGCCCAGTTAACTTGTTTCTTGTTTACCACTGCACAAATAACCAGTAATTGGTGCCTGGTTATGTAGTCATGGGCAGTGTGCTTGCCTAGAAGGACTTTCCCTAAAATGTCTGCTAGAAACTTAAATTCATCAGACAGTTATTTATTCCTTAGTTTGTTAGGGTTATTTCTAGAATAACCCATTAGACCAAGCATCTTAGCATACTCTTCATTCTCAATCTCCAATTCTTCTGTTCCATTATTTAATACAAAAATTTCAGTTAACATTACAGGGGTAAGGGAGACGGCAGTACCCGATATAGTTCCTGTCATTGTATTCTCTTCTGTGGTGGAGGAAGTATAGACCAACTCACTGATTTCAGTGCCAGATATTTTGATCCTTGTAGAAAGCAGATTCATCAACTGTTGTCCTTCAATCAGTTGCAGGATTTCCATAAAGATGGCGTCAAAATATTTGAAAGACTCAAAGTCGACATCAAAGCCAGTATTGAACTTCATTGCTGCGAGAGTTCCTGCTGGAATCGGCATTAGAGCACCTGCAAGAGAAAAATGGAGATCAAGTGCAAGGAACTGAAAGCGCGGGATGGAGGTTGAAGAAAACCTAAATATAAGGTTGTTAAGAATATGAATCGACAAACTCAATTCCATGAAAAATAAGAAATTCTTTGATCTGAGGTCGATGAAATAATTTGGAGTTAAACAATTCGTCGAACTCAGTCTGAAGGTTTGAAGACATTTCGCCGTGCTCTGTTCGACGAAAGTTTTCTAAAGTAGATTCGTCGATCTCCGTTTAACGAAACTAACTTCACTCACAGAGAGTTCGTCGATCTCCGGTCGACAAATATCTAAAGAACTTTTCCCAGTTCGTCAAGCTCCGTTCGACGAACTTTGAAAAATTCGTCGAGTACAGACAGAAACTAAACAAAGTCTTCTTCATTGATCATTCCAAGCTTATTTATAAAGAACAAGTGGTTTCTTTCATCCAGGGGTTTGGTGAAAATATCAGCTCTTTGTAAATCAGTGTAGATATAGACAAGTTTAATTTTGTTTTTGTCTACACACTCTCAAATGAAATGATGCCTAACGTCTATATGTTTAGTCCTACTTTGATGGACTGGATTTTGTGATATAGCTATAGCACTTGTGTTATCATATAAGAGGGTTGAATTATTTAAGTTGAAGCCATAATCCAGGAGGTTGTTTTGGATCCACAGTATCTGGGAACAAAACCTGCCAGCTGCAATATATTCTTGTTCAGCAGTTGATGTAGACATAGATGACTGCTTTTTACAGAACCAGGACACTAATCTCATACCAAGGAACTGGAAGGTTCCTGAGGTACTCTTTCTGTCCACCCTGCATCCAGTAATGTCAGCATTTGAGTATCCCATTAACTCAAATTCTTACTCAGTAGGATAACAGAGTCCTAGATAGGACAACCCTTTATATATCTTAAAATTCTTTTTAGAAAAACTAGGTGAGATTCTTAAGGGTTCACCTGGAACCTAGCACAAAAACATGTTGCAAACATGATGTCAGGTCTGCTTGCTGTAAGGTATAGTAGGGACCCAATAATGCCCCTATATAATTTCTGATCCACAGGTTTCCCATGTGCATCAGAGTCTATTATAACATTTGTAGCCATGGGTGTTTTCTTTGCTGAGGCATAAGCCATCCCAAACTTCTTTATAAGCTCTTTAGCATATTTAGCTTGGGAGATGAAGATGCCATCAGGGAGCTGCTTCACTTGGAGACCAAGGAAGTAGGAGAGCTCACCCATGCTACTCATCTCAAATTTTGAATGAATGAGGTCAGAGAACCTCTTGCATAATTTGGGATCAGTAGACCCAGATATGATGTCATCCACATATATTTGTACCAACAAAGTTTGGTCCTTATGATGTCTAGTGAATAAGGTTTTATTTAATATGCCTCTAATGAATTTATGCTCTATCAGAAAGCTGGCTAGGGTATCATACCAAGCTCTTGGAGCTTGCTATAAACCATAAAGAGAATTATGTAATTTAAATACATGAGAGGGATAAGTTGGAGAGACAAAACTTGGAGGTTGTTCAACATACACCTCTTGTTTGAGTACTCCATTTAGAAATGCACTCTTCACATCCATTTGATATACCTTGAATTTTTTGTAGGCAGCATAGGAAATAAATATTCTGATTGCTTCTAACCTTGCAATAGGTGCAATGGTTTGGTCATAGTCTATCCCTTCTTCTTGCCTATAACCTTGAGCAATAATCCTAGCCTTGTTTCTCACAATTACACCTTGGGCATCTAGTTTGTTTCTATATAGCCATTTGGTTCCAAAGAATGGGTGGTCTTGGGGTCTTGGAACCAAATCCCATACTCTATATCTCTCAAATTTGTTGAGCTCCTCTTGCATAACAATGATCCAGTGGGAATCTTGCTCAACATCTTTTATGGATTGAGGTTCAACTTGAGAGAGGAAACAGACATGCGTCAAGTATTGGTTGAGTTGATGCCTTATCTGTACACCTACTGACATGTCTCCAATAACTTGAGATCTGGGGTGATCCCTTAGTGGGACAAAGTTAGTGGGTGGAGTTGGTTCAGCAAAAACTTTTTGAATTAATTCCTCTTATGGAATTATGTTTGATGTTGGTTGAGGTTCAACTTTTTCCAACTGTTCTTCTTCACTGTCTTCATAAACCTACAGAGAAGGATGTATTAGAGCCTCATGGGTGAGGCTTAATTCATCCAAAGTCTCACACAAGTGAGGTACCTGCAAAGGATTACTGGTAGAAATCTATTTCTCCTAGCAAGACATATTAGTCTCATCAAAGGTAACATGAATTGATTCTTCAATTTTTAAGGATGATTTATTAAATACCCTATAAGCTTATCTTACTTGAGAATATCCAAGAAAAATTCCCTCTTCAGCCTTAGCTTCAAACTTTCTAATATATTTCTTATTATTATTATATATATAGTATATGCTACCAAATACTTTAAAATAGGTGATTTTAGGTTTCTTCCCTTTGAGTAATTCATAGGGAGTCCTATTCTTCAGTTTATGTATCAAACTTCTGTTTAGTACATGATTTGCTGGGCTTACAGACTCTTCCCAAAAGGATAGGGGCATGTAAGCATCTTCAAGTAATGTGCCTGCAACTTCAATAAGGGTCCTATTTTTCCTTTAAGCTACCCCATTTTGTTGGGGAGTTCTAGGAGCTGAGAAGCAATGCCAGATACCTTCCTTCTCACAGAACTCATGCATAAGGAGAGACTCAAACTCTGTACTATGATCACTTCTTATCAATGCAACATGAGTAGAGTACTCAATCTGTATGGTCTAGAGAAAATCTTTAAGAACTTTAAAGGTATCTGACTTAGACCTTAGAAAGAACACCCAAGTGAACCTTGAGAAGTCATCTACAATGAACTAAAGTGTAGGATTTCCCTCCTAGGCTTTGTACAGCAATGGGTCCAAAGAGATCCATGTGTAGCAAGTATAAGATCCTAGGTGAATCACTTTTATTTACTGATTTAAAGCTAAATTTAGTTTGCTTGCCTAGTTGACAAGCCCTGCAGAGACCTTCCTTCTTATAGGGACCAAAATGTAAACCTCTCACAAGGTTGTCCTTTGATAGCCTAACAATATTTTTTATGTTAACATGTCCTAGCCTTTTATGCCATAAGTCATTCTGATTACTAATTATGTTAAGTAAGTAGATATCTGAATTGGCAGAATGAAAATCAACTAAGTATATGTTTCCTTGTCTATTCCCAATTAAAACATTTTGTTTTCTTTACTGGAAATAATACAAGATGTTGAGTTAAAGTGTACCTGATAACCTTCATCACTTAATTGGCTTATAGAGATGAGGTTATGCTTGAGTCCTCTTACATAAGTCACCTTCTTGAATTTGACAGCTCCAATCCTTACTTTTCCGTAGCCTTTAGATTGGCCACACTTTGAGTCACCAAAGATTACCTTTGGTCCCACTATGGACTTGTAGTTAAGTAGGTTTTCCTTATTTCAAGTCATGTGTTTGGAGCAACCACTGTCCAGGTACCATAGTTGATTCACAACTAGACAGCTCTTTATCTATAAAGAAAATAGTTAGTTGTTCTTGACCCAGGTTACCTTGGGTCCTTTATATTGCTGATATGAAAAACTAGATATAATAGAGAATTCTGGTTGAGATTTATATCCTAATGGATGATATATTCTAGGTGGAATTATCCAATCAGCTAATGGATTAAATGGTTTCCTAGGTTTATTAGAGTTGCTGTTATAGTTATGATTATTAGCAAGTCTTTCTGGGTTCGACGAAATGTTGTGAGTTCATCGATCAGAGTTCGACGAATTGTTGTGAGTTCGTCAATCTCTGCTCAGAGGATGAACAAGTTCATTTTCTGTGCCCCAAGTTCGTCGATCTCCCCTCGACGAACAATACAAAATTTGTCAGTTACAGTAAGATGAATGATTATTATATAAATTTGCGTTCAGCGTTCGTGGACTTGAGTTCGACGAACTGGCAATATTTCGTCGATCTGGGTTCGACGAAATCTGCTGAACTTTGTTACCTAAGGTTTTCTGATTTTTGTTATTAGGTATTTATTCTGTGGTTTGTTTGTAGATAATTATTTCTTTCCCTTTAGCAGAAACAAATTTGATGGGGGTTGACAAGATATTCTTCTTAAGAATGGGGGGCAAACTTGATGAAGCACCCAAGCCCAGCTTGCCATTCAGTTTAGCATTGACTGTGCTTGTAATGCCCATCAGCTTGAGGCTTCTCCCATTGAGAGATTCCTCAAGGTGTTTGGCCACACATAGTTGTGTTTTTAAGGAATTGATTAGTTCATTAGCTTGATTTAGTTAAGCCTTTAGCCTATTGTTTTCAGAAATAACATTTTCTTGGTTTTCTAGTCTTTCCCTAAGTGTCTTAATTTCTTTTTTTGAATTTATTAGATATGTACATGGTTTTAAATTCCGATTTAAATGAATCATAGCTATAATCAAAAGAAGACAATACTAGGTTAGCTTCAGATTCTGAAGCTTCTTCATTGTCTGATTCTTCTTTATCTGAATGATTTCTGGAGGAATCAATTGCCATGAGGCAAACTTATTTGGCCCTTGCTTCTTCTTATTCTTCACTGGAACTGGATGATGAGAATTCATCTTCTGTTTCACTCCAGATTTCAGCTACAAAGCCTTTCTCCTTCTTCTTATGTTTGCTGGAAGAAGGCCTACTACTTTGCTGTCTTATAAACTCCTTCTCTCTTCTCTTCTCCTTATTCTGATTCTCTGGACACTCTGAGAGGAAGTGTCCAGGTTTCTTGCAGCCAAATCACACCACTTCTTTAGTGGGGGTTTTATCATACCTTGGCTTGTCATCCTGCCTGGATGACTTTCTTCTGAAATCTTTCTTTGCCATTTTGTAGAATCTCTTGGAAAATAGGCCCATCAACTCTTCATTGATTATTGGAGTCGCTATCTCCTCAGTAGCCTTGAATGCAATGTTGTGATCCTTCCTTGCTGGTGGAGGTGTTCTCTGCTCAGTTGCTTCTCTGGATTTGATGAGCTGCTCATAGGACTTTAGCTTTCCCAAAAGATATTCGGTGGAAATCTCATTTAGGTTCATGGCGTACTTAGAGGGCTAGATCCTTGAATCTCATGAGCATGGGAAGCACATAAGGATTTTATCATTCACCTCTGTGAGGGTGATGTCCTTATCCAAGGTTTTTAGCTCATTAATGATTGAGCTCAACCTATTGTACATGACGCACCCGGTTTACATCCAGGGAGTGGCGGTCAGTGCAGGCATATTTGGGCACCCAGTTGACTTTTAGCACGGCCTTCCACCCTCAGACGGACGGGCAGACCGAGCGCACCAACCGGACCTTGGAGGACTTACTACGGCTGTGTATACTGGACCGAGGGGAGCCGTGGGAGAAGATGTTACCGTTGGTCGAGTTCTCCTACAATAATAGCTACCAGTCCAGCATCAGGATGGCGCCTTATGAAGCCTTGTATGGACGAAAATGTAGGACCCGCGCTTTCTTGGGTTCAAGACGAGGATCCGAAGCTGTTGGGATCGGATTTTGTGGAGGATACCGAGGCTCAGGTGAGACTGATCAGAGATAGGATGTTGGAGGCGCAGAGCAGACAGGCCAAATACTATGACGCCCGGCATCGTCAGGTGGAGTTTCGGGTAGGGGATCGAGTGTTCTTGAAGATCCGGCCCATGCACGGAGTCTCACAGGTGCGCGGTCGGAGGAAGAAACTCAGCCCTAGGTATATGGGCCCTTACCGGATCCTGGAGCGGATCGGACCCCTAGCCTACAGGCTAGAGTTGCCCCCGGAGCTGGCAGCTCTACACGACGTCTTCCACATCTCTTCGCTAAGAAGGGCTCTACTACGCCCGGAGCAGCGGATTTTGACCACCGAAGGGCCGGTAGCTTCAGACCGATCTGTTCACTTGGAGCCAGTTCGGATCGACGACAAAGGAGTGCGGATCTTGCGCCGCAAGAAGATCCCCTTAGTCAAGGTTCTGTGGAGAAATCACGGTCAGGAGGAGCACACCTGGGAACCGCAGGATCTGATGAGGCAAAGATACCCGGAGTTATTCAGTCAGGTACATCTCACCACCTCTCGGTATACTATAGACTGCCCTTTTTGTTTTGGAATGATAAGACTAGATAAGGAAAATCCAGGACCTAGGCATGCGCACTTAATCAGAAAGGTAGGGGCTAATCTTTTGTTTATTGGGGAGATTGTCTTAGTTATCAGACGAACAGTCGCCTGAACCCAATAGAAAGATCGTATGGGATGTTACAAGTTTAATTTATTCCGATAGAAATCCCCATAGGCTCAACCTCAATTTCGGGGACGAAATTTTTGTTTTGTTTATTGGGATTTGTAACATCCCATTTCCGGCTAGACCCCTAGGAGTCGGTTGGTCGAGTCAGAACCCCAGGGAGCACAAAAAGTGAAAATAAAGCGATCAATTTTTCGGGTCACGGGTTGGTCACGCCCGTGACCGACCCGTCACGCCCGTGACCTGGGCGTGACTACTTCGACGATCGTCGATCTCCACGAGACGATCGCCGAACGTGCTGTCTGGGCATGTCACGCCCGTGACCAAGGTGTCACGCCCGTGACTATGGGCGTGACCCCATCGACGATCGTCGATCGCCGTGAGACGATCGTCGACCTTGCAGCCCGGGCATGTCACGCCCGTGACTTAGCTGTCACGCCCGTGACCTAGGGCGTGACCAGCCTTCGACGATCGTCGATCTCAATTCGACGATCGTCGACCTCGAAATATGCCATTCGGGCCTGTCACGCCCGTGACCCAAGGTGTCACGCCCGTGACCATCATCGACGATCGTCGATCTCAATTCGACGATCGTCGAACCCAGGATTGACTATTCGGACCTGTCACGCCCGTGACCTACGTGTCACGCCCGTGACATTGGCCGAAACGACGGTTCAGGCCCGAAATTATTCCGACACGCGTAGTAATAAATGCTGGTGTGGGAAGTTACACCAGGAGTAACTACCGGCCGTTTTCCTTCTGAAATCATATAATAAATGAGGAAAAGGTGGTCCAATAGAAAACTGCCAGCTGGACACACCTGTTCAGTTCCGCCGTTTCTTATCCCTTCACCGTAACCGAAACGTTAAGGGGAAAAACTTCATGGACATAATGGCTTTTACCATTTCGTCTTCCCACTTCCTGAGTTATAAAAGCCCACTTAGGGAAAGAGGAGAAGGTTACACGCTCAAGTAATCAGAACAGACCCTTGTTCTTGCTGTAGGAGAAGTCCAGCAAACGCCACCACCGCGCCATGGCACCCGACGTTCTTCTCGCCTTCAAACCGCGAACAAGGTCCTCCTCTGCTCCTTCTTTTCATGGGTAGATCGTAGGATTCTTAGAAAATAGGTCCGCGCTCAACGGAGCCGGATCCATCTCTCGTTTTCATGGAAAAACCATGAAAAAGGTATTTTGAGTTCGCCGGAAACCGCCACCTCCAGCGGCCAAACCACCGCCGACCGCTAGCCATCACCTCAACGGAGGTGGTGGTGGTGGTGGCTGGCCAGGGAAGTGACCGGACGGCCGGCAACGGATCACGGAAACGTTACAGGAAAAATGGCTTCCTGGTTCTGGTTTCGGGTTCTGAAGAAGATGAACAGTAGATTTAATATATAATACATAGATTATTTGAATGTATTTTTGAGGCTGCAAAATGAGGCACTTAGAGGCCGATTTAGGAAAAATGACCAGACACAAAAGTTGTAGCCCTCGGGGTCTACTTTAATTTAAAACTGATTTTATTCAATTTAGGTGAGTGGTTTGAACACAGCACTCATTTTGGTGGGATCAAGACCTAGGTTAACCAGAAATTAAAATGGTTGCCCACGGTTCATAACATGTCCAAATGACTTGAAATTTGGACTGGAGGTCTATAATATGCATATCGAGAGGCTGTCCAAAAATGAGAATTTTTGGAGAACTTTTGTCTAAAGTTTTTGTAAAAATTTAATAAACAATATAAAATTAATTAGGAGATGAAATTAAGCCCAAACTCCCCCAAATTTTGGGTGGTGGTCCCTGGCATCAATATTAAGATCTGTACAAAATTTCAACTCGATTGGTCGAGTTTTGAATAGGGAATTATCAAGTCCTAGATAGGTCTTGGTGAGGGGTACTTTGGGGAAAAGTACAATTGGAAATGGAGTGGACAAATCTCCTCAAAAGAGGCTGAAGTTGTTGGCCACTGATTTGTTGAGTCTATGTCTACCCTCTTGGGAAACATGGTGTGGCTTAGGGTGGATTTTACCCTAAGAGATTGGCTCAACTCCAACGGGTGGGAGTTCGAGGTTTGTGAAGGACATAGGAGCAACAGCTCTTGTATGCCCTTGAAATTTGGAGGAGAGGGGGAGGATATGATGAAAACCCTCTTATGAGTCGATCCCAATAAACAAAACAAAAATTTCGTCCCCGAAATTGAGGTTGAGCCTATGGGGATTTCTATCGGAATAAATTAAACTTGTAACATCCCATACGATCTTTCTATTGGGTTCAGGCGACTGTTCGTCTGATAACTAAGACAATCTCCCCAATAAACAAAAGATTAGCCCCTACCTTTCTGATTAAGTGCGCATGCCTAGGTCCTGGATTTTCCTTATCTAGTCTTATCATTCCAAAACAAAAAGGGCAGTCTATAGTATACCGAGAGGTGGTGAGATGTACCTGACTGAACAACTCCGGGTATCTTTGCCTCATCAGATCCTGCGGTTCCCAGGTGTGCTCCTCCTGACCGTGATTTCTCCACAGAACCTTGACTAAGGGGATCTTCTTGCGGCGCAAGATCCGCACTCCTTTGTCGTCGATCCGAACCGGCTCCAAGTGAACAGATCGGTCTGAAGCTACCGGCCCTTCGGTGGTCAAAATCCGCTGCTCCGGGCGTAGTAGAGCCCTTCTTAGCGAAGAGATGTGGAAGACGTCGTGTAGAGCTGCCAGCTCCGGGGGCAACTCTAGCCTGTAGGCTAGGGGTCCGATCCGCTCCAGGATCCGGTAAGGGCCCATATACCTAGGGCTGAGTTTCTTCCTCCGACCGCGCACCCGTGAGACTCCGTGCATGGGCCGGATCTTCAAGAACACTCGATCCCCTACCCGAAACTCCACCTGACGATGCCGGGCGTCATAGTATTTGGCCTGTCTGCTCTGCGCCTCCAACATCCTATCTCTGATCAGTCTCACCTGAGCCTCTGTATCCTCCACAAAATCCGATCCCAACAGCTTCGGATCCTCGTCTTGAACCCAAGAAAGCGGGGTCCTACATTTTCGTCCATACAAGGCTTCATAAGGCGCCATCCTGATGCTGGACTGGTAGCTATTATTGTAGGAGAACTCGACCAACGGTAACATCTTCTCCCACGGCTCCCCTCGGTCCAGTATACACAGCCGTAGTAAGTCCTCCAAGGTCCGGTTGGTGCGCTCGGTCTGCCCGTCCGTCTGAGGGTGGAAGGCCGTGCTAAAAGTCAACCGGGTGCCCAAATATGCCTGCACTGACCGCCACTCCCTGGATGTAAACCGTCCATCGCGGTCCGACACTATCGTCCGGGGCACGCCATGATATCGGACATACTGCTCCACAAACTTCCGTACCAGCACTCCCACCGAGTCATCCTTCCTGATCGGTATAAAGCGGGCCACCTTCGTCAAACGATCGACAATCACCCAAATCGAGTCGTTCCCTGTCCGAGACCGGGGAAGACCATGTATAAAATCCATCGCTATGTCGTCAAACTTCCACTCCGGCACCGGGAGTGGCTGCAACAGTCCTGCGGGGTTCCTGCACTCCGCCTTCACCAACTGACACGCCTCGCAATGGGTCACGAAGTACGTAATGTCCTTCTTCATGCCCGGCCAAAACATCGTCCTCTTCAAATCAGCGGTCATCTTTGTGATCCCTGGGTGTACCGAGTACCGGCTGCAGTGCGCCTCCATCATAATATCCTCTCGGATCTGGCCCCCTGCGGGTATATATACTCTGCCTCTGAAGTGGAGCAAACCATCTCTCAGGGAATAATCTCCTGTCGAACCTTCCTCCAAAGCTCGGAACATCGGCTCCGCCCACGCATCTGTCCTCTGTCCGTCCCGAATGCGATCCCGAATATCGTCTATGGCCACTATCGATGCCAGATACTCCCTATATAGATCTGGGTCATCCTCGGACACTAGGGATATCTGCATATCTCTGAATGACTGGAGTAGCTCCATGGACATAACCTGGGGCCCAGCTTCGGAAGTGGCCGCTCTCCGACTCAACGCGTCGGCCACCACGTTTGCCTTCCCTGGGTGGTAGTGCATCTCATACTGATAATCTGCTAAGAACTCCACCCAACGCCTCTGTCTGATATTCAGCTCCTTCTGAGTGTCCACGTATTTCAAGTTCTTGTGATCGGAGAAGATATCGCAGTGGACTCCATAAAGGTAATGACGCCAGACCTTCAGAGCAAAAATGACCGCTCCCATCTCTAGGTCGTGCACCGGGTAGTTCCTCTCATGGGTCTTCAGCTGGCGGGAGGCATATGCTATGACATGTCCGTTCTGCATCAGCACCGCTCCCATCCCTTGGTATGATGCGTCGGTGTACACCTGGAATCCTTCCTTTCCAGATGGAAGGGCCAGAATAGGGGCTGAGATGAGTCGATCCTTCAGCTCCTGGAAAGCCGCCTGGCACTGCGGGGTCCAAACGAAAGGTGTCTCCTTCTTCGTCAAAGATGTGAGGGGGAGGGCAATCCGAGAGAACCCCTCGACGAACTTCCGGTAATAGCCGGCAAGTCCCAAGAAACTTCGCACATCGGTGGCTGTCTTCAATTGCGGCCAATCTCGAACTGCTCGAATCTTTGCTGGATCCACTGCCAACCCGGCTCCGCTGATAATGTGGCCCAGGAAGGCCACCTCCTTAACCAGAACTGACACTTGCTGAATTTGGCGTAAAGGCGATGCTCCCGCAACCTCTCCAAGGTCAGTGCCAGATGCCGAGTGTGCTCCTCCTCCGTCCTAGAGTAGATCAGGATGTCGTCTATGAACACTATGACGAACACATCCAAGTAGGCCTCGAAAACCCGGTTCATGAGACTCATGAACGCCGACGGAGCATTCGTGAGCCCAAAGGGCATCACGGTGAACTCATACAGGCCATATCTGCTACTAAAGGCCGTCTTCGGGATATCCTCCTCCTGGATCCGCAGCTGGTAGTATCCTGATCTCAAGTCCAGCTTCGAGAAATAATGGGCCCCCTCCAGCTGGTCGAATAATTCGTCTATCCGTGGGAGCGGATAGGTATTCCGGACGGTCAGCCTGTTCAGTGCTCGATAATCGATGCACAGGCGTAGTGTCCCATCCTTCTTCTTCACGAACAGGACCGGTGCTCCCCATGGCGAGGAACTCGGTCTAACAAAACCTGCCTCAACTAATTCCTGCAACTGAGTCCGAAACACTGCCAACTCCTTTGGGGCCATCCGATAAGGGGCCCTAGACGCCGGCTTGGCTCCCGGCACAAGCTGTATCTGAAAATCCTGCTCTCGGTGTGGTGGTAGTCCTGGCAGTTTCTCCGGAAAGATGTCAACGAAATCTCGCACCACCGGGATGTCTGTCACCGACTCCTTAACCTCCTCCATCTCAAATAGAATCTGATAGACCTCCTCTCCCTGCAGATGGGCCTTAACGGCCTGTACCGAAGATAAGAGTATACGAGAGACAGGTCTTATACCTTCGATGGTAATGAAAGAGTCCCCGTGTCTCACGGTGATCCTCTTTGCCTGGCAGTCAATCTGGGCATAGTTCCAGTGCAGCCATACCATGCCCAGGATCAGGTCGTAGTCCGTCAGCTTCAAAATCGTCGCTGGAGCCTCGAACGCTTTTCCACCAATCTCCGCCTCCATATTGCAGTGATCCGTGGTAAGGAGCTCAGATCCATCCGGTAGTCGCACCCTCATCCTCGAGCCTGTGAACCGCTCCACACCTTCCAGTCCTTCTACGAACGACTCCGACACAAAGGAGTGAGTAGCTCCAGTATCGAACAGCGTGCGGGCAGGCTTGCCGCTGATGAAGACTATACCTGGGGTGATTAGATATCTTAGGGTTCTATAAAGAATTTTCTTTCCTTGTTAATCTATCTAGTGCGGTTCCGATTTTTAACAACTTAAAGGGAGATTCTATGAAAATAAAGAAATATTGCAGCGTACCTGCGATGACCTGCTCCGGATTCCGCGGCTGTGCAAGGTCCAAGGCATATACCTGCTCTCTTCCCTGTCTACGATCTTCCCCCTGGTATCCTCGACCGCGGCCGCGTCCTCGGCCTCCGTAATGCTGAGCTGGTGGGCCGCCCTGATGTGCTGGAGGTGGTGCCCCCCTCATGGGGCAGTTCCTCCGAATGTGCCCAATCTGATGATAAAAGTAGCACTCTGGGGGATACGCCATTCCCCCGGGTCTCGGCATCTCCTGCATCCGAAGGGGTGGAGGGGCCAATACCACCTGTTCCCTCGGCTCCGGCCTCACGTCCTGACGAGGCTGGTCCTCTGTCCTCCTCCCCTCTGGTACTGCACCCCGCCGCTGGTCATTCCTTCCTCTTCGTCCCTGATCCTCTGCTGGCCGTTTCCGACCCCGGGTGGCGTGCCAATCTGCCTCAATCCTTTTGGCCATCTCCAAGATCCGGGAGATGGGCCCGTCAGATACGAACAGCAGAGCCTCCCTCAAGTCCTCCCGCAGGCCCTTATAGAACCTCCTGATATACCCTGCCTCGTCCAGCTGGTAGGAATCTGCGTATCGAGCCAGATGGTCAAACTCTCGATGGTACTCCACCACGGTCCGAGTACCCTGCTTCAGCTGTAAGAACCGCTCCTCCAAGTCATCCCTAGCCGACTGCGGAACGAAATGCTCCAGCAGTGCGGCCCTGAACTCCTCCCAAGTAATCTCCGCAACCTCCCTATCAGCAAAGGTCGTGTCCAACAGCGTCTTCCACCACCTCTTTGCATGGGACTCCAGGCAGGAGACAACCAGAGCCACCTTCTCCTACCATGGACACCGAATCCCGGTCAGCATCTCATACATGATATCTAGCCACTCTTCCGTCCGAACAGCCGACTCTATCCCCAAATAGGACGGGGGAGCCAGTCCTCGGAAGATGCTTAGCTAGTTGGCCCCCGGATTTGGCTGCGGGGCCGGAACCTGCTGGGCCCTGAAGGCCTCCAGAATGGCAGTCAGGGTCTGTCCCATGTCTGACTGAAGGAAAGGAGTGGGGGCCGGTGGGGGTGGTGCAACATCCTGAGCCTGTTGAACTCCACCTTGAGGCGTAGTCCGTGCTAGAGTCTGCGTAACAAAAACACACGCTGAGAAAACGTTCAAATACTACATAAAGGTGGACAAATTATATGTGATCCCCATATGGGCACACCACTGCTTCCGCTGCTTAGTTTGTCCCCAAACTAAGCTCGAGCGGGGGTGACCTAGGGTTTGTGGACTGCTACTTCCCTCTGATACCACTTGTAAGACCCCCTTTTTTTTTCTTTTTCAACCACCGGGGTCTTAGGCCCAGAACCGCCGCTTTGCGGTGACACCTTCACGTCCTGAAGGGTCATCACCACAAGGCGCCGATTCTGCCGGCCAATTTCGATCACAGAAAGTAGCACAATTATTGATGTAAGAGCAATGCAGTCCACTATAATAAAAATCACATAAATATAATAAGACTCCACGAAGGGAGTGTCCACAGAAACATCAGAGTACTATAAATACGGACTTATGCCCGGTACAAAATGTCCTCACTACAAGTCTCTCATGCGGAAGCGAAACAGTAAACTACTCGAGGTCGAGACTCACGGTCCCAGCTGTATGAACTCCGGAGCTAGACTGCCCCATCTCCAGGCGCACCGATCTCTGGGGCTGCTCCTCCATGCTGGGCTCCACGATCCCCTAAATGATGCGGTTCAAAAACCGTTAGTCATAAAGACTAAGCCCTATCATCCCCTACCCCTTCCCCCATGGCTCCTAGGTACCGAGCGGAGAGGAAGAAAGGGAAGGACATGATGGTAGAGATAATCATGAAACAGATGGCAGCGGAAACTAATCTAGCAAGGTGTATTCGGTGAGCAGTTAATATGCTTGTTGTAATAGGTCTAGCAGTAAGAAAAGCAATTATATGAATTTAAACCTTCGCTTATGCGAGAACACATAAGCAAAGGGATCTTTTGCAAGGCTCCCATCGTATAGAGTGTCTCATACCACTTATACGTTGGGGTGTCGGTTATCAAACAGCAATGGTTGTTATATATTGAAATTAACCTTTGATTTATAAACTTGCCCACACAAGCTTATAGACCAAGGGGTCGTTTTGCAGGTCCTAATGTATAAGCGTCCCATACCACTTATACTTTAGGTGTCAAGGTTTAATGAATCGATTATGCTATGACATGCTAGTGGGTATGATGAAACATGCAAGTGCAACTCACACACCCGACTCTGTGCACACAGACCTTTAGTTCCCCCTTTCGGAGCCGTTACCTCCCAGGATACCTCCGTAGTGGCAAACGGAAGCGGTGGGTTGGGCCTCGCCCACCTCAAAACCAGTAAAAGCACCACTGGTCTGACCTATCGTACGCCTCAACGCTTGGTGCACTAAGCGGACGCCTGCGTACTCTTGCCGGCTGGCGCACCGGACTTCTGTTGGCGAAGTGCTAACCACCTCGCCGAGTCAACGATATCGGTGTCGGTGCAATCGAACTCCCCGATATCGAAAGACCCACCACCTTAACTTTCCTATCTTATGCACATGCAAGTTTAATCGCAAAACAAACAGAACCGAGCCGAAGCTCCCCGGACCAAATGTCCGTCTCCAACCAACCGAGCCGAAGCTCCCCGGACCATCCCGTCCGTCTCCAGAACAACCGAGCCGAAGCTCTCATCAATCTTCCTGTGCCAACAGTGTTTGTGAAAGGTGCAATCCTAATTACTAAGTTACTCTTGCCAGTTTATTATTACAGTTTACGTTAGCCCAGGACTGCCCCCGGTATACCCCGTGAAGGGCTCTCAAGGGGCACTAGGAACCAAGACGGTGCATTACGGCCCGAAGTTCCCTTTCGCAAGGCACTTATTGTTATTGGTTGTTTTCCCTTAGCCTGATTCCCTTCTCATATTACGATAGACTATCCTAGGGTGATTTTTAAACCTTCCACTCCTCGGGAAAAGCGATCTTTCGCCAAACCCGAGCACCTCTTAACTCTAACTATCACCACTACTCACTACTCTTTATATCTTCATCAGATCATGTTCTATTGCATTTCACAATTTACTAAATGCAGACCAACCTAGGCTACAAGTCGAACCGGTTATGCAATGATCGATTACTCATCCAAATGCCCTAAACTATTTACTGGAGACTTATCTTGATATAAATAACCTAAATCCAGAAAATGGAAATTTTCCTAATTTATTTGGCATTTAATTAAATTCCTCGAAAATCTCAAGGGCCACCGGTTTGAACATGAACTATCCTAATTATTCATGCAAGATGTCCAGCAAATTTATGATAATTAGTAGGCTATCTCAGAAGGCTAAATCCTAAGTATCATAATTTTCTATCATCAAAATAACCTGAAAAACTATTTGGAAATAATCTCTAATTTCTATAGTTTATGAATCAAGTACAGAAAATATTCTTCCAAAAATTCTAAATAATTTATGACATGAAGATTAAGGCCTAAAATTTGCACTGGCTAAGTTTCATAATTTTCCAGCAAGTGTTCTATCCATAATAATTTTTTAAACATAAAAGCCCTTTCTATCATTTGTGAATAAAGTACTAGATTTACTCAACATAAAATTCTATAAAAATTCAGGGATCAATGTTCTACTATTCAAGATCTAAATCCAGAATTTTAACTGATTATAATTAATGTAAAGCCTCCAAATAATTGAAACAACAAATTGGGCTAATAATTCTTTAACACATGAAGTATAATATATATTAATCATAAAATTCCAGAAAAATTACCATAAGTCTAATACATCGTAAAACTCCCTCCTCCCGAGTTTCATAATTTTTGGATTAGATTTAGTGCTTAAAATAATTATATTACATGTTTATCCTATTCCAAAATCTCAACTTTCGAGGTACCTAACTACCTCTAATTCCTTCACTATTTCGACCAGAGGGTTTTCATCATATCCTCCCCCTCTCTTCCAAATTTCAAGGGCATAAAAGAGCTGTTGCTCCTATGTCCTTCACAAACCTCGAACTCCCACCCGTTGGAGTTGAGCCAATCTCTTAGGGTAAAATCCACCCTAAGCCACACCATGTTTCCCAAGAGGGTAGACATAGACTCAACAAATCAGTGGCCAACAACTTCAGCCTCTTTTGAGGAGATTTGTCCACTCCATTTCCAATTGTACTTTTCCCCAAAGTACCCCTCACCAAGACCTATCTAGGACTTGATAATTCCCTATTCAAAACTCGACCAATCGAGTTGAAATTTTGTACAGATCTTAATATTGATGCCAGGGACCACCACCCAAAATTTGGGGGAGTTTGGGCTTAATTTCATCTCCTAATTAATTTTATATTGTTTATTAATTTTTTACAAAAACTTTAGGCAAAAGTTCTCCAAAAATTCTCATTTTTGGACAGCCTCTCGATATGCATATTATAGACCTCCAGTCCAAATTTCAAGTCATTTGGACATGTTATGAACCGTGGGCAACCATTTTAATTTCTGGTTAACCTAGGTCTTGATCCCACCAAAATGAGTGCTGTGTTCAAACCACTCACCCAAATTGAATAAAATCAATTTTAAATTAAATAGACCCCGAGGGCTACAACTTTTGTGTCTGGTCATTTTTCTTTATTCGGCCTCTAAGTGCCTCGTTTTGCAGCCTCAAAAATACATTCAAATAATCTATTTTCCATTATGTAATATATAATAATCTATGTATTATATATTAAATCTACTGTTCATCTTCTTCAGAACCCGAAACCAGAACCAGGAAGCCATTTTTCCTGTAACGTTTCCGTGATCCGTTGCCGGCCGTCCGGTCACTTCCCTGGCCAGCCACCACCACCACCACCTCCGTTGAGGTGATGGCTAGCGGTCGGCGGTGGTTTGGCCGCCGGAGGTGGCGGTTTCCGGCGAACTCAAAATAACTTTTTCATGGTTTTTCCATGAAAACGAGAGATGGATCCGGCTCCGTTGAGCGCGAACCTCCTTTCTAAGAATCCTAAGATCTACCCATGAAAGAGAAGGAGTAGAGGAGGACCTTGTTCGCGGTTTGAAGGCGAGAAGAACGTCGGGGTGCCATGGCGCGGTGGTGGCGTTTGCTGAACTTCTCCTACAGCAAGAACAAAGGTCTGTTCTGATTACTTGAGCGTGTAACCTTCTCCTCTTGTCCAGGTGGGCTTTTATAACTCAGGAAGTGGGAAGGTAAATGGGTGAAACCATTATGGCCATGAAGTTTCCCCCTTAACATTTCGGTTACGGTGAAGGGATAAGAAACGGCGGAACTGAACAGGTGTGTCCAGCTGGCGGTTTTCTATTGGACCACCTTTTCCTCATTTATTATAAATTTTCAGAAGGAAAACAGCCGGTAGTTACTCCTGGTGTAACTTCCCACACCAGCATTTAATACCACGCGTGTTGGAAGAATTTCGGGCCTGAACCGTCGTTTCGGCCAATGTCACGGGCGTGACACGTAGGTCACGGGCGTGACAGGTCCGAATAGTCAATCCTGGGTTCGACGATCGTCGAACTGAGATCGACGATCGTCGATGATGGTCACGGGCGTGACACCTTGGGTCACGGGCGTGACAGGCCCGAATGGCATATTTCGAGGTCGACGATAGTCGAATTGAGATCGACGATCGTCGAAGGCTGGTCACGCCCTAGGTCACGGGCGTGACAGCTAAGTCACGGGCGTGACATGCCCAGACAGCATGTTCGGCGATCGTCTCCTGGAGATCGACGATCGTCGAAGTAGTCACGCCCAGGTCACGGGCGTGACGGGTCGGTCACAGGCGTGACCAACCCGTGACCCGAAAAATTGATCGCTTTATTTTCACTTTTTGTGCTCCCTGGGGTTCTGACTCGACCAACCGACTCCTAGGGGTCTAGCCGGAAATGGGATGTTACATCCTTCCTGCATTCAATGCTGACGGTCTTGAGAATGTTTGCATTGATTGATCTCCCCAACTGTCCCTTTGAATAAACGACAAGTAATAATCCCGATGAAGACCATAACTAATGCTCCGTCGAACGGTAATATTCAAGGAATATTTTAGCATTAATTACTCAGAAATTATTGCAATAGAATAGGGACAGAAAGATGTGAATAACCAAGTCTTGATTCGTTGAGCTGAGTCCTCAGTTCGTCGAGCTGATAATTGTTGTTCGCTGAGCTAAGATCCAAGATCGTCGGCCTCAGAACTGGTGACTGCTGCTTGATGAATCTTTCCAATTTTGTGCACCAAGATCGTCAAGCTGAGAAGATGTATTCGTCAACCGAAGTCTGATTATGGACTTAGGAATGTTGAATCACAGTGTCCAAATATTGTCGAATAGAGAACCAAGTTCATCGAGCTCAGCTCAGAGAATTTTCTTTGAGTTGTCGAGCTGAGCACAACTTTCGTCGACCTGAATTCGACGAACATCGAACTCATTTTCTGATCCTTTGATATTTCTCTAAGTCTTGAGTCTTTGGCAGTCTGTTGATGGCTGGGCCATGTATTGTTAACTCTAAGAACTTGGCCTAGACTCTAGGACACAACCATGACCCTGGTTATACATGTTGGGTCATATGATCCTAACTTAGTGAACTTAACCCAAATCCAACTAGGGATCAAACATAGGAGGTTGCAGTTTATGCCATATACAAGGTTTCATCAACTAGCCTGCCACTCTCATCCTTGTCTATTGATATACTTTACCTCATAGGAGTTTTCATGGTGGAGGCACTATCCATCCCAAATTTCTTAATTAATTCCTTTGTGAATTTGGACTGAGAGATGAAAAGTCCATCCTCAGATTGCTTAACTTGGAGGTCCAAGAAATACTTGAGTTCACCCATACTTCTAATCTCAAATTTCCCTTGTATAGTTTAGCAACCTTTTTAACAAAACAATCATCAGTAGACCCAAAAATTTTGTCATCAACATAAATTTAGACTAGTATAATCTTACCTTTTACTTCCCTTAGGAATAATGTCTTGTCTATCCTTGGGGTTAGTTTTAACCCATATAAAGCTTTTCTTAAATGAAATGCATGATTGGGAAAAATTGAATTGATAAAACCTGATTGCTGCTCAATATAGACCTCTTCTTTTAGGTCAATATTCAGAAAGACTAACTTCACATCCATATGGTAAATATTAAATCCTTTGTAAGCAGCATATGCAAGGAATAGTCTTATAACTTCAAGTTTAGCTACTAGTGCAAAGGTTTGATCAAAGTTAATACCTTCTTCTTATCTGTATCCTTTTGCAACCAGCCTAGCTTTATTCTTAATTATTGTTAGAAGATAGTAAAATAATATGTAAAAGCCAATTACAATTTTGTCCATTTAAGGCTGTTTGGGTCTTTTGTTTTGTTCCACATTGTATTCTTTGGGACCTCTCTCTTCCTCTCTTTCTATATATATGTACTCATACTTGAAGGTTAATATAGAAAATATAGCCCACAAGTTTCATTGCTCTATTTTTCTACATGGTATCAGAGTTATACGACATGGCCTTTTTTTTCTAACCGTCCACTCTTATGATTAACCGGGCAGCTTGTTCTCCTGCTTAACCGCTCTATCTTGCAGCCTCCTCCTTTTCTAACCGCGGCTAAGTTTTCTAGCCGCTCCTCTCTCTCTCTCTCATGGCTTCCACCTACTCTTTCCCTCTTGCCCCTTAGCTTTAATAAATCTCACAGTTAGGTGGGGCCCTCTCCCTTTAACCGTGTGATTTCTTTCAGGCTACCTGCTTCCTATCATCCCTCCGTGTTCTCTGTCTCAACCCGCCTTCTTGCCTCTCTCTTCTCTTACTCAATGTGGCTTCCCTAACTGCTGCGAGCATTGCATCTTGGTCACGCCACCTTTCTTGTCGTTAATGTGCTCTCCATGATCATGCGGTCTTCTTTGTTAAGTTGTTGCAGTTTCCTAAGTTATTGCGGGCTTCTCCCGCAGACTCATCTTGGTCCCTGCGGCTACCTTAGTCACTGCAACTTCTCACATGATTTTCTCTTTAATTGGTCACTGAGGCTTCTCTTCCCGCTGCGGGCTCCGCATCGTGGTCGTGGCCTCTTACCGCTGGTGTTGTGATATATAGATCGTGCGACTTCTCCTAGTCTCTAGTCAAGGCGGCTTCTCTTCTCTTATCGCTCCGGGTTGTCGGTTGCGATCTTCCTCTATTCCCCGGGTCGAGTACCTATTCTTCTAGCCTCTGCTACATTCTGATTGCTGCATCTTGGACTTCTCTCCTTTGGACTACTCCTTATTGCAGCTTCTTTCTTCCCACAATGGCTTCTGTCTTCCCTCTCTAGATATGCTTCTTCCAGCAGCTAGCCCTTGTTGTTCTCCTTGCTGCGATTTCAAAGGTTCCACTTCTGCCTCTGGCAAGTCCATTACTGTTTTGCCTTTGCTACCTTGGGCTGCTTCTTCAGCTACTGATCTTCAACATTAACTCAGGATTACCACCATATCTCTCAATATCAAACGAAACTGTATGGAATGGGTACATTCAGTTCATTGGGTACTCTAGACGAAACGACTTCTTCATCACTTGACCTGGGCTACTTCTGCCCTTCCCACTGATGAGTGGATTCGTGATGACAGCCGCGTGCAATCATAGATTCTCAACTCTATTGATGCAGAGACTTATAGGATGGCCATGTATCAAGACACGGCTAAATCCATGTGGGAGAAACTTCATTCCTTCTATTCTGGCCAAAACAAACTCCAACAGTTGTTTGATATCATCAATGATCTTCAATCCCTCGATATCAGGATGCCAGGCAATATGAATTCCTTTGTTTCCAAGGCCAAGACCCTTATTGAGGCTTGGATACAATGCCAGCCTCCTACTACAGATCTGGTTGCCCAACGGGCACAAAAAGAAGTCGTCGGAATTGCCATGATAGAGGAAAGGGTCCCTTCTCATTTGCATAGTGTTTGAGCTCAGATCCTCTCCTCCACCACCACTCACTCTCTCTTAGATGTCTACTCAATGCTTCTGAAGGTCATCATGCCTCCCGAGGCTCCTATACCTCTCTCTCCAGCTCTTCTATAGCTAACTTCTCAACTTGCTCTTATCATTGACCTCTCTCCCCCTTTATGACTTCTAATGTTATTAGAATGCTTAAACAAATCCTTGGAGGAGATTAACTTCATATCCAGGTGGCTTACACTAGCTGTGATGTGATTCTTTAGTTCCGACATATGATCATCTAAGATTTGGGTGCAAGCATCCATTCTTCTTTCAACCATTTGTTCATGCTCTTCTATTTTGGTTTTGGTAACTATATTAACCATATCCATATTATTTTAGGTAGACCACTTGTTTTGGATGATATTATTTTGCAACTTCTTAATCTATTCAAGTTGAAGTACAGTGTGGTCAACATCTGGAGCAGCTCTCTTCAGGAATTTAACTGTATTCTCTTTCAACAAGTTGACTTCAAATCTGATGGAAGGCATCTCAATAGTTAGATCTTTTCTTAGGCCTTTGATAGAGTCATCCACGTACATCTCTATTTTTCTTTTTTGCTCATCAAATAACCCTCTTAGTTGTAACAGAAAGGAGGTGGGAAATGCATCATTCATTTGAGCAGATACTGGAGAGTTAATCTCTTCATTCCTCTTCCTTATATCTCTCCCAATTTGAGAATCAACCACTTCATATTTTGGGGAGTGATCTTGTTGTTCATCAGCCTGGATGAACCCCTCCTTCTCATGATCCTAGGTAAAGGACATGACATCATCACCTTTGTCCTCTTTTTTAGAATTTTCCACTCCAGCTTCAGCTTCTTAAGTAGGGAGCTCAGGGTAAGTCTTCCCTTTAAAAAAAGCACTAACCATTTTGCTCTCCCCTCAATAGGTACACCCTTTTTTTGGATCTCCACTTCAATATCATCACTTATCATGCACACATCAGTTAACATGAGTTCTTCAACAAGTTCCGTAACTATATCCCCTTCAAGGTAAGTAGGAGACACTTCCTTAGTAATATTCTTTATAGCAGGGTTAGATGAGATTGATACTTGAGCAATCAAATGTCTTCTCCCAGAATCACCTCAACTAGACAAGTGAGGGTCATGAGGTTGAGTGCTCCTACTGTCTGTAGACCCACTGCTGGAGCTTTCTTCTACAACTTGTTGAGCTGTCCTTTTCTTTCACTTTTTTGACTGTTGAGGATGTTTGGTCAGCACCATATCCCATCTTTAAAGCATCTTTATGTCCATTTTCCTCAAATGGTGGATCTTTATACCCAACCTCATGTTTAAAATCTCTGGTATAGAGTTGAGGAGGAACAAAGACAAAATCATTCCCATATTAGGCACACAGATGCTCTCAATCACCTTTTCAAACACAACATTGCCCCAATTGGTCTTCTTGGAAGGAATCACTTTAGCCATTAACTCAAACATCTTTCTAGAGATTTTATCATGAGAACAAGTCTTGTATAATAGAGCTTTTCCAATGACATCTGCTAAGAACTTTCCCTTATGATTCATGTCATTCCTTTTCAAAATGCCACAGGTATCAATGAAAATACCTCACCATTTGAAAATAGACTTCACATCTTCTGGATGAAGCTCATCTTCCTCTTCAGTAGAACTGAACTTGGGCATCTTCAGTGCCTTTCTTATCTTCCTTGCAGTGATCTTAAGCTTTTATCCATTTATGGAGGCCTTGATTTTGGTGGAGGATGGGTCCACTTTGGCATTTGTAAATAGCTCTAGTACCTCCTTTTATAGATGGCAGAGGGTTCTGATAACAAAAATTCCAGTTCGACAGCCGATAGAAGATGTTTGACAATTTGAATCTCTTTTGGAGCTTTTTTGAATTCATTATGAACAAGTTCACATCCCTCAAACAGGAAGTCAATACCCTTGGGAGGAATTGATTCAGAGAAATTGAATGAGGAGTAGAAGACGATTCGAGTAATCTAAGGTGCGAGACACAAAATTTTGAAAGATCAATAGAATTATAGAGTTTATTTTAGGAAGAAATTCTATTTATAACCTACTTTATTCGAAAAGGTGGAGAGACGCATACCTTGGCGTGATCGACAATTTTGTTGGATTCCCTTGATTTAATCTGATTACTTTGATTGTTTCTAACTTGTCAGAACATTAGCATCGAATCCATTCGACGCTAATAAATTTCCAATCGATGTGAGGACTTATAGAGATTTATCTTAACTCGATGCCTAGTGAGTTCCTCTTCACTCCAACTCAACTGATCCTTTCTTCTCTAATTTCTCCTGCAAAATGGTTAGCCCCAAAGCACATATAGAGATTTCTATTTTCTATATCAAAAATGACTTACTATATTTAAAATTTTCTAATAAACACATGTTTAACATTCCGAATTCAAACTTTAAAAAATTGAACTTGGCTTAATCAAGAGGCTTTGTGAAGATGCCATCCACATGTCTATCTGTGGGGACAAACTCAAGGATGATATCTTCTTTCTCAACATGCTCTCTTATGAAGTGTTATATTATTTCAATATGCATAGTCCTATCGTATGACACAAGATTCTTTGCTATTGAAATAACACTGGATGAGTCAAAAAATATTGGGGTTTTACTTACCTGAAGATTATAATCTAAAAGTTGATGATGGATCAATAGGAGCAATGCACATCAACTCCCTGCTAAGATGTATTCAGATTATGTAGTGGAAATTGCTACACCGTACCTGCTTGCTTTTGATTGCTCCAAGATATCAGCCTTCTTCCTAAAAACTAGCAAGTACCAGATGTGCTCTTTCTATATCTTTGCAACCTGAAAAATCTGCATCTGAATAGCCTGTTAGTTCAAAATAATCATTCCTAGGGTACCAAAGGCCAATATTTGGTGTGCCTTTAAGATATCCAAAAATCCTCTTTGCAGCTGAGTAGTGAGATTCTTTAGGGCATGCTCGGTACCTAGCAAAAAAATATGTAGCAAACATAATATCTGGTCTACTAGCAATCAAATACAGGAGGTTATTATTTATGCCATATATAAGGTTTCATCAACAAGCTTGCCACTCTCATCCTTGTCTAATGACAGACTTGACCCCATATGAGTTTTCATGGTGGAGGCACTATCCATCCCAAATTTCTTTATTAACTTATTGGTGAACTTGGAATGAGAGATGAATATGTTGGAGTTACCATGGTGATCTAGAAGTGGTCAAACATATAATCTCACTGCCAACGCGATATGAGCCTGCAGGGTCTCACATAAGAGCATGTGGAGAAGTTGGAAGACCGATTATGTTGGTAAGGGTTACCAATCACCACACAGAATGGGGTTGGGCAAACGTTGCCAAAGAAGGTTCTTAGAGACCAAGGCAAATTCGACGAGAGTCGTCGAGAATCGTTGAGTATGACTCAACGCTTTCAATGCCAAGGCAGATTCGTCGAGAATCGTTGAGTATGACTCAACGCTCTCAACGCCAAGGCAAATTCGACGAGAGTCGTCGAGAATCATTGAGTATGACACAACGCTCTCAACGCCAAGGCAGATTCGTCGAGAATCGTTGAGTATGACTCAAATCTCTCAACGCCAAGGAAGATTCGTCGAGAATCGTTGAGTATGACTCAACGCTTTCAACGCCAAGGCGGATTCATTGAGAATCGTCGATTATGACTCAACGCTCTCAACGTCGTTTCTGCGGACTGATTCTCGCCGACTGATTCTCGTCGACTGATTCTCGCCGAATCTTGAGATGATTCTCGCCGATCGATTCTGAAACCCTATTTTGCTGTGGTCTGTGGATAGAGATTTTGCCTAGGTTTATTTATGCTTTGAGTATAAATAGACACTTAGGGTTTTGGGAATACACACAGTGAATCGGATTGATCTTTTCTCCTTTGACCGAATCGAAACCCACGGGCCTGTTCCGCCGTTCTCGTTCTCCCCGCCGATTCCCGAATCCCGCCGGCCGGAAGCGTTCCGCCATCGCATTTGCTCCGCTGACCTCCTCCTCTTCGACGACTGTCGCTGGTGCTACGTTTCCTGGAGCGGACCTAGCAGTCCGTGGAAGTGTAAGGTGTGGTCGATCTCTTTCCGATCATCCGTGTGACGGAAGCTTGGTGTTCTCCCACTCGTGTGGATTTCTGCAGAGACGTAGATATTATTCTACGTGGAACTCGCCACCGACAAGGAATCACATTTGGAGCATCTTCATTGAGTTGTGACTCAACACCGAAGAGGTAATTTTTGCCTAATTTTTGTTAACTTCTTGATTCAAAATTTGTGGCCCGATCCAATCTCTTTGGGTTGTTCTACATTTTATCACTTCTGCTGCGTGCACAAATGTTGTGCCAACCTCATAGAGAAACCCAACAGTGGTATCAGAGCCAGGTTTCGGCCATGTTTGTTGTATTGGAAGTTAGGTTGTTCCAGTACGTGTAAACCTAGGGATTTAGAAGTGTTCTAAATGTCTAGATTTAATCTTGGAACCCCGCCGGGAATGTCTGGAATCTTGTAGTAATTTCTAATCGTTAGGAATTACTATCTCCTTAGCAGTAACCATCCCTCGATTTTGTTTTGGATTTTGAATCCAACAAGGAGAGATGAGTTTGTCTACTGCTTTAAGTTGAGTTGACTTTGTCCCTTTTCCAATGCATGTAAACCTGAAGATTTGGAAGTGTCCAGATGTTCAGATTTATCCCTTTTCTTCTATCAAATGTTGATAGTGTTCTGTTGTGCACATAAGGGATACATGGGGATTTTAGTGGAGTGTTTTTCTTTGGATGTGCACATTGATCAAATGTTGATCATGGTTAATTGTTAACCTATTATCAAAAAATCCCTTCATCAAATATTAAGTGTTCGGATGCCTTCCGATGGATGACACTCTTCCTACCTCGATCGATGAAGTGTGAGCTTGCTAAAGCAAGGTGCATTAATCTATCTTGGTAAGGGTGCGAGCGGATAATTGTGATATCCCACTTTCGACATCGGTTCTAACATAACTAGGTGACCTCAAAGGTTTAGTGCCTAGAGGCATGGGATTGGCATGCACCATATGATGGATGCGAATAAGGAGTTATTCACCAAACATACAAGAATTGCATGAGGATGCAATTGGCAAGCATTGCCTACCTAAATAACCACATTGTGAGAGGAAAGCCAAAGCTGACTCATTGTGTTGGTGAAATACGGATCTTTTCCACTAAGAGAGTAGCTCGCATGAACTCTCCGAATTGATAGTGAGGGCTATTATTTCGAATAAAATAGTGGGAGTTTTAGTTGAAGTCCAAATTAAGAAAAATAATTATATTTTGAAATTTTGGTACTGATTTTATTCTGCATAAATTATTGTAGAATTCCATGGCAAGTGGTTCCCACTCCACTCTATCTCTGAGAGCCATCCTTGAGAAGGATAAGCTCAGTGGGACTAACTACATGGATTGGTACAGGAACCTGAGAATTGTTCTCAGGCAAGAGCGAAAGCTCTATGTCTTGGAAGAAGAAGCCCCCGAGGTGCCGACCGGGAATTCATCCCATGCTGATAAAGATACTTATAAGAAGTATACTGATGACGCCTTGGACATCGAATGCCTTATGCTTGCCACCATGAACTCTGAGCTTCAGAAGCAACATGAGAACATGGGATGCAAGGAGATTGACGAGCATCTCAAGAAAATGTTTCAAGGTCAAGCTCGTCAAGAGAGGTTTGACGTCACCAAAGCGTTGTTTCAGTGCAAGATGGGAGTTCGAGACTCAGAGGGATTCACGTACTCAAGATGATTGGGTATATAGAGAACCTTGAAAGACTGGGTTTTCCTCTGGGTCAAGAGTTGGCTACAGATTTGATCCTGCAATCGTTGCCGGATAGTTACGAGCAGTTTGTCTTGAACTACAACATGAATGAGATAGACAAGACACTGCCCGAGCTCCTAGGCATGTTGAGAACTGTCGAGATCAATATGAAGAAGTCCAAGCCTGCCAGCCCCATACTGATGGTGCATAAGGGCAAGGGAAGGGCCAAGGGCTTCAAGAAAAAGAAGGTGGGACCTAAGTGAAATCTTGAGCCCAAGTCTTCTGCACTGATGAAGAAGAAGAGCACGGTGAAGGAGGGGAAATGCCACCACTATGGCAAGGCTGGTCATTGGAGGAGGAACTGTCCATCGTACATTGAGAATCTGCAAAAAATGAAGGGAGGTATGACTTCCGCTTCAAGTATTTAAGTTATAGAGATAAACCTTTCTGCTCCTTCATCTTGGGTATTGGATACCGGATGTAGTTCTCACATTTGTACAAATGTGCAGGAACTGGGAAGGAGAAGATTGCTGAGTAAAGGGGAGGTGGACCTGCGCGTCAGCAATGGAGCAAGAGTTGCTGCTGTAGCCGTAGGGGTTTACCGTCTTTCTTTGCCCAGTGGGCTTGTAATAGAACTAGATAACTGTTATTTTGTTCCGGCAATAACTAGAAACATTATATCCATTTCATGCTTGGACATGATTGGATTTTCTTTTATGATTAAGAACAACTGTTGTTTTATATTTAAGAATGATGTTTGTTATGCTGTAGCCCAATTGTTTAATGGTCTTTATGTTTTGAACTTGGACCATCAGATCTATAATGTAGAAAATAATAAAAGACTAAGAACAAATGACTCAAACCCTACATATCTCTAGCATTGTCATTTGGGCCATATAAACGAGAAGCGCATATCCAAGCTCTATAAAGATGGACTTTTGGACTCATTTGATTATGAATCATTTGAGCGATGCGAATCTTGTTTGTTAGGCAAGATGACTAAGGCCCCTTTCACTGGTTATATTGAGAGGGGTGAGGATCTCTTGGGTGTTGTACATAGTGATGTATGCGGACCCATGAGTTCCATGGCTAGAGGTGGGTATTTCTACTTCGTTATATTTACTGATGATTTCAGTAGATACGGATATGTGTATCTTATGAACTGCAAATCCGAGACCTTTGAAAAGTTCAAAGAGTTCAAGAATGAAGTAGAAAACCAGTTGGGTAAAAGGGTTAAAGCACTCTGATCTGATCGAGGTGGCGAATACCTGAGTCATGATTTTCGTGATCATCTGAAAGAGTGTGGTATTGTATCACAGCTCACTCCACTTAGAACACCACAGCATAATGGTGTATCTGAGTGGAGAAATCGTACTTTGTTAGACATGGTACATTCGATGATGAGTCATGCAGACTTGCCTGTTTCCTTTTGGGGTTTTTCTTTAGAGACTGCTGCAATGACACTGAATCGCGCTCCAACGAAAATGGTTCTGAAGACACCATATGAGATATGGACTGGGAAGCGTCCTAGTATATCGTTCATTAAAATTTGGGGCTGTGAGGCATACGTGCAACGTCAAATGCCTAACAAGCTGGAACCCAAATCGGATAAATGTTATCTGGTGGGATATCCTAAGGAAACAAAAGGGTATTACTTTTACCTACCATCCGAGGGCAAAGTGTTTGTCGCAAGGACTAGCGTCTTCTCAGAGAAAGAGTTATTATCAAGAAAGACTGAAAAAGTAGAACTTGAAGAAGTTCAAGAACCACAAGTAGTGAATGAACCAGAATTAGATTCTGAGACAGGACTACAAAATGTTGTAGCTAGAGAACCTGCTCAAGAAACACAAGTCCTATGTAGATCTGGTAGACCGAGGTTTGAGCCTGAGAGATATGGATTTCTCATGTCTCAAATAGGTAATGTGTTGCTTATGGATCATGATGATGAACCAGCAACCTACCAAGAGGCTATGAATGGACCGGACTCTGACAAATGGCTTGAGGCTATGAAATCCGAAATGGACTCCATGTATGCAAACCAAGTTTGGAACTTGGTGGAACCACCTGAAGGGGTACGACCCATAGGGTGCAAGTGGGTCTTCAAGAAGACGACCGACATGGATGGGAATGTACAGACATTCAAAGGGCGACTGGTGGCTAAGGGTTTCAAGCAAATTCATGGTATTGACTATGATGAGACCTTTTCCCCTATTGCCATGGTAAAGTCAATAAGGATATTGCTTGCTATTGCTGCGTATTATGACTTCGAGATCTGGCAGATGGATGTCAAAACCGCTTTCCTTAATGGAAACCTCCTTGAGGAAGTGTACATGACACAACCCGAGGGTTTTGTATCCCCAAATGAAGCCACTAAAATATGCAAGCTGAATAAGTCCATCTATGGACTGAAACTGGCCTCTCGAAGTTGGAATCTTCATTTTGATGAGAAAATAAAAGAGTTTGGTTTCATCAATAATGAAGATGAGTCTTGTGTTTACAAGCGAATTAGTGGGAGTATTGTTGTCTTCCTGATATTGTATGTAGATGACATACTTTTGATTGGGAATGACATTCCTACCCTGAAAGTTGTTATGAACAACCTAAGGAACTGCTTTTCTATGAAGGACTTGGGTGAAGCGACTTACATACTCGGTATTAAGATCTATAGAGATAGATCGAAGAAGTTGCTGGGTTTGACCCAGAGTACATATATTGAGAAGGTGTTGAAGCGGTTCAACATGCTTGAGTCCAAGAAAGGATTTTTACCCATGTCTCATGGTGTGAATCTCTCTAAGGACCAGTGTCCAAAATCTTGTGAAGATACGGACCGTATAAAGTTGATTCCATATGCTTTGGCAATTGGATCAATCATGTATACAATGTTATGTACTCGACCCGATATCTCCTTTGCTTTGAGCATGACTAGCAGGTATCAGTCAGACCCCGGTGAGTGTCACTGGATTGCAGTCAAGAATATCCTGAAGTACTTGAGAAGGACTAAGGATGTGTTCTTGGTGTATGGTGGAGAGGAAGAGCTCGTTGTAAGTGGTTACACGGATGCTAGCTTCCAAACTGATAGAGACGATTCAAAGTCTCAGTCAGGGTTTGTGTTTTACCTTAATGGAGGAGCTGTGAGCTGGAAGAGTTCCAAGCAAGAGACAGTTGCTGATTCTACAACAGAGGCCTAGTATATCGCTGCGGCTAACGCAGCGAAGGAGGCTGTATGGATTAGGAAATTCATCGGCGAGCTTGATGTAGTTCCTAACATTATTGGTCCCATAGTTCTCTACTGTGATAACAATGGTGCAATTGCACAATCTAAGGAACCTAGATCCCATCAGCGCTCCAAGCTCATACTTCGGTGGTTCCATCTTATTCGAGAGATTGTCGAACGAGGAGATGTGAACATTTGCAGAGTGCCGACTGAGGAGAATATTGCGGATCCACTAACAAAGCCCCTCGCACAGAGAAAGCATGATGGTCATACTAGATCAATGGGTATACGATACCTAAGTGATCAACTCTAGTGGGAGTCTTGTGGGTTGCATGTAAATATATATTCTGTTGGCTGTTTATTGTTCATTCATATGATGAATTGTGTACCAAATGTTTCTTTTTACAATTAATGGCAAGTTCTTTTATTGTGATTTTTCTATGTGATAGTTAAATTGTAACATAATAAATACCCTTAGAGTGTTCTCTTCCATAGGACATACAGGACGTGACTTGAATGTGAGAGCCTATGATTTATTTGAAGCTTCATTCTTAAAAGGTCCCTGGTCGTTGTATCATCATAGAATCTAAGGGTGATGATGATACCTTAAGACTAGCACGTGCGTTGACTGATGAAAAGTTCTCACAGGTCATGATATTATGATATCAAGTCATCACGTGGGTACTTGTTAATGAATAAGTTGTACTAGACAGACCCATCCTGAGACTACTTTGTGGATTGTTGTCTAATCGTGTCACAAGTAGGTCCCTATTGGCAATGGTGTTGTGGTCCTTTGAACTGATGTCACAACATTCATCAAGTGAGTAAGAGCGTGCTTTGATGCCATCTAAAGTCTTCCTTGAGAAAGGTTGATGATAAGGGTGGTTGTTGGGTACGTTACGAATCATTTGGGTGTTTGTGTGTGAGCAGATATGGGATTTGTCCTCCTATATGACAGGAGTTGCATCCATGGGCCCCTTGATGGAACTGGACTGAGAAATGCATGGCCATGCTTGGTTGAGTCAGTATGTGATATTGGACTCACCATTCTCTTGAAGTCCATTCTAGATCAAGAAACTTGGATTGAGCTATTATGAGGGTGACACGATCCATGCCTCTAGTTCTTTCCGGATGTAAGGGACAAAGGGATAAAGACAACGCTGGAACATTGGTCATGAAGGCTTATGAGTTATGAACTCTTATTGCTTGGGGAGCAATGATGCATTGCTATATGACGCTCAATGTTTGTGAGTTTTTTTGTTTGATACTTTCAAGATCAAGTGGGTGACTTTTGGAGTTACCATGGTGATCTAGAAGTGGTCAAACATGTAGTCTCACTGCCAACGCGATATGAGCCTGCAGGGTCGCACATAAGAGAATGTGGAGAAGTTGGAAGACCGACTGTGTTGGTAAGGGTTACCAATCACCGCACAGAATGGGGTTGGGCAAACGCTGCCAAAGAAGGTTCTTAGAGACCAAGGCAAATTCGACGAGAGTCGTCAAGAATCGTTGAGTATGACTCAACGCTTTCAACGCCAAGGCAGATTCATCGAGAATCGTTGAGTATGACTCAACGCTCTCAATGCCAAGGCAAATTCGACGAGAGTCGTCGAGAATCGTTGAGTATGACTCAACGCTCTCAACGCCAAGGCAGATTCGTCGAGAATCGTTGAGTATGACTCAACGCTCTCAATGCCAAGGAAGATTTGTCGAGAATCATTGAGTATGACTCAACGCTTTCAACGCCAAGGCGGATTCGTCGAGAATCGTCGAGTATGACTCAACGCTCTCAACGCCGTTTTTGCGGACTGATTCTCGCCGACTGATTCTTGCCGAATCTTGAGATGACTCTCGCCGATCGATTCTGAAACCCTATTTTGTTGTGGTCTGCGGATAGCGATTTTGCCTAGGTTTATTTATGCTTTGAGTATAAATATACACTAAGGGTTTTTGGAATACACACAGTGAATCGGATTGATCTTTTCTCCTTTGACCGAATCGAAACCGACGGGCCTGTTCCACCGTTCTCGTTCGCCTCGCCGATTCCGGAATCCCACCGGCCGGAAGCATTCCGCCACCATATTCACTCCGCCGACCTCCTCCTCTCCGACGATTGTCGCCGGTGCTATGTTTCCTGGAGCGGAACTAGCAGTCCGTGGAAGTGTAAGGTGCGGTCGATCTCTTTCCGATCATCTGTGTGACGGAAGCTTAGTGTTCTCCCGCTCGTGTGGATTTCTGTAGAGACGTAGATATTATTCTACGTGGAACTCGCCACCGACAAGGAATCACATTTGGAGCATCTTCGTTGAGTTGTGACTCAACACCGAAGAGGTAATTTTTGCCTAATTTTTGTTTACTTCTTGATTCAACATTCGTGGCCCGATCCAATTGTTCTAGATTTTATCACTTCCGCTGCGTGCACAAATGTTGTGCCAACCTCATAGAGAAACCCAACAGAATAGACCATCCTCAGATTGCTTAACTTGGAGGTACAAGAAATACTTGAGTTCACCCATACTTCGCTACTCAAATTGCCCTTGTATAAGTTTAGCAAACTTTTTACAAAGACAATCATCTGTAGACCCAAAAATTTTGTCATCAACATAAATTTGGACTTGGATAATCTTACCTTTGACTTCCCTTAGGAATAATGTCTTGTCTATCCTTGGGTTTAGTTTTAACGTATATAAAGCTTTTCTTAAATAAAATGAATGATTAGGAAAAGTTGAATTGATAAAACAAGATGGCTGCTCAATATAGATCTCTTCTTTTAGGTCACCATTAAGAAAGGCTGACTTCACATCCATTTGGTAAACCTTAAATCTTCTGTAAGTAGCATAAGTAAGAAATAGTGTTATAGCTTCAAGTCTAGCAACAGGTGCAAAGGTTTGATCAAAGTCAATACCTTCGTCAAGTCTATATCCTTTTGCAACCAGCCTAGCTTTATTCTTAACGATTGTTAGAAGACAGTAAAACAATTTGTAAAAGCCCATTGTAATTATGGCCATTTAAGCTCGTTTGTGTTTTTTTTGTTTTGTCTCACATTGTATTCTTTGGGACTTTTCTCTTCCTCTCTTCCTATATATATGTACTCATACTTGAAGGTTAATATAAAAAATACATCCCATAAGTTTCTTTGCTCGAGTTTTTTACATGGTATCAGAGCGATACTGTACAACTTTTTTTCTAACCGTCCACTCCTCAGGTTAAATGGGCAGCTTGTTCTCCTGGTTAACTGCTCTGTCTTGCGGCCTCCTCCTTTTCTAACTGCGGCTAAGTTTTTTATACGCTCCTCTATCTCTCTCTCGTGGATTCCACCTACTCTTCCACTCTTACCCCCCTTCCCTTTTATAAATCTCTCGGTCAGGTGGGGACCTCTCCCTTTAACAGTGCGGTTTCTTCCCAGCTACCCGCTTCCTGTCTTCCCGTCACAGTATCTGTCTCTACCCGCCTTCTCGTCTCTCTCTTCTCTTATTCGTTGTAGCTTACCCAACCGTTGCGAGCACCGAATCTTGGTTGCGACATCTTTTCTTGGATATAGTGTACTTAACGTGACCGTGCGGTCTTCTTTGTTTATTCGCTGCGGTTTACTTAGTCGTTTGGGGCTTCTCCCGCGGACTTCTCTTGAACACTGCGACTTCCTTAGTCACTGCGACATCTCGCCTTATATCTTCTTTTCTTGTTCATTGCATCTTCTTTTCCCGTCGCGGGCTCCGCATCATGGTGCGTCGTTGGTGTTGTGACATAGAGACTGTGCAACTTCTCCTGGTCTCTAGTCTAGGTGTCTTTTCATCTCTTACCGCTCTGAGTTGTCAGTTATGTTCTGCCTCTATCCTCCTGATTGAGTACCTATTCTTCTATCCTCTGTTATATTTTGACCTCTGCGGCTAGGACTTCTCTCCTTCCAACTGCTCCTTGTTGCGGATTCTGTCTTCCCGCAACGGCTTCTGTCATCCCGCTACGGCTAGGCTTCTTCCTGCATCTAGCCCTTGTTATTCTCCTTATTACGGTTTCATGAGTTCCACTTCTGCATCTAGAGAGGCTGCTGCTGCTTTGCCTTTGCCACCTTGGGCTGCTTCTTTCACGACTTATCTTTGGGATTAACTAAGGATTACCACCATATCTCTCAATGACAAATGAATGTTTTTGGAATGGGTACATTCAGTTTGTCGGGTGCTCCAGACAAAAGGACTTCTTCATCACTTGACCCAGGATACTCCTACCCTTCCCACTGATGAGTGGCTTTGTGATGACAGTCGTGTGTAATCCTGACTTCTCAACTCTATTGATATTAAGCCTTACAGGATGGCTATGTATCATGACATGACTAAGTCCAAGTGAGAGGAACTCCATTCCTTCTATTCTGGCCAAAATAACCTCCAACATTTGTTTGATATAATCACTGATCTTCAATCCCATGATCCCTTGATGTTAGGCGATATAACTTCCTTCATTTACAAGGCATAGACCATTGTTGAGGCTTGGATACAACGCCAGCCTCCTACTACAGATCTGGTTGCCCAACGGGAACAAAAAGAGGTTGTCGGGATTGTCATGATGATGGCAAGTGTACCTTCTCATCTGCATAGTGTTCGAGCTCATTTCCTCTCCTCCTCCACTACTTCCTCTCTCTCATATGTCTACACAATGCTTCTGAAGGTAACCCAGCCTCTTGAGGCTCTTATGCCTCCCTCTCTAGCACTTCTACAACTACCTTCTCCACTTGCTCTTATCATTGACCTCTACTCCTTTATGACTTCTTCTATTTTTAGAGATCTTAAAAAATCCTTGGAGGTGGTTAACTTCTTATCCAAGTGGTTTACACCAGCTGTGATGTGATTCATTACTTCCAACATATGATCATCTAATAGTTGGGTGCAAGCATCCATTCTTCTTTCAAAAATTTGTCCTTGCTCTTCTATTTTGGTTTTTATAACTATATAAACCATCTCCATATTGTTAGAGGTGGAACACTGGTTTTGGATGATATTATTTTGCAACTTTTGATTCTGTTTAAGTTGAATTATAGTGTGGTCTACATCTAGAGTATCTCTCAAGAAGAATTGAACTGTATTCTCTTTCAACAAGTTGACTTCCAATCTGATTGAAGACATCTCAGTTGTTAGATCTTTTCTTAGGTATTTGATAGAGTCATCCATATACATCTCTATTTTTCTTTTTTGCTCATCAAAGAGCCTTCCTAGTTGTGATAGAAAAGAGGTGGGAAATGCATCATTCATTTGAGCAGATACTGGAGAGTTAATCTCTTAATTCCTCTTCCTTATATCTCTACCAATTTGAGAATCAACCACTTCATATTCAAAGGAGTGATCTTGGTTTTCATCTGCATGGATGAACCCCTCTTTCTCATGATCCTTAGCCGGAGACAGGACATCATCACCTTTGTCCTCTTTTTTAGAATCTTCCACTCCAGCTTCAGCTTCTTGAGTAGGGAGCTCAGGGTAAGTCTTCCCTTCAACAGTAACACTAACTATTTTGCTCTTCCCTCTACAGGTAGACCCTTTTCTAGGAACTCTACTTCAATATCAGCACTTATCATGTCCACATCAGTTAGCATGAGTTCTTCAACATGTTCCATAACTATATCCCCTTCAAGGGCAGTAGAAGACACTTCCTTAGTAATATTCTTTGTAGCAGGGTCAGATGAGATTGATACTTGAGCACTCACATGTCTTCTCTTAGAATCACCTGAACTAGACAGGTGAGGATCATGAGGTTGAGTGCTCCTACTATCTACAGACCCACTACTGGAGCTTTCTTCTACAACTGACTCAACTATCCTTTTCTATCTCCTTTCTGACTGTTGAGGATGTTTGGTCAGCACCCTATCCCATCTTTCAAGCATCTTTATGTCCATTTTACTCATATGGTGGATCTTTTCACCCAACCTCGTGTTTAAAATCTCTGGTATAGAGTTGAGGAGGAACAAAGACCAAATCATTCCCATATTAGGCATATAGATGCTCTCAATCACCTTGTAAAACACAACATTGCCCCAATTGGTCTTCTTGGAAGGAATCATTCTAGCCATTAACTCAAACATCTTTCTGTAGATTTTATCATGAGAACTAGTCTTGCATATTGGAGCTTTTCCAATGACATTTGCTAAGAACTTTCCCTTCTGATTCATATCGTTACTTTTCAAAATGCCACATGTATCAATGAAAAGACCACACCATTTGAAAGCAGACTTCACATCTTCTTGATACAGCTAATCTTCCTCTTCACTATAACTGAACTTGGGCAGCATCAGTGCCTTGCTGATCTTCCTTACAGTTTTCTTAAGCTTTTCTCCATTTATGGAGTTCTTGATTTTGGTGGAGGATGGGTCCACTTTGGCATTCGTAAATAGATCTAGTACCTCCTTTTTCTAAATGCAGATGTTCTGATAACAGAAATTCAAGTTCGGCGGTCGATAAAAGATGTATGAAAGTTTGAATCTCTTCTGGAGCTTTTTTGAATTCATTATGAACAAGTTCACATCTTTCAAATAGGAAATCAATACCCTTGGGAGGAATTGATCAGAGAAATTGAATGAGGAGTTGAAGATGGTTCGAGAAATCTAAGGTGCGGGACGCAGAATTTCGAAAGGTCAATGGAATTTTAGAGTTTATTCTAGGAAGAAATTCTATTTATAGCCTACTTTATTCAAGAAGGTGGAGATATGCGTACCTTAGGGTGATTGACAATTTTGTTGGACGCCCTTGATTGAATATGATTACATTGAAGGTTTCTGACTTGTCAGAGCATTAGCGTCGAATCCATTTGACGCCAAAGAATTTCCATTCAACGCGAGGACTTATAGAGATTTCTCTTCACTCGATGCCCAGTGAGTCTTTACTCCAAGTCAGCTGATCCTTTCTTCTCTAATTTCTCCTGCAAAATGGTTAGCCCCCAAAAGCACATATATAGATTTCTATTTTCTATACTAATAATAACTTCTTATAATTAAAATTTTCTAATAAACACATGTTTAACATTCCTAATTCAAACTAGAAAAAATTAAACCTGGCTTAATCAAGAGGATTTGTGAAGATACCAGCCACTTGTCTGTTTGTGGGGACAAACTCAAGGCTGATATCTTCTTTCTCAACATGCTCTCTTATGAAGTTATATCTTATTTAAATAAGCATAGTCCTACCGTGTGATACAGGATTCTTTGCTACTAAAATAGCATTATATGAGTCACAAAACATTAGGGTTTTACTTAGCTGAATATTATAATCTTAAAGTTGATGATGGATCTACAGGAGCTATGCACATCAACTCCCTGTTGAGATGTATTCAAATTCTGCAGTGGAGATTGCTACACCTGTTTGCTTTTTACTGCTCCAAGATACCAGCCTTCTTTTGAGAAACTGGAAAGTACCGGATGTGCTCTTTCTATCCTCTTTGCAACCTGCAAATTCTATTTTTGAATAGCCTGTTAGTTCAAAATCATCATTCCTAGGGTACCAAAGGCCAAGATTTGGTATGCCCTTAAGATATTTAAAAAAATTTCTTTGCAGCTGAGTAGTGAGATTCTTTAGGGCATGCCAGGTACCTAGCACAAAAATATGTAGCAAATATAATGTCTGGTCTACTAGCAATCAAATATAGGAGGTTCTAGTTTATGCCCTATACTAGGTTTCATCAACTAGCTTGCCACTCTCATCCTTATTTATTGATAGATTTGACCCCATAGGAGTTTCCATGGTGGAGGAACTATCCATCTCAAATTTCTTAATAAACTCATTGGTGAACTTGGACTGAGAGATGAATAGTCCATCCTCAAATTGCTTAACTTGGATGTCCAAGAAATACTTGTGTTTACCCATACTTCTCATCTCAAATTGCCCTTCTATAAGTTTAGCAAACTTTTTACAAAGGCAATCATCAGTAGACCCAAAAATTATGTCATCAACATAAATTTGGACTAGGATAATCTTACCTTTGACTTCCCTTAAAAGTAATGTCTTGTCTATCCTTGGGGTTAGTTTTAACCCATATAAAGCTTTTCTTAAATAAAATACATGATTGGGAAAAGTTGAATTGATAAAACCTGTTGGCTGTACAATATAGGCCTCTTCTTTTAGATCACCATTCAGAAAGGCTAACTTCACATCCATTTGGTAAACCTTAAATTCTTTGTAAGCGGCATATGCAAGGAATAGTCTCATAGTGAAAGTCTTTGATTACAAGGATAGCTAATCACCTAGAGGGGGGGGTGAATAGGTTACTGCAGTCTTTTCTTGAGTCTTTAAACCCTTTTATGACTTATGTCCTACTATGTACACTTATTTTAGCTTTCAAGAAAATAATATTAAGCACAACAAAATACAATACAGATCACACATGATTTTATAGTGGTTCCCTAGTGTATGGTTACATCCACTGTCCCTCTCCGCCTTTCTAACAGTATGTTAGACAAGACTCTTCTCCAAAAACTATGGCTCCTCAGAGATTACAGTACGATCCCACTAGATCAGTCAGTCTCCACTAAGACTTACAACACTGACTCACAACCCTTCAAACATTAATCACCTGACAACCACATATAGGCATAAATACCCTTTACATTGGCTGGGTGAAATAGCCTCACACAGATTTACACAGGAATCCAATCACACAGCCATTATAATTTAGGCTTTACAATTAGATCTCATAGTTCTCACACAGAGTTTAATCAATCTAGGCCTCACCACAGATCTTTCACAGATCTACTGATTTTGAAATTATTTGTTGATTTGACTCAAGAGAAATTACTCTCTGAGTCAATTTCTTCTTGGGCTAAGAAATTCTCAGCCCTATCTGCTTCCCAGCAATAAGGATGACAATCTTTGACTATCTGCTGCTTGTGTTGGAAGTTCCTCAGAACCTTAATCCTATTCTTGCTGATGAAAGGAGAATATTCAGAATAAATATCTTCTATCAGCTAACCATTATTGGCAGGAAAACGAATTGCACTACCTCTCCTTCTGTCCAAAAAAAATCTGTGCAGATATCTTCTTCTTCTTCAATGATCCAGAGAAAGATCTTCAGATTTGGCTCAGCTTGGATCGTGAATCAACTTTAGCTAGGGTTTGCCTAGAATGATTCGTCTTCCTCATAGAAATCCTCTATTCTTACTGTAGCAGATATTTGTTGCACCAGGGAACTCAGAAACCCTCCAGATTTTTTAATTGAATTTCTTGGTTATGTAACAATGATAGATGAATACGACGAACTCCTGCTTCTCGTTTTTAGAATGTTAATCAGAATCCCTGTTGATCTTAATCTCAGCTGTTATTTATAACCCCGTCGATTTGTGATATGTTTGACACGTGTCCCAGTTTTAAAAGTGGTTAAAACCTCAGCTTAATCAAATTGAGATCCACTGTAGACTGACGGTGATGTTAATGTCAATTTGTAGCATTTAAAAAACAAATTAGAAAATCATTGACTTGTTGACTTTACTGACGTCAGCATCATTCTGGATTTAGCCAAAATCAAGTAATACTTCGGAAATCCTCAGTTCAACGAACTCAAAAATCAGTTCGACGAACCCAGAGCTCAGCTCGATGAAATCAAGCAATACTTCAGAAAACATCAGTTCGACAAACTCAAAAACTTAGTTCGACGAATCCAGGGCTCAGCTTGACGAAATCAAGCATCATCTTAGAAAACTTTAGTTCGACGAACTAAAAACTTAGTTCGACGAATCCAGAACACAGCTCGACGAAATCAAGCATCATTCCAGAAATCCTCAGGTTGACGAACAGGTGAAAGCTGAGTTCCATAAAATTTGAACTTACCTCGACAAAATCAAAGCTCAGCTCGATGAAAACTGGATAAGCAATACTTCGACGATTCTGGACTTAGAATTTTCTTCAGCTCTACTAGGTGTTGAGTAGCGTTGAGTGAATAGGCAATTCTCAACGAATTTGGACTTAGAAATATTTCTGCTCCACTAGGCATTGAGAGTGTTGAGTGTACATCCCTCACTCAACGCTTTTTTCCCTAGCCATATTCTTCAGCTTTCTGTCTGATGGCATTGAGAGCGTTGAGTGTATATATCTCACTCAACGCCTTTTGCCTTAGCCATATTCTTCAGCTTTTTGGCTGATGGCATTGAGAGCGGTGAGTGTATGAGCTTCACTCAACGCTTTTATACTTAGCCTGATTTTTTGCAATCTTGCCTTCTTGCTTAAGTTTGGCATTGACAGACTTAGCATGGCGTTGAGTGATGAAGCATCACTCAACGCTTCTAGACTTAGTCAATTTTCTGGCTTCCACTGCTTAGGCTTTGACATGATATCCTTGTCTCAACAATTCTAGCCATATGGCATTGAGAGCGTTGAGTGAGCTTGCCTCACTCAATGCTTCAGGACTTAGGCATTTTTCTGAATTTCCAGCCTATCACCTTGAGTCCACCTGTCATTGTCTCTTTAACTATATGTCCAATCATTGTGACAAAGTCCAACCTGTATGCATTAACTTAAACATACATCAAATACAACTATGTGTATACCATTGACTTGTTTAACTTCTTATAAATCTAGTACATTGGGATCAATGTATCCAACAATCTCTCCCTATTTGATGAAGTCAAAACACCACATGAGAATTTTTTATCAATGATATACACTAACATAAGCAGCACAAATATTATTAAAGCAACAAGAGTTACCACTTATCAATAAGTTTACCACATTTTCCCTTGTGCTCCCCCTGCTTTGTTGTATTTTCCCTTGTTCCCCCTTGCATTGTTGCATCCTGCTGCTATAAACTGCTTCTTTGTTATTGCTACTCCCCCTTACTACTTTGTTCTTATATTACTTATCCCCCATTTTGACTTCTTTGAAATAGCACTTGAAAGTCTTTGAAATAGCTTCGGAGCAGCATGGTATCTACTCCCCCTATTTGAGAGCAGAGAAGTACCTAGAGCAGAAATTGCTCCACCCAATAAGAACAACTGAATCTATACCAAATTCAACATGCCCAATTCACCTTTGAAGGTGTTGAACTTTGCTTCATCTAGTCGCTTGGTGAAAATATCAGCCACTTGCTTGTCTGTTAGGACAAACTCAAGACTAATATCCTCAAATTCCACATGCTCTCTTATAAAATGATATCTAATCTCTATGTCCTTAGTCCTGCTATGTTATACAGGATTCCTAGCTATAGAGATTGCACTTGTAGAGTCACAAAACAAAGGGCTTTTACTTATTTGGAGGTTATAATCCTGGAGTTGATGTTGAATCCACAATAACTATGCACAGCAGCTTCCTACAGCTATGTATTCTGATTTTTCTGTAGAAATAGATACACTAGTCTACTTCTTACTGCTCTAGGACACTAGCCTTCTACCGAAAGACTGATAGGAACCTGATGTACTTTTCTGGTCCTCTCTGTAGCCTACAAAGTCTGCATCTGAATAGCTAATTAGCTCAAAATCCCTATTCCTAGGGTTACCATAGGCCAAGTTCTGGTATGCCCTTTAGATATCTCAAAAGTCTCTTAACAACTGAGAAATGAGTCTCTTTAGGGCATGCCTGATATCTATCACAAACACATGTAGCATACATGATGTATAGCATACTAGCAGTGAGGTATAAAAGAGAAACAATTATCCCTCTATATAAAGTTTGATCAACAGGTTTTCCTGCCTCATCTTTGTCTAAAGACATATTTGATCCTATGGGAGTTTTCATGGAGGAAGCATTCTCAATCCCAAATTTCTTAAGTAACTCCCTGATAAACATAGACTGTGATATGGAAAATCCATTGTCAGTCTGTCTTACTTAGAGACCCAAGAAGAATTAAAGTTCACCCATGCTACTCATCTAGAACTTCCCTTATATAAGTTTGGCAAACTCTCTACAAAGGTTATCATCAGTAGACCCAAAGATAATATCATCAACATATATCTGGACTAGGATGATCTTGCCCTTAGATTCCCTAAGGAATAGAGTCTTGTTTAACTTCCCCCTTGAGAATTTATTTTCAATGAGGAAGCTAGACAATGTTTCATACCACGCTCTAGGGGCTTGCTTTAGCCCATATAGAGCATTCCTTAGTCTATAAACAAAATCAAGATGGTGAAGAACAACAAAACCTAGAGGTTGTTCCACATAGACTTCTTTCATGTCTCCATTCAGAAATGCTGATTTCACATCCATCTGATATACTCTGAACCCTTGAAATGCAACATATGAAAGGAATAATCTGATAGCTTCTAGTCTTGCTACAGGGGCAAAGGTTTGATCAAAGTCAACACCTTCCTCTTATCTGTACCCCTGAGCCACAAGTCTAGCTTTATTCTTAACAATAATGTCATTTTCATCAAGCTTATTCCTGTAGATCCACTTAGTTCCAATGTCATTATGTCCTTGAGGTTTGGGAACCAGCTTCCAGAACTTACATTTTTTAAACTGGTTCAATTCCTCTTGTATAGCTCCAATCCTAAACTGGTCTTGGTTAGCCTCTTCAAATTACTTAGGTTCTACCTGTGATAAGAAGTAAGAGTACATTGTTGTGTTGAGACATCTGCTACTTGTCACTACTCCTTGTCTTGCATCACCAATAATCTGATAGTCTGGGTGATCCCTCAGATGTCTTACTGCTAGAGGCAGTACTACTTCAACATCATGTTCTTTATGATGTTGATCTTCATCTACTTCTTGTGATCCTTGTGCTTCCTCTGGAATGCACACACCCTCTTCTTGGTCTTGCACAGTTGGAGAATCTTCTTTATTTCTCTTGAGAGTGAGCTTTTTCAACCCTAGTTCAGTACCTATAGAACAAGAAGAAGAGCTTGACAGCTAATTGTTATTCATATTTACTTCATCAAACACTACATTAACTGACTCCTCTAACACTTGAACTTGTCAAGTTATAGATCATATAAGCCTTACTATGATTTATGTACCCAACAAATATCCCCTCATAAGCTTTGGCAGCAAACTTAGTTTTATAGGATATCCCATTGTTGAGTACAAAGCACTTGCTCCCAAAAATTTGAGATATACAAGGTTTGGTTTCTTACGCTTCATAATCTCATAGGGAGTCTTATTGTAGCTCTTGGTGATAGAAGCCATGTTAAGGACATGACAAGCTATATTTATTGCCTAAGCCCAGAAATATTCTGGGAGAGAAGTGTCATTTTATAGTGTTCTACCAGCCTCTATGAGAGTTCTATTCTTCTTCTCAGCTATCCCATTTTGTTGGGATGTTCTTGGAAAGGAAAACTCTTGCTGAATCCAAGGATGTTAACAGATTCTTGTCATGCATTTAGACTGAAACTCAGTCACATGATCACTTATGATTTTGACCACAGTACTGTTCAGCTCATTCTGTATTTGCAAGACAAAGGTCTTTAAAATATCTGAGGTTTAAGACTTTTTCTTCAAAAAAATACCAAAACAAATCTGGAAAAGTTATCAACCACCACAAAGCTGTAGACCTTCCTACCTAGACTATGAATTGGCATTGGACCAAATAAGTCCATATGCAAGTGGTATAAACACCTCACAAAATCGTTAGTCTACTTACCCTTTTGGCATGCAGAACAAATACCTTCCTTATAGCATTTCATGTTAGGACCATTCCTAACTAGCTCTTGATTATAGAGCTTTCCTATAGTCTTATAATTCAAATGAGCTAGCCTCTTGTGCCATTTGACACAATATGAGGCTTTCTCCTTTGAAACTAGACAAATGGGAGAGTCGGTGATAAACAAAGAAAATTAAGACAATAGACATTCCCACTCCTAGTGCTAGTCAAAGTGACCTCTTGGTCACTTGATCTTCTTATATGACACTTATGCTTGTGGAATGAAATGACATTGCCACGATCATATAGTTGGCTTATGCTAACAAGGTTGTGTTACAACACTTCCACATAAACCACTTTTGTAAAAGTGATTAAGCCATTAGTGATCTTATCATAACTTTTGGTGATCCCTTTATCTGATCCACCAAATATCACCTTAGTTCCATCCTTTACTGGAAATAAATCCTTCAGGATGCACTTTGTTCTAGTCATGTGCCTGGAACAACCAATGTCCAAGTAACATATAGGGGTATGACTACTTGGACTCACCTGTAAGAAATAAATCACTTATCATTAGGGCCCCAATTCTCATTGGGTTCTAGGTACATGTTAGGCTTAAGATGAACATGCCTGCATGTAGCTCTTCTGACAGGTAAGTGTATATTAGCTCTATGTACACTATTGTTGTGCCAACAATCAATGACATAGTGACCCACTTTGCCACAACACCAGCACTCAAAGATGTTGTACCTCCTTTTAAGGGCTAGTTTAACAGCATTGCTGTCAGTAGCTCTTATTTTAGAAGGTATAGCAACAGACTTTTTCTTGAGTGCTGGGGGTGGAACACAAAACCTAAATGGTCTAGGATGGGCCATTTGAACCTCCTCATGGGCTGCCTTATAGCCACTAGCACCCTTTCCATTCCTACCACCATAATGGTGAACAGCTTGGTTCTTCCTTTTGGAATTACCAGCTCTTGTGTTCCCTTTGAAGCCTATCCCTTTCCTATCCTTTTGGGAGGAGAAGGAATCAATCAAAGACAACACAGTACATGGCTTTGAAAACTTAGCCACTAGCTCCTTCTCTTTTTGGAGCTTACTTTCTAGATTTCTTGATAAACTCATTCTTAAAAGTTATGGTGCTCATCTGAATAACAATAATGTTCTTCAGCTGGCTAACTTCCCTAATTTTCTATTCTAGCAAAATTGTTGTTTCAGAATGCTGGGAAGCTGCAAGCTTTAGAGATGCAATCTCTTGAGCCTGCTGTTTGGTCAGCAGCTTACTCCTTCTGAATGCTTCTAGAAGTTCACCATATCTTTCAATTATTTGATCTCTGTCTTCCTCAGATTCTGAGCCATCTTCATCTCTTAATGAAGAAGCACTTAAACTTGAACCAGTCATATATTTGGACTTGGATGAAGAGTTGGATGAAGAGTGTACCTTAGATGGTCCAAGATGATCCTGGCAGGATTTCTCATGTGATCTTGCCATCAGCCCAATGTAAGCTTCATCATCCTCTTCTGATTTTGATTAGGAAGACTCAGTCCAGCTTTTCTCCCTCTTAGTAATGAAGGTTTTCTCCATCTTTCTTCTCTTGTGGTGATGATTCTTTTCACCAGTTTATTTCTTCTCAGGACAATCAGCCACAACATGACCTGGCTTGTTACAACAGAAGAAAATTATCTTTTTGGAAAAATGTTTACCAGGTTTTGGATCATACCTTCCCTCTTTGGAGCATTTCTTCTTATTTTTGTAGTAATCCTCTTTGTGCTGGAAATAAGAGATAGGTTTGCTTCTCCGCCACTTCTTTTTCATCAGCCTCATAAATTGCTTTGAGAAAGCTGCAAACTACTCATCAGACATATTACAGCCCAATTTCTCTTGATCTGAATCTTCTGACTCAGCTGTCCTTCTTAGGGGAGAAGGATTCTTCTCCTTGCTGCTCTTGGAGCTATCTGCCTTGAAGGCCACAAAAGTTTCTTTGGCCTGACCTATACTAGTCCTCTCTTCCTCCTTCCTTACTATCGGCTGCATCTCATATGAAAGCAGCTTACCAAATAGTATTGATGGTGGAGTATCTGCCAGCTTTGCCACTTCTTTAATGGCACATATCTTAGTGCCCAAGTCTTTAGTAAGAGACCAAAGAAACTTATCATTTTGCTTATAATTATTAAAGGCCCCGCCATAGGTCTTTAACTCATTTACTGTCCTAAAGAACCTTTCATAACAGCTAGTTATGGTCTCCTCCCTGATCTGTCTAAAAGCTTCATACTCTTGATTCAACATTAACTTTCTATCATCTCTCGCTTCCTCAGTTCCTTCCATATACACTATCAAGGTGTCCCACATTTCCTTTGAGGTCTTGCAGTGCACCAGGTTTTGAAAGGTGGAGTCATCTATGGCACTAACTATGATGTTTTGTGCCCTCTTTACCATTATTGCTAAGATGATTTCATCCTTAGTCATTTCAGTGTACTTCTTTGGAGTCTGAAGATTTGCATCAAGGACAGATATCTTTATTGGGATGAAGTGTCCTTCTTTAACTATGATATAGATCCTAGGATTAGATGCTTACATGAACAATCTGAACCTTTCTTTTTATATACCAAAATTTTCCTTCTTGCAGAGAGGAAGTTTCATGGATCCGAGCTCTTTATGATTCTCTCCTGAACCCATCTAAACCTTCTGACAACTACCCTGGAGATCTCCTCATACTATTAAGTCTTTTCTTGAGTAACCTCTCTCTGATACCACTTGAAAGTATTTGATTGCAGGGGTATCTAATCACCTAGAGGGGGGGGGGGGGTGAATAGGTTATTGTAGTATTTTCTTGAGTCTTTAAAATCTTCTATGACTTATGTCCTACTGTGTACACTTATTTTAGCTTTCAAGAAAACAATATTCAGCACAGCAAAATACAATAAACGTCACACATGATTTTATAGTGGTTCCCTAGTGTATGGGTATATCCACTGTCCCTCTCCACCTTTCTAACAGTATGTTAGACAAGACTCTTCTCCAAAAACTATGGCTCCTAAGAGATTACAGTACGAACCCACTAGATCAATCAGTCTCCACTAAGACTTATAATACTGGCTCAAAGCCCTCCACACAGTAATCACCTGACAACCACACACAGGCACAAATGCCCTTTACACAGGCTGGGAGAAATAGCCTCACATAGATTCACACAGGAATCCAATCACACAGCCTTTATAATTTAGGCATTACAATTAGATCTCACACAGAGCCTAATCAATCTTGGCCTCACCACAGATCATTCACAGATCCACTGATTTTGAAAGTGTTTGTTGATTTGACTCAAGAGAAATTATTCTCCGAGTCAATTTCTTCCTGGGCAAAAAAATTCTGAGCCCTATCTGCTTCCCAGCAAGAAGATGACAATCTTTGACTATTTATTGCTTTTGCTGGAAGTTCATTAGGACCTTTATCCTATTCTTATTGATGAAGGGAGAATATTCAGAATAAATATCTTCAATCAGCTAACCTTTATTGGCAGGAAAATTAATTGCACTGCTTTTCCTTCCGTCCAGATAAAACTCTGTGCAGATATCTTTTTCTTCTTCAATGATCCAGAGATAGATCTTAAGATTTGGCTCAGCTTAGATTGTGAAACAACTTCAGCTAGGATTTGCCTAGACAGATTCGTCTTCCTTAGAGAAATCCTCTGTTCTTGCTGTAGCAGATGTTGATTGCACCAGCGAACTCAGAAACCCTTAAGATTTTTCAATTGAAGTTCTTGGTTCTGTAATGATGGCGGATCAAGATGACGAACTCCCGCTTCTCGTTTTAAGAATTTTAATCAGAATCCCTGTTGATCTTAATCTCAGCTGTTATTTATAACCCCGTCGATTTGTGGGATGTTTGACATGTGTCCCAATTTTAACGTTGGTTAAAACCTCAGCTTAATCAAATTGAGATCCACTATAGACTGACGGCGATGTTAATGTCGATTTGCAGCATTTAAATAACAAATCAGAAAATTGTTAACTTGTTGACTTTGCTAACATCAGCATCATTCTGGGCTTAACAAAAATCAAGCAATACTTCAGAAAACTTCAGTTCGACGAACTCAAAAACTTAGTTCGACGAATCCAGGGCTCAGCTCGAAGAAATCAAGCATCATCTCAAAAAACAACAGTTCGACGAACTCAAAACTTAGTTCGACAAATCCAGAACTCAGCTCGATAAAATCAAGCATCATTCCAGAAATCCTCAGTTCAACGAACAAGTAAATACTGAGTTCGACAAAATCTGAACTTAGCTCGACGAATTCAAAGCTCAGCTCGACGAAAACTCGATCAGCGATACTTCGACAATTCTGTACTTAGAATTTTCTTCAGCTCTGCTAGACATTAAGTGGAATTAAGTGAATAGTCCATTCTCAATGAATCTGGACTTAGAAATATTTCTGCTCTGCTAGGCGTTAAGAGCGTTGAGTGTATATCCCTCACTCAATGCTTTTTGCCTTAGCCATATTCTTCAGCTTTTTGCCTGATGGCGTTGAGAGAGTTGAGTGTATATGCCTCACTCAACGCTTTTTGCCGTAGCCATATTCTTCAGCTTTCTGCCTGATGGCGTTGAGAGAGTTGAGTGTATAAGCTTTTATACTTAGACTCATTTTCTTCAATCTTGCCTTCTTGCTGAAGTTTGGTGTTGACAGACTTAGCAAGGAATTGAGTGATGAAGCTTCACTCAACGTTTCTGGACTTAGTAAATTTTCCAACTTCCACTGCTTAGGCTTTGATATGATATCCATGTCTCAACGATTCTGGCCATATGGAGTTGAGAGCGTTGAGTGAGCTTGCCTCACTCAATGCTTCTGGACTTAGGCATTTTTCTGACTCTCCAGCCTATCACCTTGAGTCCATCTGTCATTCTCTCTTGAACTATATGTCCAATCATGATAAAGACCAACCTGTATGCATGAACTTAAATATACATCAAATACAACTATGTGTATACCATTGACCTGTTTGAATTCATACAAATTTAGGACATTAGGATTAATGGACCCAACACATAGATTCAAGTCTAGCTACTGGAGCAAAGGTTTGATCAAAGTGAATACCTTCTTCTTGTCTGTATCCTTTTGCAACAAGCCTAGCTTTATTCTTAATTATTGTTAGAAGATAGTAAAATAATATGTAAAAGCCCATTGTAATTATGTCCCATATAAGCACGTTTGTGTCTTTTGTTTTGTCCCACATTGTATTCTTTGGTACATTCTTCCTCTCTTCCTATATATATGTACGCATACTTGAAGGTTAATATAGAAAATATAGCCCATAAGTTTCATTGCTCTACTTTTCTATATGGTCTAAGAGGAAGGTTGAAATGTCAGCCCTTTAGGCTAATCACACTTGAGATCTGATTCCTCTCCCTTCTGCCCAGTCCTGCGTTAGCTATAAATGGATCTTTGCCATAAAACATGCTCTAGATGGGATAATTGACTACCTAGAAGCCTGCCTTGTGGCTCGTGGATTCACTCAACAACAAGGCTTTGACTACGAGGAGACCGTCTCCCTTGTCGTTAAACTAAACTCTGTGCTAGTCCTTATTTCTCTTACTGATCACCGCAACTAGCCCTACATCAGCTGGACATTAAAAATTCCTTTCTGAATGGTAATATTCATGAGACGGTCTTCATGCACCAACCTCCCATGTTTGAGACCACAGGGAAGTCTCGGGTGTGCCGTCTGCGTAAAGCTATCTATGGTCTCAAATAGTGCCCTCGAGCTTGGTTTGAAAAATTTTGCAAGGTTGTTCGTGATGTTAGCTTTTAGTGAAGCACGACTGACTTCTCACTTTTAAATAGCCATTAATCAACAGAGACTGTCATTCTCTTAGTCTATATGGATGATATTTTTATAACTGGCAATGACTCCACCGGGATATAACATCAAACAACACTTAAACTCTATCTTCCAAACAAAAGATCTTAGAAAACTTCGATACTTCCTTGGACTTGAGGTTGCCCGTCGGCCTGATGGTCATGTCCTATCTCAAAGGAAATATTGTCTTGAGCTTCTTCTGGATGCTGGTTATTTTGGATGTAAACCCGCGGAAACACCTATGGATGACAACCACAAGCTAAGTGCTCATGAATAGAGTCAAATTCTCTACTTACAAATCCTGTATATTATTTTCGCCTTATAGGAAAATTGATATACCTAACAGTTTCAAAGCATGATATCTTTTTTATTGTTGGAGGAGTTAGTCATTTTATGCATTCACTACGAATTTCTCATCTACAGGCTGTCGAACGCATCCTCAGGTACTTGAAAGTTGCCCTGAGATGAGGATTGGTATACAATCCATCATCCTCCTTATCTCCTATCGTGTACACTGATGCTAATGTACGGGCTCACTGGATGATCGACAATCTACCACTAGTTTTTGTACATACTTTGGAGGAAATCTCATCACATGGGGTAGCAAGAAGCAATCGATTATTGTTTGCTCTCCTGTTGAAGCCAAGTATTGTGCCATGAGTACTATCATTTCTAAACTTACCTGGTTAGAGAGCCTTCTTTGTGATTTGGGTGTCAAACTCTCCTCACCAGCAACTATATTCTATGATACTCAGGTTACTATACATATTACAAAGAACCCTGGATTCTATGAGTGAACAAAACACATTCAGGTTGATTGTCACTTTGTTCGGGTGAAGGTCCATTTGAAGAAACTTGAATTAGAATATGTTCCAGCCTCTTAGCAAGTTGACAACATCTTTACTAAGGCCTACTTTAGCCATTGTATCATTTGTTCCTATCCAATCTTGGTTCCTACAATTTGTATACTACAGCTTGCAGGGGAGTGTTAGAAGATAGCAAAACAATGTGCAAAAGCCCATTGTAGTTGTGGCCCATTTAAGCCCATTTGTGTCTTTTGTTTGGTCCCATATTGTATTCTTTGGGACTTCGTTCTTCCTCTCTTCCTATATATATGTACTTATACTAGAAGGTTAATATAGAAAATATAGTCCACAAGTTTCATTACTCTACTTTTCTACAATTATAATATCATTTTCATCTAACTAATTTTGTATATCCATTTTTCCCTATGATGTTATGTTCTTTAGATCTGGGAACCAGCTTTCAAACATTACATCTTTTGAACTAGTTTTGTTCTTCTTGCATCACCACTATCCAGAATGGGTCTATGTTGTCTTATTAAAACTTCTTAGGCTCTATCTGAGACAGGAAACTGGAGTACATAGCTACATTAAGATTTTTTCTCTTAGTAGTCACACCTTAGCTTTCATCCCCAATTATAAAATCTTTGGAGTGGTCTCTTAAGTGTCTAACATCCATTGGTAATATATCTCCAACTCCTTGATTTTCAGCTTCAGTGGGTTGGGGTTCTTCCTCTATCTATATTCAAAGTTGTCCTTCTTTTAGGATGAGCACACCTTCCTTTTCTTAGTCTGATGGAGTGGTGTCTTCTATTCTCAGTTTCTCTATACTCAATTCTACACCTGCAGAACAAAAAGAGCTTGGCAGCTAATTATGAATCATAGAATTTTCATCAAATATTACATTTATAGATTCTTTTACAACTTGAATTTTCAAGTTGAAAACCCTATAAGCTTTTATATGACCGCTATACCCAACAAAATGCCTTCATATAATTTTTCAGCAAATTTGGTCAAATAAGACATCTCATTGTTAAGCACATAACATTTGCTTTCAAAAATTAAGAAATATGCTAAATTTAGTTTTTTCCCTTTATTAGCTCATAGGGTGTCTTCTTGTGACATTTGTTGATAGAGTCTATTTTGCACATGATATGTTGCATTGACTGCCACTACTTAGAAATATTCTGGGGGAGAAGTAACACTTAGCATAGTTCTTCCAGCCTCAATGAGAGTTCTATTTTTGCTCTCAGTAATGCCATTTTGCTGGGGATTTCTTGGAGAGGAGAATTCTTGAAAGATATCTTGCTCTTTGCAAAAGTGTGTCATGCTTTAGAACTAAAATTCTGTGTCATGGTCATTTCTGATTTTGACCATAGTACGGTCTTTTTCATTCTAAATTTGCTTAACAAAGGTCACAAAGCTATCTGAGGTATCAGACTTTCTCTTTAGAAAGAATACCCAAGCAAAATATATAGACTTTCCTACCTTGACTATGAATTGTCATAGGACCAAATGAGACCATATGAAGAAGGTAGAGACACCTTTCAGAATCCTTGTACCTAATGCTATTGAAGGTGGCCTTTATTTGCTTTCCCTTTTGGCATACAGGACAAATGCCCTCTTAGGTGCATTTCAAGTTAGGTCCACTTCTGTCTAGCCCTTCACTGAAGAGTTTGCTAATAGACGTGTAGTTCAAGTACGCAAACCTCTTATGTCATTGCACACAGTAAGAGTCTTTCTCATTTGTTACAAGGCAAACTGAAGACTTAGAATCTAAACAAATAAAGTTAAGACAATAAATATTCTCACTCCTAGTGCCAATCAAAATGATCTCATGATCAATTTACTTTTTAATGAGGCATTTATCCTTACGAAAAACAATGGCATAGCCTAATTCAAAGAGTTGTCTTATGCTGATTAGATTATGTTGTAATCATTTTACATAAGATACTTTTTAGATGGTGACTATGTCATTGGTGATCTTACTATAATCATTAGTCTCTCCTCTATCTGACCTCCAATTATAAATTTCGCTCCATTTTTCACTGGAGTGAATTCTTTCAAATGGCCCTTATTCCAGTAATGTGCACGGAACACCCATGGTCCAAGTACCAGATAGGTATATGATTGGTGCTTGGACATTCCTATATTAAATGTTTAATTTACCTTAAGCACCCAAATAAATTTTGTCCCTTGGTTCTTATTAGCCTTAGGTGTACTCAATCCAATAAGAATAGATTTTGCTAATTTTAATTTTGGAACATAGGGTGTTGTTGAATTAAACCAACAATTTATGACAAAGTGCCCAACTTTCCCATATCACCAACATTCAAAGATGTTGCACCTTCTCTTCTGAACATTCTTGAAAGCTGATGGTGCAACTGAGTGTTCATGTTCATCAGAGAAGATGATAGCATTTTTCCTGTTTCTCTCAGCTATAACTTAGCAGAAAGCTCAATGGTAAACATGCTTATTCAACGATATCTATTTGTAAGCAACAGATGTCTGGTTTGCAACTAACATGGTGTTGATGACATTAGATATGGGCATGCGAGAGTTTCTTACTGTCTTTCCATCAACCTTCTTATTAGTTTAAGGGACATGAGAAGATAAAACACCCCTACCTTTGAGTGAAGGGGTTGAGGTACCAAAAAAGGTTTATAATTTCCCATTATGATTTCTTTATGGGAGCTTTTAAGTCACACAACCTCATTCCCTCTCTCCTCCCATTGTAAGATACACTATTGACCTGACTTGAGGAACTTTCATTCTTTTAGTGACTATATATGTTATCATGGTCATACATGTTAGAAGGAAACAATACTTTCTGAAAGGTGATTTGAGGCACAACTAGAGTCTTGCCTTTTTCTTATAATTAGCTGCTCCAGCTTTCCACTTGAACCCCAATCCACTTTTATTATTTTGGGAAGAGAAGGTATCAATAACTGGTAGTGCAGTCTTGGGCTTGGAGAATTTCTCCACTAGCTTCCTCTCTTTGAGGAGCTTCTCTTCAAGATCCTCAATGATCTTGCTCTTCTGGCTTATGGTACTAATTTGGATGATAGTGATTTCTTTCAGCTGGCTTATTTCTCTGCTTATATGAGCTAGTTGGGAAGCTGACTCATATTGCATAGATTTAGCCTGTTGTAGAGAAGCAATCTCTTCAGCTTGCCACTTGACAAACTTCTTACTCTTCTTTAGAGCTTCTAGGAGAACAAAATATATGTCAATCAATTGATTGACATACTCTTTAGATTTTTATCCATCCTCACCATTAGATGAAGGGGATGCTTTAGAATCTGGGACAGTTTCATACTCAGAATATGAAGAAGACATGTTGGAACTGATTACCTTATCAAGATCAGATTCATCCTGATTTTCTTCAATAGATATGGCCATGAGGTTGCAACCTTCATCATCCTCAAAGTCACTGTTAGTTAAAGACAGTAGTGCCCTTCTGCCCACCTTGGCTGCTGGGTAATCTATATTCTCTTTCGTAGAGAACAACCCAATGTATGCATTCTCTTTTTCAGATTCTGAAGTCTCAGAATCACTGTTAGACAGGCTTAAGTGATTTTTAACCAAGAAGCTCCTGTCAGTTTTTTTTATCCTTATGATGCATCTTGTCATCGGAACCTCTTGCCCTCTTTTCTTTTAACAGGGCAGTCAGCTATAACATGTCATGACTAGTTGCAACAGTAGAAAACCATATTAGTTTCAAAATGCTTTTCTGTTTAGAAACATACCTTTTCCAAGTAGGGTCCTTTTTGGATTTATCATAGTTAGCTTGGGGCTTCAATGAGCTGGAGCCTATAGGGGCCTTATTCTTCCACTATCTCCTTCTACTCAACATCTTCTTGAACTGCTTGGATAATAATGTTCGGTCTCCATCAAACAATTCAGCTTCTGATGAGACGGGTGTAGAGCTTTCTAAATTAGCAGCCCTTTTGGGGATGAGTCTTCTCTCTACTTTTCCTGGAGGGCTCAACTTAGGAGGCCACTATCTTCTCTCTATTGAAAGACTTAGTAGATTATTCTTCAGCCTTTCTGGAATTCAGTTGAAGCTTCTGAGACAGCAGCTTGCCAAACAATTTTTTGGTAGAACATTGGCCAAGTTGCCCATCTCCCTTATAACAAAAATTTTGATGTCCCATTCTTTATTGAGGGACTTCAAGAACTTGTCATTCGGTTCATAATTGGAGAATTGCCTGCCACAAGTTTTCAGTTCATTCACAATTTTAAAAAACTCATAGCACTCAACTACAAAATTCTTCTTGTCTTGCCTAAAAGCCTCATACTGCTGATTTAGAAGGGATTTTTTATCATCCCTCACTTCCCCAGTTCTCTCCATGTAGACCACCAGAGAGTCCCACATTTCTTTTTAAGTTTTGTAGTGAACCGGGTTCTGAAAGGTTGAGTCATCAACTGCCTCAGCCTTTGTTGGGTCTATTGCCCACAATGTCCTAGATTTGAAGAAGTTTATCATATTAATGATATACAAAAAGTTGTATTTGATGTATGCTTAAGTTCATGCATGCAAGTTGTCCTTATAACATTTATATGATAGGTAAAAGAGGTTTGTGATAGGTGGTTACAAGGCAGAAAGGTGGACACAAAGAAGCTGGCTGGAAAGGCAGGAATTTGCCCAAGTGCACAGGCATTGAGTGAAGCAAGCTCACTCAACGCAAGATGTCAAGGAGCAGTTGACAAAGTTTGAAAAGTAGATAAGTCCACAAGCGTTTAGTTGAGAAAGCTCACTCAACGTCAGAGGTAAGGAAGGATGTTGGCTAACAAGAATTTCGGCTAAGTCTACAGGCGTCGAATGAAGTCTACTCACTCAATGCCAAATGACTAAAGGCGTTGAATATATCCTGTATAGTCAAAGCCAAACAATTGGAAAGATGAAAATATAGCTAAGTTTATAGGCATTGAGTGGATTCTACTCACTCAACGCTATACAATAAAAAGCTTTGAGACATGCTAAGGCAGTGAAATCCTAAGAAAAAATAGGCAGAAATGTGGCTAAGTCCACAGGCATTGAGTGAAGTCTACTCACTCAACGCCATACAACATAAATCGTTGAGTATAGATCAGAAACTCAATGCCACAGAAAATCTATATAAACATTCTACTAAGTCCAAGTTGAGTGAGGCATGCTCACTAACCGCCATGTGATAAAAAAGGTTCATTGAACCTTAGTCAGTCATAGATAGTGTTTCCAACACAGGATTTTGTATAAGGACAAAAGCGTTGAGTGAAGGCTATTCACTCAATGCCTAATCAGCTGAGAAACTGTCTAAGGACAGATACGTTAATTGAAGTCTACTCACTCAATGTCGTGTCAATATAATTGACAGATGCTGAAAGCGTTGAGTGAAGAAGCAACACTCAATGCTTCCCAAGCAAGAAAATCTGCAAAGTCCAAATGTGTTGAGTGAAGATTGCTCACTCAATGCCAAGTGACTAGAATCATTTCTATGTGGTATGGCGTTGAGTAAAGCTTACTCACTAAACGCCAAGAGGCATAAAAATTTTTCTAAGTGTTTTTGCATTGAGTGAAGCTTACCCACGCAATGCCAAATGACTGAAATATTTTCTAAGTGTTTTGGCGTTGAGTGAAGGTTGCTCACTCAATGCCTAATGGCAGAGAAATTTTTCTAAGTATTTTGGTGTTGAGTGAAGGTTGCTCACTTTACGCCTAGTGATAGAAAATCTGTCTAAGTGTTTTGGCGCTGAGTGAAGCTTACTCAATCAATGCCTATACTAAAGATGTTTGACTTTTGCAAAGTCCACAGATGATGACGTCAGTAAAGTCAACAAAGTCAACAGAGTTCAAATTAAGTACGTGAAAACTACATAACATGACAAATACTGTCAGAGGTCTACTGTACTTCTTTTTTCGTTAAAGCAAGATGCACCTATCTGCTACAAGTGGTCCCCACAGCTTCTTGGAGCCGTTAATCGGTGAAAAATAAAAGGGAGAGCTTCTGGATGTTGAACTCTGTAACACCCCTATCCGTCACATACCATATAGCAGTAGGTCCTGCCAGGGCCCGACGCCTTATACTACGGACAGACCGGTTGGTTACTTATTGAAACCATTCAACCAATCACAACGTCCTATACAGAGCATCTAGCGGAAGCAGATTAAAAATTTGCAAGAGTAAAGAACCAAGCCACAGCATGAATGTCCACTACAATAGTTCCATAGGAATGTACGATACAAGGAAATAATGGCCTTAAGGCCTTACAACAGTTTTCTTAAATAGAAGTGTTTTCCAAACCTCGGCACGCAGGCCGGTCACAAATGAGAAAATAAGTAAACACTCAAAAGTTGGCCTTCGAGGGCCGGCACAGCAACTTGGGCTTTAGCCCGCTATTTACCGCTCGACTCCGCAGCACCTGCAAGCAACAATCCACCGCAAGGTGGTAAACAAAGGAAACGGTCAGCTATGCTGACCAAATTATAACGATTCCGCCCCCAAGCTCGGGGCGGCAAAGCTTCTTCCCTGCACTTATTAGCCTAGCCAATGAAATAGAGAATAAGCATATCATCACAGATGCGGGATAAAACGGCCACACACCCCATGCTCTCAGGGCACTAATTCGGTGAACCCGATCGTAACCGTGGTCTCACCACCATCCCTTGGACGGCAAAACTTGTGATCAATATAGTCTTTCCGGTCTAAGCCTAAGACTCGCACGACCATGCCAATGGCAAGTCTCTTTTTCAGATGTCTGTCACCAAACCGCATAGCCCGGGTCCGCATCCACTTGCCCGTTGCTCACATCGCATAGTCATATTAAGACGTACGCGCGGGCCAAGCTTCTCCCGGATACCAAAGTTCGATCACACAAGCACATAACCAGTTATGTTTATGGTTGGCTCCCCGGCCACAAAGATGACGGAAATGCATTTCCGCCCAGTTTTCCAGGTGCTCCTTAGGGTTACTCCCCAAGGATCCCTGCTGCAATCTACCCCGTAGAAACTCGAAAACAACAAAGGGCACGGAGTCTTCTCCGGCTAAAATGCAATGCACATCACCGATCCAGACCAACTTGTCCGGGTAGGCTTCACACATCATGCCTATGTCTGTACTATGATTCCGGACTCTAACAAGGGGGACTTTACATATCTACCCCAAGGAATACCACAATCTCGCCGCACACTCGCGGGAGAAGGGTTTTCCCATGCAAAGGAAGAAGAGCTTCAAATGCTCGAGATGAAAATCGTTACCCTAGCATTTCTTCTTGGCGCCATGGAAATCTACATGGATGGAAAGCACCGTAATCTCCTTGCCTCTGCAGATCCAAAGACGGCTCGCGATTTGGAGCTCCGAAGCTCCGCCGGTGACCAGATCTTTGTCTCCTCCTTCCTCCTTGCTCTCCCTTCTCTCTAGACTTTTAGAAAGAGAATAGCCAAGTGAAATAAGGTCTTCTAAACCCTATTTCTGGGTTTAAAACCTCAGACCCAGCCCCCAGCCGTTGGATCCCATAGAAAAGAAACGAACGACCATGATCGGGGCCTAAAATACAAAATCTGGGCCGAACACGGCCTGCGACATGCCCGTGTCCAGGGCCGTGTCGCCCATTCACCGTCTCACACGGAACCCCGACCAAAACACGGCCTGTGACACGGCCTCTGACATGCCCGTGTCACATGTGACATGGCCATGTCAAGACCCGTGTCACGCCCCGTGCACAACTCCTAGGATTTTCCCGAGAAAGACACGGCCTGCGACACAGCACCAGACACGCCTGTGTCACATATGACACGTCGTGTTTGTGCCCGTGTCATGGCCCGTGTGCAACACTCAGAAATTTCCCGAGCATGACACGCCCTGGGACACACCCGTGTCCCAGGCCGTGTTCCTACACTCGACGATCACCGATCGCCACAATATCGACCATGCGACCCATGGCCGAACACGCCCATGACATGTCCGTGACACGCCCATGTAGTGCCCGTAACACGCCCGTGACATGCCCGTGTCACCTGCTCCAAGTCCCAGACTCGGCTTAAAACGTCACCTGTCCCTCTTTTGAGTTTCGAGGTGTTACAACTCTCCCCCTCTTAAAAGAATTTTGCCCACGAAATTACTAAAGGAAATAAAACGAAAAACTTTAAGCGGTACTTGAGTTGAATAACTCCAGGTACTCTTCAAGCATAGTTTGCTCCCGTTCCCAAGAGAGTTCCTCCCGACCCCAATTGTCCCACCGGACCTTAACCATCCGGATCTCCTTGTTACAGAGTCTCTTAACTTCAAAGTCCTCAATACGAACGGGCTTGACCTTAGTCGTCAACCCTTCGTCCACCGGTACATAATCCACTGCGATCACCTGCGATGGTTCTTGTACCGCCTTCCGCAATAAGGAGATGTGGAATACATCGTGTAGTCCACTCAATTCCACCGATAGCCTCAAATGATAAGCCGCTTCGCCGACCCGCTCCAGAATCTCAAAGGGTCCAAGGTATCTTGGGCTCAGCTTCTTCAAGCGTCGCACCCGCGAAACACCCTTGAACGGCTTTATCTTCAAGTACACCCAATCGCCGACCCCGAACTCCATATTCCGGTGCTTGGCATTGTAGTACTTAGCTTGCCTGTCCTGAGCGATCAGCAAACGCTCTCGAATGATCCGCACCAAAGAAGTAGCATTCTCCACCTCCTGCTTCTTGTATAACCTTGCCTCACCCGCTTCTAGCCACGATAACGGCGTGCGACACTTCCTACCATAAAGGGCCTCGAAAGGCGCCATTTGAATACTCGCCTGGTAGCTATTGTTGTACACAAACTCCACCAAATACAGGTTGTCTTCCCAATGCTTCCCGAAGTCTAGAACACACATGCGGAGCATGTCCTCAAACATTCTTTTGACTCTCTCGGTTTTCCAATCTGTCTGCGGATGGAAGGCTGTGCTGAACTTCAATTTAGTCCCCAACATTTATTACACCAACCTCCAATCACTGGACGTAAAATGCCCATCCCGATCACTCACGATGCTGCGCGGCACACCGTGTAATCTGACTATATTATCCACATATAGTTTTGCCAGTCTCTCCACTGAATCATCCTTCTTATGCAGAATTAAGTGTGACACCTTCGTTAACCGGTCTACGATCACCCAGATGACGTCGTTCCCCTTCTGCGACCTTGGCAAGCCATGCACAAAGTCCATCGATATGTCGTCGAACTTCCACTCCGGAATAGGCAAGGATTTCAAGAATCCTCCAGGCTTTTGACACTCCGCCTTTACCAAGACGCAGGTTTGACACTTAGCCACAAACAGTGCCACATCCTTCTTGAGCCCTGGCCACCAAAACAGCTTCTTTAGGTCTTGGTACATCTTCGTGCTCCCTGGGTGGATTGAGTACTTGGTATTATGAGCCTCGTACATCAACTTCGCTCGTAGATTTCCCCCGCTTGGGACGCACAAACGATGGTCCTTCCTTAAGAGCCCATCCCCAACTGAAAATTGGGAATTTGACCAATCCAAGGCTGCATCCATGAGCTCCTTCATCGAGCCATCCAACTCCAATGCCTGCCGATCGCGATCAGCCGGGTCATACTGAACTTCCGTCCAGTTCAACATTGCATTGGCGCTCGTCTGCTTGTCAACGCAACAGATCTCCAATGCCTCCAACTCCCGTATTAGCCTCTAATCATGAACCGACAACCAGTTTGCTTGGGCGGGAGCCCTGTGACTAAACGCATCCGCAACTACATTGCCCTTCCCGGGTACATAATGAATCTTGAATGTGTAGTCCCCCAGGAACTCCATCCATCTACGCTGCATCATGTTGAGATCCGTCTGATCCAATAGGTACTTCAGGCTCTTGTGGTCGGTATAGATATCGACCTTTACGCTGTACAAGTACACAGCTTAAGCGCAAATATCATGGCCGCCAACTCCAAGTCCTGGACCGAAAAATTCCTTTCGTGCACTTTCAGCTGACGCAATCCATACGCTATCACACTCCCTTGCTGCAGCAGCACGCAGCCCAAACCACTACCTGAGGCATCACTATAAATTTCGAATCCCTCGGTCCCACTCAGCTAACTTAACATCGGCACCGTGGTCAACCGTCCCTTCAGCTCCTCAAATTCTTGCACGCACTCCTGCGTCCACAAGAACTTCTGATCCTTCCTGGTCAACTTCGTGAGAGGTAACGCTATCCGCGAAAAGTTCTCTACGAAGCGCCTGTAATAACCGATAAGCCCGAGGAAACTATGGACTTCCGCTACAGAAGATAACACAAGCCACTCCCGTATCGCAATGATCTTCGCCGGATCCACCGATATACCATCCTCACTGACAATATGACCAAGGAATGCTACTGAGGGTAGCAAGAACTCGCATTTGGAGAATTTTGCATAGAGTTCATTCCTCCTCAGAGTCTCCAACACCAGATGCAAGTGCTTGAAGTTATCTTCTTCGCATTGCGAGTACACCAATATATCGTCAATAAAGACGATCACAAAGCGGTCCAGGAAATCTCGGAACGTCCTATTCATCAAATCCATAAACACTGATAGCGCATTCGTTAGTCCAAACGGCATGACCGTGAACTCGAAATGCCCATACCTTGTGCGGAAAGCCGTCTTCAGGATATCACACTCCCTTATCCTCAGCTAATAATACCTAGACTTCAGATCCAACTTCGAATACACCGACGATCCGAATAACTGATCAAAGAGATCATAGATCCTTGGGATCGGGTATTTATTCTTCTCTGTTAGCTTGTTCAACTCCCTATAGTCGATACACAGCCGCAAACTCCCGTCCTTCTTCTTAACAAAGAGGACCGGTGCGCTCCAAGGCGATGATCTTGGACGCACATACCCTTGCTCCATCAACTCCTCCCGTTGAACCTTCAACTCTGCCATCTCCTTAGGCGCCAACCTATAAGGAGAACGTGACACAAGTTTGGCACCTGGCACAAGCTCGATCGTGAAGTCGATCTCTCACCGCGGTGGGGCTCCGGGAAGATTATCCGGGAACACATCGGGGTATTCACAAACCACGGGGATACTATCCAAAGCGGACTTTGGCTTTACAGCCCCCACTATCGTGAAGAACAGCTCTGCGCCAGCACGAACTGTCATTACCACCTGAAAAGCAGACATCAGCGTCCAGCTCGACCCCTTCAGTCCCGTGAATGTAGTCTCCCGCCCAACACCCAGCTTGACCTCCTTACCATTGCAATCAATATAGGCCTTCTGCTCCGAAATCCAATCCATCCAAAAGAAAACGTCAGACTCTACTAGTGGCAGCAATGACGCTAGCAAGTCGAACTCTTGGTTTCCAATATGAACTTTTACGGCGCACACTCTGTCCGCACAAATCGAACACCCATTCGGTAGCATCACATCCAATTTGTCCTTCGCCATCGAAGAAGGGACTCCGATGCACGATATAAAGCTTTCGGACAAAAAGGAGTGTGAAACTCCCGTATCGAATAGTGCTCGTGCCGGACTATCGCCAATAAGAACAAAGCCTACACAAACAGTATTAAGCTAACAATCACTAGGTAACAGTATTTAAAGAAAACTTGCTATAAATTAAACCGTACCTGTCACCACGTCGGGCTGCTTGATGGCCTCTTGCTGGCCCAAGTTGTAGACTCTAGGTTGAGTCGGAGCATAATGGGACGCGGTTGACTCCACCGCTTTCCCCTTTTATTCATAAGTGGCTCCTTGTTTTCTCTCGGACTTTGGGCGTCCGCTCCAGCAATTGCAGGCAAAGTGCCCCGTCTTTCCGCAAGTAAAGCAAGCGCCCAGGGTTTTGTTGGTAGTTGTCCCCGAGGCACCTGAAGAAGGGGCTAGATCCGACGTTCTAGCTTTCTTATTCCATCTTCGAAAGCCAGACTTTGAAGTCGGCACCTTAAACTCCGGTTTCTTGACACTGGATTCCTTTTTCGCTTGCACGTTCTTCATGTCCTTTTCCAAGGACCGGGCCGAGTTGACCAAGGTCATTAAACCCTGCGCTATAGGCCCCTATAGTAACAACCTCAACTCGCCTCTTAACCCTTCATAGAAGCGGTTCGTCTTGCGCTCCTTATCGGCAAAGGTAGCGCTAGAATATCTTCCCAAATGAGTGAACTCGTGGAGATACTCGTCCACGGTGCTATCTCCTTGCACCAACTTTTGAAACTCATTTTCCAACGCGATCCTCTGGGCTGACGGGAGGTATCGAGCCATAAACAAACTCGAGAATTCCCCCATAGAGACATCCTCAAACTGTATTCCCCTCAGGTGGTGTAGCTCCAGCCCTTCCCACCATTACATCGCATCCCCGTCCAACAAGAACGTTGTAATCGTGGTCTTCTACCACTCTTCGGTTTCCGTTGCTGTCAGTACACTCTTGACCCTCGATAGCCAATCCTCTACCTGAGTCGGGGTTCCTTTTACCGAGAACACTGGCGGATGGAAGCCCATCACAAGCTTAAGTTGTTTTTTAGTTGCTCTCCAAGGCAACTCCGGCTCCACAATCACCTGTTCCACAATCCTAGGCTCCGTCGCTTGGAGCGGCACTTGCTCTACAGCAGGAGCAGGCTGCTTCACCTGCCTTGAGGGCTGTGCATTGATCATAGCAAAGACAGCTTCTGCCACCAATCTAATGTTCTCGGCTGACAAAGGTGTTGCAGGCGCATCATTAGGTGCGCTGCTTGCCTCAGAACCTTACCGTTCCGACGGTCCAGCACCACTTCTGGTCACCTATAATCATGCAAAACACTGATAAGCGACCCAACAATATTGCAAACAACAATTATAGGAACACGTGGGTTCCTCAAACATGTGTATTTTCATTCCTAAGTGGACATTCATGGGTTCTTTTCATGTTATAACGATGACGCACACACATGTGCTCACCACCCCTTAAAGTGAATTCGCCCACGAACTCATTTAAGCTTGACCGAAAACGGTAGTCTGATACCAATTTGTAACACCCCTATCCGTCACATAGCATATAACAGTAGGTCCGGCTGGGGCCCGACACCATATACTACGGACAGACCGGTTGGTTACTTATTGAGACCATTAAACCAATCACAACGCCCTACACAGAGAATCTAGCGGAAGCAGATTAATAAGTTGCAAGAGTAAAGAACCCATCCACAGCATGAATGTCCACTAAAATAGTTCCATAGGAATGTACGATACATAGAATTAATGGCCTTAAGGCCTTACAATAGTTTGCTTAAATAGAAGTGTTTTCCAAACCTCGGCACACAGGCCTGTCATACATGAGAAAATAAGTAAACACTCAAAAGTTGGCCTTCGAGGGCCGGCACAACAACTTGGCCTTTAGCCCGCTATTTACCGCTCGACTTCACAGCACTTGCAAGCAACAATCCACCGCACGGTGGTAAACAAAGGCAATGGTCAGCTATGCTGACCAAATTATAACGATTCCGCCCCCAAGCTCGGGGCGACAAAGCTTCTTCCCTGCACTTGTTAGCCTAGCCAATGAAATAGAGAATAAGCATATCATCACAGATGCGGGCTCAAACGGCCACACACCCCGTTCTCTCAGGGCATTAACTCGGTGAACCTGGTCGTAACCGTGGTATCACCACCATCCCTGGGACGGCAAAACTCGTGAGCAATATAGTCTTTCCGATCTAAGCCTAAGACTCGCACGACCATGCCAATGTCCAGTCTTTTTTTCAGATGTCTGTCACCAAACTGCATAGCCCGGGTCTACATCCACTTGCCCATTGCTCACATCGCATTGTCATATTAAGACGTACGCACGGGCCAAGCTTCTCGCGGATCCCAAAGTTCGATCACACAAGCACATAACCCAGTTATGTTTATGGTTGTCTCCCCGGCCACCAAGATGACGGAAATGCGTTTCCGCCCAGTTTTTCGGGTCCGCCTTAGGGTTACTCCCCAAGGATCCCTACTGCAATCTACCCCGTAGAAACCCATAAACAACAAAGGGCATGGAGTCTTCTCCGACTAAAATGCAATGCACATCATCGATCCTGACCAACTTGTCGGGTAGGATTCACACATCATGCCGATGTCCGTACTACGATTTCGGACTCTAATAAGGGGGACTTTACATATCTACCCCAAGGAATACCAGAATCTCGCCGCACACTCGCGGGAGAAGGGTTTTCCCATGCAAAGGAAGAAGAGCTTCACATGCTCGAGATGAAAATTGTTACCCTAGCATTTATTCTTGGCACCATGGAAATCTACGCAGATGTAAAGCATGGAATTCTCCTTGCCTCGGCGGATCCGAAGACGGCTCGCGATTTGGAGCTCCGAAGCTCCGCCGGTGACCGGATCTTGGTCTCCTCCTTCCGCCTTGCTCTCCCTTCTCTCTAGACTTTTAGAAAGAGAATATCCAAGTGAAATGAGGGCATCTAAACCCTATTTCTGGGTTTAAACCCTCAGACCCAGCACCCAGCCGTTGGATCCCATAGAAAAGAAACGAACGACCACGATCGGGGCCTAAAATACAAAATCTGGGCCGAGCATGGCCTGCGACACGCCCGTGTCCAGTGCCGTGTCGCCCATTCTCCGTCTCGCACGGAACCCCGACCAGAACACGGCCTGTGATACGGCCTCCGACACGTCCGTGTCACATGTGATACGGCCGTGTCAAGACCCGTGTCACGCCCTGTGCACAACTCCCAGGATTTTCCCGAGAAAGACACGGCCTGTGACACGGCACTAGACACGCCCGTGTCACATGTGACACACCCGTGCCATGGCCCATGTGACACTCCTGTGCCCGTGTCATGGCCCGTGTGCAACACTCAGAAATTTCCCGAGCGTGACATGCCTTGGGACACGCCCGTGTCCAAGGCCGTATGCCTACACTCGTCGATCGCCACAACGTCGACCACGAGACCCATGGCCAAACACGCCAGTGACACGCCCGTGTCATGCCCGTGACATGCCCGTGACACGCCCGTGACACGCTCGTGACTTGCCCGTGTCACCTGCACCAAGTCCCAGACTCGGCTTAAAACGTCACCCGTCCCTCTTTTGAGTTTCGGGGTGTTACAAACTCAACTTGTTAAGGTTTTATCCAAAACGAAAAAGTGCGACTCGACTTTATCTTCCTCGCCATTACTGTCGATAAAAAGCTTGAAGTCTTCCAACAGAACAAAAAAAATCAGTTAGCTGCAGTATTTTCTTCTGCTAAAGTAAGATCAGAAATACTTTAGATAAAGAAAGAAAGGAGAGAATTCAGTCTAGTGCATGTTCAGTTAGCTGTTTGAAGAACTCAAGACCTAGCTGTTCTTCTATCTTCTATAGCAAGTTCAGAAGTAACATTCTTAGTTACCTCCAGCAGAAGCATCCATTTATATAAGAACCTCTTTCTTTTGCTGTGAGTAAATTTAGAGCTGAGATAACTCAGCTCTGGTAGTTGACACAGAAATTTCTCTGTGTCAAAATTAATTAAACCACTATTTTTTGTAGGATCCTTTTGGATCTGAGCTGTAGGGCATTTGGCCTGAGGTAGGGCAAATTTGCCTGAGCTGTAGGAGAGTTATACTCTTTGAGTGTAAGATCTAGCTTGGATTTGAGGTAGGTGATCAATTGATCACTGAGCTATAGGGCCTTTGGGCCTCAGGTAGTTGATTCATTCTCACTGAGTTGTAGGGAACTTGTGCTTGAGCTGTAGGATCCTTTGGATCTGAGGTAAGGCCTTTGTTCCTGAGATGTAGGAGAGTCATTCTCTCTGAGGTAGGATCATTTGTGGATCTGAGGTAGGGTTGTCCTCCCATCCTGAGTTGTATAGCCTTTGGACTGAGGTAGGTGATCTGTTTATCACTAAGTTGTAGGGCCTAGTGCCTGAGCTGTAAGTCTTGGAGGAGACTGAGAGATCCTTAGGGATCTGAGGTGTAAGCTCTTTGAGCTGAGTTTTGGAGAAGTATCTTGTCTAACTGAAAGTTAGAAAGGTGGGAGGAGAGTTGATATACCCATAATCTAGGGAACCACTATAATTTATGTGTGTTCTTTTCTTTGTTGCTTCTTTATTGCAGGTTCTTGAAATCTGATAACTATTAACTCACTAAGCACTTAAAGAATAAACTTAAAGAATGTCACAAGATATAAATAAACCTATTCACCCCCTACACCCTCTAGGTTGCAAGCTACCTTGAAAATAAAGACTTTCAAGTTGTATCAGAGGGAGATTACTCAAAAAGGATTTAATAGTCTGAGTGATCTCCAAGGGTAGCTACAGATTTGTACTTATGGGTTGTGGAGAGAACCATAAGGATCTAGGTTCCATGAAACTCCCTATATATAGGAAGGAAAATTTTGGAATCTTGAAAGAGAGGGTTAGGCCGTTTATGGAAGTCTCTGACCCAAGAATCTTTATGACTATCATAGAGGGACCCTTCATCCCTATGAAGGTCTCAGTTCTGGATGCTAATGTCCAGACTCCCAAGACTTATTTAGAAATGACCAAGGATGAGGTCATGTTAGTTGCATTGGATAAGAGAGCCCAGAACATCATAGTTAGTGTTATTGATGATTCTACCTTTCAGAACTTGGTCCACTTCCAGACCTCCAAAGAGATATGGGACACCCTTGTGGTTATATGGAGGGTACTGAAGTGGTAAGAGAAGATAGAAAGTCTATGCTCAACCAGGAGTATGAGGCTTTCAGGCAATCCCTGAAAGAGATCATAGCTACTTGCTATGAAAGATTTTTCAGGATCATTAATGAACTGAGGACATATGGGAGGGTCTTCAGTCATTATGAAATAAATGACAAGTTCCTCAGATCTCTCACTAGAGAATGAGATACGAAGATTTGTGCCATAAGAGAGGTGGCCAATATTACTGAGACTCCTCCCCAAACATTATTTAGAAAGCTGCTCTCCTATGAGATGCAGCTAGCTGCCAGGAAAGAGGAGGAGGCCACTAGCAGATCCCAAGCCAAGGAGATGTCCTTGGCATTCAATGCAGATAGAATCAGGAATAGCAAGGAGAGGATTCCCTCTCCTCCAAGAAGACTAGTTGATTCAGACAGCTGAGAGTCAGATGCATCAGAAAGCAGCATGTCAGATGAGGACTTTGTTGCCTTCTCCAGGAACTTTCAGAAGCTGATGAAGAAGAAACATTGGAAGAGCAAACCTTCAATCTCTTCTCATCAGAGGAGGAATTATTCCAAGGATGACAGGTATGATTCTAAATCCAGTAAATATAATTCTTTTAAAGTTATTTGCCACTGTTACAGCAAACTAGGGCATGTAATAGCTGATTGCCCAGTAAAGAGGAAGGAAGCTGTCTAGAAGAAACAACACCAACATAATGGCAAGAAGGAGAAGTTATTCATTGCTAAGAAAGATAAGATCTAGAAAAACTCATCTTCATCTGAGTCCGAAGAAGAAGAAGAAGCCTATATTGGGCTAGTTGCTACTATTGCTAAATAGATTGTTGTAGCAGCAGATGAAGACTATCCTGCTGCCAAGAAAGGTATTAGGGACCCTCTATCACATTCAAACAATGATTCAGAGGTGGATTAGGAAGATGAAGAAGATGCCCATAGCTGTTGTGGGCTGATGGCACTGACTGATGAGGAAACCAGCCAGGATCAGCCTCAAAGGAAGGTAAAATCTCTATCAAGCTCTTCTTCTGAGTTTGGACATGAGACTAGTACCTGTACAAAAACCTCTACACCTAGTGGTGAAGATGATTCTAAATAAGAAGGTGATGTCAATCAATTGATTGACAGGTATGGAGAACTTCTGAATGCCTTCAATAAGTGCAAGAAGTTGTCTAAGAAGAAATTTGTGGAGATTACCTCTCTACAACTTATTGCTTCCTAGCTGACTGAAACAACATATTTGCTAGATCAGAAGGAAAGGGAACTTAGCCAATACAGGGTCTTGAATAACATCCAGATAGGCTCCATCAAATACAAGAACAGTCTCATCAGGGATCTTGAAGAGAGGCTAGGGAGGGAGAAAATAATAGTGGCTAGCTATTCTAAGCCATGTACTGTGTTACCCTTGATAGACTTCTTCTCCTCTCAGAAGGGTAATAAGGGGTTGGGATTCCAGGGAAGCACACGAGTGGCTCCTTACAAATGGAAGGGAAAAGCTCCAGCTCCAACTCAGCCTCTTGCTTCCAAGCCTCCCATTTCATTTAGGAAAGTTCATTTGCCTTCAAATAGGTATGACCAAGAAATCATCTTTGGTCACTGGATGAATGGCAAATCCACTAGTGTGAACAAAGATGTCCATAGCCAGGGTGGAAGGTATAGCAAAGTGAGTGCCTTTAAGGCTGCTCATGAAGAAATTCAAATGAGCCATCATGGACAATTTGTTTTTGGTGCTTCAGCCCCCACTCTCAAGAATGTGGCTGCAGCAAAGGTTAAGGATCATTTATCAAAGACTCAGACCAAGGGTCAGTCATCCTGCAAGCCTGGTGTGGTTATGTCTGATGCCATCAATAGCATGCTTTCTGCAAAGAAATTTGTTGCTGCTGGCAAACGGAGCAGGACAAATAAGCTAGCTAGAAGACATACCTTCAGTCATATCCTTGCTAAAAGGAATCTGAAGAAGGTTATTGCTCCTCTTCCTACTGTTCTTCCAGCAGTCAACCAAACTACTAGGCCTGCACAGAAAAGAAGATACGATATTCTTGAATGTTGGTGTTATGGCAAAGTCGGCCACTTTATTGTAGACTGCTGGCATAATCCAAATGTGCAAAGAGCAGTTGTGAGTCTACCAGTTAGAAATATTGCTGGAAGACAAGTTCATTATATGACTGACATGCATCTAGGACCCAATAAAAATTAGGGTCCTAAGGTAAAGTAAATTACATGATGCAAGTTAGTTCAAGTGGCCAAACCCCTATATGGTACTTGGACATTGGTTGTTCCAAGCACATGACTGGGATAAGGAGCAACTTGAAGGAGTACACTCTAGTGATAGATGGACCCAAGGTTATCTTTGGTGGTTCAGATAGAGGGGTTACTAGTGGCTATGGTAAGATTACCAATGATATAGTCACCATCACAAAAGTTGCTTATGTTGAAGGGTTGCAACACAACCTTATAAGCATAAGCAAACTTTCTGATTTTGGCTATGTTATTGTCTTCCACAAGGATGAGTGCCAAATTAAGAGGTCAAGTGACCAAGAGGTCATCTTGACAGGCACTAAGAGTGGAAATTTTTACTGTTTAAACTTTCTTTTTCTAGATATAGACTCTCATATTTGTCTAGTGGCAAATGAGAAAGTCTCATATTATGTCCAATGGCACAAGAGCCTAGCACATTTGAATTACAAGACTATTGGCAAAATCTTTAGTCAAGAGCTAGTTAGGAATGGTCCTAATATGAAGTGCACCAAGGAGGTAATTTGCCCAGTATGTCAAAAGGGAAACTAGACCAAAGCCTCCTTCAAGGGCATTGGGACCAATGACTCTATAAGGTGTGTGTACCTCTTGTATATAGACTTGTTTGGTCCTATGCCAGTTCATAGTCTTGGTAGGAAAGTCTACACCCTTGTAGTGGTTAATGACTATTTCAGGTTTGCTTGGGTGTTCTTTCTCAAGAAAAAGAATTAAACCCTTGACATCTTCATCAAGTTTGTCAAGCAAATTCAGAATGAGTTTAACAGTTCAGTGGTAAAAATCAGAAGTGACCATGGAATTGAATTTCAGTCTGAAAGCATGACAATGTTCTTTGAAGAGCAAGCGATTGATCAAGAATTTTCTTCTCCAAGAACTCCCCAGCAAAATGAGATTGTTGAGAGGAAAAATATGACTCGGATAAAGGCTGGAAGAACTTTGTTGAGTGATACATCTCTCCGAGAATTTTTTTTGGGCTTAGGTAGTAAATAATGCATGTCATGTCCTCAACAGGGCCTCTATCACTTAGAGCCACAAGAAGACTCCCTATGAGATCTTGAAGGGCAGAAAACAAAACCCGGGCTATCTCAAAATTTTTGGTTGTGAGTGTTATGTGCTTCACAATGGGAAATCCTATAAAACTAAGTTTGTTGTCAAGTCCTTTGATGGGATTTTTGTTGGGTACAGCAATCATAGTAAGTCCTATAGGATCTACAACTTGAAAAGCCAAGTTGTAGAAGAATCTATACATGTTGTCTTTGATGAGTCTACTATGATTAACAGTGAGCTTCCAAGCTCCTCTTCTAGTATTGCAGGTACAGAACAGATGATGTATCAGCTAACCATTAAGGAAGCAGATCTAGTTATCTAAGATAAAGCAGACATTCAAGTAGAGGGACTTCAAGACACAAATGAGGTGGATGAAGATCAACAAGTAGCTGCCCCAGTAGTTGAAGCTAGATTGCCTCCAGCAATCAAGCATCTAAGGGATCATCCAAGAGACCAAATCATTGGTGATGCCAGCTAAGGAGTAGTGACCAGGAGCAGAATCATCATCACAGCACTCTACTCAAGCTTCGTATCACAGGTCTAGCCAAAGAAATTGGAAGAGGCCAATATAGATTAGTTCTGGGTTGTTGTTATGCAAGAATAACTGAACCAGTTTAAGAGATGTAAGGTCTGGAAGCTGATTCCCAGACCACAAGGACATAATGTCATTATAGTCAAGTGGATTTACAGGAATATACTTGATGAAAATGGTATTATAATCAAGAACAAGGCAAGGCTAATAGCTAAGGGGTATAAGCAAGAGGAAGGTATTGATTTTGATCAAACCTTTGCCCCTATAGTAAGATTGGAGGCCATCAGACTATTCCTTGCATATGTTACACACAAGGGATTCAAGGTCTAACATGGATATGAAGTCAGCCTTCCTGAATGGTGACTTAAAAGAAGAGGTCTATGTTGAGCAGCCTCTAGTTTTTGATGTTCCTAACTCACCTGATTCTATTTATAAACTTAGGAAAGCTCTATATGGGCTAAAGAAGACCCCTAGAGCATGGTATGAGACTTTGTATAGCTTCCTCATTGAGAACAAATTCTCAAGGGGGAAGATAGACAAGACCCTATTCCTAAGAGAATTTAAGGGTAAGATCATCCTAGTCCAGATATATGTAGATGAAATTATCTTTGGATCTACTGATGACCACCTTTGCAGGAAGTTTGCAAAACTTATGCAAGAAAATTTTGAGATGAGCAGTATGGGTGAACTTAAGTTCTTCTTAGGTATCCAAGTTTTACAGACTGATGATGGCTTGTCATATCCCAGTCTAAGTTCACCAGGTAGTTAATCAAGAAGTTTGGTAGCGAGAATTTCTCCACAATGAAAACTCCCATGGGATCAAGCATTCCTATTGGCAAAGATAAGGCAGGAAAACCTATTGATGAAACTTTGTATAAAGGTATAATTGGCTCCCTTCTATATCTAGCTGCAAGTAGGCTAGACATCATGTATGCTACATGTGTTTGTGCTAGGTATCAGGCTTGCCCTAAAGAATCTCACTACTCAGATGCAAAGAGGATTTTGAGGTATCTTAAGGGAACACCAAATATTGGCCTATGGTACCCTAAGAATGGGGAGTTTGAACTTACAGGCTATTCAGATGCATATTTTGCAGGCTGTAAAGAGGACAAGAAGAGCACTTCTAGAACCTGTCAATTCTTGGGAGGAAGACTAGTATCTTATAGCAGCAAGAAGAAAATAAGTGTTGCAATCTCAACTATAGAGTCGGAGTACATCTCAGCAGGTAGCTGTTGTGATCAGTTGTAGTGGATCCAGCATCAGCTCCAGAATTATAACCTCCAGATAAGTAGAAGTCCTTTATATTGAGATTCTACTACTATGATCTAAATTGCTAAGAATCATGTCTCACACAGCGGAACAAAGCATATTGAGATAAGATATCATTTCATTAACGAGCATGTGGAATGTGAAGATATCAACCTTGAGTTTGTCCCAATAGACAAGCAAGTGGCTGACATTTTCACTAAGCCACTAGATGAAGCAAAGTTCAACACCTTCAAGTTTGAATTAAGTATGTTGAACCTAGCATATCTTCAATTTATCCTCATTGTGTTGCAAGTTATACTATTTCCTGAATGTAAAATTGCTCTTTAGTAGAATAAAGACTTTTCAAGAGGAATACCTTCAATGGTATCATACTATCCATACTGGTATATACTAGAGTGTCTACCAGGGAGTATGATAGAGGATACTCTAGTTGAGGGGGAGCAAGTCTGGCACTGGAAGTTGAGGATGAAGGAGCAGCACACCTCCACCACTCTTAAGTGGTTCAACTACTGCTTATCTGTACTCAAAAAGGGGGGAGCAGATATTCATAGCCTCCCCGAATATTTACAGAAGTCAAAAAGGGGGAGGAGAAGGGTATGTCCTGGTATCAAGGAATATGGGATGAGAAGGATACAAGTGGTATCAGAACTATAAGAAGGATATGATAAAATTGATCAAGACCTGGTAGTAACAATTCAGGGGGGAGCAAGTGTGATGTTGATCACCCTACAATCAAGGAAGTGTGGTAACTAAACCTTCTTCTCTTGTTTTAAGTTAATATTCTACTGTTGTATATGATAGTTTATGTTACTGACTCTATTGATTGAGGGTTTTTTACTTCTTCAAATAGGGGGAGATTGTTGGGTCCATTGCCCACAATGTCCTAGATTTGAAAAGTCAATCATATCAATGACATACACAAAGTTATATTTGATGTATGCTTAAGTTCATGCATGCAGGTTATCCTTATAGCATTAATAGGATAGGTAATCAAAGTTTATGACAAGTGGCACAAGGCAGAAAGGTGGACACAAATAAGCTGGCTGGAAAGATAGGAATTTGCCTAAGTCCACAGTCATTGAATGAAATAAGATCACTCAACGCCAGATGTCAAGGAGCAGTTAACAAAGTTTGAAAAGCAGCTAAGTCCATAGGTGTTGAGTGGATAAAGCTCACTTTATGCCAGATGTAAGGAAGGATGTTGTCTAGCATGAAATTTTGCTAAGTCCACAGGCATTGAGTGAAGTCTACTCACTCAATGCCAAATGACTAAAAGGGCTGAGTACAACCTATACAGTCAAAGCCAAATAATTGGCAAGCTGAAAAATGTGGTTAAATTCACACGCATTTAGTGGAGTATACTCACTCAATGCCATACAACAAAAAGCTGTGAGACAAGCTAAGGTAGTGAAAGCCTAAGAAGAAACATGCAGAAATATGGTTAAGTCCACAGGTATTAAGTGAAGTCTACTCACTCAACACCATACAACATAAATCGTTGAGTATAGCTCAGATAGTCAACACCACAAAAAATCTTTGTAAACATTTGACTAAGTCCACAGGCATTGAGTGAGGCAAGCTCACTCAACGACATGTGATAAAAAGCATTGACTGAACCTTAGTCAGTAAGAGATAGGGTTTCCAATATAGGATTTTGTCTAAGGACAAAAACGTTGAGTGAAGGTTATTCACTCAACGCCTAATCAATTGAGAAACTGTCTAAGGATAGATGCGTTGAGTGAAGTCTACTCACTCAATGTCATGTTAATATAATTGATAGATGCTGAAAGTGTTGAGTGAAAAAGCAACATTAAACGCTTCCCAAGCAGGAAAATCAGCTAAGTTTAAATGCGTTGAGTGAAGGTTGCTCACTCAACGCCAAGTTACTATAATCATTTCTATGTGGTATGGTGTTGAGTAAAGCTTACTCACTCAACACCAAGAGGCTGAAAGATTTTTCTAACTGTTTTGACGTCAAATGAAGGTTACCCACTCAATTCCTAATGACTGAAATATTTTATAGTGTTTTGGCGTTGAGGGAACGTTGCTTACTCAATGCCTAATGCTAGAGAAATTTTTCTAAGTGTTTTGGCGTTGAGTGAAGGTTGTTCACTCAACGCCTAGTGATAGGAAATTTGTGTAAGTGTTTTGACACTGAGTGAAGCTTACTCACACAATGACTATACTAAAAATGTTTGATTTTTGCTAAGTCCACATATGGTGACATCAGCAATGTTGGAACCGACAAGGGCCAATTCCTCCTAAAGCTCGGATCTAAAACTGCAGCTCACGCCTACTCTCTCTGGACCACGCTCTCAACAGAACCCTTAGAGGAAAAGACCGGGGGTTTTCAGCTTGGAGGTCCCACCTCTTACCCAGGAGAAACAGGAATTCTCCCCCTCCCTAGCCAATGCTGAGCTAGGTGTCTAAGTAGGAGAGAGAGAGAAGGGTTCCGCCTCTTTCTCAGACACCTTACCGGTCTATTTATAGGCCTCAGAATCTGAACTGCAAATAACCAAAACAAGCACCTGTGAAATTACTAAGATACCCTGGGTTAGGTCTGCCAACAGCCGAACTCCGCTGTTTGGAAAGGCTAAAGGCAGACCACCCAGGGTAAAAGGGTAAAAAACCTCGGAGGCTAAAAAGGATGAACCGTTTGTCAATTGAACCGGTTCCCACCCAGTTGCTGAACCGGCCTTTACTCTTTCTGCCGGACCAGTGCTCGGCGAGAGGGCCATCTTGCGGCTGAAAGCGCCATCTCGCAGGCGAGACCCCTTGTCGCCAAAGAGCTTCCCTACGACCTCCCGCCTGCCAGGGGAATGGACCTTTCTATGGTCCCTCTCGCCCAGCGCGAGCGGACCCAACCTAGGCCCCTCTCGCCTAGCGCGAGTGGATCCATCTTTGGGCCCCTCTCGTCTAGCGCGAGTGGATCCATCTTTGGGCCCCTTCTCGCCTAGCGCGAGTGGATCCATATTTGGGCCCCTCTCGCCTAGCGCAAGTGGATCCATCTTTGGGCCCCTCTCGCCTAGCGCGAGTGGGTCCATCTTTGGGCCCCTTCTCGCCTAGCGTGAATGGTCTTTGCTTCCTCCTGAGGACTCCTCTAATCCCGTATCCGCCGAGCCCTTTCTCGTGAGCCCGAGGTTGTACACAATCCCCGCTCTTTTCGAGTTTGTCTAAGCTCGAAAAGAAAAGTCCAACCGAGGCTCATGTCATCTTAGCGACTTTATGGCGGAATCTTTTTTTTTTTTTCTCTTTTTAGGTGGGATTCTCTTCCCTCCTGAGCCTATAAATACTGGGATCCTTCTTGAGTGCAAGAGACCTCTTCTCTTGATTTTACCCCCCTTTAATTCCGCTGCTATGTCTCTTAGCAAGAGCTTCCGCGATCGTATCGCGTTGGTGCGCCAGCGGAATAAGGCAAGCGCGGCGGCCTTAAACCTCATTCCCGTTCGCACTTCTTCCTCCCCGCTGCCCTCTTCCTCTCGCCCGAAGAAGGCGAGGACAACTGATCTTGTTCCCCCATCGGGAGAACCCTTTCCAGACCCTCCGGAGAGACGCATCCCTCCTACTTCACCGCCTTCTAAGGGAAAAGAGGTAAGATCATTGTGTACCTCCCTCGTTTGTTATCTATCCTTCATTGCTTCTTCTGCTGTCGGTTTTCAGAAAAGTCATGCGCCTCCCCATCAGTCTGGTAGCACACAAGCTCACCTCGCCGACCATCGTCCAAATTCCGTCTCGCCTCCTCCTTCCACTCCTTCGACTCTTGGTGGGAAAAAAGGCGAGCCTTTCCATGTTGCTGGGACCTCTCGCCACTCTGGTTAGGACTTTGCTGCCTTGGGCTTTCGGCTTCTATCGTCGCGCACCTTTGATTATGGCCCTTCTTATTCTGCTTTTTACTTTGCAGATGTGCGAGTGGACTCATCTGCTGAAGACTCGCCTGCTGAGGAGCGCTTGAGGCGAGTAGCCTCCTCACCTCCTCCTCCTTTGGACGAGATCGAAGATTACCTTGGCGATCCTATGGACCCCTTAACAATGAAGCGAAAGGTGGCGGAAATGCTCCGGAAGCATGCCTTGATAATCCAAGATCTGGAAAAGGACAAGCATTTTGCAGATCGGCGGATCGACTGGCTGGAGGTGGAAGTTGCTCGCTTGACCTCCGAAATTGATGTCGATATCGAGATAGACGAGACGGATCCCCGGGCGATTCTGAGCGAGGTCGACCAACAGCTCTGTCTCGCGCGCCGTGGCATAGACGCGGCTCGCGCTTTTCACCTTCCCCACCGTCCTCCCTGCACAAGGGGCCGTGGTGGGGGGCGCTGGCGATGGCATAAGGACTGAGTCTCTCGCGCCGTCTCGCGCCCTTAGTTTCTTTGTATTGCTGTGTTTTGTAATAATGTTTCCTCTCGCGGCTAACGCCCGAACCTTCTAGGTCCAATGAATGGGCTGCTCGCTGTACGCGAGATGAACAATTTAATAACCTCTTTTAATAGTTTCCTTGATAATAGACCGTTTTATTTTATCATATTTCGATGGTACTGTCTCGCCCCCGGCTTGAGGATTCACGTAAGATCACGCCAATCGAGGCTAGGAGAGAGAAAAGGACGGCCGCCTCTTCCCCTTCCTCTGCACTATATTTTTTTTGCCTCCTTATTTTTCCTACTTACCTAACAGGCTATAAATACCCCCTACCTCCAGGGCCCGGATCATGCTTTCGTGACCTCGGCGCCCCCCACTTTACCCCTCTTTTCTCTTCCTATTGCGAGCAAGTTCCGCCGGCGCTTCATCTCGCCCACTCTTCTCGCATTCTCCTTTCGCCTTCTCGGCCTACCATGGGAAAAAGGAAGATTGAGGAAGGCGAAGGGCGAAGCCGATGCGGGAAGCGATTCGGTGACCACGATTTTCCTCCCGGCGGATTTCCGAGGAGGAATACAACGCCTTTACTCGGGATTTTTTGCCGGCGGACTTCGAGTCCCGCCCCCCAAAGGTGGGCGAATCGATTAATACTTTTTATCCTGATGAAATCGCCTTCCCCGTCTCGCATTTCGAGGCGGGGCTGAGGTTGCCCCTCTGGCCAGAGGTGAAACAGGTCTTAAAATACTTCGGCACTGTCCCCGCGCAACTGAATCCAAACGCCATCTCGGTCCTTGTGGCCTTCGCCTGCTATATGCGTCGGGAGCGAATCGAGTTCAGCCTGAACTCCTTCCGTAAGCTTTTCATCTACCATGCCAACGCCGACGGCGTGTCCTATTTTACGGGGCAAGGGCTCAAAGTGTGCGAGACGCCCAACAAGAACCACCACTGGCTCACTCGCTTCGTCTTCATTCGAGGCCACATGGGGGGCATCCCGCGAGCGCCTGTGTCACCAGCCGAAGTTTTCTATACCTCCCCACAGGTCAGCGGCACGGACAAGCTCCTCTGCGACTTCTTCGCTGGCAAGAACTTCGAAGTTCAATTCTTGAGGCGTGGTCTCGACTCCCTCCTCCCCGTGCTTCCGGGCGAAGGTGAACCCTCCCTCTCTTTTTCCCTTATTTCTGTCTCTTATTTCGAACCGCATTTATAAACGTCTCGCCTCGCCCTTATAGGAGAAAGAACTGTTCCTGTCCGCCCTCCTTACAAAAGTAGCATCAAGCCCTCCAAGGAGGTTGCCCTAGCTACAATGGCAACCGAAGCGGCGAAGGATACTCTGCCCCCCCCCCCTGAAGAAAAGAACTGCCGAAGACTCCGCTCCGTCTCGCCCAAGCCCCTCAAAGAAGACGAAGACCAAGAAAGGAGTGCCTCCTTCCTCGGGAAAAGCGAAACGAGTTCGTGCTACGGTGCTGGAGGTGTCGGGCTCTTTGTCTCCTATTTCCCTGGGATCCCAATCTCCTAAGTCACCTTCTCAGCTTCCCCATCGGCGGGCCGTCTCGCCAATTGGCGAGACGGGTCAACCTACCCCTCCCGCTGACAAACTCCCCTCGTCCTCCAAATCCCCGACTCGCGAGGCGAGTTCCTCCAGCCGCCCGGCTCCTTCCACCCACCCTAATTTCAACATGGGCCCTTCGGTCCCAGATGCAGCTGATGACCCTACCCTGATATGGGACCAGGAGGTGAATCGGGTCTCCATCTCCACTCTCCTTCCCCCTTGGGTAGAGCGAGACCGTCCTACGGCCCACGCGTTCTCTTTGAGCTTCGGACTCTATGGCGGCTCAGAGCGAGGACCCGCCGCTGAACTGCCCTCGCGGGACCTGATCATGAGGTCCGCACAATCTCATCTACGCTCGCTAGAGCTCTCGCATCAGCTCTCGCGTCGCCTAATTTTCAACAATCAGAAATGGAGAGAATCGGAGGCCAACTTAGCGGCGGAGCGTGAGAAGTCTACAGATCTTGAAAAGAGGCTGGCCACGACTGAAAACCTCCTCGCCAAGGCTCGCGGTGGTGTGGTAAGCACTCAACCCTTAACTCCCTCCTTTTCCTTGCTTTTCCTTAACTTCTTTCTAACGAATAATCCCCTCGCAGGATGCCGAGACTGCCGATAGGATGCACTCGCGCATAGCCCACCTAGAGGAAGAAATTAAGGGCATGGAATCCAAGATCATTCGGCTTCAGGAGGCTGCCCTCTCGCCATCCCGCGGGGTGATCCCTCAACCTCCTCCACCTCACTATTCTCATGCCGAGGTGGAGGAGCTCTGCAAAGACGCCAACATCCGGACCGCCGAGCTGGTTATAAAGATGATGAAGGAAATGGAAGTCGTCAAAGAAGGCTGTGAGGATGTTACCGCCCGCCACCTGGTACCAGAAATTTATGGCGAGGAGGAAAGCGGTTCGTCCTCCAGTGCGGAAGAATAGGGTTACATATAGTCCGCCCCCCCTTTTTTTTTGCACACTTTGTACTAAGGTATTTTTGCACTAAGGCCTTTTCTACATATATATATATACGCATTTTTGTGCTTGATATCTTGCCTCCCTTTTTTTTTCTCTGCCTTTGCCTTTTCCCCGTGGTTGGAGTTTTCTCCTTTATTTGCGAGACGGGCCACGATTCATCTCGCCTGTCGCTAGAAGGACTAGCTTGACCTGTGATGCGAGTGGGTGAGCCCTTGATGCTCTCGCACCGAGGATGTGTCATTTCCTCTCGCCTTGATTCTGATCCCTCCTGGCGCGAGTGGGCTTCTTAAATTGCTTTTATGACTAGTTATACCTGCGAGACGAGGGTGCTTTTCTTCTCGCCCTTTGGCCGAAGAGCTGGCCCCTTGCTCTGGGCGTGGGTAGTCAGGTCCTCGTTACACTCGCCCGGGGATGGTGTCCCTTCCACTCGCCTTACTTTTGGACCCCCCCCCCCGGGCGCGAGACGACCTTGAGAGACCAACGCCTCCCCTCTCTTTTAAGAATAAGGATCCTGCCTTTGTTTTCCTAAACCATGAGTTCTCCTTGTAGGAAGTTCCCACCCATGAGGGTATGCTCCAAAACCAACTCCAACCGCCGAGTGAGCCTACAGACCTGCCAGCTCGATGGTAGCCTGGACAGCGGGTCTTCTCGGGGTCTCCTCTCCAAAACCAACTCCAACCGCCGAGTGAGCCTACAGACCTGCCAGCTCGATGGTAGCCTGGACAGCGGGTCTTCTCGGGGTCTCCTCTCCAAAACCAACTCCAACCGCCGAGTGAGCCTACAGACCTGCCAGCTCGATGGTAGCCTGGACAGCGGGTCTTCTCGGGGTCTCCTCTCCAAAACCAACTCCAACCGCCGAGTGAGCCTACAGACCTGCCAGCTCGATGGTAGCCTGGACAGCGGGTCTTCTCGGGGTCTCCTCTCCAAAACCAACTCCAACCGCCGAGTGAGCCTACAGACCTGCCAGCTCGATGGTAGCCTGGACAGCGGGTCTTCTCGGGGTCCCCTCTCCAAAACCAACTCCAACCGCCGAGTGAGCCTACAGACCTGCCAGCTCGATGGTAGCCTGGACAGCGGGTCTTCTCGGGGTCCCCTCTCCAAAACCAACTCCAACCGCCGAGTGAGCCTACAGACCTGCCAGCTCGATGGTAGCCTGGACAGCGGGTCTTCTCGGGGTCCCCTCTCCAAAACCAACTTCAACCGCCGAGTGAGCCTACAGACCTGCCAGCTCGATGGTAGCCTGGACAGCGGGTCTTCTCGGGGTCCCCTCTCCAAAACCAACTCCAACCGCCGAGTGAGCCTACAGACCTGCCAGCTCGATGGTAGCCTGGACAGCGGGTCTTCTCGGGGTCCCCTCTCCAAAACCAACTCCAACCGCCGAGTGAGCCTACAGACCTGCCAGCTCGATGGTAGCCTGGACAGCGGGTCTTCTCGGGGTCTCCTCTCCAAAACCAACTCCAACCGCCGAGTGAGCCTACAGACCTGCCAGCTCGATGGTAGCCTGGACAGCGGGTCTTCTCGGGGTCTCCTCTCCAAAACCAACTCCAACCGCCGAGTGAGCCTACAGACCTGCCAGCTCGATGGTAGCCTGGACAGCGGGTCTTCTCGGGGTCTCCTCTCCAAAACCAACTCCAACCGCCGAGTGAGCCTACAGACCTGCCAGCTCGATGGTAGCCTGGACAGCGGGTCTTCTCGGGGTCTCCTCTCCAAAACCAACTCCAACCGCCGAGTGAGCCTACAGACCTGCCAGCTCGATGGTAGCCTGGACAGCGGGTCTTCTCGGGGTCTCCTCTCCAAAACCAACTCCAACCGCCGAGTGAGCCTACAGACCTGCCAGCTCGATGGTAGCCTGGACAGCGGGTCTTCTCGGGGTCTCCTCTCCAAAACCAACTCCAACCGCCGAGTGAGCCTACAGACCTGCCAGCTCGATGGTAGCCTGGACAGCGGGTCTTCTCGGGGTCTCCTCTCCAAAACCAACTCCAACCGCCGAGTGAGCCTACAGACCTGCCAGCTCGATGGTAGCCTGGACAGCGGGTCTTCTCGGGGTCTCCTCTCCAAAACCAACTCCAACCGCCGAGTGAGCCTACAGACCTGCCAGCTCGATGGTAGCCTGGACAGCGGGTCTTCTCGGGGTCTCCTCTCCAAAACCAACTCCAACCGCCGAGTGAGCCTACAGACCTGCCAGCTCGATGGTAGCCTGGACAGCGGGTCTTCTCGGGGTCTCCTCTCCAAAACCAACTCCAACCGCCGAGTGAGCCTACAGACCTGCCAGCTCGATGGTAGCCTGGACAGCGGGTCTTCTCGGGGTCTCCTCTCCAAAACCAACTCCAACCGCCGAGTGAGCCTACAGACCTGCCAGCTCGATGGTAGCCTGGACAGCGGGTCTTCTCGGGGTCTCCTCTCCAAAACCAACTCCAACCGCCGAGTGAGCCTACAGACCTGCCAGCTCGATGGTAGCCTGGACAGCGGGTCTTCTCGGGGTCTCCTCTCCAAAACCAACTCCAACCGCCGAGTGAGCCTACAGACCTGCCAGCTCGATGGTAGCCTGGACAGCGGGTCTTCTCGGGGTCTCCTCTCCAAAACCAACTCCAACCGCCGAGTGAGCCTACAGACCTGCCAGCTCGATGGTAGCCTGGACAGCGGGTCTTCTCGGGGTCTCCTCTCCAAAACCAACTCCAACCGCCGAGTGAGCCTACAGACCTGCCAGCTCGATGGTAGCCTGGACAGCGGGTCTTCTCGGGGTCTCCTCTCCAAAACCAACTCCAACCGCCGAGTGAGCCTACAGACCTGCCAGCTCGATGGTAGCCTGGACAGCGGGTCTTCTCGGGGTCTCCTCTCCAAAACCAACTCCAACCGCCGAGTGAGCCTACAGACCTGCCAGCTCGATGGTAGCCTGGACAGCGGGTCTTCTCGGGGTCCCCTGAACGAAGCTATTAGCCTGGACGATGAGATAACGGCTATTTGCGATTGCGTGGCGGTACCAGAAGGCCAGGCTAAGTTTGTTAGTATTGAAAAAATGAAAGACCACCATCCCGTACAGAATAGAAAATGACCACAAAAGAAAGGCATTAAGGATAAAATCGCTTTAGATCGTCGCCGCTTCGGGCGCGATCGAGGGGTGCCCCGTCCACATCTTGGAGGTGGTACCCCCCTGATTTCAGGACTTCTTTTACAATAAATGGACCTTCCCAGTTGGGGTTGAGCTTCCCGACGGAAGCCCCTCTTCCTGCCGCATCCACTTTCTTAAGGACCAAGTCCCCTCTCTCAAACTGCTTGATTCTGACGTGCCTATCAAAATATCTTGACATCCTGCGCTTGACCTCCTCCTGTCGGATAGATGCCATATTTCTAGACTCCTCCACCAAGTCGAGGGAGAGCCTTTGTTCTTCCTCGTTGTCTGCCAGCCATTCCTCGTCTCCCTTTTTTGCGGCTACCACCCTGGGAGATTCAACCTCAAACTCGATAGGTATGACGGCCTCGGAACCGTGAGAAAGTTTGAACGGCGTCTCTCCCGTGGCCGAGCTTGGCGTGGTCCTCAAAGCCCAGAGGACGGAGGGGAGCTGCTCCACCCAATTTCCCTCAAGTTTTCTACCTTTTTCTTTAAGAGATTCACGATGACTTTATTCGCAGCCTCCACCTGCCCATTGCTTCGAGGATGGTGCACCGAAGCAAACCGAAGGTCTATGCCCAGCTGTACACAAAAATCCACGAACTCTCTGCTGGCAAATTGTGGTCCGTTATCCGTGACAATAGCCAAAGGGAGCCCATGCCTACAGATGATTTCCCCCCATACAAAGCTTTTGACCACCTGGGACGTTACCTTTGCCAACGCCTTCACCTCCAGCCACTTTGAGAAATAATCTACCATGACTAGCAGAAATCTCCTTTGGCCACTGGCTTGAGGGAACGGACCCACCAGATCTAGCCCCCATATGGCGAAGGGCCACGGAGCTGTAATTGTGCGTAACCTCTGGGCCGGGAGAAGCTGGAGAGGAGCGAACTCCTGGCACTTCCTGCACCTTCTCGCGAATTCCTCGGCATCCTTCCTAAGGGTGGGCCAGAAATAGCCTTGCCTCAACACCCTTCCCTCCAAGGTCCGACTCCCGGAGTGGCTGCCACATTCCCCGGAGTGAATCTCCTCTAGCACCCTCTCGACCTCCTCCTCAGATATGCACCGAGCCAACAGGCCTGACAACGTCTTGCGATATAAGACCCCCTCCTTAAGCAGGTAGTACGCTGACTTGTACCGGATGTGCTTCTTCTCAAGCTCCCCTTCAGGTAAACGTCCCGTCATCAAGTAGGTGGTAATCGGATCCATCCAGGACCTCGGATGATCCACTTCCATCAGTTCTCCTTCTTCGATGGAGGGTCTGAAGAGCTCCATCGTGGTTCCTCCGGCCCGAGGACCGTGTTTGGCGAGCAGGTCTGCCTGAGTATTTTCCTCCCTTGGGACATGTTGAATCGAGAAACTGCGGAACTGCCCAATGATCCCCTTTACCCTTGTTAAGTATAACTGGAGGGTGGCTTCTCTTACTTCGAATTCTCCCCTGATATGCCCTGCCACTAGCATAGAGTCAGTGAATACCTTGATGTCTTGTATGCCGAGCTCACGGGCCAACCTCAGCCCTGCTATAATGGCCTCGTACTCTGCTTGATTGTTGGTGAGGGTGAAATGAACCCTCAGGGCCTGTTCGATCCGCGTTCCCTCAGGGCTTGTCAAAACCATCCCTCCCCAAAAGAATTCCTCCCCGAGGCCCCGTCTACGAGCATCTCCCAAGCCACTACGGGAGACGTTTCGGCCTCCTTGACCTCCACCACATAATCTACCAAGAAATCCGCCACGACCTGAGCCTTGACTGCCATCCGAGGCACGAAAGAGAGATCAAACTCGCTGAGCTCTATCGACCATTTAGCTAACCTCCCCGAATGCTCCACCCCTTCCAGAATACGGCGGAGAGGGTGGTCCGTCACTATTTGGATTGTATGGGCCTGAAAATAGGGTCTGAGTTTCCGGGCGGAGATGACGAGAGCAAAAGCTAGTTTTTCCAGGATAGGGTACTTTAGCTCCGCCTTTTTGAGGACCCTACTTACGTAATAGATTGGGAATTGCTTCTTTCCTTCTTCTCTTATGAGAACCGAACTCACCGCCTCTGCTCCCACTCCCAGGTACAAGAATAGAACCTCTCCCTCTCTTGGGCCTTGGAGTAGCGGCGCCTTGGTAAGCTGCTGCTTAAGGGCTAGGAAAGCCTTCTCGCACTCGGAGGTCCACTCAAATTTCTTCCCCCCCCCTCAATGTCCGAAAGAAAGGTGAACACCTTTCTCCTGCTCTAGAGAGAAACCTGCTAAGCCCCGCCAACTTGCCGGTGAGACGTTGGACCTCCTTGGTATTTGTCGGGGACTCCAGTTCCAGGATCGCTTTCACCTTGTCTGGGTTAGGCTCTACTCCCGATGGGGTGAGGAGATGTCCTAGGAACTTTCCTCTGCTAGCCCCAAATACGCACTTCAACGGGTTGAGCCTCATTTTGTACTTTCTTATGGTCCCAAACGTTTCCTCTAGATCCGCGATGTGGGACTTGAGGTCCTGGCTTTTGATCATCAAATCATCCACGTAGACCTCGAGGTTCCGTCCCTTTTGCTTTCGGAAAATCCGATCCATCATCCGTTGGTAGGTGGCCCCCGCATTCTTCAGCCCAAAAGGCATCATGTTGTAGCTGAAACACCCATCCTCGGTGATGAAGGTGACATCCTTGATGTCCGGAGGGTGCATGCGTATTTGATGATATCCTGAAAAAGCATCTAAAAAACTCATTAGTGAAAAACCGACGGCTGAATCAACCAGCGCGTCGATTCGAGGCAGAGGATAACAATCCTTGGGGCATGCTTTATTCAAAAGAGAGAAGTCGATACACATTCTCCATTTCCCTTCCCCCTTCTTTACCATTACAACATTGCTCACCCACCCCGGATACTTGTTCGCCGATATGAATCCTGCTTGGAGCAGCTTCTCCACCTCCTCCCTGATCGGTTTGGCCATCCTGGAAGCGATAGCCCTCTTCTTTTGCTGGATGGGACGAATCTGGGGATCAAGGTTGAGACGATGACATGCCACGTCTGCGTCGATCCCTGGCATGTCGGCTGCGCTCCAAGCAAAAATATCAATGTTCTCCTGCACGCATCTCCTGATCTTCTCCTGGTCCTCAGGGCCGAGCTCACCACTAACTTTAATCTTTTCTTCCCTTCCTTCCTTTGTTAAGATGTTCATCTCCCGCACTTCGACTGCAGCCCTCAGCCTTGAGGGCTCTTCTTCCTCCTCCTGATCTATCGGTGTCCTCTCTTCCCTCTCTAGCCTCTCCTCCTGCCTCCCGAGCTCTTGCCATCCGCCCGCTCCTTCCTTGACTGCCATAGTTACTTCCCTCCTGAATCTCTCTCCCACTGCCTCAGATCCTCTCCCCAGCGGCGAATCTTCCATCTCTCCTATCTTCCTTTTCTTCCTTCCTACTTCTTCCTCTCCTCCTCCGGGCTCCTGCTTTCCTGCCATTACTGGCTCCACCGCAATGCCACCACCCAACTCCTCAACTCTATTCTCCTCTTGCTCCTCTCCTCCGACCCTTAGCTCTCCTGCCATTACTGGCTCCACCGCAATGCCACCACCCAACTCCTCAACTCCATTCTCCTCTTGCTCCTCTCCTCCGACCCTTAGCTCTCCTGCCATTACTGGCTCCACCGCAATGCCACCACCCAACTCCTCAACTCCATTCTCCTCTTGCTCCTCTCCTCCGACCCTTAGTTCTCCTGCCATTACTGGCTCCACCGCAATGCCACCACCCAACTCCTCAACTCCATTCTCCTCTTGCTCCTGTTGCTCCATCCTCTTCTCTAATTCTTCCGCGTCACCCTTCCATGAAATAGTGTTTACTGCAGTCACGTAGCACTCCCGGGCCGCCTTCGGATCTCCTCTTACCCTGATCTGGGTCCCTCCTGAATTGAGTTTCAAACACTGATGAAAAGATGATGGTACACATCTGAAGGCACTAATCAAGGGGCGCCCAAAGATGGCGTTGTAGCTGCTGGGAGCGTCCACTATCACAAAACGGCAGTTCCTGGACAGCCCTCCCAGAGTTACCTGAAGACCGACTCCCCCTTCTACTTCTTTCCTTTCTCCCGAGAATCCAAACAGCGGTCCATCGGCTGCTAACACCCTCCTGGCTTCCACCCTCATCTCATTGAACGCCTTTTTGAAGATAACATTAACCGAGCTTCCATTGTCCACTAAGATCCTTGATACCGTGAAATTTTCTATAGCTGTTCGAATCACCAATGCATCGCAGAACGGATCTTCGTGATCTGGCAAATCCTTCCTAGAGAAGGTGATCTTCTCATCCGGGGGGGGGCTTGCGATGTCGAGGCGACACCTCGACGGTACATTGTATGAAGACTGGCCTTTCGGGCGGCTTCCATCCCTACTCCACCATGAATCACCCCGATCCCCCCTCGGTCCCCCACATCCGACCGATCTACACATCTATCTTCCTCCCCCGCTCCGGTCATCTCTACTATTCGCGCTAGTTGTTGCTGTTCTCCCGCTCCTCTTCTCTCCTTCAGCTCTAGAAACTCTGGGCAAGTAGCTGTTGCGTGACCTTCCTCCTCATGGAAGTCACAGAATGGCGTAGCTACCTCCCCCTCCTGCCTTCCCTCCTGGTGATTCCTCCTTCTCCCTGCCCCTATTCCTCCCCTTCCTCGCTCTCTTCCCCTTCCTCTTCCCCGGCCTATAGCCATAGCTTGCTGAGGCGGGGGTGGGAGTGGCCTCGGGCCGTGTCCCCACCCCAGCTGCTGAAACCTCCCTGGTCCTCCCTGGTAGTAATTCCTTCCCCCCAGGGGAAGACCTCTTCCTTGCCCTTGAACAGGGCCTCCTGGCTGCCTCCAAGCCAACTCCTGCTGTGCCGGTCCCCTTGGCTCCTCCCTCCTTCTTCCTTCCTGCTGCTTCGCTCCTCCCGGCTCTCTCGACTCCACTTCCGTCAACCGTGCTAGCTTCTTGGCAAATGCCGGATTTGCCGCCTCCATCGCTATCTCTTTGGCTGCTTTTTCCATCAACCCTTCAAATGACAAGGGTGCCTTCCTGGTCAAACTCATCTTGAAGAAGCCTTCCCTGAGCCCCACCGTAAAGGCCATTTGAAGAGCGAATCCTGGCACTTCCTGAATGTCCAGAATTTCCTCTTGGAAACGATCCACGTACTGGGCTAATGACTCATCGGCCTTCTGCTTAATCAGGAAGATGGACTCCGGGTTTTTCTTCCTCTTCTTTGAGGTCGAGAAGCGCAGCTGGAAGCTCCTACTCAAGTCCTCAAAGCCATATATTGATCCTGCCGGGAGTTGGTGAAACCAATCCCTAGCTTTGTCCTTCAGGGTGATTGCAAAGAGGCGGCACTTGAATGCGTCGGTCATTGGCCTGATGGAGACCGCATCTTCAAACCATTGCAAGTGTTGAAGGGGGTCATCCTTTCCCACATAATAGATCATCTCGGGCTCACGAAACCCCTCCGGGACGGGAGCCGAAAGAACCAGCTCGCAAAAGGGCGATCCTCTCGCTAGGGGTCTCGCCGTCTCCACTCGCGCGACGAGGTCCACTGGCGAGACGGCGCTCGCCGGGCTGGGGAACAACTCCCTTCCTGCCAGATCTCGCCCGTTTCCTTCCACCACCTTCTCCTTTCCAGGCCGCCCTCCTGGCGCATCCTCACCCACCCTTGCCGAGATGGCTCCTTCCGGAGGCGAGAGGCCCGGCCCCTGAGGTAGAGGGGTCACGCACTCGCCTCGCTGCGAGATCTGCTGCAACATCCCCATGATGCCCCCGATGGACGCCATGAATTCTTCCCTCCCAACATATCCTCCTGGGTTCTGGGACCCGCCCTCATTTCCTCCGCCCTCATCTCCTCCTCCTAGATCTCCTGCCATGAGATGATCCAAAGTTCTTCGACGCAGGCTGCGATCCACGCTCACCGCACCAAAAATGTTGGAACCGACAAGGGCCAATTCCTCCTAAAGCTCGGATCTAAAACTGCAGCTCACGCCTACTCTCTCTGGACCACGCTCTCAACAGAACCCTTAGAGGAAAAGACCGGGGGTTTTCAGCTTGGAGGTCCCACCTCTTACCCAGGAGAAACAGGAATTCTCCCCCTCCCTAGCCAATGCTGAGCTAGGTGTCTAAGTAGGAGAGAGAGAGAAGGGTTCCGCCTCTTTCTCAGACACCTTACCGGTCTATTTATAGGCCTCAGAATCTGAACTGCAAATAACCAAAACAAGCACCTGTGAAATTACTAAGATACCCTGGGTTAGGTCTGCCAACAGCCGAACTCCGCTGTTTGGAAAGGCTAAAGGCAGACCACCCAGGGTAAAAGGGTAAAAAACCTCGGAGGCTAAAAAGGATGAACCGTTTGTCAATTGAACCGGTTCCCACCCAGTTGCTGAACCGGCCTTTACTCTTTCTGCCGGACCAGTGCTCGGCGAGAGGGCCATCTTGCGGCTGAAAGCGCCATCTCGCAGGCGAGACCCCTTGTCGCCAAAGAGCTTCCCTACGACCTCCCGCCTGCCAGGGGAATGGACCTTTCTATGGTCCCTCTCGCCCAGCGCGAGCGGACCCAACCTAGGCCCCTCTCGCCTAGCGCGAGTGGATCCATCTTTGGGCCCCTCTCGTCTAGCGCGAGTGGATCCATCTTTGGGCCCCTTCTCGCCTAGCGCGAGTGGATCCATCTTTGGGCCCCTCTCGCCTAGCGCAAGTGGATCCATCTTTGGGCCCCTCTCGCCTAGCGCGAGTGGGTCCATCTTTGGGCCCCTTCTCGCCTAGCGTGAATGGTCTTTGCTTCCTCCTGAGGACTCCTCTAATCCCGTATCCGCCGAGCCCTTTCTCGTGAGCCCGAGGTTGTACAAGCAAAGTCAACAAAGTCAACATAGGTCAAATTAAGTACGGGAAAGCTACAGAACGCGACAAATACTTTCGGAAGTCTACTGTACGTCTTCTTCCATTAAAGCAAGATGCAGCTATCTATTGCAGGTGGTCCCCATAGCTTCTTAGAGCTGTTAATCATTGGAAGATAAAAGGGACAGCTTATGGATGTTGAAGTCAACTTTTTAGGGTTTTATCTAAAACTAAAAAGAGCAGCTGGACTTCATCTTCCTCGCCATTGCTGCCGAGAAAAAGCTTGAAGTCTCCCAGCAGAACAAAAAATAAATTCAGTTAGCTGCAGCATTTTCTTCTGCTATCGCAAGATCAGGAATACTTATGATAAAGAAAGAAAGGAGAGCCTTCAGTCTTTTGCAGGTTCAGTTAGCTATTTGAAGAACTCAAGACCTAATTGTTCTTCAGTCTTCTACAACAAGTTCAGAAGAACATTCTTAGTTACCTCCAGTAGAAGAAGCCATTTATTGAAGAACTTCTTTCTGCTGCTGTGAGGAAAGTTAGAACTGAGATAAATCAGCTCTAGTAGTTAACACAAAGAAATTTCACTGTGTCAAAATTAATTAAACCACTATTTTTCTATAGGATACTTTTGGATCTAAGCTGTAGGGCCTTTGGCCTGAGGTAGGACAAATTTTACTGAGCTGTAGGAGAGTTATACTATATAAGTGTAGGATCTAGCTTGGATCTGAGGTTGGTAATCATTTGATCACTAGACTGTAGGGCCTTTGGGCCTGAGGTAGGTAAGTCATTCTCACTGAGTTGTAGGGCACTTGTGCCTTAGCGGTAGGATCCTTTAGATCTGAGGTAGGGCCTTTATTCCTAAGCTGTGGGAGAGTAATTCTCTTTGAGGTAGGATCCTTTGTGGATCTAAAGTAGGGTTGTTCTCCTATCCCGAGTTATAGGGCCTTTGGCCTGAGGGTGATCTGTTGATCTCTGAGTTGTAAGGCCTAGTGCCTGAGCTGTAAGTCTTGGAGGAGACAGAGCGATTCTGAGAGATCTGAGGTGTAAGCTCTTTAAGCTGAGTTTTGGAGAAGTGCCTTGTCAACTGAAAGTTAGAGAGGTGGGAGGAGAGTGGATGTACCCATAATCTGGGGAACCACTATAATTTCTGTATGTACTTTTCTGTGTTGCTTCTTTATTACAGGTTCTTGAAAGCTAATAACTATTAACTCACTAAGCAAATAAAGATGAAACTTAAAGAAAGTCACAAGATATCAATAAACCTATTCACCCCCCTAGGTTACAAGCTATCTTGAAAACAAAGACTTTCAGCCTTCATCATTTCTGAGTACTTATTAGTGGTCTTGATGTTGGCATATATTGTTGAAACCTTCATGTGGATAAAATACCCCTCTTGCACTTTTATAAAGATTCTAGGGTCTGAGGCTTTAATAAAAAGCCTCACCCTCTCCATCCATATCCCAAAGTTCTCCCTCTTACAAATGGGAAGCTTTATAAAACTCAGCTCTTTATGGTTCTCACCAGAAGTCAAGATGATTGTTGTTTACTAACCTTGGAGATCTTGTTCAGACTGTAGGTTTTTATTGAACAACCCAGCTCTGATACCACTTGAAGGAATTTTAAGGGTAGATAATCACCTAGAGGGGGTGAATAAATTTCTTTGATGCTTTTTATCTTTCTAGAATTTTACTTGGTGTGTTAGAGTTTTGTAATAGCTTTCAAGAACACAGAAAACATACAAGGAATTTATAGTGGTTTCCCTATATAGGGTACATCCACTTTCTCCCTTCACCTATCTAGCAGAGTGCTAGACTAGACCAACTTCTCCAAAACTAAGATTAATAGATCTTACAACTCAGATCCCTCCCTGGATCTTACACCTTAGAGTGGCTTCCACTCCCTGCAGCTCAGACTTTTCTCAGTCCTATCTCAGAGACAGCAACAAATCTATAATCTCCGGCTCACAAGCGAGCCCTACCTTAGACTTTATAACTCAGGCCTACCTCAAAGACAATAAGTCTCCTACTTCAGGCTTACAAGCAAGCCCTACCTCACCCATTATAACTCAGGCCTACACTAAGATTCTATCCAAAAATCATACCTTAGACTTTGGAAAAATTCCTACACTCATATCTCAGAGAGATCTTACAACAAGATTGATAGAGTGTTTATTTTACAAAGATTTAAGAACCGATGCTCTGGAGCCTTCTTCTTTAACCGTTTCACCAAAAAGCTTCTTTTCACCAACAACAACAACAAATGATCTTCAGATTTGAAATAGAATGTGTTGTGTGAATACTTGCAGAAATCTTCTTCTTCTTCTTCTTCAAGTTTCTAAATGAATGATATGAAGAATGTTGAGCTTGAAGACGACAGACTGATTTCCTTCTCAGTTAGCAAATCCTTTCAGCAATGTCAATAACAAAACGATCTTCAGATTTAGAGAGAGTTGTGTTTATTTGAGTTCTTACAGAGAAATTCTTCTTTAGATTCAGAAAGCTTCTATCCAGTTGCGATACCTTTTTCGATTTAGGTTTTTGAGAGATATTCAACAAAAGGTTCTCGAAAAAGTTCATGGTTTTAGCTTTTATATCTTAGCAATAACAACGACTATATTTTCTTTTTGGAAAGCGGCATGGCCAAATTTAACAATTATATCTTCCCAAGAATGCATATCAGAAGATTGCGGCAGTTTTTGTATTTTACTGCATAATTGGCATTGATTTGAATTATGCTTAACGTCAGCAGAATTGTCTTGACGCCATTTGACTTAGAATAAACATCTATGCTTCTGAAAAGGTTTTGAGTGATTGAGATTTACGTGAAAACATTTAACTTAGTCAAATACTTGAACTTTTGTAGAGGCGTCGAGTGATAATAGTTAACTAAGTGCATTTTATATTGGCGTTGAGTGAAGTCTTATGTCTCAACACATTTACACTTAGACAAAATTTTCTAATTTTCTACTTAGGCATTGAGTGAATGGCCTTCACTTGACGCATTTGTACTTAGATAGATTTTCTGCTCCTCAATTGTGGCTTTGAGTGAATAATATTTAGTAAGCTTATTTAGACCTTTAGTGTCGAGTGATGTGAGATGACTCGACGCATTTGTACTTAGCAAATATTCTTAACTCTAGAGCGTGCTGACTTATTTCTAATAGAATTTCTAATAATCCCAAACTCATCCCAAGCTCTTTATCAATAAATTACTAATACCTGCACATATTAAATCAGAGAAATATCAAATACATATTTATGTATATTATTGACTTATGAGGCTTCTTAAAATCTAAGATATTGTGGTCAATGTTCCTAACAAAAAATAGATGCTTCATTTTAGAATTTTATGAGTACCCTTACTATCGTCTTACCTAATTTGACCAATCTTTTATCTAAGGGCTTACTGGACTATCACACCAATAAGTCATATCAATGAATGAGATCGATGTGTGCAATATAAAATAAATGAGTGCATGCATGATCATAAACAACAAGATGTGCGACAAATAAATGTACGGTAAAACATGTGTGATACAAGTGCGAGTAAGACATAAAGTAAAAGTGTGCTTATTCAACAAAGTGTGCATTAATTTTTCAGAGTGGAAAGACCTTGACCCTATCAAGAATGTTATATAGTTTGTGACAAGGAAGTCTGAACGTTAACTTTAAAAATGCTCTGCTATTATCAAGCTAGTGAATTACCAAGACCGGAGAAAGATCCTCCAAGATAAGTATGAAAGGTAAAAGATAAGTGGGAGACTCTCGTCTGTGATATGTAGTTGGACAAAGCACGAATTCCTCATTGCAACTAATGCCCTGTAAGAAACCTCCATTTCCTGAAAGATGCAAGAAATAAATCTCCGTCAAAAAAAATATAAGCCTTGGTGATGAAATCTGCCATGAAATTATAATTTCTCATAGATGCTTGCAAATCTTTAGTTATAATTATATGTATATCATTTAAATGATCAATAAAATTCAGAGAGATATCACAAAGTGAGAAGGAAAGGGGAACAAATAGACATGGTATGGGGAAAACAAGTTTGACACGTGGAATCATAAAATCATGTTGAATCATATGCTCTTCTGTTAAACATATATATATGTTAACTAAGCTTAGATCAAAAATCTCATTCTTATAATTCGATTAAGTCTAGCGATCAGCATAAAATTAAATTTTCACCCGAAATTTAATCTTTAAAACTTTCCAAATAAATTTTTTGAATCCTGCATCTATATGAGGAGTGAACTTTTGAGGGGTCCTCTTTATCCTCTTAATGCGTTGACATTTAACTAGATCAATAATATTATGATGAAACTCAATGCGCTTACCAATAATCAGAGAATAATAAAGTGAAATAAAAATTGTGATCTACAAATATAAAATCGATATAGTGAGGTGTCTGTTGGATCCATTGATCACAATGTCCTAGATTTGAAGAAGTCCCACAAGTAAATGGTATATACATGAATGTATTTGATGCATACCCTTAGTTCAATGAATGCAGGTAGTTCTCTGTTGAATTGATTCGATTGGTAGTCTGAGTTATAAAGACAGATGGACTCATGACAGGATGCTGGCAAAGCAAAAATCTGGCTAAGTCCAAAAGCGCTGAGTGATGACAGCTCACTTAACTCCAAGAGGCTAAAAGCTTCAACTAATGCTCAATCAGTCAAAGCCTCTGTATTGCCAAATCAGAAATCTGGATAAGTTAAGAAGCGTTGAGTGAAGTCAGTTCACTCAACCCCAAGAATAAAAAGTGTCGACAAAACATCCAACAGTCAAAGCTGTAGTGTTGCTATCAAAAATTCTATCCAAAGGCAGAAGCGTTGAGTGAAGGCAGTTAACTCAACGCCTACTCGACAAGGATTTTGTCTAGGGACAAAAGCGTTATGTGAAGGTAGTTTACTCAACACCTCTTAAAAATCCAAGAAAAGGCAAAAATCATTGAGTGAAGAAGACGCACTCAATGCCTACATTCAGAGAAATCAATCCAAGTCCAAAAGCATCGAGTGATGAAGGCTCACTCAATGCCTAAGCTGTTAGACTATAAAAGTCTATATGTGTTGAGTGAGGAATGCTCGTTAAATGCTCTCAATGCCTCAAGTCATAGAATTCTGCTAAGTACTTTTGTGTTGACTGATAAGGCTTAACTCAACAACTGTGCAGTCTATCTGAAATTTACTAAGTCCAGAAGCACTGACTCATGCTGACATTAGCAGAAATTCAAATATCACGGGATCTGCTTGTTAGAAGACAAAAATGCGTCGTATGCCTTTAGTACAACTGTAAATGAAAAAGGAATGGAATAGTTGCCATTTCCAGCTTGCCCTTACTGCGCAAAGAGCCGTTAGCGGCAGGATACAAAAGGACAGTTCTGTGAAATTAGAAAAAGTGAGAGAACGGGAGAAAAGTAGTCGTCTTCTTCCTCTGGACTGAGTTGAAGCATTAACAGAGCTTAGTAAAAAGTTAGTCTTTGAATCACAAATAGAGTTTGCTATTGAAGAAACTTTTCTCTGAACATCAAATCAACTTTCAACAGCTAGGTCAGGAAGATTTCTTTCTGAGAAATAAGAAGAAATCTCTACAATTACTTCTCAGCACAAGAAGAACCAACATTGAAGATATTTTCTTGGTGTTGTGAGGAAGATAGGACTGAGTATTCTCATTTCAGGAGGAGGATGTCTCAGAGATAACTTCTCTGGATTCATTCATCACCAATAAACTTATTCTCACTATAGGATCTTGACTGATCTGAGTTGTAAGCCTACATTATAAAGGATGAGTGTAGGATCCTTCTGTGAATTTGAGTGTCGGATCCTTCTGTGGATCATAGGTAGGGCCTATATGCCTGTGCCGTAAGAGAGGTCATTCTCTGAGGTAGGATTCCTCTGTGGATCTGAGTATAAGGCTATCCTCCTAGCCCGAGTGGTAGGACTTTGTTTAAAGTTTGAGGTAGGCGATCTGTGGATCATTGAGTTATAGGAGCATCACATACTCTAAGTGATAGAGCCTTGGGCCTGAGGTAGGACTTGAAGGATTCTGAGAGATCCTAAGGGATCTGTGTTGTAAGCTCTTGGTGCCGAGTTTGAATAAGTTGGCCCTGTCTAACATAATGTTAGATAAGTGGCATGGACAGTGGATGCACCCATACCTTGGGGAACTACTATAAACACTTGTGTGTTGTTGTGTATTCTTGAAAGCTAACTTAAAACTAAGTCAAAGCACACCAGAACTTAAAATATAGTCACAAAAGATACAAAAACCTATTCACCCCCTTCTAGGTGTTTAGCTACTCTTGAAAACAAAGACTTTCAAGTGGTATTAGAGGATGGTTGTTCAAAAAGAACTTAACAGTCTGAACAGATCTCCAAGGGTAGCTAAGGATTATTCTTATGGGTTCAGGAGAGAACCATAAGGAGTTGGGCTCCATGAAGCTTCCAATCTAGAGAAAGGAGATGTTTGGCATCTAGAAAGAAAGATTCAGGTTGTTCATGGAGGCTTCTAATCCATGGATCTTCATCATTATTCAGGAAGAACCCTTCATCCCCATAAAGATTTCTGCCCTAGATGTCAGTGTCCAAACCCCAAAGAAGTACACTGAGATGACCAATGATGAGGTCATTCTGGAAATCATGGACAAGAGGGCACAGAACATCATTGTGAGTGTCATAGATGATTCCACATTCTAGAATCTTATCCACTTCCAAGGAAATGTGGGACACCCTAATTGTCTACATGGAGGAAACTGAAGAAGTTAGGGATTATAGGAAATCCCTACATAATCAGGAATATGAGGCCTTCAGGCAAAACAATAAAGACAGCATAGCTAACTGCTAAGAAAAGTTTATCAGAGTGGTCAATGAGCTGAGGAGATATGGGAGGGTCTTCAACAATTATGAGCTGAATGATAAGTTCCTAAGATCTTTAACCAGAAACTGGGACATAAAGATTTTTGCAATTAGAGAAGTGGCTAAGCTTGCTGAAACTCCTCCTTATACTTTGTTTGGAAAGCTGCTTTTATATGAAATACAGCTATCTGCCAAGAAGGAGGAGGAGACCACCAACAGTACTCATGTCAAGGAGAGGATAGTGGCCTTCAAGGTTGAAAGCTCTAAGAATAGCAAGGAGAGGATTGCCACACACCAAAGGAGGCCAGTTGATTCAAAAAGCATTGAATCACGCTCATCTAAAAATAATATATTAGATGGAGAGTTTGTTGCCTTCTCAAGGCAATTCTAGAAGATGATGAATAGGAGGTAGTAGAATAACAATCCTTCCTCCTCCTCATATTACAAGAAGGATCATAATAAGTCCAAGAAGATGTTCTCCAAAGGAGAGAGGTATGATTCCATACCCAACAAACATATTTCCTATAAAATTGTTTGTTATTATTATAGCAAGCATGGGCATGTCATTGTTATTTTCCCAGTCAAGAGAAAAGAGATAAGTGAGAAGAAACACCTCTACCACAATGGCAAGAAGGAAAAGACCTTCATTGCCAAGAATGTGAAGAGCTAGATTCAAACTGACTCAGCATCTTCAGACTATAAAGAAGAAGATGAAGCATATATTGGGTTATTTGCTGCTGTTGAAGAAGATGAGGACTATCCGTTACAAGGAAAGGAATCAGGGCCCCTCTGTCACACTCAGATAGTGACAATGAGGTGGATGAAGATGTTAGTGGCTGTTATGTACTTATGACCATGATAGATGGTGAATCTAACCAGCATTAGACTGATCAACCTGAGGTACCAATTCATTCCCTCTCCTCCTCTGAATCTAAATCTGATTATGAAACAAGTCCCAATTCGGATGCTCTTTCATCCTATGATGAAGATGACTCAGAATTTGAGGAAGATGTCAATCAATTGATTGACAAGTATGGTGTCATTCTGGATACTCTAAAATTGAGCAAGAGGCTAGTCAAGAAACAAGCCAAGGAGATTGTATTCCTATAGCTAGCTTCTTCCCTACAGTCTGACACAGCACCATTGCTTGATCAGATGAGGAGGGAAGTCGGCCAACAAAAGATTATCTCAATCATTCAGATTGGGACCATCAGTTATAAGAACAAGATCATTATGAGTCTTGAAAAAAAGCTCCTTAAGGAGAGAAAGTTAATTCCCGAATTCTTAAAGCCCAAAATAGTGTTGGCACTGATAGACTCCTTTACATCTCTGTTGGGTATTGTAACCATAATAACCCAGATTTGCATGAAGTCATCCTTGAACTAAGATGAATTAAGTTGTATTTGATATCCTTGTTTAGTTGTGTGTTTGCAGATTACCATTGCTAAGTGTATACCAATGTCAGTCTACAGTGGGTCCTGAACACAGGTCCATACAGTGTAATCCCTCACTATGTGATCCAAGGTGTTGACTCATGTGTAGCCTCTCAATTGGGATACACTTCATATTCAAACACTTGGACCATAGGATGAAGATTGGATTCTTGAAGAGAAAGATTTTCTAAAGTTAAGAATTTCTCTAAGTCCACTTCTCGAGAAGTCTATGAAAGTTCTCAAGAAGTAGAGTTAGCAGAACTCGAGAAGTCTATGTATAATTTCTCGAGAAGTAGAGCTAGTAGTTCTCGATAAGTTCATTTAGTTCTCGAGAAGCCTTGGCTAGTTCTCGAGAAGCTTAGCCTAGTTCTCGAGAAGCTTAGCCTAGTTCTCGAGAAGCTCAGCCTAATTCTCGAGAAGTCTCAGCTTATACTTCTCGAGTAGCCAGAGACAGTCGTGAAAAATTTTCTAAGTCCCTCTCTCGAGAAGTCCGTTCTCGAGAACTTATCTTCTAGTTCTCGAGAAGTCAGTTCAGTTCTCGAGTACAAGTTCTGGCTTTCGAGTAATAGTTCTCGAGAAGTCTAGTTAGTTCTCGAGAAGCTTAGTTTAATTCTTGAGTAGACTCAACGCCTTTTGTTCTTGAGTACTTACATAACTTCAGGATGTATAGTTCTCGAGAAATCAGTCTGTTCTCGAGAACTCATTCATACTTCTCGAGAACTGCTGTCAAATTTTTCAGAAAAATTTATTTAAGTCCAGATCGATGGGATTTTCAAATGAGACATCGTGATTGGTCCACGTGTCGTCATGAATATCAATTCTAACCGTTAGGGGATATTCTATATAAGTCTTTTCGTTAAGACTAACCCTAAGAGGAAATCTGTATTGTATATTGATCTGAATCGGCCGTCTCTCTCCAAAAACGAATTTTCAGAAGCCGCCGCCGCCGCCACTTAACATGAAGATCGACACATCTATTTTCGATCAAGAAAGGCTTGCTTGATGGAGACAACCCCCAATGTGTTACAGTTGAAGATGACGACAGCGACGGCGATGGCGTTCTCCTACAGTTGAAGATAATGATGGCGTCGGCGACGGTGACTTCCTATATGTCAAAGATTGATGCAGGGAGGAGGTGCGGGGGGCTTGGATTGTGATGAAGGGAGGATGCCGGTTTTGGCTTGTTGGGTGGAAGGGGTCTAATTTCTTCGTAGAGGAAGAGGAGGGCTCGGGTAGCTAGAGGAAGAGGAAGATATGAAGGAGGGAGAAGAAAACAAAGAAAGGGGAGAGGGAGGAGAAGGCCGAATATTGCCTAGGGGGAGGAAAGAGAGGAGGTGGCCGAGAGAGATTAAAGAGGGAGAGGAGGTGGCGGCTTTGGACTTGGCCGAGCCCTAAGGGGGTGGTGGTGGCCGGCGGCTTGGAGGGAAAAGGGAGGCCGATATTTTTTTGGGGGAAGTAAAAGTGGCCTTGGGTTGGGGTGGTGGAGGTGAGGGAGAATATTGAGGTGGAGGAGGAGAAAGGAGAAAAGAGGTAGCCGAGATTGAGAAGAAAGGGGAGGGGGTGGCCGGCGGCCAAGGTAGAGAGAGGAAAAGAGGGGTTGGCCGAAATTTGCCAAAGAGGGGGGGAGGAAAATTCTCTCAAGAATCTCTAGGTTTTTTTAATTTTTCATTCTTTCAATAATCAAAATGAAAACACCCTTGCCTATTTATAGGCTACATCAAATGTTTGGCTATTTGCAGCCCATAGTAACTAAATAAAACAACACTCATAAAAATAAAACACAACATGGCATAAACATTGCCATAGACATTGCCAAATAAAAAACATGAAAATGAATTAATTAAGCTATCATTAGTATGGTTTGCGCCGTGGGCGGATCTTTTGACGTCGCTCCACATGGTTGTCACGACGCCGCAAATCTTTACTTGGAGGTTGTGAGATAACTTCTGTAAGCATGCCGTCTCCGTGTTGAACACGTTGAGGGCCGTCGTCTCCATCAATCTTTGACATGTAGGAAGTCACCGTCGCCGACGCCATCATTATCTTCAACTGTAGAAGAACGCCATCGCCGTCGCTGTCGTCATCTTTAACTATAACACATTGGGGGTTTTCGCCATCAATCCTCCCCAGCTTAAAACTACTCATCACCGATGAGTAGGTCTGAAAGTACCGGTGTGGGGAAGCATCATCCAATAGGACCTCAGAGTGGCAGACAACCTCACTTGGAAAGAAGAGCACAACAACCTGGAGTAACCTGTCATGCAAAAATTTGTTCCTAGGGAACCTTGTAGAAGCATTAGGCAATAAAGGAAAACAAAATTTAGCATCAACAACCAACGTACCTCCAGAGAAGTCCGAAGAAGAAGACAATCCAAGTATAAACTCACAACCCAACCCCAAAGAGAACAAAGTGGACCCAAACGGACAGGCAGATAAATCATGTGGTGGGGAATCATACGGCGTTAAGTTAGAAACATCAAAATAAGGGGTAAGACCCCAATCAATGGAAAGCTTCAGATGATAAGTAAATTCTCCAAATTTCATTAATATCCGATAAAGGTCCCGCTTACCAAATCGCTAACTTTCTAAAGTGCCCCAAGGCATCCGTTCAGGGTCGAGACGCACCAGATCTAAATCGATCGTCTTACAGTGAGATACTCTTTGATGTAAGCTAGCATAAATATGATACGAATTAATTGGTATGGCTAGCGCTTTACTACTGTGCTGATATAAAAGGGGATCATAAAGAGCATAATCCGGGGTGAGTTTCGGCGACAATCTAGAGGGAAAATAAAGAGACACAACAAGAGTGATTAAATCTTTTAAAGCGCGCCTAAGAATCATACTATCGTGTGGGGTGAAACCATGGGCTACGTGAATCAGCCTGAATATGGAGGATATAGGGGTTAAGTCAGGGGGGACGGGAGCCTTAACATCAAAGATGACTTCAAATGGCTTCAAAGTCGCAGTTCTAATTCGAAAATTATTATGACCACACTTGGCATGCAGATATGCCAAGGGAATTTGCGCATCATAATTACTAAGAGAGTTGGACGCTCTTAGGTGTGACAAGAGGTGCGAGCGAAAAAACTCATGGGGCCAAACTGTGGTCGCTAACAGAAATAAATAGGGTGACGCCAGCGGAACTACATCAGGTGGCGCCAAGATAATAACGTTAGGTGGCGCTAACGGGACTTCATCAGGTGGTAGGAAAACATATGCAAATAGACCGAAAGAGTAAGCACATCCAGACACAACCAGGATAATAGGCCTTATGGCCACAGAATCAGAATCAAAAACAGCCGGGGACATAACCATAGAGGGATACGTGGAGTAACGAACCGTCCAAGGTGACATGCCCAACGGAGGGGCCCGCAAGGTTGGCCAAATACAAAGATCCAGATCAGAAATACAAAACCTGTGTCCAAATGGGTCCGCTAGTCGGATCAACCGATCAGGAGGGAGAGTCGGTAACATTAAAACTGGGAGAGAGTCGAGATCAAATTTAATTTCATGCGACGGAGTTAGCGTCAGGGGACGCTCATCCGGGTAGACATCAATAACGTCTTCCAAAAATAGCACTCTCTCACTAGGACAAACTTCCAACACGTCAGTCACGACATCAGTAGCAGCACAAATCTCACGATTGGGAGCATCGATAGATTCCAGAGGAGGGGCTAAGTCATTCTCCATGCCAAAATACGGATTTTTCGTCCAAGTAACATCCTCCTGATGCAAGCCATCAAAATCAACCGAAAAATCAAACAGAGGATTTTCCATCACGAAAAACTCATCTGGCTCGTCATCACCCAACTCACTCTCCGAATTGCCTTCGTCACGGGAGGACTCTACCAACTCATCCGAAAGTTCTTCCAACAATAAATGTTGATCGTATAGTAAGTCTTCCAAATCAGTTGGGGCATCTATTAATTCGTGATTAGAGAAATCGTTTGGAACATCCTCACTTACAAGATCCTCAGGAAAATCAGAGATATTCTCACAGGTCAAACTATCATCATCCCAAACATCGTCTACCTCACGACTGGGTAAGCTCTCAGCGTAAGGTATCTCTTCTGACTCAACTAGAATATCAATCGACTTAGGATCATCAAAAGGCTCCACAACAGTCAAAGGGGATGGCTCCAAAATGTCGTCGAAAGGGACTGGAGAGGGGTCCTCAAATGCGAAATCCTCATCCAAGTCACTCGGCTAACCAAACTCCTCATCATCGCTCATGTGGGCAACATTAACAGCATCGTCCTCATTGACGGGCGTACTCGTAATCGCAAGCTCAGATTCAATCACGCTGATAGGAACACTCTCATAAGCAGGAAGGGGTCTGGTGCCCTACCGTAAAGGTGTCACTACATCCAACAATTCCGCAGGAGCGTACTGATGGGTGAGTAGACTTTTCATGATAGTCCAACTGGCACCAGGTACATAACGTCTCTTGGCGCTGTTCCAAAAGCTCTAGGCTAGACCAGTTAATTGAATACTCGCAACGCAAGCCTAGGAGTAGTCTGGCACACGTGCACGCTCGAAGTGACTTTCCAACTCAACAACCCATCTATGGAAGGCCTGGGGACCTCCCAACCCATCGTAGGGGTTTGATACGATCCGAGTCGACTTAGAATTACCATCACGCGGGTAATGTTGTCTAGGGGCCTCAAGAGGAGAAGTCGGAAACTGACCACTAAGTTGTCCTAATAAATCCTTAAGGGCGTCAAATTTGCTGTTCATCTCCTTGCGAAATGTACCAACCAAGGAAAGTGAGAGAGTAGGACTCCGACAACCCGCCATGTATGATTTTCCTCGGGTGACGTTGACGTCTTGGGCCATTTTCTGTGGGGAAAACTGGGGACAGACTACTCGGATTTAGTGCACAAGAAAGGATAAAAAGAACCTAAACCACAATTTTATAATATATGGAATTGTTCCCACTAAAATAATATGATACCCAAAATATTTTTTTTGTGATTTTGACAACTAACGCGCAAACAGAAGTGCGGGTAATGTGCCACAAGATGGGGGAGGAGTGCCAATTAGGAAATTGACGTGAACCTCCCTCTGATACCAAATTGATGCAGGGAGGAGGTGCGGGGGGCTCAGATTGTGATGAAGGGAGGATGCCGGTTTTGGCTTGTTGGGTGGAAGGGGTCGAATTTCTTCGTAGAGGAAGAGGAGGGCTCGGGTAGCTAGAGGAAGAGGAAGATATGAAGGAGGGAGAAGAAAACAAAGAAAGGGGAGAGGGAGGAGAAGGCCGAATATTGCCTAGGGGGAGGAAAGAGAGGAGGTGGCCGAGAGAGATTAAAGAGGGAGAGGAGGTGGCGGCTTTGGACTTGGCCGAGCCCTAAGGGGGTGGTGGTGGCCGGCGGCTTGGAGGGAAAAGGGAGGCCGATATTTTTTTGGGGAAGTAAAAGTGGGCTTGGGTTGGGGTGGTGGAGGTGAGGGAGAATATTGAGGTGGAGGAGGAGAAAGGTGAAAAGAGGTAGCCGAGATTGAGAAGAAAGGGGAGGGGGTGGCCGGTGGCCAAGGTAGAGAGAGGAAAAGAGGGGTTGGCCGAAATATGCCAAAGAGGGGGGGGGGAGGAAAATTCTCTCAAGAATCTCTAGGTTTTTTCAATTTTTCATTCTTTCAATAATCAAAATGAAAACACCCTTGCCTATTTATAGGCTACATCAAATGTTTGGCTATTTGCAGCCCATAGTAACTAAATAAAACAACACTAAAAAAAAACACAACATGGCATAAACATTGCCATAGACATTGCCAAATAAAAAACATGAAAATGAATTAATTAAACTATCATTAGTTTGGTTTGCGCCGCGGGCGAATCTTTTGACGTCGCTCCACATGGTCGTCACGACGCCGCAAATCTTTACTTGGAGGCGGTGAGATAACTTCTGTAAGCATGCCGTCTCTGTGTTGAACACGTTGAGGGCCGTCGTCTCCATCAATCTTTGACATGTAGGAATTCACCGTCGCCGACGCCATCATTATCTTCAACTGTAGGAGAACGCCATCGCCGTCGCTGTCGTCATCTTCAACTGTAACACATTGGGGGTTGTCGCCATCATTGCTATTCAAGGAATCTTCATCTTCTCCTTGTTCGAGTAGGTCAAAGTTTTCTCAGGTCAGATCTACAGAGGTTCTTCTTCACAAATTCTGAAAAAGCCGCCAAGTTTAGAAGAAGACCTAGAGTTAAATATTTCCAGATCTGAGACAAATTTTTGTTTGTATTTTCAAATCTCTTTGTAAATTTTGAAGGAGATTAATCTTCGAGTTGTAGGAAGTTTTCATCTTCCGAGTGTAGATCCTTTTGGATCGAGATTGTAGGAACTTGGTTCCGAGACGTAGGATTGGTTTTCAATCCGAGATAGTGGAGTAGCCGGATCTAGTGATTTACGTGATCGATGGGGGAAAGTGGATGTACCCAAGGTTGGGGAACCACTATAAATCTTCTTGTTGTCTGTGATTGCTTGATTGTTTGTGCAAGTTCTTTAAATTTTTTATTCCGCAAATAGACGCACAATTCACCTATTCACCCCCCTCTAGGTGATTTAGGTAGACAACTTAACTCTTTCAATTGGTATCAGAGGGAGGTTGGTCGTTAAAAGGTTAACACCTTGATCAATTTACTCCCTAAGTTGTCTTTGAGAATTTTCAAGCAATGGACAAGGCTAAAGATTTTGCCAAGCTTCCCCTGTGCACAAAGAACAATTTTCCCATATAGAAAGAGAGAATTAAATTTTTCATGGAAGCTGTGGATCCCCGGATCTTCATGATTGTTGAAGAAGGTCCTTACGTGCCCATGACCATCTCCACTACAGATCCAACCAAAAAGGTTCCAAATAAGTTGATGGATCTAGATAAGGACGAGATTGCACTTGTCTCTCTGGATAAGAAAGCAAAAAATATTGTAGCAAGTGCAGTCGATGACTCGATACTGCAGAACCTGATTAACTGCCAATCTGCTAAGGAGATGTGGCAGTCACTAGTCACTCTGATGGAAGGTACTGAAGAAGTGAGGGATGATAGAAGATCCCTATTGAACCAGAAGTACGAAGCCTTCAGACAAGGGCCAAAGGATACCATTGCAGATATATTTGAGAACTTCTTCAAGATAGTCAATGGCCTGAGAGTATATGGCAGAGTCTTCACCAATGGAGAACTAAATGACAAGTTCCTAAGATACTTAACCAAGGAATGGCACAACAAGGTCTGTGCTATCAGGGAATTTGGAAATCTAGCTGAGACAGATCCTGAGAATCTCTTCAGGAAGCTGATGTCTTATGATCTTCAACTCAACACAAGGAAAGCTGAAGAAGAGAAGAGCAGGTTTACATCCAAAGAGAAGTTTGTTGCTCTAAAGGCAGACACCTCCAGGAAGTCAAAGGCTACCTTTCTAGCCCCAGCACAAGAAGTTAGTGAAGAATAAAACTCGGAGCCAAGTACCTCAGGATTTGAGATATCAGAAGGACAGTTATCCTTACTTTCTCAACAGTTCAAGAAATTCTGGAACAAGAAAAAGCAATGGAAAGGCAAGGATGCTTCTCACAAAAGATCACGACATGATGGTGATCGACACAGAAAAGGATCAAGAAACCACGAAAAGTATGGTTCTAAACAGAACAAACACATGTTTACTGACATAGTTTGCTACTATTGTAACAAGTCAGGTCACGTCATAGCTGACTGCCCCCACAAGAAGAAAGAGGGTGGCAGGTGAGAAAAGAAGAAGTCCTCGTACAACAAGAAGAGGACAGAGAAGAGCCTGCTAGCCAAAAAGAGCAAGACTCTTCGTGACTGTGACTCATCCGAGTCAAGTGAAAAAGAGGAAGCCTACTTTGGGCTTATGGCTCAATAAAATGATGAACAAGAGCCCAAGTTCACTAGGGAGGTAAAATATCACACCCCTCTTTCAGAATCTAATGTTTTTGAGCATGATCATAAGGACAGCTCCTCTGACGATGAGTCAGAACTCATGGCCTGGTATAAGGAGTTGATCATGGCTTACGACAAATGTCGAAAGGTCGTGAAAACTCAGGCAAAAGAGATTAAGTCTCTAAAGACCATAGAAATCTCTCTGAGAGAGAAAGTTGTTAAGATGGACTCACTCAGAGAAGACTTAAATACTGTAGTTGATGAGTTCAACAAGGCTACCAAGCAACTTGATCTGAAGGATGAAATCATCAAGGGGTTGGAAGAATTATTATAAGCCGAAAAGAAACTTGTTGAAGGTTTATCGAAGCCCAAGGTAGTTCTTCCTCTTATTGCTGAGTTCTCTGCTCAGGCCAAGGGTGCTGGGCTAGGCCATGTAGGAGCTCCTAGTAAATCTTTGAGGATAAATAAGGCTAAGAGAAAGAATAAGGCCGCCAAGAAGGCCTCAGCCGAAGAAAAAGGGAAAGCCCCTCAAGATCAGACTGTCTTTAAGAAAGTCATATTTCCAACCAATGAGTTTGATCGGGACTCATCCTACGGCCACTTGACTAGGCCTACTTATTTAGATCCAAAGTCTCGTTACCAAGGATGGACTCGCCCTAGAAACTTTGGTGAGAGTGTCTTTAAGCCACCTTATGAAGAAGTCATTCTTTAGAGCTATGGCCCTTATGATCATGGTCATAACTTCAAGAAAGCACCAAAAGTAAAATCCATTGTAGAAAAGCTTGTGAAGGAGAAGAAATCATGTGATTGCCATCATCATGAAGCCTCTTCCTCTAAGAATGCTACCCCTGCTGGACCAGTATCCCAGAAGGTCAAGCAGGAGTTCCTTAGGCAAAGATACAACATGTTCGACAGTTGGTGATATAGCAGAATTGGTCATTTTGCCATCGATTGTTGGTTTAATCCAAGAAACTTTGCAACTCCTCAAGTTGGCAACATGAGAATGACCACTCATGATGCTAATCCTCGTAGGGGGAGTGTTCTAACACGAGACCAAGGACCCAAACATGTTTAGGTTCCTAAGGCAAACTGATTATGATTGCAGGGATGTCATAAGGCCACCAAAATGCTAATCTTATATTTGGACAGTGGATACTCTCGGCACATGACCGGAAAAAGAAGTCTTCTTCAAACTTATTCTCCAGTGTTGAACAGACCAAAGGTCATCTTTGGAGGTTCAGACTGCGAGATAACTAAAGGCTATGGTATGATTACTAACGGTTGTGTATCCTTTTCGGATGTAGCTTATGTTGAGGGATTGGAACAAAATCTTATAAGCATGAGCCAACTATGCGACAAAGGATACATAGTTGAATTCAACGCTGACAATTTCCTGATAAAGTCTGTTTACAATATGGAAACGATTCTATCTGGCACTCGAAGCAGGAATGTATTTTGTTTAAAAAATTTGTGTATAGATTCTTCTACACCAGTGTGCTTTTTAGTAAAAGATAGTGCATCTCTTGGTGACCAATGGCACAAGAGGTTAGCACATATTAATTTCAAAACTATTAAAAATTATTCTCCCAAAACTTAGTACGTGATGCCCTGAATGTCAAGTACGTCAAAGATAGACCTTGTCATGCATGCGTGAAAGGCAAACAAATAAGGGCTACCTTTAAAAGTATTATTGACAAAAATTCAGGTAGATGTCTCCATCTACTTCATATGGACTTGTTTGGTCCACTGCAAATTAGAAGCTTGGGAGGTAAGTAATATACATTGGTTATTATTGATGACTACTCGCGCTTTGCGTGGGTGTTCTTTCTGAAATACAAGTCAGATACCTTCGACATCTTTACTAATTTTGTCAGGCAGGTCCAGAATGAATAAAACTGCTCCGTAGTCAAAATCAGAAGTGACAATGGAATAGAGTTCAAATCTGGGTCCATGATAGAATTCTGTGAAAGCTTAGGTATCTTTCATGAGTTTTCCTCTCCTCGCACTCCACAGCAAAATGGGGTAGCTGAGAGAAGGAATAGAACACTCATAGAGGCCTGCAGGACTACGTTGAGTGAAGCTTCACTACCAGAGCACTTCTAGGCTGAAGCCATCAATACTGCATGCCACGTGCAAAATCGAGCACTCATCAATAAGAATCATGATAAGACACCTTACGAACTTCTAAAGGGCAAGAACCAACAGTTTCATATTTTAAAAATTTTGGCTGTAAATGCTTTGTGCTTAACAATGGTAAGTATCATACTACAAAGTTTAGTGAGAAAAGTTTTGAAGGTATTTTTGTAAGTTATAGTAGCCATAGTAAGGCATACAAAATTTTCAATAGAAAAAATCTGGTTGTAGAGGAATCCATACATGTTGTGTTTGATGAGATGAGCCTTCTACAAAGCAAATTGTCTAGTGCGCTTGTTGAAGATGTAGGTACAAGGCTGAAAGAAATCAGCTTGGATGAATCAACTAGAGCTGAAAGAGAAAAGTTCATCAAGATCACTACTCCAACCCCCATTGCAGTGGAAGATGATCAAGATGAAGAAAACATCCAAGTTGATGAAGTCACTCCAGTGGCTGAAGAAGTTCCAGATGCTAGAAATCTTGAGCTCAGACATCTGAAGGATCATCCATTGGATCAGATCATAGGAGATCTCCAGGATGGTGTCAGAACTCGTCGAGGTACAACTAATGAGAATTTATATTTAAGTTTTCTCTCACAGGTTGAACCAAAGAAGTTTGAGGAAGCAAACTCAGATGCATCATGGATCTTTGCCATGGAAGAAGAACTGAACCAGTTCAATGGAGGCAAAGTTTGGAAACTAGTTCCTAGAACCAAAGGTAAGAATGTCATCAGAACGAAGTGGGTCTACCGGAACAAGTTGGACGAGGATGGAACTATTATAAAGAGCAAGTCCAGACTCATCGCCAAACGATACCGTCAAGAAGAAGGGATCAACTTCGACCAAAAGTACTCTCCAGTGGCAAGGCTGAAGGCCATCAGATTGTTCCTAGCTTATGCTGCACTGAAGGGCTTCACTGTCTACCAAATAGACGTTAAGTCTGCCTTCCTGAATGGTGACATAAAGGAAGAAGTGTACGTGGAACAGCCCCTAGGTTTTGTTGATCCAAACTTTTCTGAGTATGTTTATTTATTATCTAAAGCGCTGTACAGTTTGAAACAAGCTCCTCGAGCTTGGTACGAAACGATATCTACTTTTCTCCTCGAGAACAAGTTCACAAGGGGAAAGATAGATAAGACATTATTTCTTAGGGAAATTAAAGGCAAGATTTTGCTAGTGCAAATTTATGTAGACTACATTATTTTTGGTTCCACAGACGACAACCTCTACAAAATGCTCTCTAAACTTATGCAAGGGAAGTTTGAAATGAGTAGTATGGGAGAGCTGAAATATTTCTTAGGACTTTAGGTGAAATAATCTGAACATGGAATTTTCATCTCACATACGAAGTTCACCAAGGAGGTTATTAAGAAATTTGGAATGGAGAGTGCAACCTCTATGAGGACTCCAATGGCCTCAGCTATGTCTCTGGACAAGGATGAGAAAGGGAAACCTTTTGATGAAACCAAGTACAGAACCATTGTTGGATCCTTGCTCTACCTTACTGCTAGTAGACAAGACATAATATTCTCTACATGTGTCTGTGCTAGATTCAACGTGAACTGTAAGGAATCTCACTATGCTGCTGCAAAGCGGATCTTGAGATACCATAAAGGTACACCAAATCTTGGCTTATGGTACCCAAGAAGTAATGATAGCGAACTAATTGGTTTTTCAGATGCATACTTTGCAGGTAGGAAAGATGACAGAAAAGGCACTTGCGGGACATGTCAGTTCCTTGGGAGAAGGCTTATCTCATGGAGCAGCAAAAAGCAAAATTGTGTCGCAATCTCAACAGCCGAGTCAGAATATATTTCTGCCGGCAGTTGTTGTGCACAATTGCTTTGGCTAAAAAACCAAATAGAAGATTACAACATGAAGGTTTAAGACATTCTGTTATTTTGCGACTCCTCCAGCGCAATAGCAATTGCAAACAACCTAGTCTTGCACAGCCGGACAAAGCACATCGAGCTCAGATATCACTTCATCCGGGAGCATGTGGAGCAAGGGGATGTGGATCTGCAGTACGTGCCAACAGATCGACAAGTTACAGACATTTTCACAAAGCCATTGGACTAGACCAAGTTCAATTTCTTCAAAACTGAACTTGGGTTGCTGAACAGAGAAGGATAGATAAGAGTGGATCACCTCAAAGCTCAAGAAACGAGGATACTTCAAAACGGTCAGAAATTTCTCAAGTGGAAGGAAGTTCTCGAAAACTTTTATCACTTCTCGAAAAGTATAGAACTAGTTCTCGAAAACTTCAAGTCTACTTCTTGAGAACTAAAAATCTGTCTCTCGAAAAGTACTGAAAGTTCTCGAAAACAAGGCTTATACTTCTCGAGAACTATTATTATACTTCTCGAGAACTAACCCTACCTCTCGAGAAATGCCCCGTCTCTTTTCGAATTCTGTTCATTTCTTTTCGCAGACCAACTTATTTTTGCTTTATTAAAAGGATTAACTTAGATTAATTAGACACTTAATTATCATAACTAGAGTTATATATATATAAAACTTTAAAAATCACATTTCAACCGACATTTCAAATTCCATTCTCTCAAAAACTCTTCGTCTTCCACCGACTCAGAGCTTCGACACGCCGCCGTTCTCTCTCGCTCCGTTCGTCACCGTCTTCAGAACCAATGGCGCAACAATCCAAGATTGGAGTTGGAAGTGAGCTAGTGGTGGCCGGTATTACCGTTCTTTCAGATGACTTCAAGAATCTCCTACTTCTTCTCGATAGCGCAGGTCTCAACTTTGTTCTCCAACAACCTTGTAAAATCCTCTTCCAAGAGGTATAATAATTCTATCAGAATGCCAAAGTCAGGAGGAATAATACTATTCTGAAATCAAAAGTTAAGGGAGTTAAAATCAAGCTAAGCCCAACCATTGTGTCAAAACTTCTAAGATTCCCAATTGGAGATTATGAAGATGAAATCATAAGGGAAGATACTGACAGAACATATCATTTTTGTGGAGTACCAGCAGACATCACCTCTCTCAAGAGGACAGCCTTGAATGATGTTAGCAAGCTCTTGGTGGATGTTATTGGAAAGATCCTATGGAGCAGAACAGGATCTGTTGGATTCATTACTAATGTTCTATTTGATGTAATGACTATCATAGTATGCAGGAAGAAATTTCCCAATGGATTGATGATTTTTGACATGATCAGAGAAAGCATAAGAGAACCAAAATTTGCTAGGATAATCTCTTTGATGTTACATGAGATTGATCTAGTTGTCTTCAAGACTTCAAGAGGTACACTCATTCATCACCTGAAGAAGATTTCCTTAGCTTCTATTCAATGGTGGGAGTTAAAGCTGAAGAACCCCAAACAGATAGCTAAAGAGCTTGCAGCCCATGCTTCAGAGGTCAGGACCCCATCTCCCTCATCTAATCAAGTTGCTGAACGATCTGGTGCAGTAACTGAGGGGGGGCCTGCTTCCTCTGTTCTTATTGAAAGAATTCCATCTCCTCCTCCAGATCAATCTCCAGTCAGAAATACAGTCAGTTCACCAGCAAAGACACCAGCAATTTTACCCATCAGAAGTCCTATCAGAAGCCCTATAAGATCTCCAGGCAGGTCCCCAGTGGCAGATATTTCAGATGAGACTTTCTCAGATGAGCAAGCTTAGAAAATCATCAACTCTACTACAATAGATATAGAAGATATGATAACAGAGCTTACCTCAGAGGAACCTCCTCCCCTCCTCACAGTAACTGCTGAAGACCCTTCAAAGGATCCTTCTTCAGCTCCTTCTCCATCTCCAGAACCTTCTCCAAGGGCAACTCCTTCACCTTCTCCAAGAAAAGAATCAACTCCACTAGAGACCATCATTCTCTCAGGAGAGGATGAGCCTGAACCAGAGGAAGTTGAATCTCTTCTAAAGAAACTTGATTTCTTCATCCCTTCCCTACATGGTGAGGAAGGTGATACATTCATTCCTACTGTCAGAGCCAAAAGTTCTATAGTGATTGATGAGATCCCTCCATGGGTAGTTACTCCTCCACCTCAAGTTTCTCCTGCTGTTGTTATTCCTACTGCTGCTGTAACCCCTTCAAGTTCAGATATTCTCTGTAAGATTGAAGTTATGTTTGTAGAACAAAGGAAAAATTTTGATGATTCTCTGAAAGTGGTCCAAGACAAAGTCACTGCTCTGGAAAAAGAGATGAGCAGAGGATTTGCAGAAATCCAGCACAACACAGACTCCCTCAAGGAATTGTTTCAGATTGGTGGAAAAGCTATAGACCACACCATTACTACTGTTGGCAAGTAATGGAACAATCTGTAACTCTTGCCAACAATCAGATTCAGTTAGAAAAGAAAGCCCGGGAACATGTTATGAAAATCTGTGATGAAGTGGGAACTTTCAAAGAAGATGCTATAGATACTCTATCTGTAGAATTCAGAAAGGGGGAGAGCTTGGTGAAAGAACATGTGGAAACTTGTGAATAAGTTTACTGCTGCTACAAACACAGTTTGTTCTGACAAGATAAGTGAAATTAATAAGAATGTTTTAGAGCAAATTCAATATGTGAAGTTACATACCTATGACACCTCAGTATGGATGCACAATCAGCTATTCCCTGATTTTCAGCTTGATCCTAATATCATTCCCCATCATCTGAACCCTCTTCCTGAAGGACAGTCAAGTTAGATGCCAGCTCAAATGCAACAACCTCAAATGCCATGCTTTTCTCCTAGGCTAGAAGATCAGAATCCTCCTCCTTCTTCTTATGACCAGGTATGGGATGATGATGTTATTCCTCAAGATTTACGTGGAATCAATACCTCTAAGAAAAGGAAGTATGGGGAAGGCCCCTCTGTGAGCAAAAGTGTTCCTAAGACAGATTCAGGGAAAAGAAAAGCTCAAGAATTTTCTGAAGTCTGGAGTCCTACCTTCAAAGAACTGATTCTTGACACTCTCAAGTTGTGATGGGCTATAATGAAAATATGAATCTCCACTACAGTTCCTTTGAGTGGGAACTTTATGAGAAGTCCATGACTAAAAGAAGGATATATGATAGAGAGTATGGCAAGAATAATCCTAAGGCTCCTCCAAAACCTCCAAGATACTACCCAAAGCCTTATAACTATCAGAGGAGATAGCAAGAGAAGCAAGACAGACAACATCAGATCTAGGAATGATTTTTTTTGAATATCTGTTTTTGAGACTATGGATGAAATGAATGTTGAATTGGAAATATAAAACATTATATATATACAATTTCTAGTTTTGCAAAATGTGTGTTTAATTTTTTTATATCTTGCATTTGAATTTTATTTCTTCATTTACAGCTCTTTCTTTATTAGTATAATTCACCTTAGTGTAGAGGGTTTTGACTTCTACAAATAGGGGGAGATTGTTGGGTATTGCATCCACAATAACCCAGATTTGCATGAAGTCACTCTTGAACTAAGATGAATTAAGTTGTATTTGATATCCTTGTTTAGTTACGTGTTTGCAGATTACTATTTCTAAGTGTAGACCAATGTCAGTCTACAGTGGGTCATGAACATAGGACCATACAGTGTAATCCCTCACTATGTGATCCAAGGTGTTGACTCATGTGTAGCCTCTCAATTGGGATACACTTCATATTCAAACACTTGGACCATGGGATTAAGATTGGATTCTTGAAGAGAAAGATTTTCTAAATTTCAGAATTTCTCTAAGTCCACTTCTCGAGAAGTCTATGATAATTCTCGAGAAGTAGAGTTAGCAGAACTCGAGAAGTTTATGTATAATTTCTCGAGAAGTAGAGCTAGTAGTTCTCGAGAAGTTCATTTAGTTCTCGAGAATCCTTGGCTAGTTCTCGAGAAGCTTAGCCTAGTTCTCAAGAAGCTCAGCCTAGTTCTCGAGAAGTCTCAGCCTATACTTCTCGAGTAGCCAAAGACAGCCGTGAAAAATATTCTAAGTCCCTCTCTCGAGAAGTCCATTATAGTTCTCGAGAACTTATCTTCTAATTCTCGAGAAGTCAGTTCAGTTCTTGAGTACAAGTTCTGGCTTTCGAGTAATAGTTCTTGGGAAGTCTAGTTAGTTCTCAAGAAGCTGAGTTTAATTCTTGAGTAGACTGAAAGCCTTTTGTTCTCGAGTACTTATATAACTTCAGGATATATAGTTCTCGAGAAATCAGCCTGTTCTCGAGAAATCATTCATACTTCTCGAGAACTGCTGTCAAATTTTTTAGAAAAATTTATTTAAGTCCAGATCGACGAGCTTTTCAAATGAGACATCATGATTGGTCCACGTGTCGTCATTAACGTCAATTCTAACCGTTAGGGAAAATCCTATATAATTTCTTTTCGTTAAGACTAACCCTAAGCAAAAATCTGTACTATCTATTATTCTGAATCGGACGTCTCTCTCCAAGAACGAATTTTCAGAAGCCGCCGCCGTCGCTCAACGTGAAGATCGACACATCTATTTTCGATCAAGAAAGGCTTGTTGTTCAAGGAATCTTCATCTTCTCCATTATCGAGTAGGTCAAAGTTTTCTCAGGTCAGATCTACAGAGGTTCTTCTTCAACAAATTCTGAAAAAGCTGCCAAGTTCAGAAGAAGACCTAGAGTTAAATATTTCCATATCTGAGACAAATTTTTGTTTGTATTTTCAAATCTCTTTGTAAATTTTGTAGGAGATTAATCTCCGAGTTGTAGGAAGTTTTCATCTTCCGAGTGTAGATCCTTTTGGATCGAGATTGTAGGAACTTGGTTCCGAGACGTAGGATTGGTTTTCAATCCGAGATAGTGGAGTAGCCGGATATAGTGATTTACTAGATCGGTGGGGGAAAGTGGACGTACCCAAGGTTGGGAAACCACTATAAATCTTCTTGTCGTCTGTGATTGCTTGAATTTTTATGCAAGTTCTTTAAATTTTTTATTCCGCAAATAGACGCACAATTCACCTATTCACCCCCCCCCCCTCTAGGTGATTTAGGTAGACAACTTAACTCTTTCACTCTCAAAAGGATTAGAGATGTTTTGGGTTCAAGTCCAGAGTTGCCCATCCCAAAGGGAAAGGAAAATCTCTTGTAGTGCCTCAGACAGCCTATCATAAGGTAATTCTCCCATCTAATAGGTTTGAACAAAATAGCATTTATGGTAACTGGAAAAATGTGAACTCTACTTGTAAAAATATAAGGGTATCTTAAAATGGAGGGAGAAAGGACATGGGTGTGAGTCCACTAAAGGCTCCCTATATGGAAATTCAAATGTCCTATCATGAACCATTTGTATTTGGTGCTCCAGCCACGACACTCAAGGATAAGGCAGTAGCCAATTCTCACGGTCCTCCAACAAAAACCCAGACCAAGGGTAAGTTTGTCAGTAAGCTTAACTTGGCAGTCTCTGATGCCATCAACAACATATCCTTTGCAAAAAAGACTGTTGTTGTTGGAACCCAGAGTATGTTAGGTACATCTACTATCATACTCTCCTTCAGTCAGATTCTTGCTGAAAGGAATAAGAAGAAAGCTATTGCACTCCCTTCTGAATAGATATCCTCAAGGGTTGTTCAAAAAAGGAGATACAACATCCTTGAATGTTGGTGATTTGGCAAAGTGAGATACATGGCCATAGATTATTTGCACAACCCTAGTATTCCAAGGGCAAGTGAGATTCTTCCTTTCAGGAGAGCTGCGGGTAGATATGTTCAGTTTCGAGCTAATAATAACCAAGGACCCAAACCCTTTTGGGGTCCTCAGGTAAAGTAAATTTTGGTTGCAGGATAGTCCAAGTACTCATGCACAAAAATGGTACTTGGACAGTGGGTGTTCTAGGCAGATGACTGGAATAAGTTGCCTTCTAAAGGATTACAGTCCAGTAAAGAATGGACTTAAGGGTATCTTTGGAGGCTCAGAAAAAGGAGTCACCAAGGGCTATGGTATTATCACAAATTGTATAGTCTCAATCACAAAGGTGGATTATGTGGAAGGGTTGCAACACAAACTAATAAGCATAAGCTAACTATATGATTTAGGCTATGTCATTGTCTTCCACAAGGATTAGTGTCTAATTAAAAGATCAAGTGACTTAGTTGTCATTTTGACAGGCACTAGTAGTGGAAATATTTACTATTTAAACTTTTTTATGTGTAAGTTCAGATACTCCACTGTGTCTAGTTGATAATGAGAAAGTCTCTTACTATGTGCAATGACACAAGAGGCTTGCCCACTTGAACTACAAGACCATTAGCAAGCTCTTCAATAAAGAGCTAATCAGAAATGGACCCAATATGAGATGCACTAAGAAGGGAATTTTCTCTGCATGTTAAATGGGTAAGCAGACCAAAGCATCCTTTAAGTGAATTTGGGCCAAGGATTCTATAAGGTATTTGTACCTCCTGCATATGGACTTGTCTGGTCCTATGCTAGTTCATAGTCTAGGTAGGAAAGTCTATACACTTATGATAGTTGATGACTATTCTAGATATTCTTGAGTTTTCTTTCTAAAGAAAAAGTCTGAAGGCATGATAAAGTTCTGTAAAGAACTAGGGATTTGTCTAGAGTTTTCTTCTCCAATAAAATCCCATCAAAGTGGCATAGTTGAGAGGAAAAATAAGACTCTCATAGAGGCTGACAAGACACTGTTCAGTGACACTTCTGAAAGTGAGAGAAAGATCTATCTAACCTCTAGAGGGGGGTGAATAGAGTATTTTAAAGTAAATTTACAATTTAAAATTGCAAAGCAGTAAAGAATTAATTTATGTATAGGTGTAAGGTGCTCTGCTGTAGAAATAAAACTAAGGCAGTAAAATAAAAATCACAACACACAGCAAAGAATATACACAAGTAACCAGAAGACACAAGGATCTATAGTGGTTCCCCAAAAACCTGGGTACATCCACTCTTCTACCACCCTTGGTAGGAATCCACTGCAGGAAGAGTTGATGAGGTGTCCTGGGCACCAATGAGCTTTTGATAAGGTGCTCTAAAACCAAACTAGATTTTTTGATAAGGTGTCTTGCCACCACTGAGTTTTGACAAGGCTCTCAGAACCAGATTCAAAACTTTTGAAGGGAGTTTTGATAACCCTTTTACAGCAGGAAAAGAAAAAAGAGGTGAAGTTTTCTTCTCTGTCTCAATCACTGAGAGAAGACTTAATGGATTGATTGTGTTGTCAAAGCTCCCCTGAGATGTTGAATAGTTCAGGAGTGGAAGCTTTGTTAGGGTGATAGGCCTTCAGAAGCTTCAGATCTCTAGCAGAAGATGATTTCAGCAGAGGCTGAAATATGAGTTGTCTGGAGTCTTTGATGTTGAAGCTATGAACACTTTTCAGTATGCTAATTTTCAATCTGACTCTTCAGGATTGATCACTTGATTTTTCTCTGAGTTGATCTGACTATCCTGTGTATGTCTGTATTGAGAAATTCTTATTCTTGATCTGCTGTTGGATATATTATTCTCTGATGATCCTCTATCCAAGATAGCCGTTAGCAGTCATAAATGTCTTCCATAAATATTTTGTCTTCTGGAAGAAATTCCAATAAACATTCTCTGAAAAATCCCTTGAAACTTGCTCCAAAATAAATGAAAACGGCTAACAAATCTCTTGAAATAAATGCTGAGAGAATTTGAAAAACATTCCAAAGGCCGACTTAATTTGAATCCTTAAAGTCGTCGATCTCTCAGAAAAATGTCGATCTAAGCTCTACGATCGTTGAACTGAGCTCAGAGATTTGATTTGAACATCAGATAGAAAACGTCGAACTGAGCTCTACGATCGTCGATCTGAGCTCAGCGACCTGAAGAATAAGTGAGGATAGATCGTCGAACTGAGCTAGAAGATCGTCGAATTCAACTCAGTGACTTGGAAACTAGCTGAAGGCAGATCGTCGATCTGAGCTCGAAGATCGTCGACCGGAGTTCGACGACTTAGCAGAGTTGAGCTCAGAGATCGTTGAACGGAGTTCGACGTTTCGTCGAACTGAGGTCGACGATAATTGTCTTTGTCTCAGCACTAAGTCTTGATCTTTGAATGGACCTGGGGGCAGCTTCAAACCTAGGTTCTAAGCCCTAGACTCATTCTAATCTGACCTTTTCAACTATATATCTAGGTCAAACAAAATTCCTAAAAACATAGTGATCCTTGCCCAAATTAGTAATAGGGTGTTCCAACAATCTCCTCCTATTTGGGTTAGGATTACTATTTACAGAGCTCAATAATAAATACAAAAGCAAATACAGAAAAGCAAAAAAAAATTAAAGCAACAGAGCAGAACATGCAGCATAGCAGCATACAGATAGAATATCAGCAAGTGTTTTAAAATGAATGTACTGTCTGCTTACAGAGATCACTTCTTTTCACTTCCTTTCTTAAATAAGATTTCCCTGTTGGGATTGAGAGCCTCTTTCTTTGACCTTCTGTCATCATCTGCACCTAAGGAGGTTTGAGATCTTGGCCTTGGAACCACAGCCTCAGAATGCAGTTTCATGTAATCCACTGGGTCAAAGAACTTCCTTGAAGCATATCTTTCCAGTTCTGCCTTCCTTTTCTCTGACAAGGGAGTGATGTTGGAAGTGTCTTTTCCTTGCTCTCTGGCCTTCTTCAACTAATCTAAGGCAGCAAGTTCTTTCATCCTAGCAGTCCATGATAAAGGATTATTCTCTGGATCTTCAAAAGGGATTGCAGGTTCATATTTATTAATAGTTATGAAGCAGTAGAAGTCCTTGTATCAACAGTTTCTCTGAGTTTATAAGGGAAAGGACCTTGAGTTGAGTCCATATGTCTTTGTCCTTCCCTTTGTTGTCTTAATTGAATCCTATGTTCTCTCTGATTACCTCTGTATTGTCCCCTTCTGGACTGATAACCTCTTTGATATTGCCCTCTGGGATGATATCTCTGTGAATATTGGGAGGAGCTTTGCTTTGGAGCAGAGGTTTGAGAAGCTTAGCCTCCACCTGATCCTGAATCTGGAGGAGGAGGAGGAGGAAACTGGGATGATCCTTTCTCATACTTATCCAACTTTCTTCTTTTCTTCATGGCCTTTAGCTAGTTTTTAGAATACTACATCCAAGGTTCAGTTATCTGGCAGTCATGTAGAATATAATAAGGTATGTCATTAACATCCTTGGCCTTTGCAGGAGGGACCTTAATCATGGCCTTACTTCTAGCTTTCCTTTTCCTAGCAATAGTGCCAGCAGAGTCATCAGATTCTGTATTGAATTGATCACTTTCAGAACTCTGTGATCTGTCATACAAATCATCTATACTTTTGATGTATTCCTCTTGAACTTTTGATTTCTCAAGATCAACAGGGGCAGGACGTGTTGGTACAACAGCAGTAATCACAGCAGTACTCTCAGCAGGAGTAGATGAAATAGCAGGAGTCTCAGATACTTGTACTTCCAAATATTTGGCCAATTCTTCATTAGTAGTATTATCAATATCAGCAGGCATATCATCAGGCAGCATTTCAATATCAGTGGATATAAGCACAGCAGCAGCAACAGCAGTAGTGGCCTTATCCACAGCTTGGACAGATTTTATAAAAGAAGCTAGCAAAATTGGCTCACATACTAAAACAGGAACAATTTCCTTGGAGAGGTCTTCACACTGTTGAACTGGTAGATAGTTGAAGTAAACAGCATCAAAAACTGAAAATAGGCTCTGGAGATTCACTACAAACACTGGAGTAGAACCTGAGGCTTTAGCAACAGCAGGCAATTTCAGAACTTCATTAGGCATCTCCCCCTGCCTGGATTCAGTAAGAACTGGATCAAGGCACCTAGAGGAAGGGATTTCCTGAGAAGAGAGGAATGAAGATAGCCTGTCAAACAGCTCCTGAACATGTTTCAGAAGTGGAGCCATGGTGGTCTCCAGCAATGAGGATAGCCTAGGGGCTAGCAGCTCATATAGCCTGTCTGCCAGTACATGAAGATCTACATTCTCAAGATGGGCTTGAGTAGAGGTAGGAGTTGATGTTGCTGGCATAATGTTGGATGGTGTGGTGGTAAGAGGTATAGGGATGGATGGTTCAATAGTAGAGATTGTGGATATGGATGGTACTGGAATGGAGATGGATGATGTGGGAGAGGAAATGGATGGAGTAAAGGATGGTTGTGAGAGTATATCCTGAAGGAGTTGTTGGTAGGAGGAGGTAGATGGAATCTCAGTAGGATAGGAAGGAGAGTCATCCATAAAGGAGTCTTCCAGGTGGTAGAATGATGGAATGGTGAGAGGTGGATAATAATGGAGAGGGTGGAGTGTTTCTGAAGTGGCTAGAGGAGATAAGGGTGATGAAATGGTAATGGGGGAAGAGATAGATATGGTTGAGGTGATTGTTGCGGTTGATGTGGAGATTGATGTAGAAACAAGTGGAGGAGGAGGAGAAGAGGTAGGAAATTCTTCTGCTGGGGCAGAGACCTGAGGGGAAGTGACTGTAACAGTCCTTGTGCCTGAAGATGGAATTGTTGTAGGTCTGCTGGGCTTGACAATCTGTTTATCCTATTTTCCAAATAAGGCACAAGTGAGCCTCTTGGAAGCATTGATATGCATTCCACTTGAAACTAACAACTCAAGGCACTTAGCATGAAGAAATTGCCCAATTATTATACCAAAATTAACAAAACTCTTGTTTATTTTCTTTTTGATTAAATCAAAAAATAGTTCTCCCCAGTTTAGGTGCTTTTTGTCCACAAGAGCTCCCATCAAACAGATCTGATACCTGGAAATTGTATCATGGGCAGAGTGCTTGGCCAACAACACTTTCCCTACCACATCTGCCAAAAATCTGTATTCCACTGACAGATTTTTCTTTAAAAGCTTATTGGGGTTAGCTGCTGTATGCCCCATCCTCTCAAGCATATTGGAGAATTCTTCTCCAGACAAATCAATGCTATCTTCTCCTGTACTTAACTGAAAAACTTCTGATAAAACATCAGGTGAAAGAGATACCTGATTTCCCAAGATCGTGCCGACGATGGTGTTGTTATTCAGATTCTGTGCTGTATATACCCATTCTTTGATTTCATCTGCTGCTATCTTAATTCTTGTTATCATGATGTTCTCTAGTTGTTGTTCTTTGAAGAGCTCAAGTATGCCTTTGAATATTTGATCACTACTTTCAAAAGAGTCCATATCGATTTCAAATCCGATGTCGAATTTCATTGCCGACAGAGCTGCAACTGAAACGGCCATTTGATCTGGCAAAGATGAACAAACAAAGAATAAGTGCAGCAAAAGTTTGGAGGGAAAAATAGTTTTTCTGCAGAGACTATGAAAGCGCAAAGGAGAACGACGGCCAAAAAATGATTTTTATATTAGGGTTCGACGGCAAAATGAAAAATCGTTGAACTCTATTCGACGACATTGACGAGCGTCGAGCTCCGCTCGACGACCGCTGAATAGAAAGAAGGATAGCTTAAAGCTATCAGGCGGCGCTGAACTCAGATCAACGATTCTGGAAACGTCGATCTGCGTTCGACGATTTTTGGGAAACCGTCGATCGTTGTTCGACGATTTCTGGGAAATCGTCGAGCGCAGTTCAGAGACAGATCCTATCCTACAGAAACAAAAAGAAATAAGTTTTTAGCGTAGTCTTGGTCTGTTTTTAGATTTTCAAAATCTTGGAATTTATTTTAGACAACCTCCATCTAGCATTCCTAACTGATTGAGGAAGAAGTTATGTTTCTTTTCATCCAAAGGCTTGGTGAAAATATCTCCCCTTTGCAAATGAGTTGGGATATATTGAAGTTCAATTTTATTTTTCTCAACATTATCCCTTAGAAAATGATGCCTAATTTCTATGTGTTTTGTCTTACTATGGAGGACTGGATTTTGTGCAATGGAGATAGCACTGGTGTTGTCACAAAATATTTTAGACTTCTCTAAGTTGTAACCATAGTCAAGGAGTTGATTTAATCCACAAAATTTGTGAACAACAACTACCTGCAGCCATATATTCAGCTTCAGCAGTTGAAGTTGAAACAAATGTTTGTTTCTTACAAAACCATGAGACAAGTCTATCACCAAGAAACTGACAAGTTCCACTGGTGCTTTTCCTGTCTATTCTGCATCCAGCATAATCAGCATCTGAAAATCCAATTAAGTCAAATGCTGAATCTTTTAGATACTAGAGACCTAGATTTGGACAACTTTTAACATACCTAAGAATCCTCTTTACTAAAGTTAAGTGTGACTCTCTAGGGCTAACTTGGAATCTAGCACATATATATGTAGCAAACATTATATCAGGCCTACTAGCTATAAGGTACAATAAAGAGCCAATCATTGCTCTATATGTTGTCTGATCAACTGGTTTCCCATGTTCATCAGCATCCAATACAACATTGGTAGGCATGGGTGTTTTCATACATGATGCATCAGACATACAAAATTTCTTAACCAGCTCTTTTGCATACTTGGTTTGAGAAATAAATATGCCTTCAGCATGTTGTTTGACTTGCAATCCTAAGAAGAAGGATAGCTCACCCATGCTACTCATTTCAAATTTATAATGCATTAGATTGGAAAACCTTCTGCACAAGTTTGAATCAGTAGACCCAAATATAATATCATCTACATAAATTTGTACTAGTAGGATATGGGACTTATGGGTTTTAATAAAAAGAGTTTTGTCTACTCTCTCCCTAATAAAATCATTTTCCAGAAGAAAGCATGCTAGGGTCTCATACCATGCTCTAGGAGCTTGCTTTAGACCATATAATGCTTTATTCAATTTGAAAACATAATCAGGATGAGTTAGAGAGACAAAACCTGGGGGTTGTCTGACATAGACTTCTTCCTTGATCTCCCCATTGAGAAAAGCACTCTTCACATCCATTTGGTAGACCTTGAATCCCTTGTGAGCAGCATAAGCCAGGAAGATTCTTATGGCCTCTAACCTTGCAACTGGTGCAATGGTCTGGTCATAGTCTATCCCCTCTTCTTGAGAATATCCTTGAGCAACTAGCCTTGCCTTGTTCCTTACAATAATTCCTTGATCATCCAATTTGTTTCTGAAAACCCATTTTGTTCCAACAATGGAATGATCCCTTGGCTTAGGCACTAGTTCCCAGACTTTGTTTCTTTCAAATTGATGCAACACTTCTTGCATTGCAATGATCCAGTGTGGATCTTGCTCTGCATCTTGAATGGATTGAGGTTCAATTTGAGAGAGAAAGCAAGTGTGCATAAGATTTTGATTAACCTGATTTCTGGTTTGCACACTAGCTGAGATGTCTCCAATCACTTGGGAGATTAGAAGATCTCTTGATGTTACTAAATCAATAGGGGTTGTTGATTGTTCAAATCTTTGAGCTCCGTTCGACGATCATCGACCTGAGTTCGATGATCTTGGGTCAGATCGTCGAGCTCCGTTCGATGATCGACTATACCAGAGTTCAGAGTGCAGAAGTCGTCGATCTGAGTTCGACGATCCATCCTTGGATCGCCGAGCTCTGTTCGACGATCGTCGAGCTCTTTCGACATTTTCTGTTGAACTTGATTTTCCTTAGGTAAATCTGGATTCTTCCTAGCTACCTCTACAACACCCTTTCATTTATCAGATATAAATTTAATTGGGGTTTTTAATACTATCGGTTGGTTGGATGAAGCACCCATGCCCAGTATACTATTGAATCTTGAGTTCACTGTGCTTATAATGTCCATCAGTCTGATACTTCTCCCATTAAGGGATTATTCAAACTGCTTGGCCTTGGATAGTTCACTTTTCAGTGCAGCTATCTCCTCCCTATAGCACTCTAACTCCTCAGAGAGCTTGAGTTTATTTGATTTTAGGACACTGTAGTCAGATAATTGATTTCTGAGAGAGATTATCTCTTTCTCAGACCTTATCAAATCTAAACACAGTATCTAAAATTAAATTTTAAAGTCCTCAGAAGTAAAATCAAAAGAGTTTATTACCTCATCCTCTTCAGATCCAGTTTCAGCTTCAGAATCAGACTCTTGTTTTGCATTAGAGTTTTTCTGGGAGGCATTGATTGCCATCATGCAGAATTCTTTTTCCTCAGCATTATCCTCATCATCACATGAGCTGGATGAGGCTTCTGATTCTTCTTTAGTGTCACTCCAGCTTTCTGCTACAAATCCCTTCCTTGTATGTTTATTTTTGTTGGATGAGGATCTGTTGCTGTTGTTCTTTCTGAAGTCCTTGTCTCTTCTTCTCTCATTTCTATCCTTCTTGTCCTTGTTTTTATTCTCTGGACAGTCAAGCACAATGTGGCTTGGCTTCTTTCATCCAAAGCAGATGATTTCTTTGCTGTTGGACCTATCATATCTAGGCCTCTCATGCCCTTTGAATGACTTCTTTCTGAAGTCCTTCCTGGCCATCTTATAGAATATTTTGGCCAGTAGACTTAGGAGCTCATCATTTACTGTAGCTTTGTATTCATGCTCCTCTTCTATAGCTTTGAAGGCTATGGTCTTCTCCTTTCTGATGACTGGAGAAGTAGTCTTTTGTTCTTCTTCCCTATTCTTGATGAGCAGCTCATAAGATTTGAGCTTGCCTAGAAGAGCCTCTGTGGTAATTTCACTTAGGCTTCTGGCATCCAGCAAGATCCTTGAATCCCAAGTGCTGGGGAAGCACATTAGGATCTTGTCATTGAGTTCAGTGAGTGTGACTTCCTTGTCCAATGACTTTAACTCACTGACTATCAGACTGAGCCTGGTGTACATGTCTGCAACTGATTCAGCTTCACCTTTCTTGAAGTTCACATATTGGGATATGAGATGAGATCTCCTGTCCTTTCTTTCATCAGTAGATCCTGATACAATTTCTGAAAGCTTATCCCATATATCTTTAGCTGAGCAGCATTCAGATATCTTCTGGAATATCTCATCAGACATAGTCTGAGCAAGAATATTCATGGCCTTTGCATCTGTAGTTTTCCACTTCTTTATTTCAGCATCTGTTCCTGAGGGAGGTGAAACAACACTTGTGCTTGTGGTCTCTGGTGGTCTTGGACACACTGTCAAAACAGAATTGAAAATGCCCTCATAAATAGAATTCATGTATAATCTAATCCTTGCCTTCCAAAGTGCAAACTTGGAAAGATTGCACATTGGAGGTCTGGTGCTAGCACAGTCTTTGTTCTGTGCCATGTCTTTATATAAAATTAAATATAATGAAAATAACCCTCTTAAAGGATTGATCTTATCAAGGATCTTTTAGTTCAGGTGTTAGCCTGTATGAACAACCAACCTCCCTCTGATACCAATTGAAAGTGAGAGAAAGATCTATCTCAACTCTAGAGGGGGGTGAATATAGTATTTTAAAGTAAATTTACCATTTAAAATTGCAAAGCAATAAAGACTTAATTTATGTATAGGTGTAAGGTGCTCTGCTGTAGAAATAAAACTAAGGCAGTAAAATAAAAATCACAGCACACAGCAAAGAATATACACAAGTAACCAGAAGACACTAGGATCTATAGTGGTTCCCCAAAAACATGGGTACATCCACTCTTCTACCACCCTTAGTAGGAATCCACTGCAGTAAGAGTTGATCAGGTGTCCTGGGCACCAATGAGCTTTTGATAAGGTGCTCAAAAACCAAACTAGATTTTTTGATAAGGTTTCTTGCCACCACTGAGTTTTGACAAGGCTCTCAGAACCAGATTCAAAACTTTTGAAGGGAGTTTTGATAACCCTTTTACAGCAGGAAAAGAAAAAATAGGTGAAGTTGTCTTCTCTGTCTCAATCACTGAGAGAAGACTTAGTGGATTGATTGTGTTGTCAAAGCTCCCCCTGAGATGTAGAATAGTTCAGGAGTGGAAGCTTTGCTAGGGTGATAGGCCTTCAGAAGCTTCAGATCTCCAGCAGAAGATGATTTCAGCAGAGGCTGAAATATGAGTTGTCTGGAGTCTTTGATGTTGAAGCTATGAACACTTTTCAGTATGCTAATTTTCAATCTGACTCTTCAGGATTGATCACTTGATTTTTCTCTGAGTTGATCTGACTATCCTGTGTATGTCTGTATTGAGCAATTCTTAATCTTGATCTGCTATTGGATATATTATTCTCTGATGATCCTCTGTCCAAGATAGCCGTTAGCAGTCATAAATGTCTTCCATAAATATTTTGTCTTCTGGAGGGAAGTCCAATAAACATTCTCTGAAAAATCCCTTGAAACTTGCTCCAGAATAAATGAAAACGGGTAACAAATCTCTTGAAATAAATGCTGAGAGAATTTGAAAAACATTCCAAAGGCCGACTAAATTTGAATCCTTAAAGTCGTCGATCTCTCAGAAAAACGTCGATCTGAGCTCTACGATCGTTGAACTAAGCTCAGAGATTTTATTTGAACATCAGACAGAAAACGTCGAACTGAGCACTATAATCGTCGAACTGAGCTCAGTGACCTGAAGAATAAGTGAGGATAGATCGTCGAACTGAGCTAGAAGATCATCGAATCGAGCTCAGTGACTTTGAAACTAGCTGAAGGCAGATCGTCGATCTGAGCTCGAAGATCTTCGACCAGAGTTCGACGACTTAGCAGAGTTGAGCTCAGAGATCGTTGAACGGAGTTCGACGTTTCGTCGAACTGAGGTCGACGAGAATTGTCTTTGTCTCAACACTAAGTCTTGATCTTTGAATGGACCTGGGGGCAGCTTCAAACCTGGGTTCTTAGCCCTAGACTCATTCTAATCTGACCTTTTTAACTATACATCTAGGTCAAACCAAATTCCTAAAAACATAGTGATCCTTGCCCAAATTAGTAATAGGGTGTTCCAACAACTTCTCTCCAAGAATACTTCTGGACTGAGGCAGTGAACACTGCTTGTTATGTCTTGAATAGAGCATCTATCACCAAGTATCACAAGAAGACTCCCTATGAGATTATAAAAGGCAGAAAACCAAATCTAGCCTATCTCATGATCTTTGGTAGTATGTTCTTTGTGCTTAATAATGGAAAGTCCTACTGGACTAAGTTTGCTGCCAAATCCTATGAAGGGATATTTGTTGTGTAAAAAAATCATAACAAAGCCTATAGAGTCTATAACTTGAAAAATCAAGTTCTGAAAGAGTCTGTTAATGTAGTCTTTGATGAGTCATCAATGATTAATAGTGAGCTTAGAGATGAAGATGGATGAACTAGCTATCATGGACACTTATCCCACTATCCTAGAAGAAGGTGATGGTGTGTACATTCCAAAAGAAGGACAAGGCACTCAGGATATGGCTGAAGACCAACAGGATCCAGTTACTGATGTTCATGATACTCGAGTAAGAAAGCCTCCTACAGTCAGGCATTTGAGGGATCATCCCATAAATCAGATCATAGGAGATGCTAGCCAAGTGGTTATAACCAGGATCAAAAGCCTAAACATTGCAATGTGCTCCAGCTTTCTATCTCAGGTTGAACCAAAAAATTTGAAGATGCCAACATAGATCCATTTTAGATTATGGCTATGCAAGAGGAACTAAACCAGTTCAAGAGGTGCAATATCTGGAAGCTGGTTCCCAAACCTCAAGGACATTACATCATTAGAACCTAGTGGATATACAGGAATAAGCTTGATGAAAATGGTGTTATAATCAAGAACAAAGCTAGACTAGTTGCCAAGGGATACAAATAAGAAGAAGGTATTTACTTTGATTAGACCTTTGCACTAGTGGAAATATTCGAAGATATAAGACTGTTCCTTGCATATGTTGCACATAAAGGATTTAAGGTCTATCAAATGGATGTCAGTCAGCTTTCATAAATGGTGACCTAAAAGAAGAGGTCTATATTGAGCAACCCTCAGGTTTTGTTAATCCTAACTCACCTAATTTTGTATTTAAGCTTAGAAAAGCTTAGTATCGGTTGCAGCAAGCCCCTAGGGAATGGAATGAAACCCTGTCTAGCTTTCTCATTGAGAACAAATTCTCAAGGGGAAAGATAGACATGACACAATTCCTCAAGAAAGTCAAGGGTAAGATCATCCTAGTCAAAATTTATGTATATGACATAATTTTTTGGTCTACTGTTGATGACCTCTTCAGAAAGTTTGTTAAACTTATGCAAGGAAAATTTGAGATGAGTAGTATTTGTGAACTTAAATACTTCTTGGGCCTCTAAGTTAGACAATCTAAAAATGGATTATCCATCTCACAGTCTAAGTTCACCAAGGCGTTAATTAAAAAGTTTGAAATGGAGAGTGCCTCTACAATGAAAACTCATATGGGTTCAAGTGTGTCATTGGACAAGGATAAGACTGGGAAACATATTGATGAAACCTTGGACAAAGGTATAATTAGATCCCTCCTTTTCCTTACTACTAGTAGGCAAGATATCATGTATGCTACATGTGTTTGTGCTGGATACAAAGGTTGCCCTAAAGAGTCTCATTATTCTGCAGCTAAAAGAATTTTGAGATATCTCAAGGGCACATCTGATCTTGGCCTATGGTACCCTAGGAATAGTGACTTTGAACTAACTAGGTATTCAGATGTAGATGTAAGATCAAGCTCATACCCAACTGTTCCAAAAGCCCGGACTGTCGGAAAGGGCGCTACTTAATTTCTTAAATAAGTAGTAGAGCGCCACAGGTCAAGGGAAGGAACACTGGACCCAACAATCCCCTGCCTCGGTGTCCAGCACAACCCGTCGGCTCAGAGGTGGGGTTACCACATAGCTCATATGGCTCAGAAGTGGGGTTACCACATGTCCACGGTTGCCTGATCTGCCGGACCCACACAGGTAGAAGGGAAAAATTGGGATTTAATAGCGCCCCCCCCCCCCCCCCCCCCCGATCTTGAACCCATGACCCCCTCTGATACCAAATGTAGGATCAAGCGTATACCCAACTGTTCTTAAATCCCAGACTATTGGAAAGGGCGCTACTTAATTTCTTAAATATGTAGCAGAGTGTCATGAGTCAAGTGAAGGAATGCCGGACCCAACACAGACTTTGTAGGCTATAGAGAAGACAGGGAAAGCACCTCTGGCTCCTATCAATTTCTAAGAAGAAGGCTTGTATCTTAGAGAAGCAAGAAGCAAACAAGTGTTGCAATATCAACTGTTTAATCAGAATACATATTTGGTGGAAGTTGTTGTGCTCAGCTTTTATGGATTCCGCATCAGCTACAGGACTACAACCTCAAGCTAAGTAGAACTCCTATGTATTGTGATTATACTAGTGCAATCTCTATTGCTAGGAATCATATCTCTCATAGAAGGACAAAACACATTGAGATTAGATATCATTTTATTAGAGAGCATGTGGCATGTGAGGACATCAGTCTTCAGTTTGTCTCACAAATAAGCAAGTGGCAGATATCCTCACTAAGCCACTAGATGAAGCCAAGTTCAACTCCTTCAAATTTGAACTGGATATGATGAACTTAGTATAACTTAAGTTGCTCTTCTTGTATTTTAGTTCAAGGTGGTATGTACCTATGCAGGAGAATAAAGGAATTATGGACTAAGTGTCTAGGCGTCGAGAGTGCTGAGTCTAAGGGCTCAGACATCGAGTGCCCTGAGTCCACAACATACATCGAGAGCATCGAGTGCGTCGAATCCAATTGATGTAAACTTCTAGGGACTTCTATTTATGACTAATCTACACGATTAATCTCACCCATTGATCTCTTCAAGATCATCCCAATAGGTACGCTCCTCTCCACATTCTCAAATTAGAGGAATATATAAATAGAAAGGTGTGTACTTAGAACAAAAATACACCACTCCTCACCCTTCTCTGCCCCCTGCGACAAAATGACAAAAGCTCGAAAAATCTACAAAAGTTCACAAGAGCAATGGCGCCAAGAGGATTATATTTCCTGTTCGAGGGATCAGAGCTGGTGAGAAATGGGTTAAAGGATGTGCTTGAGGAAGTTTAGTTCGTTCTCCACCTCCTGTAGGTCGCTGACCTAGAATATGTTCTTTTAGAGACTAGTATACTTTGGAAAAGGGAATTAATTGAATTATACTCAAAAGCTAAGGTCGATTCATCATCCGCTAAAATCAGGCCTTCCATCAGTCGAAATAAGGTCAAGGTTACCCCCAAAATATTAAGCAAGGAACTACAGTTGCCCAAGTTCAGGAGGTTATATGAAGAAGAAGAATTGAACCAAACTAATGTCAGAGCTGCCTTGAAGTGGTGTGGTTTATCAAAGCATTCCACTGGATCAATCTTGAGAAGAGAACTAAACCTGAATGGAAAATTCCTAGCAGATGTTGTTGGGAAGGAACTGATGTGCAAATCTGACTCTCATGATAAAATTTTCGAGATGATGTTCGTGTTGATGGTAAAGATAATTCTTTCCAAGAAAACAGATTGGGGAAGAGTACTCTTAGACAGAATTATAGAATGTATCCTAGAGCCAAACCTGGGCAGGATTTAGTCTCTATTTCTGCACAACATAGTTCTAGGGATCCTTAACATCAAGCTAGGAGCAAAAGTCCATCATATGAGGAGGATGGACTCAAAAATGCTCGATAGGCAGGACAGAGTCCTATTTCCACATCCATAGACTGTTAAAAAGAAGAAAAAGAAAGATGTTCTTATTATTGAGGAGAGCACTGAGAGTAGTTCCTTTGAGAAGAGTGAAAAGGAACCACATAATCCCCAGCATACTGAGTCTACTAGAGAGACTGGAAGAGACATGAGTGCTCAGTATCAATATCTTCTGAACCTACTGCAAGGAACCAAATGGCTAGAACACAGTCTTAGGAAATCTAAGCTGGAGCTAGGGACATTCTGTCTGGTCAGCTAGTAGAAAACATCTATGATGAAGTTAATGGGGAGACTTCCCAAATTCTTATCCTACTAAGGGGGAGACTGTCCAATCAGTCCAAGAATAGCTGAACTCCTTCATTGAGAATCTGCAGAAAAGTATTGCTCAAACTCTAGAGGGTCCTGAAGTTCTTCTATTCTATCCTCAAGTTGAGGGGGAACAAGTACTTGAGAGGATGATGGAAGATGCTCCAGTCATAGCCACCTCAGAACAATAAATTCCCATGGGGAATACAAAATACCAAGATGCCCTAATGGACAAGGCTGAGGTTGAGGTGGAGATTCACTCTGAAATCCATACTTATGATACATTGTATAATATTGACTCCTCTAAGTCTAACAAGGGAAATACTGCTGCTGATGCACCTATTGTTGCACACTCTTAAGAGTATATGATGGCTGATTTTGAAGACAGAGAAGTTGCAAGGCCAGAACAGCCAAATTTTTGTGATAAAGGGACATCTCATCCAACGGATCAAATGTAATCCTCCTTCCTAGCCCAACTAAAAGGTTTAATAGATGATCGAAGACGTCAACTAGAATGCTACATTGATGAATCCATTAAGAAAGTGGGACAAGATATTTCCATTGAGATCATGTCAATTAGGTTTGAAGCCAACTTACTCAAAGCTAACACAGTTGCATTCTTCCATAGGGATGCTTCTACTGTAACCTTTACTAAATGTAAGTTGGCTGAAATAAGACAAACTCAGAATGATATCCTGGAGAATCAGAACAGAACAACAAACAACATAAAAGTGATTCACAAAGTACAGTAGAATATGATACAAACACATAATACTACAATTGAAAGGAGAATGGATACATGTACTCAAATTTTAGATGACCACATGCTGGAAGTTAAAAATCATGTCACTAAGGGAGTAAACCTTCTAGATGAATGACTCTCTGTAGCCAAGAACTCCCTGCCTACAACTGTAGGTGAAGAAGTCAGAAAGTGGGAGAAAGCAATGATAATGGCAAATACTGAAAATACAGTTTGGACTATAAATGTAATCAGAGGATCAATGGGTCTTGAGCAACTCTCGTGTGAAAACATTGAAACTATAGCTCAATATGGTGATCAGAAAGATGTTCATTTCGCTGAACAAAGTGGTGCTCAGTGGGCTGAACCTTCAACTGTAGATGTTATTCCTACATTCAACCCAACTGCTAATTAGATTGTTAGGGCCAAAGGCAAGTCAGTTACTGAAGAAGAGGAAGAAGCAAGGCTCAGCAAGAAAAGATATAGAGAAGAGATGGATACAAGGACTGACTTTGTGAAGTGGAGTCCTCAATCAAGGACAATAATCAATTTTGCCTGGGATCAAATTAAAGATCACAAAACTGGAGGGGAAAGCTCTATAACTCCCTAGAATGGGCCAAGGTTGAGGGAAATGAGGAGCAGAGAAGAAAATTCAGAAGGGATAAAAAACCAGGTGGACTGGCACCAGATGCTATGGAGCCCAGCAAGTACTTCTCCAAGTCCTACAGTTAATTTGAAAGGAAAAAAGTGAATAAAACTGAAGATCAAGCAAAGGCTACCCAGAAACAAAGCAGGGGCATTGCGATTAAGGAATCAGAAACATAGAAATGTTCTTAGTTTTCCTTAATGGGCTGTAGGAGAATGATAATTTTGTTTTATGCACGCTGTCTATTCATGATTTCTTTCTTTAATCAAAATCATATTTTGTGTGTGTATATATTGTTGCTCTTTTCATCTGTGATGTTTATCTTGTTAACCCAAAAATCGGCGATCTCTCCCAAGGTAGCCAGCTGGCAAGTTGCGGCCTGCTCCAGGTTCCCTTTGGAGGTCGCGGCCTTTCAGCCCTCTTTTCTAAGGATGGGTGGATAGACTTCTGTGTCTGCTCAGGCGGCGCGGCAAGGGAAGTCTCTCTAACCGCCCAAGTTGCTTAATAGTAACTCATTCTGTAGGGGCTGTGGACTGCTTCCTCAATCCGCCCCTATAGGCCGCAAGGATAGATAAGCTAACCGCGCATTATTTATCTTCCATATTATCCAACAGAATGGCGGATTCACATTACCATCCACACAGACTGCCATATTGCCAAGCGACTTGCCTCCAGGTCACCAGTCAGTACGCGACAAGCCTGTCCATCAAGAGACGTTCAGCAGCAGGGGTGACCTGCGCGACCAACTCTCTTATCTACCTGCAATGAGCTGACTCCATCTCAGCCCTCCTGAATAAGGCAGCACGGCCAACCACTGAACGCCAAACCATGCAATACCACGCAGACTCAACTACAGCCTGCAAGGTGGAGGTGGACACTTCATCCAATAGCAGTGGAGACCTGCCTCCAGGCCGTCAGTCAGTAGTGGTGACCTGTCTCCAGGCTGCCAGTCAGTAGTGGCGACCTGCCTCCAGGCCGCCAGTCAGCAGTGGCGACCGGCCTCCATCTCGCCAACATGCGCAACCTGCCTCCTCAGCAAGCCAGGTCATCAAGCCCTTTTCGTCCAGCATGTGGGGCAAGCCTCCAAAAGATGGCGGCCTCCTCGATCCGTCCGCCGCAAGCTGGGCGGACCCGTTGTATAGTCCGCCAGTCTTACCCTAGCTTTCCAACATCAGACCACTCCTCCAGCAGGAAGGAGACCTTCTATATTCAATTCGATAGGTCGGCTACCTCTGACCCAGCGACAACCTCTAGCAGCACAGGCGGACTCCTCCAGAACACCGCGAGCTAGGCAGACTCACCACGTAGTCCGCCAGAAGAACCCCAGCTCGACAGCCGGTGATCTTCCTCATCCTCTCCACAGCAGGCTAGGCAGACTCATTCTGCAGTCCTCCATCTAGCCCTCTAGTTTCCCTATGCCCGCTACTTCCCAGCAGCGGGCAGACTACTCCTCAGCTCACATAGCTCGATGCGAGCTCAGCGGACTCAATGTGCAGTCCGCCCCTCAGCACTTCAGTTTCCCAGCTCCAGCCGCTTCCCGGAAGCAGGCGAAATGCTCCTCAGCTCACATAGCTCGAAGCAGGCTTGCTCAGTAGAGCATAGGCGGACTTGTCCCAGTCTGACAATAACAACAAGATCAGCTCAAGTAGACAAGTCCCTATCTGCACAGTATGGTGCGGACTCGGCGGACTCCTCCTTCACTCGTTCAATTTATCGCTCTACCGGGGGTAACGTTACCAATACCCTTACATCCTCGGGCCTATAAATAGGCCCCCATACCTCTCATTCAGCAAACATAATGGAGACGTCAAGGTCAAGGCATCAAGTTCTGCAGACTCGGCTTCTCAGTCCGTGTGACATCTACTATTCTCCTCTCATCTTGATCACGTAGTACGCCCGGCTTAGTCCAGTGAGCTGTGGGATCAACAAACCTCGCGGTCTGTCGACCTCTCTAGTCTAACCGTGCGGCCTTTGGCATCTCCTTTCCTTAGCCTCCAGCTTCCCCCTTTGTACCCTTTATTTGCTTTCTGTGTAAAGGTGCAATCTCAAGCTGTAATATTGATTCTTAATCAAAGGAAAGCCCGTCGTAAGAGTAGTATTTAAGCAACGTTGGGAGAAGTCTGTTGATGCCGCTGCTAGTGCCCCCCTTCTTCTCAACCTCACTCTTCTCTTGTCATCAACCTGCAAGGCTAACAATTAAAGTAACCGTCTACTCCACAGTTCCTGATCAACCATCCCTGCTATTCCCAGCATCCTCAGAACCCTCTCCTGTATACCCATAGCCTTCTTCTTCACCTCGCTTGTGATACCAAACACCTATTAGCTGCTGGTGCCCGCGATCCTCCTCTCCATTTTCGCGCATCAACAGTTAATTCGCGACATTCAGATCTCGATTAGACAGTGAATTCAGCGGTTACTCATGTCAGACCATCAACCAGCCGAGAACCTTGCTCCTTCAAGTCCTAGTGAAGATCCTCTCTGGGAAGCCTTAGAGCAATCACGCAGAGAAACTTCCCAACAGTTTCAAGCAACGAACCGTACTCTAGTTGCTATCGCTCAGCGATTAGAAATGCAATCTACAGCAGCACCAGTTCCTCCCGTCAATCCAGCTCCAGCATTGGAGATTCCGTAAGTTTATCCATAGGCCTATCTGTCGGTCTATCCTCCTATTTATCCACCAACCTTTCCGCAAGGTCCTGCAGCCCCTTTGCGATCTCAAAATGATGAGTTCATAGCTCGTCAAAACTTCTTTCGGGAAGCTGTCGGAGGAAGTCCAGCAAGATTTCTAAACTTTCAGGGAATTAATCCCTACTCATCAGCTCCTACCTTTGCTCCTCCTCCAGCAGCTTTTCCCTTCTATCCTCCTGCTCCTTTTGAAGCTACAACTTATGCTCCCTTTTTTCCTTGTGTTATAGGAGAGCAATAAAAGCCGTCGCCATTTTAAGAGAACGTTCGACATGAACCAACTCTAGTTAAATTCAGAGAGCCACGGTTGCCAATTTATACTGGAGAGACTGATCCCATGAAGCACCTTCAATCCTTGGAATCAGCCGTAGCTCTCAAGACCCTCTCAGATGCTACAAAATGCAAACTCTTTGTAATAACTTTTGATGGTCAAGTGAGGGATTGGTTCTATGGATTGCGTCCTCAGTCCATCTCTTCCTTTACTGATTTGCAAAGAGAGTTTCTACTCAGTTCTTCTACCTCTACAAAGAGAAAGGGTAGTCTAGAAGCCCTCTTTGAGATCAGGCAGCGAGAGAACGATACTTGGTCTCTTTTTATAGATTGTTTCCAGAAAGAAATCTTGGACATTGAGATCGTCGATCAAGAAATGTATCGAGTGGCTCTTATTCACAGTCTGCGTGAAGGACCACTCATGTTTGAGGCTAACGTCCGAGCACCAAGGACATATCAAGAGTAGATCGGCGTAGCCAACTCATACATTCATGGTGAGAAGAGCAATCCTAGCTTTGTCTCCAGGCTTATAGCAGAGAAAGATTCTTCTTCATCTTACAAGCAGCTTCTGAGATCTCCTCGGAAAGGTGTTCCATCCGACTCAAGGAAGGGAAGAAGATTTCAATGTAATCGACTCCCCTTCCTGTGCCAGGATCGTGCCCAAGATCACTTGTTGCTATTGTCAGCACCAACTCCACAAACAGCTTTGGTTCTTCTACAACAAGATGATGACATGCCAGAGTCTGAACTAGATGAGGCCATGCAAGAAGTGATCCAAATAATGAAGGGTATGGATAATTTCAAAAGACCTTACCAACCGACAGATCAAAGATTAAAAGATTCAGATCCGTTCTGTGAGTTTGACAAAGAAAGCGGGCTTTTGACTAAAAACTGTCGTGCGCTTTGTCAACTAGTACAAAAGATGCGGAGGCAGGGAAAGATGCGGATCTGCTCCCGAAGGATGATCATTCTGATCCGTCAACTTCAAAAGGTAAAGAAGTAGCAGACACTCCTGGCTTCTCAAAGGGATTTTGTCACATCAACAGTTGTCCTCACCTCATCATCAACGAGACCATTGATGTTGATGACGAGGCTCCCTTGGAAGACTATTCTGAAGCAAAAAGGACACCGCAGTTCCAAAAGTTCCTTGTAATCATGGTCGTTTGTTTCTACCTTACTCTTCAAACATTCTCTTTTAAAAAACTTCTAAGTGTTCTTTCCTTTCATTTCAATAAGTTTTACGTCAGAGATCCCATACTGACACATTTCCTTTTATGGAGTGCTTCCTCCTCTTCTTTTCTCTTTGCCAAAGATATCACAAAACCACCGAGATATCGCCGAGTCTTTCTTAGGTCCCCCTCGAGGTTGAACTCCAGCGTAAGACAACAATGACCACATATAGTGGGAAGTGTTCGCGTATGTGTAGTGGGGGCCATTAAACTCTCGTGCGGAGGATTACACGATATCGGATCCTAGCCGGTATCTAACACAAAGTTTGTATCGAGGGAGGTCCCATGTGTTAGCTCTATTGCGCTCCGTCAGGGATACATTACAGTTAAGATGATCTGTGTTGGGCAAGCAATGTCGATCAAGTGTAGCCTTGCCTCCTTGATCATCTCACGATTGTAATGGGCGAATACTCTATAGTACTCTCAATCTGTGCCTTTACGGGGCTCACAACTCCGCTGATCAATCCACAGACAAGCAATAGGCCACTTGGCGTATCTAGTCTAATTGATCAATAATGCTTGTAACCCGAGGCATGAGAGCAGTGCATCTATCGATCCTTCTTAGGATTTTTTGTGCCTTTTTCTCTTATTGTGCCCTTCTAAAGGATTCGCGGCCAGCCCGCTCTGGGTAGGACTACACCCTAGATTATTTTTCTTAGGCAAGCGATGCATAAGTCCCACGGATGCACTCCTGTGGCAGCATCCAGTCTTTTCGGATCATCTTCGGGTATAGCCCTCCTTTTTTTTGCCTTCTCACAAGTTAACAGGTTAAATCCAACCTATCAAAAGGATTTGCAGCATCTTCGTGCTTATGCTCATTTTATATATTCAGTTTTCATGAAGTTCTATACACTGATGATTGATTATGAATACTCTTGGCATCTATTACTCAATCAAGTATTCTATTTCTATTTATTGACAAGCCATACTATTGAATTCTAATCAAGATGGTTTCATCTTACTTATCTGGATTTCATATTAAATACATCATACGATCGTTATCACGATTTGATCTCCATTCAGTTAACAGCAGAGTTTTTTGGGTATCTCTTTGTTATCCAATTATATCTTAACATATCAATAGTAAATATTCGCAAGTTCCATCTAGGTACGTGCAGCTTAGCTTTTCTTCTATATCTGCTACTCACTCTTCCTTTTGCAGATATTAGTAGATATTAACAAGTTCCATCCAGGTACTTGTAGCTTAGTTTTTCTATCATATCTGCTACTTACTCTTGTTATGCAGAGATTAGCAGATACTTGAACTTCCATCCAGGTACTTGCAACTTAGTTTTATTTCATATTTGCAACTTATTCTTTCTTTTGTAGAGATTAGTAGATGCTTGCAAGTTCCATCAAGGTACTTGCAACTTAATTTTATTTCATATTTGCAACTTACCATTTCTTTTGCAGAGATTATCAGATGCTTGCAAGTTCCTCCTTTAACATCCCATTTCCGGCTAGACCCCTAGGAGTCGGTTGGTCGTCACAGAACCCTAGGAAGCCCAAAAATTGAAATGAATCGACCAAGATTTCGGGTCACGGGTTGGTCACGCCCGTGACCGACCCGTCACGCCCGTGACCTAGGGCGTGATTCCTTCGACGATCGTCGATCTCAGGGAGACGATCGTCGGGCGCAGAATTTTTGACCCGGCCCTATCACTCCCGTGACCTAGGGCGTGACCACCCTTCGACGACCGTCGGTCTCCGTTCCACGGTCGTCGACCTCAGAATTTGCCATTCGGGCATGTCACGCCCGTGACTAAGGTGTCACGCCCGTGACCTAGGGCGTGACTCCTTCGACGATCGTTGATCTCCGTGAGCCGATCATCGAACTTGCAGCCCGGGCATGTCATGCCCGTGACCAAGGTGTCACGCCCGTAACGTAGGGCATGGCTCCTTCGACGATCGTCGATCTCCGCAAGATGATCGTCGAAATTGAAACTCGGGCCTGTTGATGTGTGGAATTACGGCAAGCGCACCGGTCGCACAAGTAATAAAGTTTGGGAATAAATCCCCGAGTGTCGGTCTCTTGAGGAACACAGTAAGGGATGAGTTAATGTCGAGGCGGACTTGAGATTGAAGTCCTCGGGTCGGATCTAAAAGGGGGGTTTAGATGGTTGCGGAAACAGGAAGTAAAATCTACAAGCTACTCCTATGCAATGCCGCTATGCAAAGCTTCGCCAGGCGGGATGGAAGACTAGTCGGGCCGCAATGCACCGAATCGCTAGGCGGATGGGCGAGTAGGCAAGCGTATGAGGTGGAGAGAACGGCGGAAATCCTACTATGCAGGCCGCTATGCACTGCTTCGCCAGGCGGGATGGAAACTACACGGGCCGCTATGCACCGAATCGCTTGGCGGATGGAAGAGTAGGCTAGCGGATGAGGTGGTGAGAATGGCGGAATGAGGGTCGTGAGCACCTCTTCGCAACGCACGCCACTAGCAATTGCTAGTGCGGCAAGGGTGGATGGATGGAGGATGGAATATGGCGCACCTCAAGTAAATATAACAAAAACACTAACTCACATAGACATGAATAAGAGTAAATGTTAACTACAAATAAGCATTCTTCATCAATACATGGAAAATAACTAAGCTAACAACAACAAGAGGAAGAGGTGTGCGAATCGACCGAATCCGAAGCCTTATTGAGGGTTCACGGTTGGAATCCCGGGTTGTCAATCCGAGTCCAAGCTCGGTCCTCAACTGCGTCCGGGGTAGAGGAGGCTGTCACTCACTCCCAATGGACCCGTCTTCTTCGTTGAAATGACCCGTAGATTGCGGCTCCAGCTCCTCCTAGCTTGATGAAGAAAGCTAGGTCAAAACTCCGCTTGAAGCTTGGGGATGAAGGAGGAGGCCGAGAGGAAGCTCCGGCTATGATTTGGCGTTGAAAGCTTGCCCGGAGAAACTCCCTATGGTGGAGGATGATGGAGGGCGGAGGAAACCCTCGTCCGAGGCGAAGAACGGCGGAAAAATCGCGGATCTGGCCAATCTCTCGAATAGGGCGAAACCTGCGCTATTTATAGAAAACAGAATTTAAACAGTGCGCATGATCACTGGCGCACGACCAGTGGTCGTGCGCGATATAGTCAGTGATCGTGCGATATGGAGGCAGAAAACTGGAAAAAGATATAATGACTGCGCACGACCGGCAGCGCACAAGCAGTGATCGTGCGCGGTATGGCTGGTGATCGTGCGATATGCCGGGACAGAACTTTCACAGGAGAGGTCATGACTGCGCACGACCGATGATCGTGCGCCAAAGAGGTCGATGGTCGTGCGTGGGTAAAAACGCACGACCATTGACTCCTTTGCCAAAAATGGGGAAAGTCCGATGCCGGACGCCCACACGATCCCAGAACCTGCAGGAAAACTGGACGGGATGTCGATCATGGCAGTCACAGACATAAATAATATGCAAGCAAAAAGGGAAATACACACACACACAGAAATAGGCTAAAAGAGTGCACAAGACGTGGAAAACCGTAGCGAACCAAAAGGAATGCAAATGACGCAAAACGGTGTGCAAAGACAAGAAAATAAGCCTAGATGAGTCCGAAAATAGGTATATAAAGAGGACTCATCACACCCCCAGACTTAACCATTTGCGCGTCCCGAACAAACAAAACCTAAGCAGACGGGGAAAATGAACTAGCTAACAAAGAAATTGCAAAACGGAGTACCATGCGAAGTCGCATGCTCGCGTGCATAAAAATAAAGTAGAGGAAATTTTTAAGTATACAAAATATTTTATATTTTTCACAATGCGTATCAAAAATTTATTATTACTCAAAAGTGGAATCACGGTGAATCATCCGGTCCTACGCAGGAAGAAAGTAGACAGACCACTAAGGTGAGCATTGCCGAAGACCGGGGCTCAAGATTACCCCCAAAGGAATCCACCAATGTCGGAAACCATAAGCTTGCCCGATCGCACTCTCTCCACGGCACTAGTCAACTCAAACGCAAGTCCGTAGGACTTCGGGTAATAATGGGGCTTGGGTTACGGTGAGGAAAACAAGGATAAACATGAAGGGTATGCACCTAACCCAAATGAGCTAACGTACAAAACTTGCACCCGCTGCCCAAAAAATAAATATGGGTGCACCACACCCCCAGACTTAACTTTTGCAACATGGGTGTGTGCACCGCCTACTCCAAATCCAGATCTTCTCAAATAAATATTTCAATTCAACTTTTACTTTTCACTTTTCTTTTTCACATATTTTTTTTTTCTTTTCTTTTCAAATCATTTTCTTTATTTTCACAATCTCAGCAGATATAAATCTTGGAGCACATCCACATATTCACAAATAATAACACCACATCACATCCCAACATGAAAATATAAAACACTAAGCTCGACTTGGGTGTGCGACTAGGATCGGCTATGAGGCTTTGGCGAATATAGTGGAGCTGAATCAAAAGGAAGGGTAGGCACAAAGGGGCTAGCAAGGGCGATGTTAGGAATGGGTACAAAGCTCAACCGGGCCAAAAGGTGGCCTACATCACTCTTACGCTAGACTAACCGTGTACCAATGCTTCAAGAATAGCTTGGGGCAAGTTCTTAGCAACCGAGAAAGATAATCCTTCCTCCCTACTCAAGCAATACGAGTCTAGTGGCGGCTACACACATTCCTACGCTACCGTTTGATTCACACCGGATTCACCAACTTTTGAGTAGAATAAAAAGAATTTACGCAGATAGAAAAATATAAAACTATAAGCATACAGAAAAATTAAATCTACTTAAATTTCTACACGAGATGAGAGCAGTTGACTAGAAACACAGCAAGGCCAACATTTTACTCCGTCGTACAATCCTAAACTAGCACATAAATTTTCCAAATCTAACAAAGACACAAGTTCAACTCGCGGCACGCTAACAGCTAAGCTCGCGCTCAAGTGGGTCTAGTGGTGTGCAAGAAATGAACTAAACAAAACAATAACTATAAAAGCTTCTAGTATGCACATGAAGGGTGCGCGTGCAAAAGGTAAACTGACTCTCCCCCAGACTTAAACTAAACAACACATCAAATGGTATAGAAATTTAAATCAAAAAGAGCTAAGGGAAGAGGTTACCCAATGCTCAGCTAGTGAGCATACCAGAAGACGCGTGAAAACTAGAAGCAGGCCCGCCATACGAAGAATCACAACCCCGCCAATGCGTAGTTTCCATGAATACCTGCAGGGGTGAGCTCCGCAAAAACAAAACAAAAATATACAAAAAGAAATACTAAAACTAAAACGAGACATGAAAAATAAAATGCAGAAAAAAAAATAAGATAACTACTGGGGTTACTGTCATCCCAGCACGACTTATTAAATTCTATACAGTTCTAGCTAATGGGCCTATGAAAAGAAAAATGTACAGGTAACTGTCCTAATATCCGTGTCGGTAACGGGTACCGATACGGTGATAGAACAGTTACCCCTCTACCTAGATAATAATACCTGAAAAGCTCAGGTAGAGGAAGCAGGAAATAAGATGAGGAGGCGACCTGGTCCTCGCTCATCTTATCACAAAAAGAATCCTTGCCTAGCAAGGTATCGTCCACCACAAGCTCGTTGGGAGCGAAGGTGAAGGTAGAGGCTTCAACTGCAAAAGGAGTAGGAAACTCCTCATGCAAGCTGGGGCACTCGCCGACAACCTGAGCACAAGGCTCAATGTCAACCCAACTCACCTGCAGGGAGTCAACCTGCACAGGCGCAGAAGGAGAAGGGGGTCAAGGAATAAAGGAGAAGAAAAACTAAAAGAAGCGGAAATAGGGAGAGTGATCCCGGAATCACTCTCAGCAGGATCCAAGCATAGATCACTGTCGGCGTCATGTGAGTCATGACGAGGGGAAGCTGAGACTATGAGGTCCTCGATGGTGATTTGGACCTCCTCAACCAATAAGGAAGTGGGAACTTCCTCATCAGCAAGGATCTCCTCATCAACACACCTCGGTGCGTCACTGTGTTCCAAGACATAATATTCTCCATTGACGAGAATAATGTCCTCGTCACACCATGGCGCATCCTCATATTCCCAATCTCCAAAGGGCACAACATCATCAACCAACTCACTAAAAAGAGGAGTAGATGATTCTTGCAAAGAAAGCGGAGGAACAACAACATCAGAGATAATATGCGCAGGTTCCTCCGGGGGTGAATCAAAAATAGGGGAAGAAGGCACAAGGAGAGAAGGTGCCGCAATGTCTTCACATCGATCAGTAGAAAGTCTGATGGGTGAATCCACAGCAGTCCCCCATAGACAAGGTGGTACTACGGATACATCATCAGAAACAGAAGGAGCGGCCATTTGAGCGGTGGATGAGACGATCCGGATATCCAGTTCATCATCCGCCTCCATCTGGCGCTGAAATTCTGCGCAATCTTTCAACACATGGTCGGTGCTACGACAATACAAACACCGTTTTCCATTACTCCTCGGTCCAGGTGGAGCCGGAGAGGAATATGAAAAAGGTGAAGGCGGAGAAGAGTAGTGACCATAAGACTGGGGTACGGTGTATGAAGTACCATAAGACAACGGTGCTCCATACACTGAACCACGAGAATTTTGCTCCCATTCTTCAGTGGGGCACTCATCGCTATTATGCCTATAATCCCCGCACCAACGACAACGAATATTCGCATAAGAATACATGGTGCAGCAAGAAAGAATTCACCACAAGAATTTTCTAAGCAAAAATTAAATACTCGCAAGCAAATAAAGAGTGGAACAGCCTGCTATAGCAAAATAAAAACTAGAAAGGGAATAAAATAAAATAAAAAAAATAACAACTAAAAACCAAAACAAAAATAAAACATGAAATATACAAATGGAAAGGGCATCTATCTCAAATCTTCCTCTCCAAAAAACTCAAACGACTGTGTTCCCCGGCAACGGCGCCAAAAACTTGATGCGTGGAATTACGGAAAGCGCACCGGTCGCACAAGTAATAAAGTTTGGGAATAAATCCCCGAGTGTCGGTCTCTTGAGGAACACAGTAAGGGATGAGTTAATGTCGAGGCGGACTTGAGATTGAAGTCCTCGGGTCGGATCTAAAAGGGGGGTTTAGATGGTTGCGGAAACAGGAAGTAAAATCTACAAGCTACTCCTATGCAATGCCGCTATGCAAAGCTTCGCCAGGCGGGATGGAAGACTAGTCGGGCCGCAATGCACCGAATCGCTAGGCGGATGGGCGAGTAGGCAAGCGTATGAGGTGGAGAGAACGGCGGAAATCCTACTATGCAGTCCGCTATGCACTGCTTCGCCAGGCGGGATGGAAACTACACGGGCCGCTATGCACCGAATCGCTTGGCGGATGGAAGAGTAGGCTAGCAGATGAGGTGGTGAGAATGGCGGAATGAGGGTCGTGAGCACCTCTTCGCAACGCACGCCACTAGCAATTGCTAGTGCGGCAAGGGTGGATGGATGGAGGATGGAATATGGCGCACCTCAAGTAAATATAACAAAAACACTAACTCACATAGACATGAATAAGAGTAAATGTTAACTATAAATAAGCATTCTTCATCAATACATGGAAAATAACTAAGCTAACAACAACAAGAGGAAGAGGTGTGCGAATCGAACGAATCCGAAGCCTTATTGAGGGTTCATGGTTGGAATCCCGGGTTGTCAATCCGAGTCCAAGCTCGGTCCTCAACTACGTCCGGGGTAGAGGAGGCTGTCACTCACTCCCAATGGACCCGTCTTCTTCGTTGAAATGACCCGTAGATTGCGGCTCCAGCTCCTACTAGCTTGATGAAGAAAGCTAGGTCAAAACTCCGCTTGAAGCTTGGGGATGAAGGAGGAGGCCGAGAGGAAGCTCCGGCTATGATTTGGCGTTGAAAGCTTGCCCGGAGCAACTCCCTATGGTGGAGGATGATGGAGGGCGGAGGAAACCCTCGTCCGAGACGAAGAACGGCGGAAAAATCGCGGATCTGGCCAATCTCTCGAATAGGGCGAAACCTGTGCTATTTATAGAAAACAGAATTTAAACAGCGCGCACGATCACTGGCGCACGACCAGTGGTCGTGCGCAATATAGTCAGTGATCGTGCAATATGGAGGCAGAAAACTGGAAAAAGATATAATGACTGCGCACGACCGGCAGCGCACGAGCAGTGATCGTGCGCGGTATGGCTGGTGATCGTGCGATATGCCGGGATAGAACTTTCACAGGAGAGGTCATGACTGCGCACGACCGATGATCGTGCGCCAAAGAGGTCGATGGTCGTGCGTGGGTAAAAACGCACGACCATTGACTCCTTTGCCAAAAATGGGGAAAGTCCGATGCCGGACGCCCACACGATCCCAGAACCTGCAGGAAAACTGGACGGGATGTCGATCATGGCAGTCACAGACATAAATAATATGCAAGCAAAAAGGGAAATACACACACACACAGAAATAGGCTAAAAGAGTGCACAAGACGTGGAAAACCGTAGCGAACCAAAAGGAATGCAAATGACGCAAAACGGTGTGCAAAGACAAGAAAATAAGCCTAGATGAGTCCGAAAATAGGTATATAAAGAGGACTCATCACACCCCCAGACTTAACCATTTGCGCGTCCCGAGCAAACAAAACCTAAGCAGACGGGGAAAATGAACTAGCTAACAAAGAAATTGCAAAACGGAGTACCATGCGAAGTCGCATGCTCGCGTGCATAAAAATAAAGTAGAGGAAATTTTTAAGTATACAAAATATTTTATATTTTTCACAATGCGTATCAAAAATTTATTATTACTCAAAAGTGGAATCACGGTGAATCATCCGGTCCTACGCAGGAAGAAAGTAGACAGACCACTAAGGTGAGCATTGCCGAAGACCGGGGCTCAAGATTACCCCCAAAGGAATCCACCAATGTAGGAAACCATAAGCTTGCCCGATCGCACTCTCTCCACGGCACTAGTCAACTCAAGCGCAAGTCCGTAGGACTTCGGGTAATAATGGGGCTTGGGTTACGGTGAGGAAAACAAGGATAAACATGAAGGGTATGCACCTAACCCAAATGAGCTAACGTACAAAACTTGCACCCGCTGCCCACAAAATAAACATGGGTGCACCACACCCCCAGACTTAACTTTTGCAACATGGGTGTGTGCACCGCCTACTCCAAATCCAGATCTTCTCAAATAAATATTTCAATTCAACTTTTACTTTTCACTTTTCTTTTTCACATATTTTTTTTTTCTTTTCTTTTCAAATCATTTTCTTTATTTTCACAATCTCAGCAGATATAAATCTTGGAGCACATCCACATATTCACAAATAATAACACCACATCACATCCCAACATGAAAATATAAAACACTAAGCTCGACTTGGGTGTGCGACTAGGATCGGCTATGAGGCTTTGGCGAATATAGTGGAGCTGAATCAAAAGGAAGGGTAGGCACAAAGGGGCTAGCAAGGGCGATGTTAGGAATGGGTACAAAGCTCAACCGGGCCAAAAGGTGGCCTACATCACTCTCACGCTAGACTAACCGTGTACCAATGCTTCAAGAATAGCTTGGGGCAAGTTCTTAGCAACCGAGAAAGATAATCCTTCCTCCCGACTCAAGCAATACGAGTCTAGTGGCGGCTACACACATTCCTACGCTACCGTTTGATTCACACCGGATTCACCAACTTTTGAGTAGAATAAAAAGAATTTACGCAGATAGAAAAATATAAAACTATAAGCATACAGAAAAATTAAATCTACTTAAATTTCTACACGAGATGAGAGCAGTTGACTAGAAACACAGCAAGGCCAACATTTTACTCCGTCGTACAATCCTAAACTAGCACATAAATTTTCCAAATCTAACAAAGACACAAGTTCAACTCGCGGCACGCTAACAGCTAAGCTCGCGCTCAAGTGGGTGTAGTGGTGTGCAAGAAATGAACTAAACAAAACAATAACTATAAAAGCTTCTAGTATGCACATGAAGGGTGCGCGTGCAAAAGGTAAACTGACTCTCCCCCAGACTTAAACTAAACAACACATCAAATGGTATAGAAATTTAAATCAAAAAGAGCTAAGGGAAGAGGTTACCCAATGCTCAGCTAGTGAGCATACCAGAAGACGCGTGAAAACTAGAAGCAGGCCCGCCATACGAAGAATCACAACCCCGCCAATGCGTAGTTTCCATGAATACCTGCAGGGGTGAGCTCCGCAAAAACAAAAGAAAAATATACAAAAAGAAATACTAAAACTAAAACGAGACATGAAAAATAAAATGCAGAAAAAAAAATAAGATAACTACTGGGGTTACTGTCATCCCAGCACGACTTATTAAATTCTATACAGTTCTAGCTAATGGGCCTATGAAAAGAAAAATGTACAGGTAACTGTCCTAATATCCGTGTCGGTAACGGGTACCGATACGGTGATAGAACAGTTACCCCTCTACCTAGATAATAATACCTGAAAAGCTCAGGTAGAGGAAGCAGGAAATAAGATGAGGAGGCGACCTGGTCCTCGCTCATCTTATCACAAAAAGAATCCTTGCCTAGCAAGGTATCATCCACCACAAGCTCGTTGGGAGCGAAGGTGAAGGTAGAGGCTTCAACTGCAAAAGGAGTAGGAAAATCCTCATGCAAGCTGGGGAACTCGCCGACAACCTGAGCACAAGGCTCAATGTCAACCCAACTCACCTGCAGGGAGTCAACCCGCACAGGCGCAGAAGGAGAAGGGGGGTCAAGGAATAAAGGAGAAGAAAAACTAAAAGAAGCGGAAATAGGGAGAGTGATCCCGGAATCACTCTCAGCAGGATCCAAGCATAGATCACTGTCGGTGTCATCTGAGTCATGACGAGGGGAAGCTGAGACTATGAGGTCCTCGATGGTGATTTGGACCTCCTCAACCAATAAGGAAGTGGGAACTTCCTCATCAGCAAGGATCTCCTCATCAACTCACCTCGGTGCGTCACTGTGTTCCAAGACATAATATTCTCCATTGACGAGAATAATGTCCTCGTCACACCATGGCGCATCCTCATATTCCCAATCTCCAAAGGGCACAACATCATCAACCAACTCACTAAAAAGAGGAGTAGATGATTCTTGCAAAGAAAGCGGAGGAACAACAACATCAGAGATAATATGCGCAGGTTCCTCCGGGGGTGAATCAAAAATAGGGGAAGAAGGCACAAGGAGAGAAGGTGCCGCAATGTCTTCACATCGATCAGTAGAAAGTCTGATGGGTGTATCCACAGCAGTCCCCCATAGACAAGGTGGTACTACAGATACATCATCAGAAACAGAAGGAGCGGCCATTTGAGCGGTGGATGAGACGATCCGGATATCCGGTTCATCATCCTCCTCCATCTGGCGCTGAAATTCTGCGCAATCTTTCAACACATGGTCGGTGCTACGACAACACAAACACCGTTTTCCATTACTCCTCGGTCCAGGTGGAGCCGGAGAGGAATATGAAAAAGGTGAAGGCGGAGAAGAGTAGTGACCATAAGACTGGGGTACGGTGTATGAAGTACCATAAGACAACGGTGCTCCATACACTGAACCACGAGAATTATGCTCCCATTCTTCAGTGGGGCACTCATCACTATTATGCCTATAATCCCCGCACCAACGACAACGAATATTCGCATAAGAATACATGGTGCAGCAAGAAAGAATTCACCACAAGAATTTTCTAAGCAAAAATTAAATACTCGCAAGCAAATAAAGAGTGGAACAGCCTGCTATAGCAAAATAAAAACTAGAAAGGGAATAAAATAAAATAAAAAAAAATAACAACTAAAAACCAAAACAAAAATAAAACATGAAATATACAAATGGAAAGGGCATCTATCTCAAATCTTCCTCTCCAAAAAACTCAAACGACTGTGTTCCCCGGCAACGGCGCCAAAAACTTGATGCGTGGAATTACGGCAAGCGCACCGGTCGCACAAGTAATAAAGTTTGGGAATAAATCCCCGAGTGTCGGTCTCTTGAGGAACACAGTAAGTGATGAGTTAATGTCGAGGCGGACTTGAGATTGAAGTCCTCGGGTCGGATCTAAAAGGGGGGTTTAGATGGTTGCGGAAACAGGAAGTAAAATCTACAAGCTACTCCTATGCAATGCCGCTATGCAAAGCTTCGCCAGGCGGGATGGAAGACTAGTCGGGCCGCAATGCACCGAATCGCTAGGCGGATGGGCGAGTAGGCAAGCGTATGAGGTGGAGAGAACGGCGGAAATCCTACTATGCAGGCCGCTATGCACTGCTTCGCCAGGCGGGATGGAAACTACACGGGCCGCTATGCACCGAATCGCTTGGCGGATGGAAGAGTAGGCTAGCGGATGAGGTGGTGAGAATGGCAGAATGAGGGTCGTGAGCACCTCTTCGCAACGCACGCCACTAGCAATTGCTAGTGCGGCAAGGGTGGATGGATGGAGGATGGAATATGGCGCACCTCAAGTAAATATAACAAAAACACTAACTCACATAGACATGAATAAGAGTAAATGTTAACTACAAATAAGCATTCTTCATCAATACATGGAAAATAACTAAGCTAACAACAACAAGAGGAAGAGGTGTGCGAATCGACCGAATCCGAAGCCTTATTGAGGGTTCACGGTTGGAATCCCGGGTTGTCAATCCGAGTCCAAGCTCGGTCCTCAACTGCGTCCGGGGTAGAGGAGGCTGTCACTCACTCCCAATGGACCCGTCTTCTTCGTTGAAATGACCCGTAGATTGCGGCTCCAGCTCCTCCTAGCTTGATGAAGAAAGCTAGGTCAAAACTCCGCTTGAAGCTTGGGGATGAAGGAGGAGGCCGAGAGGAAGCTCCGGCTATGATTTGGCATTGAAAGCTTGCCCGGAGCAACTCCCTATGGTGGAGGATGATGGAGGGCGGAGGAAACCCTCGTCCGAGACGAAGAACGGCGGAAAAATCGCGGATCTGGCCAATCTCTCGAATAGGGCGAAACCTGCGCTATTTATAGAAAACAGAATTTAAACAGCGCGCACGATCACTGGCGCACGACCAGTGGTCGTGCGCGATATAATCAGTGATCGTGCGATATGGAGGCAGAAAAGTGGAAAAAGATATAATGACTGCGCACGACCGGCAGCGCACGAGCAGTGATCGTGCGCGGTATGGCTGGTGATCGTGCGATATGCCGGGACAGAACTTTCACAGGAGAGGTCATGACTGCGCACGACCGATGATCGTGCGCCAAAGAGGTCGATGGTCGTGCGTGGGTAAAAACGCACGACCATTGACTCCTTTGCCAAAAATGGGGAAAGTCCGATGCCGGACGCCCACACGATCCCAGAACCTGCAGGAAAACTGGACGGGATGTCGATCATGGCAGTCACAGACATAAATAATATGCAAGCAAAAAGGGAAATACACACACACACAGAAATAGGCTAAAAGAGTGCACAAGACGTGGAAAACCGTAGCGAACCAAAAGGAATGCAAATGACGCAAAACGGTGTGCAAAGACAAGAAAATAAGCCTAGATGAGTCCGAAAATAGGTATATAAAGAGGACTCATCACCTGTTACGCCCGTGACCTAGGTGTCACGCCCGTGACCTAGGGCGTGACCACCCTTCGATGACCGTCAACCTCAGTTCGACGATCGTCGACCTCAGAATTGTCACCCTGGCCTGTCATGCCCGTGACCTATGTGTCACGCCCGTGACATTGGCCGAAACGACGGTTCAGGCCCGAAATTATTCTAACACGCGTGGTAATAAATACTGGTGTGGGAAGTTACACCAGGAGTAAGTACGGGCTGTTTTCCTTCTGTAATTATATAATAAAGGAGGAAATGTTGGTCCAATAGGAATCGACCTGGCAAACACCTGTTCATCTTTCACCGTTTCCTATCCCTTTACTGTAACCGAAAGGTTATTAAGGGGAGCCTTCATGTCCATTAAGGCTTTACCCTTTCACCTCCCCACTTGCTGACTTATAAAAGCCCACTTGGAGCAAGAGGAGAAGTTTACACGCTCAATCAAACGGATCAGATCCTTGTTCTTGCTGTAGGAGAAGTTCGGCTACGCCACCACTGCGCCATGGCACCCCGTCGTTCATCTCGCCTCCAAACCGCGAACAAGGTCCTCCTCTGCTTCTTCTCTTTCATGGGTAGATCTTAGGATTCTTAGGAAGGAAGTTCGCGCTCAACGGAGCCAGACCCCTCTCTGGTTTTCATGGAAAACCATGAAAAATGTATTCTTGAGTTCGCCGGAAACCGCCACCTCCGGCGGCCAAACCACCGCCGACTGATAGCCATCGCCTCAACGGAGGTGGTGGTGGTGGTGGCTGGCCAGGGAGGTGACCGAACTGCCGGCAACGGATCACGGAAAACTTGCAGGAAAAATGGTTTTCTGAGTTTTGTTTTCGGGTTCATGTGGAAGATGAACAGTAAAATCTGTTTTATAATTTATAAATTAAATATATAGTACCTAGAGGAAAGATATATTATCTGGGTATATTTTGAGGCTGCGAAATGAGGCGCTTAGAGACCGTTTTAGGAAAAATGACCAGTCACAAAAGTTGTAGCCCTTTGAGTCTAGATTAATTTAAAATCAGTTTCAACTCGTTTGGGTAAGCGGTTCGGCCGCAACACCCGTTTTAGTGGGGGCTATACCTAGAGTTGGGCAGAAATTAAAATGGATTCCCACTCTTCGTCCCTTGTCCAAATGACCTGAAATTTGGGCAGGGGGTTAACCCTAGCTATACCTAACAGCAGACCAAAAATGGGAATTTTTGGAGATACTTTGCCTAAAGTTTTCGTTTTAATTTAATAAACTTAGAGGAATTTATTTAAGAGGTCAAATGACCTCCAAACCCTCCCAAATTTTGGTGAGTGGTCCCTGGCTATTAAACCTAGGTTTGTACAACATTCCAACTGATTTGGAGGAGTTTTGGATGGGAAACCTTCTACCCTTAACTAGGCATTAGTGAGACATCTTTTAGTGAAAAGTGCACTAAGAGTTTGGAAAGGTCAAATCACCTCAACAGAGGCTGATATTCTGACCCCTGAGTTAGAAGGGTGTTATAACCTGTTTGGAGAAAAATGGTGAGGTTTAGGATTGATTTACCCTAGATCCAAGCTCAAAACCTAAATGAAGGGTTTTGAGGTTTGTGAAGGACATAGGAGCAAAATCTCTTGTATGCCCTTGAAATTTGGAGGAGAGGGGGATGATATGATGAAAACCCTCTGGTTGAAATAGTGAAGGAATTGGAGGTAACTAGGTATCTCGAAAGTTGAGATTTTGGATTAGGATAAAAATGTAATTTAGTTATTTTAAGCACTAAATCTAATCCAAAAATTATGAAACTCGGGAGAATGAAGTTTTAGGATGTGTTAGACTTATGGTAATCTTCCTGGAATTTTATGATTAATAAATATTACACTTCATGTGTTAAATGATTATTAGCCCGATTTGTTGTTTCAATTATTTGGAAGTTTTAAATTAATTATAATCAGTTAAAATTCTGGATTTAGATCTTGACTAGTAGAACATTGATCCCTGAATTTTTCATAGAATTTTATGTTGAGAAATATTAAAGGTTCATTCACAATGCTTTAATATGGGCTTTTGAGTATAAAAATAAATTAGGGCTTGTACAGTTGCTGGAAAATTATGATAACTAGAACTTAAGGTTTTTAGGCCTTTTTATATCACTGGGAATTATTTGGGAATTTTTAGAGTTACTGTTATAGCACTTCATTCACAAAGCATGTTAGATTGTAATTTAGTATTTGATTTATTATGATTTAATTACAAGCAAGAAAATTATGGGATTCTGTCAAAGTTATTTTCATGATAAAACCAGCACCGTGTATTTTATTTGAATTATTTGGAGGACAAATTAAGGTAGTTTATTCATTAAGCTTGAAATAACTGAAACAATGATTAAATAAGTTTAGGCCCTTGAAAATCATTGTAAAACTATCAAACTTTGGAAACTTGATATTTAGGCCTACTATTATTTACCTTAATTTTGTGATAGCTGGAATCAATTAGAATGTTATACCTCATGTTCAAAATGATGATATTAGACCCTTATGAATAAATAAATAAGTTATCGGATTTATTAGGAAAATTCCAATATTTTGGATTTAGGCAAATCTTGTTAGGATAGACCCCCGATAAATAAATGGTGGCATTTGGATGAAAAAGTAAATTACGTGTAATCTTGATTATCGTGTAGCCTAGGTGAGTCCCTAGAAGATTTGGTTTAGCACTGATGGTAGTTGGAAGATTAGGTGTTACGCGGGTATGGCGGAAGACCGTCTTTCCGTGTGGAGAGGGTGAAGAGTCAAGCTACCCTAGGTTTAGTTTAATGTAACTCTTAAAGGGAAAAAGGTAAGGGAGATCAACCAATAACAATAAGTACCTTGCGAAAGGGAACTTCGGGCCGTAATGCCGCCATCTTGGTTCCTAGTGCCCCTTGAGAGCCCTTCACAGGGAATACCGGGGGCAGTCCTGGGCTAACGTAAATTGTAATAACAAACTGGCAAGAGTAACCTAGTAACTAGGGCTGCACCTTTCACGAACACTGTTGGCATAGGAAGATTGATGGGAGCTTCGGCTCGGTTGGTTAGGAGATGGACGTTTTGGTCCGGGGAGCTTTGGCTCGGTTGGTTTGGAGACGGACGTTTTGGTCCGGGGGCTTCGACTCGGTTGATTTGGAGACGGACTTTTTGGTCCGGGGGCTTCGGCTCTGGTTTTGTGTGTTTACGACTAAACTTGCATGTGCATAAAATAGGAAAAGTTAAGGTGGTTGGTTTTCGATATCGGGGAGTTCGATTGCACCGACACCGATATCGTTGACTCGGCGAGGTAATTAGCACTTCGCCAATAGAAGTCCGGTGCGCCAACCAGCAAGAGTATGCAGGCGTCCGCTTAGTGCACCAAGCGTTGAGGCGTACGATAGGTCAGACCAGTGGTGCTTTTTCTGGTTATGAGGTGGGCGAGGCCCAACCCACCGCTTCCGTCCGCCACTATTTTGGTATCCTGGGAGGTAACGGCTCCGAAAGGGGGAACTAAAGGTCTGTGTGCACAGAGTCGGGTGTGTGAGTTGCACTTGCATGTTTCATCATACCCACATGTATGTCATAGCATAATCGATTCATTTAATGAGAGAGGAAGTTGTCTACCTAAATCACCTAGAGGGGGGTGAATAGGTGAGATGTGCGCCTATTTGCGGAATAAAAAATTAAGGAACTAGCACAGCACAATACCAAGCAATCACAGACGACAAAAGATTTATAGTGGTTCCCCAACCTTGGGTACATCCACTTTCACCTCACCAATCTAGTAAACCACTAGACTTGGCTACTCCACTATCTCGGATCCAAACGATCCTACAACTCGGAACAACGTTCCTACAAAACTCGATCCCAACTGGATCTACACTCGGAAGAAAACCTTCCTACAAATCTCGATCCAAACCGGATCTACAGAACTCGGAGTCAAGACTCCTACAAGAATAAAAGATGTATACAAAAATATACAAACAGAGATATTCAGATCTGGATCTTCAATCCTTTCTTCCTTCTTCAGAGTTAGGGCTTGGCAGAAAATAGATCGAGGAAGACAAAGCGAAATCTCTTGGATCTGAAAAACTAGAATCAGCAAGATCAAGAGTTGGATCTGTCGATTGAGAATAGCTTGATCTTCTAAAACTTCTTGTCTGAATCCTTGGATCGGAGAAGACCGGCGACAAAGAAGATGAACAGTGTTTTGTCGGCGTGAACTTGACGGCTTCCCGATGCGAGCGATAGAAATTAGATTCAGAAATACTTCTTAGGGTTTGACGTTTTGACAAGACCTATTTATAGGATCTCTATAACGGTCAAATCCAACCTTAATCATGTACACGTGGACCAATCATATTAGAGGATTTGAAATAATCCCGTATATTCTGGACTTGGAAATTAATCTGTGAAAAACCAGACTACTCGAGTATGGTATAAACTACTCGAGTATCCTGAGTAACCTACTCGAGTGTCTGGAAGAACTGACTCGAGTATCTGGTAAATACATACTCAAGTATATCAGCTGAACTACTCGAGTAAGTCGATCCACTCGAGTATATAAATTTAACTACTCGAGTACTTGACTTTGGTCTACTCGAGTATATTTGTTTAACTACTCGAGTATAAAGATAACCACTCGTGTAGGAACACTTAGGCAAAATTCCGAGAGAGGAAAAACTAGATACTCGAGTAAGTGAAAGCATCTACTCGTGTATCATAGTATCTACTCGAGTATGTTCTTTGGACTACTCGAGTATATCCTTTGAACTACTCGAGTATATGACTTGGAATAATTTCTCCCTTGGAAATCCATTTCTCCTACTAATGATCAGCAACACTTCAAGGTCCCATGAGTTCAAATGTTTGTGAAGTGAAGTGTATCCCAATAGAGAGGCTACACATGGGTCAACACCATGGATCACACAATGAGGGATTACATTTTATGGTCCTGTGCTAGGTGACCCACTGTAGACTGACATTGGTTTACACTTGACAATAGAGTCCTGCAAGCACATCTAAACAAGTACATCAAATACAACAGCAATTCATTTTAGTTTTAGGAGGACTTCTTCAAATTAAGGTCATTGTGGAAACAAGACCCAACAATCTCCCCCTATCTGAAGAAGCCAGAACACCATCTACTAAATTGAATTGCCATAGATATTAAAACAATATGACGTAAAAGAGAATGCATTGACTTATATTTCTTAACTAGAATTGCTTTGCATTTCTCCCCCTTACTGAAATCTTCATTTGGATTTGCATTTTCTTTTCCTTTTTCATCTCTATAAACCATTTCCTTTTTCTCTCCCCCTTTCTGACCTCTTTAAATAGGGGACTACTAGAAACTCCCCCTTAATCTTCTAGTTCCAAGAATTTTCTGGAACAACTACTTGTCTAATTGCCAGATAAGAATTTTATTGGCCTATGGACATACCTGCATAAACAAGATTAGAATCCCTTAGGAGCCCAAACAAGATTGGGTCCTAGGTCTTTTGTTAGTATCCTCCCCCTATGAGAGTTAACATTATGAGTGGTCTTTCTCACATTATCAACTTGAGGAGTTAAAACATAGCTGGGATTAAACCAGCAATCTATGGCGAAGTGACCAACCTTGCCACAACACCAACAGTTAAACCTGTTGTACCTTCTCTTGTTCTCTTGCTTTACCTTATGGATGGGGGGTCTAGCAAGAGCAACTGACTTGGAGGAGGAAGCCTCATGATTGCAACAGGTACATGGCTTCCTTGTCTCCTTGGCCTTTGTTACACCAGTTTTAGCTTTCGGTGACTTCTTCTTATTTGGCCCATGATTGTAAGGATCATATTTCAGTAAGGCAACGGTTTGGCTTGGGAAGGCCTTGCCTTTACCTTTGGCTGATTTATGTCCTATACTGCTATTTTTCCCAAAGGAGGTTTCTCCATTAGTGATTGGAAGCACAGTTGTAGGCATGATGAGAGTTTCAACCAGCTTTCGTTCAATGACTAGCTTTGCTTCCAATTCATCCAGGAGAAAATCTTTATGATTTACTAATTCAGTAAAGTCTTTGATTTCCTCCTTCAAAGATTGAACTTCATCTCTGAGAGGGGTCATTTGTTCAATCTCCTCCCTCAGATTTGATTCCACCTCTTTGAGGGATGCAATCTCTTTTGATTGCGATTTGACTACCTTCCGGCATTTGTCAAATGCAGTCAATAAGACTTGATACTGATTTACCAATTCAAAATCATCCTCCCCAGAAGAGTAGCCATCATGACCATTTGAGTCAGAATCTGAGGCAGAAAGAGGTGTGTGAGAATTTACCTTCCCGGTATATGAGGAGTTACCATTGTCTTTGTCCTCTTGGTCAGAAAAAGCCATAAGCCCGAAGTAGGCTTCTTCATCCGCACTTGACTCAGATGAGTCAGAGTCACTGAGGGTCTTTGGCTTTTTGGCAATGAAGCTTCTTTCTTTCTTCCTTTTCCCTTGAGGGGAATTCTTTTCTATGCCTCTTCCTTCTTTCTTCTTCAGAGGGCACTCAGTGCTTATATGCCCTGGCTTACTGCAGGAATAACAAACAACGTTAGAAGAAACATGTTTGTTCGGTTTAGATTTATACCTGTCATGTCTGCTGTGACGATCACCATCAGGACGTGATCTTCTGGACGAGGAATCATTTTCTCTCATTTGTTTCTTATTGCTAAGAAACTTCTTGAATTGTCGGGAGAGAAGATGAAACTCTTCATCTGATGAATCTGAGCCTGAGGTGCTTGGCTCGGACTCTTCTTCTTCATAGTATCCTTGTGTGGAAGCAGCTTTGAACTTCCTTGAGTTGTCTGCCCTTAGAGCAACTGACATATCTTGGGATGAGGGCCTGTTGCACTCTTCTTCTCCTTTCTATTATTGATTTGAAGCTCATATGACATAAGCTTTCCGAAGAGGTTCTGAGGGTCAGTCTCTGCTAATCTTCCAAACTCTCTGATGGCACATATCTTGTTGTCCCAATCCTTTGTCAAGGATCTTAGGAACTTGTCGTTTAGTTCACCATCTGTGAACACTCTGCCATAGTTCCTCAATCCATTGACAATCTTGAAGAAATTTTCATATGTGTCAGCAATAGCTTCCTTTGGTCCTTGCTTGAAGGCTTCATACTTCTGATTTAGAAGGGATCTTCTATCATCCCTTACTTCTTCTGTACCTTCCATCAAGATAATTAGAGATCTCCACATTTCCTTGGCAGATTGGCAGTGAATGAGGTTTTGCAACATAGAATCATTGATTGCACTTGCGATGATGTTCTTGGCTTTCTTGTCTAAGGAGACAAGTGCAATCTCATTCTTATCAAGATCCATCAACTTCTTTGGCACCTCCTTTGTAGGATCACTAGTGGAGGCAATCATAGGGATACAAGGGCCTTCCTCCACTATCATGAATAAGTGGGGGTCAACAGCTTCCATGTAAAGTTTTATTCTCTCTTTCCACATGGGAAAGTTTGCCTTATTGCACACTGGGAGCTTAGAAAAATCCTTGGCTCTGTCCATGCTTGATAAACTCAAAAAGACAACTAGGAGGGATCAGATCAAGGTGTTAACCTTTTAAAGATCAACCTCCCTCTGATACCAATTGAGAGAGGAAGTTGTCTACCTAAATCACCTAGAGGGGGGTGAATAGGTGAGATGTGCGCCTATTTGCGGAATAAAAAATTAAGGAACTAGCACAGCACAATACCAAGCAATCACAGACGACAAAATATTTATAGTGGTTCCCCAACCTTGGGTACATCCACTTTCACCTCACCAATCTAGTAAACCACTAGACTTGGCTACTCCACTATCTCGGATCCAAACGATCCTACACCTCGGAACAACGTTCCTACAAAACTCGATCCCAACTGGATCTACACTCGGAAGAAAACCTTCCTACAAATCTCGATCCAAACCGGATCTACAGAACTCGGAGTCAAGACTCCTACAAGAATAAAAGATGTATACAAAAATATACAAATAGAGATATTCAGATCTGGATCTTCAATCCTTTCTTCCTTCTTCAGAGTTAGGGCTCGGCAGAAAATGGATCGAGGAAGACAAAGCGAAATCTCTTGGATCTGAAAAACTAGAATCAGCAAGATCAAGAGTTGGATCTGTCGATTGAGAATAGCTTGATCTTCTGAAACTTCTTATCTGAATCCTTGGATCGGAGAAGACCGGCGACGAAGAAGATGAACAGTGTTTTGTCGGCGTGAACTTGACGGCTTCCCGATGCGAGCGATAGAAATTAGATTCAGAAATACTTCTTAGGGTTTGACGTTTTGACAAGACCTATTTATAGGATCTCTATAACGGTCAAATCCAACCTTAATCATGTACACGTGGACCAATCATATTAGAGGTTTTGAAATAATCCCGTATAGTCTGGACTTGGAAATTAATCTGTGAAAAACCAGACTACTCGAGTATGGTATAAACTACTCGAGTATCCTGAGTAACCTACTCGAGTGTCTGGAAGAACTGACTCGAGTATCTGGTAAATACATACTCGAGTATATCAGCTGAACTACTCGAGTAAGTCGATCCACTCGAGTATATAAATTTAACTACTCGAGTACTTGAGTTTGGTCTACTCGAGTATATTAGTTTAACTACTCGAGTATAAAGATAACCACTCGTGTAGGAACACTTAGGCAAAATTCCGAGAGAGGAAAAACTAGATACTCGAGTAAGTGAAAGCATCTACTCGTGTATCATAGTATCTACTCGAGTATGTTCTTTGGACTACTTGAGTATATCCTTTGAACTACTCGAGTATATGACTTGGAATAATTTCTCCCTTGGAAATCCATTTCTCCTACTAATGATCAGCAACACTTCAAGGTCCCATGAGTTCAAATGTTTGTGAAGTGAAGTGTATCCCAATAGAGAGGCTACACATGGGTCAACACCATGGATCACATAATGAGGGATTACATTGTATGGTCCTGTGCTAGGTGACCCACTGTAGACTGACATTGGTTTACACTTGACAATAGAGTCCTGCAAGCACATCTAAACAAGTACATCAAATACAACAGCAATTCATTTTAGTTTTAGGAGGACTTCTTCAAATTAAGGTCATTGTGGAAACAAGACCCAACATTTAACCCTGACACCTAAAGTATAAGTGGTATGGGACGCTTATACATTAGGACTTGCAAAACGACCCCTTGGTCTATAAGCTTGTGTGGGCAAGTTTATAAATCAAAGGTTAATTTCAATATATATACATGCTGTTGTTTGATAACTGACACCCCAACGTATAAGTGGTATGGGACACTCTATACGATGGGAGCCTTGCAGCAGATCCCTTGGCTTATGCGCTTTCGCACATAAGTTAAGGTTATCTTTCTTACTTTCTATTTCTATCATATTACTATAGAATTGCTAGATTAGTTCCGCTGCCATTTGTTTCTTGATTAATCTCCACCTTCATGTCCTTCCCTTTCTTCCTCTCCGCTCGGTACCTAGGAGCCATGGGGGAAGGGGTAGGGGATAATAGGGCTTAGTCTTTATGACTAACGGTTTTCGAACCGCATCATTTAGGGGATCGTGGAGCCCAGCATGGAGGAGCAGCCCCAGAGATCGGTGCACCTGGAGATGGGGCAGTCTAGCTCCGGAGTTCATACAGCCGGGACCGTGAGTCTCGACCTTGAGTAGTTTCTGTTTTTGCTTTCGCTTGAGAGATTGTATTAAGGAAATGATGTATCGGGCATAAGCCTGCATTTATAGTACTCTGATTATTGTTATTCTGTGGACACTCCCTTCGTGGAGATTTTATTTTATATACATGTGATTTATTATTGTGGACTGCATTGCGCTTACTTCAATTATTGTGCTACCTTTCTGTGATCGAATTGGCCGGCAGAATCGGCGCCTTGTGGTGATGACCCTTCAGGACGTGAAGGTGTCACCGCAAAGCGGCGACTCTGGGCCTAAGACCCCGAGTTTTAAAAGAAAAAAAAGGGGGGGGTCTTACAAGTGGTATTAGAGGGAAACATCGATCAGAAGAAAGTAGCAGTCCACAAACCCTGGGTCACCCCCGCGCGAGTTTAGTTTGGGGACAAACTAAGCAGCGGAAGCAGTGGTGTGCCCATATGGTGATCACATATAAATTGGCCACTTCTCCAACAAATGGAATTCTTCTTTGTAGCTTGAGGCAAACCCTGCCCCCAGCAGGGAGCACCTCTGGCTGTAAAGACCTCATCTTATAATTCTTTAGTCAATAAGTTAGACTCAACCCATTAGCGCACATGACTAACCATGACGACTTGTAACATGCCCTAGTTCGAAATATACCCTAAGTATGAACTTGTTTAAGGTAAGGAGATACCCAAATAGAATAAAGGGAGGATTTTAACACGAGGATGACAACCTAATAGATAAACTCGGGTGACCCTACGGTCCCTATCAGGGATTACTCAAATCAGTAGACTACCTTAAGGAGAAATGAGACCAATAATCCATTAGCAGAATGGTAGAAGATAAGTAGTTTTAACCCTCGTACAGGTAACAAGATTACTCGGAGACAACCACCAAGAGGGAAAAACCGAGGGTCGGATAGGAATTTGTCGAAGTATGAGACCGGGCGGTCTGCCGGTTTGAGTATGGCGGGTTGTTAACCGAGCGGTCTGGCGGATTGAGGTTGGCGGGTTGATTTCCAGACTGTTGCTGTGGTATCCGGCGGTCTGACGGATTATCTCCGGCGGCTTGGAAACCGGCCGGTCTAGCGGTCTCCTACCGCATCTCTCTCTTGGTTCTGGTATTGCCGAGCGGTTAGAACATTGTCTAACCGCGCGGCCTGTTCCGGTCTCTTATTCTAGCCGCCCAGATCTGTTGTATAGCTTTAGTCCCACATTGTTAGTTTGTATTCTTCTCTGTCTCCTCCATTCTATAAAAGGGAGGCCATACCTTTGTAAATGATATCTTTTTTGGATAATAAAAATTTCAATTATTCAAAGTTCCGGCTTGTTTTCTAGTCGTTTATTCTCTGCTCTAGTCGTTTGTTCGCTACTTTTAACATGGTATCAGAGGACTCGATCTTCTCCTCCTGATTCTGTGCGCCCTGTCCGCGCGGCTTGCCCCTTCTTCTCGCGACCTGTTCTCGCTGTTTGCGCCCTGTCCGCGCGTCCTCTTTCTCCTGTCTTTCAGTCGCAGCGACCTATCTCCTTGTTCGTCGCGACCTGCTGCTTTATTTGCCTTGTCTGTTCGCGCGGTCTATCTTCTAGCCGCACGACCTCTTCCCCGTCTGGAACCTGCGGCTTGGTCGTGGCTTCTCTGGCCGCTGGTGTCTAACATCGTGACCGCCGCAGTTCTTCTTCTTTCTATCCGCACGGCTTATCTTCTAACCGCGCGGCTTCTCGCAGTTTTCTCCTATGGCCCTTTCTGAAACCTCCACCACCACCACTCCTATCGCCACTTCGGCGCCGCTTCCTACTCCCTCTGGCAACCTTGGCACGGTTTCTAAACTTGTTGGCTCCAACTATCCGGATTGGAGTGTCTCTTTCACATTTCTTCTCCGCTCTCAGCGCAAACGTCATCACCTCACCGATGACCCTCCTCCCTCAGACTCTGCTGAATTTGATGACTGGGATGCCAGTGATGCGCTTGTCCGCACGTGGTTGGCTAACAGCCTCTCCGATGAATGTCTTCCTGTCATACGCCATGATGAGACGGTCAAGACCGCATGGCTTCACCTTGCTGCTCTCTACTCAAAGGGGTCCCAGACATCCCGCATTTATACTCTCTACGCGGATCTCTTCGCTCGCCCTTCATTGTCTCCTGCTGCGGCTTATCAGCAAGTTCAGGCTCTTGGAGCCGAAATCCTCCAGAATCGCCCCTTCTCCGCGGACTTGGCCGAACAGCACAAACACTTCCAGGAACTCCTGGTTGTTTGTTATCTTCTACGGCTTCCTGAATCCTTTGATATGATCCGCCAGCAGATCTTGGGCGAAGCCGAGTCTCCCACCTTGGATGCCACCGCGGCTCGCATCGCCGCTGTTACTTCACTGCTCCAACGTCCTCTATTGTCCTCCCCTCCTCCACCGGACTCCTATGGTCACCAAGTCCAGCGTGGTGGCAATAGTGGTCGCAGCCAATCTGGCACGCGCGGTCCGTCAAGATTCCTCTGCTCTCACTGTGGTCGTACCGGCCACTCTGTTGACCGCTGCTGGCAGAAACATCCTCATCTTCGCCCCTCTGGTGATACTTCTTCCTCAACCTCTGCCTCCTCTCGGCCATCTGCTTTTGTGGCCACCACCTCAGGTAGTGCACACGTCGTTACCCAAGGTAAATGGCTGATTGACTCTGGTGCTACAAATCACATGACCGGCAACCCTCACTGTTTCTCTCTCCTAGAGACGCATGATCGGTTACCCCCGGTCCTCGTTGCGGATGGTTCGCCTTCCCCGGTTCATGGGACGGGCATGGTTCAAGTCACTCCCTCGCTTCGCTTAGCGGACACTCTCTATGTCCCGAAGTTCCCTTGCAATTTACTCTCAGTTACTACTTTATGCAAGCAACTTCAGTGCTCTGTATTATTTACTCCTACTTCTTGTTGCTTTCAGGACCCGAGGACCCAACAGACGATTGCTACTGGGACTGAGAGTGGCGGCCTCTACTTCCTCGACAATGTTTCCGCTCTGTCCGCCTTCTCTTCCTCGTCTACTGATCTGCTTCAATGGCATCTTCGCCTTGGCCATCCTCCTGCTCGGATTCTTCGTCAGCTTCTTCCCCACTTACCTCCAACCAGTCCTCCGCTCAACTGTGATGCGTGTCAGCTTGGCAAGCATCACCGCTCCTCCTTCCCGCAGAAGCAAGGTCGTGGTTCCTCCCGCCCTTTTGATCTCATTCATTCTGATATCTGGGGTCCTGCTCCTACTCCCACCGTTGGTCGGGGTAGTTTTTACTTTGTAACTTTTATTGATGATTTCTCCAGATGTACCTGGGTGTATCTATTAAAAGACCGCTCTGAACTCTTATCTGTATGGCAATCTTTTTATAATATGATTAAAACTCAGTTTGCTATTTCTATTAAAGTATTGCGCTCTGATAATGCTAAAGAATATCTCAGTCATGAGTTTTCATCTTTTTGTCTGCAACATGTCTTATACATCAGACCAGCTGTGTTTACACCTCCCACAAAATGGGGTGGCGGAACGTAAAAATCGTCATCTCCTCGATATCGCTCGCACTCTGATGACACAGATGCAGGTGCCTCGCTCCTACTGGGGCTATGCTGTCCTTCTTGCCTGCTATCTCATCAATCGCATTCCCTCTTCTGTTCTTCATGGCAAGACCCCCTTCTCCATTCTCTACCCGAGCAAGGAACCCTTTCCTCTTCCTCTCCGTATCTTTGGGTGCACGGCCTTTGTGCATGCTCCGTCTGCTACCCGCGACAAGCTTTCCCCCCGCTCCACCAAGTGTGTCTTTTTGGGTTACTCGACAACTCAAAAAGGCTACTGTTGCTTTGATCCCGTTCTGCGCAAACAGTTTGTTTCCGCAGACGTCACCTTCTTTGAAAATGCATCCTACTTTTCTTTCCCATCTTCACCTCCTCCTGCTGTCTCTGACTCTCCTCCATCTCTCTGTGAGCCTTCCACACCTGTCGACGTCTCCCCTCCTATGCCGTCTCCTCCTCTCCCTATTATCTCCCCTCCTTCCTCTCCGCAGCCGTCTCTCTCTAGTCCCGGGCCAGCCTTCTCTGCCACGGATGCTCCGGTCCCTGAGGCACAAGACGACCTGGATCTTCCCATTGCCCTTCGCAAAGGGGTGCGGGCGTGTACCCAACACCCGCTTGTGGCTGTTGTTTCCTATGATCGGCTTACTCCCTCTCGCAGGTGCTTTGCTCTGGCCATCTCGGCTACTACCACTCCCCGCACTTACCAGGAGGCTCTTGTTATTCCTCATTGGAAATCTGCCATGGATGAGGAAATTGCCACTCTTACTGAAAGAGGTACCTGGACCCTTGTTCCTCCACCAATCGGTACTGATGTGGTTGGCTGCCGCTGGGTGTTCGTTGTGAAGTTTCGCCCGGACGGCACTGTGGATCGTTACAAGGCCCGACTGGTGGCCAAAGGCTTTACTCAGACTTATGGAGTTGACTATTTTGACACTTTCTCTCCGGTTGCTCGCCTCAGCACCATCCGGGTTCTTCTTTCTGTAGCCGTCAACAGGGAGTGGGAAATTTCTCAACTTGATGTCAAGAATGCTTTTCTGTATGGAGATCTTCAAGAGGACGTCTATATGGAGCAACCTCCAGGGTATGTTGCTCAGGGGGAGACACGAGTATGCCAGTTGAAGAAGGCCATCTACGGCCTAAAGCAGAGCCCTCGGGCGTGGTTTGACAAGTTTAGTGGCATTGTAGCTGCAATTGGCTTTGCAAGAAGTTCCGCCGATCACTCATTGTTTATTCGCAAAACCGCATCTGGCCTTGTGGTTTTGGCGGTGTATGTGGATGATATCCTTCTTACCGGTGATGACCAGGCTGGAGTGGACTTGACAAAGAAACACCTCCGTCAACACCTTGTCACGAAGGATATGGGCTCCCCGAAATATTTTTTGGGGATAGAAATCTCTCGGAAGCCCGACTCGTTGGTTCTCTCCCAACGGAAGTATGCGCTCGATCTTCTACAAGAGGCAGGATTGACCGGGGCCAAACCGGCCCGGTATCCCATGGCCACTGGAGAAGACAAAACATGGATAGATGACTCACCTCTTATATCCGATGCCACGAGGTATAGACGTCTGGTGGGCAAACTCATCTATCTCACGGTGACCAGACCCGATATCGCCTATGCTGTAGGCAAGGTCAGTCAGTTCATGCAAGCTCCCAGGGAATGTCATCTTCAGTCTGCCTTGAAGATACTAGAGTATGTCAAAGCAGCACCAGGGAAAGGGCTACTCTTTCAGAAGCATGGTCATCTGAGAGTTGAAGCCTACTCAGACTCAAGCTATGCGGATGATAAAGGTGACCGTAAATCTACATCGGGTTTCTGCACATTTGTTGGAGGTAATCTTGTGAGCTGGAAGAGCAAGAAGCAGTCTGTTGTCTCAAGGTCCAGTGCAGAAGCCGAATACCGGAGTATGGCGTCAACCACGTGTGAGTTAAAATGGTTGCGGGCTCTCATGCTTGACCTAGGAGAGGTCTACAATTATCCTCTGCCTATGTTCTGTGACAACAAAGCCGCTATATACATATCCAAAAATCCGGTCTTTCATGAGAGAACGAAACATATAGAGGTCGACTGCCATTTCATCCGAGAAGAGGTCTTGAAGAAACAGATTTGCACTCCGTTCGTCACCTCCGACAAAGAGTTGGCTGATATCTTCACCAAGCCGGTTTCTACTTCCTTCTTTCACATTTGTGACAACCTGGGCATGATTGATATTTATGCTCCAGCTTGAGGGGAGTGTCGAAGTATGAGACCGGGCGGTCTGCCGGTTTGAGCATGGCGGGTTGTTAACCGAGCGGTCTGGCGGATTGAGGTTGGCGGGTTGATTTCCAGCTTGTTGCTATGGTATCCAGCGGTCTGACGGATTATCTCCGGCGGCTTGGAAACCGGCCGGTCTAGCGGTCTCCTACCGCATCTCTCTCTTGGTTCTGGTATTGCCGAGCGGTTAGAACATTGTCTAACCGCGCGGCCTGTTCCGGTCTCTTATTCTAGCCGCCCAGATCTGTTGTATAGCTTTAGTCCCACATTGTTAGTTTGTATTCTTCTCTGTCTCCTCCATTCTATAAAAGGGAGGCCATACCTTTGTAAATGATATCTTTTTTGGATAATAAAAATTTCAATTATTCAAAGTTCCGGCTTGTTTTCTAGTCGTTTATTCTCTGCTCTAGTCGTTTGTTCGCTACTTTTAACAGAATTCAAGTTCGGAAGGTACCCATTTGGGATTAGGAACATTTTGACCGGGATAAGGTTATCATAAATGTGACTCAGAGAGTTATATGTATGAAGTATATCAACAAGTTTCAGGTTGGAACCCTTAGTCGAAGATTGATGCCCTAGGAATTGTGCACCCAGCTGGGACGGAGATAACATGGTAATATCAAAGATGCTTAGCCCAAGGTAGGTAGGGGCTTATCTTTTGTTTATTGGGGGCTAAACTTTTGTTTATTGGGCAAATTAGTATTGGCTTGGGTTCCCTCGGACCTAGTTTAGGGAATATGACACTTCCGAAGCTGGGCCCCAGGTTATGTCCATGGAGCTAGTCCTGTCATTCAGAGATATGCAGATATCCCTAGTGTCCGAGGATGATCTAGAGCTGTATAGGGAGTATCTGACATCGATGGTGGCCATAGATGATATTCGGGATCGCATCCGGGACGAACAAGGACATATGCATGGGCAGAGCCGATATTCCGAGCCTTGGAGGAGGGTTCGACAGGAGATTATTCCCTGAGAGACGGATTGCTACATTTCAGAGGCATGGTTTATATACCCGCAGGAGGCCGGGTTCGGGAGGACATCATGGCGGAGGCGCATTGTAGTAGATATTTTATACACCCGGGGATCACGAAGATGACGGCAGATTTGAAGAAGATGATGTTTTGGCCAGGGATGAAGAAGGACATTACGTACTTCGTGACCCACTGCGAGACGTTCCTGTTAGTGAAGGCAGAGTGTAGACATCCCGCTGGTTTATTGCAGCCACTCCCGGTGCCGGAGTGGAAATTTGAGGACATCGCGATGGACTTCATCCATGGCCTACCTCGATCACGGACGGGAAACGATTCGATCTGGGTGATCGTGGACCGTCTGACGAAGGTGGCTAGGTTCATCCCGATCAGGAAGGATGACTCTGTTGGAGCATTGGTTCGGAAGTTCGTGGAGCAGTATATTCGTTATCACGGCGTGCCAAGGACGATCGTATCAGATCGAGATGGGCGGTTTACATCTAGAGAGTGGAGATCGGTGCAGGCTTACCTTGGCTCCCGACTGACTTTCAGTACGGCCTTCCACCCTCAGACGGACGGGCAGACAGAGCGCACCAACCGGACCTTGGAGGATTTACTACGACTGTGTATACAGGACCGAGGGGAGCCGTGGGAGAAGATGTTACCATTGGTCGAGTTCTCCTATAACAATAGCTACCAGTCCAGCATCAGGATGGCGCCTTATGAAGCCTTGTATGGAAGAAAATGTAGGACCCCGCTTTCTTGGGTTCAAGACGAGGATCCGAAGTTTTTGGGATCGGATTTTGTTGAAGACACTGAGGCTCAGGTGAGACTGATCAGAGATAGGATGTTGAAGGCGCAGAGCAGACAATCTAAGTACTATGACGCCCGACATCGTCAGGTGGAGTTCCAGGTAGGGGACCAAGTGTTCTTGAAGATCCAGCCCATGCACGGAGTCTCACGAGTGCGCAGTCGGAGGAAGAAGCTCAGCCCTAGGTATATGGGCCCTTACCGGATCCTGGAGCGGATCGGATCCCTAGCCTATAGGCTAGAGTTGCCACCAGAGCTGGCAGCTCTACACGACGTCTTCCACATTTCATCGCTGAGAAGCGCTCTACTATGCCCGGAGCAACGGATTTTGACCACCGAAGGGTCGGTAGCTTCAGACCGATCTGTTCACTTGGAGCCGGTTCGGATCGACGACAAAGGAGTACGGATCTTGCGCCGCAAGAAGATCCCCTTAGTCAAGGTTCTGTGGAGAAATCACGGTCAGGAGGAGCACACCTGGGAACCGCAGGACCTGATGAGACAAAAACACCCGGAGTTATTCAGTTAGGTACACCTCATCACCTCTTGGTATACTATAAATTACCTTCTTGTACAAAACCGGTAAGATTAGATAAGGAAAATTGAGAACCTAGGCATGCGTAGGAAAGTAGGGGCTAATCTTTTGTTTATTGGGGAGATTGCCTTCGTTTATCAAACAAGTAGTCGCTTGAACCCAATAGAAAAAATTGTATGGGATGTTACAAGTTTATAGAAATCCCCGTAGGCTCAACCTCAATTTCGGGGACGAAATTATTGTTTTGTTTATTGGGATTTGTAACATCCTATTTCCGGCTAGACCCCTAGGAGTCGGTTGGTCGTCACAGAACCCTAAGAAGCCCAAAAATTTAAATGAATCGACCAAGATTTCGGGTCACGGGTTGGTCACGCCCCTGACCGACCCGTCACGCCCGTGACCTAGGGCGTGACTCCTTCGACGATCGTCGATCTCAGGGAGACGATCGTCGGGCGCAGAATTTTCGACCCGGCCCTCTCACGCCCGTGACCTAGGGCGTGACCACCCTTCGACGACTGTCGATCTCAGTTCCACGGTCGTCGACCTCAGAATTTGCCATTCGGGCATGTCACACCCGTGACCAAGGTGTCACGCCCGTGACCTAGGGCGTGACTCCTTCGACGATCGTTGATCTCCGTGAGCCGATCGTCGAACTTGCAGCCCGGGCATGTCACGCCCGTGACCAAGATGTCACGCCCGTAATGTAGGGCGTGACTCCTTCGACGATCGTCGATCTCCGCAAGACGATCATCGAAATTGAAACTCGGCCCTGCCACGCCCGTGACCTAGGTGTCACGCCCGTGACCTAGGGAGTGACCACCCTTCGACGACCGTCGACCTCAGTTCGACGATCGTCGACCTCAGAATTGTCACCCGGGCCTGTCACGCCCGTGACCTATGTGTCACGCCCGTGACATTGGCCGAAATAACGGTTCAGGCCCGAAATTATTCTAACACGCGTGGTAATAAATGCTGGCGTGGGAAGTTACACCAGGAGTAAGTACGGGCTGTTTTTCCTTCTGTAATTATATAATAAAGGAGGAAATGTTGGTCCAATAGGAATCGACCTGGCAAACACCTGTTCATCTCCCACCGTTTCCTATCCCTTCACTGTAACCGAAAGGTTATTAAGGGGAGCCTTCATGACCATTAAGGCTTTACCCTTTCACCTCCCCACTTGCTGACTTATAAAAGACCACTTGGAGCAAGAGGAGAAGTTTACATGCTCAATCAAATGGATCAGATCCTTGTTCTTGCTGTAGGAGAAGTTCGGCTACGCCACCACTGCGCCATGGCACCCCGTCGTTCATCTCGCCTCCAAACCGCGAACAAGGTCCTCCTCTACTTCTTCTCTTTCATGGGTAGATCTTAGGATTCTTTGGAAGGAAGTTCGCGCTCAACAGAGCTGGACCCATCTCTCGTTTTCATGGAAAACCATGAAAAATGTATTCTTGAGTTCGCCGGAAACCGCCACCTCCGGCGGCCAAACCACCGCCGACCGATAGCCATCGCCTCAACGGAGGTGGTGGTGGTGGTGGCTGGCCAGGGAGGTGACCGAACTGCCGGCGACGGATCACGAAAAACTTGCAGGAAAAATGGTTTTCTGAGTTCTATTTTCGGGTTCATGTGGAAGATGAACAGTAAAATCAGTTTTATAATTTATAAATTAAGTATATAGTACCTAGAGGAAAGATATATTATCTGGGTATATTTTGAGGCTGCGAAATGAGATGCTTAGAGGCCGTTTTAGGAAAAATGACCAGTCACGAAAGTTGTAGCCCTTCGAGTCTAGATTAATTTAAAATCAGTTTCAACTCGTTTGGGTAAGCGGTTCGGCCGCAGCACCCGTTTTAGTGGGGGCTGTACCTAGAGTTGGGCAGAAATTAAAATGGATGCCCACTCTTCGTCCCTTGTCCAAATGACCTGAAATTTGGGCTGGGGTTAACTCTAGCTATACCTAACGGCAGACCAAAAATGGGAATTTTTGGAGATACTTTGCCTAAAGTTTTCGTTTTAATTTAATAATCTTAGAGGAATTTATTTAAGAGGTCAAATGACCTCCAAACCCTCCCAAATTTTGGTGAGTGGTCCCTGGTTATTAAACCTAGGTCTGTACAATATTCCAATTGATTTGGAGGAGTTTTGGGTGGGAAACCTTCTACCCTTAACTAGGCATTAGTGAGACATCTTTTAGTGAAAAGTGCACTAAGAGTTTGGAAAGGTCAAATCACCTCAACAGAGGCTGATATTCTGACCCCTTAGTTAGAAGGGTGTTATAACCTGCTTGGAGAAAAATGGTGATGTTTAGGGTTGATTTACCCTAGATCCAAGCTCAAACCCTAAATGAAGGGTTTTGAGGTTTGTGAAGGACATAGGAGCAAAAGCTCTTGTATGCCCTTGAAATTTGGAGGAGAGGGGGATGATATGATGAAAATCCTCTGGTTGAAATAGTGAAGGAATTGGAGGTAACTAGGTATCTCGAAAGTTGAGATTTTGGATTAGGATTAAAATGTATTTTAGTTATTTTAAGCACTAAATCTAATTCAAAAATTATGAAACTCGGGAGGAGGAAGTTTTAGAATGTTTTAGACTTATGGTAATTTTCCTGGAATTTTATGATTAATAAATATTACACTTCATGTGTTAAATGATTATTAGCCCGATTTGTTGTTTCAATTATTTGGAAGTTTTAAATTAATTATAATCAGTTAAAATTCTGTATTTAGATCTTGACTAGTAGAACATTGATCCCTAAATTTTTCATAGAATTTTATGTTGAGAAATATTAGAGGTTCATTCACAATGCTTTAATATGGGCTTTTGAGTATAAAAATAAATTAGGGCTTGTACAATTGCTGGAAAATTATGATAACTGGAACTTAAGGTTTATCGGTCTTTTCATATCACTGGGAATTATTTGGGAATTTTTAGAGTTACTGTTATAGCACTTCATTCACAAAGCATGTTAGATTGTAATTTAGTATTTGATTTATTATGATTTAATTACCAACAAGAAAATTATGGGATTCTGTCAAAGTTATTTTCATGATAAAACCAGCACCCTGTATTTTATTTGAATTATTTGGAGGACAAATTAAGGTAGTTTATTCATTAAGCTTGAAATAACTGAAACAATGATTAAATAAGTTTAGGCCCTTGAAAATCATTGTAAAACTATCAAACTTTGGAAACTTGATATTTAGGCCTACTATTATTTACCTTAATTTTGTGATAGCTGGAATCAACTAGAATGTTATACCTCATGTTCAAAATGATGATATTAGACCCTTAAGAATAAATAAATAAGTTATCGGATTTATTAGGAAAATTCCAATATTTTGGATTTAGGCAAATCTTGTTAGGATAGACCCTCGATAAATAAATGGTGGCATTTGGATGAAAAAATAAATTACGTGTAATCTTGATTATCGTGTAGCCTAGGTGAGTCCCTAGGAGGTTTGGTTTAGCACTGATGGTAGTTGGAAGATTAGGTGTTACGCGGGTATGGCGGAAGACCGTCTTTCCGTGTGGAGAGGGTGAAGAGTCAAGCTACCCTAGGTTTAGTTTAATGTAACTCTTAAAGGGAAAAAGGTAAGGGAGATCAACCAATAACAATAAGTGCCTTACGAAAGGGAACTTCGGGCCGTAATGCCACCGTCTTGGTTCCTAATGCCCCTTGAGAGCCCTTCACGGGGAATACCGGGGGCAGTCCTGGGCTAACGTAAACTGTAATAACAAACTGGCAAGAGTAACCTAGTAACTAGGGCTGCACCTTTCACAAACACTGTTGGCACTGGAAGATTGATGGGAGCTTCGGCTCGGTTGGTTTGGAGACTGACGTTTTGGTCCGGGGAGCCTCGGCTCGGTTGGTTTGGAGACGGATGTTTTGGTCCGGGGAGCTTCGGCTCGGTTGATTTGGAGACGGACGTTTTGGTCCGGGGGCTTCGGCTCGGGTTTTGTGTGTTTACGACTAAACTTGCATGTGCATAAAATAGGAAAAGTTAAGGTGGTGGGTTTTCGATATCGGGGAGTTCGATTGCACCGACACCGATATCGTTGACTCGGCAAGGTAATTAGCACTTCGCCAACAGAAGTCCGGTGCGCCAGCCAGCAAGAGTACGCAGGCGTCCGCTTAGTGCACCAAGCGTTGAGGAGTACGATAGTTCAGACCAGTGGTGCTTTTACTGGTTTTGAGGTGGGCGAGGCCCAACCCACCGCTTCCGTCCGCCACTACGGAGGTATCCTGGGAGGTAACGGCTCTGAAAGGGGGAACTAAAGGTCTGTGTGCACAGAGTCGGGTGTGTGAGTTGCACTTGCATGTTTCATCATACCCACATGCATATCATAGCATAATCGATTCATTTAACCCTGACACCTAAAGTATAAGTGGTATGGGACGCTTAAACATCAGGACTTGCAAAACGACCCCTTGGTCTATAAGCTTGTGTGGGCAAGTTTATAAATCAAAGGTTAATTTCAATATATATACATGCTGTTGTTTGATAACCGACACCCCAACGTATAAATGGTATGGGACACTCTATACGATGGGAGCCTTGCAGCAGATCCCTTGGCTTATGCGCTTTCGCACATAAGTTAAGGTTATCTTTCTTACTTTCTGTTTCTGTCATATTACTATAGAATTGCTAGATTAGTTCCGCTGCCATTTGTTTCTTGATTAATCTCCACCTTCATGTCCTTCCCTTTCTTCCTCTCCGCTCGGTACCTAGGAGCCATGGGGGAAGGGGTAGGGGATGATAGGGCTTAGTCTTTATGACAAACGGTTTTCGAACCGCATCATTTAGGGGATCGTGGAGCCCAGCATGGAGGAGCAGCCCCAGAGATCGATGCGCCTGGAGATGGGGCAGTCTAGCTCCGGAGTTCATACAGCCGGGACCGTGAGTCTCGACCTTGAGTAGTTTCTGTTTTTGCTTCTGCTTGAGAGATTGTAGTAAGAAAATGATGTATCGGGCATAAGCCCGCATTTATAGTACTCTGATTATTATTATTCTGTGGACACTCCCTTCGTGGAGATTTTATTTTATATACATGTGATTTATTATTGTGGACTGCATTGCTCTTACTTCAATTATTGTGCAACCTTTCTGTGATCGAATTGGCCGGCAGAAACGGCGCCTTGTGGTGATGACCCTTCAGGATGTGAAGGTGTCACCGCAAAGCGGCGACTCTAGGCCTAAGACCCCGGGTTTTAAAAGAAAAAAAAGGGGGGTCTTACACCTCCAGGTACTTGCAACTTAATTTTATTTCATATTTGCCACTTACTCTTCCTTTTGCAAAAGTTAATAGGTGCTTGCAATCCTTCTTAAGGTACTTGCAAGTTATCATTCTTCTATGCTTTCCTCTCATCTTTATTTTGCAAAGCTCAATGAAAGACATTCACGTCTTCTTTGTTTTGAAAAAGAAACCAAGGTATGTACAAGACGCACATCTTTTTGCCTGCATTAACTTTTCCTTTGCAGGAAAAAGATAGACATTTGCAAACTTTTTTTGAGGAGAGATATTAGGTTCTATCCCTCCCTGCCTCTTGTTTTTCCAAGGGATGGATCACGATTTTTGTGGGTCTCCTATCTTTTCGAATTTTCCTCCGGGACTTAAAAAATATGGGGATTATGCAAACCCCAGAAATCGGCGATCTCTCCCTAGGTAGCCAGCTCGCAAGTCGCGTCTTGCTCTAGGTTCCCTATAGAGGTCGCGGCCTGCCGGCCCTCTTTTATAAGGATGGGCGGATAGACTTCTCTGTCCTCTCATGCTGCGTGGCTAGGGCAGTCTCTCTGACATCCCAGGTTGAGCAGCAGCCACTCGTTCTATAGGGGTTGCAGAATGCTTCCTCAGTCCGCACCTATAGCCCGCGTGGATAGATCAACTAACCGTACATTGGTTCTCTTCAATATTATCCAACAAAATGGCGGACACATATTGCCATCCGCACAGACCGCCATATCGCCAGGTGACTTGCCTCCAGGTAGCCACTCAGTATGCGCCAAGCCTGTCCATCAGGATACGTTCAGTAGCAGGGGAGACCTATCCGACCAACTCTCCTGTCCGCTAGCAATGAGCAGACTCCGTCTCAGCCCTCCTGAAGAATAGCAGTGGGGACCTACTTCCAGGCCGCTAGTCAGCAGTGGCGACCTGCCTCTAGGCCGCTAGTCAGTAGTAGCGACCTGCCTCCAGCTCGCCAACATGCGCGACCTGCCTCCTCACCATGCCAGGTCATCAACCCCTTTGTCACCCAGCAAGTGAGACAAGCCTCCAGTAGAAGGCGGCTTGCTCGATCCGTCTGCCACGAGCTGGGCGGACCCGTTGTATAGTATGCCAGTCTTACCCCAGCTTTCCAACATCGGACCACTCCTCTAGCAGGAAGGCGACCTACTATATTCAGTCTAGCAGGTCACCTACCTCTGACCCAGCGACAACCTCTAGCAGTAAAGGCGGACTCCTCCAATACACCGCGAGCTAGGCGGACTCACCATGTAGTCCGCCATAAGAACGCAAGCTCGGCAGCCAGCGATCTGCTATATCCTCTCCGCAGCAGGCTAGGCGGACTCATTCTGCAGTCCGCCAGCTAGCCCTCTAGTTTCCCAGTGCCCGCTTCTTCCCAGCAGTGGGCAGACTACTCCTCAGCTCATATAACTTGACGCGAGCTCGGTGGACTCAATGTTTAGTCCGCCCCTCAACACTCCAGTTTACCAGCTCTGAACACTTCCTAGCAGCAGGCGAATTTCTCCTTAGCTCGCATAGCTCGATGCAAACTTGCTCAGTACAGTAGAGGCTGACTCGTCCTAGTATGCCAACAATAACAAGATCAGCTCAAGTAGACAATTCCTATCCTCACAACATGGTGCGGACTCGGCGAACTCCTCCACCACTCATTCAATTTACCGCTCTACCGGGCATAACGTTACCAAGACCGTTACCTCCTCGGGCCTATAAACAGGCCCACGTACGTCTCAATCAGTAGACATAGTGGAGATATCAAGGTCAAGGCATCAAGTTCTGCAGACTCTACTTCTCAGTCCGCGTGACCTCTACTATTCTCCTCTCAGCTTGATCATGCAGTCCGCCCGACTTAGTACAGCGAGCTGCGGGATCAGCAAACCATGTGGTCTGCCAACCTCTCTGGTCTAACCGCGTGGCCTCTTGCATCTCCTTTCCTTAGCCGCCAGCTTCCCCCTTTGTACCATTTATTTTCTTTCTATGTAAAGGTGCAATCTCAAGTTATAATATTGATTCTTAATTAAAGGAAAGCTCGTCGTAAGAGTGGCATTTAAGCCGCGGCGGGAAAAGTTTGTTGTTGCCGTTGCTAGCGGGCCCCCTATTCTTATCAACCCCACTCTTCTCTCTACATCAAACTGCAAGGCTAACCGTCAAAGTAACCGTCTGCTCGACAGTTCGTTATCAACCTTCCCTGCTATTCCCTACATCCTCAGCAACCTCTCCTTTATCCCCGCAACCTTCTTCACCTCGCCTGTGAGACCGAACACCCGTTAGCTGCTGGTGCCCGCGACCCTCCTCTCCGTTTTCGCACATATACATATTTGTTGAAGTAAGAAGTGTATATCATTGACTAGGGTTCTGACTTCTTCAAATTGGGGGAGATTGTTGGGAAATGTCCTAGATTTGAAGAAGCCCCACAAGTCAATGTTATGCACATGAATGTATTTGATGCATACCCTTAGTTCAATGAATGCGGGTAGTTTTCTATTTAACTGATTTGACAGGTAGTATGAGTCATAAAGACAGATGGAATCATGATACGATGTTGGTAAAGCAAAAATCTAGCTAAGTTCAGAAGCGCTGAGTGAAGATAGCTCTCTCAATGCCAAGAGGCTAAAAGCGTCGACTAATACTTAGTCAGTCAAAGCCTCTGTATTGCCAAAGCAGAAATTTGGCTAAGTCTAGAAGCGTTGAGTGAAGACAGTTTTCTCAACATTAAGAAGCAAAAGTATCGACAGAACATCAACAGTCAAAGCTGCAGTGTTGCTGTCAAGAATTCTGTCCAAGGACAGAAGCGTTGAGTGAAGGCAGTTCACTCAACGCCTACTCGACATGAATTTTGTCTAAGAATAGAAGCATTGAGTGAAGACAGCTCACTGAACGCCTCTTCAAGAAGCCAGACAAAGACAGAAAGCATTTAGTGAAGAAGATGAACTCAATGCCTACATTCAGAGAAATCAATCCAAGTCCAGAAGCGTCGAGTGAAAAAGGCTCACTAGGCGCTTAAGTTGTTAGACTATAAAAGTCTATATATGTTGAGTGAGGAAGGCTCACTCAACGATCTCAATGACTCAAATCGGAGAATTCTTCTAAGTACTTTTACGTTGAGTGACAAGGCTTCATTAAATGCCTTTGCAATCTATATGAAATTTACTAAGTTCATAAGCGTTGACTCATGCTGACGTCTGCAGAAATTCAAATATCGCGGGATCTGCTTGCTAGAAGACAAAAGTTGTTGTATGCCTTTAGTATAACTGTAAATGAAAAAGGAATCGAATAGTTGCCATTTCCAGCCTGTCCTTACCGCGCAAAGAGTCGTTGAGCGGAGGGATACAAAAGGACAGTTCCGTGAAATTATAAAAAAAAGAGCGGGAGAAAAGTAGTTATCTTCTTCCTCTTAACTGAGTTTGCTGTTGAAGGAATTTTTCTCTGAAGATCAAATCATCTCTCTACAGCTAGGTCAGGAAGATTTCTTTCTGAGAAAGAATAAGCAATTCTGCCATTACTTCTCAGCACAAGAAGAGCCAACATTGAAGATCTTCTCTTGGTGCTATGAAGAAGTTATGATTGAGTACTTTCAGTTCAGGAGGAGGCTGACTCAGAGATAACTTCTCTGGAGTCATTATTCACCAACAAACTTATTCTCATTATAGGATCTTAACAAATCTGTGTTGTAAGCCTGAACTATAAGGCTGAGTGTAGGATCCTTCTGTGGATCTGAGGTAGGGCATGTTTGCCTGAGCTGAAATTCTTATTTTCAAGGCTAGCTAACCACCTAGAGGGGGGAGGGGTGAATAGGTTTTTGTCTCTATTTAATTTTCTTAACTTGTTTGCAGATTCCTGTGCCTGTGATTAGGTTAATTATTAGCTTTCAAGAACATTCACAGTTGACACAGCAATTTATAATGGTTCTCCAATCTTGGGTACATCCACTGTCCCTCTACGCCTATCAGACAGTGTGTTAGATTCAGCTCTCCCTCCAGGACTCAACTACTTAATAGCTGTTGGGTATATTGGAAAATGTGTACCTGATTTGGACAAGTCAAACTTAGCTCAATGATATACATCAAGGTGTATTTGATGTTATTTTAAGATTATATGTGCAGGTTAAGAATGTGCTCAAATGCAAAGAAAAATTTCTTAGTCCATGTGTCGGCACATGAGGAAGCTGTGTCGACACTTCAGCAAGATTGTGTCGACACTTGGAAATGGTTGTGTCGACACCTTAGTAAATTTGTGTCGACACCGAGAGGCAGTGTCGACACACAGAAATAGTCAGTCGACAACAACTATGTCGACCCCGGGTGGCTGTGTCGACACACAGAGACAGAGTCGACAACAACTGTGTCGACACCTTGAGGCAGTGTCGACACACGCCATGTTCTGTGTCCACAACAACTGTGTCGACACCTGGAGGCAGTGTCGACACACAAAATCTGTGTCTACAAAAACTGTGTCGACACACATGACTTGTGTCGGCACACAGCTGAGTCTAGACCAAGTTAATTGCTGATGAATGATGAATTGTTTGTGTCGACACAAATAATCAGTGTCGATACATTCTCAAGAAGCAGTGTCAAGAAGCTGTGTCGACATCAAGAAAGCTATGTCGACACCACCAATGTCTGTGTCGACACTTAATGTAAGATCCTGTTCCTCAAATCCGAGGCAACCAGATCTTATGCCCAGAACCGCCACCTTACGGTGACACTAACGCACGGGTTAGTCGTCACCGCAAGACGCCGATTCTGCCGGCTAGTACGATCATATCTTGTCGGCCAATATGAGAATAAAATATAATATCAGAGTAAGCGCAGTAAAAGTCCACAGCCACAGCACATATATATATCAAAAGAGAATGAAACATCAGTCTGCAATGAGTACAACAAATATAAGTAAATAGGGCTTATGCCCAGTACATCATGATCACTCTCACTCTCACATACAGCAGCGGAATCTATCATCTCAAATCATCGCACCTGAACATGTGCTCCAGTAGTAGTAGCCGGTATCTGCTCCTCAAGCCCTGCCTCCTCGACGTGCTGGATCACCTCCTCGAGCTCCTAAAATAGTAAGGTCAACGACCATTAGTCAAAAAGACTAAGTCGTATCCTCAGCACCTCCTCCTGCAACTCCTGGGCACCGTGCGGGAGGACGAAGCGGAGGACAAACAAGAGGTGACAAAGGCAGAGCAGGTGACAGGAAACTAAGCAGAATATGTAAACAAGTAAATAACGAAAAGTAACCTTCACTTATGCGGGTACGCATAAGTAAGGGGTCTTTTGCAGGGCTCCCATTGTACATAATGTCCCATACCATTATATACAATGGGGTGTCAGGTGTCACAAGCATATATATAAAAGAAAAGTAACCTCAACCTATAAACATGCCCACTCAGGCTTATAGGCTAAGGGATCGTATAGCAGGTCCTAATGTATAAGCGTCCCATACCACTTATACATTAGGTGACTTAAGTTGTTATGAAGGTTAATGTTATGCATCTATATGGTGGGTATGATATGATCATGCAGTGCAACACACACACACGACTCCGTGATCACAGACCTTTAGTTCCCACTTTTCGAGAGCTAGCATCACTCTCAGGTACCACCGTTGTGGCTACGGCAGCAGCGGAGCGGGCGTCTCCGCCTTCTAGGCGGGTATACACACTACCAGGCCTAGACCTCTCTTGTGCGCCTCTGTACATCGTCAGTGCACTCTAGAGTCTCTGCGTACAACTTTGCTGACTACCCGTCAGTCTTGTTGGGCTGGGTGCGCGTTATTAGGAAAAGCCTTCCAGACTCCAGTATAAACATCCTACTGGTCCTTCTAACCCTCGCACCCGCCTGGTCCACCGTACTGCCGTCGGTGTGACGACTGGCCAGTACCGCATGGCCCGCCACTAATATATGCACATGCAAGTGTAGTATATTGAGCCTCCAGCTCGAAGGACTAACCAGTCCCAAAACTCTCCATCCCGTCACGGGTGAGAATGTGCTACAAAACCTCCAACCCTGCCTGGGTGAGTATATATGAAACCAATCTCATCCTCCAACTCTGCACGGGTGAGCAAGTAGTCAAAGACTCCAAGTCCCTCCAACCCGGCACGAGTGAGCACATGTCCAGTTCACCTAACCTAATAGACTACTCTTGTCTACAGTTTATCATACTTAGAATCTTAAGGTTAATCCCAGGACTGTCCAAGGTATTCCCGGTGAAGGGCTCTCAGGGGCACTAGGAGCTATGATGGGCTGAATCCCAAAGCTCCCTTTCTCAAGGATATTTAGTTTAGTTGTTGCCTACCCCGAACCCCCTTTTCTCTCTCCTGTTACATAGAGTGACCCAGTGATTTAAGGTATGGGTTAAGGAGTGACGGTCTTCCGTCAACTCTTCCTAGGTAAGTCTTATGTTGCTCTGTTACTCTCGTCTCTAGAATGCATCTGCCACCCAGGGTTATACTTCCGAACTTAGACCCTAACTCAGTTGTTGATTCATCCCCTGGCGGCCTGTAGTCCAGCCTTCTTTACTAAGCGCACCCCATGACCTATTGCCACCCTGAAATCGAACTTCTAAATTCTTGATCCAACTGACCCCAAGTATTTATCCTAGGGTGGTATGGACTAATAAAATGAGTGTGTTGATTTTCATAATTTTCCTAGGTCATTAAGGCCTTTAATTAAATCTTTTAGAATTATTCCCTAGATCATTTTACACATGAAGTATCATCAATTAAAATCTTCTGACTTATGGGAATTTTCCTGAGTTGCATATGAGTAAAATATTACTGTCTACAAGATTTCATAATTTTCCTTTTATTATATCTATTTATCCCATTATTAATAAAATTCCTACACAAGTGTCATTTTCCAAATAAAGTACAAGAAATATATTCACCAAAATTCCAGGAAAATTACTAAGCATTCATATTACTATTTTATGACTAATGGCAGAGTTTCATTTATTTCCACAGTGTAATGGTCTACCAAAATTCATTCCTAATTATTTACCAAAATGCCATTTTCCTACCTTAATAATTATCAATGTGTACAAAAATTCTGAAATAAATATGCAACACTAATATTGCTATTATACATCTATAGAAATATTTTTACAATTTCCCCACATGTAATTCCACCAATTCATAAATAAATACAAAAGGGGTAAAATAGTAATTTCAAGGTTTTTGTTCCAATAATTTCCAAACAGAGGTCTAAAATTTTCCTAAGTCAAATAAGACACCATACTTTGACTTGGCTGAATTTGAAAGTTTTCTATAGCCAAATTCTATTTTTCCCATTTATTTTCCAAAAAGGCCTATAATTTGAAAAATTCCAATAAGTGGTATTTTTGATTCCAAAAGTCCCAAAAATAATTCTAGGGGTGAAACATACCCTATTGAATCACTGGAATTTATTGCATGGTTTTTGGGTGCCTCAGCTAGGCTAATTACACAATATACAATTTCTTGCTAACTGCACACCAAGGCCTAAATTAGCAACACATGTACATGGATTAGCCCATCATGCAGTGGTCCAATTGCTCTGAAATTTCTACCAGGCACCAATGATGCCCCTAAGGATGAGCCACCAAAATTTGGGGCCATTTGGAGTTAGCTAACTCCAAGAATCACCTAGTTAAGCCCTAGGGGTATTTTGGTAATTTCCTCATATTTTATTTTCCAATCAAGCCCATTTTTGGGCAGGGCCTAAATGTGCCCTAATTATACCTCTGACCAAAATCTCAGGTCAAGGGGGCTTCTGGTTTGGCTTGGGCAGCCATTTAAAATTCTGCCAAATTACTATTTGCAGCCCAAGCCTAAGCCTATTTTTTTACAAACTTGCAAGTGAGATTCCTCATCATGCAGTGAGTCAATTTAGCCCAAATTTTAACCATGGGTCTAATATACCCATGAGAGGGTGCCACCAAAATTTGGGGTCATTTGGAGTTGGAGAACTCCAAAAATCACATTTATTTACTTTTGGGTATTTTTGTAAAAACTATAGCAAAATGTTCCCCAAAAATTCTGATTTTTGGGGAGGACCTATATTTGACTAAATAAGCCACATGCCCAAAATCTCAGTCCATTTGGACTTAGGGTTTGAGCAGGGCATCAGTTTTAGTTTCTGCCCTAGTTAGGGGGCAGTCCTAGCAAAACAGCCCTACAGGGCAGCCTACTGGTCCAAAACCTATGATTTCTGTGGCATTTTAACGTTAACTCATCTACCTAAATGTTTCATTCAGGGTCCATCCTAAGGTGGGGCCTCTAAGTACCTCATAAACAACATGCAAAGTCACAGTAAAAGTGTGACAGATTGATATACTGTTCATATGATAATAATACAGGATTTAATTGAAATAGCTGCACGAATCTTAAAGAACATCTAACGGCGGCTGGGTCTTCTTCTCCATGCACTGCATGCAGGCCAACCCGACACAGGCGGGTTTGCGGGGCCGTTCCCGGCCATCGCCGGCGGCGGGACCTCCGGCCAAGTCCTTCCCCGGCCTCACGGTGGTCGGGGCTAGAGCTGGCCGGCGACTGGGCGGCGGAGAGTGGCGGACGGCGGCGGCGCAAACAAGCCGAAAAGTCATGAAACCGCCATTTTTGAAGCTTTTTCCAAGCTTTAGAGGCCTACTGTCGAGCTCGTTTGAGCTCGACCTCTAACCTAGTTGATCTAGGAAACTAGTACAGTAAGAGAGGAAGGGATACGGACTCTTAGTGGCGGCTGTGGCTGAGGGTGGCGGCGGCTCTCCATTGCATGCACTCTCCGGCGATCTCCTCTATTAGCCATGGCAGCCGGTGGTCTTTGGCCTTCTCTCTCTGTCTCTGGGGTAGGAGTGAATGGGAATGAGGGTGTGGATAGGTTTGGGGGCTGAGTTAAGAGGGGGAGGGCGATTTCACCAAGGGAGGGGGCGGATTCACCAAGGAGAGGCTCGGGTTGGAGGCTTTGGCCGGCTAGGTTGCTTGGGAGTGGGCCCCACTGGTCCAAGTGGGTTGACTAAGCCTTAATGGGTCGGGTTGCCAAGGTTAGGGCTGAGTTAGGTGAGTGGAGAGAGAGGAATTGGTTCTACAAGTGGAATAGGCTATATTGGGCTTGGGTTGGGTTTAGGCTTGACCCAAGGCTGCATGGTGGGGGTCCTACACCTCCTAATACCCATGCATGGTCAGCCAACCCATCATGGGTTGGTGGGATGAGCCCAAGTGGCCCAAAATAACTCCTAGGCACTTTCTCTCTCCTATTCCTCCTCTTTTCTCTCTCCTAGATAATTTTCCAAATTTACTATTGCTTGCCCCTATTTTTCTCTCCCCTAGGGTTTATAGGGTCACTTTAGACCCACATGATGAATTTGGGTTGATTTGGGTGGACCCAACCCAGTGAATTGGGCTAGGGCACCATTTTCACTATTTAGGTCAAAGGTGTTGACTTGACCCATCATGGGTCAACTGGTTGACCCCATGGCCTACCTTAGGGTCCACTTAGATTGTATTTAGGGTTAGGGCATCATGGTGGGGTCATGGTGTGGCTAGGGTTCTTGTTTAGGCTAGTTTGACCTAGTTTGACTCTGGCCCCATGGTGGGCCCCACATGGCTACAATCCACTACCTAGGGTCAAACCTAGCTTATAACCCTAACACCCACCCCATGCCTAACCCAATCTAAGTTAAGGGGTCTAGAAGTAACATTGGGATGTTACAAATCCTATAAACAAAAGAAATAATTTCGTCCCCGAAATTTAAGTTTGGGTCTACGGGTTCCAATTGCCGAAACTTTAAGGAACTTTTAAAAAGATATCATAGAGGGTACCTGATGTAAATAGTTCCGGATGGCACTCCAGCATCAGATCCTTAGGTTCCCAGGTGTGCTCCTCCTTTCCATGGTTGGACCACAACACCTTCACGAGCGGAACCTTCTTTTTCCTCAACACTCGGACGGCTAAATCGTCGATCCGGATCGGCTCCAATCTAACTGAACGGTCAGGCTCTACCGGTCCAGCTGCAGTGGTGATATGCTGCTCAGGTCGAAGAAGAGCTCTTCGCAGGGAAGAGACATGGAAAACATCATGTAGGCTGCTCAGCTCCGGAGGTAGCTGCAGCCGGTAAGCCAAGGGGCCCACACGCTCCAAAATCAAGTAGGGTCCCATGTACCGGGGGCTGAGCTTCTTGTGTCTCCGTATCCGAGAAACACCGTGTACCGGTCGAATTTTCAGAAAAACTCTGTCCCCAACCTGGAACTCCACCTTCCGGTGTCGTGCATCATAATATTTTGCCTGTCTGCTCTGAGCCTCCAAAAGCCGATCCCTGATCAAGTGAATCTGAGCCTCCGTATCCTCCACAAAGTATGACCCAAGGGCTCGAGTGTCCACATCCTGTACCCAGGATAGCGGAGTCCGGCATTTTCTCCCATAAAGCGCCTCGTAAGGAGCCATCCCGATGCTGGCCTGGTGGCTGTTGTTGTATGAGAATTCGATCAACGGCAGTAGTCTCTCCTAGGGTTTCCCTGTATCCAGAATATATAACCTGAGCAGGTCCTCCATAGTCCGTATCGTCCGCTCTGTCTGACCGTCGGTCTGCGGGTGGAAGGCAGTGCTAAAAGAAAGCCTGGACCCCAAGTAAGCATGCACTGCCCTCCATTCCCTAGAGGTGAAGCGACCGTCTCTATCTGAAACAATAGACCTGGGTACTCCGTGATACCGGATGAACTGCTCTACAAACAACCTCACCAACACAGCAACTGGGGCATCTTTTCTGACTGGGATAAACCGTGCTACCTTGGTCAACCTGTCCACAATGACCCAGACAGAATCGTGCCCAGAATGGGAGCGAGGGAGTCCGTGTACAAAATCCATGGAAATATCCTCGAACTTCCATTCTGGGACTGGCAGTGGCTGTAATACACCGCCTGGGCTCTTGCATTCGGCCTTCACTCGCTGGCAAGTCTCGCAGTGTGTCACAAGATATATGATCTCCCTCTTCATTCCTGGCCAGTACATGGTCCGTCATAAGTCAGCCCACATCTTGGTGATGCCGGGATGCACTGAATATCTGGAGTAGTGTGCCTCTCTGAGGATGTCATCCCGGATCCCACCTCCTACTGGAATGTACACCCGACCACGAAATCGAAGAAGATCGTCTTCCAGCGTGTAGTCCTCATACTTGCCTCCTTTCAAAGTGCCAAAAATAGGCTCTAGATCAGTATCCAATCTCTGATGTGTAAGAATGCGCTTCTGTATATCATCATCGTTGACCAAAGAGTCCAGGTACTCTCGATAGATCACTGGCTCGGCCTCCAAAACCATGGTAATGTGCATATCCTCCATCGTGCGTAGCAGCTCCATAGACATCACCCGGGGATCCGGTCCAGAAGTGCCGGCTCTCCTGCTCAAAGCATCCGCTACAGTATTCGCCTTTCCCGGGTGATAGTGTATCTTATAGTCGTAATCGCAGAGGAACTCAAGCCACCTCCTCTGTCGCAGATTCAGAACCTTCTGCGTATCGATGTACTTGAGATTCTTATGGTCGGAGTATATATCACAATGAATCCCGTAGAGGTAATGTCTCCATGTCTTGAGGGCAAAGACCACGGCCCCGAGCTCGAGATCATGTACTGGATAGTTATGCTCATGCTTCTTCAGCTGTCGCGAAGCATAAGCGATAACATGTCCATGTTGCATCAGGACTGCACCCATCCCTTGATAGGAGGCATCTGTATATATCTGGTATCCTTCACTCCCAGAGGGAAGTGCAAGGATGGGGGATGAAGTGAGCCGGTCCTTGAGCTCTTGAAATGCTGACTCACACTGCTTTGTCCAGTCAAATGCGGCATCCTTTTTCGTCAAGGACGTGAGGGGGAGGGCTATCCTCGAGAACCCCTCCACAAACTTACGATAATATCCTGCCAATCCCAGAAAGCTGCGGATGTCTGCTGCTGTCTTTGGCCGTGGCCAATCCCGTACCGCCTCAATCTTAGCTGGGTCCACCGCCACTCCAGCTCCACTAATAACGTGACCCAGAAAAGCCACCTCTTGTAACCAGAATTGGCACTTAGAGAACTTTGCATACATCTGAAACTCTCTCAACCTCTGTAAAACTTGGGCCAGATGTTTTGCGTGTTCTTCCTGCGTCCGGGAATAGACCAGAATATCGTCGATGAACACAATAACGAAGCGATCCAGATATGGTTCGAATACACGGTTCATTAGGGTCATGAATGCGGAGGGGGCATTCGTGAGCCCAAATGGCATGACCGTGAATTCATATAAGCCATAACGTGAGCTGAATGCGGTCTTCGGTATGTCTTCCTCCCGGATGCGTAACTGATAATAGCCGGATCGTAAATCGAGTTTAGAGAACCAGAAGGCTCCCTGAAGTTGATCAAATAACTCGTCTATCCGGGGCAATGGGTAGGTGTTCCGAACCGTCAACCTATTCAATTCCCTGTAATCTATACACAGTCGGAGGGATCCATCCTTCTTCTTCACAAATAAAACCGGTGCTCCCCATGGAGACGAACTTGGCCGCACAAATCCTGACTCCACAAGTTCCTGTAGCTGAGTCCTGAACTCTGCCAATTCTCTAGGAGCCATTCTGTAGGGTGCCCGGGACACTGGTCTCGCCCCTGGCACCAACTGAATCCTGAAGTCCAAGTCCCGTGATGGTGGTAGTCCAGGTAACTTCTCCGGAAAGACATCAGCATAATCTCGTGCCACTGGAATATCAGCTATGGAACCCTCCACCACTGTCATCTCAAAGCAAATGAGGTATACCTCTTCCCCCTGTTCATAGGCCTTGACAGCCTGTATGGAAGACAATGAAAGAAGGGGGATAGGTCGGATACCTTCGATAGTAACGTGAGAATCTCCATGTCGGAGTGTGATCCTCTTCGAGGGACAATCTATCTGCGCGTGGTTCCAATGAAGCCAGTTCATGCCTAGGATCAGATCGAAATCCAGTAGACTCAGAACTGTTGCCGGAGCTTCGAACGCTTTGCCTCCTATCTCGACATCCATATTGCAGCAGTCTATGGTTCGAAGTTCCGTACCATCTGGAAGTCGCACTCTCTTTTCCAGACCGGGAAGCCTCTCTACTCCTTCTAGTCCTTCGATAAAAGTGTCTGACACGAAGGAGTGTGATGCACCTGTGTCGAAGAGAGTATGAGCGGGCTTGCCACTAATCATCACTATGCCTGGGTTCGTTTGAGTTCAAAGAATAGTATTACTCTTAAGATTTAAGGTATTCTTAAAAAATATTGAAATTTTATAAATCTTACAAAATTAAAGTACCTGTAATCACCTCCTCAGGATTCCTCTGCTCCGTGAGGTCCACGCGTATACCTGCTCCCGGTCTCGGCCTCGGCCGTGATGTCCTCGGCCTCGGCCTCGGCCTCGTCCTCGTCCTCGCCCTCGGCCTCGGCCTCGGCCTCGTCCTCGCCCTCGGCCCCGGTGAACTGGAGGGGCCACTGGAGGTGGAGGAGGAGGAAGAGGGTGGACCTGAAGCGGGCACTGCGTCCTGATGTGCCCAGGTTGGCCGCAACCATAGCAGGTGATCTGCCTCTGACCTCGATCATCCTATCTCATCGGCCCGGGAATCTGCATAGGTGGGGGAGCCAATGGTGGAGGAGGCCCCTGCTCCTGCCTGTAGTTGGGACGACGACGTCCCCCACCCCTCCTATATCCAATGACCTTCCCCCTTTGGGATGTCCTGCTACCATCGGAAGACGGTCCTTCGAGCGGCCTTTTACCTTTGCCCTGTACCATTAGCTGGTCAGCCTCCAGCTTTTTCACCATTTCTATGATTTGAGCAGTGGTACCATGAGATATAAACAACAGTGGCTGCCTCAACGAATCCCGGAGGCCATGATAAAATCTTTTAGCATACTTTCGATCATCCCATTCATGAAAGCCTGCAAACCTAGCCAGGTGGGAGAACTCTCTCTGATATTCGATCACTGATCGGCTCCCCTGCTGGAGGTTCAGAAATCTCGCCTCCAAAGCATCCCGGTCTGTGACAGAAACATAATGATCCAGGAATGAGTCGCTGAATTCCTCCCAGGATATGTCTGTTAGTTCCCTATCCCCATAAACTGAGTCCCGAATAGACTTCCACCATCACTTTGCATGGGCTTCTAGTGCGGAAGTGGCAAGTGGTACTGCCTGGCTGACTAGGCAGCTAATTCCAGCCAGTAACTCCTGAATGGTCTCCAACCACTCCTCTGTCTTCACAGTATCTTCTGTCCCGCGATACAATGGCGGAGACAGACTTTTAAACGCACTCAGCCAGTTCGACCCTGGGTTGGGTAGCTGTACCGGGGCTTGCTGGGCTTTGAATGCGTCCAGGATCTCCGTCAGCGTTTGCCCCATCTCTGTCTGCATGAACGGAATTGCAGCCGGAGGGGGAGGAACCGCATCCTGTGGAGGCTGCATAATGGAAAGATAACGTCAAAATTGGCCTAACTCATTGTTTGATGGACTGATTATGTGGCTTTTTACACATGGGCACACTATTGCTTCCGCTGCATAGTTTGTCCGCAAACTAATGCTCGAGCGGGGTGTTGCAGTGTTATGGACTTTATTCTCATATGATCGTGTGTCCAAGTGATACCAGTTTGTAAGATCCTGTTCCTCAAATCCGAGGCAACCAGATCTTATGCCCAGAACCGCCACCTTACGGTGACACTAACGCACGGGTTAGTCGTCACCGCAAGACGCCGATTCTGCCGGCTAGTACGATCATATCTTGTCGGCCAATATGAGAATAAAATATAATATCAGAGTAAGCGCAGTAAAAGTCCACAGCCACAGCACATATATATCAAAAGAGAATGAAACATCAGTCCGCAATGAGTACAACAAATATAAGTAAATAGGGCTTATGCCCAGTACACCATGATCACTCTCACTCTCACATATAGCAGCGGAATCTATCATCTCAAATCATCGCACCTGAACATGTGCTCCAGTAGTAGTAGCCGGTATCTGCTCCTCAAGCCCTGCCTCCTTGACGTGCTGGATCACCTCCTCGAGCTCCTAAAATAGTAAGGTCAACGACCATTAGTCAAAAAGACTAAGTCGTATCCTCAGCACCTCCTCCTGCAACTCCTGGGCACCGTGCGGGAGGACGAAGCGGAGGACAAACAAGAGGTGACAAAGGCGGAGCAGGTGACAGGAAACTAAGCAGAATATGTAAATAAGTAAATAACGAAAAGTAACCTTCACTTATGCGGGTACGCATAAGTAAGGGGTCTTCTGCAGGGCTCCCATTGTATATAATGTCCCATACCATTATATACAATGGGGTGTCAGGTGTCACAAGCATATATATAAAATAAAAGTAACCTCAACCTATAAACATGCCCACTCAGGCTTATAGGCTAAGGGATCGTATAGCAGGTCCTAATGTATAAGCGTCCCATACCACTTATACATTAGGTGACTTAAGTTGTTATGAAGGTTAATGTTATGCATCTATATGGTGGGTATGATATGATCATGCAGTGCAACACACACACACGACTCCGTGATCACAGACCTTTAGTTCCCACTTTTCGAGAGCTAGCATCACTCTCAGGTACCACCGTTGTGGCTACGGCAGCAGCGGAGCGGGCGTCTCCGCCTTCTAGGCGGGTATACACACTACCAGGCCTAGACCTCTCTTGTGCGCCTCTATACACCGTCAGTGCACTCTAGAGTCTCTGCGTACAACTTTGCTGACTACCCATCAGTCTTGTTGGGCTGGGTGCGCGTTATTAGGAAAAGCCTTCCAGACTCCAGTATAAACATCCTATTGGTCCTTCTAACCCTCGCACCCGCCTGGTCCACCGTACTGCCGTCGGTGTGACGACTGGCCAGTACCGCATGGCCCGCCACTAATATATGCACATGCAAGTGTAGTATATTGAGCCTCCAGCTCGAAGGACTAACCAGTCCCAAAACTCTCCATCCCGTCACGGGTGAGAATGTGCTACAAAACCTCCAACCCTGCCTGGGTGAGTATATATGAAACCAATCTCATCCTCCAACTCTGCACGGGTGAGCAAGTAGTCAAAGACTCCAAGTCCCTCCAACCCGGCACGAGTGAGCACATGTCCAGTTCACCTAACCTAATAGACTACTCTTGTCTACAGTTTATCATACTTAGAATCTTAAGGTTAATCCCAGGACTGTCCAAGGTATTCCCGGTGAAGGGCTCTCAGGGGCACTAGGAGCTATGATGGGCTGAATCCCAAAGCTCCCTTTCTCAAGGATATTTAGTTTAGTTGTTGCCTACCCCGAACCCCCTTTTCTCTCTCCTGTTACATAGAGTGACCCAGTGATTTAAGGTATGGGTTAAGGAGTGACGGTCTTCCGTCAACTCTTCCTAGGTAAGTCTTATGTTGCTCTGTTACTCTCATCTCTAGAATGCATCTGCCACCCAGGGTTATACTTCCGAACTTAGACCCTAACTCAGTTGTTGATTCATCCCCTGGCGGCCTGTAGTTCAGCCTTCTTTACTAAGCGCACCCCATGACCTATTGCCACCCTGAAATCGAACTTCTAAATTCTTGATCCAACTGACCCCAAGTATTTATCCTAGGGTGGTATGGACTAATAAAATGAGTGTGTTGATTTTCATAATTTTCCTAGGTCATTAAGGCCTTTAATTAAATCTTTTAGAATTATTCCCTAGATCATTTTACACATGAAGTATCATCAATTAAAATCTTCTGACTTATGGGAATTTTCCTGAGTTGCATATGAGTAAAATATTACTGTCTACAAGATTTCATAATTTTCCTTTTATTATATCTATTTATCCCATTATTAATAAAATTCCTACACAAGTGTCATTTTCCAAATAAAGTACAAGAAATATATTCACCAAAATTCCAGGAAAATTACTAAGCATTCATATTACTATTTTATTACTAATGGCAGAGTTTCATTTATTTCCACAGTGTAATGGTCTACCAAAATTCATTCCTAATTATTTACCAAAATGCCATTTTCCTACCTTAATAATTATCAATGTGTACAAAAATTCTGAAATAAATATGCCACACTAATATTACTATTATACATCTATAGAAATATTTTTACAATTTCCCCACATGTAATTCCACCAATTCATAAATAAATACAAAAGGGGTAAAATAGTAATTTCAAGGTTTTTGTTCCAATAATTTCCAAACAGAGGTCTAAAATTTTCCTAAGTCAAATAAGACACCATACTTTGACTTGGCTGAATTTGAAAGTTTTCTATAGCCAAATTCTATTTTTCCCATTTATTTTCCAAAAAGGCCTATAATTTGAAAAATTCCAATAAGTGGTATTTTTGATTCCAAAAGTCCCAAAAATAATTCTATGGGTGAAAAATACCCTAATGAATCACTGGAATTTATTGCATGGTTTTTGGGTGCCTCAGCTAGGCTAATTACACAATATACAATTTCTTGCTAATTGCACACCAAGGCCTAAATTAGCCAACACATGTACATGGATTAGCCCATCATGCAGTGGTCCAATTGCTCTGAAATTTCTACCAGGCACCAATGATGCCCCTAAGGATGAGCCACCAAAATTTGGGGCCATTTGGAGTTAGCTAACTCCAAGAATCACCTAGTTAAGCCCTAGGGGTATTTTGGTAATTTCCTCATATTTTATTTTCCAATCAAGCCCATTTTTGGGCAGGGCCTAAATGTGCCCTAATTATACCTCTGACAAAAATCTCAGGTCAAGGGGGCTTCTGGTTTGGCTTGGGCAGCCATTTAAAATTCTGCCAAATTACTATTTGCAGCCCAAGCCTAAGCCTATTTTTTTACAAACTTGCAAGTGAGATTCCTCATCATGCAGTGAGTCAATTTAGCCCAAATTTTAACCATGGGTCTAATATACCCATGAGAGGGTGCCACCAAAATTTGGGGTCATTTGGAGTTGGAGAACTCCAAAAATCACATTTATTTACTTTTGGGTATTTTTGTAAAAACTATAGCAAAATGTTCCCCAAAAATTCTGATTTTTGGGGAGGACCTAGATTTGACTAAATAAGCCACATGCCCAAAATCTCAGTCCATTTGGACTTAGGGTTTGAGCAGGGCATCAGTTTTAGTTTCTGCCCTAGTTAGGGGGCAGTCCTAGCAAAACAGCCCTACAGGGCAGCCTACTGGTCCAAAACCTATGTTTCTGTGGCATTTTAACGTTAACTCATCTACCTAAATGTTTTATTCAGGGTCCATCCTAAGGTGGGGCCTCTAAGTACCTCATAAACAACATGCAAAGTCATAGTAAAAGTGTGACAGATTGATATACTGTTCATATGATAATAATACAGGATTTAATTGAAATAGCTGCACGAATCTTAAAGAACATCTAACGGCGGCTGGGTCTTCTTCTCCATGCACTGCATGCAGGCCAACCCGACACAGGCGGGTTTGCGGGGCCGTTCCCGGCCATCGCCGGCGGCGGGACCTCCGGCCAAGTCCTTCCCCGGCCTCACGGTGGTCGGGGCTAGAGCTGGCCGGCGACTGGGCGGCGGAGAGTGGCGGACTGCGGCGGCGCAACCAAGCCGAAAAGTCATGAAACCGCCATTTTTGAAGCTTTTTCCAAGATTTAGAGGCCTACTGTCGAGCTCGTTTGAGCTCGACCTCTAACCTAGTTGATCTAGGAAACTAGTACAGTAAGAGAGGAAGGGATACGGACTCTTAGTGGCGGCTGTGGCTGAGGGTGGCGGCGGCTCTCCATTGCATGCACTCTCCGGCGATCTCCTCTATTAGCCATGGCAGCCGGTGGTCTCTGGCCTTCTCTCTCTGTCTCTGGGGTAGGAGTGAATGGGAATGAGGGTGTGGATAGGTTTGGGGGCTGAGTTAAGAGGGGGAGGGCGATTTCACCAAGGGAGGGGGCGGATTCACCAAGGAGAGGCTCGGGTTGGAGGGTTTGGTCGGCTAGGTTGCTTGGGAGGTTGCCCCACTGGTCCAAGTGGGTTGACTAAGCCTTAATGGGTCGGGTTGCCAAGGTTAGGGCTGAGTTAGGTGAGTGGAGAGAGAGGAATTGGTTCTACAAGTGGAATAGGCTATATTGGGCTTGGGTTGGGTTTAGGCTTGACCCAAGGCTGCATGGTGGGGGTCCTACACCTCCTAATACCCATGCATGGTCAGCCAACCCATCATGGGTTGGTGGGATGAGCCCAAGTGGCCCAAAATAACTCCTAGGCACTTTCTCTCTCCTATTCCTCCTCTTTTCTCTCTCCTAGATAATTTTCCAAATTTACTATTGCTTGCCCCTATTTTTCTCTCCCCTAGGGTTTATAGGGTCACTTTAGACCCACATGATGAATTTGGGTTGATTTGGGTGGACCCAACCCAGTGAATTGGGCTAGGGCACCATTTTCACTATTTAGGACAAAGGTGTTGACTTGACCCATCATGGGTCAACTGGTTGACCCCATGGCCTACCTTAGGGTCCACTTAGATTGTATTTAGGGTTAGGGCATCATGGTGGGGTCATGGTGTGGCTAGGGTTCTTGTTTAGGCTAGTTTGACCTAGTTTGACTCTGGCCCCATGGTGGGCCCCACATGGCTACAATCCACTACCTAGGGTCAAACCTAGCTTATAACCCTAACACCCACCCCATGCCTAACCCAATCTAAGTTAAGGGGTCTAGAAGTAACATTGGGATGTTACACTTAAGTCACTTGTGTCGACACATATTGACAGATGGTCTCGACACATATTAACAGATGGTCTCGACACATTATGACAGACAGTCTCGACGCTTTGTTGACAAAGACAAAGGCTCAAGATCTGTTTGATGACTTGACAGCTGTGAGTTACAACAGGTTTACTGAAGCTATCAGACTTGTCAGAAGTTAGTTATAAATCAGATCAGTCGGTTACCATGGATGAAGTCTATAAATAGATGGATTCAGAAGAAGAATATAGATATATAATTAATTGTCACCACTAATACAATTAGAGATTGATCTCTGATCAAGAAAGTACAAGTCACAAAGAAGAAGATCTTCGTGAGAAGATCTAAGAAGACATTCTGAAGTGATCATCCACTCAGTTTCAGTCTAAGTTGAATTCAATCAAGAATTCAGAAGTATCTTCAAGAGGTTTGGAAAGAGAGAGTTCCAGCTATTTGAAGTCAAGAAGGAGACAATCACTAGTCTCTCAAGAAGATAATACTGAATTATTCTGTCAAGAAGATTCAGATCTATTTTTGAAATCTAAGGAGGAAGTTGCCAGTCAGTTATATACAAAAGAAATCAACTCAACTAAGTTCATATTCAAGAAACTTTTAAGAAAGATAAGATCAAGTTGATTTCAGCCATCAGCCTCTTCAAGAAGCTGATCAAGAAAGTTCTTATCCCTTCTCTCTCAACTTGGGTAAGAGATAATAAAATTCCTTATACATTTCTGTAGGATCTATTCATAGATCTGTGTTGTAAGCCTTTTTTATAAAGGCTGAGTGTAGGAGATTTGTTCTCTGAGTGGTAGGGCTGTTTAAGCCTGAGTTGTAGGAGAAGATATTCTCTGAGTTATAGACCTTGTAGCAAGGCTGAGGTAGGGCTTGTTAGCCTGAGTTGTAGGAACCTTATAGGGTTCTGAGTTATAGGAATCCTTCTGGATTCTGAGCTGTAGGATCTGAGGATCTTAGTTAAAGGAAGAAGTTAGGCCGAATCTAGCACACTACTAGATAGGTGAAGGGGGAAAGTGGATATACCCAGACCTTGGGGAACCACTATAAATTCTGTGTGCAATCTGTGAATTGTGTAGCTGTAGAATCTGTGATTGTGTGTGTTGAGTTTGCTGTAGAATTTTCTGTTCTATATTACATCATTGTAGTTATATTCTGCTTTAAGTTAAAACAAGAATTAGTACCTATTCACCCCCCCATCTAGGTGTTTAGGTAGTCTTAAAAGTAAAACTATCAAGTAGTATCAGAGGGAGGTTACTCAAAGAAGGACTTAATAGTCTGAGTTAGATCCCTAAGGCAGAATCAAGAATTAAGAAAATTGGTTCTGGAGAGAATCACAAGGAACTAGGGTCAATGAAATTACCCATCTGCAGGAAAGAGATTTTTTGAATCTGGAAAGAAATGGTTAGATTGTTTATGGAGGCCTCTGACCCAAGGATATATATTACAGTAAAAGAAGGTCCATATATCCCAATGAATGTGTCTGCTCTAGATGAAAATCAGAGAACTCCCAAGGATTTTTCTGAAATGACTAAGCATGAGATTATACTGGCAACAATGGATAAAAGAGCTCAGAATATCATAGTGAGTGCCATAGATGATTCTACTTTCCAAAATTTTATTCACTGCAAAACCTCCAAGGAAATGTGGGACACTTTTATTGTCTACATGGAGGGTTCTGAAGAAGTTAGACAAGACAGAAAGTCTATGCTCAATCAAGAATATGAGAGTTTTAGACAAGGGAAGTCTGATAGCATATCTGAATGCTACAAGAAATTCTACAGGATAGCTAATGAACTGATGTCCTATGGAAGGAACTTCAGTACATATGAGATGAATGACAAATTCCTAAGATCCCTGACAAAGGATTGGGATACCAAGATTTGTACCATAAGAGAAGTGACCAAACTAGCAGAAATTTCTCGTCCAACCTTATTTGTAAAGTTGCTATCATATGAAATGCAACTAATGGCTAGGAAGGAGGAAGAAATAAATACAAAAGGAGAGCATAAAGAAAGGTCTGTGGCCTTCAAGGTTGAAGCCATTAGAAAGAATAGAAGGATAACTCCATCACCTCCTAAGGAAGTTACTGAAGTTATCTCAGAGAATTCAGACAATCAGGACTCAGATAGCAGTGATTCAGATGCAGATTTTGCTGCCTTTACAAGGCAGTTTCAGAGGTTCTTGAAGAAGAAGCAGTGGAAGTCAAGGCCCTCCACATCACAGCCAATTGATGACTACTATCAAAAGAGGAAATCATCAAGAAAGGAAAAGAGCATGTCTAAGCCCAACAAAGCTACAACATCAAAAATTGTTTGTTATTGCTGCAATAGGCCAGGACATGTGGTGGCTAAGTGTCCAGAAAAGAGGAAGGAGTCAGCAGACAGAAAGAAGACTCAACAAAAGGGCAAGAAGGAGAAATCCTTTGTTGCTAAGAAGGAGAAGAGTCTTACAGATCAATCCTCCTCAGAATCAGAATTTGAAGCATAAGCATACATTGGACTGTATGCAGCTAGTGAAGAAGATAAGTTTATGCAATTGCTGAACTCCATCTATGAACAAGAAGACCATCAGTGCATGAGACTGATGGCTGAATCAGAAGACAACAAGTGCCAGGATCAGCTTGGTCTCAGTAAGGTACAATGTTTATCTAGTAATTCAATTTTTAGTACTGACACACAGTCAGATACATCTGCATCAAGTGATGTGGATGGATCTGAATCTGAAGGAGATATTCATCAATTGATAGATGAATATGGGGACTTATTGCAAGCTCTAAAGAAAAGCAAGAACCTGGCCAAAACTCAGGCTAAGGAAATTACAGATCTTAAGATGACTGCATCTGGCTTAGAGAAAGAATTGGATCAGAAAATGAATGAGGTTGCCAAGCTGAAAACAATTACGGTTATTCAGATGGGTACAATCACATATAAAAATGATCTAATTAGAAGTCTGGAAGTCAGACTTCAAAAAGAGAAAAATTGAGTGGCTAGTTACTCCAAGCCAAAATCAGTCTTACCCTTAATAGATGAGTTTGTGGCTCAAAAGGGTAAGGAAGGAATAGGCTTTAAAGGTAACACCAGGGCTGCCCATTTCAAGAGAAAAGGCAAAGCACCAGTCTAGCCAGTAAATTTTAAAGTACCTCTAATGTTTAGAAAGGTACAAGTGCCTTCTAACAAATATGATCTTGAAAATATTCATAGTCATAATAAGACTGATGTTCTGAATAATAAGGGTGTTAATGCCAATAAGTAAGCCCATGTTCATAAACCCCATGGTTATAAGAAACCAGTGGGTGTAGCTGCAGCAGCACCAGCACAAAACAGAAATTCTTCTATCAAAAATGTATCTAGACCTAGATACAACAAGTATGAATGTTGGTGTTGTGGCAAGACAGACCATTTTGCCTTAGACTGCTGGCATAACATAAGTGTCAGGAAGAACAACAGTCTACCACTTAGAAGAGCTACTGGTAGATTTGATATGAAGGAAGCTAACTTGAACCAAGGACCCAAAACTTACTTGGGTTCTAAGGGAAAGTAATTCTGTATTGTAGGAAAGTCTAAGTTGTCATGCCCCTATATGGTACTTTGACAGTGGATGTTCCAGGCACATGACTGGAACAAAGGGGCTACTGAAAGAGTACACACCTATCAAGAATGGGCCTAAAGTAATCTTTGGTGGATCTGAAAGAGGAATCATCAAAGGATTTGGTAACATCTCTTCCAACCAAATTACCATCACTCAAGTGGCTTATGTAAAAGGTTTGAAACACAACCTGATAAGCATAAGTCAGCTGAGTAATCTAGGATATGACATTTCATTTGTTAAGAATAGATGTCATATCAAAAGGTCAAGTGATCAAAAGATCATTTTGACAGGATATAGAAAGAGAAATGTTTATTGTCTTGATTTTGAGAGTGAGAACAAAGGTTCTCCTATTTGTCTTGTAGCTGATGAGAAAGCATCTTATTGTGTCAAATGGCACAAGAGGCTGGCCCATCTTAACTACAAAACAATTGGCCAACTCTTTAGCAAAGAGTTAGTGAGGAATGGTCCTCAAGTTAAGTGTATAAAGGAAGGGATATGTTCAGCTTTTCAAAAGGGCAAGCAAACAAAATCCTCCTTTCATAGCCTTGAAAATAAGGATTTAGTGAGGTGTCTATACCTCTTACATATGGATCTTTTTGGTCCTATGCCAGTTCATAGTCTAGGTAGAAAGGTCTACACTTTTGTGATTGTAGATGACTATTCTAGATATTCCTGGGTGTTCTTTCTAAGACAGAAATCTGAAACCCTATGTATTTTACACAGTTTTGTCAGACAAATTCAGAATGAACTGGACAGTACAGTGGTCAAAATCAGAAGTGACCATGGCACTGAATTTCAATCTGAAAGTATGACAAGATTGTGTTAAGAGTTTGGGATTTTTCAAGAATTCTCCTCACCTAGAATACCTAAGCAAAATGGTATTGTTGAAAGAAAGAATAGGACATTGATTGAAGCTGGTAGAACTCTATTGAGTGACACTTCTCTCGCAGAATATTTCTGGGCTGAGGCAGTAAACACTGCATATCATGTACTCAACAGGGCTTCTATCACCAAGTACCACAAAAAGACTCCCTATGAGATCATGAAAGGTAGAAAACCAAATCTATTCTATTTCAGAATCTTTGGTTGCAAGTGTTATATCCTTAACAATGGCAAGTCTTATCTAACTAAGTTTGCTGCCAAATCCCAAGATGGGATATTTGTTGGGTACAGCAACAATAGTAAGGCTTATAGGGTCTATAACTTGATTACACAGGTTGTAGAAGAATCTGTACATGTTGTATTTGATGAAACTAGATTAATCAACAGTGAGTTGCCTTGTAGTTCATGCAGTCCCACTGGTATAAGCAATAGAATGGACAAGCTTTCCATTGTAGAAGGCTCAACTGCAGATGAAGGATTGGAAAATGATGGCTACTGTCCAGGGGGAGTACAAGACTCTCTAGAAGCTGATGACAACCAAGAGGTGCAGCATAATGATGAAACTAGAGGTGTTCAGCCAGAAGGAATTCTACCTCCAGCTATAAGACATCTAAAGGATCATCCAGCAAATCAGATAATTGGTGATCCAAGACATGGAGTGCAAACAAGAAGTAGAAATCTGAATACAGTCCTGCACTCAAGTTTTCTATCTCAACTGGAGCCAAAGAAATTTGAAGAAGCTATCCAAGACCAACACTGGATTAATGCTATACAAGAGGAGCTTTATCAGTTTAGAAGATGCAAGGTCTGGGAGTTGGTTCCTAAACCAAAAGACCACAACATCATTGGTACAAAGTGGATTTTTAGGAACAAGTTGGATGAGAATGGAGTTATTGTGAGGAATAAAGCAAGATTGGTTGCAAAAGGATACAGGCAGGAAAAGGAAATAGACTTTGATCAAACATTTTCCCCAGTAGCAAGACTGGAAGCAATCAGAATGTTCCTTGCCTATGCAGCATATCAAGGCTTCAAGGTATACCAAATGGATATGAAATCAGCATTCCTGAATGGTGATCTAAAAGAAGAAGTTTATGTAGAGCATCCATCAGGTTTTGTAGATTCTCTTAAACCTGGTTATGTCTACAGACTTAGGAAAGCATTGTATGGGTTAAAGCAAGCCCCAATGGCTTGGTATGAAACCCTATCTACTTTCCTTATTGAGAACAAATTTTCAAGAGGTAAAATAGACAAAACTCTATTCCTAAGGGAATCTAAAGGGAAGATAATCTTAGTTCAGATCTATATAAATGACATAATTTTTGGGTCTACAGAGAACAACCTTTGCAAGAAGTTTGCCAAACTAATGCAAGGGAAGTTTGAAATGAGCAGTATGGGGGAACTTAAGTTCTTCTTGGGACTTCAAGTAAGACAGACTGATGATGGCTTGTCCATATCCCAGTCTACGTTCACCAAGGAGTTAATTAAGAAGTATGGTATGGAATCATCCTCCACAATGAGAACTCCTATGGGAACAAGTATGCTTATATGCAAAGATGATGCAGGTAAACCTTTAGATGAGTCATTGTATAGAGAAATAATTGGCTCTCTATTATATCTCACTGCTAGTAGACCAGACATTATGTATGCAACATATGTCTGTGCTTGGTACCAAGCATGCCCTAAAGAATCACATTATACTGCAGTCAAGAGGATTTTGAGATATTTAAAGGGCACACCGAATCTAGGCCTTTGGTACCCTAGGAATGGAGATTTTCTACTAACAGGTTATTCAGATGCAGATTTTGTAGGTTGTAGAGAAGTTAGAAAAAGTACTACAGGTACATGCCAATTCTTGGGAGGAAGATTGATATCTTGGAGCAGTAAGAAGCAGACTAGTGTGACAATATCCACATCTGAGTCTGAATATATGGCAGCAAGAAGTTGTTATGCACAGCTGTTGTGGATTGAACATCAGCTCAGGGACTATGGTATTCAAGTAAGTAGAACACCTTTAATGTGTGATTCTAAAAGTGTCATTTCTATTGCAAACAATCCTGTTTCACGTAGTAGGACTAAGCATATAGAGATAAAATACCATTTTCTTAGAGAACATGTAGAAAAAGAAGACATCTCATTAGAATTTGTTAAAACTGATTATCAAATTGTAGATGTATTTACTAAGCCTCTGGATGAAACTAAATTCAATAGATTTAAAATTGAATTAGGAATGCTGACCATAGGTTAGTTTACCAAAAATTGGCTAAGTAAAATTGTGTCGACACATTCAGTAATTAAGTGTCGACACAGAAAAGTTATGTCGACAATTCACGAAAATTGTGTCGACACAGAATAAAAGTGTCGACACCTAAGGGACAAAGAGTCGACTCATCCAGAAATGTAGTGTCGACACAACCAGAGTAATGGTGTCGACACTTACAGATTTTGTGTCGACACTTGTAATCAGAGTCGACACAGAATTTCTGATGAACTACAAAGTATCTCCTGTGTCGACATATCATCAATTAATGTCGGCACATAGTAGTTTGTGCCGTGGTCGAGACATTAGAAGTTTGTGTCGACACTTTTCAACAGTGTCGACACTTTTGGACAGTTTTTGCCCGCCTTTTGACCTTCTTTGATTAGAAGGGTATAAATAGGTCAAGAATTTATTCTGTCGACACGCTCACTAGGGTTTCGAGATAAAAACCTTGTGTCGACAATCTCTCTTCTCTCCAACCAAGCTTTCTCTTCATTCCAATGGCACCCAAGGTTGAAGACAACGTCAATGAAGGATATGAGTTGGTTAGGCATGCATTCGATGATGTCGACTCAGAGATCAAACAGGTCATTTCACTTCTTGTAGAAAACGGATTAGAATATCTTGTCTCTGAACCTACTAATATATGGAAGAAAGAAGTATTCAAGTTCTATACTGCTGCATCACTGGACTCAACTGGGTTGAAGATCAAATCCACTATACATGGAGAAAAAGTCAAGCTATCTCAGAAAAGGTTGAGCAAGATTCTCCATCTTCCTAGAATACATGAGGACAAAGAGGTGCCAGCCACAAGGACAAGAGAGGCGCTTCAATGGTGTGGATTCGATCCAACCATAAAAATTGGATCTGCGATCAATAGGAAGGGCATGAATCATCAGGGGAAATTCCTGTCTGAAATAATAGGTAAAGTTATCTTATGTAAACCAGGTGGCCATGATAGGATATCAGCCTATATGTTCAGCCTGATGACAAGGGTAATCTTTAACATTCAAACCAATTTGTCTGTAGTACTGTTTGATAAGATTAAAGAAGGAATCAAGAAGCCAAACTTGGCTAGGATCATGAGTCTGTACCTTGCTGAAATAATTCCAGAGGTAATGCAACATATTACTGGATCAAAGATAAACCACATGAGGAGAATGGACATAAGGTTATTCTCTAGATGGGATAGAGTTCTTTCAAAAGAGATGCCTGAGCATGGTCATGAAGATGCACAAGACCAGGATGAGGAAGTTAGAGCACACGTTCAGGATCTGACTGTGACTACCAAAGTCCAGGAAGAGACTATATCTTTACAGGTGCAGGGGAAGCCAATAACTGCACATTTGCAGGGGGAGACAAATTCTGAACAAGTGCAAGAGGAAGAAAGAAATAATTTATCTGAGGACATTGTTCCTCAAACTGATCTTGATATTTCTGGAGTTTCTACTGCTGCTGAGAAGGTACAATCTCCTGCTCTCACATAACAAGAATTCACTCTTGAAGAGTTATTTCCTGATCTTGGAGGAGAAGCAGATAAAATAGAGACCCTAAGATTTGAGGGGGAGCAAGTAAGGGTTGAGGGGGAGCAGGTTGATATAGAGGAAGAGCAACAAGTAGCTGAAAAAGAAATTCCTTCCACTCCCCAAGAGAGAGTTAATATTGAAAGTTCTTCAGAGTCTCAGCATAAAGAAGTCAGGGAGGCTAAGAAAAGAAAATTAATGGTTTTCAAGAGGAGAAGCCAAAGCTATAAGCAGGCTTTACAAGATACTTCTTCCCAACCAGCACCTGCACTTGATTACAACAAACTTTTGGTAGATTTACAGGTCAAAATGGATGAGCAAAGATTGGCTCTTGAAAAGTATGTGGATGAAAGCCATAAGGTTCTTCAATTTGATCTAGCACAAGATATAAAATCTATCAAATTTGAAGTTAATTAGAATAAAAAAGAGATGACAGATTGCTTCCACAAGGGAGGATATGCTATGGTATTTCTTGCAAAGCAACAAGCAGAAATAAAGAAGCAAGTGGATGAGATGGCTGTCAAACAAGACTATGTCCTTGAAAATCAGATCAAAATGAATGACAATCTCACAGAATCTCACAATGTCATAGTCACTGAGTTTACAAATACTATTGTTGCAATGACTGAAGCAAGGAAAAAGGAAAAAGAAGAATTTGATCAGAAGCTAAAAGAGGCATTGGATTCTGTTAAGTCAGTTATTTCAACATCTCAGAAAACTATCTCTGATCAGCTCCTAAAATTAAAGTCATTCTTTAAAGATGGAATCAACTATCTGGATGGACAAATCAGATTTCAGAAAGATGACTTGAGAGAGCATGTGGCTAGAGAAGTCATAAAGGGGGAGAGGGTGTTAGTCTATGCTGGCTCTGCTCATGTCAAATGGGTAACCAACAGCATAAGAGCCACTCTTGGATATCCACCCTTGTGTGATGATGATAATATGGCTGAGTCAGGGGTGCAACCAATTCTACTTGAAGGTAATCAACATTAGGTTGCCCAAGTTATTTACCCCTTGCAGATCTTGACATGATTCATCAGCAAGTGCAGACTATGTACAGCCCTCCACAGGAAGTTACAAATGTTATTCTTGAAAAGATGGATCTGCTTGATGCTGTTATCAAAGCTCAGCAAGATGGTCAGTTATCAAAGAAAAGATTCAGAGAGCAAGCTGAGCTAAAGTCAGACTTTGAGAAGTGGAGCCCCACATCAAGGAATATCATATTAACTGCATGGATAGCTGTCAAAGACCAAGTACATGAAAGGGGTAAATGGTACAATGAGCAAGAATGGCAAAAGTATGAAGCCAGACAAGAAGCCATACTTCAACACAGGAGAAAGGCTAAGAGTGGGAAGCTACCTCCTGATGCTCAGGAGCCTAGCAAGTACTTTCCCAAGCCTTTTCATTATTTTGAAAGGCAAAGGATCAAGGCTGAGGCACAGAAAAAGACTGATTTGAAAGGCAAGAAGCCCATGGAAGATACAGAACCTCCTGTTCAGGATAAGATAATATTTGGAAAAGGGATAGTCATCAAGGAGGCAGCCCAGCCTTAGTCTTAGCTTTACTAGTTTTTTGTTCAAGAACTATGTAATTGTTTGCTTGTTAAAGCAATCAATGTAAACAACTTGTAACAAACATTTTTGAGTTAATATACAAAACATTGTTCTGTGATCATTTACTTTTACATCTTTATTCTGTGATGTAACTATGATATGTGTTTTGTTTATATAGTTCCCTGTAATATAATGCTTATATGCATCATCATGTTTATTTTATAAGTGGTGTATATCATTGGCTAAAGGGTTATGACTTCTCCAAATAGGGGGAGATTGTTGGGTACATTGGAAAATGTGTACCTGATTTGGACAAGTCAAACTTAGCTCAATAATATACATCAAGGTGTATTTGATGTTATTTTAAGTTTATATGTGCAGGTTAAGAATGTGCTAAAATGCAAAGAAAAATTTCTAAGTCCATGTGTCGACACCTGAGGAAGCTGTGTCTACACTTCAGTTAGATTGTGTCGACACTTGGAAATGGCTGTGTCGACACCTCAGTGAATTTGAGTCGACGCCGGGAGGCAGTGTCGACACACAGAAATAGTCAGTCGACATCAACTGTGTCGACACTGGGAGGCTGTGTAGACACACAGAGGCAGAGTCAACAACAACTGTGTCGACACCTAGAGGAAGTGTCGACACACGCCATGTTCTGTGTCTGTAACAACTGTGTCGACACCTTGAGGCAGTGTCGACACACAAAATCTATGTCTACAACAACTGTGTCGACACACAGGACTTGTGTCGACACATAGCTGAGTCTAGACCTTGTTGATTGTTGATGAATGATGAAGTGTTTATGTCGACACAAATAATCAGTATCTACACATTCTCAAGAAGCAGTGTCAAGAAGCTGTGTCGACATCAAGGCAGCTATGTAGACACCACCAAAGTCTGTGTCGACACTTAAGTCACTTGTGTCGACACATATTGACAGATGGTCTCGAAACATATTGACAGATGGTCTCGACACTTTATGACAGACAGTCTCGACGCTTTGCTGACAAATACAAAGGCTCAAGATTTATTTGATGACTTGATAGCTGTGAGTTACAACAGGTTTACTAAAGCTATCAGACTTGTCAGAAGTTAGTTATAAACCGGATCAGCCGGTTACCATGGATGAAGTCTATAAATAGAATGATTCAGAAGAAGAATATAGATATATAATTAATTGTCACCACTAACACAATTAGAGATTGATCTCTAATCAAGAAAGTACAAGTCACAAAGAACAAGATCTTCGTGAGAAGATCTAAGAAGACATTCTAAAGTGATTATCCACTCAGTTTCAGTCTAAGTTGAATTCAATCAAGAATTCAGAAGTATCTTCAAGAGGTTTGGAAAGAGGGAGTTCCAGCTATTTTAAGTCAAGAAGGAGACAATCACTGTTCTCTCAAGAAGAAGATACTGAACTATTCTATCAAGAAGATTCAGATCTATTTCTGGAATCTAAGGAGGAAGTTGCCAGTCAGTTATATACAAAGGAAATCAACTCAACTAAGTTCAGATTCAAGAAGCTTTGAAGAAAGCTAAGATCAAGTTGATTTCAGGCATCAGCCTCTTCAAGAAGCTGATCAAAAAGTTCTTATCCCTTCTCTCTCAACTGAAGTAAGAGATAATAAAATTCCTTATCAATTTCGGTAGGATCTATTCATAGATCTGAGTTGTAAGCCTATTTTATAAAGGCTGAGTGTAGGAGATTTGTTCTCTGAGTGGTAGGGTTGTTTATGCCTGAGTTGTAGGAGAAGGTATTCTCTGAGTTGTAGACTTTGTGGCAAGGCTGAGGTAGGGCTTGTTAGCCTGAGTTGTAGCAACCTTATAGGGTTCTGAGTTGTAGGAATCCTTCTGGATTCTGAGTTGTAGGATCTGAGGATCTGAGTTAAAGGAAGAAGTTAGGCCGAATCTAGCACACTTCTAGATAGGTTAAGGAGGAAAGTGGATGTACCCAGACCTTGGGGAACCACTATAATTCTGTGTGCAATCTGTGAATTGTGTAGCTGTAGAATCTGTGATTGTGTGTGCTGAGTTTGCTGCAGAATTTTCTGTTCTATATTACAGCATTGTAGTTATATTCTGCTTTAAGTTAAAACAAGAATTAGAACCTACTCACGCCCCTCTAGGTGTTTAGGTAGTCTTGAAAGTAAAACTATCAATAGCTTACAACACAGATCCCGCAGGACCACGCAGGTCATACATACCTACAACTTAGGCACTAAGCCAAACCTAGATCACAAAGAACTTTCACCTGGCACAAAGCCAAACACAGGTCATAAAGACCTTAGCCTTTATAATACAGGCTTACAAGTCCAGACTCACAAAGAATATAAACAAAAGAATAAGAAGGGTTTTATGATTAGACACCAGAGCAAGAACTCTGTGTCTTCTTCTTCCTAGACTGAGCAGATATCAGTCCAAGCTTTTGTTGTTGAAGACAATAAGTAGGCAATAGAATTTTCTTCAACCAGCTTTCTTTTCTCTGTAGAACTTGTAGATCTGCTTCCTTAGAATAGCTTCTGATCTTACTTTTGTAGATGGTGATTACTTCAGCTATCTCTTTCCCATCAAGGATCTCTGTGCAGAACAACTTCTTTAGGCTCGACGAAAATGGCAAGGAAGAAGATGAATTTCGACTGCACTTTCGTTTTCAGAAAACCTAGACAAGGAATCGACTCTTGCTCTGACCAATTTGCTTCTTTTTATTCTCTAAAGGCCAATTGAGCAGTGGGTCCCACCACCAAGATTGATGGCTGAGATTAAGCTATTCAACGCATGTGTTCCATTTAATCTTGATTCAATGGCTCTTTGTTGTTCGTGGGCCCCAACATTTAATGTTGAAAAATCTTCCTGGGAGAGTGCAGAAGATGTTAATAACTGGCCGCCAACGTCTCTGACAGCATTTCTGCAACATTTGAATTTTGGTTGACTTTGAATTTGCTGACGTCAGCATGACTCAGCATCTTTGGACTTAGACAAAATTCAATCATTAGAACCAAAGGCGTTGATTGAGTATGTATCACTCAACGCCACAATACTTTGACAAAATTCTGTTTGTCTAGGTATTGAGCTCGATGAAGGTTGAGCTTCGTTCGATGAACGGCGAGCTCAGCTCGACGAAAGCCAAGCAATCCATGCATTTGGACTCAGCTAAATTTCTACTTCAAGGCATTGTGAGCGCTGAGAGCGTTGTGAGCACTTTCCTCACTCAACGCTATTTGCCTTAGGAAATATTTCTGCACCTTGGCGTTGAGAGAGTAAGCTCCACTCAACGCCAAACTACTTAATAGAATTTTTCTGTTATCTTGCGTTGAGTGAGTAAGCGACACTCTACACCTGTGGACTTGGTGAAAATTTTGACCACTATTCTATGGAGTTGACTGGCACAGCAACACTCAATGCTAAAAGTTGTATGGCGTTGAGTGAGTAGACCACAATCAACGCCTGTGGACTTGGCCATATTTTCAGCCAATTTCTCTAGGCTTAGACTGACTCAGCCTGATACAGCCTTTTTGTTGTATGGCATTGAGTGAGTAGACTACACTCAACGCTTTTGTACTTAGCCAAATTTTTGGTTTTCTATCAGTTAGGATGAGATAGACTCAACACTATATGTTATATGGCGTTGAGTGAGCTGTCCTCACTCAACGCTTGTGAACTTGGGCAAATTTCTACTAGACAATATTGAATCCATACCTCTGGCATTGAGTGACCTTGCTCCACTCAATGCCTGTGGACTTAGTCGATTTTTGCTATGTCCAGCAACCCCTTATTGTGTCCACAAGTCCAATCAATGTGATATGGACAACCTACACTCAATACCTCAAATGCACATCAAATACAGTTGGTGTGTGTGTGATAATAACCAGTTTGACTTCTCACAAATCAGGGATATTGGGAACAATGGACCCAACAATCTCCCCCTATTTGAATAAGTCAAAACCCTTATAAAAATGCTTTCTTTCCTTGGTCAATGACACACACAACCTATACAACAAAATAAATATTGAAATTCTGATAGGCTATAAGTAAATGTACCTCATTTACTGCCTGTATGGTGAGCATCACTTACTCCCCCTATTTTGCTGCAAGGTGTTTGTCCTTACTTGAGTTCCACAAGTCTTTCTTTCCCCTTTTCCATCTCTCCCACTTGCTATGTATCACCCTTGCTATGACCTACTCCCTTCTCTCCCCCTTTTTTACTTCTGTAGAATAGACAGATAGGGGTTGGCCCTGCCATTGGCTGACCTTCTCTCTTCTCTCCAGAGAAACTTACTCCCCCTCAGTAGAAGCATCAGTGATCTTATGCTACTGGGGAGTATGTATGTCCATTAAGAGGTACAATACCTGCACCCAAAAAAATGCAGAAGGGAGTGCCTGAAGCTATGCTAAGTTCAACATACCCAACTCAAATTTAAGTGTGTTGAACTTTGCTTCATCTAATGGCTTAGTGAAGATATCAGCCACTTGCTTGTCTATGGGAACAAACTGAAGACTGATGTCTTCCTTCTCCATATGCTCCCTAATAAAATGATATATTATTTCTATATTCTTAGTCCTGCTATGTGAGACAGGATTCCTAGTAATAGAAATAGCACTTGTAGAATCATAGTAGAGAGGAGCTCTACTTACCTTAAGGTTTTAATCCTGGAGCTAATGTTGGATCCACAGCAGCTGAGCACAGTAGCTTCCTACTAATATATATTCTGACTCAGCAGTGGATATAGCCACACTAGTTTGCTTTTTGCTGCTCTAATAAACTAGCCTTCTTCTTAAGAACTGACAGGTTCTAGTAGTGTTTTCCTGTCTTCTTTGTAACCTGCAAAATCTGCATCTAAAAATCTTGTTAGATCAAAATCCCTATTTCTAGGGTACCAAAGTCCATGATCTTGTGTGCCCTTAAGATATCTCAAGATTCTCTTTACAGAAGGTTAATGAGATTCTTTAGGGCAGGCTTGATACCTAGCACAGACACATGTGGCATACATGATGTCAGGCCTACTAGCAGTCAGGTATAGAAGGGAGCCAATTATCCCTCTATACAAAGACTCATCAAAAGGTTTCCCTGCCTTATCTTTGCCTATAGGTATACTTGATCCTATGGGAGTTCTCATAGTGGAGGCATTCTCCATACCATTCTTTTTGATTAGCTTCCTGGTGAACTTAGACTGGGATATGGACAAGCCATCATCAATTTGTCTTACTTGGAGTCCCAATAAGAACTTGAGCTCACTCATGCTGCTCATTTCACACTTCCCTTGCATTAGTTTAGCAAACTTCCTGCAAAGGTTGTCATTAGCAGATCCAAAGATAATGTCATCGACATATATCTAGACTAGGATAAGCTTGCCCTTTGATTCCCTTAGGAATAGGGTCTTGTCAATCTTCCCCCCTTGAGAATTTGTTCTCAATGAACAAGCTGGACAAGGTTTCATAACAAGCCCTAGGGGCTTGATTTAGCCCATATAGAGCTTCCCTAAGCTTATATACAAAATTAGGAGAGTTAGGATCTACAAAACCTAGTGGTTGATCCATATATAATTCCTCTTTTAGGTCCCCATTCAGGAATGCTGACTTGGCATCCATCTGGTAGACTCTGAATCCCTGATAGGCAGCAAATGCAAGGAAAATCTGTATGGCATCAAATTTTGCTACTGGGGCAAAGGCCTAGTCAAAGTCTATGACCTCTTCTTGCCTGTAGCCTTTAGCTACCAGTCTAGCCCTATTCTTGACAATAATGTCATCTTGATCCAACTTGTTCTTCTAGATCCTGTTGAAACACAGTTTGGGCGGTTAGCCGAACTAGCCGTCGCGGCCTCTCTAGCCAGATTGTTGGAACTCAGAACGCGAGGTTAGCCGAACTAGCTGCAGCGGCCTGTCCAGCCAGTCTTCTAGCAGGTAGGCTCAGCGGGCTGCTGAGATGATTTAGTATGTTAGAAATCAGTTCGGGCGGTTAGCCGGACTAGCCGCAGCGGCCTTTCCTACCGGTCTTCTAGTGGATGTCCTCAGCGGACTATCTGAATGATGTTTTTAGTAGAAGCCCCAGTGTTCGGTCTATTGTGCGCCTCAGCGGTTAAGAGACAAGCCGCAGCAGTTTGGTGAAGTTTTGAAGCTCTGGTCCAAGGCTTATCCTCTCAGCGGTCTGATGACATCTTGCAGTATGCAGTCAGATGTCTTGCCGCAGCTTCAACATAATGGTTAGCCGCACTGCGGGTTATTGGCTATCTGCAGGTGTGGCTTAGCAACTTGTATGGCGGAATTTATCCTGTATCCGGAGGTTGTATTGTTATGGCTTGTATAGTGAGCGGTTTGGGTATGTCAAACCTCTAAGTCTACTCGACTTGTATTTAGTCCTACATCGTGTGTTGTATTCTCTCATCTCCCCCGTTTTCTATAAATAAGGGGGCATACCTATGTATTACTTACTACTTTGGAGTAATAAAATTTTCCGTTATTTACCTCTTGTTCGCTTTTATTCTCATATTTTCACTTGGTATCAGAGGAAAACCGGTCCTTTTGCTCCAAAATTGTTTCGCTCTTGTAGCGGTTTGTTATTTGAAACCGCGCGGGTTGTCCCTTTTCTGTCCCTCCCTTCTTTCGGTTTTGTCCGGCTTCTTCCCACCCGTTCTTTCTATCTGGTCGCGTGGTTTTCCCTTATTCGCGCAGTATCGTGCTCTTCTTTCTTTATGCGGCTTCTATGCCCTTAGGTGGCAGCATTTCCCTTACCGCTAGTGTGTTATCACCGAGACCGGGCGGTTTCTCTTTCTGTTTGCGCAGCTTCTTCTCTGGTTTCCTATTGCAGTTTATACTTTGTCCGCGCGGCTTGCTTGCCTTCTTCATGGATACTCTGTCATCTTCTGCAACTTTCCCTGCTCCTTTCCCTCATTCTTCTCCCTCTGTTTCTTCTTCGGGTAATTTGGCTACGTTGTCCAAGATTACGGGCCCGAATTATCCTGACTGGAGTGTTTCTTTTGTCTTCCTTTTACATTCTCAACGTAAGCACTCACACTTGACTGATGACCCTCCTCCTGTTGGCTCTACTGCTTATGATGATTGGGAAGCTTCTGATGCCTTGGTCTGAACTTGGTTGGCCAACAGTTTTTCTGATGAGTGTCTTCCTGTCATCCGACATGATCAAACAGTCAAAGCCGCGTGGACTCATTTGGCTTCTTTATATTCTAAAGGGGCTAAGAGTTGGCTTATCTACACTCTATATGCTGACCTATTTGCTCGTCCCATTATGACCCCTGTTGCAGCTTATCAAGAGGTGCAGAGTCTTGGTGCTGAACTTCTTCAACATCATCCCTTTTTTGTTGATCTTGCTGAGCAACAAAAACATTTTCAGGAGCTCCTGGTGGTTTGCTACTTACTTCATCTTCCCGACTCCTATGACTTGATTTGCCAACAGATTCTCGGGGAAGCAGACACTCCGACTCTTGATGCCACTACTGCTCGAATTTTCTTTGTTACTACCCTCCTTCAATGCCCTTTGCTTCATTCTCCCTCTCCTGATCTTATAGCTCATTCTACCAGTCATGATCATTCTGGTTCTCGAGGTGGCCGCACTGGCGGCCATAGTTACTTAAAATATCTCTGTTCTCATTGTGGCAAGACTGGCCACCTGATTGATCGTTGTTGGGTCAAATACCCTCATCTAAGTCCTGCTTCTACTAATTCTGCCAAGAAGTCTACTGTATCTCTTGCCACTTCGGTTGCTACTCAGTTAGCTACCACGGGTAGGTGGCTTATTGACTCTGGTACTACCACTCATATGACCGGGAATTCTCAGCATTTTTCCTCTCTTACACCGAGTAACCACTTACCTCCTGTTCTTATTGTTGATGGTTCACCGTCCCCTGTCCACGGGTCTGACACTGTGAATGTTACTTCTTATGTTCAGCTTCAGGACACTCTCTATGTTCCAAACTTTCCCTGCAATCTTATTTTTGTTACTGCTATTTGTAAGAAGTTTGGCTGTGAAGCGATTTTTACTGCTTCTACTTGTTACTTTTAGGTTCCTCAGTCCAAGGAGATGATAGCTACTGAGACTGAGAGTGGTGGCTTGTTCTATCTTGATACTTCTTCTGCTTTCTCTGCCTCCTATTCTCTCCTTTAGTGGCATCTTCGACTTGGACATCCTCCTCCTCGGATCCTTTATCAGCTACTACATGATTTACCTCGGGGCGATTCTTCTCTTCATTGTGAAGCTTGTCAGTTTGGGAAACATTATCGTTCTACTTTTCCTGCCAGCAAAGGACGTAGTTCTTCTCATCCGTTTGATATTGTTCATTCTGATATATGGGGTCCTACACCTACACAAACTGTTGGAAGGGGTAGCTTATATTTTGTGACATTTATTGATGATTTTCCCGCTGTACATGGCTATATTTGCTGCGTGAATGTTCTGAATTTTATTTTATTTTCACTGCTTTTTATAATGAAATTCATACACAATTTGCTACTTTTATTAAAATCCTTCGGTCTGATAATGCTAAGGAGTACCTTAGTCATCAGTTTACGTCATTTTGTATTGATCATGGTATTGTTCATCAAACCACTTTCCCTTATACGTCGCAACAAAATGGGGTTGCTGAACGAAAGAATTGTCATCTGCTTGACGTTGCTCGGAGCCTTCTTACTCAGATGCATGTTCCCAAGTCTTATTGGTGGCATGTGGTTCTTCTCTCTTGCTTTCTTATTAATCGTGTTCCCTCTTCTATTGTCAGTGGGAAGACTCCCTTTTCTATCTTGCATCCTGATGCAAACCCTTTTCCTTTGCCTCCTCGTGTCTTTGGATGCACTGCCTTTGTTCATTCTCCTTCTTCTACTCATGACAAATTGTCCACTCACTCGATTAAATGTATCTTTCTGGGATATTGTCCGACTCAGAAAGGATATCGGTATTATGATCTTGTTCTCCACCGGCAGTATGTTTCTGCCGATGTCACTTTCTTTGAGACTGCTCCATATTATTCTCCGTCCTCCTCCATTCTTCCTTCTTCTGAAGAATCCATTCCCTCTCCTCTTATTTTTGCACCGTGTCCTGAGCCTACTATTCTTTCTTCTTCATCTTGTGACTCTCCTACTCTTCCTGCTTCCACTATTGAGCCACTGCCCATAGTTCCTGGTTTGCCGGCTTCTCCTTCGGATGGATCTACACAAGTAGATAGGGCTGACCTTGATCTTCCAATTTCTCTCAGGAAATGTGTTTGCTCATGCACTCAGCATCCTCTTGCTGGTGTGGTATCTTACACCATATTGTCTCCTCGGGCACAGAGTTTTGCTTTTGCCCTCTCGGCCAATATTCTTCCAGCATTTAATCATGTTGCTCTGATTATTCCATATTGGAAAGCTGCTATGGATGAAGAGATGAACACTTTGACTGAACGAGGTACTTGGTCTCTTGTGCCTACTCCACCTGGTGCTGATGTGGTTGGCTCTCGTTGGGTCTTTGTAATCAAGTATACTCCTGATGGTACTGTTAATCGTTATAAAGCCCGTCTAGTAGCCAAAGGATTTACGCAGACTTATGGTGTGGATTTCTTTGATATGTTCTCCCCTGTTGCTGAGATTACTACGATTCGCGTTCTCTTTTCAGTGGCTGTGAACAAAGATTAGGAAATGTCTCAGTTGGATGTCAAGAATGCCTTTCTTTATGCAGATTTGCATGAGACAGTTTATATGGAGCAACCTCCTATGTATGTTGCTCAGGGGGAGTTTCAGGTGTATAAGTTGAAAAAAGCCATTTATTGTCTTAAACAGAGTCCGAGAGCCTTGTTTGAGAAGTTTAATGAGGTTATTTCTATTGTTGGGTTTATTCGGAGCACTGTAAATCACTCTTTGTTTTTTCGAAAAACCTCGTCTGGGCTGGTTATTCTTGCGGTGTATGTGGATGATATACTTCTTACTGGGGATAATAGGAAAGGTGTTGATATGACGAAGAAGAATCTGCTCCGGCATTTTGTTACAAAGGATATGGGGTCTCCTAAGTACTTTCTAGGGATTGAGATATCTCAGAAACCTGGTTCTATTATTCTTTCACAGAGGAAGTATGCTATGGATCTTTTACAAGAGATAGGTGTTCTTGGAACTAAACATACCCAATCTCCTATGGCTGTTGGAGATGACAAATGCTGGAGTGAGTCTTTTCCTCTTCTTGAAGATGTCATGAGGTACAGATGTCTGGTTGGTAAACTTATTTATCTAACAGTTACTAGACCAGACATCTGCTATGCAGTGGGAAAAATAAGTCAATTTATGCAAGCTCCTAGGGAGTGTCATATGCAGTCAGCTCTAAAGATTCTTGAATACGTGAAAGGTGCACAAGGTAAAGGGCTCTTGTTCCTGAAGAGGGGACATTTGAAAGTAGAGGATTATTCTAACGCGAGCTATGCAGATGATAAGGGTGACAGGAAGTCAACATCAGGTTTCTGCACTTTTGTTGGAGGAAATCTAGTCAGTTGGAAGAGCAAGAAGCAGGCTGTGGTTTCCAGATCAAGTGCAGAAGCCGAATATAGAAGCAGGGCTTTGACTGCTTGTGAACAGAAGTGGCTTCGAACTCTCTTACTAGATCTGGGAGAGTTTTATGATCACCCCCTACCAATGTTCTGTGACAATAAAGCAGATATATACATTTCTAAGAATCCGGTCTTTCATGAGAGAACAAAGCATATCGAGGTTGATTGCTACTTAATTAGAGAAGAGATTCTAAAGAATCAGATATGCACTCCGTTCATTACTTCTGATAAATAGCTCGTAGATTACTTCACGAAACATGTTACTTCGTTCACAGAGGTTTGTGGCAAGCTGGGCATGGTTGATATATATGCTCCAGCTTGAGGGGGAGTGTTGGAACTCAGTTTGGGTGGTTAGTCGAACTAGTCGTCGCGGCTTGTCTAGCCAGATTGTTAGAACTCAGTTCGGGCGGTTAGCCGAACTAGCCGTCGTGGCCTGTCCAGCAAGTCTTCTAGCAGGTAGCCTCAGCGGGCTGCTGAGATGATTCAGTATGTTGTAAATTAGTTCGGGCGGTTAGCCGGATTAGCTGCAGTGGCCTGTCCTGTCGGTCTTCTAGTGGATGTCCTCAGCGGATTGTCTGGATGATGTTTTTAGTAGAAGCCACAATGTTCGGTCCAGTCTTCGCCTCAGCAGTTAGGAGACAAGCTGCAGCAGTCTAGTGAAGTCGTGAAGCTCTGGTCTAAGGCTTATCCTCTCAGCGGTCTTATGACATCCCGCGGTACACGGTCAGATGTTTTACCGCAGCTTCAGCATAATGGTTATCCGCACTGCAGGTTGTTGGCTATCCGCAGGTGCGGCTTAGCGGCTTGTCTGACGGCATTTCTCCTGTGTCCGGAGGTTGTAATGTTATGGATTGTATAGCTAGCGGTTTGGGTACGTCAAACCGCTCAGTCCACTCGGCTTGTATTTAGTCCCACATCATGTGTAGTATTCTCTCATCTTCCCCATTTTCTATAAATAAGGGGAAATACCTATGTATTACTTACTACTTTTGAGCAATAAAATTTGCGCTTATTTACCTCTTGTTCGCTTTTCTTCTCATATTTTCACTGATCCATTTATTCCCTATAACATTTTGTCCTTTTGGTCTGGGGACCAACTTCTAGACCTAAAATCTCTTAAATTGGTCCAATTCTTCTTGTATTTCTCTAATCTAGAACTGGTCCTTGATTGCTTCTTCAAACTTCTTTGGCTCTTCTTGAGACAATAAGCTTGAGTATAGAGTTATATTCATGTTCCTACTTCTGGTCTGGACTCCATGATTTGTATCACCAATGATTTGGTGTAATGGATGGTCCCTTAGATGCCTGGTAGATGGAGGAAATCTAGCTGCAGCTTGCTGATCTTCATTGTTTTCAACTAGCTGGTCTTTATTTTCTTCCAATATGTTTTCCCCTTCTCTTGGAATAGGCAGTCCATCGTCATTTTCTTGGACAGTAGGGGTAGCTTCCTTGATTGTCAGCTTGTCCATCATTTGCTCTGTACCTGCAATGATATAAGAGGAGGAGTTTGGCAGCTCACGGTTAACCATATTGGATTCATCGAAGACAACATGCATTGACTCTTCTACAACTTGGATAGTTAAGTCTTAGATTTTATTTGCCTTACTATGAGTGTTGTACCAAACAAAGATCCTATCATGGGACTTGGCAACAAACTTAGTTAAATGGATTTTTCTATTGTTGAGCACATAGCACTTACAACCAAAGATCCTGAAATAGCTCAGGTTTTGTTTTCTGCCCTTGAAGATCTCATAGGGAGTCTTCTAGTGGCTCTTGGTGATAGAAGCCCTATTAAGGACATAGCATGCAGTGTGAACTGCCTTTGCTTAGAAGTATTCTGGGATGGATGAGTCACTTAGTAAGGTTATACCAGCCTTTATGAGGGTCCTATTTTTCCTCTCAGCAATCCCATTTTGCTAGGGTGTTCTATGAGAGAAAAATTCTTGATGAATCCCTAGCTCTTCACAGAACCTTGTCATGCACTTAGACTGAAACTCAGTGTCATGGTCACTTCTGATTTTGACCACAATGCTTTTTAATTCATTCTGAATTTGCTTAACAAATGTCTAAAACATCAGGGGTTTTAGATTTCTCCCTTAGAAAGAACACCCAAGCAAATCTGGAAAAGTTATCAACAACCACAAGTGTGAAGATTTTTCTACCTAGACTTTGAATTGGCATAGGACCAAACATTTCTATATATAAAAGGTATAAGCACCTCACTGAGTCTTTGGTGTCAATGCTCTTGAAGGAGATCTTAGTCTGTTGTCCCTTTTGGCATGCAGAGCAGATACCCTCCTTAGTGCATATAGACTTAGGCTCATTCCTAACCAGCTCTTTACTGAATAGCTTATCTATGGTCCTATAGTTTAAATGGGCTAGCCTCTTGTGCCACTGGACACTGGAGGAGGCTTTCTTATCTACAACTAGGCATACAGGTGAGTCTTTTCTAGAGCATAAAAAATCTAAAAAAGCACATATTTGCACTCCTAGTGCCTGTTAAGATGACCTCTTGGTCACTTAACCTTCTAATTTGGCACTCATTCTTATGGAAAACTATGTCATAGCCAAGATCACAGAGTTGACTTATGCTTATAAGGTTGTGTTGCAAACCTTCCATATAGGCTACTCTAGTGATGGTGACTATGCCAATAGAGATCTTACCATAACCTCTAGTCACCCCTTTTTCTGACCCACCAAAGATAACCTTTGGTCCATTCTTTACTGGAGAATAATCCTCCAGCATGCTCCTTATTCAAGTAATGTGCCTGGAATATCCACTGTCCAAGTACCATATAAAGGTAAGGGCACTTGGACTAACCTGCAAAATACAAATCAGTTAACCTTAAGACCCCAATTTTTATTGGGTCCTAGGTGCATGTTAGGCAAAAAATAATTTTTCCTGCCTGCATCTTTTCTGACAGGCAAGCTGACATTTGCTCTCTACATACTATGATTGTGCCAGCAATCAACAACTAAGTTGCCTACCTTGCCACAGCACCAACACTCATGAATTTTGTACCTTCTTTTTGGAGCAGGTCTAGTGGCTGTGTTAACAACAGCTCTGGACCAAGAAGGAGTAGCAGCTATTATGTTCCATGGTTTTCCAGCCCTAGTCTGACAAGTGGTGGGTCTGGCAGTAGAAGTTCTTGGGATATCTTGAGCCCTTCTAGCAGGAGCTTTCTTTTCAGAAAGCATACTCTTGACGCCTCAGAGATGCCCAACTAAGGTCTACTGACAGCCTTGCCCTTTGTCTTAGAGTGGGATGGAGGAATTGGTGAACAGTCAGCAGCTTTACCCTTGACTGAAGTGGTTGTTGCACTAAACACGAATGGTTCAGGATGGGGCTTTTGTATTTTCTCATAGGCACTTGCACCTTTTCTATAAATACCACCATATTGTGGAACATCTCTGTTCACACAAAATGATCTAGCATGATTCCAGTGACCATAAATACTCTCATGGTCATGGCTGTTAGAGGGAAATTACACTCTATTAAATTTCATAGGAGGCTTAGAGTCTAGTGGCTCCACTTGAGCTTTGCCCTTTCCCTTGGGATTATAAATTCTTGTCCTTCCCTCGAATCCCAACCCTTTCTTTCCCTTTTAGGAGGAGAATGAGTCTATCAAGGGCAACACTGTGTTAGGCTTGGAGTAGCTAGCCACAAGTTCCCTCTACTTTTGGAGTTTTCCTTCAAGATTCCTGATATAGTTATTCTTGAAGGTTATGGTGCTCATCCGAAGGATTATTACATTCTTTAGTTTGCTGACTTCTTGAGTCTTCAGATCCAGTAATTTTGCTGATTCTGAAGCAGCAAGCTTTAAAGAGACAATTTCCTAAGCCTGTTGTTTTGCTAGGAGCTTGCTTTTCTTTAGAGCCTGGAGAAGTGCACCATAATTATCAATCAATTGATTGATGTATCCCTCAGATTCTGAGCCATCATTATCACTTGATGTAGATGCAAAAGAATCTGGAACTGATTCATAATCTGAACAAGCAGAGCTAGTAATAGAAATTACCTTGCTTTGACCAGGCTGATCCTAGCTGATTTCTTCATTTGACTTAGCCATCATACCAAGGCAGAAGCTATCTTCTTCAGAATCCACCTCTGAATCACCATCAGATTGTGATAGAGGGGCCTTGTCTTCAATCCTACTAGCAGGATGAGCCTTGTCAGCTTCTTCTTCCAAAGCAGCCAACCTTTTGATGCAGTCTGCTTCTATAGCTCCTTCTTCAGTAGAGTACAACCCAATGTAGGCTTCTTCTTATTCTTCTTCTGACTCTGATGAGGAGTCAGTCCAGCTTCTTTGCTTCTTGGTAATGAGGTATTTCTCCTTGATTTTTTGCTGATGGTCCTTTTTCTCACTATGTTCCTTTCTTTTGACTGGGTAGTCGGCTATCACATGCCCAAGTTTTCTGCAATGATAATAAGTCATGTTAGATGAAACATGTTTACTAGTTTTGGAACCATACCTGTCCTCCTTAGAGGATTTTATTCTGCCATTATAGTAGTCATCCTTGGGATGAGAGGAGGTGGAAGGCTTGCCACTCTAGTGCTTCTTCTTTAAGAACTTCTGAAATTGCTTGGTGAAGGAAGCAAAATCTTCATCAGACCATTGGCAGTCAGATGTGTTGTTCTCTGATTTTATAGAATCAGATTCAGCATCTCTCCTTGGTGGAGAGGGAGACTTTCTTCTGCTTTTATTGGGGCCTTCAGCTTTGAAAGCTACAGTCTTATCTCTTGCTTGAGACTTGTTGTTGTTCTCCTCTTCTTTCCTTGCAGCCAGCTGCATCTTATATGATAATAGCTTCCCAAAGAGGGTGTGAGGAGCAGTGTCACCCAGCTTTGCCACTTCTCTGATGGCACAGATTTTTGTATCCCACTCTCTAGATAGAGATCTAAAGAACTTGTCATTCAGTTCATAGTGACTGAAGACTCTTTCATAAGTCTTCAGCTCATTCACAATCCTAAAGAACTTTTCATAATAGATGGTTATGTTGTCCCCTTTGGATTGCCTAAAAGCCTCATACTCTTGATTGAGCATGGACTTCCTATCATCTCTAACTTCATTTGTCCCCTCCATGTAGATCATAAGTGTTTCCCATATTTCCTTTGCTGTTTTGCAATGGATCAGATTCTGAAGTGTAGAGTCATCTACAACACTCATAATGATATTCTTTGCCCTCTTGTCTATTGATGCAAGGGCCAACTCATCCTTTGTCATCTCATCATATGTCTTGGGGGTCTTGACATTAGCATCCAGTGCAGACACCTTCATTGGGATATATGGTCCCTCTTTAACTGTAATATACATCCTAGGGTCAGCAGCTTCCATGAAATTCCTCACCCTTGCTTTCTAGATGCCAAAATATTCCTTCCTACAGATTGGAAGTTTCACAGCACTCAGCTCCCTATTGTTCATTCCTAAACCCATAGAGACATACTTCTAGCTAACCTTGGAGATCTATTCAGATTGTTAAGCCTTTAAAGAGCAACCTCCCTCTAATACCACTTGAAAGTCTTGTTTTCAAGGCAAGCTTATCACCTAGAGGGGGATGAATAGGTTTTTGTCTCTATTTAATTTTCTTGACTTGTTTATAGATTCCTATGCTTGTGATTAATTTATTATCATCCTTCAAGAACATTCACAGATGAAACAACATTTTATAGTGGTTCCCCAATCTTAGGTACATCCACTGTCCCTCTGCACATATCTAATAGTGTGTTAGATTCAGCTCTCCCTCCAGAAATCAGCTACTTAACAGCTTACAATACAGATCCTGTAGGACCACACAGGTCACACAGACCTACAACATAGACACTAAGCCAAACCTAGGTCACAAAGACCTTTCACCCGACACAAAGCCAAACACAGGTCATAATGACCTTAGCCTTTATAATACAGGATTACAACTCCAGACTCACGAAGAATCTAAACAAAAGAATAAGAAAGGTTGTATGATTAGACACCAGAGCAAGAACTCTGTGTCTTCTTCTTCCTGGACTAAGCAGATATCAATCCAAGCTTTTGCTATTGAAGACAATAAGTAGGTAGTAGAATTTTCTTCATACAACTTTCTTTTGTCCGCAGAACTTGTAGATCTGCTTCCTCAGAATAGCTTCTGATCCTGCTTTTGCAGATGGTGATTGCTTCAGCTATCTCTTTCCCAGCAAGGTTTTCTGTGTAGAACAACTTCTTCAGGCTCGATGAAAATGGCGAGGAAAAAGATGAAGTTCGACTGCACTTTCGTTTTAAGAACACCTAGACAAGGAATCGACTCTTGCTCTGGCCGATTTGCTTCTTTTTATTCTCTAAAGGTCAATTGAGCAGTGGGTCCCACCACCAGGATTGATGGCTGAGATTAAGCTATTCAGCGCATGCTTTCCATTTAATCTTATTTCAACGGCTCTTTGATGTGTGTGCGCCACAACATTTAATGTTGAAAATATTCCTGGGAAAGTGCAGAAGATGTTAACAGCTGCCCGCCAATGTCTTTGGAAGCATTTTCGCAATATATGAATTTTTGTTGACTTTGACTTTGCTGACGTCAGCATTACTCAGCATCTCTGGACTTATACAAAATTCAATCATTAGAACCAAAAGAATTGAGTGAGTAGGTATCACTCAACACCACAATACTTAGATAAAATTCTGTCTGTTTAGGTATTAAGCTCGACAAAGGCTGGGCTCCATTCGACGAACAGCGAGCTCAGCTCTCGACGAAGGCTAAGCTCTGTTTGACGAACAGTGAGCTCAACTCAACAAAATCCAAGTAATCCATGCATTTGGACTTATCCAAATTTCTGCTTCAATGCGTTGAAAGCGTCGAGAGCACTTACCTCACTAAACGCTGCTTGCGTTAGCGAATATTTCTGTGCCTTGGCGGTTAGAGAGTAAGCTCCACTCAACGCCAAACTACCTAACAGAAATTTTTTATTATCTAGCGTTGAGTGAGTAACCTACACTCAACACCTGTGGACTTGGGGAAAATTTTGCCAACCTATTCTATGGAATTGACTGGCACAGCAACACTCAATGCTAAAAGCTGTATGACGTTGAGTGAGTAGACCACACTCAACGCCTGTGGACATGGCCACATTTTCAGCCAATTTCTCTAAGCTTAGACTACTAACTGGGCCTGACATAGCATTTTTTCTATAAGGCGTTGAATGAGTAGACTACACTCAATGCTTTTATACTTAGCCAAATTTTTGGCTATCTATCAGTTAGGATGAGATATACTCAACGCAATATGTTATATGGCGTTGAGTGAGCTGTCCTCACTCAATGCTTATGAACTTGGGCAAATTTTTACTAGACAATATTGAATCCATACCTCTGGCGTTGAGTGAGCTTTCTCCACTCAACGCCTGCAGACTTAGTCAATTTTTGCTATGTTTAGCAAACCCTTATTGTGCCCACAAGTCCAATCAATGTGATATGGACAACCTGCACTCAATACCTCAACTACACATCAAATACAATTGGTGTGTGTATCATTGACCTGTTTGACTTCTCACAAATCAGGGACATTGGAAACTATGGACCCAACATGAGCTATATGAGACATCATTCTGAGGTAGGATCCATCTGTGGATCTAAGTGTAGTGCTATCCTCCTAGCCTAAGTGGTAGGACTTTGTTTAAAATCTAAGGTAGGTGATCTATGGATCACTAAGCTGTAGGAGCATCACTTGCTCTAAGTGGTAGGACCTTGGGCCTGAGGTAGGACTTGGAGGAGTTTAAGAGATCCTGAGGGATCTGTGTTGTAAGCTCTTGGAGCCTTGTTTGGAAAAGCTAGCCTTGCCTAACACACTATTAAAAAGGTGGGAGGGACATTGGATGTAGCCATAACTTGCTGAAAACTATAAACACTTTTGTGTTGTTTTGTATTCTTGAAAGCTAGCTTAAAACTAAGTTACAACACACCAGAACTTAAAATATAGTCACAAAAGACACAAAAACCTATCCCCCTCTAGGTGTTTAGCTACTCTTGAAAACAAATACTTTCAGTGTCATGGATAAATAATTGTTTCGATGTAACCTGGGTGAACTCAAAAAATACAAGGCGACACATCAGAAATCGATATATGTGGTATCAATTCCGGGTTATTTAGGATGAATGGCACATCACAATCAAATTTTTCTTCTTGGAGTGAGAGTCCAAACAGAAGTGTGGTGGGGTGTGATGCATTCGTGAACCTAAAAAGGCAATAATTATTATGATGTTATGAAAATTTAATTTTAAGTGCTGACAGGAAACTATAGCTGATAAAAGACGCACTTTCAAAAAATCGAAAGATTTTTGTTTTAAATTAAGGATTCGATGTTGGTAGAATTTGTCATACATATATATATACATATGTAATTTTTACGTGAAAAAAAAGAAAAAGAGTAGTATTATTGCATTGAATGGGTGGGATCGGTTGTGGGCCTCATGTATGCCACGAATAAAGGGGCGGGTGGTCTTTGTTGGACCAATTAGAAAAGAATCAATAGTTTCTGCTTAAAGGATATACCTTATTAAACAAAGAGAAACTTGATAGAATTCATTTCTCCTCCCATTTCAAGTTACACCAGCCCTCCTATTCCAGTTCTCTGTTGTAGGTCGCCGACCTCAAACCAATGTCAAAAATCGCAAAGACAAGTGTTTGATAAAGTCGTCTATAAATTTGGAGACGGTCTTAACAGGAACTCAGAGCAGAAATATTTTTTGTTTAAATATTCTTTTTTTAGACAATTCAACACCAGTCAGTTTTTTTGCAAAAGATAGTGCGTCTCTTTGTGACCAATGACACCAGAGATTAGCACATATTAATTTCAAAACAATAAATATGTTATTTTCTGACAACTTTGTTCAAGATTCCGCCAGCATTAAGTGCCTTAAAGAGAGTCTGTGTAACTCATGCCAAATGGGTAAGCAGACTTGGGCTACCTTCAAGGGTATTGCTGAAAAGGATTCTTCAAGAAGTTTATACTTAATTCATATGAACTTATTCGTTCCTATGCCTATTCACAGTTTAGGAGGAAAGGTCTATACGTTAGTAATTGTTGATGACTACTCGCATTTTACTTGGGTGTTTTTTCTGAAAAACAAGTCAGTCACCTTTGACTCTTTCACTAATTTTGTCCGGCAAATATAGAACGAATTGAACTGCTCAGTAGTCAAAATCAGAGGTGACCATGGAACAGAGTTTGAGTCTTGTTCCATAACAAAATTCTGTGAAAGCTAAGGTATCTTTCATGAGTTTTCCTCCCCGTGCACACCACAACAAAATGGAGTTGCTAAGAGATTGAATAGAACCCTAATTGAAGCATGTATAACTGTGTTGAACGACGCTTCACTTCTACAGTACTTCTGGGCTGAAGTAGTCAACACAGCTTGCCACGTGCAAAACATAGCACTTATCAACAAAAGCTATCGTAAGACCCCCCTATGAGCAGTGATGTAATGAGATTCTCGGGTACTATAAGCCAATATTGGTTGTACCCTTAAGGTATCTTAAAATTCTCTTTACAGTGATGTAATGAGATTCTTTTGAGTTCACTTGAAAAATAGCGCAGACGCATGTTGAAAACATTATTTCTGCTCTACTGGCAGTGAGGTAGAGCAAGGATCCAATTATGCATCTATAATTGGTTTTATCAAAAGTTTTCCCTTTCTTATCCTTGTTCAGAGACACAGTTGAACCCATTGGAGTCCTCATAGAGGTTGCATCTATTTCAAATTTCATAAGAATCTCCTTGGTGAACTTCGTTTGAAAGATGAAAATTTCATCTTCAGATTGTTTCACCTGATGTCCTAAGAAATACTTCACCTCTCCCATACTACTCATTTCAAACTTCCTTTGCATAAGTTTGGAAAACTTCTTGCCAAGGTTGTATTCTGTAGAGCAAAATATGATGTCGTCGACATAGACCTGCACTAACAGAATCTTGCCTTTTACTTCCCTAAGAAATAATTTCTTATTTATCTTTCCTCTTGTGAACTTGTTCTCAAGAAGAAAGCTAGACAACATCTCATACCAAGCTCGTGGAGCTTGCTTTAAGCCGTCTAGAGCTTTGCTTAAAAAATAAACATGATTAGGGAAATTTGAACTAACAAAACCTGGGGTTTGCTCTACGTATACTTCCTATTTCAGATTCCCATTTAGGAATGCTGACTTCATGTCCAATTGGTAGACGGGGAAGCCTTTGAGGGAAGCATACACAAGAAACAACCTAATCTCCTCGAACCAAGCCACTAAAGAAAAGGTCCGGTCAAATTCGATTCCTTCTTCTTTTTTGTACCCTTGAGCTACAAGCCTTGCTTTATTCTTGATAATTACTCCATTTTCATCCAGCTTATTTTAAAGATCTACTTGTTGCTGATTATGGTCTGTCCCTTGGGCCTAGGTACTAATTTCCCGAATTTACAACGTTCAAATTGATTGAGCTTCTCTCGCATTGACAAAATTCAAGTAGCATCCTTGTTTGCCTCTTCAAATTTCTTTGGCTCAACCTATGACAGAAATCTAAAATGCATAATCTCATTAGTTGTACCTCTTCTGGTTCTAACATCATCGCCTGGCTCTCCAATTTTTTTATCAACTAGGTGATATCTTAGGTGTCTGTACCCAAGATTTCTTGCCCTTCCACCTACAGGTTCTGTAGCATTCGGTGCATCCTCTGGAGGTTGAGGAAATTATTCCTCTAGTGGTTCTATATCCTTCAAGCCTAGATCGACGATCTTGACCAAGCTAGGGGCTTCTTCCATGACAGCTTCATCCAAGCTTAGTTCCTTGAACTTGGTACCTGCATCTACACCAATGACACTAGACGAGCTACTTTGGAGTAGGCTTGTCTAATCAAATACATCATTGATTGACTCTTTTACCAACAGAGTTTTCTTATTGAAAATCTTATATGTCTTACAATGGCTACTATAACCTATAAAAATACCTTCAAAAATTTTTTCACTAAACTTTGTGCGGTAATACTTCCCATTATAAAGTACTAATCATTTACTTCCAAAGACCCTAAAATAGGACACAGTCATTTTTCTGCCCTTCAATAGCTCATAGGGGGCCTTACAATAGCTTTTGTTGATAAGTGCTCTATTTTGCACGTGACAAGCTGTGTTTACTTCTTCACCCCAGAAGTACTCCGGAAGTGAAACATTGTTCGACATAATTGTACATGCTTCAATTAGGGTTCTATTCCTTCTCTCAGCAACTCCATTTTGTTATAGAGTGCGTAGGGAGGAAAACTCATGAAAGATACCTTGGCTTTCACAGAATTTTGTCATTGCACAAGACTCAAACTCTGTTCCGTGGTCACTTCATATTTTGATCACTGAGTAGTTCAATTCATTCTAAATTTTCCGGACAAAATTAGTTAAGAAGTAAAAGGTGTCTGACTTGTTTTTCAGAAAGAACACCCAAGTAAAATGCAAGTAGTCATCAACAATTACTAACGTATATGCCTTACCTCCTAAACTGTGAATAGGCATAGACCGAATAAGTCCATATGAGGTAATTATGAACTTTTTGAAGAATCCTTTTCAGCAATACCCTTCAAGTCTGCCCTTGTCTGCTTACCCATTTGGCATGAGTGATACAGACTCTCTTTAAGGCACTTAATGCTGGGGGCATCTCACACTAATTTGTGAGAAAATAGCATATGTATTGTTTTGAAATAAATATGTGTTAATCTCTTGTGTCATGGGTCACAAAGAGATGCACTATCTTTTGTAAGAAATCAGACTGGTGTAGAATTGTCTAAGGAAAGAAAATTTAAATAGAAAAAATTTCTGCTCTGAGTGCCTATTAAGACAGTCTCCAAATTTGTAGACGACTTTATCAAATAATTTTCCTTGCAGAACTAAACGATGTAGCCTTTATCATATAACTAATTTATGTTTATAATATTATGGTGTAACACTTCAACATAAGCCATGTTTGTGAAAGAGACTACTCCGTTGGAGATCATACCATAGCCTTTTGTAGTTTCCCGATCTGACCCTCCAAAGATGACTTTTGGTCCGTCTTTGACTGGGGTGAAATCAAGCAACATGCTTCTTGTCCTGGTTATATGTCGAGAGCATCCGCTGTTCAAATACCAGATAGGATTTTTGTTAGCCTTTGGACATACCTGTAATCATAAATCATTTTACCTTAGCAACCCAAACGTATTTGGGTCCTTGGTTCCTAGTCAGCTTAACACCACTAGAAACATTAACTCTGTGAGTGGTTGGTCTCGCATGGTTAACTCGTGGAGTTACAAACTTAGTAGGGTTATACCAGCAAACTACGCCAAATTGACCAATTTTGTTGCAGCACCAACAGTAAAACCTCTTGTACCATCTTTTGAACTCCTTCTTTACCTTTTGAACGTGGGGTCTAGCAGGGGCAACATACTTGGAGGATGAAGCCTCCTGATTATAACATACATAAGGATTCTCCATCTCCTTTGCCTTAGATGCAAAAGTTTTGGCTTTTGGTGCCCTGTTATGGTTATGTCCATGATCATAGGGACCATAACTCCTGAGTTCAATCTCTTCATAAGGTTCTTTAAAAACACTGACACCAAAGTCTCGGAGACAGCTCCATCCCTGGTATCGCTTCTTGGGCTCTACTTATGTAGTCCTAGCAAGATGATAGTAGGATGACTCAAGGTCAAACTTGTTCGTCAGAAGGATTACCTTCCTAAATCAGGGTTGACCTAGAGGTGCCTTCGCCTTTTCCTTGGCAGTGGCTTTCTTGGCAGCCTTACCTTTTCTAACTATATATCCAAGACCACTGCCCTTCTTTAGAGATGAGAACTCATCAATGAGAGGGAGAAAAGTCTTCGGCTTAGAGAAACTCTCAATAAGTTTTCTCTCCACCAAGAGCTGTCCTTCCAACTCATCAAGATATTTCTCTTTTATACTTAATATTTCAGCCGAGTTTTTTTAATTCCTCTCTCAAGGAGTGAACTTCACTTCTTAGAGGAGTCAATTATGCAATTTACTCCCTTTGGCTTTATTCCACTGCCTTCATGACCATCAGATGACGTTTCCGATTCAGAGAGTATTGTGTGTGAGTTTACCTTCCCGCGATACTCATATTCACCAACTTCCTCATTTGATTGAGCCATGATCCTGAAGTAGGATTCCTCATTCTCTGAGCTAGACTCGCTTGAGTTGCTGTTACTAAGAGTCTTGGACTTCTTGGCGACAAAGCTCTTTTCTTCTATTCTCTTTCCCTTGAAGGATCTTTTCTACTCTTTCTTGGAGCCCTCCTTCTTATTGTATGGGCATTCAGCAATCATGTGAACTGTCTTGTTGCAATAGTAGCACACAAAGATAGAGGAAGAGTGTTTTTTCGGTTTTGATCTATACATGTCCTCTCGGTTATAGCTTTTTTTTAGAACGGTCACCATCACGATGAGATTTCCCAAAGTTAGATGAGGATGACTGATTCTTCATCTGTCTCCTCTTGCTGAGAAGTTTTTTGAACTGCTTAGATATAAGAGAGAACTCTCCATCTGATAGCTCAGAGCCATATGTTCTAGGCTCGAAGTCTTTTGGGGTGTCAGGAGCACGAGTCCTTATTGGTGAAAAAACTTTGGACTTCCTTGAACCTTCTGCCTTTAGGGCCACCGATTTCTCTTTACTGGAAGTCAGGCTATTTTGATCCTCCTTCTTTCTGGTGTTCATTTATAGTTCAAAGGAGAGCAATTTCCCAAATAGGTTCTTTGGGTCAATTTCAGACAGCTTTCCAAATTGTCTAATGGCTACGACCATGGTGTCCCAGTCCTTTGTCAGGGATCTTAGAAATTTGTCGTTCATCTCGCCATTAGTGAAATTACGACCATAGTTCATGAGGCCGTTAACAATCTTCAAGAACTTTTCAAAGCTATCAGCAATACTATCACTTGATCATTGCTTGAATGCTTCGTATTCCTGATTCAGCACTGATTTGCGGTCATCTTTGACTTCTTTTGTTCCTTCCATCAGCACAACTAGGCAGTCCCACATTTTTTGGCAGATTTACAGTGGAATAGATTCGGAAGCATTGAGTCATCCACTGCATTAGCGATGTTGTTCTTTGCCTTCTTATCCAGGGAGACCAAGGCAATTTCATCCTTAGTTAAATCCATCATCTTATTAGGGATAATGACTGCAGGATTCAGAGCTGATGGTTGAGTCGGTATATGGGATCCATCTTCCATAATCTGAAAACTTCTTGGATCAGTATCTTACATAAATAACCTTACGCGTTCTTTCAACATGGGAAAGTTTTCATTTGTGCACACTGGGAAATTCATAGAAGACATGCTTTTACTTCTATACATGGTTACTAGACAGAATCTCTTGATGCTAGAACAGGTATCTTGTTCAAGGTGTTAACCTTATTTCGCACAAAAATCCCTTCTGATACCAATTAAAAGTATTTAACATCGACCTAAATCACCTAGAGGGGGTGAATAGGAGATTTATGTGTCTTTTTGCGGAATAAAAATCACATTAAAAATCAAGCACACAAACACAAAGATTTATAGTGGTTCCCCGAGTTGGGTACGTCACTTTCCTGCCTCACCTATCTACTACGAAGGGATAGATTCGGCTACTTCAAAAATACTAAGATTTATTCAAATCATACACCTCAGAGCCGCAACTCCTAAAACTTAGTGTCCACGCTCCTACCACTCGATCCACAAATGTATATACAAACTCGATCCATATTCAGATCTACAAACTCGATCAACAAATAGATCTACAAACTCGATCCATAAACGTATCTACAAACTCGTAGGAATAACCTCCGATAATAGTAAATGAATATTACAAAACACAAACGATTACAAATCTTCACCCCAACATTCTTCGAAAAAGTAGATCTTGAATCTTAGAGAACTTGGATAAATGAAATCTTGAAGACCTTGAATTGTGAACATTCAATCGACAAGATCTGGAGGAGTAAAGATATTCTGAGAGAGTATCGGTCCAGTCACGTATATCGAAGAAGATGAATCGCGCACAATAAGTTGTTGGCGGCCGATCGGAAATCGTATAGCATACAGAGCGTCGGCCGACGGTTTCTTTGTTTGGAAAGTTTCTATCGATTTTAAAGTGAGTGAATAGCACCATTAAATGAAAGTAAATATCTCCTATATATTTTTAGAGATCTCCTTGCCAACGGTTAGAAGAAACATCCAAAAATTAAACCTAGAATTTATTGTGCTTGGCCGAACGAAACCCGAACTAGCGAATTTGAAAAATTCAGAAAAATGACCTAAGTCAAATTCGTCGAGTATCGTCGAGTTTCACATGTATACTCATCAAATGTACCTTTATATACGACCAATAAGACTTGGACAAATCAGTCTCAATCCAATCATTCACTCAACGCCAAAGTGGAGAGACATACTTGACGAATTCGTCGAGTATCACCTGGTATCTCGATGAATTCGTCGAGTATAAGCTAAATGACTCAACGTAGTCAACGTCGTTACACTCACTGCCTTTTATTCAATTGACGCCATGGGCAGCAATCGACGAATATCGTCGAGTTGACTTAACGCTCTCGACGCCTTAATATTCGACGAATAAGACTTGAAAAAAAATCTAGAGAAGTAGCGTCAACTGAACTCGATGAATTCGGTGTGTCTTACTTAGCATATTCGATGAATTTGGCTAGAATCGTTAGATACATTTGACGAACTCGACGAGTATGCACGATGATACTCGGCGAATTTTACTTAATAGATTTTTCAATTCTTCAGCGAATTTACTCTAAGTATAAAAGATCGATTTGACGGGTATGTGTAGGTATACATGATGAATTCAACGAGTAACAAGCTGATACTCAACGAATTCGACGAGTATTCCAAACCATACTCGATGAATTTTACTTGGGAGAAATTCCTGTCATTCTAAATCTAAGCCTTGACAATCCTTAAGCCTTCTCTTGTACTTGGGATAGAAGTACACCTCAATAGAGAGATTACATGTAAGTCAACACATTGGTCTACACAATGAGGAATTACATTATAAAGTCTCGTGTTTACTGACCCACTGTAACCTGACATTGGGTTACACTTAGCAATGAAAACCTGCAAGTACATAACCCAAAAGGCAACATCAAATACAGTCACAATTAATCTTCGTTTAACTGGGTCCTTCTTCAAATCCGAGTTATTGTAGATACAATACCCAACAATCTCCCCTTATTTGAAGAATTCAAAACCCTATAAGCTAAGGTGAATTGTACATAACAAATTATAAAGCATTAAGACTTGAAAAGATAAAAGAAATTTAAAAAACAACATGCATTCCAATAAAATCATTGAAATTATATATATATATCACAATTTATTTATAGTTTTAGGGGGCAACCCATAACTCAACACAAAATATAACTACTGGTCCAACTTGCTCTGTCTCTTCTGCCTCTATTTGTCAAAATAAGCCTCTGGCTTTGGAAAGTACTTTGGAGGGGCTGGAGGCATTAGATCAACATCTTTATGATTTCTGAAGTGTATACTTCTCTTTATGCAGGATAGTTTGTACTTGTTCCATTCTTCTTGATCGTAGTGGTGCTGATGTTTTTCACCACCAAGATCCACCAAGAAGAATGTGTATTGGATAATTTCTCTAGAAATCGGGCTCCACACCTATTCCATCTCTCTATTTGGTTCTACTCGAGCTGGTTCTAACCATATTACAGACGGGCCTTTCCCATATCTTCTTTGCTTGTAAACCGGAGGAGGGAAGACTTCAACAAGTTCTACCTCTGGAGCCTCAGTAGCAGCAGCAACATCACTAACCTGAGAAAAATTGTGTATGTCTGACCAGTACTAAGAGTAATCCTGGTGAGGATGCGTCTCATTATGTGCTGGTACATGCACAATGGGTACTTGATATCCTATCAACTGACTTAAGCCGCACACTATTGTCATAACTATAGTCATTTACACCTTTGAAATGTGTTAATATTACTTCTTCAAGCGCATTGACCTTAGCTACCACCTTAGCTTCTAAGGAATCCTCCCCCTTTCTAACTTCTTTAGCCAGAGCAATTATATAGGCTTGCCTGCTATTATCATAATGTGTCAAAGCTCTATTATTACCTTCAATAATAGTTTTGGCATTAGTATCAACATTGCACATAACTTTTTGATTGCTCTCTAAACCTTTCATAATAAATTCAACTCTTCTTCCACCTTGGGTAAACCAGGAGTCTAACTTTGCATCTAGCTTATCAAATCTTACGCTAACCTCGGTTAGGCCATTGTTCAGATCTCTTTTTGTTTCTTTCACCTTTTTCAGAACTCTTTTCATTGAGGAATCAAAATATGCTTTCTGCTTGCCTAGAATTGCCTCTATGCTCTACAGAAGTGTACTATCAGTAGTCAACACTAGAGTCTCTGGGATGGGATTGTTGGGTAGATCCTCACTATATGACTCATATATCGGAGATAGCTGAGCACTAGAAGTGGTAGCATGATCTGCACTAGCAGTGAGAGATGGAGTTTACTCCTCTACATCTCCCTCCTCGTTAGAAATGTCCACAACCTCCTCTTCAGCAGTAGGAGGTGCATCAAGCATCTTTCCTATCCTTTTCTTCGGGTTGCGCATAAGCCTAGCAACCTCAGTATTAATTGATATAGAGGGCCTAGTCACTTCACCCGCAAAATATGAAGCCAGAATAATTTTTGGGAGAGGGACTATCAGGTTCTCCATTACCACTAAGCATTAGCAGTACTAATATCAATAGCATTAGACTTTGACTTATCAGAATCAATCATTGTCTCATGAGCAACACTATCAATATTATAATCATCAAATGTTAGGTCATCAGCAACAACAACATCAGTGTCCAAGTCATCTTCAATAGCAGCATCTTCCTCAACATCATCAGCAATAACCTCATCCTCAACAATAGTATCAGCCTCTTCCTCCTCAGTCACCAACTCTTCAACAATAGTCTGAGTCGACTTGGAAACCTCTGTCATTAGAATCTCTGGATTTGTAATTGGAATAACTGACTCTGGAACTTCTGGCACTGAGTCTGAAGGCACACTAAAGGGCAATATGCTAGTGGATACGTGTGTTTCTACTGTCTCCCCCTCTATTCCTGCACCCAAACTCTTTTGAATTTCACTGGGGTATGGAGAGGTAATCCTGACCTCAGGAGTATGCTCTGCCTCCTCCATAGCCAAATCTGGGGCTTCCCTGGCCTAATGATCCTCCTATCCCACCTTGAGAATATAGATGAGTCTATCTTCTTGAGGTGATGGATAAGCACACCTCTAGTCATATCAAACCTTTTACCATCTGGTTGATTCAGATACTGGCTGATAGTCCTCCCAAAGTTGGGAGTGCAAAAGCTGTCATTGATCTTCTAAAACAGCATTGCACCCAAATTAAGTTTCTTCCTGTAAATGAAGGCAACAAGGGTCTTGAAAATCTCTGTATAGAGATATTCGTGGGACCCAATCTTGCATAAGAACACTTTATCCATGATGTCATAAAGAAGCTTGCCTTCTTCATTCATCCCTTTACGCTTAACTATTTTTGTACCTCGGGGAAATCCACAGAACGGAAGAGCACTGGAGAAGTCATCCTCATCAAGGTAATCGGCCTCATCATATGTAGGAAGCCGCAAGTACCTTGAGAGAAGTGAAGTTTTCACTTTTACTTTAGCATTCTGAATTTTGCTCTTTATGACTAAATCATCATGACGCATCTCTGCATTCTGAAAGAACTCAAGAACTTCCTTGTCCAGGACCTTACAAGAGTGTTCTAGGATAAAGGAAAGTATTGTAGTCTCCAACATTAGTAAAACATTTTTGAACTCATCTGAAGCATCTGCAAATCCTGTGCGAACAAGTACTCCTCCCCTAGCAAAAAACTTGTGCTTCTTAGAGCCATGAAGAAAACTGAATCTGGAATAAACTGGATTTCTGAACTTTGTTAGAGACGGCGACAACATGATTTCGAGAACACCCCACGAGAAGAAATTGTCGAGAAATCCTTGTTGTACTATCGGCTAGGGTTAGAAAGTCGTTTACAACCCTTATCGAGGAAAGAACAAATCCTAGTCCATGGGAGGAAGACGATCCAGTTATCGTGGGAGCCGAATAGTCGCGATTTCTAATTCAGTAAGTCGGCTTGAGGGTTTTGTCGAATTAGACTGTGTGGTTGCCCCCTTGACTATATATATATATATTAAAAAAATTGTCTAGAAGGCGTGTACCTGAATTTGTGGCTCTTTGGATCCAGTATAGAAGTTAGAAATTTTGTCCTAAGTTGAATTCGGCGAGAATCGCTGGTGGTCGAGTCTGATTCGGTGAGTATCGTTGGAATATCCGATGAATTAGTGACTTGAGCTCCGATACCCAATGAATTTGCATTGGGACAATTTTTTGACTTTGTGAAATAATTCTCGAGTGAGTTCCTGCTTGCTTGGCTTTCTTCATGAGTCTATATTCAGCATGTCTAGTTCCATTTTGAAGAACGATTACATGGCCTCGTCTAGCGGCTTCATAAAGATATCCGCTATCTGTTTATCCATTGGGACATAGCTGAGGGCTATATCCTTGTTCTCCGCATGCTCCCGGATGAAGTGATATTGCACCTCGATGTGTTTTGTACGGCTATGAGAGACTAGATTATTCGCGATCGCTATTGTGCTGGATGAGTTGCAATACATCAAAATTTCTTTAAACATCAAGTTGTAGTATAAAATTTGATTCCGAATCCATAGAAGCTGTGTGCAACAATTACCCGCAGAGATATACTCTAACTCAGTCGTAGAAGTTGCCACACAATTTTTCTTCTTACTGCTTCATGAGATAAGTTGTCATTCGAGGAATTAGCACGTCCCGATAGTGCTTTTCCTGTCATCCCTACTACTTGCAAAATCGGCATCTGAAAAACCAATTAGCTCGACATCATTATTTCTCGGGTACCGTAAGCCAAGATTGGGGGCACCCATAAGGTATCTTAAAATTCGCTTTGCAGCGATGTAATGAGATTCCTTTGAGTTCACCTGAAATTGAGCACTGTCGCATGTTGAAAATATTATATCTGGTCTACTGGTAGTGTGGTAGATCAAGGATCCAATTATGCTTATGTATTTAGTTTCATCAAAAGGTTTCCCTTTCTCATCCTTGTCCAAAGACACAGTTGAACCCATTAGAGTCTTTATAGAGGTTGCATTCTCTATTCCGAATTTCTTAAGAATCTCCTTGGTGAACTTCGTCTGAGAGATGAAAATTCCATCTTCAGATTGTTTCACCTGAACTCCTAAGAAATATCGCAGCTCTCTCATACTGCTCATTTCAAACATCGCTTGCATAAGTTTGGAAAACTTCTTGCAAATGTTGTATTCTGTATAGCCAAATATGATGTCGTTTACATAGATCTGTACTAGAAGAATCTTACCTTTTACTTCCCTATGAAAAAATGTCTTGTCTATCTTTCTTCTTGTGAACTTGTTCTCAAGAAGAAAGCTAGACAACGTCTCATAGCAAGCTCATAGAGCTTGCTTTAAGCCGTACAGAGCTTTGTTTAAAAAATAAACATGATCAGGGAAACTGGAATTAACAAAACCTTGGGGTTGCTCTACATATACTTCCTCTTTCAGATTACCATTTAAGAATGCTGACTTTATGTTCATTTGGTAGACCGTGAAGCCTTTGAGGGTAGCATACTCAAGAAACAACCTGATTACCTGGAGCCTAGCCATTGGAGAAAATGTCTAGTCAAAGTCGATCCCTTCATCTTGTCTGTATCCTTGAGCTACAAGCCTTGATTTATTCTTGACAATGACTCCATTTTCATCCATCTTATTTCTCAAGATCCACTTAGTGCCGATCACATTCTTTCCCTTGGGAATGGGTACTAACTCCCATACTTTACAACATTCAAATTTATTGAGATCCTCTTGCATTGCCAAAATCCAAGAAGTATCCTTATTTGCCTCTTCAAATTTCTTTGGCTCAACCTGTGAGAGAAAACTAAGATGCATAATCTCATTAGTTGTACCTCTTTTGGTTCTTAAACCGTCGTTTGGCTCTATAATTATTTGATCAATTGGGTGATCTCTTAGGTGTCTGAACCCTAGATTTCTTGCCCTTCCACCTGCAGGTTCTGCAGTATTCAGTGCATCCCCTGGAGGTTGAGACAATTCTTCCTCTAGCAGTTCTACATCCATCAAGCCTGGATCGACGATCTTGACTAATCTAGGAGCTTCTTCTTTTATAGCTTCATCCAAGCTTAGGTACTTGAACTTAGTACCTACATCTACACCAATGACTCTTCTACCACTAGAGTTTTCTTATTGAAAATCCTATATGCCTTCTATGACAACTATAACCTACAAAAAACCTTCAAAACATTTTTCACTAAACTTCGTATGGTAATAATTCCCATTATTAAGTACAAAGCATTTACTTCTAAAGATTCTAAAATAGGATATAGCCGGTTTTCTGCCCTTCAATAGCTCATAGGGGGGTCTTACGATAGCTTTTGTTGATAAGTGCTATGTTTTGCACGTGACAAGCTGTGTTGACTACTTCAGCCCAGAAGTACTCTAGAAGTGAAGCGTCGTTTAACACAGTTATACATGCTTCAATTAGGGTTCTATTCAATCTCTTAGCAACTCCATTTTGTTGTGGTGTGCACGGGGAGGAAAACTCATGAAAGATACCTTAGCTTTCACAGAATTTTGTTATGGAACAAGACTCAAACTCTGTTCCATGGTCACCTCTGATTTTGACTACTGAGCAGTTCAATTCGTTCTATATTTGCCGGACAAAATTAGTGAAAGAGTCAAAGGTGACTGACTTGTTTTTCAGAAAAAACACCCAAGTAAAATGCGAGTAGTCATCAACAATTACTAACGTATAGACCTTTCCTCCTAAACTGTGAATAGGCATAGGAACGAATAAGTTCATATGAATTAAGTATAAACTTCTTGAAGAATCCTTTTCAGCAATACCCTTGAAGGTAGCCCAAGTCTGCTTACCCATTTGGCATGAGTTACACAGACTCTCTTTAAGGCACTTAATGCTGGCGGAATCTTGAACAAAGTTGTCAGAAAATAGCATATTTATTGTTTTGAAATTAATATGTGCTAATCTCTGGTGTCATTGGTCACAAAGAGACGCACTATCTTTTGCAAAAAAACTGACTGGTGTTGAATTATCTAAAAAAAGAATATTTAAACAAAAAATATTTCTGCTCTGAGTTCCTGTTAAGACCGTCTCCAAATTTATAGACGACTTTATCAAACACTTGTCTTTGCCTGGGGTGAAATTAAGAAACAAACTTCTTGTCCCAGTCATATGCTGAGAGCATCTGCTATCCAAATATCAGATAGGATTTTTGTTGGCCTTTAGACATACTTGCAATCATAAATCATTTTACCTTAGCAACCCAAACATATTTGTGTCCTGGGTACCTGGTCAGCTTAACACCACTAGGAACATAAACTATCTGAGTGGTCGGTCTCATATGGTTAACTCGTGGAGTTATAATGTTAGCAGGGTTATACCAGCAATCTGAGCCAAAATAACCCGCAGTACCATCAGTCAAACCTATTGTACCTTCTTTTGAACTCCTTCTTTACCTTTTGAATGTGAGTTATAGCAAGGGCAACATACTTGGAGGTGGAAGCCTCCTAATTACAGCATACACAGGGCTTCTCCATCTCCTTTGCCTTAGAAACAAAAGTTTTGGCTTTTGGTGCCCTCTTAAGGTTAGGTCCATGATCATAGGGACCATAACTCTTGAGTTCAATCTCTTCATAAGGTGCTTTAAAAACATTAGCGCCATAGTCTCAGGGACTGGTCCATCCCTAGTATCGGTTCTTGGGACCTACATAGTTAGGCCAAGCAAGATAACCATATGACGACTCATGGTCAAACATGTTCGTCGGAAGGATTACCTTCCTAAATGAGGGTTGACATATAGTTTCCTTCCCCTTTTACTTGGCACTGGCTTTCTTGGCGGCCTTAACTTTTTCAACTATGTGGCCAAGACCACTGCCCTTCTTCATAGCTGAGAAGTCATCAATGAGAGGGAGAATTGTCTTTGGCTAGGAGAAACTCTCGACAAGTTTTCTCTCCACCAAGAGCTTTTCTTCCAGCTCATCAAGATATTTCTCTTTTAGACTTAATATTTCATCCGAGCTTTTCAATTCCTTTTGCAAGGAGTGAACTTCACTTCTAAGGGGAGTCAATTCTGCAATTTCATCCCTCTGGCTTGATTCGACTACCTTAAGAGAGGCAATCTCTTTTGCCTACTTTTTGATAACATTGCAGCATTTATCAAAAGCTTTCAAAAGGTTATCATGCTGAACCATTAACTCAGAATGCCTTCCTCAGAAGAATAGCCTTCATGACCATTGGATGAAGTTTCTGATTCAAAGAGAATTGTGTGCGAGTTTACCTTCCCGCGATGCTCTGAGTCACCAACTTCCTCATCTGATTGAGCCATGAGCCGGAAGTAGGATTCATCATTCTTTGAGCTGGACTCCCTTGAGTCGCTACCACTAAGAGACTTGGAATTCTTGGCGACGAAGCTCTTTTCTTCTTTTCTCTTGCCCTTGAAGGATCTTTTCTCGTCTTTCTTAGAGCCCTCCTACTTCTTGTATGGGCATTCAGCAATCATGTGACCTATATTGTTGCAATAGTAGCACACAATGTAAGAGGAAGAGTTTTTGTTCGGTTTAGATTTATACCTGTCCTCTCGGTTGTAGCTTTTTCTGGAATGGCCACCATCAAAATGAGATTTCCTGAAGTCAGATGAGGATTACTGATTCATCATATGTCTCATCTTACAAAGCAGTTTCTTGAACTGCTTAGATATAAGAGAGAACTCTCCATCCGATAGCTCAGAGCCAGATGTACTAGGCTCGGAGTCTTCTGGGGTATCAGGAGCACGAGTCCTTACTGGTGAAATAGCTTTAGACATCCTTGAACCTTTCGTCTTTAGGGCCATCGACTTCTCTTTACTGGAAGTCCGACTATTCTGCTCCTCCTTCTTTCTGGTGTTCATTTGTATTTTGTAGGAGAGCAATTTCCCAAAGAGGTTCTATGGGTCAATTTCAGACAGCTTTCCAAATTCTCTAATGTCTATGACCTTGGTGTCCTAGTACTTAATCAGAGATATAAAAAATTTGTCATTTAGCTCACCATTAGTGAAAGTACCACCATAGTTCCTGAGGCTGTTAACAATCTTAAAGAACTTTTCAAAGCTGTCGACAAAACTATCACTTGATCATTGCTTGAATGCTTTGTATTCCTTATTCAACAATGATCTGTGGTCTTCTCTGACTTTTTCTGTCCCTTCTATCTACATAACTAGGCAGTCGTGCATTTCTTTGTCAGATTTATAGTGGAATAGATTCTAATGCATTGAGTCATCCACTACACTAGCGATGATGTTCTTTGCCTTCTTATCCAGGGAGACCAAGGCAATTTCATCCTTAGTTAAATCCATAATCTTCATGTGGATCATTACTGTAGGATATAGAGCTGATGGTTGAGTCAGTATGTAGGGTCCTTCTTCCACAATCTGAAAAATTCTTGGATCAGTAGCTTCCATAAAGAAACTTACTCGTTCTTTCCACATGGGAAAGTTTTCCTTTGTGCACACTGGGAGCATCATAGAAGACATGTCTTTACTTCTGTCCATTGTTACAAGACGGAATCTCATGATGCTAGAACAGGGATCTTGTTCAAGGTGTTAAAATTATATCGCACAAGATGTCCTTCTAATACCAATAGAAAGTATCTAGCGTCTACCTAAACCACCTCGAGGGAGCTGAATATGTGATGTTTTTGTCTTTTAGCAGAATTAAAATCACTTTAAAAATCAAGCACACAAACACAGAGATTTATAGTGGTTCCCCGAGTTCGGTATGTCCACATTCCTGCCTCGCCTATCTACTGCGAAGGGCTAGATTCGGCTACTTTACCAATACCAAGATTTCTTCAAATCTTACACCTCTGAGCTGCAAATCCTACAACTCGGAGATGGCGCTCCTACTACTCGATCCACAACCAGATTTACAAACTCAATCCACAACCAGATTTACAAACTCGATCCACAAACAGATCTATAACCTCCATCCACCAACGGATCTACAATCTCGGAGGAATAATCTCCTACAATGATAAATCAATATTAAAAAACACAAACGATTACAAGTCTTCACCCCAACATTCTTCGAAAAAGTAGATCTTGAATCTTGGAGAACTTGGAGAAATAAAATCTTTAAGACCTTGAATCGTGAACCTTCAATCGACAAGATCTGAGGAGTAAAGATATTTTGAGAGAGTAACGATCCAGTCACGTATGTCGAAGAAGATGAATCGCGCATAGTAAGTTGTTGGCGGCTGATCGAAAATTGCAAAGCATACAGAGCGTCGGCCAATGGTTTCTTCGTTTGTAAAGTTTCTGTTGATTTGAAAGTGAGAGAATAGCACGATTAAATGGAAGGAAAAATTCTCCTACGTATTTATAGAGATCTCCTTGCCAACGGTTAGAAGAAAACTTCCAAAAATGAAGCCTGGAATTTACTGTGCATGGCCGACTGAAACCCGAACTAGCAATTTTGAAAAATTCGGAAAAATTACCTAAGTCAAATTCGTCGAGTATCGCTAGTATACTCGTCGAATGTACCTTGATATACGATGAATAAGACTTGGACAAATCAGTCTCAGGCCAACCATTCAGTCAATGCCAAAGCAGAGAGTCATACTCGACGAATTCATCGAGTATCACCTGGTATACTCGACAAATTCGTCGAGTATAAGATAAATTACTCAACGCACTAAACTTTTTTTCACTCGACACCTTTTTTTAACTCAATGGCAAGGGCAGCAATTGATGAATATCGTCGAGATGACTCAATGCACTCGATGCCTTGATATTCGACAAATAAGACTTGAAAAAAAATCTAGAGAAGTAGCGTCGACTGAACTCGACGAATTCGGCGTGTATTACTTAGCATATTCGATGAATTTGCCGAGAATCGTTAGATACATTCGACGAATTCGATGAGTATGTGTTGGATCCCTAGTTGGATTTGGGCTAGCTTCACTAATTTAGGCTGAGTCTGACCCACCTTGTATAGCCAGGGTCAAGTTTAATAGCATTATAGTGTAGGCTAAGTCATTTAGTTCAACCTTCTTGGACCAGCCATCAGAGGATCTCAGAAGACTCAAACTTGGAAGTTTTCATAGAACAGTTTGGTCAGTTCGAAGTTCTTTGAACTCAGCTCGACGATCGTCGATCTTAGATTGGCGAACTCAGAGTTATTTCTCTGAGCTGAGCTCGACGATATTTGAGCTCAGGTCGACGATCAGTTCTCTTCAGACAGGTTCTCAGCTCGATGAACTCAGAGTGTAGTTTTGGCAATCCATTCTCAGTACGCAGTTTGCAGAGCTCAGGTCGATGAATTTAAATTCTTAGGTCGACGTTCTTGGATCTCGAGTTGACGAATTCTGTTCAGTGGTCAACGATATCAGTCCAGTTCCAGAATGAGAAGGTTTCTTCCTTTTGTTCCTTTATTTATATATTAGTAGTAGTAGTATTCTTGAGTAATTAATGCTTATATTCCTCTTAATTTAGCCATTATTGGCAGCATTAATTATGGTATTCATCAGGATATTTACTTGCTTATTTTATTAAAGGACAGTTGGGGAAACTCATTTATGATATATTCCAGCCATTTGTATTCTCCAGATGAGCTAGCAATTAAGGCAGTAATTCAAATTTTAAAGGAGAAATTATTGACAGAGAATATTCAAAGATATTTTTGTCTTTTAGAAAAAATATAAAAGGAACCACCAGAACTGACAGAAAAGATATACAACACTGAGATAGACTAATCTTTCAGAACTCTCTCTCTTTCTCACAGTGTAGAAAATTCTCTATGTCTCACCTTGTCAAGCCTAAAGACAGAAGAAGAACAATCATCACAATCAAGAGTATTCTTTAAGCTTCACTTCAAGGAACATTCAGGACAACAAATATCTCTTCAGTCAGAAAAGTTCCAGGACGGCTTTAAAATAAGGCTGAAGACCTACACCCTGAAGCAAAGCTCCATTCTTCTTGAAAAATCAAAATCTCAGGGGGAGATTTGTCAACATCAAATATCCACTAGTCTTCTTTGTTGATTAGAGAAAGAGAAGACAACATCACCTCCACTCACCTCTTGTAAAAGGATTTTAACTCCCTTCAAAAGTTAGCTTTTGGTTGTCAAGTCTCCTGATCAAAAGACTTGGTTTAGTTTTTGGGCACCTGATCAAAAGCCTAAAGGGTTGCAATATCTCCCTACAAATAGATATTGTGGTGGCAGTCACCTGATCAAAACCTGCTAGTGGATTCCTAACAGGGTGGTAGAAGAGTGGATGTACCCAAGTTTAGGGAAACCACTATAAAATCTTCTTATGTTGTCTGGTTGCTCATTTTCTATTTTTGTTCTTGTTGTGGCTGTGATAGTTAGAATAGCTTAGATTGCTTTTCCTTCTATTATTATATTTGGTATCACTTATGTTCACTCTGATATATAAAAGTTTAAAAACTACCAAGAATTTTTAAATACTCTATTCAACCCCCTCCCCTCTAGAGTAATTCTGATCTAACCACTCCTTTCAATTGGTATCAGAGGGTTGTTCTCTTGGTTGAACAAGGTAACACTTGCACTAACATATCCTTTTTCGATCTAAATTTCTCTAGCCTATTTCTTATAGCATGACATAGAACATGGATTATGCTAGCACCAGACCTCAAGTGTGTAACTTAAATAAGTTTGCCATCTGGAAGGCAAGAATCAATCTTTATATGAACTCTATTAATGAGGACATTTTTAATTTCATTTTGACAGGACCTCCTACTCTAGTGACTGAATCCACCTCAACATCAAGCACACTTTTTGTTCCACAACCTGAGTGGACAGATGCTCAGAAAAAGGCCAAGATTGCTGATGCAAAGTCCATGAACATTCTGGCTCAGACTATGTCTGATGACATCTTCTAGAAGGTGGCTGAATGTATATCAGCAAAGCCTATTTGGGATTCTCTTAACCAGATAGTAGCTAGTTCTATTAATGAGAGAAAGGATAGGAGATCCAACCTCATCTCTCAGTATGAGAACTTCAAGAAGGATGAGTCAGAGACTGTTGGTGATATGCACAACAGATTAAGCTCAATTATCAATGAGCTGAAGACATTGGACAAGGACATCACTCTTATAGAAGTGAAAGACAAAATTCTCATGTGCTTCCCTAGCTCATGGGACTTTAGAATCTAGCCTATCAAGGAAGCCAGAAGCCTTAATGAGATTTTCACTGAATCTCCATTGGGAAAGCTCAAATCTTATGAATAACTGATTAAGTCAAGAGAAGCTGTAGAACAGAAGACTCCTTCATCTGGGAGAAAGGAGCACAATATAACATTCAAAGCTACTGAAGATTCAGAAGCCCCGACTGTCAATGAATAATTCCTAAGTATCTTAGCCAAGAGATTTTACAAAATGGGAAAGAGGGACTTCAGAAGAAAGTAATCAAGGCAAGATGACAAACCCAAGTATGACAAAACACCAACTAAAGAAGTAGTTTTTTTTGGCTGTAGGAAGCCTGGACACTTCATTTCAGAGTGTCCAGAGACTCAAAAGAAAGATAAAAGAAGAGAAAAGGAAACCAGGAAACAGCATTACAATAAGCCCTCCTCCAGTAAGAACAAAAGGAAGGAGAAAGGTTTCATTGTTGAAACATGGAGTGACACTGAAGAAGAATCTTCATCTTCCATCTCCAGTGAAGATGAAGAGGAAGTAAAAGCCAAGGAAATTTGCTTGATGGCTATTGATGCATCATGCACCCATTCTAAAGCTGACCAATCAGACAATGAAGAACCTCTATTTGAAGAGGATCAGGTATTGTCTTCTTTTGATTTTGATTCAGAAGAATTTAAATCTTTATTTATTGATTTAATTAACTCTAAAAAAGTTATTAAACAAATTATAGAGAAAGTAAATGAACAAGAAAACCTGCTGTCAGAAAATAATAAATTAAAGGATGAAATCACCTTAGCTAATGAACAAATCATTAAATTAAAGACTGAATTATTTGAGGCTAGGAAACTTGAAGAATCCCTGAAAGGGAGAAGCATCAAGTTGATGAACATCACAAGCACTGTGAATGCCAGACTTAATGGAAAGGTGGGCTTAGGTGCTTCATCAAGCCAACCCCCACTTATTCAGAAAAACATTTTATCCACCCCCATAAAATTTGTTTCTGAAAAGGATAAAGAGAAAATAGAAGATAATCATGTTAAACAAATAGTATTAAAACAAAAGAATAAGAAAAGAAGAAAGAATAAGAAAAATCTTTACTATAACAAAGTTCAGCAGATTTCATCGAACTCAGATCGACGAAATGTGTCCAGTTCGTCGAGCTCAAGTCGACGAACTCCGAACGAAAACTTCTACTATAACTATTCTCGGAACTGCGTTCGACGAAACCAGTATTGTTTGTCGACCAGTGATCGACGAAATTAGGGCCCAGAAAATGAATACCTTCATTGTCTGTGTGGAGTTTGATGAACTCATCCCCGTTCGTCGACCTCAGATCGACGAACATACCAGAATTCGTCAACCCCAGTTTATAATAACAGAAATTTTAATTCCAACAAGACTTTTAATCAACCTAGACAGAACATTAATCCTTTTAACCAATGGATAATTCCACCAATAAAATACCATCCTTTAGGTTACAAAAGTCAACCTGAATATTCATATATTACCAGCTTTAGTTATGTAAATCAATGAGGACCCAAGGTAACCTGGGTCAAGAATATCTAATCTTTTTTTGTGCAGGTGAAAGACTATCCTTCCACAGAGAAACAGTGGTATCTGGATAGTGGTTATTCAAAACATATGATTTGCAGCAAGGAAAATCAATCCAACTATAAGTCCAAGCTAGGTCCTAAAGTAATTTTTGGTGACTCCAACTATGGCCAGACTAAAGGCTATGGAGATGTAAAGATTGGAGTGGTCACATTCAAGAAAGTAGCTTATGTAAGTGGATTAAAGCACAACCTGATTTCCATTAGTCAACTCTATGATGAAGGGTTTCAGGTATAATTTGATAAATCCTCTTGCATTATTTATTCTGCTGATAATATAACTGTTTTACTGGCTCTAGAGTAGGAAATATCTACATAGTTAATTTCAAATCAGCTAAAACAAAAATTTGTTTGTTTAACCAAACCAGTAACTACAATGAACTTTGGCATAAGAGATTAGGACATGTTAACTTAAAAAACATTGCTAGGTTATCTAAAGACAACTTTGTTAGAGGATTGCCTTCTTACCCCTACAAGAAGGAAAGCCTTTGTAGGGCTTGTCAATTAGGCAAGCAAACTAAAAATAGTTTCAAAGCCATTAATAAAAGTGATTCACCTAGGATTTTGTATTTGCTCCACATGGATCTTTTTGGACCCATTGTTGTACAAAGCCTAAGAGGGAAATCTTATACCTTAGTGATTGTAGATGACTTCTCAAGCTTCACTTGGGTATTCTTCTTGAGGAATAAGTCAGATAACTTCAAGGTTCTTATAGATTTTCTTAAGATCATAAGGATTGAGTACTCTACTCCAGTTACATTGATCAGAAGTGATCATGGTACTGAGTTTGAGTCTCTTCCCATGCAAAGATTCTGTGAGGAAGAAGGTATCAAACATTGTTTCTCTGCTCCTAGAACTCCTCATCAAAATGGAGTAGCTTAAAGGAAATATAGAACACTAATTGAAGCTGCAGGTACATTGCTTGCAGATGCTTACTTGCCACTATCCTTTTGGGCAGAGGCTATAAGCACAACAAAATATGTCCTGAACAGGAGTTTGATATATAAGCTTAAGGGCAAGACTCCCTATGAATTACTTAAAGGGAAGAAACCTAAAGTGGATTTCTTTAAGATTTTTGGTTGTATGTGTTACATTCACAATAATGACAAGAAATACATTAGAAAGTTTTGAGGCAAGGCTCCAATGGGAATTTTTCTAGGATATTCCCAAGTCAGCAAGGCACATAGGGTTTATAATCAATCTACAATGAAAATAGAAGAGTCTGTACACATTTCCTTTGATGAGACTAACATGTTTTACAAGGAGAAGAACTCTTCTACCAGTGAATCTTTGCAGGTACCATATTTGTGTGAGCAGTTGAATGAGTTGAACCTCACTAATGAGGCTAATTCTCATACTTCTCCACAAAACTTTGAAGACAGTGAAGATGAATTCACTGAAATAGCTGATAAACCAACAACAACCCATATAATTCCACAAGAGGAATTAACTCCCCAGGCTGTTGCTGAACAAACTCCACCAACTGATATTGTCATACTTAGAGATCATCTTATATCTCAAGTAATAAGAGACATTTTAGTAGGTGTGCAGACAAGGCATCAACTCAACCAAGACTTGATGCATTCCTATTTCATATCTCAAATTTAGCCCCAATCTATAAAAGATGCAGAGCAAGATCCACTCTGGATTATGGCAATACAAGAGGAGCTCAACTAATTTGAGAGATGTAGAGTTTGGGACTTAGTTCCAAGACCCAAAGACTACCCAGACATTGGAACTAAGTGGGTATTCAGAAATAAACTTGATTCCCAGGGCACTATCTTAAGGAACAAGGCATGGCTAGTAGCTCAAGGCTATAAGCAAGAGGAAGGCATTGACTATGATCAAATATTTTCCTCTGTTGCAAGGCTTGAGGCTATAAGAATCTTCCTTGCATATGCTGCCTATAATAAGTTCAAAGTCTATCAAATGGATTTCAACAATGCATTTCTGAATGTAGAACTCAAAAAATAAAGTATATGTAAAGCAACCACTAGGTTTTATCTCTCCAACAAATCTCTCTTATGTTTTTAGATTGCATAAAGCTCTCTATTATTTAAAGCAAGCTCCAAGAGCTTGGTATGAGACCTTAGCTAGCTTCTTGTTAGAGCATAAATTTTCTAGAGGCATTGTAGATAGGACTCTTTTTATTAAGCTTCATAAAGATAAAATCTTGTTAGTACAAATTTATGTAGATGATATTATATTTGGCTCAACTGATCCCAAAATATGCAAAAGATTTTCTGACCTTATGCACTCAAAGTTTGAGATGAGTAGTATGGGTGAACTTTCATACTTCCTTGGTCTCCAAGTGAAGCAATTGCCTGATGGCATCTTCATATCCCAATCTAAGTATGCTAAGGAGCTAATCAAAAGGTTTGGGATGTCAGATGCCTTAGCAAAATAAAACACCCATAGCTACCAATGCTGTGATTGACTCTGATGAACATTGAAAGCCTGTTGATCAAAAATTATATAGGGGTATTGTTGGGTCCCTATTATATCTCACAGCAAGTAGGCTAGACATAATGTTTGCTACATGCCTTTGTGCTAGGTTCCAAGTGAACCCTAAAGAATCTCATCTTATTTTCCTTAAAAGAATTTTAAGATATATAAAGGGCTGCCTAAATCTGGGACTCTAGTATCCAACTAAGTCAGAATTTGAGTTGACTGGATACTCAGATGCTGACTTTGCTGGATGTAGAGTGGATAGGAAGAGCACAACAAAAACATGTCAGTTCCTTGGTGCTAGACTTGTCTCTTGGTTTGCAAAAAGCAAACATCTGTGTCTACATTAACAGTAGAAGCTGAGTACATAAAAGCTAGCAGTTATTGTTCACAGATGCTATGGATTTAAAACCTACTTCTAGACTGTGGATACAACTTAAATAATTCGACCTTACTCTGTGATAATATAAGTGTAATTTCTATTGCTCAGAATATAGTTCATCATAGTAGAACTAACCATATAGAAGGCATCACTTCATTAGAGAGTGTGTGTACAAAAAGAAAATTAATCTTGTCTATATCTACACTCATTTGAAAAGGGCAGACATCTTCACCAAACCCTTGGATGAAGAAAACCAACTGTTTTTTCTAAATCAGCTTGGTATGATTAATGGAAAAGCTTTAATTTAACTTTATGTCTGTGGTCGAAGAATTTGCCACCGTTCGTCGACCTGAGATCGACAAACTGAGAAAATTTCTTGAGAAAATTCGTCGACCTAAGATCAACAAACTCTTTATGTGAGTCATTTTTCGTCGACCTGAGATCGACGATCTGGCTTCAGAAAATTTTCGTCAACCTGAGGATGATGAAAAGTTTTCCCTTCTTCAAACTGAGATCAACGAACTCTTTTGTCAAAAAAATATTTCGTCGACCTCAGATCGAAGAATTTTTTTTCTTTTTTGCAGGACAGAGTTTGTCGTTTCATATTCTGAAAAAACTTATAACTAGGTTTTCTTCGAGTTCCATCCCTCGCTTTTAGTTCCCTTGCACTTGATCTCTCTGTTTCTTTTTTGCAGGTTATCATGGTGATTCCAACAAGCGCTCTTACAGCTATGAAATTCGACATGGGTTTCGACATAGATTTTGAGTCATTCCAATACTCAGACCAGATCTTCCTTGACATCCTAAAATTGTTTGAAGATTTACAGGTTTAAAATTTGATGACTACCAGGATGAAGATTGCGGCTATAGAAATCAGAGAATGGGTCTTCACTCTATCGACTCCAGATGCTGATACGTTGATTGGAACAATACCGGGTAATGCCATTTCACTTACCCCTGACGTTCTAACTGAAATTTTTGGTTTACATAATGGAGAAGAGGAATTAGAAATCGACACTTCTGAATTTGATGAGATGTTGATTCGAATGGGTTATTCTGGAGATAACCCAAACAAACTGCTAAAGAAACATCTAACTGTAAACTATAAGTTTTTGGCAGATATTGTAGGAAAAGTACTGCTGGGCAAGCACACTGCTCATGATTACATTACTAGACAACAGTTTCTAGTGATGTGCGCAGTAGTGAACAAGAAGGCCGTGAACTGGGCCAAAATCATGTTTGAGTTGATTAAGAAGAAAACACAAAGAAAGATGTGTCTTTTGGAAGAATTCTAGGAATCTTCCTTCAGGCCAAGGCTGCTAAATCACTGGTCTCCCCGACCATATTCATTAATTCCTCCAAGAGGCTTACCTGCACCTTATTTAGCAGGTGGGAGAGGAATATCCCTAAGCCATCTAAGGCTTTCTCTTCCAGACCTTCTGAGGGTACAAGGGCTGCACCAGCCACTCCCCACCCTACTGAGGATTTTTCCATTCCCCCTCTACCTCCTCTTATTCAAACACCCTCAAAAACCCTCCAACTTTCTTTTACATCTCAAGAACATCAACAAACACCTCCTGCTTCCCCAATCCATATTCATTCACTAGTTCACTCACCAGTTCATTCACCTATTCATTCTCCAGTACATCAACCTTCACCACATCAATCCCCTCAACATCAACATTCACCTATTCATTCTCCAGTACATGCTAATACACCAGATCATGTTACTCCTCCTCTGTCTCCTCCTCCTTTACAACTTACTGACATCCCCCTTCACAACCTATCATCCATACAAACATTCAATCTGTTATCATCACCCATTCATTCCTCTTCATCAACCGATGAACCAATGCTAGACAATTCACTCTCATATCCATCATACTCCTCGTTCAACCCATCTACATCCACTATAACCCCTCCTAAATTCATAAACATAGATTCCCTCTCTATTTCATCTATTCTGCAATCCATTACACCTCTTCTAAAATAACTCATAGCAGAGGCTATTTCACCTCTTGCTGCTTCCATTTCTTCTCTAGCTGCCCTCCTTTCTGCCTCCTTTATCCCTCCTTCTTAAATTAGGGTCCTGGTTCCAGTACTTACTGAAACCAGGTAGGGGAGATGCTCAATGAAGAAGCAGCTCCAGTAGCAGCAGAAATAGCATTAACAAAAACAGCAACAGTAGAGATTATTGATACTGATATACTAGATGTAGATGTAGATGCAGATGAAGGAGTATCTCTAGTAGCAGTAGAAACTGCAGCAATAGCAAAAGTAGCAGTAGAGATTGTTGATACTGATACACCAGATACAGATGCAGTTGAATCCATGGTTATACTATCTGAAGACAGTTCCATTTCTCCAGCAGTTGAACTGAATTCAGTTCTAGATTCCTTTTACCTCCTATATAGAAACTTTCTTTTATTGGTTTCTCCTAAGTATTACACAGATATTATTTGCTATATAGCTCCAGTTAGTACAGATACTCTTCAGTCCATTCAGACAAGTTTTGCTACTAACATAGTTGTGGAATCTGTAGGCCAAACCTATGTAATGGATAATAGCCCAATCCCCAGTTTAGATGACTTAATTGCACAGGATGTTGCACTAGAGATTGAACAGATGCAAAATTATCCTGAACTGAATAATTTTTCTTCTGACTAATAAATTCTTAGAAGATTCTCAGTTGATTACAGAGATTGTTATTCCTCTTGCAGTTGTTCTACCTCTAGCTCCTCCTTAAGCAGATAAATAGATTTCAAAGCAAACATTAGAAGAATTAGATGATTTATATGATAATCCTCCTAGATTATCTGATGATTATGATGATTCAGAAGATGATTCTGATTCTAATACTTCCAATAGATCCAAATCAATTAAAAGGAAAGATCCAGGAAAGGCTGTTCCCAAGCTCAATCCAAATAATGATATTCCATATTATATTCTGCACAACATTCCTCTTACTCCAACAACTCCTCATTGGATGAGACTGTCTAGGAAGCAGGATAAAGTACAGAAGAAGAAGAGGTCTGGATCTTCTCTAGTGAAGAATTTCAGGAAAGATCCACCTCCTACCCCTCCTCCTACTGCAGGAGCTTCAGGAAATCTTACAAGGTCTACCTCCAGTGCTTCTCAACCTCCCAAGCCAACTCATTATCAGTATTCAAGACAATCTTCTAAACTAGCTCCTTCTTACTTAAGATAATCTTCCAGACCAGCTCAAAGACAATCTTCCAATCCTGCTGGAAAATACAGTGAATGCAGACCACCAAATTCCTATTATGCTGAAAAATCTGTAAAGAATTATCCTTCAACAAATTATCAGCAACAACCTGTTATTTTCAAATAGCCTCAAAGGACTGCTTAGGATGTTTAAGTTGATCCAAGATATGAACCAGAGCTTGATCTAAATTTCAGGATGGCTAGATTCCATGAACTAATAGGCTTATCTCAAATAAACAAGGCAAAGAAAGAAGGAACTGATCCATCATAATTTATAATTATTTATTCTTTCAGACAAAAAGAGCTTGAAAAGTCTGAGATAGACAAATAATTATTTGATCCAAATGCTTATATGCAGGTTGACCCAAAAGCTGTTGTGCCCAGAGCTTCTACTGTAACTCTTCGGGGAGCTCAAGACCTGAAGATGTCAAAGCAAGAAGTAGAAGATCCTCTCAAAACAATAGTGTTCACTAACTATTCTTTTTCTCCTCCACTAGACAGGCTCTAAAACTATTTTTATTCTCTGTGGATATTCTTTTATATGCTAAATTGTTTTTCATTCTGTCAGATATTTTCTTTCATAGTGTATGTTTGTATTTTCTTTTCTTATGCATTGTACTTAGTGACCTCACCCAAATAGGGGGATATTATTGGATCCCTAGTTGGATTTGGGCTAGGTTCACTAATTTAGGCTGAGTCTGACCCACCTTATATAGCCAGGGTCAAGTCTAGTAGTCCTAGAGTGTAGGCTAAGTCATTAAGTATAACCTTCTTGGACCAACCAGCAGAGGACCTCAAAAGACTCAGACTTAGAAGTTTTCAGAGAATAGTTTGATAGGTTCGAAGTTCTTCAAACTCATCTCGATGATCGTCGAACTCAGATCGACGAACTTAGAGTTATTTCTCTGAGCTGAGCTCGATGATATTCGAGCTCAGGTCGACGATCAGTTTTCTTCAGACAGGTTCTCAGCTCGACGAACTCAGAGTGCAGTTTTGGCAAGCCATTCTCAGTACGCAGTTTGCATAGCTCAGGCCGACGAACTGAAATTCTTAGGTCATCGATCTTGGATCTCAGGTCGGCGAATTCTCTTCAGTGATCGACGATATCTGTCAAGTTCCAGAATGAGAAGGTTTCTTCCTTCTATTCCTATATTTCTATATTAATAGCAGTATTAATCCTGAGTAATTAATGTTTATATTACTCTGAATATAGCCATTATTGGAAGCATTAATTATGGTATTCATCAGGATATTTACTTTCTTATTTTATTAAGGGACAGCTGGGGAAACTCATTTATGATATATTCCAGCTATTTGTATTCTCCAGATGAGCCAGCAATTAAGACAGTAATTCAAATTTCAAAGGAGAAATTATTGACTGAGAATATAAAAAGAGATTTATGTCTTTCAGAAAAAATACAGAAGGAACCACCAAAATTGACAAAAAAGATATACAACACTGAGATAGACTAATCTTTCAGAACTCTCTCTCACAGTGTAGAAAATTCTCTATGTTTCACCTTGTCAAGTCTGAAGACAGAAGAAGAACAATCATCACAATCAAGAGTCTTCTTCAAGCTTCACTTCCAGGAACATTCAGGAAAACAAAGATCTATTCAGTCAGAAAAGTTCCAGGATTGCTTTCAGACAAGGCTAAAGTCTTACACCCTGAAGCAAAGCTCCAGTCTTCCTGAATCATCAACATCTCATGGGGATCTTTGTCAACATCAAAGATCCACTAGTCTTCTCTATTGATTAGAGAAAGAAAAGACACCATCACCTCCTCTCACCTCTTGTAAAAGGGTTTTAACTCCCTTCAAAAGTTGTCAAGTCTCCTGATCAAAATACTTGGTTCGGTTTTTGGGCACCTGATCAAAAGCATAAAGGGTTGCAATATCTCCCTACAAATAGATATTGTGGTGGCAGTCACATGATCAAAACCTGCTAGTGGATTCCTACCAGGGTGGTAGAAGAGTGGATGTACCCATGTTTAGGGGAACCACTATAAAATCTTCTTGTGTTGTCTGGTTGCTCATTTTTTGTTTTTGTTCTTACTGTTGCTATGATAGTTAGAATACCCTAGCTTGCTTTTCCTTTTATTATTATATTTGGTATCACTTATTTTCACTCTGATATATACAAGTTTAAAAACTACCAAGAATATTTAAATACTCTATTCACCCCCCCCCCCCCCCCGCCTCTAGAGTAAGTCAAATCTAACCCCTCCTTTCAGTATGTACGATGATATTTGGCGAATTTAACTTAACAGATTTTTCAATTCTTCAGCAAATTTACACTAAGTATAAAAGATGGATTCGACGGGTATGGGTAGGTATACACGATGAATTCGACGAGTATTATGCTGATACACGACGAATTCGACAAGTATTTCAAACCATACTCGACGAATTTTACTTAGGAGAGATTCATGTCATTCTGAATCTAAGCCTTGACCATCCTTGTGTCTTCTCTCGTACTTGGGATAGAAGTACACCCCAATAGAGAGATTAAACGTGAGTCAACACATTGGCCAACACAATTAGGAATTACATTATAAAGTCCTGTGTTTACTGACCCACCGTAACCTGACATTGGTGTGCACTAAGCAATGAAAACCTGCAAGTACATAACTCAAAAGGTAACATCAAATACAGTCACAATTCATCTTAGCTTAACTGGGCCCTTCAAATACGGGTTATTGTGGATACAATACCAAACAATATTTCTTTCAAATCTATGAAAAATTAGTCTTATGTCGTTGCATAATCCAATTTTGGGATCAATATTTCGGAGAAGCATAATTAGACAGCCACACATCAGTATTTGCTTGCATATTGGTAGATTGCCTGGATTAATAGAGTTTAAAAATTTCAGGAGATATAAGTTATGGTTATCATCTAAAACTTAGTTGAAAGAGTAGTAAGTTGTGTTATCCCCCGAGAACATGTCCATGCATTTTTGTTTAACTTGTTAACATCTTCAATTAATTAAGTGAATAGAGTTCTTATCACCACGAGCTCAGCATCAGTACTGTTGACATCATAAGTTTGCTTATTTGGAAAACAAAATTTATTAAATCATTGATTTATTGCTCTCCTTCTCAAGTCATAACAGTTAAGTGAGGAAGGTGAATCGTGTCATTTTCTATTGTTGGCTCCACCCTATTTCTGACCCTTAGCAAGAATTCCGCAAATTCGATATGATTGCGTTCCCTCATATTTTCTTTTAATTTAAGTAACTTGACACTTGGCCATAAGTAAGGCTCAACGATGCTTTAGCAAATTATTTATAATCTCGTTCCATTAACAACAATGAGTGTCACCTGCCTGAAATCTCCTCCCATGATAAGGACCTTCCTACCAAAAGACTTGTTTATTTCTAATACATCTTGCAATGTACGGTCTAGAATTTTGAATATTTTCATATTATCCATGGGTGCCTCATCCCAAATAATTCCATATGAAAGTTCCATAAATTTTTGAAGATCAAACTGTTTACTGATTCCACAATTTAGTACATTCTTGAGTTTAATAGGTATTTTGAACCTCGAGTGACCTGTGCAGCCTCCTGGGAGTAAATTTACTACTATTCCGGAAGTTACAGTTGCAATCACAATACTACCTTCATTGCGGAAAGTTACTAGTATAGATCGATAGAGGAATGTTATTCCAGTTCCATTAGGGTCGTCAACAAAGAAATTACCTACATTTCCTTCTCTTATATAAGTACATATAGTGTTGTAAGTTGTTTGTTGTCCATTATTTAATAGCGAAGTCGAATTTAGATGCATTGTCAATATTGGAATCGATAATTCATTAATCAAACCTGACAAGTCTACTGAGTATTGTATGCCCTCTCTTAACCTTGGCAAGTCGAAATCCCTCATGCTTTTATTATATTGATCAAAGATATTGTTTAACTCACAAAGTAATCTATTTATTACGAAATTACTACTTGTAGTTCCTGTGCTACAATAATCTTCGATCATCGCAGCATGGTTTTTATCCCATAGGGTTCTTACTTTGGTTGGTTGATAGTATAATAATATTTTTGCAAATAATTTTTGCAATGTTGCTAGCATTCTAAAATTTCTAGCTTCCGCTTGGCATTCTTTGATACATTTGTCTTTCTCAAGTAGGCCTCGTTTCTTAACAGCTTCCTTAAAGATTGTGTAATGAATACCATGAACGGTATATAAGTAATTAAATGATGTTGGCGTCAGAATATGATTAAGATGAAGGCATTAATAGAAGAGATCACCCTCAGTTGGCGATACATCGTACATATGTCCTACTATTGTTCGATTTTATACTCTTCTTATCCATTTTCTTTAAGGTGTTAGCCACCTATAATGTTTTTCAAAGTCAACATATAAGTAGCAATTTGTTTTTAATCCATTGTTGTGTGTTCTGAAGAACTCTATTAGCATTGTTCGTGAATTCCGTTTGTTAGACAGTACATTGAAGATAGATTGATTGCTTCAGAAATTAACTTGATGTATATCTGGCAGATGTATTTGCAACCGAACTACATAAGAGAATGTTTGGTATATATGACAGCTTCCATGATGCCTCAGGGGCACAAATCCAATGACCGTCAACATATTTACTTCTTTCATCATAGTTCGGCCCCGGACGCACCTCAAATGCAACCTAGTTTGGACCCTTGTATACGTACTTATACAAATATTTGATACTCATTTTGCTACTTCATATTTCTACGTTGATGTGACAATCGTATTTAAGTAGATTTCATTGGTTGTACGGAACTACCCAACACTTGTCAGCCATAAATCTCCATCTCTTCCAAGATGAATCACTATGTTGTCATTACGATGATTATATAGTGGGTATGAGCCCAAACCGTGAGTCGTGGCTTCCACGAAAGGTTTTGGAAACCCTTTTTTGCATATTTTATTTTTCATGCACTGCGCATTTGTTCTTAAGTGTCCATATGGTCCGTACAACATATGTCTAAGAACTGCATTGTATAACTATTGTTCTTCTACTTGTATTGGTATTTTTGCTCTAATGACTCAATCGTAATCAACAGGACTACTTAGCTTATCGTGTTCACTGAAAATAAATAGCATATGTGCATGCAGAAGACCTCTTTTTTGAATTTCTACAACATGAACGTGTGCTATAACTATACCTAGGACGCCCTTATGGAAGATGTCATCCTTTAGACATTACAATTTTGCCAAAAATATTCTTGAGATTAAATCAGGTCGATCATGTGGTGTTTGTCAAGGATGAGGCTCGTTTGTTATCTCTGACCACGAAGGATTGAAAGTCATTGTTAAGAAAATATCTTGCCTTCCAAAATTCTGTACAACTATTATAGCGTCTTGATATTGCTAGAATATATCTCCTGGGCTTCCAAAAAAGGAAGAAGGCAAAATTATCCTAACACCGACATTACCTATAGTAAGGTAATGTTTGTAACATCCCATTTCGTGCTAGGCCCTTCGCATGCATTTTGATCCAAGAGAATTGGCTCAGGTTCGGGAAGCATCGAGTGAGTCGACCAGACTCGACGATTAGATTAGGAATTTACTTAAAAAATATTTGGGCTCCGGCCATTGAGTGTATTGAGTGCACTCAACGCCATGGACTGATTGGCATTGAGTCCGTTGAGTGCACTCAACGCCATTTTTCATAGAAAATGATTAGGCTCGGGGCATTGAGTGTGTTGAGTGCACTCAACGCCATGGATTGATTGGCGTTGATTGCATTGAGTGCAGTCAACGCCATGGTCTGATTGTCATTGAGTGCGGTTAGTTCACTCAACACCATGGACTGATTGGCGTTGAGTGCGTTGAGTGCACTCAATGCCATAGACTGAGGTTAATTCGTCTAACTGAGAATTAGTCAAACTGACTCAATGTCATTTAACTTAGAAATATTCTAAATGATAGGCGTCGAGTGCGTCGAAAGCACTAAACGCGGTGTTGAGTGGTCTCAACGCCACTCAACGCTTTTACACTTGAAATTGTTCTGGTGGATTTAGGCGTTGAATGCGTCGAGTACACTCAACACGATATTGAGTGGTCTCAACGCCACTCAACGCTTTTAAACTTTAAATTGTTCTGACGGATTTAGGCGCTGAGTGTGTCGAGTATAGTCAACGCGACATTGAGTGGTCTCAACATCACTCAACGCTTTTGGACTTAGAGTTTTCTGGCTGCTGTAGGCGTTGAGAGCGTTGACAGGACTCAATGCTTTTTTCCTTCGGCAAATTTTCGGCCCTGTTTTCTGCTGCATAGCAATAGGCTGAACCGGGTTTTTTGGAATTTCGCCAAACAGACTTAAATGGGTCGCATCTTTTTAGAATGATATATTTGAGCAATATAAGCGATCAAATGATAGGATGACATGTGGCGTATGGTTTCAACCCTAATTCTTATTATAAAAGAGGAGTAAATCGAAAACCCTAGCCGTCTCTGTACTAATTTTGCCAAGCAGTTGTCTTTGACAAACCCTAGCCGTCTCTGTACCAAATTTTCCGAGCAATTGTCTTTGCCAAACCCTAGCTGTGACCTATGCCAAAACCGCCGGAGGAGAAAGAGCCGTCGGGTCAGATTTGCTAGAAGAACACTGCCAACGAAGGAGGGGATGCCCCAACCATAATGAGGTCAATGGCCAGAAATGTAAGAACAGCCGGAAACGAGGTGAGCTTCCTACCCTCTCCCTTATTGCTAGATCTATAGTTTTTCCTAGGAGAGATGTCGACTTAACGGAGTCGGAGTTGTGAGGCAAAGATCTCCAAGGAGGAGGACAGCTAGGACTTGTGTCCTGTGGTAGAGTCTTCAACCTTTCCTCACTTCAAATGAAGTTTGTAGACTGAGATCATGAAGATAAATGACCTCATGAGGGTGAATAAGGGTGGAGGAAAATCCGTGATAAGTGTTGAAATAAATAGTTAGAGGAAGAAGACGAGCTGATGATGTTCGTCCCGCTTTAAGAGGCACGCAGAAATCTATTTTCTTGCGCGCAGCAAACTTCGAGGACATTTTCAGACATGATCCGGCTGGATCTGGGTTGTGGGCTGAACTTAAAGGTTGTAGCCCACAAAAATACCTTTCCAACTAGTGGTTACACGCCTTCACCAGATTCTTGTAGCCTCAGTAATCCTCTATCTAAGTTTCTGTACAGTAATCTTTCCTACACATATAGCTCTCGGGTTTGTGTTGAATCAGCTTGGATTTGGTAGACAGATTGTAGTATAATAACATTAATATTTTGATGAATTTATTCTATTAGTAAATGTGAGAAAATATGGTTAATGACATTTAGTTGATAGATCCATATGTGCACGAATGGTTTGAACTTGGTAAAGAGTTTGTATCCAGTTAATGTTAAAGTTAGGTGACCATAGTCTATATGTAATTATGATAATCAAATAGTTGATTAATATGTGAAGTACCATTATGTTGTTATGAAGGTCATGTTAAAGTATAATTGCTGAGAATGCTTTGTTATTAAGAGAGGAACTAGGTGAGGTTAATGTCTAGCCATGTAGTATGATGGTTAATTGAATGAGTATGGTAGTCCACTGCTTAGAGTTGTATCCATACGGGTCGTAGTGTGGGATTTGTGTGTTGTATACGGTGGCTTGCCACCTGTGTAAATGATGAAGCCTTGTTTGGTGAGAACATGTGGAATGGTTGGAAGTGCGAGGGTATTGAAGAACTAAAACCACATGTTGATAAGGGACTCGGTGTAGAGCCCTAGCATGCTGTTGAGTACGAGATGTGATTAAATAAAAAGGACTCGAAGTGGATCCCTCATATGTGAAATTGCATGTGGTGTGAGTTAATACACAGTGTCATAATCCTGGGTTAAGGATAGTGTGGAAGGTCTACGGGCTTGCCAATCGTCACACTGACAAGAGTTGACAGATAGAGTTTGGATGTTTGCCTGTGTCCTCGGTGCTCATTCCCGAGGCCCTCTCTGTGCCAAGGGGACGCATTGGCTGTGTCCTTGGTGCTCATTCTCGAGGCCCTTTCCGTGCCACAATGATAGGACAGCTTGGGATGTGTTCTTGGTGCACATCTACCAAAGACCCCTATGAGCCTATGTACGTATGTGAGCTCCGCTGTTGTGTTCTTAGCATTGAGGCATACGGTAGCCTAGGCTAGGCAGTGTGGATGCCATCCTAGTAGTGGAGAAGCCCGGTCTACTTTCACCTTCTGGCCACAATGGATTATGCTTGAGAGGTTAGCTACTTGCTCGAAAAGTGGAAACTATAAGTCTGTGTTGACATAATAGTTGCTTGTGCATGATCATGGGTAAGTCATTGCATTGCATTCATATCATTACATATATTACATACACAAGATGCTCATCGTATAAGTTTGTATGGGCACTCTTATATGATGAGTTACTTTACTATTGAGCAGATACTTAACTTATTTGTCTGTATGGGCATTCATATAAGTAAAGTTACTTACTATCATAGATTTATACTTATATACTGATGTTAATGGTAGAACTACTAAGTAGGTTAATATGCTTAATTGTTGTAGTTCCTTGATATACACTGTTGTTAATTAATCCTTTACCACATGTTTGTACTACTAATTATATATATTGTACCCTTGTTTCATTCTCCGCCCAGTGCCGAGGAGTCGTCGGTGGAGCGGATGTGATAGCCACTTAGTCTTTATAACAAACGGTTGCTACGTCTTCCTTTTTAGGAGGAAATCCCATGGATAGAGTAGTAGTAGATTACGCTGGAGGGCAGCTAGGCCAGGACGACAGGGCCTAAAATGATTATACCATCGCTATCATCCGTTAATGATGTGAGTCTTTGAGAGATTTCAGTTATAGCCTTTGGGAAATTTTATACATGTACTCTGATATTATAGAAGCTTGTTGATGCTTCTTTTATTTGATGTACTTTCTTTTGGACTATTTTACTTTTGTGTGGATTTGACATTGATTTTATATTCTTGGTTGTGTTGGCATTGATGATATGTTTAGCCGGTAGGATAGGCGTCTTGTAGTACAGGTTGGCCCGTGTGCTAACGATACCGCAAGGCAGCTATTCTGGTTATAAGACTCCCCTAAGTCATATCTTATGTTTCGGGAGGGGGGGGTCTTACAAATGGTATCAGCTTTCTACGATCTTAAACTAAAAAAGTCATTGAACAATGGAGCCACCCTCGTTCGATTAGTCAGTATGGGGACAAACTATCTTAGCGGAAGCAGTGGTGTGCCAATATGTAATTCACACTAAGTCCAATTTTTGACCATACGATTAGCAAACCTGACCCTAGGTTTATACCTTACGTACAGATCCTAGTGCCTGCAGAGCTGACAGGCGGCACTCCCGCCCCATCTGTACCCACACAGTTTTAGCTATCAAAGCTAGGGCAGACAATCACAATTATCTTGGATGACTTTAGGTCCCAACAAGCCCATGTACAACAACAAGCGTCGGGCTCTAATTGGTTGAGCACTTTCCGAGCTCTCTCCCCTCTTACCTACCTTGGGATAGAGTTGGCAGTGCATACAGAGGAATTGCTCGACACAGTACAAGAGCTAATGGCGAGAATTAGATGTCCAAACAATATGGTTGTGACCCTGGAAGTGGAACTTCTGGAACTGCATGCAAAAAGATGGTGGAAGTCTCTCATGGGCTCCACCGTCCAAGGAAGAGTCTACACGGATATTAGTTGGAGCGAGTTTTTTGGATATTTCTTAGAGCACTTTATCCATTTGTTAGCTCTAGATGAACTTGAAGAAAGATTCCTGCAGCTGTAGTCGGGATCCAAGTTAGTGGCAGAGTACCAGCGAGAGTTTCAGCATTTGACTAGATTTGCTGACTCCTATGAGTTGGATGACAGAGGATAAGAGAAATGGTTCTACAAAGGCTTGCGAGACCCCTGGAGGCAAGCCCTTTTATTTATAGAAGACTCCAGCTTAGCAAAGATAATTGACATGGCAAAGAGGAGGACCACTTGGGAAGTGGTAAGAGACCCGCTGAGTGTGTGATGGAAGCTGGCCCTAATAACAGAAGAAGGCATGGCAATAGAGGTGGAAGAGGATACAAGAGAGGTGGCGGGCATTTCCACCGAAATTTTAGAATGGAGCCCCCGGTACCACAACCATCAGCATTGCCTCCACCTCTACAGTTTCAACTGTTACAACAACCCAAATGGCGGTATGAGCGAGCATGCTTCCAATATTACCAACCGGGCCACGTTCGGAGTCTTTTTCCATAGCTAGGCGGGAATGCTACCCCTGCTCTCCCTCCGGTAGCTTCATGAGGACGAAGAAATATGTGTGGTCGAGGATGAGGACCACGAGGAAGAAACCCCAAAACTGCTTGTGATCAAGTGTTCGCGCTGGACAAGGCGCAGGAGTGTAACCCTCAGGAGGTGATTGCAGGTATGCCATGATCCGATTGATGTGTTATAAGCATTTCCTTTCGATTTGCTAGGATATGCTAGGAGTCTTGCTTTGAGACTTTATAATTGATACCTAGGCACCGTGATGGTTGGTGGGAAACCGACCTACACTCTATCTGATACCGGAGACACACACTCGTTCATGTCGGCAGACTTCTTTAAGGGCCTAGAAGGAGTGCAATACTTCACTGGTATTTCTCGGAAAGTATGCCTCAAAGATGGCTCTGAGATGATTGCAATCGCCATGTGTGAATTGGAGATACTTCTTGGAGGAAAGACCATTGAAACCCCTGCCATAGTATTGAGAATGCTAGAATTCGACCTCATTCTGGGTATGGCATGGTTGGATTGGAATAATGCCAGGATTGATTGCGCGGAGAAGCAAATTTCCTTGAGACATGGGGACTATGAAGTCATCTTTCAAGGTATCAGATTCGCACCTCGTATATTACTATCTTAAATTTAGGCCCTAAAAGCCCACATAAAGGGGGATGAATCGACACGATTTGTTTCGAGTTGAAAGAGATGACAACAGATATGAAAGATGTGCGAGTTGTGCGGGATTTCTGTTGGAACACCCTATTACTATTTGGACCAGGATGACTATATTTCTATAGGGATTGTATGCTGTGACCTCCATGTTGTTATAAAGGTCACATAGGCTAGTTAGAGTAGTCTTCAGCTCGACGCATAGTCGACTTCAGCTCGACGCAGAGTCGATCTCAGCTCGACGCAGAGTCGACCTCTGCTCGACGCAGAGTCGATCTCAGCTCGACGCAGAGTCGACCTCAGCTCGACGTGGAGTCGACCTCAGCTCGACGTTCCGTCGATCCCAGTTCTGCTTACAGAAAACACTCTCTGGCCGACGTGTGTCGTGCTCAGATCGACGTTTTTCTGTGAGCTCGACGCCTTCCAGTCTTCCGTCGATTTTGGATAGGAATTCAAATTCCTTCTGACAGACAATTAATGCTGAAGAATTATTGGCCGTTACAGCATATCTGGTGCATGGCTCAAGGAATTTTCTAAGGAATATCTGCCTGTCATTTCCTTTGAGGCATGGACAGTTAAGGAAAGCAATTAATGCTGACTTCCAACGGCTATCAAAGTAAAAGGAAGAAAAGACTCATATATATAATTCTTTTTCTTTCATTCCAAACAAGAGAAGATACAGAGAATATACAGAACAAGAAGAGAACAACAATACAAGACTTCTCATCTTTTTCTCTGTGGAAAAATTGTTTTTGAAAGACTCTCTCACAGAAAATCTGATTGCTTCAGACACCTCCATCCAACTCTCTTGGATCATCCTTTGCTGGAGCAAATCAGATCTTTGAAGACCTGTCACCCTTGTGCAGAGCTCTCCTTCCTGAACCTCATCTTGATCTCAGGGGGAGCTTTGACAACAACTTCAGATCCACTTCTGCTTCTCTTTGCTTGTTGAATAGAGAAGACAACAACATTTCTTTTTCCTTTTCTTTCTGTACAGGGTTTTAACTCCCTTCAAAAGTTACTTTTGGTTTTGCTGAAACCTGGTCAAAATCAGCTTCTGTTGGTTTGTGAGAACCTGATCAAAAACTCTCTGGTGCTCAAGACACCTGATCAACTCATCTTGAAGTGGATTCCTATCAAGGGTGATAGAAGAGTGGATGTACCCAGATTTGGGGAACCACTATAGCTCCTTGTGTCATCTGGATTGCTTGTCTCTTTTTGTGTTTTGCTTTGTGCTGTGAATTTATTTTTACTCTGATTATTTGCTATAGCACCTTACACTAAGTAAAGTAAAATTTTCTCTGCAAGTTTTTATTTGGAAAATTATTTTAAATAACTCTATTCACCCCCCCTCTAGAGTTAGGAGTGATCTTATCCTGCACTTTCAATTGGTATCAGAGGGAGGTTGATCATTCATACAGGCTAACACCTGGATCAAAAGATCTCTGATAAGATCATTTCTCTCAAAGGGTTATTTTTCTTAGTTTTACTTATCTTTTAAAACTCATGGCACAAAACAAGGACTTTGCTAGCACCAGACCTCCTATGTGCAATCTATCTAAGTTTGCACTATGGAAGGCAAGGATTAGACTTTATATGAACTCTTTTGATGAAGACATCTTTAATTCTGTATTGACAGATTGTCCAAGACCTCCCACAGGAACAAGTACATCAGCTGTTCCTCCTCCTTCAGGGACTGATGCTGACATAAAGAAGTGGAAGGCAGCAGATGCTAAAGCCATGAACATCTTGGCTCAAACCATGTCAGATGACATTTTCCAGAAGGTAGCAGATTGCAATACTGCCAAGGAGATCTGGGAAAAACTCTCAGAAATTGTATCAGGTTCTGCAGATGAAAGAAAGGATAGGAGATCCTACCTCATCACACAGTATGAGAACTTCAAAAAGGCAGAGTCTGAGTCAGTTGCTGACATGTACAACAGACTGAGCCTAATCATAAGTGAACTTAGATCACTAGAGAAGGACATATCTCTTACTAAGATAAATGACAAGATACTGACTTGTTTCCCTAGCTCTTGGGACTCAAGAATATGGTCAATTAAAGATGGAAGAAATGTCTGTGAGTTATCCACAGAAGCTCTTCTAGGAAAGCTCAAGAGCTATGAGCAATTTATTAAGAAGAGAGAAGAAGAGCAGAAGACATCCACACCAACAGAGAAGGCTGAGAAAACCATTGCCTTCAAAGCACAGGAAGAAGAACCTAAAGAAAAGGTGTTGGGAAATGAAGAGCTTATGAGCCTACTGGTCAAAAGGTTCAATAAGCTAAATAAAAGGAACTTCAGAAGATGGTCATCCAAAGACAAAGACAAGCCAAGGTATGACAGATCCAATAATAAAGATATTATCTGCTTTGGCTGCAGGAAACCAGGACACATCTTCCCAAACTGTCCAGAAAATCAAGACAAGGACAGAAGGGACAAGAAGGAAAGAAAGGATAAAAGGAAGGATAAGGAGTCAAGGAAATACCATGACAAGCCTTCCTCCAGCAACAACAAGTACACCAGAAAAGGATTTGTGGCTGAATCCTGGAGTGACTCTGATGAGTCTGATTCATCATCCAGTTCTAGTGATGATGAGGATGATGCAGAAGAAAAGGGATTCTGTATGATGGCCATCAGTGCATCTCAAAAGAACACTGATTCAGAGCCTGATGCTGACTACCCATCTGATCAGGAACTTACTGAGGATCAGGTAATAGATTCATTTGACTTTACTTCTGATGATTTCAAATCTGAGTTTAAATCTATGTGCATTGACTTAATTGAGTCTCAAAAGCTGATTAAAACTCTAAATGAACAATTAATTGAATGCAAATCCATTAACTCAGATAATCTTAGACTCTTAGAAGAGTTGAAGCAGTGTGGGGAGGAGATAGCTTCACTGAAAAGTGAGCTATCTAAGGCCAAACAATTTGAAGAAACCCTTAATGGGAGAAGTATCAAATTGATGGACATCACAAGTACAGTGAACTCAAGATTGAATGGTTCACTGGGCTTGGGTGCTTCATCCAGCCAACCCACAGTGCTGACAACTCCAATCAAATTTACCTGTGAGAAAGGTAAAGGAGTCTTGATAGTGGCCAGGAAGAATGCTGACTTAACCCAGGAAACTGGACAAAAAACGTCGAACGAAGCTCGACGGACGTCGACCAGAGCTCGACGTAATCGCAAGAAAACGTCGAACTCAGGTCAACGCTCTCTACCCTCTGAACAAAGCAAGACCTTGCCGTCGAACGGAGCTCGACGCACTCACTTGAGTCCGTCGACCGAAGCTCGACGTGCGTCGAGCCGAGTTCAGAGCAAAACCCAGTTCTCAAGGGTTAATTCAAATTTCAATTCTAGCTCCACATCTCATTACTTTAACCCTTATGCTGAATGGATCATACCTCCTAGGAGATATCATCCTGTAGGCTATAAGAGTCAACCTGAGATGTCCTTCATTTCAGAATTTAAGGGATATCAACCTAGGCCCAAGGTTAACTGGGTCAAAAACAAATAAGCTGTTTTTGTGCAGGTAAAGACCTATCCAAGTGAGAACCATCAATGGTATCTGGATAGTGGGTGCTCAAAGCACATGACAGGAGAAAAGGACAACCTCACTTCCTTCAAAACCAAGCTTGGACCCAAAGTAATTTTTGGAGACTCAAGCTTTGGAACTACAAAAGGATATGGGACAGTCCAAATTGGCTTAGTCACTTTCAAAAAGGTGGCATATGTTGAAGGACTCAAACACAACCTGATAAGTATCAGTCAATTGTGTGATGAAGGATACCAAGTAACCTTTAACAAAGCCATATGCAAAGTCCAGTCAGTGGACAACACAACTGTGTTAACAGGTAACAGAAGAGGTAACATTTACTTAGTGGATTTTCATTCACCTGTAGTAGATATTTGCCTGTTTAACTCCATTTCAAAACCAAACATATTGTGGCATAAAAGATTAGGACATGTGAACCTTAGAACCATTGCTAAGTTATCCCAAGACAACCTTGTTAGAGGACTACCTTCTGGTCCCTACAAGAAGGAAGGACTTTGCAAGGCCTGTCAATTAGGCAAGCAAACTAAAAACAGTTTCAAGTCACTTAATAAGAGTGACTCACCTAGAATCTTGTACTTATTGCACATGGACCTTTTTGGACCAATTAATGTACAAAGCCTAGGAGGGAAATCTTATGCTTTAGTAATTGTAGATGACTTCTCAAGATTCACTTGGGTGTTCTTTCTGAGGAAGAAGTCTGATAACTTCAAGATTTTGACAGATTTTCTCAAAGGCATACAGATTGAGTTCAATACTCACATTGCCCTGATCAGAAGTGATCATGGGACAGAGTTTGATTCTCTTCTTATGCTAGAGTTCTGCCAGAATGAAGGTATCAAGCATACTTTCTCAGCTCCTAGAACTCCTCAACAAAATGGGGTAGTTGAAAGGAAAAACAGAACCCTTATTGAATCTGCCACAACATTGTTGACAGATGCTCACCTTCCTCTAACCTTTTGGGCAGAGGCTGTGAACACCTCCAACTATGTTCTGAATAGAAGCCTGATACATAAGCTAAAGGGTAAGACTCCCTATGAGTTACTCAAAGGGAAGAAACCTAAAGTGAATTATTTCAAAATTTTTGGTTGCATTTGTTTCATTCACAATAATGACAAGAAATACCTAGCTAAATTTGAAGCCAAAGCTGATGAAGGAGTGTTTCTGGGATACTCCATGACTAGCAAGGCTTATAGGGTTTTTAACAAGTGCACAAATAAAATTGAAGAATCCATGCATGTTACATTTGATGAAACTAACATGTTTTATAAGGAGAAGGAGACTTCTACCATAAGCAATTTGCAGGAACATTCAATTTCAGAAAATCTGAAGCAGCTTACCATCACAGACAAAGGGTCATCACCTTCACCAATTCAACAAGTCACTGAACTTAGTGACAATGAAGAGGAATTTCAAGTTCTGGAAAGTTCAAAGGGCCAACAGAGTGAAGAACCAGTTGTTGTTCCATAAGAGGAAACAACAACACAGGTTGGTGCTTCATCAACAACCCTTGTTGATCTAGCCACAACAAGAGATCACCCAATCTCACAAGTAATTGGAGATATCTCAGTGGGTGTGCAAACAAGGAATCAAGTTAATCAAAATATTATGCACACCTGCTTCCTTTCTCAAATTGAGCCTCAAACCATACAAGATGCAGAGCAAGATCCAAACTGGATCATTGCAATGCAAGAAGAGTTGAATCAATTTGAGAGAAATAAAGTTTGGGAATTAGTACCAAGACCAAGGAACCAGCAAATTGTTGGAACCAAATGGGTATTCAGGAACAAATTGGATGATCAAGGAATAATTGTGAGAAACAAGGCAAGACTTGTTGCACAAGGATATTGCCAAGAAGAAGGAATTGATTATGACCAAACCTTTGCACCAGTTGCAAGGTTGGAGGCCATAAGAATCTTCCTTGCATATGCAGCTCACAAGAGATTCAAGGTATATCAGATGGATGTCAAGAGTGCATTCCTCAATGGAGACATCAAGGAAGAAGTATATGTAAAGCAACCTCCAGGTTTTATCTCTCCAACTTTTCCTGATCATGTATTTAAACTGCATAAAGCTTTATATGGTCTCAAGCAAGCTCCTAGAGCATGGTATGAGACCTTAGCTTGTTTCTTGTTGGAAAATGATTTTAAAAGGGGTAGTGTAGACCAAACTCTTTTTGTTAGAACCCATAGGTCCCATACCCTACTAGTACAAGTTTATATAGACGACATCATATTTGGATCTACTGATTCAAACTTATGCAAAAAGTTCTCACAACTTATGCACTCAAAGTTTGAAATGAGTAGCATGGGTGAGCTTGCTTTCTTTCTTGGATTGCAAGTTAAACAACATGTGGATGGCATTTTCATTTCTCAAACCAAGTATGCAAGAGAACTGGTTAAGAAATTTGGAATGTCTGAAGCATCCTCCATGAAAACACCTATGCCTACAAATGCTGTTTTAGATGCTGATGAATCTGGAAAACCAGTTGATCAGACAAACTATAGAGCAATCATTGGCTCATTACTTTATCTAACAGCTACTAGACCAGATATAATGTTTGCCACATGCATTTGTGCTAGATTTCAAGTAAGCCCTAGAGAGTCCCACCTCACATTAGTTAAGAGGATTCTTAGGTATGTAAAAAGTTGTCCTAATCTAGGTCTCTGGTATCCACATGACTCAGGATTTGATCTAACTGGATTTTCAGATTCTAATTATGCTGGATGTAGAGTAGACAGGAAAAGCACCAGTGGAACTTGTCAATTTCTTGGTGATAGACTTGTCTCCTGGTTTTGTAAGAAACAAACCTCTGTGTCCACATCAACTGCTGAAGCTGAATACATGGCTGCAGGTAGTTGTTGCTCACAGATTTTGTGGATTCAAAACCAGCTCCTAGACTATGGGTACAACTTAGAGATGTCTAAAATCTTTTGTGATAATACCAGTGCAATATCTATTGCTCAAAATCCAGTTCTCCATAGTAGGACTAAGCACATAGAAATCAGGCATCACTTCTTAAGGGATAATGTAGAAAAGAAGAAAATTGCACTAGAATACATTTCCACTGAACTACAGAGAGGAGATATCTTCACCAAACCCTTGGATGAAAAGAAGCACCTCTTTTTCCTCAATCAGTTGGGAATGCTAGATGGAGACAGCATAAATTAAAACTCCAAGATTTTGAAACCCATACTTAACAGGAATAGGAAAAATTTCATTTTAAAATTCCTCTGTCTGAGTGGTTGTTTTGAGCTCTGAACTAAGCTCGACGCTGCGTCGAACGGAGATCGACGGTCCGTCGCCCTCAAAAGCGTCGAACGTCGAACTCAGCTTCTAGCGTCGAACTGAGTTCACAGCTCCCTGGCTTCTTGAGTTTCTCTCTCCCCGGTCGACGTCTTCGTTCAACGTCGACCTGAGCTCGACGTATAGCTTCAGCCAAAGCGTCGAACGTCGACCTAAGCTGGACGCTGTTGAGTCGTTTCAGTTCCTCTAGAGCCCAAGAGCGTCGAACTGAGCTCGACGTTCTTTCCTTTTCTGCGTCGAACCCTAAGTATAAAATCATTTTTTCTCCGTCGTTCGCAGTTGCGCTTTCATATTTCTCTGCTCAAGCTTTCTCCCTCCAAATACTATACTTTTGATCTTGGAAGGTATTCTTTCTTTTGCAGGACAATGACAATTACAGCAGGAGCTCTGGCGGCTATGAAGTTCGACTCTGGTTTCGACATTGATTTCGATTCTTTTGATGGATCTCCACAACATCTTCTGGATATACTGATTCTTTTCAAGGAGCAGCAACTAGTCCACTTTATGTCTACCAGGATACCCCTTCCAGAATCAGAAATTAAAGAATGGTGTCTTACAGCAATCGTTTCAGATAATAACATCTTGACTGGGAAGATTTCAGGAAATGAGGTAGCCATCTCACCTCAGGTTATTACAGAAGCCTTCAACTTTGCTGCTGGAGATGATGACATAGAACTATCAGTGGAAGAATATACCTTGATGCTGGATAGGATGGGGCATGCTGCTGGTAACCCCTCCAAACTCCTTAAAATTAACCTAGCAATTGAGTACAGGTTATTAGCAGATATAACTGGAAAGGTGATCTGTGCAAAGAGAACTGCACATGATGCAATAACAAGGCATCAGTTTTGCCTCATGGCTGCCCTAATGGATAAGAAACATCCCAACTGGGGATTAATTGTGTTTGATATGCTTAAGAAAAAGTTGGATAAAAACTCTGTCCATTTTGGAAGAGTTCTTGGGTTGATTCTCAACCACTGCTGCCCCCAACTGCTGGTGTCCTCAAAGAAGCACATAAATGCTTCCAAGAGGCTCACATGTGCTTTAATTGGCAAATGGGACAGGAGAATTGTGAATCCCAGGGCAGCAGCAGCCATGAAATCCTCTGCAGACACCAGGACTATAGAGGTCACTTCCCCTCAGTCCACTGGTCCAGAAGAAGGAATTATGCCATCTCTCTCCCTCACCCTTCCATCAACCTTCATCCCCTCAACCTCAATTATCTCATCCTCTCTAACTCTCCCCTCCTCCATAACTACCATTGCCTCCTCCCTTCCTCCTCAAACTACTTTCCTTCCAATAAACTTGGATTCCACCCCTCATGAGGATCTCTTTTCATTTGACATGCATGAAGACTCATTCATGGATGCTTCTACCTCCTCTCCTCATGACTTCCTCCATCCATCTACTTTTTCAGACTTACTCTTCTCCTCCATTCAGGAACAAGTTACACCTCCTCTGTCTGCTCCTCTCTCAACATCTTCTACATTCTCAGCTTCTGCTACTCCCTCTACCTCTACTCAAGTTCCCCTTGAGCAAGTAGCCCTCCTGCCCTTAGCCAATCAACTTTTTGATCTTCTGTCTCCTAGGCTCTCCTCCCTTTTGGATGCCAAGCTGGCTCCTCTCCTTCTTTCATTGAGAGCTCTTTCTGCCTCTGTCTCCTCCCTTTCCTCTCAGTTGGCATGCCCTTCTTCTGGGGGCCTAGAGTCAGCTGCCACTGATTCTAGGCAGGGGGAGATGTCAGCAGAAGAAGAGCTGCCTCCTTCTTCAGTTCAGATTGCTCAGACTCCTTCAGAGACAGTATCAGTTGCTTGTTCAGAAACAGTGTCTGCTGCAGAAGATCAAATGGTATCTGAGGCCTCTCCTCCAGTTTCAGAGCAGCAAATCAGCAGTGCCTTAGACATTCAGTCTTTGGCAGCTTCTCTTCAGAGATTCTCTCCTCCAGCTTCAATACAAGAAGACCTACCCATGGCTCCTGAGGCTCCTCCTCAAATAGAAGAACAGCTTCAAGAAGATATGTCCAGGGCTATTGTCCCCTTTCAGAAGGTCTTGACTTCTGATATAGCAGTGGTAGCAGTGGCTCCTGCTAGTGTTGGATTTGATTTGGTAGTTTCTGTTGAGACTTCAGGTGAAGTGACTGAGACACCTGATGCTGCAGAGGCCCATATCTCCCAAGCCCTTCAGGAACCAGCCTCTTCAGCCTCTATGGCTCCTGAGGCTGTGCCCTCTCCTGCAGTGGTTGCTTCCTCCTCCCCACTGACAGCAGAGCTTCCTTTAGTCTCCTCCTCAGCAGCTCCAGCCTCCATCAGCTTTCCCCTCTCCAAAAGAAAATATATAGATCCATATGAAGAATCACAAAGTTCTGAAGATGAGTTTGCCACAGATTCTGATGACTCCTCTGCAACTATTGCAAGGAAGAGGAAAGCCAGATCAAAAGCCATGAAAAGAGTACCTCCTGCCAGAGCTACAGATCATGACATCCCCTATTACATCAAATATAATTGTGAAATCACAGAGCCTTGGATGCAGTACTCTCAGAATCAGAGAAAAGCAATGAAGAGGAAGAGAAAATTCAATGAAGGTCCATCTAAACCAGTTCATCAGCCTCCACCTCCACCTCCTCCTGATGTAGGTGCAGGTGCTAGTCTTTCTTCAAAACCAGCCCCTTCAGCTCTTCATGGAAAAACCTATCAAGCCAGAAGACATCAAGGAGGTAGCCAGCAAAGGGGAGGTCAACAAAGAGGAAATTATAGAGGCAGGCAGTCCAGGGGAAGAACCTTTGATCCAACCTCTGGCCCCTATCCCTATAGGCCTAGAGTTGACCTCACCCCAAGAACTTCTCAAGAATCATCATCTAACAAATTTGAACCAGCTGTTCCCTTTGAAGATCCTACCAAGACTCCTGCTTACTGGAAAGCAAGGATGACAGAAATGGCTGCCTTAAATGAGATCAACACAGCCAGAGAAAGAGGACTGGACACATCTCATATCAGTACTATGTCAGAACAAAGAAGAGAGGAATTGGAAAAGTATGGCTCAAAGAAATTTTTTGATTCAGACAGATACATGGAACTCCACCCTGCAGCTGTACCACCCAGTGCTAGAGATCAAAAATCTTTAGGTGCAGCTGATGACTTCAGATCTAAAAAGGAAGCTTCCAATCCAAACAGAGAAATCATCTTCAAAAAGAGTGATCAAGACAAAGCATCAAAGGACAAGTAAAGTAAGGTATTCTGACACTTTCTATATTCTGGACTCAGGACATTTAAACAATTCTGCTGCTATATAGTGTTTTATATATGCTGCATATTATTCTGTCATGTCTGGTTGTATTATTTTGTGTTGTATCTGCTTTATTTCTTTTCTTTGATTCCCTAAAAATTCATGTAAATAGTAATCCTAATCCAAATAGGGGGAGATTGTTGGAACACCCTATTACTATTTGGACCAGGATGACTATATTTCTATAGGGATTGTATGTTGTGACCTCCATGTTGTTATAAAGGTCACATAGGCTAGTTAGAGTAGTCTTCAGCTCGACGCATAGTCGACTTCAGCTCGACGCAGAGTCGATCTCAGCTCGACGCAGAGTCGACCTCTGCTCGACGCAGAGTCGATCTCAGCTCGACGCAGAGTCGACCTCAGCTCGACGTGGAGTCGACCTCAGCTCGACGTTCCGTCGATCCCAGTTCTGCTTACAGAAAACACTCTCTGGCCGACGTGTGTCGTGCTCAGATCGACGTTTTTCTGTGAGCTCGACGCCTTCCAGTCTTCCGTCGATTTTGGATAGGAATTCAAATTCCTTCTGACAGACAATTAATGCTGAAGAATTATTGGCCGTTACAGCATATCTGGTGCATGGCTCAAGGAATTTTCTAAGGAATGTCTGCCTGTCATTTCCTTTGAGGCATGGACAGTTAAGGAAAGCAATTAATGCTGACTTCCAACGGCTATCAAAGTAAAAGGAAGAAGAAGACTCATATATATAATTCTTTTTCTTTCATTCCAAACAAGAGAAGATACAGAGAATATACAGAACAAGAAGAGAACAACAATACAAGACTTCTCATCTTTTTCTCTGTGGAAAAATTGTTTTTGAAAGACTCTCTCACAGAAAATCTGATTGCTTCAGACACCTCCATCCAACTCTCTTGGATCATCCTTTGCTGGAGCAAATCAGATCTTTGAAGACCTGTCACCCTTGTGTAGAGCTCTCCTTCCTAAACCTCATCTTGATCTCAGGGGGAGCTTTGACAACAACTTCAGATCCACTTCTGCTTCTCTTTGCTTGTTGAATAGAGAAGACAACAACATTTCTTTTTCCTTTTCTTTCTGTACAGGGTTTTAACTCCCTTCAAAAGTTACTTTTGGTTTTGCTAAAACCTGGTCAAAATCAGCTTCTGTTGGTTTGTGAGAACCTGATCAAAAACTCTCTGGTGCTCAAGACACCTGATCAACTCATCTTGAAGTGGATTCCTATCAAGGGTGATAGAAGAGTGGATGTACCCAGATTTGGGGAACCACTATAGCTCCTTGTGTCATCTGGATTGCTTGTCTCTTTTTGTGTTTTGCTTTGTGCTGTGAATTTATTTTTACTCTGATTATTTGTTATAGCACCTTACACTAAGTAAAGTAAAATTTTCTCTGCAAGTTTTTATTTGGAAAATTATTTTAAATAACTCTATTCACCCCCCCTCTAGAGTTAGGAGTGATCTTATCCTGCACTTTCAATTTCCCTGAGGTATTTCCTAAGAAACTGCTAGGATTACCCCCGCATAGAGAGGTGGACTTACAAATTAAGTTAGTATCGGGTGTTAAGCAGATCTCTAGGACCCCCTACCGAATGGCCCCAAAGGAACTCGCAGAGTTTAGAGTTCAGTTGCAAGATTTAGTGGAATCAGGGTTTGTTCGTCCCAGTTCATCACCTTGGGTAGCCCCTATTTTATTTGTTAAGAATACGGACGGAATGCTACGATTATGTATAGATTACCGGGAATTCAATTGTTTATCGATGCGGAACACCTACCCCTTACCCCGGATCGATGAGTTATTCGATCAAGTGGTAGGAGCGCACTAGTTTTCCAAGTTGGACCTTAGCTCGGGGTACTATCAGCTGAGGATACGAGAGGAGGACATTCAAAAAATAGCCTTTAGTTCAAGGTACAGTTTGTACGAGTTCACCAAGATGCCGTTTGGGCTCACAAATGCCCCTTCAACATTCATGAGTTTGATGAACAAAGTGTTTGAGCCATACCTAGAAATCTTTGTCATCGTCTTCATCAATGAAATTTTAGTCTATTCGAAGACAGAAGAGGAACATGTTGAACACCTAAACTTGGTGCTGAAGAAGTTAAAGGATCATACCTAGTTTGCCAAGTTCAACAAGTGTGAATTTTGGCTCCGAGAAATTTCCTTCTTAGGCCACGTGATTAGTGGTGTTGGGTTAGCTGTAGATCCGGACTAGGTGCGTGCTGTGAAGGAATGGTCACCTTTGAAGTCAGCATCCGATGTGCGGAGTTTCCTTTGACTTGTTGGGTATTATCACAAGTTCATGAAGGGATTCTCAAACATAGCCCTCCCTCTCACTGCCCTAAGAAAGAAAGGTGTGCCATACGAGTGGACACCCCAGTACGAAGTCGCATTCCAAGAACTGAAAGATAGAATTACCTCTACACACATCCTAGTCCTTCCCTCTAGGAAGGAGGGATTTCAAGTCTACACTGATGTATCATATCAAGGGATGGGAGCAGTGTTGATGCAGAATGGGCACGTGGTCGCTTATGCTTCGAGACAACTGAAAAAGTATAAAGCTAATTACCCAGTTCATGATCTGGAGTTTAGGGCAGTGGTGTTTGCCTTGAAGGTTTGGAGACAATATATAAATGGCGTCCATTGCGAGATATTTTCAGATCATAAGAATTTAAAGTATGTTCATACTCAAAAGGAGCTAAATCTGAGATAGTTGCAGTGGTTAGAACATTTATATGATTACAAATTTACTCTGAACTACCACCCCGGAAAAGCAAACTCCGTGGCGGATGCATTGAGAAAAAAAGTACCAGAATCGAACCCTGAGTCACGATTGATGAGTTTGAAGTTAGCCTGGATGCTTGAAGAGATGGAGATCACCCTGGTGTATAAAGATCATTTTGAAGAATATACAGAGTACCTAACAACAATGAGCATAGTCTGTGATATTCAGGACCAAATCAGGGCAGAGCAAGGGAAGGATGCCGCTCTGGCCCTAGTATTTAATCGATTGAAGATGGATCTACTGACTAATATTCCCTAAAGGACGACATTGTTCATCTCCGTGGCCGACTCTATATTCCCGAATATGGCAAAATTCGGGAAGATATCTTAAGAGAGGCACATTGCTCTAAGTATTCAGTGCATCCTAGGATCGCCAAAATGTACGCTGACTTGCGAAAGACCATGTGTTGGCCAGGAATGAAGTGAGATGTCAGGTACTTTGTTACGCACTATGAAGCCTATCAAAAGGTGAAGGAAGAATACAAGAGCCCTGGATGATTATTATAGTCATTGCCCATCCCCGAGTGGAAGCTCAACGATATCTCCATGAACTTTGTTCACGGTTTTCCTCGCTCACGCTCTGGGAATGAATCAGTTTGGGTAATCGTGGATCGTATTGGAACACCCTAGTTTTGATTTGGGACAGGATCACTATGTCTTTAGGACTATTAGATTGACCCATTAATGTATAGCTAATGGTCATAGGATGTGCTAAGTTAGAGGCTCTCAGAGATTGAAGAAATCAGCCAAGAGAAAATAGTCAAGAGAAGAAATCAGAATTCAACCTTGGTGTCGAGCTCAGATCAACGAGATGAGTTCAGGCATCGAGCTGAGATCGACGATCTCTGAGCTAAGGTCCACGAAGCGTCGAACTCCGTTCGACGATCTCCGAGCTCAGATCAACGTTTTCTATCCCAGACCAGCTCTAATATCTTTGAGCTCAGATCGATGATAGTTGAGCTCAGATCGACAATCATTTTGTTGAGATCGATGATTTCTTCCATCACACTAAATGCAAGTTCCCAGGCGGATTTTCAGGATATCCTTGGTCCAATCAAAGTGAGCTGTTCATATTCCAACACAGCTTTATTACATGACAGTTACATGAATGCATTTATGGAGATTATAGCCGTTGGAGTAACTAAGAGGCAGTAGTAATAAATGCAAGAATTCAAATGACCATTGGTCTCCTATCAGAATATATACACAGAGATACAGAGGAACAAAAATTGGACAAAGTAGTGAAAAAAGAACAGAGAAGAGAAGAAAATAAAATAGAAAGAGATACATGAATCAGAGTTCCAGGAAGAACTCAACATCACCTGTACAGCCAGTGCTCTTCTAAGATCTAATGTTCTAGGAAGCCTGAAGAGACAACTACTCTACATCAGTCTGAAGGCTTACTAGAAGATCAACATCATTAAGGCTTCATCCTTCATACTCCAAGACAACTCACATTTCAGCCTTTACTGAAATCATCATTTGCTTGAGCAGTCATTCATTAAAGACCTATCACCCTTTGCAAAGCTTCTACTCCTGAACCTACTACAAATCTTAGGGGGAGCTTTTACAACAACAATCCACTTATGCTTCTCTTTGATTGTTGAACAGAGAAGACAACATCTACTCTCCCTTCCCCACTATACAAAGGGTTCTTGAACTCCCTTCAAAAGTTCTGCTTGGTTTCTAAGACCTTGTCAAAACTCAGTGGTGGCAAGACACCTGATAAAAAAATCCAGTTTGGTTTTTGAGCACCTTATCAAAAGCTCATTGGTGCCCAGGACACCTGATTAACTCTTCCTGCAGTGGATTCCTACCTAGGGTGGTAGAAGAGTGGACTACCCAAGTTTAGGAGAACCACTATAAAATTCTTATGTCATCTAGTTTGCCTTTATTTCTTTTCTTTATTATTCTTGCTGTGTGTTTGCTCTAATCTCTAGGATAGATCTCACTTTCAATTGGTATCAGAGGGAGGTTGGTTATACAATAACTGAACCTTCACTAGGTTGGTTGTTTATACATGCTAACACCTGAACCAAAAGATCACTCTTTTGATCCATCCTAGTTAGATTAATTATTCTGTTTTTCACATAGCAAGAATATGGAATATTCTAACACCAGACCTCCTAAGTGCAACATAAACAAATTTACACTTTGGAAGACAAGAATTAAGTCATTTATGGACAATATTGATGAAGAAATATTTTATGCCATTATGACAGGTCTCCCAACTTCAGCAACAATAACTAAAAGGGCAAGGCTAGCTGATGCCAGAGCCATGAATATCCTAGCACAGTCATTATCTGATGACTTGTTCCAGGAGGTTGTTGAATGCTCAATAGCTAAGGAGATATGGGATTCTCTTCATCAAATGGCTTCTGAACCAGTGGATGGAACAATAGAAAGAAGCCACAACATCTTATTTGAAGGAGGAGATTCAATATCCCTAGATGTTATTTGGGATGTATCAGATGATGAATCATCATTTGAAGATGAAGAGGAGAAAGCAAGGGCCAAAATATTCGGCTTAATGGCCATCAATACTTCCTGCAGCAGTTTAGAGGCTGAACAAACAGAAGGAAAATCAAAACCTGAAGAGGATCAGGTATTATCTAACTTTGTTTTCAATTCAGTTAACTTAGAACTTCAATTTTGCTGCCAAGATTCAATAAAACCTGAGGAGGAAACAAAACTTCTCAGAGGAATGTTTTCAGAATATATTCAATGGAAGAAGAAACATTTTAATCGACGAAATGAGTTCAGACCGTCGAACTCAGATCGACAATCCTATATAAAATCGTCGAACTCAGTCTGCTTTTTCATAAATTTGATTAATAATTATAAGGATAAACTATTTAAAATATTTTCAAATCCTTCTCCTATTTGGAACAAATTTATTAGGAAACATCTTTTCTTAGGACTGCTTCTATCTTTTTGATATCTTGTTCAAAATTATGTTAGGACTTCTGTATGAGAATTCTCTGTCAGATAACTTTATATTTCTTATAGATCATTTTCTAAATTCATCTAGATTGAGTCCTCTACTCTAGTTGCATTGGTCAGCAATGATCATGGCACTGAGTTTGAATCTCTTCTGATGAAAAGAAATTATATAGGAAGGAAGACATCAAACTTTGTTTTTCAGATTCAGAACCCTAATAAAATTTGCTGGACAAATATCATTTTTCTGCTAACATCTCCTTTTCAAGGAGAGAGCAATCTCTACCATAGCTTTCTGCAGGTACTATCTATAAGAGTTATCTGGATGACTCAATCAAAATCCAATTTTCAAAGTCATCCCAGACTCCTCCAATCACAGTTACTACATCAACATAGGGGGAGATTATAATGCTAGCAGCAGTCAGTTTTTAACAGCAACAGAAGATAGCAATGCAAAGCTTTTCTTTTTATATCTTATGCTTTGTAATATTTATTGTAATATTTTCATTTTCATGTAAATAGTAATCCTGACCCAAATAGGGGGAGATTGTTGGAACACCATAGTTTGGATTTGGGTCAGGATAACTATGTATTTTGGACTATTAGATTGACCCATCAATATATAGCTAAGGGTCATAGGATGTGCTAAGTTAGAGGCTCTCAGAGATTGAAGAAATCAGCCAAGAGAAAATAGTCAAGAGAATAAATCAGAATTCAACCTTGGCGTTGAGCTAAGATCGATGAGATGAGTTCAGGCGTCGAGCATAGATCGACAATCTCTGAGCTCAGGTCCACGAGGCGTCGAACTCCGTTCGACGATCTTCGAGCTTAGATCGACGTTTTCTGTCCCAGACCAGCTCCAATATCTCTTAGCTCAGATCGACGATAGTTGAGCTCAGATCGACGATAATCTTGTTGAGATCGATGATTTCTGCCATCACACTGAAAGCAAGTTCCCAGGCAGATTTTCAGGATATCCTTGGTTAAATCAAAGTGAGCTGTTCATATTCCAACACAGCTTTATTATAGGACAGTTACATGAATGCATTTATGGAGATTATAGCCGTTGGAGTAACTAAGAGGCAGCAGTAATAAATGCAAGAATTCAAATGACCGTTGGTCTTCTATCAGAATATATACATAGAGATACAAAGGAACAAAAAGAGGAGAAAGTAGTGAAAACAGAACAGAGAAGAAAAGAAAAGAAAATAAAAAGAGATACAGGAATCAGACTTCCATGAAGAACTCAACATCACCTGTACAACAAATGCTCTTCTCAGATCTACTGTTCCAGGAAGCCTGATGAGATAACTACTCTACATCAGTCTGAAGGCTTACTGGAAGATCAACATCATCAAGGCTTCATCATTAACACTCCAAGACAACTCACATTTCAGCCTTTGTTGAAATCATCATTTGCTGGAGCAGTCATTCATTGAAGACCTATCACCCTTTGCAAAGCTTCCACTCCTGAACCTACTACAAATCTCAGGGGGAGCTTTGATAACAATAATCCACTTATGCTTCTCTTTGATTGGTTAACAGAGAAGACAACATCTACTCTCCCTTCTCCACTGTACAAAGGGTTCTTGAACTCCCTTCAAAAGTTTTGCTTGGTTTCTGATACCTTGTCAAAACTCAATGGTGGCAAGACACCTGATCAAAAAATCCAGTTTGGTTTTTGAGCACCTTATCAAAAGCTCATTCGTGCCTAGGACACCTGATCAACTCTTCCTGCAGTGGATTCCTACCTAGGGTGGTAGAAGAGTGGACTACCCAAGTTTAGGGGAACCACTATAAAATTCTTGTGTCGTCTGGTTTGCCTTTATTTCTTTTCTTTATTATTCTTGTTGTGTGTTTGATCTAATCTCTAGGATAGATCTCACTTTCAGATCGCCTGATGAAGGTAGCCAGGTTTATTCCAATGTAGAAGGAGGCACATGTGGACGTTTTGGCACGCCTCTTTATGGAGCAGTTTGTACGATACCATAGCGTGCCTAAGACAATTATTTCTGACATGGATGATCATTTCACTTCTAAGGAATGTAATGAAGTACAGACGTATTTTGGTTCACGTCTTACTTTCAATATGGCCTTTCATCCTCAAACGGATGGTCAGTCTGAGAGGACCATCAGAACTCTGGAAGATCTACTGAGATTGTGTGTGTTGGAACGAGGGGAGTCGTGGGAAAGGCTCTTACCCTTGGTTGAATTCTCATACAACAACAGTCATAAAGCCAGCATTGGGATGGCACCCCATGAAGCCCTTTATGGGAGAAGGTGTAGAACTCCGTTATCATGGGTGCAGGATGAAGAACCAAAGGTTTTGGGAATAGAGTACGTTGATGATACCAATGCTTCCATTAGACTGATATGGGACAACATGCTGGAGGCTCAGAGTCGACAGAGGAAGTATTACAACACTAAGAATCGGATGGTGGAATTTCAAGTGGGTGATAAAGTATTCTTGAAGATCAGGCCGATGCATATAGTGTCACGGGTGCATGGTATGAAGAAGCTCAGCTCAAGGTATGTGGGGCCTTACGTTATTCGGGAAAGATTTGGCCCGTTGGCCTATCGGTTGAAGATGCCACCAGAGCTAGAGAATTTGCAAGACATCTTCTATATGTCGTCTCTTTAAAGGCACAGCTACGGCCCGATCAACATGTTCACACCACAGATAGAGTTGTGGCAACTGATAGATATGTTCGACTAGAGCTGGTGCGGATAGTAGACACAGAGACAAGGAACTTGCGTCACAAGAGTGTTCTTTTTATAAAGGTGTTGTGGTCTAATTATGGGAAAGAAGAATTTACTTGGGAGCCGGTGGACTTGATGCGGAAGTGCTACCCAGAGTTGTTTCTAAAAGGTAAATTTAAATAGTGCACTTCATTTCATTATTTAATTTCCCCCATGACCTTAGCCTGATTTCGGGGACGAAATATTTTATTTGGTTTAAAAGATTTGTAATATCCCATTTCGTGTTAGGCCCATCGCACGCGTTTTGAGGCAAGAGAATTGGCTTAGGTTCGGGAAGCGTCGAGTGAGTCGACCGGACTCGACGATTAGATCAGGAATTTACTTAGAAAATATCTATGCTTGGGGCGTTGAGTGCGTTGAGTGCACTCAACGCCATGGACTGATTGGTGTTGAGTGCACTCATTGCCATTTTACTTAGAAAATGTCTGGGCTCGGGGCATTGAGTGCATTGAGTGCACTCAATGCCATGGACTGATTGACGTTGAGTGTGTGGAGTGCACCCAACGCCATTTTACTTGGGAAGATTTCTGGCTCGGGGAATTGGGTGCGTTGAGAGCACTCAACGCCATAGACTGAGGTTAATTCGTCGAACTGAGAATTAGTCGAACAGACTCAAAGCCATTTAACTTAGAAATATTCTAAATAATAGGTATTGAGTTCGTCGAGTGCACTCAACGAAGCGTTGAGTGCTCTCAACGCCACTCAACTCTTTTAAACTTGAATTGTTCTGGCGGATTTAGGCATTGAGTGCGTCGAGTGCACTCAATGCGACGTTGAGTGGTCTCAATGCCACTCAACACTTTTAAAATTGAAATTGTTCTGGAGGATTTTAGCGTTGAGTTCGTAGAGTGCACTCATTGCGGCATTGAGTGCATCGAGTGCACTCAATGCGGCGTTGAGCGGTCTAAACGCCACTCAACACTTTTGGGCTTAGAGTTTTCTGGCTGCTGTAGCCATTGAGAGTGTTGACTAAACCCAACACTTTTTGCCTAAGGCGAATTTTCGGCCCTGTTTGCTGCTTCATATCAATAGTCTGAAGCGGGTTTTTGGGAATTGCGCCAAACCAACTTAAATGGGCTGCGTCCTTCCAGAATTATATATTTGAGCAATATAAGCGGTCCAATAATAGGACGACACGTGGCAGACAATTTCAACTCTAATTCTTATTATAAAAGTGGAGTTAATCGAAAACCTTAGCCGTATATGTACTAATTTTGTCGAGCAACATTCTTTACCAAACCCTAGCCGTCTCTGTACCAATTTTGCTAAGCAGTTGTCTTTGCCAAAACCTAGCCGTGACTTGTGCCAAAACCGCCGGAGGAAAAAGATCCGCCGGGTCAGATTTGCTGGAAGAACACCGCCAACGAAGGAGTGGATGCCACAATGAAGAGTAATGAAGTCCATGGATGCAAATGTCGAAACTGCCGGAAACATGGTGAGCTTCCTACCCTCTCCCATAGTGCTAGATCTATATTTATTCCTAGGAGAGATGTCGTGTAATGCCCAAAATTTTTTGAAGCATGAGATGCTTCACTGGGGGTTATTGCCCGGCAATTGCTAGTTACCATGCAATTGTAGCTCTAGGGTGTGCGTCAAGCTCTCGAGAAAGCGTCGAGCTCTACGGTACCACACAGTGGTAGTGACTACCGTGTGGCGGTAGCTCGGATCACTCAACGCTCTAAACACCTCAGCTCTTTCTAGCGCGTGGAGGTAGAATTAGCGCTGGCGGTAGTTTTGGCGATTTATTTGGCCAAGTTCTCGGGATGTTACCGTGCGACATTAGCCTTACCGCGGAGCAGTAGCAGAGCAGTTATGAAGCATCCACGTGTCAATGCCTGATTTGAGTTTAGGGGAGGTTGCGTCCTTAAGAAGCTAACCGTTTAAGGTTCCACGCGGCGGTTGTAACGTCCCAATTCGCGCTAGGCCCCTCGCACGTGTTCTAAGTCAAGAGACTCAACTCGGGCTCGGGGTGCACTGACGCAAGGTGTCCGGTGCATTGAATAAGTGTAGGGTTGGGTTCAAGGATACGCCGACCAGTAGCCGAGATGAGGGAACTCGGCTAAGTAAAAGTCATCGAGAATGGAGGTTGATGCTCGTCGATCGTCGAGAATGGAGGTTGATTCTCGCCGATTCGACGGGTATCGGTGGTCGATACCCGCCGGACTCAGAACTGTAGTAGGCTAAGGGAAAATCGTTGAGAATGCCTGACGATTCTCACCGATCGCCGAGAATACCCGGTGATACCCACCAATCGTCGGGTATCACTGACTGATACTCAACGCACACAGCGACAGGATGTCCGATAAAACGGCTAAGGGAAAATCGTCGAGTATCACTGTTGATACTCGACGAATTCGTCGAAAATGACCCGCCAATACTCGCCGATCGACGGGAATCACTGGCTGATTCCCGCCGAATTTGACTTGTGCATTTTCTGCGCCCAGGCCAATTCACCGGCTTGTACAGGCGAACCAAACTGGACCTCAGGATTCGTGCTGAGTGATCTTTGGACCGGTCACTTCAAATGAAACCTAATTTGGGTGGTCCAATTAGAGAGTGACACGTGGCGGAAGGGACTTAGCCTAATATGTAATATAAAAAGGGAGTAAACCAAACCCTAACCATCGCATCCGATCCTTCTTGTCGAGTCATCACCGTGCAAACCGTCGGGAGTGAAGGGTAGAGGAGAATACCGCAGATTGCCGGAGGAGAGCCTGCTGGTGCGAGCTTTGGAGGCGGACTTCTCTCTCTCCTTCCTTTGCCGTGAAGAACAACCGCACCAAGGATGCCGCAACGAAGAATAACGTGATCCATGGCCGGCAACGGAGGAAATGCCGGAAATGAAGTGAGTTTCCTCCCCTCTCCCTTGGTGCTAGATCTATAGTTATTCTTAGGCGAGACATCGACTCAAACGAGTCTTAATGTGTGAGATGAAGCTTTCTAGGAAGGCCATGCTAGAGCTTGTGCTCTAAAGCTTAGTCGTCTTCAACCTCCTCTCGCTTCAAAGTGATGATAGGGGTGATCTCGTGAAGAGGAAATGGCCTCAAGAGGGAGATTAAGGGTGGAGGAACTTCTGGCTGCGATTTGGGGAAAATAGCTTGAGGAGGAAGATGAACGGATGCCGTTCACTTCGCTTCAAGATGCGTGCAGAATTTGTATTCTGCACGCAGCGACCTTCTTGGATATTTTTAAGCAAGAAGGGGGAGGATCTGGGCTATCGACTAAACACAAAAGTTGTAGCCCTTGAAATTACCTTTCCAACGAGTGGTTGCACGTTTCCATGCGATACCCGTAGCCACGGAAAAGTCTGTTTGAATCCGCTGTGGTTGGAAGTTAATTCCCAGGAATTCTGTATCCTGAACGCAGCAGACTTCGAGTTGAATTTATGGTATGATGTGATCAGATCTGGGCTTTTGACTAAACACAAAAGTCGTAGACCTTAAAATTACCTTTCCAATGAGTGGTGGCACGTTTTCAGGCGATACCTGTAGCTACAGGAATCCTCAGTCAAAGTTGCTGACCAGATTACATACAATTCTAGGTGATTATAATATGAACTTGGATTCGATGGAATAGATGTTGCAATTCATCTCGAGGTTGGGTGGGTTCTTTTGTGTTAATCACCGAGGTAAAGTGAAGATTGATGTTTGAGGATTTGAATTACTATGTCGAGATGTGAATCAAGCCTAAGTGAATGAAAGGCTTGTTATATTTGGTGGATCACCATTATGCGCATTATCTATAATATGTTGAATTCATTTGGAAGGATTTGTAAATGATTAAAACTATGGCCAGGATGTATAATGGTTGATGGAAGGGAATGGATAGTCCAATGCTTAGAGTGTCGTCTCCCCACGGGTAGCATTGTGGAAGTTAACGAGTGCGGTGTTGACCGTCACTAATGGGAATGAGGTTGAGTTGGATAAAATTTGGGCGGTTGGGCTTGGTCCTCGGTGTTCACGTCCCGAGGCTCCTTCCGTGCCAAGTGAACGGTTGGGCTTGGTCCTCGTGCTCATTTCCGAGGCTCCTTCCGTGTCATACTATAGGCCAGTCGGGGCTAGGATCTTGGTGTATAATTACCCGAGAGAACCCGCTGAGCCGTAGTACGCAGGTGAGCTCCGCTGTTGTGTTCTTAGCGTTGAGGCATACGGAGGCCTAGGCCAGGTAGTGTGGAGACCAGCCTAGTAGTGGAGATGCCCGCTCTACTGTCACCGTTTGGCCACGACGGTTGATGCCTGAGAGGTTAGCTACCTGCTCGAATAATGGGAATTATAAGTCTGTGTCGACATAGCGAATGCATGTGCTTGAGCATGGGTGTGTCATTGCATTGCATACATAGCATTGCACTTCATTGTATATACAAGACCCTCATCGTATAAGTTTGTATGGGCACTCCTATACGATGAGTTACTTTCTGCTGAACGACCCTCAACTTATATGCTTGTATGGGCATCCATATAATTTGAGTTACTTACTGCTCTAGTTATATACTCTCTTGCTGCTGTAGTTTGTAGTTTTGAAAATAAGAGCTTGTCTATTATACACTGCTGATGTTGCTGCTTATAATATGTATACTCACTTCACCTGTTGTACTACTGTTATTTATATATTGTACCTGTTCCTTTCTCCGCCCGGTGCCGAGGAGTCGCCGGGGGAGCGGATGTGAAACCACTTAGTCTTTTTGACTAACGGTTGTTACGTCTTCCTTTTTAGGAGGAAACCCCGCAGGTGGAGCAGTAGGCTATGCAGACGGACAACAAGGCCAGGGTGACAGGGCCTGAAGGGACGGTACCGTCGTTACCGTCGGTTACAGATGTGAGTAAGAGAGAGATTTTGTTGTAGCCCTTCGGGGCAATTCTATTTACGTACTCTGATATTAGAAGCTTGCTGTAGCTTCTTTATTTATGATATTATGGACATATGCTTGGTGTGGATTTGACTTTCATATTATTATGGTTGGGTTGGCATTTATCTGTTGATATTGTTGGTAGCCGGCAGAATAGGCGTCTTGTGGTACAGGCTATTCTGAGTGCTAGTGTTACCGCAAGGCGGCTGTTTTGGGCATAAGACCCCTCTCGTGCTGTGTCTTGTGTTCCGGGAGGGGGGATCTTACAAATGGTATCAGCTTGCTACGATCCTCCATGGCGAAAGTCACTTAACAATGGTGTCACCCCCGTTTGATTGGTCAGTTTGGGGACAAGCTGACTTAGCGGAAGTAGTGGTGTGCCCATATGTAATTCACACTAAGTTGTCCATCTTTAACCTTAGATTAGCCAACCTAACCCTAGGTTTGTACCTTATGTGTAGATCCCAGCACATGTTGAGCCAGTAAGGGGCACCCCCGCCCCGCCCGTACCTACACAATTCCAACAATCAGAGCTGGGGCAGACGCTCACAGCTATTCTGGACGCCTTTAGGTCCCAATCTCAGTAGACACCTATACAACAACAGGGTCTGGGATCTAGTTGGTTAAGCGTTTTCCGAGCTCTCTCCCCTCCCGCTTATATTGGGACAGAGTCAGCAGTGCGTACGGAAGAGTGGCTCAACACTATACAAGAGTTGTTAGCTGGAATAAGATGTCCAAACAACATGGCGGTGACCCTTGTGGTGACACTCTTAGAGCTGCACGCCAAAAGGTGGTGGAAGTCCCTCATGGGCTCCACTTTTCGTGGAAGAGCGTACACGGACATTAGTTGGAGCGAATTCTCCGAAGCCTTCTTAGAGCATTTCATCCCCTCGGCCGCTCGGGATGGTCTGGAAGAGAGATTTTTGCAACTTAAGCAAGGGTCCATGTCGGTGACGGAGTACCAACGGGAGTTTCAGCACCTGGCTAGATTCGCTGACTCCTATGAGCTGGATGATAGAGGGTATGCCAAAAGATTCTACAAAGGCTTGCGAGACCCCCTAAGGCAAGCCCTTTTGTTTATAGCGGACTCTAGTCTGGCGGAGATTATTGATATGGCAAAGAGATTGGAAGCGGACCACTTGGGAAGTGGTAAGAGGCCAGCAGAGGGCGTGATGGAAGCCGGCCCCAGCAATAGAAGGAGGTTTGACAATAAAAGAGGAAGAGGATATCGGAGGGGTGGCGGGCGTTTTCCCCAGAACTTTAGAGAGGAGCGCCCGGTTCCACAACCGCCAACATTACCTCCACCTCCACAGTTTCAGCAACACGGCGGAAGGTAGGAATGGGTGTGCTTTGAATGCAACCAACCGGGCCACATTCGACGCTACTGCCCACAACTGTTTGGTGATGCGCCTCTTGCTTTCCCTCCAGCAGCCCCTCAGGGGCGGGGATATGTGCGTGGTCGAGGACGAGGACCACGAGGAATAAATCCCGGACTCGCTCGAGATCAGATGTATGCCCTGGACATGACTCAAGAGCGGAACCCTCAAGAGATGATTGCAGGTACGATTCGAATTAGTCATTTTGCCTTCATTAATATCCTCTAGTTGCTTGAGATATACTAGACATCTAGCTTGAGTATTATTAATGACACTTAGGCACCGTGATGGTTGGCGGGAAACCGGCTCATACGTTATTTGATACCGGTACCTCACATTCATTCGTGTCTGAAGACTTCATCAAAGATATACACGGAGTGCAATATTTCACTGGTATTGCTCGAAGAGTACGCCTCCTAGATGGATCTGAGATGACGGCAACCGCGAAGTGTGAGTTAGAGATAACCATTAGGGGAAAGACCTTTGATACCCCTGCCACAATTTTGAGAATACCAGAGTTCGACCTCATCCTGGGTATGGCGTGGCTGGATTGGCACCATGCGAGAATCGACTGTGCGGAGAAGCATATCTATTTGAGACATGGGGATACTGATGTAGTCTTCCAAGGTATAAATTTCGCACCACGAATCTTGTTATCCTTAATCCAGACCTTGAAAGCTCATATGGGAGGGGATGAAGTCTACATGATACGATTCGAACTAAAAGAGATGAAGGTAGATGTGAAGGATGTGCAGGTAACTCGGGATTTCCCTGAGGTATTTCCCGAGAAACTGCTAGGGTTACCCCCGCATAGAGAAGTGGATTTTCAGATTAAGCTTGTACCAGGAGCTAAGCCTGTCTCCAGGACCCCTTATCGGATGGCCCCAAAAGAACTTGCGGAGTTTAGAGTGCAATTGCAGGAGTTGGTAGAATCAGGGTTTGTTCGCCCCAGCTCGTCGCCTTGGGGAGCCCCTGTTCTATTCGTCAAGAAGAAAGATGGAACCCTGCGTTTATGTATAGACTATCGGTAACTCAACCGACTAACAGTACGGAACACCTACCCGTTACCTCGGATCGATGAGTTGTTCGACCAACTGGTGGGAGCCCATTGGTTCTCCAAGTTAGACTTGCGCTCGGGGTACTACCAATTGAGAATATAGGAGGATGATATACAGAAAACGGCGTTCAGCTCAAGGTACGGCTTATATGAGTTCACAGTGATGCCGTTTGGACTCACCAATGCCCCATCGACTTTCATGAGCTTGATGAATAAAGTGTTTGAGGCCTATCTAGATGTCTTCGTCATTGTGTTCATTGATGACATCCTAGTCTACTCGAAGACGGAGGAAGAACATGCCGGACATTTGGCCTTAGTTCTGGAGAAGCTAAAAGAGCACGCCCTATTCGCCAAGTTTAGCAAGTGTGAATTCTGGCTTAAGGAAGTTGCTTTCTAGGGCCATGTAATCAGTGGGGCAGGACTAGCTGTGGATCCGGCCAAGGTGCGCGCCGTGAAGGAGTGGTCGCCCTTGAAGTCGGTGGCCGATGTGAGGAGTTTTCTTGGACTTGCCGGATACTACCGCAAGTTCGTAAAAGGATTCTCCAAGATTGCCCTCCTGCTTACTTCCTTGACAAAGAAAGGAGTGCCAATTGAGTGGACACCCCAGTGTGAGGCGGCATTCCAGGAATTGAAGGATAGACTTACCTCCGCCCCCATCCTTGTCCTTCCGTCTGGGAAGGAAGGATTTCAAGTTTATACGGACGCATCTTATCAGGGGTTGGGAGCGGTGTTGATGCAGCACGGACACGTAATTGCTTATGCTTCAAGACAATTGAAGAAGCATGAAATCAATTACCCGGTGCATGATTTGGAGCTAGGAGCGGTGGTGTTCGCCTTGAAGGTATGGAGGCATTATCTATACGGCGTCCACTGTGAAATCTTCTCGGATCATAAAAATTTGAAGTACGTCCATACCCAGAAGGAATTGAACTTAAGACAACGGCGGTGGTTAGAGTTTCTATGCGACTATGAGTTCACCTTGAACTACCACCCCGGAAAAGCAAACTCGGTAGCCGATGCGTTGAGTAGGAAAGTACCCGGCTCGAGCCCAGAATCTCGATTGATGAGCATGGAGTTGGCACGGATGATCGAGGAGATGGACATCACCTTAATATTTAAGGCTTCTTCGGAATATACGGAGTACCTGTCCAGCATGAGCATAGTTTGTGATATCCGGGACCGGATCCGAGTGGAGCAAGGATTGGATGCGGCTTTGGCCCCGGCAATAAAGTTAATCGAAGACGGGACTACCGACGAGTACACACTAAAGGACGACCTCGTTTACTTTCACGGCCTACTCTACATTCCCAAAGGTGGCAGAATCCGGGAGGATATTATGAGAGAAGCACATTGCTCTCAATATTCCGTGCACCCAGGAATTTCAAAGATGTACGCCGGCTTACGGAAGATGATGTGTTGGCCAGGGATGAAGAAAGATGTCCGGTACTTTGTCACACATTGTGAAGCCTGCCAAAGAGTGAAGGCGGAATGTAGGAGCCCCGGTGGCCTGTTGCAGTCATTGCCAATCCCCGAATGGAAGTTTGAGGATATATCCATGGACTTCGTACATGGGCTACCTCGCTCCCACTCAGGGAATGATTCGGTGTGGGTGATCGTTGATCGCCTGACGAAGGTTGCCCGGTTCATTCCTATGAAGAAGGAGGCTCATGTGGACGTCTTGGTACGCCTGTTTGTGGAACAATTTGTACGGTATCACGGCGTACCTAAGACGATAGTTTCGGATCGTGATGGTCGTTTCACCTCCAAGGAGTGGAAGGCGGTACAGACGTATTTGGGCTCACGTCTTACCTTCAGTACCGCATTTCATCCTCAGACGGACGGATAGTCTGAGCGGACCATCCGAACATTGGAAGATCTGTTGAGGTTGTGTGTGATAGATAGGGGAGAGCCGTGGGAAAGACTCTTGCCCTTGGTGGAATTCTCCTATAACAATAGCCATCAAGCTAGTATTGGCATGGCGCCCCATGAAGCCCTATATGGAAGGAGGTGTAGGACCCCCTTGTCTTGGGTGCAAGAAGAAGACCCGAAGACTTTGGGAATTGAGTACATAGATGACACTGAAGCGGTGGTTAGGCTAATAAGGGATCACATGTTGGAGGCTCAAAGTCAGCAGGCGAAGTATTACAACGCAAGGCACCGTATGGTGGAATTTCAAGTGGGTGATAAGGTGTTTTTAAAAATCCGGCCGATGCATGGAGTGTCACGAGTGCGAGGAGTGAAGAAGCTCAGTCCACGGTATGTTGGGCCCTATGTCATATTGGAAAGGGTTGGCCCTTTGGCCTACCGGCTGGAGCTACCGCCCGAGCTAGAGAATCTCCACGATGTGTTCCATGTATCTTCGCTTCGGAAGACGCTGTTGCGGCCCGAACAATACATCCCCACAACTGATGGTACTGTGGCGTCTGACAGATCTGTGCGACTGGAGCCGGTGCGGATCGTTGATAATGAGATAAGAACCTTGCGCCGCAAAAGTGTCCCCTTGGTAAAAGTGCTATGGTCTAATCATGGAAAGGAGGAATTCACATGGGAGCCAATGGATTTGATGCAGAGACACTACCCGGAGTTGTTTTCTTCAGGTAATTTTATTTAAAAGCGTATTTTGTTTTCTGTATGCTTTACTCCCCACGACCTCAGCCTGATTTCGGGGACGAAATCTTTTTATTTTGTTTATAGGATTTGTAACGTCCCAATTCGCGCTAGGCCCCTCGCACGTGTTCTAAGTCAAGAGACTCAACTCGGGCTCGGGGTGCACTGACGCGAGGTGTCCGGTGCATTGAATAAGTGTAGGGTTGGGTTCAAGGATACCCCGACCAGTAGCCGAGATGAGGGAACTCGGCTAAGTAAAAGTCATCGAGAATGGAGGTTGATGCTCGTCGATCGTCGAGAATGGAGGTTGATTCTCGCCGATTCGACGGGTATCAGTGGTCGATACCCGCCGGACTCAGAACTGCAGTAGGCTAAGGGAAAATTGTCGAGAATGCCTGACGATTCTCACCAATCGCCGAGAATACCCGGTGATACCCACCGATCGTCGGGTACCACTGACTGATACTCAACGCACACAACGACAGGATGTCCGATAAAATAGCTAAGGGAAAATCATCGAGTATCACTGTTGATACTCGACGAATCGTCGAAAATGACCCGCCAATACTCGCCGATCGACGGGAATCACTGTCTGATTCCCGCCGAATTTGACTTGTGTGTTTTCTGCGCCCAGGCAGATTCACCGGCTTGTATAGGCGAACCGAACTGGACCTCGGGATTCGTGCTGAGTGATCTTTGGACCGGTCACTTCAAATGAAACCTAATTTGGGCGGTCCAATTAGAGAGTGACACGTGGCGGAAGGGACTTAGCCTAATATGTAATATAAAAAGGGAGTAAACCAAACCCTAACCATCGCATCTGATCCTTCTTGCCGAGCCGTCACCGTGAAAACCGTCGGGAGCGAAGGGTAGAGGAGAATACCGCAGATCGCCGGAGGAGTGCCTGCTGGTGCGAGCTTTGGAGGCGGACTTCTCTCTCTCCTTCTTTTGCCGTGAAGAAGAACCGCACCAAGGATGCCGCAACGAAGAATAACGCGATCCATGGCCGGCAACGGAGGAAACGCTGGAAATGAAGTGAGTTTCTTCCCCTCTCCCTTGGTGCTAGATCTATAGTTATTCTTAGGCGAGACATCAACTCAAACGAGTCTTGATGTGTGAGATGAAGATTTCTAGGAAGGCCATGCTAGAGCTTGTGCTCTAAAACTTAGTCGTCTTCAACCTCCCCTCGCTTCAAAGTGATGATAGGGGTGGTCTCGTGAAGAGGAAATGGCCTCAAGAGGGAGATTAAGGGTGGAGGAACTTCTGGCTGCGATTTGGGGAAAATCGCTTGAGGAGGAAGATGAACGGATGCCGTTCACTTCGCTTCAAGATGCGTGCAGAATCTGTATTCTGCACGCAGCGACCTTCTTGGCTATTTTTAAGCAAGAAGGGGGCGGATCTGGGCTTTTGACTGAACACGAAAGTTGTAGCCCTTGAAATTACCTTTCCAACGAGTGGTTGCATGTTTCCATGCAATACCTATAGCCATGGGAAAGTCCATTTGAATCCGCTACGGTTGGAAGTTAATTCCCAGGAATTCTGTATACTGAACGCAGCAGACTTCGAGTTGCATTTTTGGTATGATGTGACCAGATCTGGGCTTTTGACTAAACACGAAAGTCGTAGCCCTTAAAATTACCTTTCCAACGAGTGGTGGCACGTTTTCAGGTGATACCTGTAGCCACGGGAATCCTCAGTCAAAGTTGCTGACCAGATTACATACAATTCTAGGTGATTATAATATGAACATGGATTCGATGGAATAGATGTTGCAATTCATCTCGAGGTTGGGTGAGTTCTTTTGTGTTAATCACCGAGGTAAAGTGAAGATTGATGTTTGAGGATTTGAATTCCTATGCCGAGATGTGAATCAAGCCTAAGTGAATGAAAGGCTTGTTATATTTGGTGGATCACCATTATGCGCATTATCTATAATATGTTGAATTCATTTGGAAGGATTTGTAAATGATTAAAACTATGGCCAGGATGTATAATGGTTGATGGAAGGGAATGGATAGTCCAATGCTTAGAGTGTCGTCTCCCCACGGGTAGCATTGTGGAAGTTAACGAGTGCGGTGTTGACCGTCACTAATGGGAATGAGGTTGAGTTGGATAAAATTTGGGCGGTTGGGCTTGGTCCTCGGTGTTCACGTCCCAAGGCTCCTTCCGTGCCAAGTGAACGGTTGGGCTTGGTCCTCGTGCTCATTTCCGAGGCTCCTTCCGTATCATACCATAGGCTAGTCGGGGCTAGGATCTTGGTGTATAATTACCCGAGAGAACCCGCTGAGCCGTAGTACGCAGGTGAGCTCCGCTATTGTGTTCTTAGCGTTGAGGTGTACGGAGGCCTAGGCTAGGTAGTGTGGAGACCAGCCTAGTAGTGGAGATGCCCGCTCTACTGTCACCGTTTGGCCACGACGGTTGATGCCTGAGAGGTTAGCTACCTGCTCGAATAATGGGAACTATAAGTCTGTGTCGACATAGCGAATGCATGTGCTTGAGCATGGGTGTGTCATTGCATTGCATACATAACATTGCACTTCATTACTTACACAAGACCCTCATCGTATAAGTTTGTATGGGCACTCCTATATGATGAGTTACTTTCTGCTGAACGACCCTCAACTTATATGCTTGTATGGGCATCCATATAAGTTGAGTTACTTACTACTCTAGTTATATACTCTCTTGCTGCTGTAGTTTGTAGTTTTGAAAATAAGAGCTTGTCTATTATACACTGCTGATGTTGCTGCTTATAATATGTATACTCACTTCACCTGTTGTACTACTGTTATTTATATATTGTACCTGTTCCTTTCTCCGCCCGGTGTCGAGGAGTCGCCGGGGGAGCGGATGTGAAACCACTTAGTCTTTTCGACTAACGGTTGCTACGTCTTCCTTTTTAGGAGGAAACCCCGCAGGTGGAGCAGCAGGCTATGCAGACGGACAGCCAGGCCAGGGTGACAGGGCCTGAAGGGACGGTACCGTCGCTACCGTCGGTTACAGATGTGAGTAAGTGAGAGATTTTGTTGTAGCCCTTCGGGGCAATTCTGTTTACATACTCTGATATTAGAAGCTTGTTGTAGCTTCTTTATTTAGGATATTATGGACATATGCTTGGTGTGGATTTGACTTTCATATTATTATGGTTGGGTTGGCATTTATCTGTTGATATTGTTGGTAGCCGGCAGAATAGGCGTCTTGTGGTACAGGCTATTCTGAGTGCTAGTGTTACCGCAAGGCGGCTGTTCTGGGCATAAGACCCCTCTCGTGCCGTGTCTTGTGTTCTGGGAGGGGGGTCTTACAGCGGTAGCACTCGTAAATGATTTCTCCTTTAAATCGTTGTCGTCCGCTAGTTTTGGTAAGAGATCCGACAGTTAGAGGTTATCCTTGCGGGTATATGAACGAGAGTGTAGGGTTTACATCTCAGTTTCCTTTGGACCTTCTCCTTCTAAGGTTAGAGAGAAGTGAGTGTGAAGAAGGAAGAAGAGGAAGGTGATCTCGACACCGTTGGAGTTCCAGAGTTCAGATTTGCAAGCCGAGTCTGGTTCTATACAGGAAAGATCATTGCGGCTGCATTCATCCATCTTGGTCTTTGGCATAGCACTGAAGAGAGCGTAAAGGGTAATGATTCTCTACTTAGACATGTAAAGTTCTCTTCCTTTTGCATTGGAAACTCTGTACCACGAGTGTGTGGTGAGCGTGAGGTTTTCCTTCGGGTAGATACGGTATATCCCTATAGTTTTGCATATAGAGTTCGGAATCGAAGTACAAACATAGGCATAGTGTGTGAATCCCATCTGGACAGGTTGGTCTGGATGGTTGATGTTTCACTATGCTTGTACTAGGCGGAGTAGACTCCGTGATGTTTGTTTTTCGGGTTTCTATATGGTAGATTGCAGTAGGGAACCTTGGTTACTAACTCTAAGGAGCACTCAAAAAACTAGGTTAAATCGTATTTCTACCAAATACCGCGCGGTGGTAGTGTTACCGTAGGCAGTAAATCCTTTATTTGTTTGTTGGCCTGTGTCGTGGAGACCTGGGGCTTAAATTGTGGGGATGAAAGCTCTATGAGCCTAGCTAGGTGGCATGGGAGCCACCCATATTGCATAACGGGGTTATGCATTGATTGGAGAAGTGGGAATGAGTAGGCCGACCCACGTCGCGGTAGTCTTTGCCTGGCTATATGAGCAACGGGAAAGGGACATACCTACCCAGTAGCTATGTCGAGTGTCCATGGGTAGTGTTACCTATCATTACCATAGTTACGGGTCTTAGGCCTTACACAGGCTGTAAAGACTACCAAAATACTCATGTTTGTTGCTGTCTTATGAATGGTGGTGGTCCTTAGCTTTTATCCGGACACTGAGAATGTTCCCTGTGTGCATGAGGTGTATGGCCGTTTTTTCCTATTCCTGTTGTGAAGTGTGCTTAAATTGCACTTTCATTACTATGATTGGATTTGCTAATACAATACAGGGAAGGAGCTCCGCTGCCCCGATGGAGGGGCGGGGTCGTTTTAATTTGGTCAGCTTTAGCTGACCGTTGCCTTGTTTTGCCATCGTTCGGTGGATTGTTCTTATGCAGGAATAGGTGATCCAAGTGGAAAGTAGCGGGCTAAAGCCCTTGATGCCGTGCTGGACCTTGAAGGCCAAAGCGAATAGTTTACTTTACTATTTTCATGTATGACCGGCCTGCGTGCTGAAGTATGTAAAACACTCTATTTCAAGTTAATTGTTGTAAGGCCATAAGGCCAAGAATCTATATGCATTTGCACTTTCATTCCTGCTTTGGGTTATAGTGGACATTCATGTTCTGTGATGGGTTCTTCTAACTTACTTAAAAGCTTCCGCTAGAATGCTCTGCGTTAGGTTTCAATATCATCTAGTAGTATTTTGGTATTAATAGGTAACTCCGCAGACTGTCCGTGGAATATGGCATGGGGCCCCGGCCAGACCTACTGTTATATCCCATGTGACAGATGGGGGTGTTATAATTTGGTATCAGACTAAGGTGTCGGTCTTACTTAGGATAATTCGTGGATGAATTCTTATTAAGGGGTGGTGAGCACAGCCATGTGCGTCATCTTTATAACATGAAAAGAACCCATGAATGTCCACTTAGAAATGAACACACAAGTTTGAGGAACCTGTGTGTTCCTATGATTGATTTTTTCAATTATGTTTGGTCACTTAGTGGTGTGTCTTGCAATAATAGGTGACCAGGAGTGGTGCTGGACAACTGGAACGTCCGCATTTGGCAGAAAGAAGTGCACCTGATGACGTACCTGCAACCCCTCCATCTATAGAAATGATAAGACTTGTGGCTGAGGCGGTGTTTTTGATGATGGACACCCAGCTAGGGAGGCAAGCACAACCTCCTACCTCTATTATGGAGCAGGTCCAGCTGCGTGCGGTAGAGCCTAGAGTGGTAGAAAGAGTGGTTGTAGAACCTTTGGTGCCAAGAAGAGTGATAGAGAAACAACTCAAACATGTCGTTAGCTTAAATACTCCAGTATTTGTGGGGACTTGAACCCCAACCCAGGCTGAGGATTAGCTCTCTCATGTTAAGAGAGTTCTGACAGCGATTGAAACAGAAGAATGGCAGAAGTCAACCATAGCTGCTTTCCTGATGGATGGAGAGGCGCGACTGTGGTAGGAAGAGTTGGAGTTGCTCCTCTTGGTTGGAAAAAAAACTCACCGATGTTTCGATGGACGAGTTCTCGAGGTTATTCCTGGCTAGATATTTCCCCTCAGCATAGAGAATCGACATGGAGAATCAGTTCCAGAGACTGATGCAGGGAGATAGTTGTGTGGATGAGTTTATCCATGAGTTCCGGAGGATGGGACATTATGTTGGCATTACTTTTGCTTACGAGGAGCGTAATACCAACCGGTTCTATGAGGGTCTGCGTTATGAGCTTAGGCTACTACTCTCTGGGACGATGACGCAGGGTTTCCTAACTCTAGTCAATACCACCCGATCTCGGGATAAAGATATGAAGATGGTTCAGGAGAAGAAGGACTCAAGCTCGAAGAAGTCGGAATTCAAGGTACCGAGTTCGTCAAAGTCTAGGTTTCGTAAGTAGAACAAGAAGGCTCGTACTTCGGGTCCAGCCACACCTTAGGGTACGTTTGGAGGTACTATAGTGCGAGACCTGATTACTTGCTATAATTGTGGAAAGCAGGGACATATTGTTCGAGACTGTTGGAGTGGGCGCCAAAAGTCAGAGAAGAAGCCTAGAGCAACTTATGGGGAGAATGGAACAGAGGTGGAGTCAACCGCAACCCACTATGCTCCAGCCCAACCTAGAGTTTACAACCTTGGCCAGCAGGAGGCCATAAAGCAGGCTGATATGGTGACAGGTATGATTTCATTAACAACACGTTTAGCTTTCCATACTTGTTGCCTTATGCGCACTAGCTTGTGACTTGTTATGCTAGGCTTCGTTCTGATCTTTAATTGTCCGGCGAGAGATTTGTTCGATATGGGAGCATCGAACTCCTTTTTGTCCGAGGAATTTGTATCGCGTATCGGAGCGCCGCCTTCGGTGGCAAGGGATAAATTGGACGTGCTGCTGCCTAACGGGTGTTCTATACGCATGGATAGAGTTTGTTGTGTGATGGTACGGATTGGGAGTAAAGAGTTTGACTTGCAAGCATCGCTACTACCGATAGTTGAGTTTGATATGATCTTTAGCATGGACTGGCTCTCGGAGCAGTGCGTGTACATTAATTGCAATCGCAAGGTGGTCAGACTGTGGGTGGATAAAGAGCGTGAGACTATATTCTCTGGAATGAGGGGATCAAGCAAGACTTTGATGTCTGCTATCCAGGTGGTTATGGCAGTTCGTAGTGGTGCAAATCTATTTTTCACCTTAGTGGAAACTTTGAAGCCCAAGCAAGGTCTGGATAGTATCCCGGTTGTATCAGAGTTTCCTTATGTTTTTCCTGAAAATCTCCCTAAAGCCCCACCACAATGCGAGATCGACTTCACCATCGAGCGCCTAAGGAGATGACGGAATTGAAGGTACAACTGCAAGAGCTGTTGGATCAAGGATATGTGCGTCCAAGTTCGTCGCCTTGGAGTGTGCTAGTCCTTTTTGTTAAAAAGAAGGATGGAAGCTTACAACTATGTATTGATTACCGAGAGTTGAATAAGTTGAAAGAGAAGAATAAATATCTGATCCAAAGGATTGATGATCTATTCTATCAGCTGGTCGGTTCAACTATGTACTCGAACCTAGATTTGAAATCTTGGTACTACCAGCTGAGAATTAGGTAAAGTGATATTCCCAAGACAGCTTTTAGCACACATTATGGGCATTATGAATTCACCGTCATTCCATTTGGGCTGATGAAAGCACCATCCGTGTTTTTGGATTTGATGAAAAGGACATTCAGAGAGTACTTGGACCAGTTCATGATAGTCTTTATCGATGATATACTGGTGTACTCACAGTACGAGGATGATCTTTTCAAGCATCTACATATGATATTGGAGACATTGAGGAGGAACCAACTGTATGCCAAGTTCTCCAAATGTGAGTTTTGGGTGTCCTCGGCAGCATTCCTTGGTCATGTAGTTAGTGGACAAGGTATTGCGGTAGATCCGGCAAAGATAGTTGCAATACGGGAGTGGCATGTGTTGTCTACTGTGGAGAAAGTACGGATTTTTCTGGGGCTTGCTGGCTAATACAGGCGCTTCGTGGAGAACTTTTTGTGGATAGTATTGTCCCTCACTACTTTGACAAGGAAGGATCAGAAGTTGGTTTGGTCGCTGGAGTGCGCTCAAGCGCTCGAAGAACTAAAGTGTCGTTTTGTAATAACCCGTTTTGCGCTAGACCCCTCGCATAAGTTTTTGAGTCAAGGGATTTGACTCGGGCTCAGGGTGCGCCAGACTCATCAAGTAAAATTCGTCGGATATCATCGCGAATATCCGATGAATTCATCAAGTATGACTTGTGAGTTGAGACTAATACAATTCGTTAAATATAGTCACGAATAACCGACAAATTTGTCTAATATATAAGACAAAGTGAACTTAGAATATTTCCTGGACCCATGGCGTCGAGTGCGTTGAGTGCACTCGACACCATTCGACGAATTAGGCTTAGGCGTCGAGTGGACTCAACACCACTCGACGAATATTGACTTAAATGATTTTCTTGAAATGGTGCGTTGAGTGCGTTGAGTGCACTGAACGTGGCGTTGAGTGCGTTGAGTGAACTCAATAACATTCGATGATCTATGCTGAGGCATTGAGTGCACTCAACAACACTCAACGCCATTTAACTTAGAAAGATATCTGGATGATTGGCGTCGAGTGCATTGAGTACACTCGATGCCATTAACTGAATGGCATTGAGTGCACTCGACGCCACTCAACGCTTTTACTCAGGATTATTTGGGGAGCTGTGGCGTCGAGTGTGTTGAGTGCACTCGACGCTATTCGACGATTCGTCGAGCAAAGAGGGTATACTCGACAATTTAATCTTAGGAAGAGCTGGACTATGTACGGCGTTGAGTGGTGTCGACGATTCGTCGAGCGAGAGTATAATACTCGACGATTCGTTGAGTAAGGATTGCTTAATCGACGAAATTGACTTAGCAGATTTTCTACCGTAGTCTACTTGCTGTCACTTGGCCGGTCTGAACCGAAATTTCGGGAATTGCGCCAAAATAGTTGCATCAGACGCATCTTCTCAATAAGACATATTTAAAGCTATAATAGGCGGTCCAATGTCAGGCAGACACGTGGCAAAGCAATTAACCCTGATTTCTCATAATAAAAAGAGACTCGCAAAAAACCCTAGCCGTCACTTTACAAATGTTGCCAAGCAATTATCTGTGCCAAAACCGCCGGAGGAGAAAGAGCCGTGGGGTTGGATTTGCTGGAAGAACACCACCAACGAAGGAGGGGATGCCGCAATGAAGAGTAATAAGGACCATTGGCGGAAATGTTGGAACTACTGAAAATGAGGTGAGCTTACTACCCTATCCCTTGGTGCTAGATCTATAGCTGCTACTAGGAGAGATATTGGCTCAAAAGAGTCTTGATTCGGGAGAAGAAGTTTCCTAGGAGAATGCCACGCTAGGACTTGTGTCCTAGAGATAAGATGTCTTCGACCACTTCCCCCTTCTATGTGGTGATGAGGACTTCGTTTCGTGAAGAGAGTTTGCATTTTGGGGGTGAATAAGGGAGGAGGAACTCTGGATGTGATTTTGGAATATCAGTCAGTGAGGGAAGATGAACCGATGACGTTCGATTCGCTTTAAGATGCGCGCAAAAATCTATTTTCTACACGCAGCGATCTTCGTGGTCGTTTTCGGATACGATACAACCATATCTTTTCTTTCGACTAAACACGAAAGTCATAGCCCTTGGAAATACCTTTTTCCAACTAGTGGTTGCACGCCATCATGTGAGGGATGTAGCCACGGGAAAGTCTGATCAAACTTGATGGGCTGTAATCGTGCAGATATCTGTTTTCAGTACGCAGCAGACTTCGAGGCGGATTTCAAGTACTCTATTATTTGATAAGGGTAATAGACCAAATACAAATGTTGTAGTCCTTGGAAATACCTTTCCAATAAATTGTTACACGTATTCGTACGAGTCTCGTAGACTCGGGAATGACCAATCAAAGTGGTTGTACAGTCAAGTACTGTGTACTCACTATTCTCGGGCTAGTGTAGAAATGGACTTGGTTGAGTAAAGAAATTGTAAAAATAAATGTCGAGGTTTTAGAGAATTTGGCCGTACGTTGACGTGATAAGCAAATTCTTTAAAATATAATTGGGCATGGTCGTAATTTGTGAAATGGAATAGGTTTGGAAGAAGATGTGACGCTTGGTAATTGAACGAGTAAATCGTGTGTTTATATTAATGAAAAGGGGTGAACTACCTCATGCTCATGTGAATACCGTGATGGAAGCATTATGGTTAGTAGATGCTTGATCGTAAAATAAAATTGGAAGAGTTTGATGCATGGCCAAGGGATACGTTAAATTAGGGAAGGTGTAATGCGGTCCACTGCTTAGATTCGTGACTCCCTTCTGGTAGAAATGTGAGTTTGGTAAACAATAAGCCCTTATGGGGTATGGATAAGTGGAAGGCTTGGAGTTACGAGGGTGTGCCGCACTGAAATGACATGTTGATAAGGGTCTTGGTATGGAGCCCTTGCGTGTTGTTGAGTACGGGTTGTGAATTAAATAAGGGACTCACTATAGAGCCCTATATGTGAAATCCATGTGGTTTGAGTTGACACGCGGTGTCATAATCCTTATTTAAGGATAGTGTGGCAGGTCTACGGGCTCGCCAGTCATCACACCAACAGAATCTGACAGATAGACTTGCACGGTTGGGCCTTGGTCCTCGGTGTTTACTTCCGGAGGCACCCTCCGTGCTAGTGGATAGTTGGCCATAGTCCTTTGGTGATATGTTCACAGAGGAACCTTTTGTGCCATGACGATAGGCTAGTTTGGGTTGTGTTCTTGGTGCACATCTACCCGAGACCCCTCTGAGCCATAGTACGCATGTGAGCTCCACTGTTATGTTCTTAGCATTGAGGCGTGCAGAGGCCTAGGATTGGTAGTGTGGATGCCACCTAGTAGTGGAGAAGCCTGCTCCACTGTAACTGTCTGGCCACGATGGATGATGTCTGGGAGGTTAGCTTCCTTGTTTAAAAGTGGGAACTACAAGTCTGTGTCGACATAACAGTTGCATGTGCATGATTGATGGTGAGTCATTGCGTTGCATTCATATCATTACATACATTACATACACAAGATCCTCATCCAATAAGTTTGTATGGGCACTACTATACGATGAGTTACTTTACTGTTGAGCCGATCCTTTACTTATATGTTTGTATGGGCATTCATATAAGTTAAGTTACTTACTATAATAGATTCATATTTTATACTACTGTTGATGGTACAACTGTTAGAGTAAATTTCTATACTCATTTGATGTACTTACTCTGATATTCACTGATATTGATTAATCCTTTACCACCTGTTTGTACTACTGTTTATATATATATTGTACCCTTATTCCTTTCTTCGCCTAGTGCCGAGGAGTCGTTCAGGGAGCGGATGTGATAGCCACTTAGTCTTTATTACTAACGATTTCTACATCTTCCTTTTTAGGAGGAAACCTCGCAAATAGAGTAGCAGCAAGTTACACAGCATGGCAGCCAGGCCAGGACGGCAGGGCCTGAAGTGACGATACCATCGATGCCATCAGTGACTGATGTGAGTTAGACAGACTCATTTTGTAGCCCCTTTTGGGCATGTACTTTTATTTTATAAAAGCCTTGGTTGCTTCTTATTTCTATTGTACCTTGGAATATTATACTAGTGTGTATTTTAACTTCTGTTTTATATTCTTTATGTTGGGTTGGCATGGATGATATGTTTAACTGGAAGGATAGGCATCTTCTAGTATAGGTTAGCCTGTGTGCTAATGCTACCGCAAGGCGACTGTTCTGGGCATAAGAATCCCCTCGTGCTATGTCTTGTGTTTTGGGAGGGGGGTCTTACAAATGTTATCAGCTTGCAACGATCCTCAACTAAAGAATTCAAGGAATAATGGTGCCACCCCCGTTTGATTAGTCTGTTTGGGGACAAACTGACTTAGCGGAAGCAATGGTGTGCTCTTATGTAATTAACACTAAGTATGTCAAATTTTGACCCTACGATTAGCCAACATGACCTTAGGATTGTTCCTTTATACGTAAATCTCCTAAAGTTTGGATGATCGTGGGTACGTAAAACAGTTGTACAAAGGCTTGCGAGATTACTTAGAGTAAGCACTTTTTTATATAGCAGATTTGAATCTAGTGGAGATAACAGATATGGAAGATACACTATGACAACCAATTTTGTTTATAGCGGACTCGAGCTTGGCAGAGATAATAGATAGGGTAAAGTCATTGGAAGCAGATCTTTTGGGTGTTTAGACTAGCGTTAAGAGACCCGCTGAAGGAGTAATGGAAGCAAGACCCAGCTTCATGATGAGGACTACGGGAAGAAATTAACACGTTATAAGCATTCGTCCTCAGTCTTCCTAAGTTTGTGCTAGGAATCTTGCTTGAGGCTTTACAATTGATACTTACGCATCATGGTTAGTAAGAAACCAGCTTACACTCTATTTAATACAGGTGCCACACACTCATTTGTTTCGGTATTTTTTGTTAAATACCTAGGAGTGAAATATTTCACCTGTATTACTCAGAGAGTACACCTTCCAGATGGTTCTCAGATGACTGCATCCGCAAAGTGTGAGTTGGAGGTACTTCTTGGAGGAAAGATCTTTGAAACCCCTGTAATAGTGTTTAGAATGCCAGAATTCGACCTCATTATGGGCATGGCATGGTTAGATTGGCACCACGCCAAGATTGATTGTGCGGAGAAACAAATTTCCTTGAGACTTGGAGATTCTGAGGTCATATTTCAAGGTATTAGACTTGCACCTCGTATGTTGTTATCTTCAATTCCAACCTTATAAGCCCATATGAAAGGGGATGAGGTATATATGATATGCTTCGAGCTTAAAGAAATAATAGATGGTATAAAAGATGTGCAAGTGTGCGAGATTCTCCTTAGGTATTTCCCGAGAAGCTGCCAGGATTACCCCCGCATCGGGACTTTCAAATTAAATTAGTACTGGGTGACAATCCCGTCTCCAGGACCCCTTATTGTATGGACCCAAAGGAACTCACCGAGTTTAGAGTTTTGTTCTAGGAATTAGTAGAGTCTGGGTTCATTATCCCCAGTTCATCACCTTGGGGAGCTCCTGTTCTATTCGTTAAGAAGAAGGACGGACTGCTACAGTTATGTATAGATTATCGGTAACTCAACCGTTTAATGGTACGGAAAACCTACCCACTCCCCCGTATAGATGAGTTATTCGATCAACTAGTAGGAGCGCACGTTTTTTCAAGTTGGATCTGTGCTGGGGGTATTACAAGTTGAGGATACAAGAGGAGGATATCCAGAAAATGGCACTTAGCTCAAGGTATGGTTTATACTAGTTCATAGTTATGTCGTTTGGGCTCACAAATTCCCCTTTTGCGTTCATGAGTTTTATGAACAGGGTGTTTGAACCATACTTAGATGTCTTCGTCATTGCCTTCATCGATGAAATTTTTGTCTATTTGAAGACATAGGAAGAGCATGTTTAACACCTGACCTTAGTGTTGAAGAAGTTAAAGGAGCATAACTTGTTTGCCAAGTTCAGCATGTGTGAATTTTGGCTCCGAGAAGTTTCCTTCTTAGGCTACGTGATCAGTTGTACTGGATTAGATATGGATCCGGCTAAGGTGCGTGTTGTGAAGGAATGGTCATCTATGAAGTCAGCAGCCAATGTGCGGAATATCCTTGGACTTGCTGGGTATTATTCCTAGTTCGTGAATGGATTCTCAAAGATAGCCCTCCCTCTCACTGCCCTGACATAGAAATGTGTGCCATACGAGTGGACACCCAAGTGTGAAGACGCATTCGAAGAACTTAAAGATAGACTTACCTCTGCACCCATCATAGTCCTTCCATCTGAGAAGGTGGGATTTCAAGTCTCCACTGATGCGTCATATCAAGGGATGGGAGAAGTATTGATGCAGCAGGTGCATGTGGTTGCTTATGCTTTTATACAACTGAAAAAATGAAGATAATTACCTAGTTCTTGATCTGGAGTTGGGGGCAGTGGTGTTCGCCTTGATGGTTTGGAGACACTATCTATATAGCGTCCACTATGAAATATTTCCAGATCATAAGAATTTTAAGTATGTTCATACTCAAAAGGCGCTTAATCTGAGACAGTGGCGGCGGTTAGAATTTTTATGTGATTATGAATTTACCTTGAACTACCACCCCTGAAAAGAAAACTCCGTGGTTGATGCCTTGAGCAGAAAGGTACCAGAATTAAACCCTGAGTCTCGATTGATGAGTATGAAATTAGCTCGGATGCTTGAGGAGATGGAGATCACCTTGGTGTATAAGGACCATTCTGAAGAGTATACAGAGTATCTAATCGCAATGAGCATAGTCTGTGACATTTGGCACCGAATCAAGGCAGAGCAAGGGAAGGATGCTGCTCTGGCCCTATTATTTAAGTCACTTGAAGATGGGTCTACTGACGAATATTTCTTAAAATACAGCCTCATTCATTTCCATGGCCGACTCTACATTCCCGAAAGCGGCAAAATTCGGGAAGATATTTTGAGAGAAGCACATTGCTCTCAGTATTCAGTGCATCCTGGGATTGCTAAAATGTATGTTGACTTGCGGAAGACCATGTGTTGGCCAGGAATGAAGAGATACGTCAGGTATTTTGTCACGCACTGTGAGGCATGTCAAATGGTAAAGGCGGAATGCAAGAGCCCCTGAGGATTATTGCAGTCGTTTCCCATCCCCGAGTGGAAGTTTGAGGATATTTCCATGGACTTCGTTCACAGTTTGTCTCGCTCACGCTCAGGGAATGATTCAGTTTGGGTAATTATTGATCGTCTGACAATGTTAGCCAGATTTATTCCTAAGAAGAAAGAGGCTCATTTGAACGTTTGGTACGGCTCTTTGTGGAGTAGTTTGTACGATACCATGGCGTGCCAAAGACAATTATTTCTGACCGGGATGGTAGTTTCACTTCTAAAGAATGGAAGGCAGTACAAGAGTATTTGGGTTCACGCCTTACCTTCAGCACAACCTTTCATCCTCAGACGGATGGTCAGTCTGAGAGGACCATTAGAACATTGGAAGATCTACTAAGATTGTGTGTGCTAGATAGAGGAGAGCCGTGGGAAAGGCTCCTACCCCTGGTAGAATTTTCATACAATAACAGTCATCAAACAAGTATCAGGATGACACCCCATGAAGCCCATTAAGGAAGAAGGTGTAGGAATCCTTTGTCATGGGTGCAAGATGAAGACCCGAAGGTTTTGGGAATTGAGTACATTGATAATTCTGATGCTGTTGTTAGACTAATATGGGACCGCATGCTTGAGGCTCAAAATCGGCAGGGTAAATATTATAATGCAAAGCACCGGATGGTAGAATTTCAAGTGGGTGACAAAGTGTTCCTGAAGATTCGGCCGATGCATGGATTGTCACGGGTGCATGGTATGAAGAAGCTCAGTCCAAGATATATTGGACCTTATGCTATAGTGGAAAGGATTGTCCCTTTGGCTATCAGTTGGAGCTACCACTAGATCTAGAGAATTTACCTCATGTGTTGTAACACCCCGAAACTCAAAAGAGGGACGGGTGATGTTCTAAGCCTAGTCTGAATTTTGGAGCAGGTGTCACGGGCGTGACACGGCCGTGTCACGGGCGTGACACGGGCGTGTCACGGGCGTGACACAGGCGTGTTTGGTCACGGTCCTGCGGTTGACGCTTTGGCGGTCGACGGTGATCGAGTTGTAGAACACGGCCTAGGACACGGGCGTGTCCCAGGCCGTGTCACTCCAGGGAATCTGCAAGTGTGGTACACGGGCCGTGACACGGGCACAAACACGGGCGTGTCAAATTTGACACGGCCGTATCTGATGCCGTGTCACAAGGCCGTGTACCTCTCTGACTGTAAGTGTTGGTCGATTGCACACGGGGGCGTGACACAGGTCCCGACACGGGCGTGTCGCAGGTGACACGGGCGTGTCGGAGGCCGTGTCAAAGGCCGTGTGCTGGTTTTTCGAATCGATCGAGACGGCGAGTGGGTGACACGGCCAGGCACACGACCGTGTTGCAACCCGTGTTCGGCCCAGATTTATGATTTCAGATCTAATCTTGGCCGTTCGTTTCCTTGACTTTGGATCCGACGGTGGGGGGCTGCTCCTAGGTGGTTTTAGAAGGGATTTAGGGTTGGGAATCCTCATTTCCCTTAGCCATTCTCTCTCTAAGAGTTTAGAGAGAAGGGAGAGCAAGGAGGAAGGAGGAGTCCAAGATCCGGCCGCCGGAGGAGCTTCGGAGCTCCGAATCGCGATCCGAGTCCAGATCCGCGGAGGTGACGCCGTTGCGGTGCTTTCCAACCGCATAGTTTTCGATGGCGCTGCGAAAGAACGCAAGGGTAATGATTTCTCATCCTTGGGTATGTGAAGCCCTTTTTCCCTTTGCATAGGAAGCCCTCTCTCGCGAGTGAGCGAAGAGTTGGAGCGTTCCTTGGGGTAGATATGTAAAGTCCCCCTTGTGTAGAGTCCGTATGCGAAAAAGGACATAGGCATTGTGTGTGAAGCCTATCCGGACAAGTAGAGCCGGATCGGTGATGTTGCATTGCATATGAACCGGGGAAGACTCCGGGTGTTTGGGCGTTTTTCGGGTTTTCTACGTGGTAGATTGCATCAGGGAGCCTTGGAGATTAACTCCAAGGTGCACCCGGAAAACTGGGCAAAAGCGAGTTTTGCCAACATGATGGTCGGGGAGCCAACGTGAACATAACCGGGTTATGTGGTTATTGTGGTGGAAACGGGACTCGGTGAGTCTTGACCTACGCATATGGCTTAAATTGCCGTTGCGGTGTGAGCACGGGTCAGGCGGAACCGTACCCGGTCTATGTCGTTCGGTAGGACCGTTGGCATGGATGAGGGTCTTCTGCGGTCTATGGCTTAAATTGCCGTGACCAAGGCCAGGAAGGCAAAATGCTCATATGGTTGGCCGTCCAAGAGGCGGTGGTGGAACGGGAACGTCTATAGCTTGAATTGGCGTGACGGTGGCCGGTTCGCCGTGAATGTGCCCTGTGTGCACGAGGTGTGTGGCCGTGCGAGCCTACACCTGTGATGTTGTGTGTCCACACTAATATATTGCCTATACTAATAAAGTGCAGGGAAAGAGCATCGCCGCCCCGATTTTGGGGGCGGGATCGTTATAATTTTGTCAGCATGGCTGACCGTTGCTTTTGTTTGCCACCGGGCGGTGGTTTGTGCATGCAGGTGCTGCGGAGCCGAGCGGAAAATAGCGGGCTAAAGCCCATGTTGCGGTGCTGGCCCTCGAAGGCCTAACCCCCTCTTATGCTTTCCGTTTATTTCATGTATGGCCGGCCTGCGAGCCGAAGTTTGTAAGTCATGTTTTGTTAAGCAAACCGTGTAAGGCCATAAGGCCGGTACTTTTGTATTTTTCATTCCTATTGTTATTTCTGTAGTGGACATTCTTGCTTGGTAGGGTTCTTGTCTTTGTGCAACTTAATAAATTGCTTTCGCTAGAATGACTCTGTGTAGGACGTTGGTGATTGGTTGTATGGTTTCAACGCGTAACCAACCGGTCTGTCCGTAGTATATGGCATCGGGCCCCGGCCGGACCTACTGCTATATGCTATACGACGAATAGGGGTGTTACAAATTGGTATCAGACTACTGGTTTCGATCAAACTTAAATGAATTCGTGGACGAATTCACTTTAAGGGGTGGTGAGCACATGTGTGCGTCATCGTTATAACATGAAAAGAACCCATGAATGTCCACTTAGGAATGAAAATACACATGTTTGAGGAACCTGCGGGTTCCTATAATTCTGTTTGCAGTAATTTTTGGTCTCTTATCGGTGTTTTGCACGATTATAGGTGACAAGGAGTGGTGCTGGGCCGTCAGAACGGCCAGGTTCTGAGGCAAGCAGTGAGCCAAGTGAAGCGCCTGCAACACCTCCGTCTGCCAAGACCATTAGATTGGTGGCAGAAGCTGTCTTTGCTATGATTAATACGCAACCTGCAAGACAGGTGCAGTAGCCTGCTCCTGCGGGGGAGCATGTGCCGCTCCAAGCGGCGGAGCCTAGAAGGGTTGAGCAGGTGGCGGTGGAGCCGGAGTTACCTCGGAGAGCAACTGAAAGACAGTTGAAGCATGTGATGGGCTTCCACCCACCGGTATTCTCGGGAACGGGAACCCCGACCCAGGCTGAGGATTGGCTCTCAAGAGTCAATAGGGTGATGACAGCTACTGAAACGGAAGAGTGGCAGAAGACCACGATAGCGACGTTCCTTTTGGATGGGGACGCAAGGTTATGGTGGGAAGGCCTAGAGCTACACCAGTTGAGGGGAAGGCCGTTGGCCGAAGTTCCTATGGCGGAGTTTTCGAGACTATTCATGGCTCGATACCTCCCCTCAGCGCAGAAGATCGCTTTGGAGAACGAGTTCCAAAGGTTGGTGCAAGGAGATAGCACTGTAGACGAGTACCTCCACGAGTTTACTCGGTTGGGGAGATATGCTAGCACCACCTTTGTCGACGAGGAGCGAAAGACCAACCGCTTCTACGAAGGGTTAAGAGATGAGCTGAGGTTGCTACTGTCAGGGCCCATGGCGCAGGGTTTCCTAACCTTAGTCAACTCAGCTCGGTCCTTGGAGAAGGACATGAGAAATGTGCAAGCTAAGAAGGATTCTGGCGGGAAGAAATCGGAGTTCAAAGCGCCGACTACGTCAAAGTCGGGCTATCGAAAATTCTTCAAGAAGGCTAGGACGTCAGGTCCAGCTTCTTCTACGGGTGCCTCGGGGGCAACTACTAATCGAACCCCGGGCGCTTGTTTCACGTGTGGAAAGACGGGGCACTTTGCCCGCGATTGCTGGAGCGGACGCCCAAAGTCCGAGAGAAAGCAAGGAGCTACTTACGAAGAAAAGGGCAAGGCGGTGGAGTCAACCGCGTCCCACTATGCTCCGACTCAGCCTAGAGTCTATAACTTGGGCCAGCAGGAGGCCATCAAACAAGCTGACGTGGTGACGGGTACGAATTAATTTACAGCAAGTTAACTTCATATACTGTTGTCTATTGCTTGTTAGCCTAATATTGTTTGTATAGGCTTTGTTGTGATTGGTGATAGTCCGGCACGGGCACTGTTCGACACGGGAGCTTCACACTCCTTCTTGTCCGAAAATTTTATATCGCGCATCGGAGTCCCTTCTTCGATGGCGAAGGACAAGTTGGATGTGCTACTACCGAATGGGTGCTCGATACGTGCGGACAGAGTGTGCGCCGTAAAGGTTCACATTGTGAGCCAAGAGTTCGACTTGCTAGCGTCATTGCTGCCGCTAGTAGAGTTTGACGTGATCTTTGGGATGGATTGGCTTTCGGAGCAGAAAGCTTGGATTGACTGTAACCGGATGGAGTTCAAGCTGGGTGTTGGGCGGGGGACAACATTTGAGGGACTCAAGGGGTTGAGCAAGACGCTGATGTCTGCTCTTCAGGTGGTAAAGGCAGTTCGTGCTGGTGCAGAGCTGTTCTTCGCAATAGTTGGGGCTGTGGAGCCAAAGTCCACGTTGGATAGCATCCCGGTTGTTTGTGAATACCCCGATGTGTTCCCGGATAGTCTTCCCGGAGCCCCACCGCAGCGGGAGATGGATTTCACCATCGAGCTCGTACCGGGGGCCAAACCGGTGTCACGTGCTCCGTATAGGTTGGCGCCTAAGGAGATGGCAGAGTTGAAAGTTCAGCTAGAGGAGCTGATGGAGCAAGGTTGTGTGCGTCCAAGCTCGTCGCCTTGGAGCGCACCGGTCCTCTTCGTTAAGAAGAAGGATGGTAGTATGCGGTTGTGTATCGACTACAGGGAGTTGAACAAGCTGACGGAAAAGAACAAGTACCCGATCCCGAGGATTGATGATCTCTTTGATCAGTTATTCGAATCGTCGGTATATTCTAAGTTGGACTTGAAGTCGGGGTACTATCAGTTGAGGATAAGGGAATGTGATATCCCGAAGATGGCGTTCAGCACAAGATATGGGCATTTCGAGTTCACAGTCATGCCGTTTGGACTGATGAATGCGCCATCAGTGTTTATGGACTTGATGAATAGGACGTTCTGAGATTTCCTGGATCGCTTTGTGATCGTCTTTATTGACGATATATTGGTGTACTCGCAGTGCGAAGAAGATCACTTCAAGCACTTGCATCTGATGTTGGAGACTTTGAGGAGGAATGAGCTCAATGCGAAATTCTCCAAGTACGAGTTCTGGCTACCCTCAGTAGCGTTCCTTGGTCACATTGTTAGTGGGGAAGGTATAGCGGTGGATCTGGCGAAGATCGTTGCGATACGGGAGTAGCCTGCGTTGTCTTCTGTCGCGGAAGTCCGTAGTTTTCTCGGGCTTGCCAGATATTACAGACGCTTCGTAGAGAACTTCTCGCGGATAGCGCTACCTCTCACGAATTTGACAAGGAAAGATCAGAGATTCTTGTGGACGCAGGAGTGCGTGCAAGCATTTGAGGAGCTGAAGAGACGGTTGACCACGGCGCCAGTGGTTAGTTCGCCGAGTGGTACCGAGGGCTTCGAGGTGTATAGTGACGCCTCGGGTAGTGGTTTGGGCTGCGTGTTGTTGCAGCATGGGAGCGTGATAGCTTATGGATCGCGTCAGCTGAAAGTACATGAAAGGAACTATCCGGTCCACGACTTGGAGTTGGCGGCCGTGATATTTGCACTTAAGCTATGGAGGCACTACCTATACGGCGTAAGGGTCGATATTAATACCGACCACAAGAGCCTGAAGTACTTGTTGGATCAGAAGGATCTTAACATGAGGCAGAGGAGGTGGATGGAGTTCCTGGGGGACTAAACCTTCAAGATTCATTATGTACCCGGGAAGGGCAATGTGGTTGCTGATGCGTTGAGTCGCAGGGCTCCCGCCCAAGCCAACTGGTTGTCGGTGCATGATGAGCGGCTGATACGGGAGTTGGAGGAGCTTGAGATCTGTTGCGTTGACAAGCAGACGAGCGCCAAAGCAATGTTGAACTGGACAGAGGTCCAGTATGACCTGGCTGATCGGGTTCGGCAGGCATTGGAGTTAGATGACTCCATGAAGGAGCTTATGGAGGCAGCGTTGGATGGCTCAAATTCCCAGTTTTCAGTGGATGATGGGTTGCTAAGGAAGGATCATCGGTTGTGCGTCCCAAGCGGGAGTAACCTATGGGCGGAGTTGATGTACGAGGCACATCATACCAAGTACTCGATCCACCCAGGGAGCACAAAGATGTACCGTGACCTCAAGAAGCTGTTTTGGTGGCCGGGGCTTAAGAAAGATGTGGCGTTGTTTGTGGCTAAGTGCCAAACGTGCGCCTTGGTGAAGGTGGAGTGCCAAAAGCCCGGAGGATTTCTGAATTCCTTGCCTATATCGGAGTGGAAGTTCGACGACATATCTATGGAATTTGTGCATGGGTTGCCAAGGTCGCAGAAAGGGAACGACGCCATCTGGGTGATCGTAGACCGGCTAACAAAGGTGTCACACTTCATTCCGCATAGGAAGGATGATCCAGTGGAGAAATTGGCAAAGTTGTATGTTGACAATATAGTTAGACTGCATGGTGTGCCTCGCAGCATTGTGAGTGATCGCGATGGGCGTTTCACGTCCAATGATTGGAGGTTGGTACAGCAGATGCTGGGGACCAAGTTGAAGTTCAGTACAGCCTTCCATTCGCAGACGGATGGGCAGACCGAGAGAGTCAATAGAACGATGGAGGACATGCTCCGCATGTGTGTCCTAGACTTCGAGAAGCATTGGGAGGACCACTTGTATTTGGTGGAGTTTGCGTACAACAATGGCTACCAAGCGAGTATACAAATGGCACCCTTCGAGGACCTGTATGGTAGGAAGTGTCGCACGCCGTTATCGTGGCTTGAAACGGGTGAGGCAAGGTTGTACAAGAAGCAGGAGGTGGAGAGCGCTACCTCATTGGTGCGGATCATTCGAGAGCACTTGTTGATCGTTCAGGACAGGCAGCTGAAGTATTACAATGCCAAGCACCGGAACGTGGAGTTCGCGGTAGGAGATTGGGTATACTTGAAAGTGAAGCCGTTCAAGGGGGTTTCGCGGGTAAGACGCTTGAAGAAGCTGAGCCCAAGATACCTTGGACCCTTTGAGATTCTGGAGCGAGTCGGCGAAGCTGCATACCGTTTGAAGTTATCTGTAGAGTTGAGTGGACTACACGATGTGTTCCACATCTCTATATTGCGGAAGGCGGTGCAAGAGCCTTCGCAGGTGATCGCAGTTGATCAAGTACCGGTGGACGAAGGGTTGACGACTAAGGTCAAGCCCGTTTGTATTGAAGATGCAGAGGTCAAGAGGCTCCGTAACAAGGAAATCCGGATGGTTAAAGTCCGGTGGGATAATTGCGGTCGGGAGGAGCTCTCTTGGGAAAGGGAGCAAACCATGCAGGAGGAGTACCCGGAGTTATTCCGCTCAGGTACCGTTAAATGTTTTAAGTTCCTATGGTTTTCCTTTAGTAAATTTCGTGGGAGAAATTCTTTTAAGGGGGAGAGAGTTGTAACACCCTGAAACTCAAAAGAGGGACGGGTGATGTTTTAAGCCCAGTCTGAATTTTGGAGCAGGTCTCACGGGCGTGACACGGCCGTGTCATGGGCGTGACACGGGCGTGTCACGGGCGTGTCACGGGCGTGACACAGGCGTGTTTGGTCACGGTCGTGCGGTCGACGCTTTGGCGGTCGACGGTGATCGAGTTGTAGAACACGGCCTAGGACACGGGCGTGTCCCAGGCCGTGTCACTCCAGGGAATCTGCAAGTGTGGTACACGGGCCGTGATACAGGCAAAAACCCGGGCGTGTCAAATTTGACACGGGCGTGTCTGATGCCGTGTCACAAGGCTGTGTACCTCTCTGACTGCAAGTGTTGGTCGATTGCACACGGGGGGCGTGATACGGGTCCCGACACGGGCGTGTCGCAGGTGACACGGGCGTGTCGGAGGCCGTGTGCTGGTTTTTTGAATCGATCGAGACGGCGAGTGGGTGACACGGCCAGGCACACGGCCGTGTTGCAACCCGTGTTCGGCCCAAATTTTATGATTTCAGATCTAATCTTGGTCGTTCGTTTCCTTGACTTTGGATCCGACGGTGGGGGGCTGCTCCTGGGTTGTTTTAGAAGGGATTTAGGGTTGGGAATCCTCATTTCCCTTAGCCATTCTCTCTCTAAGAGTTTAGAGAGAAGGGAGAGCAAGGAGGAAGGAGGAGTCCAAGATCCGGCCGCCGGAGGAGCTTCAGAGCTCCGAATCGCGATCCGAGTCCAGATCCGCGGAGGTGACGCCGTTGCGGTGCTTTCCAACAGCATAGTTTTCGATGGCGCCGCGAAAGAACTCAAGGGTAACGATTTCTCATCCTTGGGCATGTGAAGACCTTTTTCCCTTTGCATAGGAATCCCTCTCTCGCGAGTGAGCGAAGAGTTGGAGCGTTCCTTGGGGTAGATATGTAAAGTCCCCCTTGTGTAGAGTTCGTATGCGAAAACGGACATAGGCATTGTGTGTGAAGCCTATTCGGACAAGTAGAGCCGGATCGGTGATGTTGCATTGCATATGAACCGGGGAAGACTCCGGGTGTTTGGGCGTTTTTCGGGTTTTCTACGTGGTAGATTGCATCAGGGAGCCTTGGAGATTAACTCCAAGGTGCACCCGGAAAACTGGGCAAAAGCGAGTTTTGCCAACACGATGGCCGGGGAGCCAACGTGAACATAACCGGGTTATGTGATTATTGTGGTGGATACGGGAATCGGTGACTCTTGACCTGCGCATATGGCTTAAATTGCCGTTGCGGTGTGAGCACGGGTCAGGCAGAACCGTACCCGGTCTATGTCATTCGGTAGGACTGTTGGTATGGATGAGGGTCTTCGGCGGTCTATGGCTTAAATTGCCGTGAACAAGGCCAGGAAGGCAAAATGCTCATATGGTTGGCCGTCCAAGAGGCGGTGGTGGAACGGGAACGTCTATGGCTTGAATTGACGTGACGGTGGCCGGTTCGCCGTGAATGTGCCCTGTGTGCACGAGGTGTCTGGCCGTGCGAGCCTACACCTGTGATGTTGTGTGTCCACACTAATATATTGCCTATACTAATAAAGTGCAGGGAAAGAGCATAGCCGCCCCGATTTTGGGGGCGGGATCGTTATAATTTGGTCAGCATGGCTGACCGTTGCTTTTGTTTGCCACCGGGCGGTGGTTTGTGCTTGCAGGTGCTGCGGATCCGAGCGGAAAATAGCGGGCTAAAGCCCATGTTGCGGTGCTGGCCCTCGAAGGCCTAACCCCCTCTTATGCCTTCCGTTTATTTAATGTATGGCCGGCCTGCGAGCCGAAGTTTGTAAGTCATGTTTTGTTAAGCAAACCGTGTAAGGCCATAAGGCCGGTACTTTTGTATTTTTCATTCCTATTGTTATTTCTGTAGTGGACATTCTTGCTTGGCAGGGTTCTTGTCTTTGTGCAACTTAATAAATTGCTTCCGCTAGAATGACTCTGTGTAGGATGTTGGTGATTGGTTGTATGGTTTCAACGCATAACCAACCGGTCTGTCCGTAGTATATGGCGTCGGGCCCCGGCCGGACCTACTGCTATATGCTATACGACGGATAGGGGTGTTACATGTGTCTTTACTTCGTAAGGCACTATTACGGTCCGATAAACATGTCCTCACCACAGACAGAGTAGTAGCAACTAATAGATTCGTCCGACTAGAGCCAGTGCGGATAGTAGACACTGAAACGAAGAACTTGCGATAGAATAATGTACCATTGGTAAAGGTCCAATGGTCTAACCACAGGAAAGAAGAATACACTTGAGAACCAGTGGATTTGATGCAAAAGCACTACCCAGAGTTATTTCCCCAAGATAATTTTAAAAGCATATTTTAATTTAATTTGATGCTTTAGTTCCTCATAGCCTTAGCCTGATTTCGGGTACGAAATATTTTATTTTGTTTATAGGATTTGTAACATCCAGTTACGTGCTAGATGTAATGCCCTGAAACTCAAAAGAGGGACGGGTGGCGTTTTGAGCCAAGTCTGGGATTTGGTAGAGGTGACACGGCCTGGGACACGGGCGTGTCCTAGGGGCGTGTCGTGCTCGGGTTCGGTGTTGGTCGTGTGATCGACAAAATTGCAGTCAACGAGTGTCGATCAGCGAACACGGCCTGAGACACGAGCGTGTCCTAGGCCATGTCCTACTCGAGTTTTTAGCTGAGTTATGTTGGGGGAGAGACACGGCCTGAGCCTGGCGTGTTCGGGTCCGACACAGGCGTGTCAAATTCGACACGGGCGTGTCGAATGCCCGTGTTCTCCTCGGGTTGGTGTTGGACTTATATCAATGGAAGAACACGCCCAGATACACGGGCGTGTACTGGATGACACGGGCGTGTCAAGCCTGACACAGGCTTGTCGAGTGCCTGTGTTATTTTTGGGATGCGACGATTTCGACGACGAATGAGTTACACGGCCTTGGACACGGGCATTTTGCAAGCCGTGTTCGGGCCTGGAAGTTTATTTTCAGGGTGAATCATGGTCGTTCGTTTCCTTATTTTAGGATCTAACGGCTCAGGCCTTTCCATCCTAGGGTTAATGCCGGTATTGGGGGTTTAAACGATCACTTTTCATTGGCCACTCTCTTTCTAAGTTTTAGAGAGAAGGGAGAGCAAGGAGGAAGAAGGACGGAAGATCTGGTCACCGGAGGAGATTTGGAGCGCCAAATCGCAAACCGATCCCAGATCTACGGAGGAGAGATCGTCGCGGTGCTTTTCATCCGTATAGATTTCCATGGCACCGAAGAGGAATGCTAGGGAATCGATTATCTACTTGAGCATGTGAAGCTCTTCTTCTTTTGCATAGGGAAAACCCGCTCTCGTGAGTGTGCGGCGAGTTTGCGGTATTCCTTGAGATAGATATGTAAAGTCCCCCTTGTTTGCATTTAGAGTTCGAAATTGAGAAACGTACATAGGCATGGTGTGTGAAGCCTACCCGGACAAGTTGGTCTGGATCGGTGATATTTTATTATGCATGATTAGCTGGAGAAGACTCCGTGCCTTTGGTTGTTTTCGGGTTTCTACGTGGTAGATTGTAGCAGAGATCCTAGGGGATTAACTCCAAGGCGCACTCGAAAAACTGGGCGGAAACGCATTTATTCCATCTTTGTCGCCTGGGCGCCAACCTTGAACATAACTGGGTTATGTGCTTGTATGATCGAATTTGGGATCTGGGAGATGCTTGGCCCACGCGTACGTCTTAAAGTGACTATACGGAGTGAGCAACGGGCAAGTGGAAACAGACCCGGGCTATGTGGTTTTGTGACAGATACCTAAAAAAGGGACTTGCCACTGGCATAGTCGTGCGAGCCTTAGGCTTAGGTCGGAAAGGCTAAATGCTCACGAGATTTACCATCCAAGGGATGGTAGTGAGACCGCGGTTTTGACCGGTTTCACCGAGTTAGTACCCTAAGAGCACGGGGTGTGTGGCCGTGTGAGCCTTCACCCGTGATGCTGTGTTTATTCTCTATATTGCTTTTTTACGCTAACAAGTGCAGGGAAGGAGCTTTGCCGCCCCGAGTTTGGGGGCGGAATCATAATAATTTGGTCGGCTTTAGCTGACCGTTATTTTTGTTTGCCACCGTTGCGGTGAATTGTGCTTGCAGGTGCTGCGGAGCCGAGTGGCAAATACCAGGCCAAAGCCCAAGTTGCTGAGCCGGCCCTCGAAGGTCTTGTTTGTTTACTTGTTTAATTCATGTGTGGCCGGCCTGCGAGATGAAGTTTGTAAGACACTGTTTTATTTTAGTAAACTATTGTAAGGCCATAAGGCCAGTACTTTAAGTACTTTGTATTTCATTCCTACTGGGTTTTGTTAGTGAACATTCATGCTTGTGGATGGGTTCTCACTTTTGCAACTTAATAAATTGCTTCCGCTAGGTGCTCTGTGTAGGATGTTATGATTGGAAGGATGGTTTCATCTAGTAACCCGTCGGTCTGTCCGTGGTATATGGCGTCGGTCCCCGGCCGGACCAACTGTTATATGCTATGTGACGGATAGGGGTGTTACACTAGACCCCTCCCACATGTTTTTTAGTCAAGGGAGTTGACTCGGGCTCGGAGTGTGCCAGACTCGACAAGTAAAATTTGTTGGATATCATTGCGAATATCCAACAAATTCGTCGAGTATGACTTGTGAGTTGAGACTAATAATATTCGTCGAATATCGTCACAAATAACTTACGAATTCGTCGAATCTATAATACACACTGGACTTAAAATATTTCCTAGACCCATGGTGTCCAGTTCATTGAGTGCACTCGACGCCATTCGACAAATTCGGCTTAGGCGTTGAGTGGACTCAACAACACTCGATTAATATGGACTTAAATTATTTTGTAGAAACGAGTTGTTGAGTGCATTGAGTGCACTCAACGCGGCGTTGAGTGCGTTGAGTTCACTCAATGCCATTCGATGACCTATGCTGAGGCATTAAGTGTACTCGACACCACTAAATGCCATTTGACTTAGAATGATTTTTGGATGATTAGAGTCGAGTACATTGAGTACACTCGACGCCATTAACTGAAAGGCGTCGAGTGCATTGAGTGCACTCGACACCACTCAACGCTTTTACTCAGGATTATTCGGGGAGCTGTGGCGTCGAGTGCACTCGACGCCACTCGATGATTCATCTAGCAAAGAGTGTATACTCGACGATTTAAACTTGGAAAGTGTTGTCATATGTATGGCATTGAGTGGTGTCGACGAATCTCGACAATCCGTTGAAAGAGAGTATAATACTCGACGATTCGTCGAGTAAGGATTGCTTACTCGACGAATCTGACTTAGCAGATTTTCTGGCCCAGTCTACTTGCTGTCACTTGTCTGGTCTTAATTGGATTTTTGGGAATTGTGCCAAAATGATTTCATCGGACGTGTCTTCTTAATAAAACATATTTAAAGCTATAATAGGCGGTCCAATGTCAGGCTGACATGTGGCAAAGCAGTTAACCCTAATTTCTCATTATTAAAAAAGACTCGCGGAAAACTCTAGCCGTCACTTTGCCAATTTTGCCGAGCAATTATCTAAGCCAAAACCGCCGGAGGATAAAGAGCCGCTGTGTCAGATTTGCAGGAAGAACACCGCCAATGAAGGAGGGGATGCCACAATGAAGAGTAACGAGGTCCATGGCCGGAAATGTCGGAACCTCCAGAAACGAGGTGAGCTTCCTACCTTCCCCCTTGGTGCTAGATCTATAGTTACTCCTAGGAGAGATATCGACTCAAAAGAGTCTTGATTTAGTAGAAGTTTCCTAGGAGAAGGCCATGCTAGGACTTGTGTCCTAGAGATAAGATGTCTTCGACCACTTCCCCCTTTTATGTGGAGATGAGGACTTGGTTTCATGAAGAGAGTAGGACTTTTGAGGGTGAATAAGGGAGGAGGAACTTTGGATGCGATTTGGGAACATCGGTCGGTGGAGGAAGACGAAACGATGACGTTCGATTCGCTTTAAGATGCGTGCAAAAATCTATTTTCTCCGCGCAACAATCTTTGTGGCTGTTTTTGGATATGATACGGCCATATCTGGGATTTCGACTAAACTCGAAAGTTGTATCCCTTGGAAATAACTTTACAACGAGTGGTTACACGTTGTCATGCAAGGGTTGTAGCCACAGGGCAGTCTGATCGAACTTGCTGGGCTAAAACGTGCAGAAATTTGTTTTCTGCACGCAGCAGACTTCGAGGCTGATTTCAAGTACTCTATTGTCTGATCTGGGTGATGGACCGAATACAAAAGTTGTAGTCCTTGGAAATACCTTTCCAAAAAATGGTTACACGTCTTCATACGAGTCTTGTGGACTCGATAATGCCCAATCGAAGTGGTTGTACAGTCAAGTCCTGTGTACTCACTATTCTCGGGCAAGTGTAGAAATGGGCTTGGTTGAGTAAAGAAATTGTAAGAATAAATGTTGAGGTTTTAGAGAATTTGGCCCTTAGTGTACGTGATAAGCAAATGGTTTTGAAATATAATTGGGCATGGTCGTAATCTGTGAAATGGAATCAGTTTGGAAGAAGATGTGACGCTTAGTAATTCAACGAGTAAATCATGTGTTTATATTAATGAAAACTGGTGAACTACCTCATGCTGATGTGAATACTGTGATGGAAGCATTATGGTTGGTGGATGCTTGACGCTTAAATAAAATTGGAAGAGTTTGATGCATGGACAAGGGATGTGTTTAATAAGGGAAGGTGTAAAGCGGTCCACTTCTTAGAGTCGTACCTCCCTTCGGGTAGCAGTGTGAGTTTGGTAAATTGTATAAGGTGGCTTGCCACCTGAGTAAACAATAAGCCCTAGAGGGGTGTGGATAAGTGGAATGCTTGGAGGTGCGAGGGTGTTCTGCACTGAAACGACATGTTAATAAGGGACTCGGTATGGAGCCCTTGTGTGTTGTTGAGCACGGGTTGTGAAATAGATAAAGACTCACTGTGGAGCCCTATATATGTAATGCATGCTGTGTGAGTTGACATGTGGTTCATAATCCTGGGTTAAGGATAGTGTGGCAGGTATATGGGCTCCCCAATCTTCACACCAACAGGAGCTGACAGATAGAATTGCACGGTTGGGCCTTGGTCGTCGGTGTTTACTTCTCGAGGCATTCTCCGTTCTCGTGGATAGTTGGCCTTGGTCCTATGGAGATATGTTCACAGAGGAACCTTTCATGCCTCGATGATAGCCCAGTTTGGGTTATGTTCTTAGTGCACATCTACTTGAGACTCCTCTGAGTCGTAGTACGCATGTGAGCTCTGTTTTTGTATTCTTAGCATTAAGGTGTACGGAGGCCTAGACTTGGTAGTGTGGATGCCTGCCTAGTAATGGAGAAGCCCGCTCCACTGTCTCCGTCTGGCCACGATGGATGATGCCTGATAGGTTAGCTACCAGCTCGAAAAGTGAGAACTATAAGTCTGTGTCGATATAGCAGTTGCATGTGCATGATCGTGGGTGAGTCATTGCATTGCATTCATATCATTATATACATTACATGCACAAGATCCTCACCGTATAAGTTTGTATGGGCACTCCTATACGATGAGTTACTTTACTGTTCAGCCGATCCTTAACTTATATGTCTGTATGGGCATTCATATAAGTTAAGTTACTTACTGTAATAGATTCATATTTTATACTATTGTTGATGGTAGAGCTGCTATAGTAAATTGCTATACTCATTTGATATACTTACTCTGATATTCACTGATATTGATTAATCCTTTACAACCTATTTGTACTACTATTTATATATATATTGTACCCTTATTCCTTTATTTGCCTGGTACTGAGGAGTGGGCGGGGGAGCCAATTTGATAACCACTTAGTATTTATGACTAACGGTTGCTACGTCTTGCTTTTTAGGAGGAAACCCCGCAGACAGAGCAACAGTAGGTTACGCAGCAGTGCAGCTAGGCTAGGACGATAGGGCCTTAAGTGACGATACCATCGCTAGCGTCAGTTACTGATGTGAGTTTGAGAGACTCATTTTATAGCCCCTTTTGGGCATGTACTCTGATTTTATAGAAGCCTTGGATGCTTCTTATTTCTATTGTACATTGGACTATTATACTAGTGTGTATTTTGACTTCTATTTTATATTTTTTCTATTGGGTTGGCATGGATGATATGTTTTGCCGGTAGGATAGGCATCTTGTAGTACAGGTTAGCCTATGTGCTAATGTTACAACAAGGCAGCTGTTCTGGGCATAAGACTCCCCTCGTGCCATGTCTTGTGTTCTGGGAGGGGGGTCTTACACGTTTGACCATGGCCCCGTCTTATGTTCGCCTTGTTGTTTGGAGGGCTACGAGATTTATAGTGATGCCTCTAGGAGTGGATTAGTTTGTGTTCTCCTCTAGCACGGGAATGTGATAGCCTATGGATCGTGCTAGTTGAAGGTGCATGAGAGGAAATACCCAGTCCATGATTTGGAATTGGTGGCCGTGGTATTCACTCTCAAGCTTTGGAAGCATTATCAATTTGGGGTAAAGGTCGATATTTATTCAGATCACAAGAGCTTGAAGTATCAAATAAATCAGAAGGACCTGAACATTTATCAACAAAGTGGATGGAGTTCCTTGGGGATTACACCTACAAGATTCATTATATTCCTAAGAACGAGAACATTGTGGTGGATACTTGTAGCCGTAGGACCCCTGCTCGAGCCAATTGGTTACAGACGCATGATGATCGACTTATTCTGGATCTGGAGGCCTTGGAAATCTCTAGTGTTGATAAGGGCGTTAGTGAAAATGCATGTTTGGGTTGGACGAAGGTTCAATACGACCTTACAGACAGGATTCGACAGGCCTTGGAGTTATACGTGAGCTTGAAACGTCATTGGGCAGAAATCGTTATTGGGTCTAACGACCAGTTCTCTATAGACGATGCCCTCTTATGGAAAGGCAACCGATTGTGCCTCCCCAACATGGGGAAGTTGCGAGAAGAATTGATGTATGAGGCGCACTTTACGAAGTACTCGATTCACCCCGGGAGCACCAAGATGTTCAAGGACATAACGAAATTATTTTGGTTGCACGGTTTGAAGAAAGATATAGCATTGTATGTGACAAAATGTCAAACCTGTCCCTTTATGAAGGCCGAATACCAGAAGCCTTGCGGATTCCTAAAGTCCTTGCCTATACCAGAGTGGAAATTTGATGACATATCCATTGATTTCATGCACAGTTTACCGAGATCGCACAAGGGGAACGATGCCATTTGGGTGATCATTGATCGTTTAATGAAGGTGTCACACTTCATACCTAATAGGAAGGATGATTCAGTTGAGAAACTGGAGAAGCTTTATATGGACAACATAGTCCATTTGCACGGCATACCCAGGAGCATCGTTAGTGACCGAGACGGTCATTTCACATCTAACGATTGGAGACTCATTCATTAGTTGTTGGGTACAAAGTTGAACTTTAGCATAGCTTTTCACCCACAGACAGATGGTCAGACTGAAAGGGTGATCATGACAATGGAAAATATGCTTCGTATGTGTGTTTTGGATTTCGGGAAATGGTGTGAGGGCAATCTTTTTATCATTGAGTTCGCATATAATAACAGCTACCAAGCCATCATTCAGATGACACCTTTTGAGGCATTGTACGGAAAGAGGTGTCGTACGCCGTTGGCTTGGGTAGAAATGGGAGAATCGAATCTATACAAGCGAAGGGACGTTGAAGATGCTACTTGAACAATACGGTTGATCCGAGAACGACTACTGATTGCTCAAGATACGCAGGCCAAGTACTACAATGCCAATCATCGGAACGTGGAGTTTGCGGTGGGCAATTGGGTATACCTTAAGATAAAACCGTTTAAGGGTGTATCAAGGATTCAACGCTTAATTAAGCTTAGTCCGAGGTATGTTGGGACTTTTAAGATCTTGGAGCGGATTGGTGAAGCCGCCTACCGTTTGGCTCTTTCGATGGAGTTGAGCAGTTTACACTATGTATTTCACATCTCAGTGTTGCGGAAGGCCATTCAAGAGCCTACTCAAGTGATTACTGTGTATCAAGTGCTGGTCGATAATGGGTTAACGACGAAGGTCAAGCCCATTTGGATCGAGTACGTAGAGGTCAAGCAGCTGCAGAATAAGTCTATTAGAATGGTTAAGGTCCTTTGGGACAACTGAGGCAGAGAGGAGCTGTCTTGGGAGCGCGAGAAAACTATGAGGGAGGAGTTCACAAAGCTATTTCTGTAAGGTTATCAGATGTATTGTTTACGTTTATATCTTCCCTTAACGTCAAATTTCAGGACGAAATTACTTTAAGTGGGGGAGATTTGTAACGCCCTAAATTTCATGAGGCCTGAGATGCTTCACTAGGGGTTACTGCCCGACTGTAGCAAGTTATCCCGCGGAGGTAGCTCCAAGGTGTGTGTTGATCTCTATAGAAATAGTCAAGCTCTACGGTACCGCGCAGTGGTAGTGACTACCGCTTGGCGGTAGCTCGGATCAATCAACGCTCTTAATGCCTCAGCTCTTGATAGCACGTGGCGGTAGAATTAGCACTCGTACCATGCGGCAGTAACTTTTTACCGCGCCGTAGTAGCACTCGTAAACTGATTTCTCCTTTAAATCGTGGCCGTCCACTAGTTTTGGTAAGGGATCCGACCGCTGGAGGTTATCCCTGCGAGTATATGGCCAAGAGTGTAGGGTTTAAATCTCATTTTCCTTTGGACCTTCTCTTTCTAAGGGTTAGAGAGAAGTGAGACTGAATAAGGAAGAAGAGGAAGGAGATCTCGCCACCATTGGAGTTCCGGGGTTCCAATTCGCAAGCCGAGTCCGGATCAGTAGAGGAAAGATCGTTGCAGTCCCGTTCATCCGTCTTGGTCTTTGGCATGGCACCGAAGAGAGTGCAAAGGGTAGCGATTCACTACTTGGACATGTGAAGTCCTCTTCCTTTTGCATAGGAAATTCTCTCCCGCGAGTGTGCGGTGAGCGTGAGGTTTTCCTTCAAGTAAATACGGTATATCCTCGTAGTTTCATATAATGTTTGGAATCGAAGTGCGAACATAGGCATGGTGTGTGAAGGCCATCTGGACAGGTTGGTCTGGATGGTGATGTTTTCATTATGCTTGTACTGGTCGGAGAAGACTCTGTGATGTTTGTTTTTCAGGTTTCTACACAGTAGATTTCAATAGAGAACCTTGGGGACGAACTCTAAGGAGCACCAAGAAAACTGGGTAGAATCGCATTTCTATCAAATACCGTGCGGCGGTAGTGCTTCCAAAGGAGGTAGATCCTTGATTTGTTTATTGGCCTGTATCATGGAGACTTGGGGCTTTAATTATAGGGTTGAGAGCACTGGGAGCCCATCTAGGTTGTAACACCCCAAAATCCAATAATGGAGTTCAGGATGGGCAAAACGTCCCGGAACACGGGCGTGTCCCAGGGCGTGTCCTGCTCTGTTTTCTCGAGTGTGATTTTTGGTCTCAAGTGTGTCTCGAGTGAGGCACACGGCCTAGGACACGGGCGTGTCCCATGCCGTGTCTTTCTTTGTGTCATCTCAAGTAATCAACAAAATACACTCGACGTTTGTCGAGAGGGTACACGGCCTGGGCCACGGACGTGTCAGAGGGCGTGTCCTCCTCGGGTTTTGGCTAGGTTTGTGCGGCCTATTGAACACGGCTGGGCACGGGAATGTTCTAGGCATGCGACCTGTGACTCGGGCATGTCACAGGGCCGTGTCCTTCTTTGGTTTTCTCTAGGGCATTGAGGCATGGTGAATACAGCCTAAACACGGGCGTGTTTAAAGGCATGTCAGTGCACACGGCCTGTGACACGGGCATGCCACATGGTCGTTTCCTATTCTGTGTAAGTCGGTTCGTGTGCAGCTTACAGTACACGGCCTGTGACACGGGCGTTTCACAAGTCGTGTCCGCCCAAAAATAGATATTTCAGGGCAATTTGTTGCCGTTCATTTCCTTCAGATGGGTTCTAAGGGTCCAAGCTTATCCCAATTGATTTAAGTCTAGGACTTAAGAGTTATCTCTCATTCAAAACATGGCTATTCTCTTTATAAAAGAATAGAGAGAAGGGAGAGCAAGGAGGAAGAAGAAAAGAGATCCGGCCGACGATGGAACTTCAGCGTTTGGAATTACAAGCCGATTCCAGATTTGTGAAGGCGGGAGCGTTGCGGTTCTTGCTATCCGACAAGAATTTCATGGCTCCCAAGAGATCATTAAGGGTAACGATCTTCCCTCTTGGACATGTGAAGTCCTCATTTTGGCATGTCTGTGGATTTCCCCCACCAAAAGGTAGTTGTTGAGGGATTTCCTTGGGTTGATTCGTGTAATCCTCAGTCTTGCATATAGATCCGAATGTGTGTAGTTCGGAATAGGCAAGCTGTGTGAAGCCCAACTGGACAGGTTGGTCTGGATTGGTGAAATTACATTTTGCGCACCGGAGAAGACTCCACGTATAAACGTGTCGTTTGTGGAGTCGATGGGTTGTACCTGTGAAGGGTAGTAATAGGAAGTACTGGAATGAAATTCCAGGAAAATACCATCTTGATTCTTGTGCTATGCCATGTTTGGGTGAGTTCGGGTGTAGAATGTGAGTTCTGCTGAACCTGCTAAGCAACCGCAAGGAATGCTGGCATTGTCTCCCCTTTTTTGATTGTTAAGTCAGTCCTTGGAGGACAGTGTGGCTATTGTTATCTACGAGCTCTTTAAAAAGGCTCAATGCCGAACCAGAAAGGTGAAACTGACCCACGCCTGTTAATTAGCCATGAGTACTTCGGTATTCGTTGATGGCATGTCGACTTAAGCAATAGGTGGTGGCTGATCTGTACCCGCGTTATGTCTGGCCGACTGGTAGACCTAGTTATTGGTCTCGTTGGAGCGCATAATGAGAGTCTTAGGCGTACACGCCATTAAGACTAAATTCTCAATACCATTGGTTTTCGGACCTTAAATGGTGGTAGGACCCTGGTTCGCCGGTAAACCAAAAATGTGCCCTGTGTACACGGATCGTCGGGCTGCATGGTTGATAATTGTGATATGTTGATTGTGCGTGAGTGCACATTGTATAATATATCTGCTTATCAAAGTTATGCCTGCAGGGAAGGAATACTACTTCCCCGGGAAAGGGGTAGGGTCGTTATAAATTGGTCAGCTGAATGTTGACCGTTGCCTTGTTTGCCACCAAAATGGTGGGCTGTCCCTATACAGGTGCTGAAGAGCTTAGTGGCAAATAAAGGGCTGAAGCCCCTACTGCAGATGTTGTTGCTGTCCCTCGGAGGCTGAGCAAAGGCTTTTGTTATATTCATGTGTGGCCGGCCTGCGCGCTAATGTTTGTAATCCACACTTGTAAAGCGTAACTATAAGGCCTTAAGGCCAAACTCATGGGTATATGTTGTACATTCCTTCGTGTGTTTTTATAAATGTGGTTATTTATATATAGTGGAAATTCATGGTTTGAGTTTAGTTTTTCATTAAAAGCTTCCGCTAGTATACTCTGTGTTAGGATGCGTACCGGTGTTGGTATTAACCTGTGACCTCCCTGCCTGTTTGTGGAATATAGTGTGGGGCTCCGGTGTAAGACCCCATTTTTTTTGAAAATTCACCGGGTTCTTATGCCAAGAATTGCCGCTTTGCGGTGGCACCGACACTTGGGAAGGTCTCCACTACAAAACTCCAATTCTGTCGGCCTTTTTCGATCACAATAGGGACAGAAGTAAAAATAACATGTCCACATAATCATATATGAAAGAAAATCACAACAAGTCCATCAATACATAGAAAGTAGAGTACTGCGAAAGATCAGTACAGATGAAATATAAAAATGGGCTTAAGCCCGGTACATCGGATCCTCACTACATATCACTCGCAGAAGCTATAAGATAGTACTAAACACTCACAGAGCTGGTCACAGGTGCTCCGGAACAAGACTGGACCACCTCCATGTGCACCGTACTCCGCTGGTGCTGGTCCCTGGGCTGCTGGTCCCTGTCTCCCATCCGGAGCTCCTATAATGTTGTGGTCCGAAAACCATTAGTCATAAATACTAAGTCCTATCATCCCCTACGGCCCCCCTCCTACGGCTCCTAGGCACCTAGCGGAGAGGAGGAAAGGGAAGCTATAATGGTGGAGAATAAGCAAGGCGGGTGACAGCGGAACTAGTCTAGCAGTAAATATATATTGTATAAGCAACTAAGTATGAAAGGTACATCTAGCAGTTCTAAAATAGTGAGCAGTAAGGTAAACATGTAGTAATCCAATATATATATGAAAGGACAGGTAGAAATTACTTATGTAACCTTAACTTATATGAATGCCCATACAAATTTATAAGTTAAGGGGTCTTCTGCAAGGCTCCCATCGTATAAAAAGTCCCATACTGATCTATACGTTGGGATGTCGGTTGTATGCAAATATGAGTGTAGTGATATGCTATACCATGATTCATGCAAGTTCAACTCACACACCCGACTCTATGTGCACAGACCTTTAGTTCCCCCTGTTCGGGCAGCTAGCTTCACTCCTAGGAACCTCCGTAGTGGCAAACAGAGACAGTGGGTCGGGCCCCCCACTTCGAGGCGGGTATCCACACTACCGGGCTTAGCCCTTTCGTATGCCCCTAGAAGAACACAACCTAGAGTGTCCGCGTACTAGTGCTGGCTATATCCACCAGACTTTCTTTGGCTAAGTGTCCCACACCGCCGAGTCTACGTACCGACGTTGGTGTGAATGACAGTCAAATAGTGAAGACCCACCACCTTATTCTGTATTCAAACCCTCGAGCCCTCGGCTCCCCGGACTGTCCCGTCCGTGCATCTACCTTCAGAAGCTACCGACTGAAAGATAATTAAACAAACCTATTCAACCCCCCTAACTACCGGGGTGTGTGAATGTGAAAATCTAGTTATACTAGTTGCTCTTTTATTTTATTATTCCTACGGTTTACGTTAGCCCAGGACTGCCCCTGGTATACCCCGTGAAGGGCTCTCAAAGGGCACTAGAAACTATGATGGTAGCTAAAGCCCATCGTTCCCTTTTGCAAGGCACTTACTTTTATTGGTTAATACCCATTACCCGCTCCCTTTTAAATTACTTTGGGTCTAACCCTAGTGTATTAAAACTCTTCCACTCCTTCTGGGGAGGACGATCTTTCGTCGATCCCAAGCACATCTTATGACTAGACAACCTACCACCATATCCCTGTCTTGACCACTAAGGGTACATTCTTATTCATTCCTAATCATCTTGCTAATACTCCAATCCCCAAGATCATTTTGCACCATAATATAACTTATGCAGTTTTGACTAAACGCAGACCATTCTAAGCTACATGAGATGCACAAAGGGAGGTACTCCAAATTGTCTTCCAAAACTCCTATAAAATTTACTGGAGGTCTATCATGTCCTACTTAGTTTAAAATCAGAGATTCATAATTTTCCTAATTTATCCTATATTTAATTATTTTTTCTTCCAAAACTATAATATGGAGATTTTGAACATGAAATACACTTTTCAGGTATGTATAAGGCTCCACAAAATTAAGACAAATACTAAACAACAAGTTATTAACAAATCCAAATCTCATATAATTTTTGCAAGATTTAAATCATTATTCCTTAATTTTGGAATATTTTATAAATCATAAATTAAAGGGGCTAGTAATGCATTTACGCTTCCAAAAATTATACAAAAATCCTAGTATGACAATTTATACCCTATAAATATCTTGATAAAGTTTCATAATTTTGCAGCAAAAAATGAGCTCTGAATAAATTATTTACCAAAATTGCCCTTTTTCATACTTGTAAAAGAAGTACTAAAAATAATGTTCCAAAATTCTCAAATAAATTTCCAGGGGTTTATACTAACTTTAAAACTACTCTACCCAAGTTTCTCCACAGTTCAGTGAGTTTTAATAACTTTTTTATATCACTACAAGATTTGTGCCCTAAACAAGGATTAAGGTTTTGAGGGACTTATTCACTTTAAAATTCATTTAGATTTCTGCTAGAGGATTCTAGCTATCCTAGAACCCTCTCTACCAAGATTCAAATCATATCAAGGTCATTTGACCACCTGCCCTTCACAAACCACCAAGAACAATCCTTAGGGTTTGGCCTTAGATCCTAGGGCAATTTTACCCCAATCCACACCATCTTCTATGGGGGGGGGGGTGTGTGTTAGAAATCATGCCTAGTCAGTGGTCAAAATCTCAGCCTCTGTTGAGGTGATTTGACCACCCAAATCAAAAAGTGCACTTTTGACCTAAAAACCTCTTAATAGGGCAAAGCTTAGGTTTGTTAATTTCCAATCTAAAACATCTCCAAATGAGATGAAAAAATTATACAGAGCCTCATGATGAACACAGGGACCACTCACCAAAATTTGGGAGGGTTTGGAAGTCATTAGGCCACCTATAATTTATATAAGGATTATTAAATTTTTCAAAAAACAATAGAAAAATATTCTCCAAAAATTTTTATTTTTGGATATGTCCTAGGTATGTCTAATAACAGCATATACCCCAAATTTCAGATCATTTAGATGTCTGGTTTGGAGTGGGCATTAAAATTAAGCTTTGGACAGCCCTATGGTTTGACCTCACCAAAATGAGAGCTGAGGTCTCACCAAGGCTCCAAATGACTTGAAATAAATTTTAAAATAAATTATAGACCTAGATCTACAACTTTGATGTAGATCACATTCCCATAAAGAGCCTTTAAGTATTTTTAAAAATTTAAACGAAACACGTTTAATTCCTACACAGGAAAATACCAATAATAATAATAATTGAAGATCTAGCACAGATCCTAAAGCACGATTAGCGGTCTTGGAGTCGTCTTCCTCTTGAGCCAACGACTCAGATTAGCCGCTCCTGGAGCACGTTCCAGATTTTGCCACCGGCCATCCAGCCTCCTCCCTGGCCGGCCACCACCATCAGCATCTCCATTGAGAGGGTGGCCATCGCCGGGCGGCGGCACGGCCGCTGGAGAGGTGTTTTTCGGCGAACCTGAGAGCTCTGTTCTTGCGGGAAAAGCAAGAAAGAGAAGATCTTCCCGATCGGGCTCAGTTGAGCCCGATTTTTTTTAATCCTAAGGAAAGCTATGATCTACCCGTAGAGAGAGAGGAGGGTAGGACCTTGTTCGCAGGCTGGAGGCGAGCAGATCGACGGAAATCCATTTCCGATGGTGGCACCGCTCGACTTCTGCAATAGCACGGTGGTAGGGCTCGAAATCTTCCGATAAAGGCTGGGAAACTTTCCTCTTGGGCCACTGGTGTTGTATAAAGACTTGGTTAAGGAGGGGAGTGGCCAAAACTTCAATGGCCATTAATGTCATTGAAATCTCTGCTCGGCCATGGAGGAGGTGTGGTGAACCTGACTTAATCCAGCCAAGTAACGGCTGGAAACTCTTCCTCTTCCCTAGAGGAGTTGAATCCAGCCATTAAAGAGGAGTGGAAGGGGGCCGCGACATCATGTGTCATTACTAGTCGTGAAAGCCGGTGTTCGGCCATGGCTGAAGTTTTCTGCATGTTCATAACAGTTGGCCACGTGGCCTACCTCAATTTGACTAGTCTACATTTTAAAACAAGACTTAATTAGTTCTTAATAAAAGAAATGGCTAATTAGCACCTCCTGGCCCACTTCTCGAAATGGCCCGGTTCAACATAACCAGCAGACAAGCCAAAAACAGTCAAAAAATCTAAGTAAAATGGAATTGAGTGAGCTCAGCTCACTCAACGCAATCCAGCCTACGGCGTTGAGTGATCTCAGCTCACTCAATGCCTTCCAGACGACAGCGTTAAGTGAGCTCAGCTCACTCAATGCCATCAATACTACGGTGTCTAGTCAGCTTAGCTCACTCAACACCATCTAGACTATGGCGTTGAGTGAGCTCAGCTCACTCAATGCCATCCAGTCTACACAGGATGGTGTTGAGTACAGTCAGTGCACTCAATGCCGTTCAGCTTATGGCATTGAGTGCACTCGACGCACTCAACGCGTTCCAGCCTAAAAGATGGCGTTGAGTGCAGTCAGTGCACTCAACGCAATTTTGCTTATGGCATTGAGTGCACTTGACGCACTCAACGCCAGCTAGCCTTTGGCAATGAGTGCACTCGATGCACTCAATGCCCAAGCCCAAATCCTATTTTAGGTAAATTTCTGACCTACTATTTTCAGACCAACGTGATTTTCACCTTGAGCCCAGGTCACTTGGCCTCTTTGGGCTTCCTAGGACTTTGTCATGACTAGGTCATGACAAAACCTCTCCTAGGGGTCTGGTCGGAAATGGGATGTTACATCCGGCCGGACCTTCTATTATATGTTATTTAACGGATGGAGTCGTAACATTTTGGTATCAGATGCGTCTCGTTCTTCCACTTTCAAATTCGTGGTCGAATTATTTTGTTGTGTGGCGAGCACGTGTAAGTGTGATCCACATTAATATTAATAAGCTCTCGAATCTCCACTAAGGAATGTAAATACTCCTATTTGATGAACTTGTGCGTTCCTATATTATTATGATTGCTTGTGTAAGGTCTCTAAAGTGTGTCTTATTCACCGATAGGTGACTCGTAGTTCTACTGGGCAATCGAATCCCCAGCGTTCTGATGAGAGTGTGACACCAGTTGAGGTTCCCACACCTCCTCCTTCTGCGAAAACAGTCCGCTTAGTTGTTGAGGCGCTATATTCGATGATTCATGCACAGCCTATTGGGCAAGCGCAGCCAGCAGCGGTGCAAGAATGGGTTACTGTAAGACCAGAACCTGGTCAGGCTGTTGATCCTCGAGCTGATGAGCGGCAGTTAAAGCATTTTATGAGCTTCAATACTCCAATGTTTACGAGTGCGGGAACACCAGTACAAGCGGAAGATTGGTTGTCACGCGTCAAGCTTATATTGACGGCGATGAAGATAGAGGAAGATCAGAAGGTCACCTTGGCCACATTCTTGTTGGAAGGAGAGGCTCGGCTGTAGTGGGACGAGATAGAGTTGCATCACCTAGCGGGCAGGCAATTAACGCAAGTCTCGATCGAGGAGTTTTTGCGACTATTTTTTGCAAAGCACCTACTAGCGGCAAAATGCATCGTCATGGAAAATGAGTTCCAACGTCTACCGTATGGTGAAAGTAGTGTTGATACTTACTTGCACGAATTTATAAGGTTGGGCCATTATGCGGGATCTATCTTCGCTGATGAACAACAGAAAACCAATAAGTTCTACAAAGGGTTGCGGGATGAGTTAAGATTCCTGCTCTTGAGTTTGGTGAACCAAGGATTTCAGGCATTGGTAGATACTGCTTGTGCGCTGGAGAGTGATATGAAACAGGTGCAAGGAAAGAGGGACTTGGCTATGACAAAGTGTAACGCCCCGAAACTCAAAAGAGGAACGAGCAGCGTTTAAGCCAAGTTTTGGTCTTGGTAAGGTGAACACGGCCTGTGACACAGGCATGTCACAAGGACGTGTCGTGCTCTGGTTGCACGATTTTCTGTGAGGTTGACGAGTTGGAGTTGACGATCATAGAAGGCTGGGAACACGACCTGACACACGGGCGTGTCCAGGGCTGTGTCTCACTCGGGATGTTTGCCGGGATGTATGGAAAGAGTTACACGGCCTGGGACACGGGCGTGTACCAGGGCTTGTCTAGCTCACAGCCTGTTACACGGGTGTGTCATAGAACCGTGTCTTCTTCGTGATGTTTCAGTCCTGTGTCGATTCAGGGAACATGCCACTCAACACGGGCGTGTACTGTATGACACGGGCGTGTCAATTGTGATGCGGGCGTGTCTAAACCCGTGTCCTGTTCGGGACGTGATGGTTTAAGCGCCAATTGAGGCACACGGCCTTGGACACGGGCGTATCACAAGCCGTGTTTGGCCCACTAATTTGACTTTAAGTGCGAATCGTCGCCGTTAGTTTCCTTATTTTGGGATCCAAGGGCTCAAGTTGTTCTATGGTGGGATTTAGGGGGGGAATAGGGTTTTCAAACCCTCATTTTAAGTGAACATTCTCTTTCTAAGACTTTAGAGAGAGGGGAGAGAAGGAGGAAGAGGAAGAGAAAATCCAGCCGCCGGTGAAGCTTCGGAGCCCCGATTCTCGATCCGAGTTCAGATTTGCGAAGGTTAGGCCGATACGGTGCTTTTCTTCCAACTAGATCTTCATGGAGCCGAAGAGAACCGCAAGGGTAACGATTCTCTACTTAGACATGTGGAGTCCTCTTTCCTTTTTACATAGGAAGCCCGCTCTCGCGAGTATGCGGTGAGTCTGAGGCGTTCCTTGGGGTTGAAATGAATAGTCCCCGTTGTTTTGCATGTAGAGTACGGAATCGAAATACAGTCATAGGAATTGTGTGTGAAGCCTACTGTAACACCCCTATCTGTCACATGGAATATAGCAGTAGGTCTGGCCGGGGCCCGACGCCATATACCACGGACAGACCGGTTGGTTACGTGTTGAAACCATTCAACCAATCACAAACATACTACACAGAGTCATTCTAGCGGAAGCAATTATTAAGTTGCACAAAAATAAGAACCCTGCCAAGAACGATTGTCCACTACTCAAATAAAATAGGAATGTTAAATACAAAAGTACCGGTTTTATGGCCTTACAATAGTTTCCTCAAACAAGAGTGTCTTTCATACTTCGGCTCGCAGGACAGCCATACATGAGATAAACGGAAAACATAAAAAGGTTAGGCCTTCGAGGGCCAGCACCGAAACATGGGCTTTAGACCGCTATTTCCCGCTCGGCTCCGCAGCACCTACAAGCCACAATCCACCGCCCGGTGGTAAACAAAATAACGGTCAGCAATGCTGACAAAATTATAACGATCACGCCCCCAAAATCGGGGCGACGATGCTCTTTCCCTGCACTTTATTAGTATAGCATCAAAATAATGTAAACACACTTCATCACAGGCGTAGGCTCGCACGGCCACACACACCTCGTGCACACAGGGCACATTCACGGCAAACCGGCCAATGTCACGTCAATTCAAGCCATAGACATTCCCGTTCCACCACCGCCCCTTGGACGGCCAATCATATGAGCATTTTGTCTTCCTGGCCTTGGTCACGACAATTTAAGCCATAGACCGCCGAAGACCCTCATCCATGCCAATGGTCCCACCGAACGACATAGATCGGGTACGGTTCCGCCTGACCCGTGCTCATTCCGCAACGACAATTTAAGACATATGCGCAGATCAAGATTCACCGAGTCCCGTTTCCGCCACAACAATCATATAACCCGATTATGTTCACGTTGGCTCCCCGGCCATCGTGTTGGCAAAACCTGGTTTTGCCCAGTTTTTCGGGTGCACCTAGGAGTTAATCTCCAAGGCTCCCTGCTGCAATCTACCACGTAGAAAACCCAAAAAACTCCCAAACACCCGGAGTCTTGCCCGGTTCATATGCAATGCAACATCACCGATCCGGATCAACTTGTCCGGATAGGCTTCACACACAATGCCTATGCCCGTTTTCGCATACGGACTCTATACAAGGGGGACTTTACATATCTACCCCAAGGAACGCTCCAACTCTTCTCTCACTCGCGAGAGAGGGCTTCCTATGCAAAGGAAAAGAGGGCTTCACATGCCCTAGGATGAGAATCATTACCCTCATTCTTCCGCAGCACCATGAAAAATCTACGTGGTTGGAAAGCACCGCAACGGCGTCGCCTTCGCGGATCTGGACTCGGATCGCGATTCGGAGCTCCGAAACTCCACCGGCGGCCGGATCTTTGGCCTTCTTCCTCCTCCTTGCTCTCACTTTTCTCTAGAACATAGAGAGAGAACCAAGTGGATGAAATGGTGGATTTCAAACCCAAACTTCAGGTTTAAACTGCCAGAACTAACCCCCAGTCGTCGGATCCAAAGCCAAGGAAACGAACGGCCACGATTAGGCCTAAAATTACAAAATCTGGGCCGAACACGGATTGCAACACAGCCGTGTGCATGGCCGTGTCACCCATTCACCGTCAATCCGAAATCCCGACCTGTACACGGCCTGTGACACGGCCTTCGACACGCCCATGTCATATGTGACACGGCTGTGTCAAGACCCGTATCACGCCCCGTGCACAAGCACAACTTCCCGGATTTTCCCGAGAACAACACGGCCTTCGACACGGAACCCGACACGCCCGTGTCCCAAGAGACACGGCCGTGTCTCGGCCCGTGTCATGGACTGTATGCATCCCATAGAATTTCCCGAGTAGGACACGCCCTGGGACACGCCCGTGTCGCAGGCCGTGTGCCTATACTCGACGATCTCCGAACGCCACAACGTCGACCACACGACTTGTGGTCGAACACGCCCGTGACACGCCCGTGTCACGCCCGTGACACGCCCGTGTTACCTACTCCAAGTCCCAGACTCGGCTTAAAATGTCACCCATTCCTCTTTTGAGTTTCGGGGCGTTACAACTCTCTCCCTCTTGAAAGAATTTCACCCACGAAATTTACTAAAGGAAAACAATAGGAACTGAAAGCTTTTAACGGTACCTGAGCAGAATAACTCCAAGTACTCCTCTAGCATAGTTTGCTCCCGTTCCCATGAGAGCTCCTCCCGACCGCAATTATCCCACCGGACCTTAACCATCTGAATCTCCTTGTTACGGAGTCTCTTCACCTCGAAGTCTTCGATACGAACGGGCTTTACCCTTGTCATCGACCCTTCATCCATCGGCACTTGATCAACTTCGATCACTAGCGAAGGCTCCGCCACCGCCTTCCACAACACAGAAATGTAGAACACATCGTGTAGTCCACTAAACTCCTTCGATAGCCTCAATCGGTATGCCGCTTCACCGACCCGCTCCAGGACCTCAAAGGGTCCAAGGTATCTTGGGCTCAGCTTCTTCAAGCGTCTTACCCGCGAAACACCCTTGAACGGCTTCACTTTCAAGTATACCAAATCGCCTACCGCGAACTCCATGTTCCGGTGCTTGGCATTGTAATACTTCGCCTGCTTGTCCTGAGAGATCAACAAGCGCTCCCGAATGATCCATACCAACGAGATAGCACTCTCCACCTCCTGCTTCTTGTACAACCTTGCCTCACCTTTTTCTAACCACGATAACGGCGTGCGACACTTTCTACCATACAGGGCCTCAAAGGGCGCCATTTGGATACTCACTTGGTAGCTGTTATTGTACGCGAACTCCACCAAATACAGGTGGTCCTCCCAATGCTTCCTGAAGTCTAGAACACACATGCGTAGCATGTCCTCTATCGTTCTATTGACTCTCTCAGTCTGTCCATCCGTCTACGGATGGAAGGCTGTGCTGAACTTTAACTTTGTCCCCAGCATCTGCTGCACCAACTTTCAATCATTTGATGTGAAACGCCCATCGCGATCACTCACAATACTACGGGGCACACCGTGCAGTCTAACTATATTGTCCACATATAGCTTTGCCAACTTCTCCACCGAGTCATCCTTCCTATGCGGAATAAAGTGCGACACTTTAGTTAACCGGTCTACGATCACCCAGATGGCGTCGTTCCCCTTCTGCGACCTTGGCAAACCATGCACAAAGTCCATCGATATGTCGTCGAACTTCCACTCCGGTATAGGCAAGGACTTCAAGAATCCTCCCGGCTTTTGGCACTCCGCCTTCACTAAGGCGCACATTTGGCACTTAGCCACAAACAACGCTACGTCTTTCTTGAGCCCCGACCACCAAAACAGCTTCTTTAGGTCACGGTACATCTTTGTGCTCCCTGGGTGGATTCAGTACTTGGTATGATGTGCCTCGTACATCAACTCCGCCCGCAGGTTACCCCCGCTTGGGAAGCACAGCCGATGATCCTTACTTAACAACCCATCCTCAACAGAAAAGTGGGAATTTGACCCATCCAACGCCTCCTCCATAAGCTCTTTCATGGTGTCATCCAACTCCATTGCCTGCTGAACACGATCAGCTAGGTCATACTGAACCTCCGTCCAGTTCAACAAAGCCTTGACGCTTGTCTTCTTTTCCACGCAACAGATCTCCAACGCCTCCAACTCCCGTACTAGCCTCTCATCATGAACCGACAACTAGTTGGCTTGGGCGGGAGCCCTGCGACTCAACGCATCAGCAACCGCATTGCCCTTCCCGGGTACATAATAAATCTTGAAGGTGTAGTCCCCCAGGAACTCCATCCACCTCCTCTTCCTCATGTTAAGATCCTTCTGATCAAACAGGTACTTCAGGCTCTTATGATCGGTGTAAATATTGACCCTTACGCCATATAGGTAGTGCCTCCACAGCTTAAGTGCAAATATCACGGCCGCCAACTCCAAGTCTTGGACCAGATAGTTCCTTTCATGCACCTTTAGCTGACGCAATCCATAAGCTATCACGCTCCCATGCTGCAACAACACACAGCCCAAACCACTACCCGAGGCATCACTATAAACCTCGAAGCCCTCGATCCCACTCAGCGAACTAAGCACTGGCGTCGTGGTCAACCGTCTCTTCAGCTCCTCAAAAGCTTGCAGCACTCCTGCGTCCACAAGAATCTCTGATCTTTCCTTGTCAACTTCGTGAGAGGTAGTGCTATCCGCGAGAAGTTCTCTACGAAGCGCCTGTAATATCTGGCAAGCCCGAGAAAACTACGGACTTCTGGGACAGAAGAAAACACAGACCACTCCCATATCGCAACGATCTTCGCCGGATCCACCACTATACCTTCCCTACTGACAATGTGACCAAGGAATGCTACTGAGGGTAGCCAGAACTCGCATTTGGAGATTTTTGCATAGAGTTCATTCCTTCTCAGAGTCTCCAACACCATATGCAAATACTTGAAGTGATCTTCTTCGCACTGCGAGTACACCAATATATTGTCAATAAAGACGATCACAAAGCGGTCCAAAAAATCTCGGAACGTCCTGTTCATCAAGTCCATAAACACTGATGGCGCATTCGTCAGTCCAAACGGCATGACCGTGAACTCGAAATGCCCATACCTTGTGATGAATGCCGTCTTCGGGATATCACACTCCCTGATCCTCAACTGATAGTACCCCGACTTCAAGTCAAACTTAGAATATACCGACGATCAGACTAACTGATCGAAGAGATCATCAATCCTCAGGATCGGGTACTTGTTCTTCTCCGTCAGCTTGTTCAACTTTTTGTAGTCGATACACAGCCGCATACTCCTGTCCTTCTTCTTAACGAAGAGGACTGGTTCGCTCCAAGGCGACGAGCTTGGATGCACAAAACCTTGCTCCATCAGCTCCTCTAGTTGAACTTTCAACTATGCCATCTCCTTAGGCGCCAAACTATAAGGAGCACGTGACACAGGTTTGGCACCTAGCACAAGCTCGATAGTGAAGTCAATCTCTCACTGCGGTGGGGCTCCGGGAAGACTATCCGGGAACATATCTGGGTACTCGCATACCACAGGGATACTACCTAATGTGGACTTTGGCTTTGCAGCCTCCACTAATGCGAAGAACAGCTCTGCACCAGCACGAACTGCCTTTACCACTTGAAGAGCAGACATCAGCGTCTTGCTCGACCCCTTGAGTCCCTCGAATATTGTTTACCGACCAACACCCAGCTTGTCCTCCTTACTTTTGCAATCAATCCAAGCTTTCTTCTCCGAAAGCCAATCCATCCCAAAGATAACGTCGAACTCTACTAGCGGCAGAGATGACGCTAGCAAGTCGAACTCTTGGCTCCCCATGTGAACCTTTACGGTACACACTCTGTCCGCACGCATCGAGCACCCATTCGGTAACAGCACATCCAACTTGTCCTTCGCCATCGAAGAAGGGACTCCGATGCGCGATATAAAATTTTCGGACAAGAAGGAGTGTGAAGCTACTGTATCAAACAGTGCCCGTGCCGGACTATCGCTAATAAAAACAAAGCATATACAAACCATATTAGGCTATCAAGCAATAGATAACAGTATTTAAAGTTAACTTGCTATAAATTAACTCGTACATATCACCACGTCAGCTTGTTTAATGGCCTCCTGCTAGCCCAAGTTGTACACTCTAGGTTGAGTCAGAACATTATGAGACGCGGTTGACTCCACCGCCTTTCCCTTCTCTTCGTAGGTAGCTCCTTGTTTTCTTTCGGACTTTGGGCATCCGCTCCAACAATCGCGGGCAAAGTGCCCCGTCTTTCCACACGTGAAACAAGCGCCCAGGGTTCGATTGGTAGTTGCCCCCGAGACACCTGCAGAAGGAGCTGGATCCGACGTCCTAGCCTTCTTGAAGAATCTGCGGTAGCCCGACTTCGACGTAGTCGGCGCCTTGAACTCCGATTTCTTGACGCTGGATTCCTTCTTAGCTTGCACGTTATTCATGTCCTTTTCCAAGGACCGGGCCATGTTGACCAAGGTTAGGAAACCCTGCGCAATAGGCCCCAATAGTAGCAACCTCAGCTCATCTCTTAACCCTTCATAGAAGCGATTCATCTTTCGCTCCTCATCGGCAAAGGTAGCGTCAGCGTATCTCCCAAAATGAGTGAACTCGTGGAGATACTCGTCCACGGTGCTATCTCCTTGCACCAATCTTTAGAACTCATTCTCCAATGCGATCCTCTGCGCTGAGGGGTGGTATCGAGCCATGAACAATCTCGCAAACTCCTCAGTAGGTATTTCGGCCAAAGGCCTTCTCCTCAACTGGTGTAGCTCTAGACCTTCCCACCATAATATCATATCCCCGTCCAATAGGAACATTACTATCGTGGTCTTCTGCCACTCTTCCGTTTATGTTGCTGTCATCACCCTATTGACTCTTGAGAGCCAATCATCGGCCTGGGTCGGGGTTCCCGTTCCCGAGAACACTAATGGGTGGAAGCCCATCACATGCTTAAGCTGTCTTTCAGTTGCTCTCTGAGGCAACTCTGGCTCCACCGCCACCTGTTCAACCCTTCTAGGCTCCGCCGCTTGGAGCGACACTTGCTCCCCCGTAGGAGCAGGCTGCTACACCTGCCTTGCAGGTTGCGCATTAATCATTTCCATGACAGCTTCTGCCACCAACCTAATGGTTTTGGCTGACAGAGGTGTTGCAGGCGCATCACTTGGTGTGCTGCTTGCCTCGAAACCTGGCCATTCCGACGTTCCATCACCACTTCTGGTCACCTATAATCGTGCAAAACACACCGATAAGCGACCAAACAATATTGCAAACAACAATTATAGGAACACGCAGGTTCCTCAAACACGTGTATTTTCATTCCTAAGTGGACATTCATGGGTTCTTTTCATGTTATAACGATGACGCACACACATGTGCTCACCACCGCTTAAAGTGAATTCGCCCACAAATTCATTTAAGTTTGACCGAAACCAGTAGTCTGATACCAATTTGTAACACCCCTATCCATCATATAGCATATAGTAGTAGGTCCGACCGGGGCCCGACGCCATATACCACGGACAGACCGGTTGGTTAAGCGTTGAAACCATTCAACCAATCACAAACGTCCTACACAGAGTCATTGTAGCGGAAGCAATTATTAAGTTGCACAAAAATAAGGATCCTGCCAAGCACGAATGTCCACTACTCAAATAAAACAGGAATGTTAAATACAAAAGTACCGGCCTTATTGCCTTACAATAGTTTCCTCAAATAAGAGTGTATTTCATACTTTGGCTCGCAGGCCGGCCATACATGAGATAAACGGAAAACATAAAAAGGTTAGGCCTTCGAGGGCCAGCACCGCAACATGGGCTTTAGCCCACTATTTCCCGCTCGGCTCCGCAGCACCTTCAAGCCACAATCCACCACCCGGTGGTAAACAAAATAACGATCAGCAATGCTGACCAAATTATAACTATCCCGCCCCCAAAATCGGGGCAGCGATGCTCTTTCCTTGCACTTTATTAGTATAGCATCAAAATAGTGTAAACACACTGAATCACAGGCATAGGCTCGTATGGCCACACACACCTCGTGCACACAGGGCACATTCACCGCGAACCGGCCAACATCACGTCAATTCAAGCCATAGACATTCCCGTTCCACCACCGCCCCTTGGACGGCCAATCATATGAGCATTTTGTCTTACTAGCCTTGGTCACGACAATTTAAGCCATAGTCTGCCGAAGACCCTCATCCATGCCAACGGTCCCACCGAACAACATAGATCGGGTACGGTTCCGCCTGACCCGTGCTCATTCCGCAACGGCAATTTAAGCCATATGCGCAGGTGAAGATTCACCGAGTCCCGTTTCCGCCACAACAATAACATAACCCGGTTATGTTCACGTTAGCTCCCCGACCATCGTGTTGGCAAAACCCGCTTTTGCCCAGTTTTCCGGGTGCACCTAGGAGTTAATCTCAAAGGCTCCCTACTGCAATCTACCACGTAGAAAACCCGAAAAACGACCAAACACCCAGAGTCTTGCCCAGTTCATATGCAATGCAACATCACCGATTCAGATCAACTTGTCCGGATAGGCTTCACACACATTGCCTATGCCCATTTTCTCATACGGACTTTATATAAGGGGGACTTTACATATCTACCCCAAGGAACGCTCCAACTCTCCGCTCACTCGCGAGAGAGGGCTTCCTATGCAAAGAAAAAGAGGGATTCACATGCCCTAGGATGATAATCGTTACCCTTGCATTCTTCCGCGATGCCATGTAAAATCTACACGGTTGGAAAGCACCGCAACGACGTCGCCTTCGCGGATCTGGACTCGGATCGTGATTCGGAGCTCCGAAACTCCACCGGCGGCCGGATCTTTGGCCTTCTTCCTCCTCCTTGCTCTCCCTTCTCTCTAGAACTTAGAGAGAGAACCAAGTGGATGAAATGGGGGATTTCAAACCCTAACTTCGGGTTTAAACCGCCAGCACCAACCCCCAGCCGTCGGATCCAAAGCCAAGGAAACGAATGGCCACAATTAGGCCTAAAATTACAAAATCTGGGCCGAACACGGGTTGCAACACGGCTGTGTGCATGGCTGTGTCACCCATTCGTCGTCAGTCCGAAATCGTGACCAGTACACGGCCTATGACACGGCCTTTGACACGCCCGTGCCAAAGGTGACACGGCCGTGTCAAGACCCGTGTCACGCCCCGTGCACAAGCACAACTTCCCGGATTTTCCCGAGAACACCACGGCCTTCGACACGGCACCCAACACGCCCGTGTCCCAAGCGACACGGCTGTGTCTCGGCCCGTGTCATGGCATGTGTGCATCCCACAGAATTTCCCGAGTAGGACACGCCCTGGGACACGCCCGTGTCCCAGGCCGTGTTCCTATACTCGATGATCTCCGAATGCCACAACGTCTACCACACAACCCGTGGTCGAACATGCCGGTGACACGCCCGTGTCATGCCCGTGACACGCCCGTGTCACCTACTCCAAGTCCCAGACTCGGCTTAAAACGTCACCCGTTCCTCTTTTGAGTTTCGGGCCGTTACACCTACCAGGACAAGTTGGTCTGGATCAGTGATGTTTCTTTATGCATAAATAGCTGGAGAAGACTCCGTGCCGATGGTTGTTTTCGGGTTTTCTACGCGGTAGATTGTAACAGGGGGCCGTGGGGACTAACTCCAAGGTGCACCTGGAAAACTGGGCGAAAACGCATTTCTGCCAACTTGTAGGCCTGGGAGCCAACATGAACATAAATTGGTTATGTAATTATTGTGTGGTGGATTTGGGACTCGGGGAAGCTTGACCCGCGTATATGGCTTAAATTGACGTTGTGGTGTGAGTAATGGGTTAGGTGGAACCGTACCCGCTCTATGCTGTTCGGTACAAGCGATCTAATGTACGTGGTACTTGCCGTTGGCATACTTGGAGGGTCTTAGGCTTAGGCCGGATAGACTATAATGCTCATGAAATTTGCCGTCCTAGGGGCGGTAGTGAGAGCACGGACTTTGACTAGGTTCACCGAGTAAGTGCCATGAGAGCATGGGGTGTGTGGCCGTGAGAGCCTGCATCTGTGATGAATTGTGCAAATATTGTACATTCTCTTTAATCGTTGGATTATACTAATGCAATGTAGGGAAGGAGCACTGCCACCCCAAAAAGGGGTGAGGTCATTATAATTTTGTAAGCTTTAGCTGACCGTTGCTTTTGATTGCCACCGTGCTGTGGAATGTTGTTTGCAAGTGCTGCAGAGCCGAGTGGCAAATAGCGGGCTAAAGCCCTTGTTGCAGTACTGACCCTCGAAGTCCGAAGTGTATTGTTTACTTTATTCTCATATGTGACCGACCTGTGTGCCGTTGTATGGAAGACACATTTTATTTAAGTAAACTTTTGTAAGTCCATAAGACCAAGTACTTTGTGTGTTTTGTACGCTCATTCCTAATTGGTTTATTAGTGGACATTCATGTTGTGGTTGGGTTCTTTTATTTGCAACTCTTAAAATACTTCCGCTAGATGCTCTGTGTAGGACGGTTGTGATTGGAAGAATGGTTTCATTTTGTAACCCTTAAGTCTGTCTATGGTATATGGCATCGGGCCCCAACCAGACCTCCTATTATATGTTATGCGACGGATAGGGGTATAACAATTTTATATCAGACTGCCAGTTCGGTCAAGCTTATTGGAATTCTTGGTCAAATTCTTTTAAGGGGTGGTGAGCACATGTGTGTGCGTCATCGTAATTACATAAAAAGAACCCATGAATGTCCACTAAGGAATGGAAATACACATGTTTGAGGAACCTGTGTATTCCTATAATTGCTTTTTGCAATATTGGTCGGTCACTTAATGGGTTTTTGTACGACTATAGGTGACCAGGAGTTGTGCAGGGCCGTCAGAGCATCCAGTTTCTGAGGCAAGTAGTGCACCAAACGTTGAGCCTGCAACACCTCCCTTGGTAGAAACCATACGATTGGTGGCTAAAGTGGCGTTCGTTATGATCAATGTTCAGCCTGCAAGACAAGTGAAATAGCCTACCCCTGCTATGGAGCATGTATTGCTTCAAGCGGCGGAACCGAGGAGGGTGGAGTAAGTTGTAGTTGAGCCATTGATGCCTAGGAGAGCAACTAAAAAGTAGTTGAAGCATGTTATGGGCTTCAATCCTCCGGTGCTTTCCGGGACGAGAACCCAAACACATGCTAAAGATTTGCTCTCCTGGATAAAGTGAGTCCTGACTGAAAGTGAGGGTAAGATCTATCTCAACTCTAGAGGGGGGGTGAATAGAGTTTATTCAAATAAGTTTCACAGTTTTGAGAATTTTAGCACATATAAAATTTAATTTACACTATAGTGTAGAGTGCTAGAAAGAAATTTAAGAAGCAAGAAATTAAGAACACAGCACACATCAATAATCAAACAAATAATCCAGAAGACATAAGGAAATATAGTGGTTCCCCAAAAACATGGGTACATCCACTCTTCTACCACCCTTGGTAGGAATCCACCCAGGATGAGTTGATCAGGTGTCCTGACACCAATGAGCTTTTGATAAGGTGCTCAAAAACCAAAACTGGATTTTTTGGTAAGGTGTCTTGCACCACTGAGTTTTGACAAGGTTCTCAGAACCAGACAGAACTTTTGAAGGGAGTTCAAGAACCCTTTTACAGCAGGAAAATAAAAAGGAAAAGGAAATGAAGTTGTCTTCTCTATTCTCAAATCAAATGAGAGAAGACTTAGTGGATCTTTTGTCAAAGCTCCCCCTGAGATGTAGACTGGTTCAGGAAGGGAAGCTTTGCTCTAGGGTGATAGGTCTTCAGAACTTTGATCTCCAGCAAAAGATTGTTTTAGCAAGAAGACTGAGAGATGAGGTGTCTGGAGTTCTTGAGATGAAGTTGTGAACACTTGTTAGTAAGCAAGAAGATTGTTCTTCTAATTCTTGATGACTTGTTATCTGTCACAGCTTTTTCTTATGATCCTCTGAGTGTTGTATATTCTCTCTATATTTTATAAAAAACAAGAAGAAGGATCTTATTCTCTGAAAAGAATTCTTGTCAAGGATAGCCGTTGGCAGTCATAAATGTCTTCCATAAAGTGTCTTGTCTTTTAGAGGAAGGTCCAATAAAATATTTCCTAAACAATTCCTTGAAACTTGCTCCAGAATAAAGACAAACGGCTGGCAGATCTTCTTGTCATAAATGCTGATGGCATTCAAAAACATTCCAAAGAATAACAACATTTGAATCCTTAAAAGCGTCGATTTCTCAAAAGAATCGTCGATCTGAGCTCTACGATCATCGAACTGAGCTCAGAGATAGAATGAGATCAAGCAGACAGAAATCGTCGAACTGAGCTCGAAGATCGTCGAACCGAGCTCAGCGACCTGAAGAATAACTGAAGAGAGATCGTCGATCTGAGCTCGAAGATCGTCGACCGGAGTTCGACGATTTATCAAGTTGAGCTCAGAGAGCGTCGAACCGAGTTCGACGTTTCGTCGACCTGAGCTCGACGAGAATTGCCTTAGACTTGGCTCTATATCCTTGACATTGGAATGGTCCTGGGGGCAGCTTCAAACCTAAGTTCTAAGCCCTAGACTCATTCTAATGTTGACCTTTACAACTATACAACTAGGTCAACCTGGTTTCCTAAGACAAACATAGTGATCCTTACCCAAATTAGTAATAGGGTGTTCCAACAATCTCCCCCTATTTGGGTTAGGATTACTATTTACAAACAAGATCAGGAATAGAATAAGCATACATTCAAAATAAGAGCTAACCAAGCAAAGATATAGCAGCAAGCAGATCACAGATCAAATAGCAGCAATTATCCAGAGGTGGATGAAAGTTTAGCTTACACAATTTACTTCTTCTCAGTTCCCTTTTTAAACAAAATTTCTCTGTTAGGATTCAGGGTTTCTTTCTTTGATCTTCTGTCATCCTCTGCACCTAGAGAAGTTTGAGATCTTGGCCTTGGAACTACAGCCTCTGGGTGCAGCTTCAAACTGTCGCTCGAGTCTTCGAAAATGGGTTGAAAATTGATTCATTCTTGACTCGAATCTGATTTCATATCTTTCGAAATATGATTCAATTCTTTCTTCCTTTGATCTGATAAAGTTATTATATTGGAGATGTCCATGCCTTGCGAGCCGGCTCTCTGGCTTTCTTTCGAGTCGATTTCGATCAAGAGAGCCGAGCTAACTCGCTCTTCAGCCCTAGCCTCTGGGTGCAGCTTCTTGCTATCTTTCAGATCTGATAAAGATATTGGAGATTGTTCTCAGTTGATCAAGAGCTCTCTTTCATTCTTGCTATCCAGGATAGGATTGTTCTCAGGATCCTCAAAAGGAACAGGAGGTTCATACCTGTTGAGAGATTCAGATGCAGTAGGAGGAGTCCTGGAGACAACTGAGTCTTTTAGCCTGTAGGGGAAAGGACCTGAAGTAGAGTCTGTGTGGCCTTGTCCTTCCCTTTGATAAGATCTTTGTCCTCTCTGATTTCCTCTATAATGACCCCTTCTGGATTGATATCCTCTTTGATGTTGTCCCCTTTGATAGTATCTTGGATAAGATTGGGAGGAGCTTTGCCTTAAAGCTGGAGCTTGAGGCACTGAGCCTGATCCAGAATCTGGAGGAGGAGGAGGAGGAGGCTGATATTGTGAAGATCCTTTTTCATATTTATCAAGCTTCCTTCTCTTCTTCATAGCTTTCAGTTGATTCTTGGAGTATTGCATCCATGGCTCAGAAATGGGGCAATCATGCAGAATATAGTAGGGAATATCATTGGAGTCTTTTGCTTTAGCTGGAGGAACTGACATCATGGCTTTGCTTCTAGCTTTCCTCTTCTTGGAAATGGTATTGGCAGAGTCATCTGATTCAGTCTGGAATTGGTCACTATCTGAGCTTTGTGGTCTGTCATACAGATCATCAATGCTTTTCAAGTACTTTTCTTGTAGCTTTAATTGATCAGAAGTCAGAGCAGGAGCAACAGCAGCAGCAGACACTTGAGCAGGAGCAGGCATAGCAGTAGGTGTGGGATCTTCTAGGTAGTAAGCAAGTTCTTCATCAGCAGTTTCATCAGCAACAGTTACTGGAATCATCTCTATATCTTCAGCAACAGCAGCAGCAGTTTCAACAACAGGTGGCACAATGGCCTTAGTAGCAGCATCAGGAATATCCACAGCCTTCCAGGAATTGATATAGGATTCAATGTGGCTGGGATCACAAACATATACAGGCATAATGGCCTTAGACAGATCTTCAGTGAGAGGTACTGGCAGAAAGCTGAAATGAACTGTATCAAATTGAGATAGCAGGCTCTGAAGATTTAGTGCAAAAGCACATCCACTGCTTTCTGAGTGAGCAGGAGCTTGAGCAAAAATAGGAGCATCCACTAGCACATCCACTTCTTTATAAAGCATCTCCCCCTGCCTTGGTTCAAGGAGAGCTGAATCAAGGCACCCAGTAGAAGGGATTGCCTGGGAGGGGGAAAAGGAGGAAAGCTTGGTAGACAGCTCCTGAACTTGTTTCAGGAGTGGAGCCAGGGAAGTCTCCAACAGAGATGTCAGCCTGGGAGCTAGCAACTCATAAAGTCTGTCTGCCAACCTTTGAAGATCTACATGCTCAAGTGGGGATTGAGCAGAGGTAGGAGTAAAGGTAGATGGAGGGATGTTGGCTAGAGCTGAAGGTGTGGAGGTAGGAATGGATGGCTCTGAGGATGGAATTGTGGAGATAGAAGAGGTTGAGGTGGAGATAGGTGAAGCAAGAGAGGGTGTGAAGGATGGTTGGGAAAGGATGTCATAAAGCATTTGTTGAAAAGAGGAGGTAGAGGGTGGCTCAGGAGGAGAGGAAGGAGAATCATCCATGAAGGAATCATCTACAAGGGAAAAGGATGGTAGGGTGAAGGTTGAATAAGAGAAGAGAGGATGGAATTCCTCTGAGGTGGATACTGGAGGGGATGAAACTGGTGAGGAAATGGTAATGGGGGATGATATGGTTATGGTTGTGACTGGAGGAGAGGAGGAAATGGCTGGGGTAGATACAGCTAGAGGAGGAAGAGAGGCAGGCAACACTTCTGCTGGTGGAGTGACTGAAGCAGTCCTTGTGCCTGAAGGAAGTGGTGCAGTAGCTCTTGTAGGGTTGATGATTTGCCTGTCCCATTTACTGAATAGGGCACAAGAGAGCCTCTTGGATGCATTGATGAACATCCCAGAGGAGGTTAACAGTTCAGGGCATCTGTAGTGCAGATAGACCCCTAAGATTCTCCCAAAACTCACAGCAGTCTTATTGATCTTCTTCTTAATTAAGTTGAAGAAGATGGATCCCCAATCAAGGTGTTTCTTATCAACTAAAGCTCCCATCAAACAAAGTTGATATCTAGAGATGGTGTCATGAGCTGAGTGCTTGGCCAACAGCACTTTCCCAACTACATCAGCCAGGAATTGATATTCTAGAGACAGATTTTTCTTTAAAAGTTTGTTAGGGTTGACAGCATTGTGACCCATTCGATTAAGCATTGAATCATAATCTTCTCCAGATAATTCAATAGAATCTTCTCCAGTACTAAGTTGAAAGACATCTGTAAAGAGAGCCGGTGATAGATGTACCTGAGTCCCTTTAATGATGCCGACGACAGAGTTCTCAGTCTCGTCTGTCGCTGTAAACCACCACTCTTTTATCTCTTCTAAAGCAATCTTCACCCGGGTAGTCATTATTTGGATCAGCTGTTGTTCTCTGAACAGATTGAGAATATCCTTGAAGCGCTGATCACTTCCATCAAACGAGTTTATATCAATGTCAAATCCTGTGTCAAATTTCATCTTAGAGATTGCAGCACTGGAATCAGCCATTTGCGCCTGCAATAAAAAGAAACAAACACGACCAAGCGTAGAAGATTTGGAGGGAAAAACGAAGAGAGTTGCAGAGATTGAAAGCGCAAAAGGTGAACGACGGCCGCGGAAATGATTTTATATTAGGGTTCGACGGCGAAACGGAAAATCGTGGAGCTCGGTTCGACAGTACGTCGATCTCAGCTCAACGATTTGGGCTATAGAGGGAATCTGAAGAGACGTCAATATCGTCGATCTCCATTCGACGATGTTGAAAAGCGTCGAGCTCCGCTCGACGGCCTCTGAACAGAAAGAGAAAAGGCCTAGAGCTAGCGAGGGCTTTGAACTCAGATCGACGACTTCGGAAGCGTCGATCTCTGGTCGACGATTTTTGGAAAATCGTCGATCTTCGTTCGACGATTTCTGGGAAAACGTCAAGCACAGTTCAGAGACAAAACCTATTCTACAGACACAAAAGGAACTGAATTTTTTTAGCCTAATCTTGGTCTGTTTTATCTTTTCAAAAATCTTGTAAGTTATTTAAGGCTTCCTCCATCTAACATGCCTAACTGATTTAGGAAGAAACTGTGTTTTTTTTCATCCAAGGGCTTGGTGAAAATATCTCCCCTTTGCAAATCAGTAGGTATATATTGAAGTTCTATTTTGTTTTTCTCTACATTATCCCTTAGAAAGTGATGCCTAATCTCTATATGTTTTGTCCTACTATGGAGGACTGGATTTTGTGCTATAGAGATAGCATTAGTAGTATCACAAAAAATTTTAGACTTCTCTAAGTTGTAGCCATAGTCTAAGAGCTGATTTTGTATCCACAATATTTGTGAACAGCAACTGCTTGCAGCCATATACTCAGCTTCAGCAGTTGAGGTTGACACAGATGTTTGCTTCTTACAAAACCAGGAGACAAGTCTATCACCAAGGAACTAACATGTTCCACTGGTGCTTTTCCTGTCTATTCTGCATCCAGCATAATCAGCATCTGAGAATCCAGTTAATTCAAATCCTGAGTCTTTTGGATACCAGAGTCCAAGATTTGGACAACTTTTTACATACCTAAGAATCCTTTTAACTAGAGTTAGGTGTGACTCTCTAGGGCTAACTTGGAATCTAGCACATATGCATGTAGCAAACATTATATCTGGTCTACTGGCTGTAAGGTACAATAGAGAGCCAATCATTGCTCTATATGTTGTCTGATCAACTAGTTTCCCATGTTCATCAGCATCCAATACAGCATTGGTAGGCATGGGTGTTTTCATACAAGATGCCTCAGACATACCAAATCTCTAACCAATTCTTTAGTATATTTGGTTTGGGAAATGAATATGCCCTCAGCATGTTATTTTACTTGCAATCCTAAGAAGAAGGAGAGCTCTCCCATGCTACTCATTTCAAATTTGGAATGCATTAGGTTGGAAAACTTTCTGCACAAGTTTGAATCAGTAGATCCAAATATGATATCATCTACATAAATTTGTACTAATAGGGTATGAGACTTATGGGTTCTAATAAAAAGAGTTTGGTCTACTCTCCCCCTAACAAAATCATTTTCTAGAAGAAAGCATGCTAGGGTCTCATACCATGCTCTAGGAGCTTGCTTGAGACCATATAATGCTTTATGCAATTTGAAAACATAATCAGGGTGAGTTAGAGAGATAAAACCTGGAGGTTGTCTAACATAGACTTCCTCTTTGATGTCCCCATTGAGAAATGCACTCTTCACATCCATCTGATAGACCTTGAAGCCTTTGTGAGCAGCATAAGCTAGAAATATTCTGATGGCCTCTAACCTTGCAACTGGTGCAAAGGTCTGGTCATAGTCTATTCCTTCTTATTGAGAGTAGCCTTGAGCAACTAGCCTTGCCTTGTTTCTAACAATAATTCCTTGGTCATCTAGCTTGTTTCTGAAAACCCACTTTGTTCCAACAATGGAATGATCCTTTGGCTTAGGCACTAGTTCCCAAACCTTATTCCTTTCAAATTGATGCAACTCCTCTTGCATTGCAATGATCCAGTGTGGATCTTGCTCTGCATCTTGAATGGATTGAGGCTCAACTTGAGATAGGAAGCAAGTGTGCATCAGGTTCTGGTTGACCTGATTTCTGGTTTGCACACCAGCTGAGATCTCTCCAATTACTTGGGTGATTGGATGATCTCTTGTTGTTACTAAATCAACAGGGGGTGTTGATTGTTCACCAGCCTGTGTTGTTGTCTCCTCTAGTGGAACAACAACTGGCTCTTCAGGATGATTTTCTTCAAGATGTTGCACTTCTTCATCATCACTGCTTTCATTCTTTTGCTGAATAGGTTGAGAGGTTGTGTCCTCTTCTTTAACCTGTAATCTGTCCATACTTTCTGATATAGATTGTACCTGCAAGGGTTCTTTGGTAGAAGTAGACTTCTCCTTATAACACATGTTAGTCTCATCAAAAGTAATATGAACAGATTCTTCAATTTTACAAGATGATTTATTATATACCCTATAGGCCTTGCTGATCATGGAGAATCCCAGAAACACTCCTTCATCAGCTTTAGCTTGGAATTTTGCTAGATGTTTCTTGTCATTATTATGAATATAACAAATACAGCCAAAAAATTTAAAATAATTTACCTTAGGTTTCTTCCCTTTGAGCAATTCATAGGGAGTCTTGCCCTTTAGTTTATGTATCAGGCTTCTATTTAATACATAGTTAGAGGTGTTCACTGCCTCAGCCCAAAAGGATAGAGGTAGGTGAGCATCTGTCAACAATGTAGTAGCAGATTCAAATAGGGTTCTATTTTTTCCTTTAAGCTACCCCATTTTGTTGAGGAGTTCTAGGAGCTGAGAAAGTATGCCTGATCCCTTCACTTTGACAGAACTCTTGCATGAGAAGAGAATCAAACTCTGTCCCATGATCACTTCTGATCAGGGCAATGTGAGTGTTGAACTCAATCTGAATGCATTTGAGAAAATCTGTCAAACACTTAAAGTTATCAGAATTCTTCCTCAGAAAGAATACCCATGTGAATCTTGAGAAGTCATCTACAACCACTAGAGTATAGGACTTCCCTCCTAAGCTTTGTACTGTGATGGGTCCAAAAAGATCCATGTGCAATAGATACAAAATCCTAGGTGAATCACTCTTATTAAGTGACTTAAAGCTATTTTTAGTTTGCTTGCCTAATTGACAAGCCTTGCAGAGTCCTTCCTTCTTGTAGGGGCCAGAAGGTAGTCCTCTAACAAGGTTGTCCTTGGAGAGCCTAGCAATGGTTCTAAGGTTTAGATGTCCTAGTCTATTATGCCACAAAATATTAGACTTAGATATGGAATTGAATAAACAGATATCTACTTTAGATGAAAGAAAATCTACTAAGTAAATGTTACCTGTCCATTTACCTGTTAACACAGTTGTGTTATTCTCTGACTTGATCTTATATAGGGATTTGTTGAAGGTCACCTTGTATCCTTCATCACATAGTTGACTGATACTTATCAGATTGTGCTTCAGTCCTTCTACATATGCCACCTTCTTAAAAGTGACTGAGCCTATCTGAGCAACACCATATCCTTTGGTTTGACCAAAATTTGAATCACCAAAAATCACCTTGGGTCCAAGTTTGGTTATGAAGGATGATAGGTTCTCCCTATTCCCTGTCATGTGCTTTGAGCACCACTATCCAGATACCATTGTTGGTTAGATACTGGATAGGTCTTCACCTGCACATGAGCAGCTTATTTGTTTTTGACCCAGTTAACCTTGGGCCTAGGCTGATATCCTTTGAATTCAGAAATAAAAGACATCCCAGGTTGACTCTTATAGCCTTCAGGATGGTATCTCCTAGAAGGTACTATCCATTCAGTATAGGGGTTAAAGCCTTGGGATGTGGGACCTCTAGGATTGAATCTAGATGTGCCATTGAAGGAATGTTCACAGACCTGATCTCTGTTCGACGATCGTCGAGCTGAGGTCGACGATCTTGGGTCAAATCGTCGATCTCTGTTCGAAGATCGATTATACTGAAGTTCAGAGTTTGGATATCGTCGAGCTGAGGTCGACGATCTGTGGTTAGATCGTCGAGCTCTGTTCGACGATCGTCGAGCTCTGCTCGATGCAATCTGTTGAACTGAATTTTTCTCTGACAGATCTGCATTCTTCCTAGCTACCTCTATTACTCCCTTTCCTTTGTCAGAGACAAATTTGATTGGAGTTGTTAATATTATAGGTTGGCTGGATGAGGCACCCAAGCCCAGTGTACTGTTGAATATAGAGTTCACTGTGCTTGTAATGTCCATAAGTCTGATACTTCTCCCATTTAGGGATTCTTCAAACTTTTTAGCTCTTGACAGTTCACTTTTTAGTGAAGCTATCTCCTCCCTACAACATTCTAACTCCTCAGGGAGTTTGAGGTTATTTGAGTTTAGGACATTGTATTCAGATAATTTATTTCTGAGAGAGATTATCTCTTTTTCAGATCTTAGTAAATCCAAGCACAATGTCTTAAATTCATTTTTGAAGTCCTCAGAATTAAAATCAAAAGAGCTAATTACCTGATCTTCCTCTGGTTGATTTTCTGAATCTGAATCTGATTCTTCATCAGAGTTTTGTTGTGAGGCATTGATAGCCATCATGCAGAATTCTTTCTCATCAGCATCATCTTCATCATCACTGGAGCTAGATGAAGTTTCAGAATCTTCTTCTGTCTCACTCCATGTCTCAGCAACAAAACCCTTCCTTGTATTTTTGTTCCTGCTAGAGGAGGCTTTATCTGAGCTGTTCTTTTTGAAATCTTTTTCTTTTCTTCTTTCTCTTCTATCCTTTCTGTCCTTATTCTTGTTCTCTGGACAGTCAGGCACAATGTGGCCTGGTTTCCTGCAACCAAAGCATATGATTTCTTTGTTATTATTATTTGACTTATCATACCTTGGTTTGTCATGTCCTTTGTATGGCCATTTTCTGAAGTCCTTTCTGGCTAGCTTGTAAAATCTTTTGGCCAGTAGGCTGACCAATTCCTCATTGCCTGTGACTTTTTCTTCAGGCTGATCTTCAATAGCTTTGAAAGCTATTGACTTCTCTTTCCTTGAGGCTGGTGAAGCAGCCTTCTGTTCTTCCTCTCTGTTCTTGATAAGCAGCTCATAAGATTTGAGCTTGCCTAGGAGAGTTTTTGTAGTGATTTCATTTAGACTTCTGGCATCTTTGATTGGCCAGATTCTTGAATCCCAAGTACTGGGGAAGCACATTAGGATCTTGTCATTAAGCTCAGTCAATGAGATTTCTTTATCCAAGGTCCTTAGCTCATTGACAATCAGACTCAATCTGTTGTACATATCTGCCACTGACTCAGTCTCTCCTTTCTTGAAATTCTCATATTGGGTTATGAGGTGAGATCTCCTATCTTTCATTTCATCAGCAGACCCTGAGACAATTTCAGAGAGCTTGTCCCAAATTCCATTGGCTGAGTTGCAGTCAGCTACTTTATGAAATATCTCATCAGACATTGTCTGAGCTAAGATGTTCATGGCCTTTGCATCTGCAGTTTTCCATTTCTTTATGTCTGCATCTGTTCCTGAGGGAGGTGGAACAGCATTTGTGCTTGAGCTTGCTGGTGGACTTGGACAAACTGTCAAGACAGAATTGAAAATATCTTCATCAATAGAGTTCATGTATAATTTGATCCTTACCTTCCAGAGTGCAAACTTAGATAGATTGCACACTGGAGGTCTGGTGCTTGCATAATCCTTGTTCTGTGCCATGTCTTTGAATAATATAAGATATAAAGAAAATAACCCTCTTAAGAGATTGATCTTATCAAGGATCTTTTGGTTCAGGTGTTGGCCTGTATGACCAACAGACCTCCCTCTAATACCAATTGAAAGTGAGGGTAAGATCTATCTCAACTCTAGAGGGGGGTGAATAGAGTTTATTCAAATAAGTTTCACAGTTTTGAGAATATTAGCACATATAAAATTTAATTTACACTATAGTGTAGAGTGCTAGAAAGAAATTTAAGAAGCAAGAAATTAAGAACACATCACACAGCAATAATCAAACAAACAATCCAGAAGACACAAGGAAATATAGTGGTTCCCCAAAAACCTGGGTACATCCACTCTTCTACCACCCTTGGTAGGAATCCACTCAGGATGAGTTGATCAGGTGTCCTGACACCAATGAGCTTTTGATAAGGTGCTCAAAAACCAAAACTAGATTTTTTGATAAGGTGTCTTGCCACCACTGAGTTTTGACAAGGTTCTCAGAACCAGACAGAACTTTTGAAGGGAGTTCAAGAACCCTTTTACAACAGGAAAATAAAAAGGAAAAGGAAATGAAGTTGTCTTCTCTATTCTCAAATCAAATGAGAGAAGACTTAGTGGATCTTTTGTCAAAGCTCCCACTGAGATGTAGACTGGTTCAGGAAGGGAAGCTTTGCTCTAGGGTGATAGGTCTTCAGAACTTTGATCTCCAGCAAAAGATTGTTTCAGCAAGAAGACTGAGAGATGAGGTGTCTGGAGTTCTTGAGATGAAGTTGTGAACACTTATTAGTAAGCAAGAAGATTGTTCTTCTAATTCTTGATGACTTGTTATCTGTCACAGCTTTTTCTTATGATCCTCTGAGTGTTGTATATTCCCTCTATATTTTCTAAAAAACAAGAAGAAGGATCTTATTCTCTGAAAAGAATTCTTGTCAAGGATAGCCGTTGGCAGTCATAAATGTCTTCCATAAAGTGTCTTGTCTTTTAGAGGAAGGTCCAATAAAATATTTCCTGAACAATTCCTTGAAACTTGCTCCAGAATAAAGACAAACGGCTGGCAGATCTTCTTGTCATAAATGCTGATGGCATTCAAAAACATTCCAAAGAATAACAGCATTTCAATCCTTAAAAGCGTCGATTTCTCAAAAGAATCGTCGATCTGAGCTCTACGATCGTCGAACTGAGCTCAGAGATAGAATGAGATCAAGCAGACAGAAAACGTCGAACTGAGCTCGAAGATCGTCGAACCGAGCTCAGCGACCTGAAGAATAACTGAAGAGAGATCGTCGATCTGAGCTCGAAGATCGTCGACCGGAGTTTGACGATTTATCAAGTTGAGCTCAGAGAGCGTCGAACCGAGTTCGACGTTTCGTCGACCTGAGCTCGACGAGAATTGCCTTAGACTTGGCTCTATATCCTTGACATTGGAATGGTCCTGGGGGCAGCTTCAAACCTAAGTTCAAAGCCCTAGACTCATTCTAATGTTGACCTTTACAACTATACAACTAGGTCAACCTGATTTCCTAAGACAAACATAGTGATCCTTACCCAAATTAGTAATAGGGTGTTCCAACACTGACAGCTACGGAGACGGAGGAGTGGCAGAATTCGACTATAACCACTTTCTTGTTAGACGGCGATGCAAGGTTGTGGTGGGAAGGTTTAGAGCTATACCACTTGGGGGGAAGGCAACTCACGGATGTCTCGATGGAAGAGTTTTAGCAATTGTTCTTGGCAAGGTACCTTCCCTCGGCTCAGAGGATTGCAATGGAGAACGAGTTTCCGAAGCTGGTGCAAGGAGAGAGTAGCATGGACGAGTACCTCCATGAATTTACATGCTTGGGTCGGTATGCAAGCGCAATATTTGCCGATGAGGAACGAAAGGCAAACTGATTCTATGAAGGTCTGAGGGATGACTTAAGGTTACTGATCTCGGGGCTTATGACGCAGGGTTTTCTAACCTTAGTCAATACGGCACGGTCTTTGGAGAAGGATATGAGGAATGTGTAGGTGAAGAAAGACAGAGGGCAGAGTTCAAGGTGATGACTACCTCAAAGTCTGGTTATCGTATATTCAATAAGTAGGCTAGGACTTCGGGTCCTGCTCCTTCTTCTGGTGCTTCAGGGGCAACTACAAGTCGAACCCCGGGCGCATGCTATAACTGTGGAAAGCCGGGGAATTTTGTCCGTGATTGCTAGAGCGGACGCCCAAAGTCCGAGAGGAAGCCGGGAGCAACCTACGAAGAGAATTGCAAGGTGGTGGAGTCCACCGCATCGCACTATGCTCCAACCCAACCTAGGGTCTATAACCTTTGCCAACAAGAGGCCATAAAGCAAGTTGACGTTGTGACGGGTACCATTTAAATTTATAACAGCTTAGCTTTAAATACTGTTACCTTACGCATGTTAGCTTAATACTGCTTGTATAGGCTTTGTTTTGATTTTTTATAATTCGGAGAGAGCACTCTTTGATACGGGAGCTTCGCACTCCTTTTTGTCCGAAGGATTTATATCGCGCATCGGAGTCCCTTCTTCGATGGGGATGGAGAAATTGGAAGTGTTGTTGCCAAATGGGTGTTCAATGTGCGCGGTTAGAGTCTGTGGCGTAAAGATACGAATTGGGAGTTAGGAGTTCGACTTGCAAGCATCGTTACTATCGCTGGTGGAGTTTGACGTAATATTTGGTATGGACTGGCTCTCGGAGCAGCAAGCATACATCGATTGCAATCTCAAGGAGGTAAAGTTGGGAACTAGTCGTGAGACGACTTTGCAGGCTTGAAAGGATCGAGCAAGACGTTGATGTCTGCTCTTTAGGTGGTCAAGGCGGTTCGTGCTGGTGCAGAGCTGTTCTTCACACTAGAGGAGGCTTTGAAGCCTAAGCCTACTTTGGACAGTATCTTAGTGGTATCTGAGTACCCTGACATGTTCCCTGACGATCTCTCTAGAGCCCCACCGTAGTGAGAGATTGAATTCACAATTGAGCTAGTATCAGGTGCTAAACCTGTGTCACGCTCTCCGTATCGATTAGTGTCTAAGGAAATGGCGGAACTGAAGTTTCAACGTGAAGAGCTATTGGAGAAGGGTTATGTGCATCCAAGTGTATCTCCTTGGAGTGTACCGGTCCTCTTTGTTAAGAAGAAGGATAGAAGCTTGTGACTCTGTATCGATTATATAGAGCTGAATAAGTTGACGGAGAAGAAAAAGTACCCGATCCCAAGGATTGACGATTTGTTCGACCAGTTAGTCGGGTCATCGGTGTACTTGAAATTGGATCTTAAGTCTTGGCAATATCAGTTGAAGATAAGGGTAAGTGATATCACCAAGACAGCGTTCAGCACGAGATATGGGCATTTTGATTTTACTGTAATGTCGTTTGGGCTGACTATTGCGCCATCCGTATTCATGGATCTGATGAACAGGACATTCAGAGAGTACCTGGACCATTTTGTAATAGTCTTTATCGACAACATATTGGTGTACTCACAGTGCGAAGAGGATCACTTCAAGCATTTGCATTTGGTGATGGAGACGTTGAGGAGGAACCAACTATACGCCAAATGCGAGTTTTGGCTGTCCTCGGTGGCGTTCCTTGGTCATATAGTCAGTGGAGAAGGGATTGCGGTGGATTCGGTGAAGATAGTTGCAATACGGGAGTGGCATGTGTTATGTTCATTAGCGGAAGTACGGAGTTTCCTAGGGCTTGCCGACTACTATAGGCACTTCGTAAAGAACTTCTCGCGGATAGAGTTACCTCTCACGACTTTGACGAGGAAAGATCAAAAGTTTTTGTTGTCGCGGTAGTGCGTGCAAGCTTTTGAGTAACTAAAGAGTCGGTTGACAACGACGCCTATTCTATGTTCGTCGGTTGGGACCGAAGGTTTTTAGATCTATAGTGATGCTTCGAGCAGTGGTTTGGGTTGTGTTCTACTACAGTATGGGAGAGTGATAGCTCATGGCTCGCGCTAGCTGAAGGTACATGAAAGAAATTATCTGGTCCATCACTTGGAGTTAGCGGCCGTGATATTTTCTCTGAAGTTGTGGAGACATTACCTGTACGGGGTGAAGGTCGATATCTATACCGACCACAAGAGCCCGAAATACTTATTAGATCAAAAAGATCTAAACATGCGGAAGTGGAGAAGGATGGAGTTCCTGGGGAACTACACATTCAAGATTCACTATGTACCTGGGAAAGGCAATGCAGTTGCGGACGCATTGATTTGCAGGGCCCCTGTGCAGGCCAACTGGTTGTCGGTTCATGATGAGCGGTTGATTCGGGAGCTTGAGGAATTAGAGATCTCTTGTGTGGAAAAGAAGACTAGTGTCGAAGCACGGCTGAACTGGATAGAGGTGTAGTAAGACCTGGCTGATCGGATTTGGCAGGCACTAAAGTTGGATAACAACATGAAGCAAATCATGGATGAGGCTTTGGATGGGTCAAATTCCCAATTTAGTGTTGTTGATGGATTGTTATGGAAGGATAGTGGTATGTGCATCCCAAATGTGGGTAAGCTACGGGTTGAGTTGATGTACGAGGCTCATCATACCAAGTACTTGCTTCACCCAGGGAGCACGAAGAAGTACCGTGACTTGAAGAAGTTGTTCTGGTGGCCAGTACATATGAAGGACATGGCACTTTATGTGGTGAAGTGTAAAACGTTCGCCTTGGTGAAGGAGGAGTTCCAGAAGCCCGGAGGTTTCTTGAAGTCCTTGCCCATCCCAGAGTGGAAGTTCGATGATATTTCTATGGATTTTGTGCATGGTTTTCCAAGATCGCAGAAGGGGAACGATGCCATCTGGGTGATCGTAGATCATTTGATGAAGATGTCGCACTTCATTCTAAATAGGAAGGATGATTCGGTGGAGAAACAAGTGAAACTGTATGTGGATAACATTGTTCGACTACATGGTTTGCCCCGCAGCATCGTGAGCGACCGAGATGGACGTTTCATGTCCAATGACTGGAGACTGGTGCAGCAAATGTTGGGAACCAAGCTGAGTTTCAACACGGCCTTTCATCCGCAGACAAATGGTCAGACCGAGAGAGTTAACAGTACAATGGAGGACATGCTTCGCATATGCAGCCTGGATTTTGTGAAGTAGTGGGAAGATGACCTATACTTGGTGGAGCTTGCATATAACAATAGCTACCAAGCGAGCATTCAAATGGTACCCTTTAAGGCCCTTTATGGTTGAAAATATCGCACGCCATTGTCGTTGGTTGAAACGGGCGAGTCGAGGTTGTACAAACGACAAGAGGTGGAAGACGCAACTTTATTGGTACGATCTATTAGAGAACGGTTGCTAATCACTCAGGACCGACAAGCTAAATACTATAATGCCAAGCATCGGAATGTAGAGTTCGCTGTTGGAACTGTGTATATTTGAAGATCAAGCCATTCAAGGGTGTCTCATGGGTACGGTGCTTGAAGAAGCTAAGCCCGAGGTACCTTGGACCGTTTGAGGTTCTGGAGAGGATTGATGAAGCAACCTACCGACTGAAGCTATCAGCGAAACTTAGTGGTCCACACGACTTATTTCACATATCGGCGTTGCGGAAGGCGGTGCAAGAGCCTTTGCAAGTGATCACGGTCGATCAAGTACCGATTGATGTTGGGTTGATGACGAAGGTCAAGCCTGTTTGCATTGAGGACTCTGAAGTCAAGCGACTTCGTAACAAGGACATCAGGATGGTCAAAGTCTGATGGGATAACTGCGGTAATGCGGAGCTTTTGTGGGAGCGAGAGCAGACCATACTTTAGGAGTACCCCGAGTTATTCCACTCAGGTACCATTTTTTGTGTGTATCTTTTCCTTTTGGTAATTTCGTGGATGAAATTATTTTAAGAGGGAGAGATCTGTAATGCGCCGAAACTCAAAAGAGGAACGGGCATCATTTGAGCCAAGTTTGGGTCTTAGTAAGGTGAACACGGCCTATGACACGGGCGTGTCACATGGCGTGTGACACGAGCGTTTCACATGGCCGTGTCCTGCTCGGGTTGCACGATTTTCCGTGAGGTTGACGAGTTGTAGTTGACGATTGTAGAAGGCTGAGATTATGGCCTGAGACACGGGCGTGTCCAGGGTCGTGTCCTACTCGGGCTGTTTTCCAGGCTGTGTGGAAAGAGTTACACGGCCTAGGACACGAGCGTGTCTCAGGGCGTGTATGACACACGACATATGACACGTGCGTGTCATAGAGCCGTGTCCCATTCGGGATGTTTTAGTCCTGTATTGATTCAGGGAACACGCCCCTCAACACGGGCATGTACTGTATGACATGGGCGTGTCAATTGTGACACGGGTGTGTCTAAACCCGTGTCCCGTTCGGGATGTGACAGTTTAAGTGCCGATTGAGGCACACGACCTTGGATACGGGCGTGTTACAAGCCGTGTTCGGCCCAATAATTTGACTTTAAGTGTGAATCGGGGCCGTTCGTTTCCTTATTTTGGGATCGAAGGGCTCAGTTGGTCTATGCTGGGATTTAGGCCAGGAATAGTTTTTTCAAACCCTCATTTCAAGTGAGCATTCTCTTTCTAAGAATTTAGAGAGTGGGGAGAGCAAGGAGGAAAAGGAAATTTGGCCGCTGGAGAAGCTTCGGATCCCCGATTCTCGATCCGAGTCCAGATCTGCGAAGGCGAGGCCGATACGGTGCTTTCCATTCGACTAGATCTTCATGGCGCCGAAGAGAACCATAAGGGTAATGATTCTCTACTTGGACATGTGAAGTCCTCTTTCCTTTTTGTATATGAAGCCCGTTCTTGTGAGTATGCGGTGAGTCTGAGGCATTCCTTCAGGTTGACATGAATAGTCCCCATTTTTTTACATGTAGAGTCTGGAATCGAAGTACGGACGTAGGCATGGTGTGTGAAGCCTACCCAAACAAGTTTGTCTGGATCGGTGATGTTTATTTATGCATGAATAGCCGGAGAAGACTCAGTGCTTATGGTTGATTTCGGGTTTTCTACGCGGTAGATTGCAATAGGGAGCCTTGGGGACTAACTCCAAGGTGCACCCGGAAAACTAGGCGGAAACAAATTTCTGCCAACTTGTAGGCCTGGGAGCCAACTTGAACATAACTGGGTTATGTAATTATTGTGTGGTTGATTTGGACTCGGGGAAGCTTGACCAGCGCTTTTGGCTTAAATTGACGTTGCTGTGTGAGCAACAGGTTAGGCGGAACCGTACCCGCTCTATGCGGTTCGGTACAAGCGACCTATTGTACATGGTACTTGCCGTTTGCATAGATGGAGAGTCTTAGGCTTAAGCCGGATAGACTGTAATGCTCACGAGATTTGCCGTCCTAGGGGCGATGGTGAGACCACGTACTTTTACCGGGTTCACCGAGTAAGTGCCCTGAGAGCACGGAGTGTGTGGCCGTGCGAGCCTGCATCTGTGATGAATTGTGCAAATATGGTACTTTCTCTTTAATCGTTGGATTATACTAATGCAATGCAAGGAAGGAGCACCGCCACCCCCAAAAGGTGGTTGGGTCATTATAATTTGGTCAGCTTTAGCTGACCGTTGCTTTTGTTTGCCACCGTGCGGTGGAATGTTACTTACAGGTACTGCAGAGCCAAGAGGCAAATAGCGGGCTAAAGCCCTTGTTGCAGTACTGGACCTCGAAGGCCGAAGTGTATTGTTTACTTTATTCTCATGTGTGACCGTCCCGCGTGCCGTTGTATGGAAGACACATTTTATTTGAGTAAACTTTTGTAAGGCCATAAGGCTAAGTACTTTGTGTTTTTGTACGCTCATTCCTTTTTGGTTTATTAGTGGACATTCATGTTGTGGTTGGGTTTTTTTTTTGCAACTCTTAAAATACTTCCGCTAGATGCTCTGTGTAGGACGGTTGTGATTGGAAGAATGGTTATATTCTGTAACCCTTCGGTCTGTCTGTGGTATATGGCGTCGGGCCGCGGCCGGACCTACTACTATGTGCTATACGACGGATAGGGGTGTTACACGAAGTCTGAGTTCAAAGTGCCCCGTCTTGGGAAATCAAACTACCTAAATAAGTGGAGCAAGAGAGCCAAATCTTCTGGACAGGCCCCTTCTTCAGTTGCGTCGGGAGAAACGTCAAAGCAAGAATCTCGTACTTGCTTTACATGTGGAAAAGTGAGACATATAGACCGTGATTGTCGGGTTTGTTTGCCAAAGGGGGAAAAGAAGACGGGAGCGTCTTATGCTGAGAAGGTAAAAGCAGTGGTGGAGTCCTCTGCATCCCAGGCGCAGCCCCGAGTCTATATCTTCGCCAGCAAGATGCCATAAAGCAAAGTGACGTCATCACGGGTATGAGTTAAGATATTGATTGCTTTTTATATTGCATACCTTGTGTGTAGCGTATGTATGATGTGTTTATCTTAGGCTTTGTCCTGATTTGGAATAAACCGGCGAGAGCACTATTCGATACGGTTGCTTCACATTCATTTCTGTCTAAGGAATTAGTAGCTCGAATTGGTTCTACGAAGGCATGTGATGACAGATAGTGTTAAGGTGGTATTACCGAAAGGCTGTGTGATGCTTGCGGATAGGGCTTGCGATGTGGCAGTTCAAATAGGAAGTCGAGATTTCGGATTTAGCGCATCTGTGCTACCGATATCGGAATTTTATGTGATCTTTGGTATGGACTAGCTCTTGGAGAAGCGTTCCTTTATTGATTGTAATTCAAAGGAGATCATACTGGGCAAGAATACTGAGCTTGAGACTAATTTCGCATGTATGCACGGAGTAGGCGGGACCTTGATGTATGCTCTCCAAGTCGTAAATGCAGTTCAGAAGGGCGCAGAGTTATTCTTCATGCTTATTCAGGCTGTTGAGCCAAAGGCAAGTGTGAATGATGTTCTGATTTTGTCGGAGTTTTCTAATGTGTTTCCTAAGGATATTCCTGGGTTACTACCCCAGCGGGAGATCTAATTCTCTATTGAGTTGGTGCCAGGTGCGAAACCTGTGGTCCACTCGTCATATCGCGTAGCGCCAAAGGAAATGACAGAACAGAAAGTTCAATTGCAAGAGTTGCTGGAATAGGGTTATATACGCCCAAGTATGTCACCTTGGAGCGCTCCTTTTCTGTTTGTGAAAAATAAGGACGGTAGTTTACGGTTATGTATTGATTATCGTGAATTGAATAAGCTGACAGAGAAAAACAAGTATCTGATTCCACTGATAGATGACTTGTTCGATCAGCTAGCTGGATCAACCATCTATTCTAAATTGGATTTGAAATCGGGATATTACCAATTGAGGATTCGGGAAGGTGACATTCCCAATACAACATTTGGAAAAGGCTACGGTCATTATGAGTTCACTGTAATACTGTTTGGGCTATGTAATACGACATCGGTGTTCTTGGATCTAATGCACCGAACATTCCGACAGTACTTGGATCTATTTGTGATAGTATTCATTGATGATATCTTGGTGTACTCTCAATCTGAAGCTGATCATGCGAACGAATTATGGTTGGTGTTGTATACCCTGTGGAGAAATAAGCTCTATGCAATGTTCTCAAAGTGTGAGTTTTGGCTGTCAGCAGTGGCTTTTCTTGGCCACGTAGTAAGTGGAGAGGGCATAGCAGTGGATTTGTAAAAGATAAGTATCATACGAGAGTGACCAGTGTTGTCTTCAGTGGCTGAAGTAAGGAGTTTCCTTAGACTGGCAGGCTACTACAGACATTTTGTGGAAAACTACTCGCGGATTGCTTTGCCTCTTACCACATTAACGAGGAAATATCAGAAGTTCATTTGGACGCTAGAGTGCGCGCGAGCTTTTGAAGAGCTAAAGAGTCATTTGACCATGACGCCTTTTTTGACATCGTCATGTGGTACAGATGGCTATGAGATTTACTTTGATGCTTCAGGGAGCGGCTTAGGTTGCGTTCTTCTGCAGTTTGCTAAGGTGATTGCTTATGGCTCACACTAGTTGAAAGTGCATGAGCGGAATTATCCTGTCCACGACTTGGAGTTGGCGGAGGTGATTTTTGCACTTAAATTGTGGCGGCACTATCTATACGGTGTAAAAGTGGATATCTTAACAGATCATAAGAGCCTAAAATACTTATTGGATCAGAAGGATCTCAATATGCGACAACGGAGGTGGATGTAGTTCCTCGGGGACTACGCCTTTAATATTCATTATACTCCCGGGAAGGGAACGTGGTCACAGATGCCTTGAGTCATAGGAATACGGTAATGGAAAATTGGTTGCGGATGAATGATGAGCGTCTGATCGAGGAGTTGGAAGCATTAGAGATTTCTTGTGTTGACAAGAATTCCACAACCGATGCATTCTTGAACTGGATGGAGGTACAGTATGACCTTGCGGACAGGGTTCGGCGAGCAACGGAGCTTGATGAAAGTCTCTAATGCTATGCAGTGGATGGTTCAAATGACCAATTCTCCTGGTATGATGGCCTTTTGTGGAAAGAGGGTCGTTTGTGTGTCCCAAGTATGGGTAAGTTAAGGGAAGAGTTGATGGATGAGGCTCACTTCACTAAATACTAAATTCACCCAGGGAGCACAAAGATGTACAAGGTCATGAAAAAGTTGTTCTGGTGGCAAGGGTTAAAGAAAGACATAGCACATTATGTGGTTAAATGTCAAACATGTGCTTTGGTGAAGGCGGAATGCCAGAAGCCCGAGATTTCCTGAAGTCGTTACCTATTCCGGTATGGAAGTTTGATGATATTTCAATGGATTTCGTGCACGGGTTGCAAAGATCTCAATGCGGGAACGATTCGGTTTGGGTGATCGTAGATTGGTTGACTAAAGTGGCTCACTTCCTAACGAACAAGAGGGATGTTTCAGTGGAAGTCTGGGCGAAGCTCTATGTTGAGCAGATTATACGATTGCACGATGTTCCCTGTAAATCGTAAGTGACCGTGATGGGTGATTAACTTCGAATTATTGGAGGCTAATCCATCGGTTATCTGGCACAAAGTTATCATACAGTACGACCTTTCATCCCCAAACGGATGGTCAAACTAAGAGGACCAACCGAACGATGGAGGACATGCTCCGAATGTGTGCCTTGGATTTTGGAAAGAGATGGGAAAATCACCTTTATATGGCAGATTTTGCCTAAAATAATAGCTACCGAGCGAGTATCGGTATGGCACCGTTTGAAGCTTTGTGTGGTCAGAAATGCCGTACACCATTAGCTTGGGTAGAAACAGGCGAATCTAAACTTTATGGTCATAAAGAAGTTGATGCTAATTCGACAATACGCTCTATTCGGGAGAGGCTATTGATAGCCTAAGATAGACAAGCCAAATATTATTAGTCCAAGCACCGAAACGTTGAGTTTGTGGTGGGCGATTGGGTCTATTTGAAGATCAAACCCTTCAAAGGTGTGTCCAGGATTTGGCATCTGAAAAAGTTAAGTCTGAGATTTCTTGGCCCGTTTGAAGTGGTGGAGCGAGTTGGGGAAGCTGCCTATCAGCTAGCTCTTTCGGCAAAATTGAGTGGATTGCACGATGTGTTCCACATATCATTGCTTTGAAAAGCCGTGAAAGATCAAGCTACAAGTGATTGCAAACGATCGTGTATCGATCGAATTTGGGCTAACGACGAAGGTTAGGCCCATTTGGATCGAGGATAGAGCAGATAAACAGTTGCGGAACAAGACAATCGGGATAATCAAGGTCCGGTGGGATAATAGTGGTCGTGAGGAGCTAACATGGGAGCGAGAGCAGACCATGCGGTCTGAGTTTCCCGAGTTGTTTGTATAAACTGTTGTACAATATGTGTCAAGTTATATCAAACTTTTGTGAAGTTATAACATCTTGATTGCAGTTTTTCCTTACTGTGTGCAAATTTCGGGACGAAATTTATTATAAGGAGGGGAGGGTTGTAACACCCCAAAATCCCAAAATGGAGTTCAGACTCGGCAACACGGCCTGGGACACGGGCGTGCCCCAGGGAGTGTCTTGCTCTATTTTCTTAAGTGTGATTTTTGGTCTCGAGTGTGTCTCGAGTGAGGCATACGGCCTGGGACACGGGCATGTCCAAAGACGTGTCCTTGTCTGTAACGTCTTGAGTACTCGACGATATGCACTCGACGTTTATTGAGAGGGTACACGTCCTGAGACACGGGCTTGTCCTCCTCGAGTTTTGGCCAGGTTTGTGCAGCCTATTAAACTCTGTTGGTCACGGGCATGTTTTAGGCACATGGTCTGTGACACGGGCGTGTCATAGGGATGTGTCCTTCTCTGGTTTTGTCCAGGGAATTGAGGCCTGGTGAACATGGCTTGGACGCGAGCATGTCTAAAAGCGTGTCAGTGCACACGGCCCGGGCGTGTCACATGGCCATGTCCTGTTCTAGGTAAGTCAGTTCATGTGCCGCTTATATTATACGGTCTGTGATACGGGCGTGTCACAAGCCGTGTCAGCCCAAAAATAGATATTTCAGGGCAATTTGTGGTCGTTCATTTCCTTTAGATGGGATCTAAGGGTCCAAGCTTCTCCCTACTGAGTTAAGTCCAGGACTTGAGAGTTATCTCTCATTCAAAACTTTGCTATTCTCTTTCTAAAAGAATAGAAAGATGGGAGATCAATGAGGAAGAAGAGAACAGATTCGGCCACCGGTGTAGCTTATGCGTTCAAATTTCGAGCTGAGTCCAGATTTGTGGAGGCAAGAGCATTGCTGTGCTTGCTATCTGGCTAGAATTCCATGGCTCCTAAGAGATCGTCAAGGGTAACGATCTTCCTTCTTGGACATATGAACTCCTCGTTTTGGCATGTCTGTGGATTTCCCCCACCAAAAGGTTGCTATTGAGGGATTTCCTGAGGTTGATTCATGTAATCCCCAGTCTTGCATATAGATTCGAAAGTGTTTAGTACGGAATAGGCATGCTGTGTGAAGCCCATCTGGACAGGTTGGTCTGGATTGGTGATGTTACATTTTGCGCACCGGAGAAGACTCCGCGTACAAACGTGTTGTTTGTGGAGTCGATGGGTTATATCTGTGAAGGGTAGTAACAGGAAGTACTGGAATGAAATTCCAGTAAAATACCCTCATGATTCTTGTGTTGTATGCCATGTTTGGGTGAGTTCGGGTGCAGAAAGTGAGTTCTGCTGAACACGCCAAGCGACCGCAAGGAATGCTTGCATTATCTCCCATTTTTTGATTATGGAGCCAGTCCTTGGAGGATAGTGTGGCTATTGTGAGCTGTGAGCTCTTTAAAAAGGCTTAGTGTAGAGCAGAAAAGGTGAAACCGACCCGCGCCTGTAAATTGGCCATGATTACTTCGGTATTCGTTGATGGAATGACGACTTGAGCAATGGGGGGTGGCTGATGTGTACCTGCGTTATGTCTGACCGACTGGTAGACCTAGTTATTGGTCTCGTTGGAGCGCATATTAAGAGTTTTATGCATGCGCGCCATTAAGACTAAATGCTCAATACCGTTGGTTTTCGGACCTTGAACGGTGGTGGGACCCTTGTTTGCCGGTATACAAAGAATGTGCCCTGAGTGCATAGATCGTCGGGCCACATGGCTGACGGTTGTGATATGTTGATTGTGCGTGAGTGTACATTATAAGATATATCTGCTTGTGACAGCTATGCCTATGGGGAAGGAATACCACTACCCCGGGAAAGGGGTAGGGTTGTTATAAATTGGTCAGCTGAATACTAACCATTGCCTTATTTGCCACCAAAATGGTGGGCTTTCCCTATACAGGTGCTGGAGACCCGAGTGGGAAATAAAGGGCTGAATCTCTTTTTGCTGATGTTGCTGCTACTACTGCTGGTTCTCGGAGGATGAGCAAAGGCTTTTGTTATGTTCATGGGTGGCTGGCCTGCGCAGCGATGTTTGTAATCCAAACTTGTAAAGCATAACTATAAGGCCTTAAGGCCAAACTCATGAGTATATGTTGTGCATTCCTTTGTGTGTATATATAAATGTGGTTATTTATATATAGTGGACATTTATGGTTTGAGTTCAGTTTAACATTAAAAGCTTCAGCTAATATGCTCTGTGTTAGGATGCGTACCTATTTTGGTATTATCCTATGACCTCCCTGTATGTTTGTGGCATATAGTGTGGGGCCCCTGCCGGACCTTCTATTATATGTTATTTAGCGGATGGAGTCATTACACAGGTGGCTTGCGAACCACCTGTATAGCATAACAGGGTTATGTATTGATTAGAGAAATGGGAATTGGGAGACCGACCCATGTTACGGAAGTCTTTTCCCGGCGATGTGAGATACGGGAATGGGCTGAACCTACCTAGTTGCTATGTTGAGTGTCTGTGGGTAGTGTTACCTATCACTGTCATAGTTATGGGTCTTAGGACCTTCGCAGTCAAAAAAGACTACCAAAATGCTTATGTTTGATGCCATCTTATGAATGGTGGTGGTCCCTGGCTTTTATCTGGACACCTAGAATGTGCCTTGTGTGCACGAGGTGTATGGTCATTCGTGCCTACACCTATTGTGAATTGTTCTTAAATTGCACTTTCATTACTATGATTGGATTTGCTAATACATTACAGGGAAGGAGCTCCGCCGCCCCGAGTGAGGGACAGAGTCGTTAAAATTTGGTCAATTTTAGCTGACTGTTGCCTTGTTTTGCCACCATTCGGTGGTTTTTTATTATGTAGGAACATGTGTGCCAAGTGGCAAGTAGTGGGCTAAAGCCCTTGATACTGTGCTGGCCCTTTAAGGATAAAGCGATGTGTTTACTTTTACTTTTTTCATGTATGGCCGGCCTACATGCCGAAGTATGTAAAACACTCTATTTTAAGTTGAATGGTGTAAGGCCATAAGGCCAAGACTGTATGTGCATTTGCACTTTCATTCCTGCTTTGGGTTATAGTGGACATTCATGTTATGTGATGGGTTCTTCTAACTTACTTAAAAGCTTCCGCTAGAATGCTCTGTGTTAGGTTTCGATATGGTATCATAGTACTTTGGTATTAATATGTAACTCCGCTGACTGTCAGTGGAATATGGTGTGGGGAACTGGCCGGATTTTATGTTATATCCCATGTGATGGATTGGGGTTTATATGTTGACTCAATGGAGTCGGACTTGTGAGGCGAAGATCTCCTAGGAGGAGGCCGGCTAGGACTTGTGTCCTGTGGTAGTGTCGTCAACCTTTCCTCACTTCAAATGAAGTTTGTGGATTGAGATTGTGAAAATACATGGCCTCATGAGGGTGAATAAGGGTGGAGGAAAATCCATGAGAAGTGTTGAAATAAATAGTTAGGGGAAGAAGACGAGCCGATGCCATTCGTCCGGCTTTAAGATGCGCGCAAAAATCTATTTTCTGCGCGCAGAGAACTTTGAGGCCATTTTCGGACATGATGTAGTCGGATCTGGATTGTGAGATGAACATAAAAGTTGTTGCCCACAGAAATACCTTTTCAACGAGAGGTTACACGCCTTCAACGAATTCTTGTAGCCTTGGAAATCCCGGATTAAAGTTGTTGTACAGAAATATTTCCTACAAACATAGCTCTCAGGTTTGTGTTGAATCGGCTCTGGATTTGGTAGAGTGTTGGACCCATATTATTGATTTGAGCTAAGATTACTGTTAGGATGTTTAGATTGACCAATTTTGTATTGTCTAGGGTCATAGGTTATTTCCAGGGTTGTTATTCCTTCAGAAGAGTTCCAGCAAAAATGAAGTTAGTAGAATGCAGAAATCAGTTCGACGAATGCATAGCTGCGTTCGACGAACGGCGGTCTCAGTTTGACGAACTTAGTGTTTTAACTCTGAGTTTAGCTCGATTAACTTTGAGATCTGGTCAACGAACTTTGATCTCTTCTCAGAAACTAAGCTCGACGAAAGTCAAGCTCAGCTCGATGAACTCCAGGCTCAGGTTGACAAAATGTTTGTTGAGTTCGACTAATTCTCTGCAGTGTTTTAGGCAGTTTTGTTTATAGAAGGCAGAACTAGTTTCAGGCTTAATTTCAGGCTGATTATATTCTAAAGGCAGAATGATCTAAAGGCATAATTACATACAGCTATAACTCTGATATTTAATGCAGAATATTCTAACGAATATAGCCGTTTAGAGGCAGCATTAAATATGGATTTATCACAGAGTTATTATTTTAATTTATTTTTAAGGCAGTTTCCATTCTTGTGAAATCTCTCAGACGGTTCAGAATTGACTTATTCAAATGTTTGAACTCTTTCCTATATTTTCTATATATATGCACAGAAGATTGCTGCCTCATGGTTACTCACTCAGAAATACAGACTCGGATATACAGACTTAGATTTACTTACTTAGAGACTTGCAGATCAACATACTCTAACAGAATTAGATAATCAGTCTCTGCTTGTGCAAGTCTTCAATCTCTCAGATACTGGAAGGCCTACTCCCTGAAGAAATGATTCCCTCTCCTGATCATAAACTCTATTCAAATCAGGGGGAGCTTTTTGCTTCAACATCCACTAATATTCTTAAAGACTGTTGAAAGAGAAGACATCATTAGTCTTTTTTTTATTTTCATAAACTGTGTACAGGGTTATAACTCCCTTCAAAAGTTGACCTCTTGGTTTATAAGTCTCCTGATCAAAAGACTTAAGTTGGTTTTTGGGCACCAGATCAAAAGCTCAAAGGGTTGCTAGATCTCCCTTAAAAAAATAGATCTTGTGGTGGCAGGGCACCTGATCAAAAACCTGTAGTGGATTCCTACCAGGGTGGTATAAGAGTGGATGTACTCAGGTTTATTAGGGAACCACTATAAATTCCTTGTATCGTTTGTGATTGTTATTCTCTTTATTTGTGTTGTGATTGCCTTTTCTTTATATATATATATATATCACTTTTTTTAAAATCTACTATAAAACTAAATTAAAATATTTAATATACACTATTCCCCCTCTAATGTAATGTAGATCTATCCCTCACTTTCAATTGGTATCAGAGGTTGGTTCTTTGGTTTCACAAGCTAACACCTGAACCATAAGATCTTATAGATTTTACTCTTACCTAGAAATCTATCATGGCACAGAATAAGGAATATTCAAGCACTAGACCTCTTGAGTGCAATCTTAATAAGTTTGCATTATGGAAGGCAAGGATTAGACTGTATATGAACTCTATTGATGAAGACATCTACAATTATATCTTACAGGTCCACCTCTACCAGTGGTAACAACAAGTACTAGTGTTATACCACCTCTAGAATGGACAGAAGCACAAAAGAAAGCAAAGATTACTGATGATAAAGATATGAACATCTTGGCTCAAATAATGTTAGATGAAATTTTCCAGAAGGTTGCTGAATGCTTTTCAGCAAGGGACATCTGGAACTCCCTCAACACAATGGTAGCTGGATCAGCTGATGAGAGAAAGGACATAAGATCCAACTTGATCTCTTAATATGAGAATTTCAAGAAGGAAGAATCTGAATCAGTTGCTGAGATGTATACAAGACTCAGCTCATTATCAATGGGCTGAAAAACTCTAGAGAAGGACATCACATTGACAGAAGTTAATGATAAAATTCTCATGTGTTTCCCTAGCACATGGGATTCAAGGATTTGGCCAATCAAAGAAGCCAGAAGCCTAAATGAGATTACCACAGAGATACTGTTGGGCAAGCTCAAGTCTTGTGAGCAGCTCATCAGAAATAAGGAAGCTAAAAAAAAGTCTTCACTTCCAGTAAGGAATGAGATAAGTATTTCTTTTCAAGCAACAAAAAAGGAAGAGAAATCTCAAGAGAATGAAGATCTTATAGGTCTCTTGGCTAAGAGATTCAACAAAATGGCACAAAAAGACATTAGCAGAAGATCTTCCAGAAATGATGACAAAGCAAGGTATGATAAAACTCACATTAAAGAAATAGTTTGTTAAGGTTGCAGGAAACCAGGACATATCCTTCCAGAATGTCATAAGAATAAGAATAAAGACAAGATGAAGGAGAAAGACCACATGAAGCATTCACACAAATCCTCTTCCAGTAAATACTAAAGAAGGAGAGAGGCTTTATTACTGAGACCTGGAGTGAATCTGATTCAGAATCTTCACCCAGCACAAGTGAAGATGAAGAAGAAGCAAAAGCTAAGGAAATCTGCTTAATATTAATCAATGCATCTTACAGCAATTCCGAGTCTGAGTCAGAATCTGAGGAAGTCCAGGTAATATCCTCATTTGATTTTACTTCAGATCAGTTAAAAACAGATTGTAAATTATTATGTAATGGCTTAATAAAATCTTGTAATAAAATAAAACTTTTAAGAGACAAACTAATTGAAATGAACAACTAGTTTTCAAAAAATACTGAACTTAAAAAAATTAAAAAATTGCTAAAGAACAAATAGTTTTATTAGAAAATAAATTAAATGAGGCTAAAAAGTTTAAAGAATCTCTTAATGGGAGAAGCATCAAACTGATGGATATCATAAGCACGGTCAATGCCAGGCTCAAAGCAAACAAGACTTGGGGGCTTCATCTAGTCAGCCTCATCTTATTCAGAAAAATATTTTATCAACCCCCATAAACTTCATATCAGCTAAAGGAAAAGAAGTTCTACAAATTATAGATAAAATTACTGAGGTTTCAAAAAAGAACAAGCCTAAACAAACTAAACATTTTCATAAAAATTATGTTCAACAAAATTTGTCGAACCAAGATCGACAAAATCAATATTATTCGTCGAACAGCGATCGACGAACTCAGAACCCAGAATTTGGGTATAACTACTCAACAGATGGTGCTCGATGAAATCAATATGATTCGTTGAATAGAGATCGGAAAACGTGGAATGCAGAGAATGAATACTATCATTCTGTGAACCGAGCTCGATGAAATCAGTACTATTCGTCAAATGAAGCTCGACAAAATAATTATAATTCGTCGAACTAAGTTTTTCAAAACAAAAATTTTAATTATTTTCAAAGCAGATCAAAAACAAAAATTGAAAAACCCCTTTACCCAGTGGATCATCCCTCCTAGGAGATATCATCCACTTGGTTATAAAGATCAACCAGAGTGTTCTTACATTTAAAGTTATCATTATGAAAGAAAATTAGGACCTAAGGTATCTGGGTCAAGAAAATCTAATCTATTTTATGCAGGTAAAGAACTATTCTACCACAGAGGAATAGTTGTATCTGGATTGTGGTTGCTCAAAACACTTGACAGGAAGCAAGACAAACTTTATAGATTTAAAAGAAAAGCTTGGACCAAAAGTCATCTTTGGAGACTCCAACTGTGACTAGACAGAAGGCTATTAAAATATCAAGGTTGAAGCAGTTACCTTCAAGAAGGTAGCCTATATGAATGGTCTCAAGCATAACCTCATCTCCATAAGTCAATTATGTGATGAAGGTTATCAGGTAACTTTTAATAAGTCTTTATGTTCAATTACTTCTACTTTAAATAAAACATTTTTAACTGGAGTTAGGCAAGGTAACATCTACATAGTTAATTTTAACTCTTCTAAAACTGAAATCAGTTTTTTTAATCAGGTTTGTAAAACTAGTGAACTTTGGCATAAAAGGTTAGGACATGTAAACCTTAGGACTATTGCTAAACTTTCTAAGAACAACCTTGTTAGAGGACTACCTTCTTGTTCTTACAAGAAGGAATGGCTCTGCAGGGCTTTTCAATTAGGCAAGCAAACTAAAAATAGTTTTAAATCCATCTCTAAAAGTGATTCACCCGGGATTTTGTATTTGCTGCATATGGACCTTTTTGGATCTATTACAGTACAAAGTTTTGGAGGAAAGTCAAATACCTTAGTTATTGTAGATGATTTCTCTAGATTCACTTGAGTATTCTTTCTGAGAAACAAGTCAGATAACTTTAAAGTTCTTACAGATTTTCTTAAGAGCATCAAGATTAGGTACACTGCTCAGATTGCATTGATCATAAGTGATCATGAGACTGAGTTTGAATCTCTTTTGATGCAAGAATTCTGCGAGAAGGAAGGTATTAGGCACTATTTTTTGCTCCTAGAACTCCTCAACAAAATTGGGTAGCTGAAAGGAAAAATAGAACCCTAATTAAATCTGTTGGTACATTACTTACAGATGCTCACTTTCCCCAATCCTTTTGGGCAGAGGCAGTAAGAATAACAAGCTATGTCCTTAACAGAAGTCTAATACATAAACTTAAGGGTAAGACTCCCTATGAATTACTTAAATCCAAAAAACTGAAAATTAATTATTTTAAAGTCTTTGGTTGTAAATGTTATATACATAATAAAGATAAGAAACATTTAAGAAAATTTGAACCCAAAGCTGTAGAAGGAATTTTTCTAGGATATTCTCAAATTAGTAGAGCTTATAGAGTGTTTAATAATCTACATTTAAAATGGAAGAATTTGTACATATAACCTTTGATGAAACTAATATTTTTTATAAGGAGAGAAATATCTCTACCATAGAATCTTTTCATGTACCAAATCTATGTGAGAAAATGGATGAATTAATCCTAACACAAGTGGATATAGTATATCATTCTCAACAGATTGCTAAAGATTTCAGTGATGAAGAAAATAATAAAATTTATGCTGAAAATATTATGGTAAATGAAATTCCACCAGAGGAATTAGAACCTTAAGTAGTTGAAGAACCAACTCTACCCACTGACTTTGTCATACTTAGAGATCACCCTAGATCTCAAGTGATTGAAGACATATCCGTTGGTATTCAAACAAGGCATCAATTGAATCAAGATAAGATGCATGCTTGTTTTATTTCTCAGATTGAACCTCAATCCATCAAAGATGCAGAACAAGATCCCCACTAGATCATTGCTATGTAAGAGGAACTCAATCAGTTTGAGAGATGTAGAGTTTGGGACTAAGTTCCTAGACCCAAAGACTATCCAGACATTGGAACCAAGTGGGTCTTTAAGAATAAGTTGGATGCTCAAGGAACTATTGTAAGAAATAAAGCAAGATTGGTAGCTCAAGGATATTCATAGGAGGAAGACATAGATATGACCAGACATTTGCTCCTGTAGCAAGATTGGAGGCTATCAGGATCTTTCTTGTATATGCAACATTCAAGAAATTCATAGTATATCAGATGGATGTGAAGAGTACCTTTCTAAATGGAGAGCTTAAAGAAGACGTTCATGTTAAACAACCACCAGGTTTTATCTCTCTAACTCACTCTTCTAATTTTTTTAGACTTAACAAAGCTCTTTATGGTCTTAAAAAAGCTCCAAGAGCTTGGTATGAGACTCTTCCTCGTTTTCTTTTAGAAAATAAATTTAATAGGAGCATTGTAGATAAAACATTATTTGTTAGACATCATAAAAATAAAATTTTGCTTGTTCAAATATATGTAGATGATATAATATTTGGCTTTACTTATTCCAAACTTTGCAAAAGGTTTTCTGACCTAATGCATTCAAAGTTTAAAATGAGTAGCATGGGTGAGCTTTCCTACTTCCTTGGTCTACAAGTGAAGCAAACTACTAATGGTATTTTTTATATCCCAATCAAAATATGCTGAATAGCTAATTAAAAGATTTGGGATGTCAGATGCCTCAGCCATGAAAACACCCATGCCTTCCAATGCTGTTGTTGATAATGATGAATAGGGCAAACCTGTTGATCAGAAATTTTATAGGACCATCATTGGGTCTCTATTATACTAGCAGTTCGTAGACCAGACATAATGTTTTCTATATGTATTTGTGCTAGGTTTCAAGTAAATCCCAAATTATCTCACATAATTTTAGCTAAAAAGATTTTGAGATATATAAAAGGTTGCCCTAATCTAGGAATTTGGTATCCAAGAGAGTCAGAATTTGAATTAACTGGATTCTCAGATGCTGACTTAGTTGGATGCAGAGTTGATAGGAAAAGCACATCAGGAACTTATCAGTATCTTGGTGATAGGCTTGTGTCATGGTTTTGCAAGAAGCAAACATCTGTGTCTACCTTAACTGTTGAAGCTAAATACATGGCAGCTGGTACTTGTTGTTCACAAATTTTGTGTATTCAAAATCAATTACTGGATTATGGATACAACTTAAATAATTAGACTATATTTTGTGATAATACCAATGCAATTTCTATTGAACAAAATCCAGTTCTGCATAGTAGGACTAAGCATATAGAAATAAGACATCATTTTCTTAGAGATAATGTAGACAAAAATAAAATTAAACTTGTCTTTATTTCTACTGATTTACAAAGGGCAGATATTTTGACTAAACCCTTAGATGAAAAGAAACATCTGTTCTTCCTAAATCAGCTAGGCATGATAAATGGAGAATCATTAATTTGATTTTTTTTGAGCTCAACAAATTGTCCACCTTTTGTTGAACGGAGCTTGACAAACTGTGAACTCTTCATAGATCGTTTGTCGAATGGAGATCGACAAACCATCCTTTAGAAACTTTCGTCGAACGGAGATTGATGAATTAGTTTCAAGTATTTTTCGTCGAACAGATCTCGACAAAATATATTTCTTTCGCAAAACTTTCGTCGACCAGAGATCGACAAAATGCATTTCTTTTCAGGATTTTTCATCGAACATGATTCGATGTTTTCTTTTCATAAGACAGAGTTTGTCTTTTCGAATTCTTAAAACTTATATTTAGGTTTTCATCAAACTCTATCCCATGCTTTCTCTATTTTCTCCTGCACTCGATCTCTTTGTCTTCAAAGAAGATGGCAATTTCACAAGCAACTCTCTTGGTGATGAGGTTTGATGCTGGTTTCGATATAGACATGGATTCCTTCCTTCATTCTGACCAAATATTCAAGGACATTCTAAAATTATTTGAGGATCATACTCTGAAGAACTTCATGACCTCAAGGATCAAAGTCTCAGTTGCTAAAATCAAAGAATGGGTTCACACTACAAGGTTTTCTGATCATACAATAATTACTAGATCAATCTCTAGAAATCAGGTTACTCTTTCACCAGAAATTCTCTCTGAAATCTTTGGTTTTGTGAATGGAGAAGATGATATAGAAATATCTAGTTCTGAATTTGATGAGATGCTAGATAGACTGGGACATAATTAGGGGAACCCTAATCATCTGTTAAAGAATAATTTTTTTGTTGAATATAAGTTTTTGGCCGATGTGGTCGGTAAAGTTTTATTGGGAAAACATTCTTCACATGACTATGTAACCAGAAAACAATTTATGTTAATGTGTGCCTTGTTTAATAAGAAATCTGTGAATTAGGGAACAGTTTTATTTGATTCAATTAAGAAGAAAATTAATAAGAAGGATGTCTGTTATGGTAGGGTTCTAAGAATTTTCCTACAGGCTAAGTGCCCTGATCTCCTGATCTCTCAGAACACCCATATTAATGCATCCAAAAGGCTTAGCTCTATCTTGTTTGGAAGATGGGAGAGGGTTATACCAAAGCCATCATGGGCTACATCTTCCAGGATAGCTTCTGAGAGCACAAGGGCTGTTACAGTCACTCTCCTAACCCCAGCAGAACTTTTTGCTCCTCATACTTCTTCTACTCATCCATCTCCACACTATTCCCCTAGACAGCTATCTCCACTATCTCACCTACCATCTCCATATCATTCTTCTATTCAGCCATCAACTCCACATGTTGACTGCCTCATTCTTTAGTCACCTATACCACCCATTACATCTGAAGATATACCATCCACTTCATTTCATCCAGAATCACAAATTCATCAGTCACCTTCATCCTCTTTACTCTCTACTCTACCTAACTTAAATCTACTGTCTCCACCTCATTCACCTCAAGTTCATATATCTCCATCTCTCTCCCCAATTCTAGGAAGAAACCATTCATGATTTCATTACTCCTTCTGACATTCCCTCATCATCTATCCCTCAAGCTTTCACCATCTGCCAAGTATGTGCAAATAGATCTGATCCATCTTCTTCCACCCCAAATCCACCATCTACATCTACTCAGACTACTTCTGAGTTTATGTTTTCAGATTTCTCTTCTATTGCATCAAATCTTCTTGAATTCATTACTCCAACACTCAAAAAGCTAATAGAGGAAGCCATTGCTCCTCTTACTGCTTCCATCTTTGCTCTCTCTTCTCAGCTCTCTTCTTCCTCCACTGTCCCTCCTTCTAGGGGCCAAGATTAAGGTCTCCCTGGATCTAGGAAGGGGGAAATGCTTTATAAAGAAGTTCCAGAAGTTCCAGTTATAGCAACATCAGCATCAGTTTTTGATATTCAAGATTTAGAAATGATTGCAGATCTTTTAGTTGAAGTAGCAGTTGTAGAAATTCTAGAAGTTGCTATTTTTAGGGATGTCTCTATTAATCCCACAGTCAATTTAAGTTCTTTGCTATTAGTTTTTGATATTCTGCACAGTTATTTTCTAATTTTTTAGAATTCTAATAAGGCTATAGTATGTTATACAGCTCCTATTGATTCTTCAGTTTTAGAATAACTAAGAAATAGTTTTTCAGTTGTTTCTCCTAGTAATAATCCATTCCCTGAAACTGTAGTAGCTGATACTATAATGGATATTATAGAGCCAGTTTCTTCCCCCTACTTATGCTTGGGATGAAACTCCAATGCCATATTTTGATGATATACTTTTTGAAGATATGGAAGATGATGATAATGTAAATATTCAAGAAACAAATATTGCAGATACACTGCCAGTAGCTTCAGTTCCTTATCAGTCAAAATTGCTTAAGTAGCTAGATGATCTATATGATCAACCTATAGAAGATTCTGATAATGATGAAGAATTAGATGAGTCTGATGAATCTAGTTCTAAGAAAAGAAAGTATAAAAAAAAGAAAGTTCCTGCAAAGGTTGCTCCTCAACCTTCTTCTACTGCTTACATTTCCTACAATATTCTGCATGGGATTACTCTCACTCCAGATCATCCACCTTGGATGAGATATTCCAAAAATGAGCAAAAAAGGAGGATGAAAATTAAGAGATATAATTCACCTCCAAGGTCAAGGAGAGGACCGCCTCCTTCTCCTCCTCCAGTAGCAGGAGCAGCAGGTAGTGTTTATCATTCTCAAAAACCTTCTTCTCATTATTTAAAAGCTTCTCATCACAGCAAAGATAGACTTTCAAGGTCAGAATCTCCGAGCAGCAACTAGCAGTATCCAGGTCAAAGAATACAATAATAGTAGTAGTCAAGCCTAGAGAGGCCTCCTTCCCCAGCTTATGTAAGACCCCATTTTTTCCCTTAAAACCACCGGAGTCTTATGCCCAAGACTGCCACTTTGCGGTGACACCAACACACCCGAGAAGGTCGTCACTATAAAATGTCAATCCTGCCGGCCATACCGATCGCTGAAGAGAAAAGTAAAAGTATAAAAGTACATGAGTAAAATGAAACTCAAAACTAGTCCAACAGAATCACATATATATAAATAATTCTCCACTAAAGGAGTGTAACGAACCTGTCTGGCTAGGCCAAGCACCAAGCGTCACCGGCCTCCCAGCAGCCCGGGTTTAGCCCCTTTAGACCGCCCCACGGCACAACTGGTAGTAAGCCTAAACATCAAGGCATGTAGGCCCAATGCACCCCAACCAAATTTTCGCGCCTGTTTATCAGTAATGGTAGGTTGTTGCCACGGGGTATCGAACCCGCAAACTTGATAAGAGAGTCTTAATACCACTCCTAGTTACCAACCGAGTTGCAACCTACCGCTGCTGATAAACAGGCGTGGAGATTTGGTTGGGGTGCATTGGGCCTGCAGACCTTGATGTTTAGGCTTACAACTAGTGGTGTCATGGTGCGGTCTAAAGGGCCTAAACCCGGGCTACTGGTAGGCCGGCAACGCTTGGTTCTTGGCCTAGCCGGACCGGGTTGTTACATAAAAGTGCACTTTTCTATAACAACTCGGCCCATGGCAACCAGCCGACCCTAAGCATCTATACAGGGCTATAGCCCATGCACCCCAAAGCCTCTTGTGCCTGTTTATCGGTCGCGCACATTGTTGTTGTTGGGTCTCAAACCCGCAACCCTTGATAAGGAGCCTTAATACCACTCCTCATCACCAACTGATCGAGGGTCAAACCATGATTCTGTAAAAAGGCCGGAGTCACGAACGCGTGGGTAGCAACACAATCAAAAAGAACATGCGCCCAACAGTTCTCTAGCTTAATTTACTTATAAAATCGCATACATAACTTATTCGAACAACAACAAAACCAGGATTGAAACTAAAAACTAGTTAGAACCTCCCTCTGATACTAGTAAGCAAATAATTTAATTACTAACACTAGTAAGCATTCGGTAAAATGCGGGGGGGGGGGGAGTTACCTCCGCAAACACACCCAAATAACAACTCCACCAGGGGCCCCAAGGGAAACACCGGTAAGCATCCAGCAATAGTGGGGGGAGATACCTCTGCCAACACACCCACAAATTCCACGAGCACCCAAGGGAAAAGAGAAAAGTGGTCCCATAACTCGACACACCAAAAATTGGAAAATATCCAGTAACTGCGGTGGGAGATACCTCCGCTTGCACACCAACCGTACAAACCCAACAACACTGGGGATAACCCCGAAAGGTACAAAAGCTAAAAATACCGGACGCTGCGGAGGTGGTTTAGTCCACTAACACCAGCAAGAAGAAACACTATGAAATAAATCTCAAGACTTGGCACATCAGATTCTACTAGACAAATTCTTAATTAAAGATGCGGTTGATCAACCTTTAAGAACGATTTATGATCCTAGATAAACTCTAATACATCCTACATAAAAGTAGAGGAATGTTTATAAGAGTGAGATTTAACCACATCATTAAAGCATAAAGCACTTAACAAGGCAAGGTAGCAAAAATCAAGAACATGAAGGTTATATGTAGAGTTCGACAAGGGATCTAAACAGCACTGTATACAACAAGTTATATAAAAAATAATAATGATAACAAGAAGTTAGAGATTTTTTGCAAATCTAGATAAAGAAGGGAAGAGAAGGAGGAAACCACCACTTACCTTGGTTTTATCGGAAATGTTTACTGAATAACTCCACGTCGCTAATCGGGCAAAAGAAGACAGGAGGAGTCGAAATCTGAACATAAATGGCCGAAATAGAGGTTAGGGCCGAAAAACCCTAACGAGAAAACTCAAGTAATGGGGAAAGTGTTACCACGATGGCATATCTCTCGACGAGAGCTTTTCGGATCTATACTCGATTGTAGATTTGCAGCATCGGAGCACCGTCGTCGGCCACCGGAAGATTCACGAAAAACTTTCTCTCTCTCGCTCACGCTGCTCTGGTTTGGGAGAAAATCCGGAGAAGAAGATGAAGTTTTTTTTATTTCTATTCTACTTATCCTAAGTATAAGAATATATATATATATATATATATATATATATATATATATATATATATATATATATATATAAACATTTATAAAAAAAGTTTTGTCTAAGTATGAAAATAAAACGGGTTATTTACAAGAAGTTGTGCGGAAAACAAAAATATAGGTCTAGGATGGCTTCAAATCGAAAAGTGTCCAACATGAAAGTTGTAGATCTCGTTGAGATGAACAAATTTCATGTTAATTATTTTTCCATACGACACCGTTTTGACTATCAAAAAGGCGACCGAACGCAAACTGCAACGGACTTCTCGAGAAGAATAAACAGTGCTCAAGAACAAGATTTGAGGTACTCGAGAGGTAGAAAAAGGGCTACTGGAGTACCAAAATATAGTAGTCGAGAACTAAGAACATACTACTCGAGTACCAAAGTATAGTACACGAGAACCCGAAATAGGGAGCTCGAGAGGGGAAACGGAGCTTGTTTTGGAGTTCCCGAGCAGCCGTGTTGGCTGTGGTTTTCACCTCGTCGTAGCGAGGAAGTTCGTTGTTTTCATTATCTTTACTTGGTTCAGACATTCTTTTGTATTGTGGGTTCGTGTCAGTTTGTTGACGCCCACAGGGTTGTTGATTCTTTTGGGATATTTGCTAGCTGTTGTCTTTTTCCTTCTCATTAGTTTGGATTACTTGCTCTCTAGGATGTTTTAGTGCTAGGACTGTATGTTAGATATTTTTAACTTATAAAATCCTATTATTAGAAAAGCATACATGTCATTTCTTTCAGAACTAATTCATTACTTTCTGGTTGGCGTAAAGACTTTTTCCAAAACTTATTATAAATCTAGAGTTTGCATTGCATGAGTTATTCCTCGGGAACACTTATACTCATGTAAGGTGTTGAAGTCATCTTAAATAAGTATCTTCCATAAGCATATAATTATATTTTTAATCATTGACTAGTTGAACCACGAAGCCGAGGGATATGGCTAACTGCTTAACTTAAACTGGATTTCTTCTAATTAACCTAAAGATCTTTCTTTTTGTATTAAGTAGAAGTTTAGCCTGAGCGCCCATAGTTATCCCCTGCTGGCGTGGCATCATAATGTACATTTTCCCTTACTCTGATATTCCCTTATTGGGGTGAAAATGCGGGTTGTGATAGGGAGAGTCCACACAAAGATAAAGTAAAGTACTAAAGAGTGCTCCATCCCGATACATCATGAACATCACTACAAATTACTCAACGTGGAAGCACATCTATACTATCTACTAATGATTGGGACTCACTATCCCTGCTGGCTGAATTCCCGTGCTAGACTGTCCTATCTCCAAGCGCACCGACCTCTAGGGTTGCATCTCCCTATTTGGCTCCACGATCCCCTAAAATGATTTGGTCAATGACCGTTAGTCTAAAAAACTAATTCCTATCATCCCCAACCCCTCCCCCATGGCTCCTAGGCACCGAGTGGGGAGAAGGAAAGAAAAGGTAATGAAGGTGGAGAGTAACAAAGGTAACCAGGTGGCAGCAGAACTAGTCTATCATGAGTTCATAAAAAGAGCAAGTATATGTAAGCAGTAGTAGATAAGTAATATTAGTATAACAAGAACAAGTGAGCAAGTATAGTATGAGAAGGTAAACTAAGTAAGTAACCATGACTTATAGGAGTTCCCATAAAAACTTATAGACTAAGGGGTCATTTTGCAAGGCCTATTGTATAGTGTCCTATACCATTTTATATAATAGGTATCTGGGGTTATATGCAATGATGATGCTATGACATGCAAGTATGCTATGATGTGAGCATGCAAGTGCAACACACACACACTTGAATTTGTGCACGCAGACCTTTAGTTTCCCCTTTTTGGAGCCTAACCTCCTAGGATACCTCCATAGTGGCAAACGGAAGAGGTGGGTTGGGCCTCGCCCACCTATAAAATGGTATCAACTCTACCAGTCAGACCTATAGTATGCCTCGATGCTGGTGCACTAAGCAGAGCTCCTACGTACTCTTGTCGGCTGGCGCACCAGACTTTATTTTGCCAAGTGCAAAACCACACCTATCGAGTCAACGTATTGGTATTGGTGTGACGACTCTCCAATACCGAAGACCCACCACCGTTTATCTTATTTACATGCAATATTACCATGTTTTCCCATCGAGCCAAAGCTCCCCGGACTATCCCGTCCATCACAATTATCTACCGAGCCATCGGCTCGCCGGGCTAACATGCCCATCATTAAAACAATCGAGCCCACCGATCGTGAGACCAAACCTAACTCCCACAATACCTGGGAGTGTGAGTTTAAGTGTAATACTTGTTATTCTAGTTAATCTTAAACATTGATTTTTCTTACAGTTTAGGTTAGCCCAGGACTGCCCCTAGTATACCCGGTGAAGGGTTCTCAAAGGGCACTAGGAACTATGATTGTAGCTGAAGCCCATCATTCCCTTTCGCAAGGCACTTACTATTATTGGTTATTACCTAGATTCCTGATCCCTTTTAATATTATACTGGATCTAACCCTAGTATATTTTGACTCTCTCTCTCTCCACAGAAGAGACGACCTTTCGTCGATCCCGAGCACCACTTAACACTAGTCAAACCAACACTCTCCTCATCAAAACTCCCAATGATGAACTCAATTTCATTTTACCAGATCAGTATATCATTAACTTAACCCCCTAAATCCATATCCCAAGTTATCGCCATTTTCGCAGTTTTACTAAATGCTGACCAACCTAAGTTATATGATGTACATGATATGAGGTACTCCAAATTTTCATCCAAATGCCCTAAGATAATTATTGTGGGTCTATCATGACACAGTTAGTCTAAATAAAGAAACTTGAAATTTTCCTAATTAATTTGGCATTTATTAAATTTTCCCAAAAGTTAGGCAATAAGTAATTTTGAACATTAAGTACTAGATTTCCTTAAGTTATGGCCACCAAAAAATTATAAACAGTGTATTATAGCAAAATATCAATAAATTCCAAATTTCACAGATTTTCATAAATATAATAACCTCTAAAGTAATAAACTCAAGTTAATTCAAATAATCTTAGCTAATGTGAAGTGAGTACCATAAATCATAGTCCAAAAATTACATAAAAATTCCTAGATTCTTTTAATGATAAGAAAACACTACTGACTAAGTTTCATGCAATTCCAAAGTCAGTGAGTCATGTATAAAAATACTTCAAATAATTCTATTAAAGTGCACTTTGTGAAGAAACATTCTTATAAACTCATCCAAATAACATGTGATAATTTTCTAGACTTCATTATGCCCTAAAAAGTTCTCTAGCCAAGTAACACAATCTTACAGTAAGGTATACTATTTATTATCTAAATATCAAAATATAGTGCACTAGTTTACTTTAAACATGAGGTACTAAGAGGAAATGCCCAAATGATCCAAATAATTTACTAGTGCCTTTAAATGATATTTAATTAACCTTTCCAGAGTTTCATATCATTCTAAGTTAATCTAACCATGGTTACTTCAAAATCATCAAAAGGGAAAGGTGGATATTATACCTACAAGTACGAGCTACTGTTTTTTAAACATCCTATAGTAAATCCTAGGGTTCAATAGCACTATAAAATTACCTCTACCAAAATCCCATGAATATCCAAGATCATATGACCCTCTTATATTTTCATAAAAGGGATAGGCCTAAATTATCCTTAAATGGTTTAAGTTGTGTACCTAATTCTAAATTTCACCAAATTCCTACCTAGGGCATTTCACCACCCTAAGATCTCATGGACTAAACACCAAGTCCATACAAGGACATATCACTACATGTCCTTCACAAACCCCCAAAGTTCAACCTTAGGATTTGAACTAGGGTTCTAGGGAAAATCCACCCTAATCAACCCTAAACTCCATGTGAGGGTGTTTAAACGAACCATGGGGCTCTGTCCAAATTCCCAACCCCTTTGGGTGAGAATTGGCCCCTCCATAACCCAAGCTAACTCTGGCCCTAGTTAACACTTAAAGGGACACACTTTGGTCTCATCAAAACCTATTCAAATATAGCCCAATTGAGTTGAAATTTTTATCATAGTCTTTCCATGACCCTAAGAGTCAGAAAACAAAATTTTGGTGGGTTTAGAGTTTGTTAGACCCTTTAAATAATTCAAACATGGATTATTAAATTTCTACAAAAACCTTAAGAAAATATTTTCAAAAAATTCCAATTTTGGGATATGTTCTATGTATAGATAAGAGTGACCCCCCAACCAAAATATCAAGTCATTTGGATGTATGGATTGATGGGGGCACTCAAATCAATATGTGAACAAGCCTAAGTATAGATCTCACAAAAAAAGTGTTGTGGTCTGACCTGAACTACAAATTGGTCCAAACCAATTTTAAAATAAACTAGACTCATTTATCTATAGGTTTCATGTTGACCCCTTTTTCACAAAGTGCCTCTAAGTATTTTTAATTTAATTCCTAAGGTAACTGATATTATGTGACAGAAAAGCACATATAAAACATTAAAAATAACTGGATCTGCACAGATCTTGAAGGAAATCAAATGACTGATGGGTTTCTTTTTCCTGCAGCTAAGGGCCCCGATCAGCCTAACCTGGAGCAAGTTTCAGCCATCTTTCCTAGCCACCCGGCCACCTCCCTGGTCGCCCACTACCACCACCACCTCCATTGAGGTGGTAGCTATCGCTAAGAGGCGGCACGACCGCCATAGGGGCTATTTTCGGCGAACTCGCAAGCTCATTTTTCACGAAAAAAATCAGTGGAAAGCTCCACGCGATCGGGATCAATTGAGCCCAATTCTTATCCCTAAAGATTCCTAAGATCTATCCATGGAAGAAGGAGTAGAGGAGGACCTTATTTGCAGCCTGAAGACATGTGCTTTGCCTCTTCACCATTCCGGCCACCGAGCTTCTGGCTCTTCTGCAACTGCACACCAACCTCAATGGAATTGAAAAGTAATCGAGGGAAACACTTGCCCTTGCTCTGGTGTGTAACATCCCATTTCCGGCTAGACCCCTAGGAGTCGGTTGGTCGTGATAGAACCCTAGGAAGCCCAAAAATTGAAATACATCGACCGAGATTTCGGGTCACGGGTTTGTCACGCCCGTGACCGACCAGTCATGCCCGTGACCTAGGGCGTGACTCTATCGACGATCGTCTATCATTAGGGAGACGATCGTTGGGCGCAGAATTTTCAACCCGGGCCTGTCACGCCCGTGACCTATGTGTCACGCCCGTGACCAAGGGCGTGACACCTTCGACGATCGTCGATTTCAGCGGGACGATCGTCGAAGCATAGAATTTGCGTCATGGCCCTGTCACGCCTGTGACCCAGGTGTCACGCCCATGACCAAGGGCGTGACCCCCTTCGGCGATCGTCGATCTGAGCGAGACGATCGCCGAGCGCGGAATTTGCCTTACGACCCTGTCACGCCCGTGACCCATGTGTCACGCCCGTGACCTAGGGCGTGACCACCCTTCGACGATCATCGACCTCATTTTGACGGTCGTCAAACCCAGAATTGGCCACCCGTGCCTGTCGCGCCCGTGACCCATGTGTCACGCCCGTGACCAAGGCCGAAACGTCAGCCAGACTGGAAATTTTGGTAACCGATGTTGTAATCAATTCTGATTATGGGAAGTTACACTAGGTGTATTTATGGCCCGTTTCCTACTTTGATTATTTAATAAATTAAGGGAATGTTGCTCCAATAGGAAATCGCCACCTGGCAAACACCTCTTCATTTCCAGCAATTCAACTGCCTCTACCATTACCGAAACGTCATTAAGAGAAATATTAATGGCCATGAACGTTTCATCCTTTCCCCTTCCCACTTGCTGATCTATAATAGACTCTAAGAGCAAGAGGAAAAGGTTACACGCTCCAATTAAACGGATTCAGATTCCCCCCTTGCCGTTGAAGAATTTCCGGCGACGCCACCACCGCGCCAATGGCTTCCCGACGGTATGCACGCCTCCAGCCCGCGAACAAGGTCCTCCCCTCCCTCTTCTTCTGCGGATAGATCTTAGAAGTCGTTAGGAGAGATATCGGGCTCAAAAGAGCCAGATCGGGTGAGCGTTCCCATGGTTTTTCCGAAAATTTCATGGCGGCGGGTTCAACGGAAACCGCCTCTCCGGCGGCCGTGCCGCCGCCTGACGGTAGCCCTCACCTCAACAGAGGTGATGGTGGTGGTGGCCGGCCAAGGAGATGGCTGGGTGGCCGGGAAATAGCTTAGGAAAAGCTATAGGAATAGTCGTTTTCTGGTTCTGTTCGGGTTCGGGTAAAGAAGAAGATGAACAGTGTTATTTTTATTATATTATATTTTGTATAATTAGGAATTTAAATCCCTTTACTGTACACTAGGTTTAAAATGAAAATTATTGCCAGTAGGGGATGAAACATAAAAAGTGGTCAACATAGAAAATGTAGCCCTTGAAGTCTAATTTAATTCAAAATATATTTCACTCGATTTGGAGTCCTAGTTAGACCACAACACACTTTTTGGTGAGGTTTATCCATAGGGCTGTCTTAACCTTAGAAAAATTCCCCACTCCAATCCAGTCATTAAAATGACTTGAAATTTGGGGTGTTGGCTAATCTTACCCATATCTAGGTGTTATCCAAAAATTAGGATTTTTGGGAAATATTTTTCTATAGTTTTTAGAAAAATTTAATAATCCTAGCATAAATTAATTAGATGGCCAAATGACTTCCAAACCCTCCCAAATTTTGGTGAGTGGTCCTTGGGTGTAACATAAGGATCTAGTAAAAATTTCATCTCATTTGGAGATGTTTTGAATAGGGTTGTGTCCAACCCTAGGATGATCCTTATAGGATAGTTTAGGATCAAACTTCCCCCTTGGTATATGAGTGGCCATATCACCTCAATAGAGGCTGATACTTTGTCCAAAGGCTGTTTAGGGCATGAAACACCCTCCAAGGGAGCTTGGGGTGGTTTGGTGTAGGGTTGCCCTAGAACCCTAGGGAAAATCCCTTAATGGTGGTTTTTGGGGTTGTGAAGGTAATGGGGTCAAATGACCTTGGACTGACTTAAAATTTGGTGGAGAGAACCATAGGGCAAGTATAGTTCTCTGGACAAATGTTTAGGGTATTTGGAGACATATAGGCCACCTAAAATCCAAACCCTAGTTTAGGTCACCAACTTTAATTTGAATTATGAAGCTATCTAATGAACTTCAAATCAAGTAAGATTTGGGCAAGGGGATTTTCTGGTCCAAATAGCCATGATATAATTTTGTTGAGATTGTTGGATTAATTTATACAGTACTTCATTTACAACTCTAATTGTGCCCTAGATAATTATTTTGATGATTATGAAATTTCTGTTCACTGGAATATTATGAAACCTTGGATTAGGGCATCTTATAGCATATTATACCTTCAGTATTTTTCTTGGAAATTTTAACTAATTATTTCTGGTACATACTTCTTTAACGTATTAATTGTGATATGTAGTCAAAAATACAAATGATGTCCAATTATTATTTTGAAAATTATGAAATTGGGTAAGTGGGTGTTTCAAATTATGATAGTGACCCTGTAATTTTCTCTGAAATTTTAGATGACTAAAAACAGTACCTCCTTCATTAAGTTAAGAAAATTAGTACATTGCATTAAAATAAATTTAGAGTTCAAATGTTGGAGAAAAATTATGGTACTTGGTTTATGATGGTTTTAGGTCCCTACATAGCTTCTATAATTTTCTTGGAATTTTTAGAAATATATTTACAGTACTTCCTTCATAATATAATAAAAGTGACCTAAAATGATAAATTAGGAAATATAGGCCTAAACACCTCTGGAATTTCTCAAAACTTGGAATTACTGTGTAAATGCCTTATAGGATTTTTACTGATTTTATGATAATTTATTGTTGGCTCATCAGTGCACTTCATGTTCATACTAGGGCATTTGGAATCTTAGGATAAATAAATTAAATGCCCGATAAATAGGAAAATTTGGAAACCTTGGATTTAGACTAATTATGTCATGATAAACCTCCAGTAAATATTATAGGAGACTCGGAAGACATATTGGAGTACTTTCCCTTATACTTCTCATGTATCTTAGGATGGTCTGCATATAGTAAAACCACGGAAACTGATCTAGAGTAATAATGAACTTGGGAAATGGAATTTTGGTAGTTGCTGGTTGGTTAGGGCAAGCTAAGATTAAGGTAATTATTGCAAGTTAGGATAAGTGGAGAGTGAGGCTGGTTAAGGTTAAGTGGCGTACGGGAACGACGAAAGATCGTCCACCCCGGGTAGGAATGGAAGAGTCTTAATACTCTAGGGTTAGATCTAAAGTAACTAAAAGGGGATCGGGTTAAGGGAGATCAACCAATAACAATAAGTGCCTTGCGAAAGGGAACTTCGGGTCATAATGTCGCCGTCTTGGTTCCTAGTGCCCCTTGAGAGCACTTCACGGGGTATGCCGGGGGCAGTCCTGGGCTAACGTAAACCATAGGAATTATAAATTAAAAGAGCAACTAGTATAACTAGGGTTGCACATACACGCACCTCGGTAGCTAGGAAGGTAGAATAATTGGTTTGGTTGTCCATTCGGACGGTAGCTCTGAAGGTAGATGCACGGACGGGACTGTCCGGGGGGCCGAGGGCTCGAGGGTTGGAGTACAGAATAAAGGTGGTGGGTCTTCGATACTTGATTGTCGTTCACACCGGCATCGGTATGCTGACTCGGCGGTGTGGGACACTTAGCCAAAGAAAGTCTGGTGGGTACAACCAGCAGTAGTACGCGGATACTCTAGGTTGTGTTATTCTAGGGGCCTGGTAGTGTGGATACCCGCCTAGGAGTGGGGGGCCCGACCCACTGTCTCCGTTTGCTACTATGGAGGTTCCTGGGAGTGAAGCTAGCTGCCCGAACAGGGGGAACTAAAGGTCTGTGCGCATAGAGTCGTGTGCGTGAGTTGCACTTGCATGAATCATGGCATAGCATATCACTACACTCATATTTGCATTCAACCGACACCCCAACGTATAAATCGGTATGGGACTTTTTATACGATGGGAGCCTTGCAGAAGACCCCTTAACTTATAAGTTTGTATGAGCATTCATATAAGTTAAGGTTACTTACTTATTTACTTGCTTATTTACTTACTGTTCTCTAGCTGCCTTTTTATACAATTGCTACTTATTACTTCTCTTCTTTACCATTTACTACCATAGGATTGCTAGTTGTACTTTATTCTAAATAATTGTTAGATTAGCTCCCTTGTCATCTGCTTGATTATTCTCCACTTTTGAAGCTTCCCTTTCCTCCTCTCTGCCCGGTGCTTAGGAGCCGTGGGGGAGGGGTAGGGGATGATAGGGCTTAGTCTTTATGACTAATGGTTTTCGAACCACAACATTACAGGAGCTCCGGATGGGAGACAGGGACTAGCACCAGCAGAGTATGGTGCGCATGGAGGTGGGTCAGTCTAGCACCGGTGCACCTGCGACCAGCTCCGTGAGTGATTAGTATTTTTATAGCTTCCGCGATGAGTGATTTGTAGTGAGTACTCTGATGTACTGGGCTCGAGCCCATTTATCTATTTCCTATTAATATCTACTGATGGACTGGATGTGATTTCACTTTTATTTACATATTTCTGTGGACTTGTTTATATTTTATGTATAATTACTTCTCTCTCTTGTGATCAAAAAGGGCCGGCAGAATTGGCGTTTTGTAGTGGTTGCCTTCCCGTGTGTCGGTGCCACCGCAAAGCGGCAATTTTGGGCTAAGACCCCGGTGGTTTAAAAAGAAAAAAAAGGGGGTCTTACAAGTGGTATCAGAGGAAACCTCGATCGAAGAGAAGTAGTCCACAAAATCTTGGGCCACCCCTGTGCGAGCTTAGTTTGCGGACAAACTAGCAGCGGAAGCAGTGGTGTGCCCATAAGGGAAATCACATGTGAAAGTCCATCCTAACTCTTCTTAAATTCCATTCATTCGCTCTTTAACAAATAGAATTTTTACTTGTAGCCTGCGACGAACCCTACATCGCAGCAGGGGACACCCCAGGCTCCAAATGTGGTCCCGCCTCCGCCGGCTCCAGCTCCGTTTCAGCAGAAGGAGATGGGGCAAACACTGACGGCCATTCTGGAGGCCTTCAGAGCTCAGCAAGCCCCGGCTCCACAGCCAAACCCCGGGGCCAATTGGATGACAGTCTTCCGGGGGCTTTCCCCTCCAGCTTACTAGGGGACGGAGTCTGCAGTACGCACGGAGGAATGATTGGACACCATTTACGAGATGCTTGCAGGGATTCGATGCCCTACTGAGGAGGCAGTTGCTTTGGCAGTCTCCTGCTTAGAGTCACACGGAAAGAGGTGGTGGAAATCTCAGCTGGACACCACCTTTGCGGGGATGGACTGTGCTGATATTACATGGGAGGAGTTCAGAGCAGCGCTCTTGGGACATTTTGTACCTCAGTCGGCGAGGGATGACCTGGAGGATAGGTTCATGCGGTTGAGGCAGGGGAACAGGACTATGGTGGAGTACTATCAGGAGTTCACTCACCTGGCCCCCTATGCGGACGCTTACCAGTTAGACGATGCTGGCTATGCCCGAAGGTTTTATAAGGGGCTACAAGATGACATGAGACAGGCCCTCCTTTTCGTCTCAGAGGGGAGTCTGGCCAGGATTCAGGAGATGGCTAAGAAGAGAGAGGCGGATCAGCTTATAGTGAAGAGCTGGAAGAGACCGGCTGATGATATAGTGATCGGAGGTCGTAGAGACCGTCCCCGGGGCCAGGTTATTGGGGAGAGAAGGAACGGGGATCAGCCTCGTCAGGAGTTTGGTCAGGAGCAGAGGAGCCAGGGGGTATTGGCTCCCCAGCCTATACAGATGCTGGAAATGCCAAGGACGGCAGAGCAGCCACTAGTATGCTATCAGTGCAACCAGCCGGGGCATATCAAGAGGAACTGCCCTGTGAGGCGAGCACCCCCACCAGCACATCAGGGCGCTCCACCTCCCCGACAGTTTGGCGGATGAGGACAGGACCGAGGATGAGGATTTCAGGATCGAGGGCGCAGGCTAGAGAGGGAGCAGGTGTATGCTCTAGAACTGACACAGCCCCGGAACCCGGAGCAGGTTATCACAGGTATGGCTGAACTTTTAAATTTTCTTCATATAAACTAGTATTGTAGACATAACGTGGTTAGAAAATTAAGAGAAGACAACTGCAACAAGAATACTAAGACACTTAATTACCCCAGGCATAGTCTTCGTTAGCGGCAAGCCCGCTCACACCCACTTCGACACTGGTGCGTCGCAATCGTTCATGTCGGAGGATTTCATGAAAGGACTGGCAGGTGTGGAGCCATTCACCGGGAAGACGATGAGGGTACGCCTACCCGATGGATCAGAGATAATGACCTCTGCTCATTGCAATATGGAAGCGAGGATCGGCGGGAAGGCGTTTGAGGCACCAGCGACGGTTCTGAAGATGCCAGATTACGATCTGATCCTGGGCATGACTTAGCTGTATTGGAACCATGCCCAGATCGATTGCGTGGCGAAGAGGATCACCATGAGGCACGACGACTCATTCATTGTCATCGAAGGTATTATACCAGCACCCCGTAACTTACTATCGTCTGTGCAGGCCGTTAAGGCCCACCTGCAGGGGGAAGAAGTTTATCAGGTCCTTTTTGAGGTGGTCGTGGCCAAGGACTCCCTTGTAGATATTCTAGTAGTGCGGGACTTCGCCGACGTGTTTCCGGAGAAGCTACCAGGGCTACCCCCACATCGAGAGAAGGACTTCTAGATTCAGCTTGTACCGGGGGCTAAGCCGGTATCCAGAGCTCCCTATCGAATGGCCCCAAAAGAGTTGGTGGAATTTCGAAGCCAGCTTCAGGAGTTAGTGGAGGTCGGGTTCGTTCGGCCTAGCTCTTCACCATGGGGAGCTCCGGTGTTGTTCGTTAAGAAGAAAGACGGGACCCTTCGACTGTGCATAGATTATCGGGCTCTGAACAGGTTGACGGTCCGGAATACTTATCCCTTACCAAGGATAAATGAGCTTTTTGACCAGCTGGAGGGAGCCCATTGGTTCTCAAAGCTGGATCTGAGGTCAGGGTACTACCAGCTTCACATTTGGGAGGAGGACATCCCGAAGATGGCCTTCAGCAGCAGATATGGATTGTACGAGTTTACCGTGATGTCGTTCGGGCTCACGAATGCACCCTCCGCATTCATGACCCTGATGAATCGGGTGTTCGAAGAGTATCTGGACGTCTTCATTATCGTATTCATCGACGACATCCTTATCTATTCAAGGACGGAGGAGGAGCACGCGAGAAATCTTGGCCTTGACCTTGGAGAAGCTGCGTGAGCATGAGATGTATGCCAAGTACAGCAAGTGCCAGTTCTGGCTAAAGGAGGTGGCCTTTCTGGGCCATGAAATCAGTGGAGAAGGTCTGGCAGTGGATCCGGCGAAGGTCCAGGCAGTACGGGATTGGCCACCACTAAAGTCGGCCTCGGATGTTCGAAGTTTCTTGGGACTTGTCGGTTACTACTGGAAGTTCGTAAAGGGGTTCTCTCAGATTGCTCTCCCTCTTACGTCTCTGATGAAGAAGGAGTCCCCTTTTATTTGGACGCCACGATGCAAATCTGCCTTCCTGAAGGATCGTCTCACCTCGGCTCCCATCCTTGCTCTCCCATCAGGGAAGGAGGGATTCCAGGTGTATACAGATGCTTCCTATCAGGGGATGGGTGCCGTTCTGATGCAGAACGGGCACGTAATAGCCTATGCCTTCCATCAGCTGAAGCAGCATGAGCAGAACTACCCCGTGCACGATTTGGAGATGGGGGCAGTCATTTTTGCTCTCAAGATCTGGCGACACTATCTCTACGGAGTACATTGCGATATCTTCTCCGACCACAAGAATCTGAAGTACGTCGACACCCAGAAGTAGTTAAACATCAGGCAGAGACGCTGGGTGGAGTTTCTGTCGGACTACCAGTATACCATGCACTACCATCCAGGGAAGGCGAACGTGGTCGTGGATGCTCTGAGCCGGAGAGCGAGTACGACAGGAGTAGGCCCGCAGCTGATGTCCTTGGAGTTGGTTAGATCATTCGAGGAGATGCAGATTTCACTAGTGTCTGAGGATGACCCGGAGCTATACATGGAGTACCTGGGGTCGATGGTTACTACTGATGATATTCGAGACCGCATCAGAGATGGGCAGATGCTGGATGAGAGAGCTGAGCCGATATTCCGAGCCTTGGAGGAAGGCACGACAGGAGATTACTCTTTAAGGGATGGGCTCCTGTATTTCCGGGGCAGAGTCTACATACCAGCAGGAGGACGGATCCGGGAGGACATTTTGACAGAAGCTCACTGCAGCCGATATTTTGTACACCCGGGGATCACCAAGATGGTAAAGGATTTGAAGAGGACGATGTACTGGCCGGGTATGAAGAAATATATTACGTATTTTGTGACGCATTGCGAGGCCTGCCAGCTCGTGAAGGCGGAGTGTAGGAACCCGGCAGGCTTGCTGTAGCCGCTTCCGGTGCAAGAGTGGAAATTTGAGGATATAGCCATGGACTTCATACATGGGCTACCTCGATCCCGTGCGGGGAATGACTCGATCTGGGTGATAGTGGACAGGCTAACAAAGGTGGCCAGATTCATTCCAGTGGCAAAGGACACACCAGTCAGTGTATTAGTACGGAGGTTCATTGAGCAGTTTGTGCGTTATCATGGGGTGCCCAAGACTATCGTTTCAGATCGGGATGGGCGGTTTACATCCAGGGAATGGAGGTCAGTCCAGGCCCATCTGGGTTCTCGATTGACATTCAGCACAACTTTTCACCCTCAAACCGATGGACAGACAGAGCGCACCAACCGTACATTGGAGGATCTGTTGCGACTGTGTATTTTGAACCGTGGCGAGCCTTGGGAGAGATTGCTGCCACTGGTCAAGTTTTCGTACAACAACGCTCATCAGTACAGCATAGGCATGGCTCCATACGAGGCGTTGTACGGAAGGAGGTACAGGAACCCACTATCATGGGTTCAGGATGAGGATCCGCAGGCACTAGGCTCGGAGTTTGTGGGAGATACAGATGCTCAGATTAGATTGATCCGGGACAGGATGTTGGAAGCCCAGAGCAAACAGGCGAAATACTACGATGCTAGGCATTGTCAAGTGGAGTTCCAGGTGGGAGACCGAGTTTTCTTGAAGATACGGCCGATGCACGGAGTTTCGCGGGTGCGTGGGCGGAAGAAGCTCAGTCCGAGATATATGGGGCCTTATAGGATCCTGGAGCGGATCGTCCCCTTAGCCTATAGACTAGACCTACCGCCGGAGTTAGCGGGATTGCATGACGTCTTCCACATCTCCTCACTTCAGAGGGCTCTGCTACGCCCTGAGCAGCTGAACTCCTCGGCAGATGGCCCGGTGGCCTCGGATCAGTCAGTCAACTTGGAGCCTATCAGGATTGACGATACAGCAGTGTGGGTCTTGCGACGGAAGAAGGTTCTGTGGAACAATCATGTGCAGGAGGAGCATACATGGGAGCCACAGGACTTGATGCGGTAAAAATACCCGGAACTTTTTCGTTAGGTATACCTCACCATTCCTCTGGACAATCAATTTGCCTTCCTGTTTTAAACCAATTGGACTGAAATTTCAAGAATAGGAGCTAATCTTTTGTTTATTGGGGTGTATATACCTAGTTAATTGGGCGAATTAATCTTAAATTTGAAATCGCACCAAGCAAACATAACGTAGAGATGTAATCTTTCAATTCTCATGGGATGTTACAAGCTTCTTTTTCCCGATTAGAGTCCCGTAGGCTTAACCTTGATTTCGGGGACGAAATCTTTGTTTTGTTTATTCGGATTTGTAACATCCCATTTCCGGCTAGACCCCTAGGAGTCGGTTGGTCGTGATAGAACCCTAGGAAGCCCAAAAATTGAAATACATCGACCGAGATTTCGGGTCACGGGTTGTTCACGCCCGTGACCGACCCGTCACGCCCGTGACCTAGGGTGTGACTCTATCGACGATCGTCGATCTCAGGGAGACGATCATCGGGCGCAGAATTTTCAACCCGGGCCTGTCACGCTCGTGACCTATGTGTCACGCCCGTGACCTAGGGCGTGACACCTTCGACGATCGTCGATTTCAGCGGGACGATCGTCGAAGTGTAGAATCTGCGTCATGGCCCTGTCACGCCCGTGACCCAGGTGTCACGCCCGTGACCAAGGGCGTGACCCCCTTCGGCGATCGTCGATCTGAGTGAGACGATCGCCGAGCGCGGAATTTGCCTTACGACCCTATCACGCCCGTGACCCATGTGTCACGCCCGTGACCTAGGGCGTGACCACCCTTCGACGATCGTCGACCTCAGTTCGACGGTCGTCAAACCCAGAATTGGCCACCCTTGCCTGTCACGCCCGTGACCCATGTGTCACGCCCGTGACCACGGCCGAAACGTCAGCCAGACTGGAAATTTTGGTAACCGACGTTGTAATCAATTCTGATTATGGGAAGTTACACCAGGTGTATTTATGGGCCGTTTCCTACTCTGATTATTTAATAAATTAAGGGAATGTTGGTCCAATAGGAAATCACCACCTAGCAAACACCTATTCATTTCCAGCAATTCAACTGCCTCTACCATTACCGAAACGTCATTAAGAGAAATATTAATTTCCATGAACGTTTCATCCTTTCCCCTTCCCACTTGTTGATCTATAAAAGACTCCTAAGAGCAAGAGGAAAAGGTTACACGCTCCAATTAAACGGATTCAGATTCCCCCCTTGCTGTTGAAGAATTTCCAGCAACGCCACCACCACACCAATGGCTTCCCGACGGTCTGCACGCCTTCAGCCCGCGAACAAGGTCCTCCCCTCCCTCTTCTTCTGCGGATAGATCTTAGAAGTCGTTAGGAGAGATATCGGGCTCAAAAGAGCCAGATCGTGTGAGCGTTCCCATGGTTTTTCCGAAAATTTCATGGCGGCGGGTTCGCCGGAAACCGCCTCTCCGGCGGCCGTGCCGCCGCCCGACGGTAGCCCTCACCTCAACAGAGGTGATGGTGGTGGTGGCCGGCCAGGGAGATGGCTGGGTGGCCGGGAAATAGCTTGGGAAAAGCTACAGGAATTGTCGTTTTCTGGTTCTTTTCGGGTTCGGGTAAAGAAGAAGATGAACAGTGTTATTTTTATTATATTATATTTTGTATAATTAGGAATTTAAATCCCTTTACTGTACACTAGGTTTAAACTGAAAATTATTGCCCGTAGGGGATGAAATAAAAAAAGTGGTCAACATAGATAATGTAGCCCTTGAAGTCTAATTTAATTCAAAATTAATTTCACTCGATTTGGAGTCCTGGTTAGACCACAACACACTTTTTGGTGAGGTCTATCCATAGGGATGTCTTAACCTTAGAAAAATTCCCCACTCCAATCCATCATCAAAATGACTTGAAATTTGGGGTGTTGCCTAATCATACCCATATCTAGGTGTTATACAAAAATTAGGATTTTTGGGAAATATTTTTCTATAGTTTTTAGAAAAATTTAATAATCCTAGCATAAATTAATTAGATGGCCAAATGACTTCCAAACCCTCCCAAATTTTGGTGAGTAGTCCCTGGGTGTAACATAAGGATTTGGTAAAAATTTCATCTCATTTGAAGATGTTTTGAATAGGGTTGTGTCCAACCCTAGGATGATCCTTATAGGATAGTTTAGGATCAAACTCCCCCCTTGGTATATGAGTGGCCATATCACCTCAACAGAGGCTGATACTTTGTCCAAAGGCTGTTTAGGGCATGACACACCCTCCATGGGAGCTTGGGGTGGTTTGGTGTAGGGTAGCCCTAGAACCCTAGGGAAAATCCCTTAATGGTGGTTTTTGGGGTTGTGAAGGTCATGTAGTCAAATGACCTTGGACTGACTTAAAATTTGGTGGAGAGAACCATAGGGAAAGTATAGTTCTCTGGACAATGGTTTAGGGTATTTGGAGACAACTAGGCCACCTAAAATCCTAACCCTTATTTAGGTCACCAACTTTAATTTGAATTATTAAGCTATCTAATGAACTTCAAATCAAGTAAGATTTGGGCAAGGAGATTTTCTGGTCAAAATACCCATGATATAATTTTGTTGAGATTGTTGAATTAATTTATACAGTACTTCATTTACAACTCTAATTGTGCCCTATATATTTATTTTGATGATTATGGAATTTCTGTTCACTGGAATATTATGAAACCTTGGATTAGGGCATCTTATAGTATGTTATACCTTCAGTATTTTTCTTGGAAATTTTAACTAATTATTTCTGGTACATACTTCTTTAACGTATTAATTGTGATATGTAGTCAAAAATACAAATGATGTCTAATTATTATTTGGAAAATTATGAAATTGGGTAAGTGGGTGTTTCAAATTATGATAGTGACCCTGTAATTTTCTCTGGAATTTTAGATGACTAAAAACAGTACCTCCTTCATTAAGTTAGGAAAATTAGTACCTTGCATTAAAATAAATTTAGAGTTCAAATGTTGGAGAAAAATTATGGTACTTGGTTTATGATGGTTTTAGGTCCCTACATAGCTTCTATAATTTTCTTGGAAATTTTAGATATATATTTACAGTACTTTCTTCATAATATAGTAAAAGTGACCTAAAACGGTAAATTAGGAAATATAGGCCTAAACACCTCTAGAATTTCTCAAAACTTGGAATTACTGTGTAAATGCATTATAGGATTTTTACTGATTTTATGATAATTTATTGTTGGCTCATCAGTGCACTTCATGTTCATACTAGGGCATTTGGAATCTTAGGATAAATAAATTAAATGCCCGATAAATAGGAAAATTTGGAAACCTTGGATTTAGACTAATTATGGCATGATAAACCTCCAGTAAATATTATAGGAGACTCGGAAGACAAAATGGAGAACCTCCCCTTATACTCCTCATGTACCTTAGGATGGTCTGCATATAGTAAAACCACGGAAACTGATCTAGAGTAATAATGAACTTGGGAAATGGAATTTTGGTAGTTGCTGGTTGGTTAGGGCAAGCTAAGATTAAGTTCATTATTGCAAGTTAGGATAAGTGGAGAGTGAGGCTGGTTAAAGTTAAGTGGCGTACGGGAATGACGAAAGATCATCCACCCCGGGTAGGAATGGAAGAGTCTTAATACTCTAGGGTTAGATCTAAAGTAACTAAAAGGGGATCGGGTTAAGGGAGATCAACCAATAACAATAAGTGCCTTGCGAAAGGGAACTTCGGGCCGTAATGCCGCCGTCTTGGTTCCTAGTGCCCCTTGAGAGCCATTCACGGGGTATGCCGGGGGCAGTCCTGGGCTAATATAAACCATAGGAATAATAAATTAAAAGAGCAACTAGTATAACTAGGGTTGCACATACACGCACCTCGGTAGCTAGGAAGGTAGAATAATTGGTTTGGTTGCCATTTGGACGGTAACTCTGAAGGTAGATGCACGGACGGGACTGTCCGGGGGGCCGAGGGCTCGAGGGTTGGAGTACAGAATAAAGGTGGTGGGTCTTCGATACTTGATTGTCGTTCACACATGCATCGGTATGTTGACTCGGCGGTGTGGGACACTTAGCCAATGAAAGTCTGGTGGGTACGGCCAGCAGTAGTATGCGGATACTCTAGGTTGTGTTCTTCTAGGGGCATACGGAAGGGCTAGGCCTGGTAGTCGGATACCCGCCTAGGAGTGGGGGGCCCGACCCACTATCTCCGTTTGCCACTACGGAGGTTCCTGGGAGTGAAGCTAGCTGCCCGAACAGGGGCAACTAAAGGTCTGTGCGCATAGAGTCGTGTGCGTGAGTTGCACTTGCATGAATCATGGCATAACATATCACTACACTCATATTTGCATTCAACCGACACCCCAACGTATAAATCGGTTTGAGACTTTTTATACGATGGGAGCCTTGCAGAAGACCCCTTAACTTATAAGTTTGTATGGGCATTCATATAAGTTAAGGTTACTTACTTATTTACTTGCTTGTTTACTTACTGTTCTCTAGCTTCCTTTTTATACAATTGTTACTTATTACTTCTCTTCTTTACCATTTACTACCATAGGATTGCTAATTGTACTTTATTCTAAATAATTATTAGATTAGCTCCCTTGTCATCTGCTTGATTATTCTCCACTTTCGAAGCTTCCCTTTCCTCCTCTCCGCCCGGTGCTTAGGAGCCGTGGGGGAGGGGTAGGGGATGATAGGGCTTAGTCTTTATGACTAATGGTTTTCAAACAACAACATTACAGGAGCTCCGGATGGGAGACAGGGACCAGCACCAGCGGAGTATGGTGCGCATGGAGGTGGGTCAGTCTAGCACCGGTGAACCTGCGACCAGCTCCGTGAGTGATTAGTATTTTTATAGCTTCTGTGATGAGTGATTTGTAGTGAGGACTCTGATGTACTGGGCTCGAGCCCATTTATCTATTTCCTATTAATATCTACTGATGGACTGGATGTGATTTCACTTTTATTTACATATTTCTATGGACTGGTTTACATTTTATGTATAATTACTTCTCTCTCTTGTGATCAAAAAGGGCCGGCAGAATTGGCGTTTTGTAGTGGTTGCTTTCCCGTGTGTCGGTGCCACCGCAAAGCGGTAATTCTGGGCTAAGACCCCGGTGGTTTAAAAAGAAAAAAAAGGGGGGGTCTTACATGGTGAAGGTCCTTAAAGAGGGAATATGGGAGAGGAGGCTTGTAACTCCCAAAATTTCATTAAAATCCATTATTGGCCATTAACTCTACCCCTTCGGTTTCAACCAAATTAAGGGTTCAGAACTAACTTAATGGCCGACCACCTCCAGAAACTCCTCCTCTCCCTCTGAGGAATAAAAGCCCCATAAAAGAGGGAGTTATGGAGCCTCCATGGCTATTCCATTCGTCACGCTTCGTTCAGCCTTGGTCAAGGCTTTTGTCGAGCTCTGCTTGACGGTCTCGACGAGCTCAGCTCGACGGTCTCGACGAGCTAAGCTCGACGGTCTCGATGAGCTCAGCTCGACGGTCTCGACGAGCTCAGCTCGACGGTCTCGTCATGCTCAGCTCGACAGTCTCGTCAAGCTCTGCTCGACGGCTCTCGTCGGTCTCGACGAGCTCAGCTCGACGGTCTCGATGATCTCAGCTCGATGGTCTTGATGAGCTCAGCTCAACAGTCTTGTCAAGCTCTGCTCGACGATCTCTGCTCAATCTCTAATCGACGGTTCTCGTCGATCTCTGCTCGACGGCTCTCGCCGAGCTCTACTCGACGGCACTCACCGAGCTTTGCTAGACGGCACTCGTCGAGCTCTACTAGATGGCACTCACTAAGCTCTGTTCGACGGCTCTCGCCGAGCTCAGCTCGATGGCTCTCGCCGAGCTCAGCTTGACGTCTCTAACCGAGCTCATCTTGACAGCTGTCGCTAAGCTCAGCTCGACGGCTCTCGCCGAGCTCAGCTCGACAGCTCTTGTCGAGCTTTGCTCGACGGCTCTCGTCGATTAGTCTAACTTTTGGGGTGTTATATTGGGTGTCATTAAACCCTTTAGTGCTTCCCAGGGTTTTTTCATGAACCGGTCATGAAAAAACCCTCCTCGCGGTCTAGAAGTTTGAGGGATGTTACAAATCCCAATACATAAGAATAAAAAAAATTTCCTCGAAATTCAAGTTATGCCTACGGGATTTCGAGTATAGGAAATAAAATGTAAAATCCCGAGAGGTTACAGGAAATACCACACGTGAAAAGTCCCGGGTTCCTTTGCTGCATCAAGTCTTGTGGCTCCCACATTTGCTCCTCTTGTCCATAATTACTCCACAAGACCTTGACCAGCGGAACCTTCTTGTGCCACAAGAACCGTATCCCAGTATTACTTATCCGGACCGGCTCTAGGAGCACCGATCGATGAGATGCTATAGGCCCATCTACAGTCATAATCTGCTGCTCTGGCTGAAGTAGAGCTCTCCTGGGGGAGGAGATGTTTAAAACGTCGTGCAAACTTGCTAGGTCTGGTGGTAGATCCAGTCTGTATGCCAAGGAACTGATCTGCTCCCTGATCCTTTAAGGCCCCATTTATCTCGGACTGAGCCTCTTTCGACCATGCACCAGCGAGACTCCATAAATCGGTCGTATCTTAAGAAACACCCGATCTCCTACCTGAAACTCTGAAAGTTAGGTGATAAGATCTAACAGCCTCTAGAGGGGGGGGGTGAATAGAGTAAGTTCAAATAAATTGATATATTTAAAACCTTTAGATTTACTTAGTGTAGGTAGTGAGTGATGCAAACAGATAAATATATTTAAAGTAAAATCACACAGCACACAAGCAAGAAGAAAAGCAATCCACAGAAGACACAAGGAAATTTATAGTGGTTCCCCAAACTTGGGTAGTCCACTCTTCTATCACCCCTTGATAGGAATCCACTGCAGGATGCTTGATCAGGTGTCCTGGGCACCACCAGATTTTTTGATAAGGTGTCTTGCCACCACTGATTTTGACAAGGTCTCAGCTAACCAAAAGGTAACTTTTGAAGGGAGTTAAAACCCTGTACAGAAGAGGTAAGGTAAGAAGTGTTGAGTTTGCTTCTCTGTCAACAATCAGAGAGAAGCTAGTGGATGTAGATGTTGTCAAAGCTCCCCCTGAGATATAGAAGTTCAGGTAGAAGAAGCTTTGCACAAGGGTGACAGGCTCTTCACTGCTTGTCCTTCTTCAGCAATAGATGACTCAGAAACTGAGTGTTTGATGTCTGAAGGTAGAAAGCAAATTGAGAAGAGTTGAATGCAGAGGCAGAAGAGGTTGCAGAGAATGTTGATCAAGATGCTTCTCTGAGTATAGTTCTTCTCTGTAAATTCTCTGCAGACCGATTTCTTGAGAGAGAGATGAAGATAGATGTTCTCTGTGTTATCAGAATGAATGTTCTTCCTGTTCTCCTTGTCTCTCTCGAATAGATCTCTGAGTAATGGGATTATTACTTTTTTTTGATTGATAGCCGTTGGCAGGGCATTTAATGTATTCCATAACTGTCCATGCCTAGAAGGAAAGCCTTAATTGATTTCCATTGAAAATTCCTTGAGATATGGAGCAATTAAGTCTTGAAACGGCCAGGGGATCTCTTGCAATAACTGCTTGAAAAATCTCTCATTTGAATTTCAAATGTCGACAGACGGGAGAACTTAAAACATCGAACTCATCCTGAAGCGTCGATCTGAGCTCGACTGACCGTCGATCAGAGAGTAAAATTGAAGCAGAGAGATACACGCCAAAACGTCGAGCAGAACTCGACGTTACGTCGAACTGAGAACGACGCTGCGTCGAGCTGCGATCGACTGTGCGTCGAGCAGCGGTCGACTATGCGTCGAGCTGAGGACGACTCTACGTCGAGCTGGGGTCGACTCTCCGTCGAGCTGAGCAGAACTAAATCTCAAATAACCTAAGTTCTAAACTCACACTCAATGACCTATGCTATACAATTAGGTCAACATCCTTAGCATAGTTATCCTGACCCAAATATAAAAAGGGTGTTCCAACAATCTCCCCCTATTTGGATTAGGATTACTATTCACATGAATTTAAGGAAATTAAAAATGCATACAGACATTTGAAATACTGAAAATCAAGAACACAGATGGAAGCAGGAGCAGATAAGCAACTATCAAAGATGTTTATGGTAGTAGCATAGAAGATAAGCCATCTTACATTTACTTCTTCTTAGGCTCTTCTTCAAAGCCTTTCTTGAATTTGATTTCCCTTTGAGGGTTGGCAATGTCTTTCTTTGATCTGTAATCTTCAGAAGTCCCCAATGAAGTTATGCTCTTTCCAGAGGGAGGAACAGCAGCAGGATGTAACTCCATATATCTATCAGCATCAAAGAATTTGCTAGAATGATATTTGTCTAATTCCTGTCTTCTTTGGTCTGACATTGTGCTTATGTTGGATGTGTCCAGTCCCCTTTCTTTGTTCTTCTTAATTAGGTCTAGGGCAGCAAGCTCAGCCATCCTAGCCTTCCATGCAGTAGGGTTGTTAACTGGATCATCATATGGAATAGGAGGCTCATACTTATTACTTTGTTCTGAAGGAATAGGTTTCTGCCTTACACCCTCATTGAGCTTAAAGGGAAAGGGACCAGTGGTTGAAGCAATGGTCTTTCCTTCCCTTTGATAAGGTTGGGGTCTGGCTTGACCTCTAGCTTGATTACCTCTAGAAGATCCTTTGGATTGATTTCCTCTTGATTGATAACCTCTAGATTGGCCACCTCCTTGTCCTCTCCTTGACTGATAAGTCTTGCCTTGGAAGGAGGATGTTGGAGGTTTGCTTACTGGGTTAGCACTGCCTCCTGCACCTGGAGAAGGAGGAGGTGGAGGAGGAGGAAAGTCAAAAGACTTGGAATCTCCTTTCTTGAACTTCTTTTTCTTTCTCATTGCCTTGAGCTGATTTTTAGAGAACTGCATCCATGGCTCAGTAATCTTGCATTTGTGCTGTATGTAATAAGGGATGTCATGGTCAGTAGCCCTTTCCATTGGAACTCTCTTTAGAGCTTTGCTTCTAGCTTTCCTCTTTTTAGCAATAGTTGCAGAAGAGTCATCAGAGCTAGTTGCAAACTCATCAGAGGAGCTGCTTTGGATATGATCATAGGGATCATAATAATCATCTTTTGATGCACTTTCTGAAATAGGAGGAGGAGCATCTGCCAGTGTAGATGACTTATCTAGCACTGCAGGGAAAGAAATGGTTTCAGGAGCAGCAGGCACTGAATCAGCTAAGTCACTCAAGACTTCAGAAATCACAGCCTCAACAGAAATGGCTGGATAACTTTCACTAGCAGGAGCTGAGGCTACCACTGCATCAGAAACAGAAGAAACAAAAGAACTGGCAGGAGCAACAGCTACCACTGCCTCAGAAACAACAACTTCAGCAGGAGCATCAGCTACCACTGCATCATCTTCAAGAATCATCTTATCACAACCAACAACAGCAGCAACAAAGGGAATGATGGCCCTGGACAGATCTTCAGCAAGCAGTAACTTGTGAGAGCTGAAGGATCTTCTGAAAAATGATGCTGGTACTGTCACAATAGAATCTTCAACTGGAGTTGGACTGAATTCTCTATCTGCAATCTGAACATCTGAAACAAGCATCTCTTCACAATCAACAGAAGGCAGCTCTTCTTCTACCAAAATCTCCCCCTGCCTAGATTCAGTAGCAACTGATTCTAGGCACCTAGAAGAAGGGCCAGCCACAGCAGGAGAGAGGGAAGAGAGCTTTGAAGAAATAGAGTCCAAAGATCTGATTATTGGAGCTAGGGAAGCATCCAATAAGGAGGACAACCTTGGAGCCAAGAGCTCATAGAGCTTATTAGCCAAGGGAAGCAGATCTACTTGCTCAGACTGTTGAGCAGAGGTAGAGGGGAGAGAAACAGATGTAGTAGGAGAAGATGATGGTATAGAAGGAAGAGGAATGGAGGGTTCAATAATGGAGGACATGATGAGGTCTGAGAATGAGGGCTCAGCAATGTTATCATGTGAATCATCCAAGAAGGAATCATCTTGATTGATCTCAATGTCCATTGGAGGGAAGTAATGAAGAGGATCAAATACTTCAGAAGTGGTGGTAATGGATGGAGGAAGAGAAGATGCAATAGTGTCAATGGATGATGTTTGCAAAGGGGATGAGAGCTGAGAAGTTGATGGAGTGAAGGTGGTTGGAAAGCTGAATGAAGGAGAGATGGTGATTGATGGCCTGGCTTCTTCTACTAGGTCAGTTGACTGAGGGTGAGTGGCCACAATAGCCCTTGTTTCAGTAGAGGATTTCATTGCTGCAGCAGCCTTGGGATTTACAATCTTCCTGTCCCATTTTCCAATCAGGGCACAGGTCAACCTCTTTGAAGCATTAATGTGCTTGGAGGTTACCAGAAGCTGTGGGCAGACATGATGAAGCAACAATCCCAAAGTCCTTCCAAAATGAACATAGGTCTTATTGACCTTTTTCTTCACTAAATCAAACAGTAATTCTCCCCAATTTAGGTGCTTTTTATCTAGGAGGGCAGCCATGATGCAGAATTGTTGCCTGGTAATAGCATCATGTGCTGTCCTCTTAGCACAGATGACCTTGCCTACCACATCAGCTAAAAGCCTAAATTCAATGGCAAGATCCACTTTCAGCAATTTGGAGGCATTCTCAGAAGAATGACCCATTCTGTCTAGCATTGCAGCATACTCCTCATTTGACAATTCCAAGCTGTCATTTCCATTCTCTAATTCAAAAGCTTCAGTAAAAGTAGCAGGAGATATTGATACCTGAGTTCCAGAAATAGAACCAGTAATAGTGCTCTCATCTGTATTAGCTGCTGTATATATCCACTCTTTAATTTCAGTCTCTGCCATGGGCATTCTTGTTGACATAAACTTCACTAGTTTCTGTTCTTTAAATAGCTCCAGGATATCCAGAAAATTCTGTGAGGAACCTTCAAAGGAATCCAAGTCGATGTCGAAACCATAATCGAACTTCATTGCCGTCAATATGTTTGCTGGAATCGCCATTATCTGCAGAATACCTCTCAAGAACAAGTGTAAAAGCTTTGGAGGGAGAATGTAGTTGCAGGAAATACGAAAGCGCAAATGACATCGACGCCGAGAAGATGATTTTATACTAGGGTTCGACGCAGAAAAGGAAATAACGTCGAGCTTAGTTCGACGCTAAGAGGCTCTAGGGGAAACGAAGAGACTCGATGGCGTTCAGCTGAGTTCGACGTTCGCCGTTTTGAAGGTCGGCGGTCGACGCTATTAGGGATGCTGAACGTCGAGCTCTGGTCGACGTCAATTAACGTCGTTGACCGAAACAGAAACTTAACAAACTCTAGACAGAGTCGATCTCTGGTCGACGCAAAAGATGAGGTCGACGGTCGACGCTATATAGTGGTCGACGGTCAGTCGATCTCCGGTCGACGTTTTCAAGTGAAAAGCGTCGAGCGTCGAGCAGAGTTCAGACAGAACCTCTAGATCTAACAGCCTCTAGATCCTTAAGGAAGAGATACATTTGCCTAGATTTTGTTATTTTTATGGTTTCAAAATCTTGTAAATTAATTTATGCTATCTCCATCTATCATTCCCAACTGATTAAGGAAGAAGAAGTGTTTCTTTTCATCCAAAGGTTTGGTGAAAATATCTCCCCTTTGTAAATCAGTAGAAATATACTCTAGTGCTATTTTATTCTTTTCTACATTATCCCTTAAGAAATGATGTCTGATCTCTATGGCTTTGTCCTACTATGGAGAACTGGATTTTGAGCAATACAAATTGCACTAGTATTATCACAAAGAATTTTTGACTTCTCTAAGTTGTAACCATAGTCTAGGAGCTGGTTTTGAATCCACAATATCTGTGAGCAGCAACTTCCTGCAGCCATGTATTCAGCTTCAGCAGTTGATGTAGACACAGATGTTTGCTTTTTGCAAAACCAGGAGACAAGTCTATCACCCAGGAATTGACAAGTTCCACTGGTGCTTTTCCTGTCTACTCTACATCCAGCATAATCAGCATCTGAAAATCCAGTGAGATCAAATCCTGAATCATGTGGATACCAGAGACCTAGATTTGGACAACTTTTTACATATCTAAGAATTCTCTTAACTAATGTGAGGTGTGACTCTCTAGGGCTCACTTGGAACCTAGCACATACACATGTAGCAAACATAATATCTGGTCTGCTAGCTGTAAGATATAAAAGAGAGCCAATGATTGCTCTAAAATTAGTCTGATCAACTGGTTTACCAGATTCATCAGCATCTAAGACAGCATTAGTAGGCATAGGTGTTTTCATAGAAGATGCATCTGACATACCAAATTTCTTAACCAATTCTTTTGCATACTTGGTTTGAGAGATGAATATGCCATCAGCATGTTGTTTGATTTGCAATCCTAAGAAAAAGGAAAGCTCACCCATGCTACTCATTTCAAACTTTGAGTGCATAAGTTGTGAGAACTTTTTGCATAAGCTTGTATCAGTAGACCCAAATATTATATCATCTACATATATTTGTACTAGTAGGATATGGGACTTATGAGTTCTAATAAAAAGAGTTTGGTCTACTCTACCCCTTTTAAAATCATTCTCAAGCAAAAAGGAGGCTAAGGTCTCATACCATGCTCTTGGAGCTTGGTTGAGGCCATATAAAGCCTTATGTAATTTGAAAACATGTTCAGGAAGGGTTGAAGAGATAAAACCTAGAGGTTGCTTGACATAGACTTCTTCCTTGATGTCTCCATTGAGAAATGCACTTTTAACATCCATTTGGAAAACTTTGAACTTCTTGTGTGCAGCATAAGCAAGGAAAATTCTTATGGCCTCCAACCTTGCAACTGGTGCAAAGGTTTGGTCATAATCAATCCCTTCTTCTTGACAATAGCCTTGAGCAACAAGCCTTGCCTTGTTTCTCACAATGATCCCTTGATCATCTAGCTTATTCCTGAAAACCCACTTAGTTCCAACAATTTGATGGTTTCTTGGTTTTGGAACCAATTCCCATACTTTGTTCCTTTCAAACTGGTTTAGTTCCTCTTGCATTGCAATGATCCAGTTTGGATCTTGCTCTGCATCTTGAATAGTTTGAGGCTCTATTTGGGAGAGAAAACAGGTGTGCATCAGATGTTGATTTATCTGATTTCTGGTTTGCACACCTTCTGAAATTTCTCCAATCACTTGGGAGATTGGATGATCTCTTATTGTTACTAAATCAACAGTGGGTGTTGATTGTTCACCAACCTGTGTTGTTGTTTCCTCTTGTGGAACAACAACTGGCTCTCCATTTGGTTCTGAAATTTGATCTGTATCTTCACTCTTATTGCTAGCAGCTTCTTGTTGAGTTGTTGAAGATAGATTTCCCTCATCCATGATGGTTAACTGATTAATATTTTCAGCTAATGATTGTACCTGTAAGTGATCTATGGTAGAAGAATTCTTCTCCTTATAAGACATATTAGATTCATCAAAGGTAATATGCATGGACTCTTCAATTTTATGAGATGATTTGTTATACACCCTATAAGCTTTGCTGTTCAAAGAGTATCCCAGAAACACTCCTTCATCAGCCTTAGCTTCAAATTTTGCTAAATATCTCTTGTCATTATTGTGAATGAAACAAATGCAACCAAAAATTTTGAAAAAGCTAACTTTAGGTTTCTTCCCTTTGAGCAATTCATAAGGAGTCTTATCCTTTAGTTTATGTATCAGGCTTCTATTCAAAACATAATTGGAGGTGTTCACAGCCTCTGCCCAAAAGGTTAGAGGAAGATGAGCATCTGTCAATAATGTTGTGGCTGATTCAATTAAGGTTCTATTTTTCCTTTCAACTACCCCATTTTGTTGAGGAGTTCTAGGAGCTGAGAAAGTGTGCCTGATCCCTTCATTCTGACAGAACTCTTGCATAAGAAGAGAATCAAACTCTGTCCCATGATCACTTCTGATCAGGGCTATATGAGTATTGAACTCAATCTGTATGCTCTTGAGAAAATCTGTCAAAATTTTGAAGTTATCAGACTTCTTTCTTAGGAAGAACACCCAAGTGAATCTTGAGAAGTCATCTACAATCACTAAGGCATAATATTTCCCCCCTAGACTTTGTACTGTAGTAGGTCCAAAAAGGTCCATGTGCAACAGATACAAAACCCTAGGTGAATCACTCTTGTTAAGTGATTTGAAACTATTTTTAGTTTGCTTTCCTAGTTGGCAAGCCTTGCAGAGTCCTTCCTTCTTGTAGGGACCAGAAGGTAGTCCTCTAACAAGGTTGAGTTTAGACAACCTAGCAATAGTTCTAAGGTTAACATGTCCTAATCTTTTATGCCAAAGCTCATTTGGCTTACTAAGGGAATTAAAAAGGCATATGTCTACTTTAGAAGAATTAAAATCTACTAGGTATATGTTATCTTGCCTATTTCCAATCAACACAATATTATTATCTAGAGCAATATTACATACTAGATCAGTGAAACAAACCTGATAACCAGCATCACAAAGTTGACTGATGCTGATTAAGTTATGCTTCAGTCCTTCCACATAGGCTACCTTCTTGAAAGTGATTGAGCCTATTTTGACTTGACCATATCCCTTGGTTTGTCCAAAATTGGAGTCACCAAAGATTACTCTTGGTCCAAGCTTTGCTTTGAAGGATGAAAGATTGCTTTTGGTTCCTGTCATATGTTTGGAGCAACCACTATCCAGGTACCAATGCTGGTTCACCACTGGATAGCTCTTCATCTGCACATGTAACAGCTTAGTTGTTTTTCACCCAGTTCACCTTGGGTTGAGGTTGATAACCAATGAAATCAGAAATGAATGACATTTCAGGCTGACTCTTATAGCCTTCAGGATGATATCTCCTAGGAGGAATCACCCATTCAGCATAAGGGTTAGGCTGAGATGTAGGATACTTGATATTCAATTTAGATTTATCCTGTGCAGACAACCCAGAACTCTGAGCTCTGTTCGACGCACGTCGACCTAAGTTCGACGCTGAAGTTTCAGGACGTCGAGCTCCATTCGACGCTTGAACAGGCCTACTTTCAGGGACAACAGCAAGTCGACCTGAGTTCGACGTGTGTCGACCTGAGTTCGACGCTTCAGCAAGGTGTTGCTGATTCTTGTTAGAACGGCGTCGAGCTCTGGTCGAAGGACGTCGAGCTCTGTTCGACGTTTTCTGTTGAACTTGAAGTTGCTTAGGTAGATCAGAATTTTTTCTGGCTACTACCATAATTCCTTTACCCTTGTTACTGGTAAATTTTATGGGAGTTGTTAGCACTATAGGTTGGCTTGGAGAGGCACCCAAACCTAGTGAACCACTCATTCTTGAGTTCACTGTGCTTGTGATGTCTATTAGCTTGAGGCTCCTCCCATTGAGAGTTTCCTCTAGCTGTTTAGCCTTGGATAGCTCACTCTTTAGTGAAGCTATCTCCTCCCTACAGCACTCTAACTCATCAGAGAGCTTGAGATTATTTGCACTTAATGTGCTGTAATCAGACAGTTAACTTCTAAGAGAATCATTTGTCTTCTCTGCTGTCAGCAAGTCTATGCACATTGATTTAAATCTAAACTTGAAATCATCAGAAGAAAAATCAAATGAGTCAAGTACCTGATCTTCACTCAATTCCTGATCAGTCACATATTCAGATTCATGCTCTGAATCTGAGCTGCTTTGTGATGCATTGATTGCCATCATGCAGAATCCTTTTTCTGTGGCATCATCCTCATCATCACTTGTGCTGGATGATTCTTCAGAATCTTCAGTATCACTCCAAGTTTCTGCAACAAATCCTTTCCTTGTATTTTTGGTGTTGTTGGAAGAGGATTTCTCATAATATTTCTTTGAATCTTTCTCTCTTTTCTTGTCTTTTCTTTCTCTCTTATCTTTCTTGTCTTTGCCTTGATTCTCAGGACAGTTTGGTGCAATGTGTCCTGGTTTCCTGCAGCCATAGCAACTAATTTCTTTATTATTAGATCTATCATACCTTGGCTTGTCTTGGTCCTTAGAAGACCATTTTCTGAAATTCTTCCTAGCCATCTTGTTGAATCTTTTGGCTAGTAGGCTTAGAAGTTCTTCATTGACTATCTCCTTCTCTTTAGGTACTTCCTCTGAAGCTTTGAGAGCTATTGTCTTCTCCACTTTGGGTGCAGGAGAAGATGTGTTTTGCTCCCCTTCTCTTGTCTTGACAAATTGCTCATAGGACTTGAGCTTGCCTAAGAGAGCTTCAGTGGATAGCTCAATTTGACTTCTGCCATCTTTGATTGGCCAGATTCTTGAATCCCAAGTGCTAGGTAGGCACATGAGAATTTTATCATTTATCTCAGTGAGAGATATATCCTTGTCCAGAGTTTTCAACTCACTGACAATGAGACTGAATCTGTTGTACATGTCAGCCACAGATTCAGCTGGAGCCATTTTGAAGTTCTCATACTGTGTTATCAGTTGAGCTCTTCTATCCTTTCTTTCATCAGCTGAACCTGAGACTATTTCAGTTAATTTGTCCCAGATTTCCTTGGCAGAATTGCATTCAGCAACTTTTTGGAATATGTCATCAGACATAGTTTGTGCCAATATGTTCATTGCTTTTGCATCAGCAACTTTCCACTTCTTTATATCAGTGTCTGTTCCTGCAGGAGGTGGAACAGCTGAAGTACTTGTTGAAGTAGGAGGTCTTGGACATTCTGTTAAGACACAATTAAAGATATCTTCATCAAAAGAATTCATGTAAAGTTTTATCCTTGCTTTCCAGAGTCCAAACTTGGAAAGATTGCACACTGGAGGTCTTGTGCTTGCATACTCCTTGTTTTGTGCCATGAGTTTTATAAAAACAATTTATAACAAAACAAAATAAAGTAACCACTCTATAGGGTTTGATCTTATCAAAGATCTTTGTGGTCCAGGTGTTAGCCTGAAGTAAAGACCAACCTGCCTCTGATACCAATTGAAAGTTAGGTGATAAGATCTAACAGCCTCTAGAGGGGGGGTGAATAGAGTAAGTTCAAATAAATTGATATATTTAAAACCTTTAGATTTACTTAATGTAGGTAGTGAGTGATGCAAACAGATAAATATATTTAAAGTAAAATCACACAGCACACAAGCAAGAAGAAAAGCAATCCACAGAAGACACAAGGAAATTTATAGTGGTTCCCCAAACTTGGGTAGTCCACTCTTCTATCACCCCTTGATAGGAATCCACTGCAGGATGCTTGATCAGGTGTCCTGGGCACCACCAGATTTTTTGATAAGGTGTCTTGCCACCACTGATTTTGACAAGGTCTCAGCTAACCAAAAGGTAACTTTTGAAGGGAGTTAAAACCCTGTACAGAAGAGGTAAGGTAAGAAGGGTTGAGTTTGCTTCTCTGTCAACAATCAGAGAGAAGCTAGTGGATGTAGATGTTGTCAAAGCTCCCCCTGAGATATAGAAGTTCAGGTAGAAGAAGCTTTGCACAAGGGTGACAGGCTCTTCACTGCTTGTCCTTCTTCAGCAATAGATGACTCAGAAACTGAGTGTTTGATGTCTGAAGGTAGAAAGCAAATTGAGAAGAGTTGAATGCAGAGGCAGAAGAGGTTGCAGAGAATGTTGATCAAGATGCTTCTCTGAGTGTAGTTCTTCTCTGTAAATTCTCTGCAGACCGATTTCTTGAGAGAGAGATGAAGATAGATGTTCTCTGTGTTATCAGAATGAATGTTCTTCCTGTTCTCCTTGTCTCTCTCGAATAGATCTCTGAGTAATGGGATTATTACTTTTTTTTGATTGATAGCCGTTGGCAGGGCATTTAATGTATTCCATAACTGTCCATGCCTAGAAGGAAAGCCTTAATTGATTTCCATTGAAAATTCCTTGAGATATGGAGCAATTAAGTCTTGAAACGGCCAGGGGATCTCTTGCAATAACTGCTTGAAAAATCTCTCATTTGAATTTCAAATGTCGACAGACGGGAGAACTTAAAACGTCGAACTCATCCTGAAGCGTCGATCTGAGCTCGACTGACCGTCGATCAGAGAGTAAAATTGAAGCAGAGAGATACACGCCAAAACGTCGAGCAGAACTCGACGTTACGTCGAACTGAGAACGACGCTGCGTCGAGCTGCGATCGACTGTGCGTCGAGCAGCGGTCGACTATGCGTCGAGCTGAGGACGACTCTACGTCGAGCTGGGGTCGACTCTCCGTCGAGCTGAGCAGAACTAAATCTCAAATAACCTAAGTTCTAAACTCACACTCAATGACCTATGCTATACAATTAGGTCAACATCCTTAGCATAGTTATCCTGACCCAAATATAAAAAGGGTGTTCCAACAAACTCTACTTGACGATGTCGAGCATTGTAATACTTGGCCTGTCTACTCTGGGCCTCTAACTTCCAGTCTCAAATCAACCACACCTGAGCATCCGTATCCTCGACGAACTCCGATCTAAGTGGCTTCAGATCCTTATCCTGGATCTAAGATAAAGGAGTCTTGCACCTTCACCCGTATAAAGCCTCATAAGGGGCCATGCCGATGCTGGACTATTGGTTGTTGTTGTATGAGTCTTTGATCAACGGTAGCTACTTCTCCCATTGCTCTCTACAGTCCAATATACAAAGATGCAACAAATCCTCTAGTGTCCAATTAGTGCGCTCTGTCTGTCCATCTGTCTGAGGGTGGAAGGCGGTACTAAATGTCAATTGGGTCTCCAAATAAGACTGGACTGACCTCAATTCCTTAGACGTAAATCATCCATCACGATCAGACACTATTGTCCTCGACACTCAACGGTATCATACAAACTGCTCCACAAACTTCCGCACCAAGTCACCCACCAGAGCGTCCTTCTTGATCGATGGAAATATGGCCACCTTCATCAATCGATTGACGATCACCCATATCGAGTTGTTCCCCGCATGTGATCGAGGAAGATCATGTATGAAATCCATGGCGATATCGTCGAACTTCCACTCCGGCATCGGGAGTGGTTGCAATAATCTGGCCAGACTCTTACACTCGGCTTTCACTAACTGACAAGCCTCGTAATGGGTTACGAAGTATGTATGTCCTTCTATATACCCGGCCAGTACATCGTCCTCTTCAGGTCGGCTGTCATCTTGGCGATGCCCGGGTGCACCGAGTACCTGTTGTAGTGAGCCTCAGTCATAATGTCCTCCTGAATATTTCCCTCGGTTGGAATATACACCCGTCCTCTGAAGCATAACAACCCATCTCTCTCTATATACTCCCCTACCATGCCTGCCTCCAAGGTCCTGAATACTGGCTCTATCTTGTCATCCCTTCTCTGCTCAGCTCTGAGGCGTCCGAGGACACCAAGGTAATCTGCATATCCTCCATCATCCGTACTAGCTCCATAGACATCAACTGGGGCTCTGCTCCTGAACTGGTAGCCATCCGGCTCAACGCGTCCACCACTACATTCGCCTTCCCCGGGTGATAGTGTATCGTGTACTCATAATCAGATAGAAACTCCACCCATCTTCTCTGGCAGATGTTCAACTCCTTCTATGTATCAACATATTTCAAAATATTTTCATCCGAAAATATTTTGCAGTGCACACCATAAAGGTAATGCCGCCAAATCTTCAGAGCGAACACCACTTCTCTCATCTCTAATTCATGCACATGGTAGTTATGCTCGCTCTTCTTCAGCTGGCGGGAGGCGTATGCTATCACATGTCCATGCTCCATCAGTACAACACCCATCCCCTGAAAATGATGCATCCATGTACACCTGGAAGCCTGCCTTCCCAGACGGGAGAGCGAGGATAGGGGCCGACGTAAGCCGACCCTTCAACTCCTGGAAGGCCGCCTCACACTACGGCGTCCAAATGAACGGAGTGTGCTTCTTAGTCAAAGAAGTGAGTGGGAGGGCTATCTGAGAGAATCCCTACGCAAACTTCCGGTAATACCCGACCAATCCCAGAAAACTTCAGACATTTGTGGCCATCTTCAACTGAGGACAGTCTTACACTACCTGAATCTTTGCTGGATCCACCGCCAATCCTGATCCACTGATGTTGTTGCCTAAAAAGGCCACCTCCGTCAGCCAAAACTTGAATTTGCTGAACTTGGCATACAACTGATGCTCCCTGAGCTTCTCTAGGATCAAGGCCAGATGCTTTGCATGCTCCTCCTTCGTCCTTGAATAAATAAGGATGTCATCTATGAACATAATGACAAACTTGTCGAGGTACAACTCGAACACATGGTTCATCAAGCTCATGAATTCCGATAGCACATTTGTGAGCCCAAAGGGCATCACGATAAACTCATACAGGCCATATCTACTGCTAAATGCCATCTTTGGGATGTCTTCTTCCTGAATCTGTAACTGATAGTATCCCGACCTCAGATCCAGCTTTGAGAACCAATGTGTTCCCTCTACCTGATGAAATAACTCGTCAATCCTTGGCAGAGGATATATGTTCTGGACTGTCAACCGGTTTAGTGCACGATAGTCGATGCACAGCTTGAGGGTCCCATACTTCTTCTTTACAAACAAGACCAAGGCTCCCCAAGGCGAGAAACTTGGCCTAATGAATCCAGCCTCCACCAGTTCCTTCAACTGACTCCTGAACTCCACCAGCTTCTTTGGAGCCATCCGACAGGGAGCCCTAGACAGCGGCATAGCTCCAGGCACAAAATGAATATGGAAATCCTTCTTGCGATGTGGCGACAATCCTGGTAGCTTCTCTGGGAATAATCCGCAAAGTCCCACACCACTGATATATCGGCGACCACCATCTTGGTGAGTCAAGTTTCCTAGTTGGTTGGCCCAACTTATTGATTTATGGACTATATATTGTGATTTTTACACATGGGCACACCACTGCTTCCACTGCTTAGTTTGTCCCCAAACTAAACTCGAGCGGGGGTGACCCAGGGTTAGTGGACTTTTACTCTTTCGATCGAGGTTTCCTCTAATAGCTGTTTGTAAGACCCCATTTTTTCCCCTTAAAACCACAAGAGTCTTATGCCAAGAACCGCCGCTTTGCGGTGACACCAACACACACGGGAAGGTCGTCACTACAAAATGTCGATCCTGTCTGTCACACTGATTACAGAAGAGAAGAGTAAAATTATAAAAGTGCATAAGTAAAATGAAACTCAAAACTAGTCCACCAGAATCACATATATATAAATAATTCTCCACGAAGGGAGAGTCCACAAAAAGATAAAGTAAAGTATTAAAGAGGGCTCCTGCCCGATACATCATGAACCTCACTACAACTCACTCAAAGCGGAAGCAAATCTATAATATCTACTAATGATTGGGACTCACTACCCATGCAGGCTGAACTCCTGTGCTAGACTGTCCTGTCCCCAAGCGCATCGACCTCTGGGGCTGCATCTCCTAGTTCGGCTCCATGATCTCCTAAATTGATTTTGTCAACGACCATTAGTCTAAAATACTAAGTCCTATCATCCCACACACCTCCCCCATGGATCCTAGGCACCGAGCGGGAATAATGAAAGGTAAGGTAATGAAGGTGGCGAGTAACAAAGATAAGCAAGTGGCATCGAGAACAACTCTATCATGAGTTCATAAACAGAGCAAGTATATGTAAGCAGTAGTAGGTAAGAAGTGAAAGTGAGAGGATAAGTTGTAAGCTACTCTAGAGGGGGGGTGAATAGAGTATTCAAAATTTTATGAACACTTAGTCAGCTCCCTTGGAGTATATTTGCGGAATAGAAAATCTGATACTTGAACCCTAAGAGCCTAACACAGTGAGGTGCACAAGTGAGAGAGTTAATCTGAAATTTCAGTTTAACTAAAAGCCTATCACAGCAACTAGCAATCCTAGGTAGTTCTATCACAGCCACAGAATAAACAAATCAGCAAGAACCAGAGAGACACAGGATATATAGTGGTTCCCTTTAAATAGGTACATCCACTCTTCTACCACCCTGGTAGGAATCCACTACAGGTTTTTGCTAAGGTGCCCTGCCACCAATGATCTGATTCAGGTAGATCAAACAGACCCTTTGAGCTTTTGATAAGGATGCTCAACCACAGGTTGTTGATAAGGTGCCCTGTCACCAACGTTCACTTTTGAAGAGGTGTGAACAAACTCTTTTTACAAAGGGGTTGAGAGGGTTAGATTATCTTCTCTGTTTTAAATACAGATTAGAGAAGATTTGTGGATTCTCTAAAGAATCAAAGTCTCCCCCTGGCTCAGTGGAAGTCCAGGGAAAGCCTTTGCTTCAGGATGAAGGAGTTTCAGATAAACTGAAACTAAATCCTCAGAAATCTGAAGACTGATTTTTATCAGGTCTTAAGATTCTGGAGCACTTGAAGCAGATCTGGAGCTTTTTCTGAAGTCTTGAAAACTCTAAGCAAATGCTCAGGAGACTTGAGAAACAAAGATGATTGCTCTGGACTTTTTGCTTCAGGAAAACTTTTCTTCTTCTTGTTGTGAGATTGTTGAAGAGCTGCTCTGATGATGCTTGAGCGAATGAATAATCTTTCTCTGTGTCTGTATCTTTTTTGAGAGAAGAAATTCTCTTAAATATGTCTTCACGTTTTCCTTTTGGAACGGCTCTATTGATTTGAAATATCGAGCCCTGCAACAGATTATCTCAAAATAGAATATAGCAATAGGAGTAGAATGGCCTATTAACTTTCTGTCAGTCCCAATAAGGAAATAAATGAATAGGAAAATATCTCAGCATAAAGATTTATCGTTCTTGGAAATAGCATACACCGCCAATGGCTAGAATACAGCCTGGCAATATATTTTGTATAATAAGACAAAGATGCTTTATCAAGAATACTGAATCCCGTAATTTATGCTTGACAGAATTTGTAATCAATTTATTTGAATTTACACCATAAATTTAGCAACAATAATATCAGAGAATCAATCTAACCACCAACTAAAACACTTGGAAATAAACCAAGGAACAGAATAAATACAAACAGATAAAAGCAGACAGAAAACGTCGAACAGGAGTTCGATGATCGTCGACCTGCAAACAGATCGTCGACCAATAGCAGGAATCTGTCGGAACAGAAATCGTCGACCACAAATCGTCGACCAGCTAATAGATCGTCGACCGGCTAACAGATAGTCGACCAGCGAACAGATCGTCGACCAGCAACCAGATAGTCGACCAGCAAAGGCAAATATCTGTCGAGACAGAAATCGTGAAGCAAGAACACGATCGTCGACCTGATGATGACAGATCGTCGACCATCCTTCAGAGCGTAGTAAGCTTGCTCTGAGATCGTCGACCAACGGTCGACGATAATTGTCTTGACTTCAATGATTCACTAGCCCTGCTATCGTCGACCATTGATCGACGATCGCGAGGCCTCGTTCGACGATGGTCGAACGGAAAAACCTTATCCACAAAAACATCTAGAACTTCTAACCTAAGCTCTAGGTCAGTTTATAAACTGCCCTAGGGAGACTAAACAAAGTCTAACCATGATCATATATCTTTATATGGATCAAGAGGGGCTGCAAGGGGATCACATAAGCCAAATCACATCTAGGGTACCAACAATCTCCCCCTATTTGGGTTATGTTATCCAATCCAGTTTAAAAAGGCTAAAGCAGACAACAACAAATCTAAAGATTAACCAGAATGATAAAACACAGGCAATACACAGAAAATATAACAAGCATAAATCAGCAGAAATGGAATGTATCAAGCAGATTTATCAGCAAGCTTAGCATCAGATGAGTTTTTAGGTATTGCAGCTGGTTTGAAAATAATTTCTCTGTTAGGGTTTGCTGCTTGTCTCTTGGATAGCATTAGATCATGTTCACCTATGATTTTCTTTTCAGCATAACTAGGTAGAACTGCAGCAGGATGTAGTCTCATGTATTCTTCAGTGTCAAAGGCTTCTGGATTGACTTGAATTCTGCTTAGTTCCTTTTCTCTGAATTCTGACATTGTTGAGTAAGCTGTAGGATCTAATCCTTGAGATTTGGCTCTCTCCATCATGCTTAGAGCAATAGACTCTTTGAATCTTGCCATGGAGGCAATCCTTTCAGCTTCAGTTTTATCTGATGGAGAGGCGGGTCTATCAGTATCTGTATGAGCTGCAATCTCTATGTTTCTTTGAAGAGCTGTAGCAAGTTTGCTTGAATCAAGAGGAATCTGCACAGCCTTCTTAGGATCAGTTTGAGCATATAGAGATTTTGGAGGTGCAAGCTCAATGAACTTTTTGTGGGATTTTTCTGAAAAGACCACTCTTTTTCCTTTTGAGTCAGTTGTCTCAGCAGCAGCAGGCTTTCTTGAAGACGAGGATGGGCCTTTCCTGTGAGGAGAAGGAGGAGGAGAGAATGTAGGGCGCTGAAAAGTCATCTCCTTTATTTGTTCAACGAGAGCCTTGTCATTTCTTTTTCTTCCCTGTCCTGACACATCTTGGCCTCCCTGGCTTTGATTGCTCCTTCTTTGGTATGTCTGAGAAGTGTTAGAACTGGCTGACCTAGCAGAGGGGGCAGAAGAGAGATTCCCAGAGGCTCCAGCACCAGGAGGTGGAGGAGGACCTCTGGGGGGGAATTTCTGAACAGAAGTGTCATATCTCTTTCTTCTCTTATTCTCTTTAGTCTGATTCTTTGACAGTCTCATCCATGGCTGGAATTCCTTGCTCTTAGGATCTATTCCCTTCAGAATGTAATAGGGAACATCCTTGTTAGGGTTTGCAGTAGGAGAAGCAGGAGCTTTTCTTTTCTTGGAAGCAGCTCTTTTCCTTTTCTTAGTGGAGTCAGAATCATCAGAATCATCATCATCATCATCAGAATGAGATGAGTCTTTCCCAGCATAATCATCAAAATCAAGTTCAGAAGGATCCTTGACAGCAGGTTCAGCTTTGGCTTTCTTTTCTCTTTCTTCTTTCTCTTTAGCTTCCTCAATGGCATCTTGCCTAAGGAGGGCATCAAGATCCACATTCGGAGACCTCTTCCATAGTTCTGATTCTGGATACAACTCAGGAACTGTCTTGGGGACCAGTTCTGCAATAGAAGGAATGGATAGAGGATAGGTAAGGATAGGTGGAGAAAAGATGACGATATCTGCAGGGGCAGATGCTTTCTCTAGAGAGATGGCTAGGGAATCCAGATGATAATTAGCCATCCCTTCAATGTACTCAGAGGCAATGTTCTCAGCCACAAAGGCTATAAATTGTTCTAGGTTTAGAGTACCTGAGCTTGAGTCCATTTCAGTCATCTTGGGAGCACTGTCTGCCCTATCTTGCACTTCTTCAATTTCTTCAGCAGCAGCATCAGCATTTATGGTTGTGCCTGCATGCAAAGAGCGATAGGTTAACAACCAAGTGGGAATAAAATATTCCCCCCAAGGTGAACAAACAACAGGTAATAGATAGGATTACCTGAAGATCTACACAGGATACCACTTTGCATCTAGGAAGGAGGTTATAATTCCTTCTAGATGTTTAGTGACATCAGGGATAGACACCTCTGCAAGGCACAAGAGGAGTGCCATACAGGAAAAGAAAAGAGTATCCTTGACCAAGGGGTCATCAAGGTACTCAGGTCTATAAGGGACCATTTTCTCTTGAAGAGAGGGAACAAGAGGAGTAGATGTGAGTGAGGACTCACAGTCTAGGTTAAGATAGGATTCTAAATCTTTATCAGAATCAAGGGACTTAGCAGCATCAACTTGCAATGCTGATGTGAGATCATCAGCAGCTGTGATGGAAAGGAAAGAATAAGAAATTAACTCTAAGTTGGAGTTAGAATTAATTAGAATTTTAAATAAAGCTATACCATCAGGTTGAGCAGCATCATTTTCACAAACGTCCATGGGGACTTCCTCATTTTCTTTTTCAGGAACTTCTTCCTCAGAAGCTAGATTCACTGGGGAGTGAATGTCTTTGTTAGATACAAATGTCAAATTGAAGTCCTGATTATAACCTTTGGAGGAAGAATTTTAAGGTTTACCTTCTGGTTCTTTCTCTTGACTCTCTTGAGGTTCTTCTGCAGATCCTTGAAGGGGAAGAGAGGAATTATCCTGAAGGGTCAGGGCATCACCTGAGACCACTTCAACAGACATCTCCCCCTGCATGACTTCAGTGGGGACTGGAGTCATGCATCCTACAGAAGGGGGCTCAGCAGAGGGATGAGATGATTTTATGGCTTGAGTAAGTGCATTGATGGATGCAATGAGAGGGGCATTGGCAGCCTCAATCATTTTTTGGATGGAGGGAGTGATGAGCTCGACAAGATGTGCAAGCAATTCAGGAGTTATCTGAAATGCTGATGATGTAGAGGTGGATGGAATGGAGGCAGGATGATCTGCCACATGATCAAATGAGTCATGTGGAGATGGGTGAACATCAACATGAGTGTGGGAGTCATGTTGAGAAAGATGCGAGAGGATGGTAGCAGTCACCATGTCAACACTGGCTGAAGCTGCCAGGTGTTGTGGTGTTGGTGACTGGTGTGGAGATGCAGGTGGAATGAAGGATGCATGTTGTGATGGCACTTCAGATTGAGTGGAGGGTAATGCAGGAGATGTAGATGCAGGGGTAAGGAGGGAGGATGAAGGGATTGCTGAGCCTTCCCCAGTAAGCGGGAGAGCGGCCGAATCAGCCCTTGTGTCTGAAGAGGGGTTAGGATCAACCCTGGCAGACTTCTTGATAATCCTCTGGGATTTCTTGAATAGAGAAGGATCCAACCTCTTGCTGGCGTTTACTGCGGAGGGTGCAGAAACGAGCAGCAGGGGTGCTTTCACATATAGAAACACACCCAGTACCCTTGCAAGGTTTACTTCTTTCTGATTGTTCTTTCTCCTTATTAGTTCAAACAGAACTTTTCCCCAGGCAATCTGTGCCTTATTCACCAAGGCTGACATCAGGGCAAATTGTTGCCGGTTGATGTTGTCATGAGCAGAATGTTTTCCCAGGACGACCTTGCCCACCAGGTCGGCCAGAAACTTGTATTCTGGAGACAAGTTTATCTTCAGCAGCTTAGCCGGAATCCCTTCGGCATGGCCCATCACAGTGAGCATGCGGCCATATTCCTCTGTGCTTTGCTCATATTCCTCAGATCCTGTTGGTAGTCCAAACAGCTCAGTCAATACTTCAGGAGTCAGAGTGACCTCCTCGCCATTTATCTTTCCTGACATCGCTTCGTCGCTGGAGGACGAGGTGTATACCCATTCACGAATTTCTGGTATATGAATCTTAGGAGAGAACGACATAAATTTCTTGAGGCCTTGGTCTTCACATAGCTTCAGAATATCTTGGATTGGTTGATCGCATCGGCTGAAAGAATCGAAGTCGACACAGAAGCCAGTGTCGAACTTCATTCCGAAAAGAACAGCAGAAGGAATCGCCATAGAATTTGAGAGAAGATGGCGAATCGAGAAGCAAAACAGGGGAGAAGAGAATCGCGCGGGATTAGAGTTCGAGAGCGAATTCTAAGCCAGAAGAAGGAATATGAAAAGACGGAGCGGAAGGACGACGATCTCCAGACCTAAATCGACTATTAGAAACAAATCTGCGATCGTCGATCCCGGAATAAAATCGGTCGTCGAACACAGACCGACGATAGTCAATGTTTGACTAAACAGTAAACATCGACCGCCTACAAGCAAATATCACGATCGTCGATCAATAAATGATGGTCGACGATTCTCCACCCAGCACAGAAAATCTGTCGTCGACCATTGGTCGACGATAGATACCTAAGGAGAGATCGTTGACCAGTTGGTCGACGATTTCTGCCCTACTACAGAACGAGCTGTCGTCGACGGTTGGTCGACGATAGTTCTGACCTGGTCGAAGATCGTCGATCAGTCGTTCGACGATTTTAGACAGAAAACAAAACTAACCAAATTTTCACTATTCTGAACCATTAATCATGCCAAGCTGGTTCAGAAAGAACAAATGCTTTTGTTCATCAAGGGGCTTAGTGAAAATATCTCCTCTTTGCAGGTCTGTGGATATAAATTCCATTACTATCTTGTTCTTTTCCACATTATCTCTCAGAAAATGATGTCTAATCTCGATGTGCTTGGTCCTGGAATGGTGCACAGGATTTTGAGCAATTGATATTGCACTGGTACTGTCACACAGAATTTTTGTGTTTGAGTGTGTGTACCCATAATCCACGAGCTGATTTTGAATCCACAGGATCTGTGAACAACAGCTAGCTGCTGCTATATATTCAGCCTCAGCAGTTGAAGTAGACACAGATGCCTGTTTCTTGCAAAACCACGAGACAAGTCTCTCTCCCAGGAACTGACAAGTCCCTGAGGTGCTTTTCCTGTCAACTCTACAACCAGCATAATCAGCATCTGAATATCCAATTAATTCAAATCCTGACTCAGCTGGGTACCACAGTCCTAAGTTAGGGCATCCCTTAAGGTATCTCAAAATCCTCTTGAGAAGAGTTAAGTGAGATTCCTTTGGGTTGACCTGAAACCTAGCACATAGGCATGTAGCAAACATTATGTCAGGCCTACTTGCAGTCAAATACAGCAGGGAACCAACAATGGCTCTAAAGTTCTTTTGATCAACAGGCTTGCCATTGACATCAGAATCAATAACTGCATTTGAGGCCATGGGTGTGCTCATTGATGAAGCATCAGACATTCCAAATCTTTTAACCAGCTCTCTGGCATATTTTGATTGAGAAATGAAAATGCCATCAACACTCTGTTTCACTTGGAGACCAAGGAAATAGGATAACTCACCCATGCTGCTCATCTCAAACTTAGAGTGCATTAGTTCAGAGAACCTCTTGCATAGTTTGGGATCAGTAGAGCCAAATATAATGTCATCTACATAGATTTGAACTAACAGTTGTGAGTCCTTATGATGTCTAATGAACAGGGTTCTATCTACTACACCTCTCACAAACTTGTGTTCTAGAAGAAAATTTGCTAAGGTCTCATACCAAGCTCTAGGAGCTTGCTTAAGTCCATATAGAGCCTTTTGGAGTTTGAACACATGAGTGGGTAAGGTTGATGAAACAAACCCTGGTGGTTGTTCAACAAACACTTCTTCCTTTAAATCTCCATTGAGGAAGGCACTCTTCACATCCATTTGGAAGACCTTAAATCTTTTATAGGCAGCATAGGCTAGGAAAATCCTAATGGCTTCTAGTCTGGCTACAGGGGCAAAAGTCTGATCATAGTCTATGCCTTCCTCCTGTCTATAGCCTTGAGCTACTAGCCTAGCCTTATTTCTAACTACTATGCCTTGGGCATCAAGCTTGTTTCTAAACACCCACTTGGTGCCTATGATCCGTTGGCCTCTTGGTCTTGGAACCAAGGTCCAAACTTTACATCTTTCAAACTGGTTAAGCTCCTCTTGCATTGCTATAATCCAGTGGGGATCAAGCTCAGCATCTTTAATGGTTAGGGGCTCAACCTGAGAAAGGAAACAAGCAAACATCACATCTTTGTTGAGTTGATGTCTTGTCTGGACTCCTGCTGAAATGTCTCCAATCACTTGAGATACAGGGTGATCTCTAAGTGTGACAAGATCAGTAGGTTCAACAATGATCTGATCTTCAACAGTTTCAAGATTTAATTCCTCATGTGGAATTTGATCAACTGTTGGAGCAGGTGCTTTAACTTGAAAAAGTTCTACATCAGATTCAGAATCTGAAGAAGCAGCCTGAGGAGTTTGTTGGGGATGATTCTCCTGTGTGAGTCTCAAACCTTCCAAATCCTTACTTACTCCTAGGACTTGCACTGTACTATTAGAGGAAGAGTCCTTCTCCTTATAATACATGACTGTCTCATCAAAAGAGACATGTGCAGACTCTTCTATCTTAAGAGAGGATTTATTAAGGACCCTATAGGCTTTGCTTACTTGAGAGTATCCTAGAAAAACTCCCATTGATGCTTTTGCCTCAAATTTTCTAAGGTATTCTTTGTTATTGTTATGAACAAAGGCAACACAGCCAAACACTCTAAAATAGTCTATTTTAGGTTTCACTTGCTTAAGTAATTCATAGGGAGTCTTACCCTTAAGCTTATGTATCAGACTTCTGTTCAATACATAGTTAGCTGTGCTAACTGCTTCAGCCCAAAAGGACAGAGGCATGTTAGCATCTGCCAACAATGTACTTGCAGCTTCAATTAGGGTTCTGTTTTTCCTTTCAACTACCCCATTTTGTTGAGGAGTTCTAGGAGCAGAGAAGCTATGTTTGATACCTTCCTTCTCACAGAATTCTTGCATAAGAAGAGATTCAAACTCAGTACCATGATCACTTCTGATCAAGGCAATCTGAGTAGAATACTCACTCTGTATACACTTTAGAAAATCTGTAAGAACCTTGAAGTTATCAGCCTTAGTTCTCAAGAAGAATACCCAAGTGAACCTGGAGAAGTCATCTACAATTACTAGAGTGTAAGACTTCCCTCCAAGACTCTGCACAGCAATAGGACCAAATAAGTCCAAATGTAACAAGTACAGAATCCTGGGAGAATCACTTTTATTAACTGATTTAAAGCTATTTCTTGTTTGCTTTCCTAGTTGACAAGCTTTGCAAAGGCCTTCCTTCTTGTAGGGGCAAGAAGGTAAGCCTCGTACAAGATTGTATTTAGCCAACCTAGAAATGTTTTTCAAGTTTACATGACTAAGTCTCTTATGCCAAAGGGTATTATTACTGGTTACTTCATTAAATAAGCATATTTCAGATTTGGAGGAATTAAAATCTACAACATAAACATTTCCAATTCTAATACCTACTAACACCACAGTATTATTTAAAGAAATATTGCAAACAGTGTCAGTAAACCATACCTTGTACCCAGCATCACACATTTGACTTACAGAGATTAGGTTGTGCTTTAGTCCAGAGACATAAGCAACCTTCTTGAAGGTTACAGCTCCTATGGTGAAGCTGCCATACCCTTCAGTCTGTCCGCAGCTGGAGTCCCCAAATACAACTTTTGGTCCCAGCTTGGCTTTGAAACCTGACAGGTTCTTCTTCTTTCCTGTCATATGCTTTGAGCATCCACTATCCAGATACCATTTGTCATGTATGACTGGATAGGTCTTCACCTGCAGAAGGAACAGTTATACATTGTGGACCCAGGTTACCTTGGGTCCAGTATTCTTTACAAAAGAAAAACTAGATATAAAAGATTTTGCAGGCTTAGATTTATATCCTAAAGGGTGTGATCTCCTAGGTGGGATAATCCATTCAGTTGAAGGATTAAACAACCTGGGGTGGTGATTAGGGTTCGAAGTTCTGGAAGTTTGATTTTTATTTTCCAGCTTAAGTCCAGATCGTCGATCAATGGTCGACGATCGCAAGCCATATCGTCGATCATTTATGGTAGAACGATGTTCTGGATTCCACGATCGTCGATCACTGGTCGACGACTTTTGTAAAGCTAGAAATTTTTTCTTCCTATTCTCTTTCTTAATCTTATTCTGAATTTTCTTGCATTTTTCAATTTCCTCAGTATTCTTTATTCCTGATTCAGAAACAAATTTTACTGGAGTGCTAAATCTCTCCTTTGTGAGGAGGATGGGTTCACTAGGTGTAGCACCTAAGCCTAGTTTATCATTACCAACCCTAGTGTTTGCTATACAGGTTATTTCAGATAATTTAAGGCTTCTGCCATTTAATTGTTCTTCTAATCTCTTAGATTTAGCTAGTTCTAATTTTAGGAATGTTATTTCTTCTTTTGAGCTTTCTAATTCCTTTTCTAATCTGATTATTTCAGTACCTTCCATGTCTAGTTCCATTATTTTTAGTCTAAGTGACTTAATTTCTTTTTCAGATAATAGTAAATCTAAACATAGAGTTTTAAATTTTAGTTTGAACTCAGGAGATGAGAAGTCAAATGAGTCGATTACCTGGTCCTCCATAAAGGAGTCTTCTTCATTGTCTCCTTCTTCTTCAGAATTTTCTGCAGCTGACAGAGAGCTGCAGGCATCAATGGCCATGAGGCAGACCTCTTTGGCTTTCTTCTCTTCTTCTTCTTCAGAATCACTTGAGCTAGAGGAGCAGGTATCCTCTTCTGTTTCACTCCAGGTTGCAGCCACAAATCCCTTGTCCTTCTTCTTGTATTTGTGTGATGAGGACTTGGAGTGGTGCTTCCTGTATTCTTTCTCATGTTTCTTCTCCTTGTACTTCTTCTCTGGACAGTCTGGAGCAATGTGTCCAGGCTTGCTGCAAACATAACAAATGATTTCTTTAGATGGAGTCTTGTCATACCTTGGCTTGTCCTCATGCTTGGAGAACTTCTTTCTGAGGTCTCTTCTTCCCATGTTGAAGAACCTCTTGGCAATGAGTGCCAGTAACTCCTCATTTGATTGACTTCCTTCAGAAGTCTCAGCAGCCTTGAGAGCTAGAGAATGCTCTTTCTTTATTGGTGTTGGAGTCTTCACTTCAGTTACAGCAGCTCTACTCTTTAAGGTTTGCTCATATGACCTGAGCTTTCCCAACAGAGCTTCTGTGGAGAGTTCCATAGTATTTCTTCCATCCTTGATGGGCCATATCCTTGAGTCCCATGAGATGGGAAGGCACATCAGGATCTTGTCATTGACTTCTGACAAGGTTATCTCCTTGTCTAAAGACCTCAGTTCACTTATTATTGAACTGAGTCTTGTGTACATGGTGTCAATGTCTTCAGCATCATCCTTCTTGAAGTTTTCATACTGAGAGGTGAGATTGGATCTCCTGTCCTTCCTCTCATCAGCTGAGCCAGCAACTATGTGGTTGATGGAATCCCACATAGCTTTGGCTGAGGTACATTCAGCCAGCTTCTGGAATATCTCATCAGACATTGTCTGAGCTAGGATATTCATTGCTTTAGCATCAGCTGCTTTTGCCTTCTTGTAAGTTTCATTGTAGTCAGGTGGTGGCACAGCACTGAGATCAGCAGAAGTGGAAGCAGCAGCAGGCCTAGCAGGTGGTCCTGTCAAAATAGAAGAAAAAATATCTTCATCAATAGAATTCATGTATAGTCTTATCCTGGCCTTCCATATGCCAAACTTGGACAAGTTGCATACAGGAGGTCTGGTGCTTGAATAATCCTTAGACTGGGCCATGTGTGAAAGTGTTTGTGAATGGTATCAGGAAACAACTTATCACAGGATCTTTTAACTCAGGTGTTAGCCTGTATGAACAGCCAACCTCCCTCTGATACCAATTGAAAGTGAGAGGATAAGTTGTAAGCTACTCTAGAGGGGGGGTGAATAGAGTATTCAAAATTTTATGAACACTTAGTCAGCTCCCTTGGAGTATATTTGCGAAATAGAAAATCTGATACTTGAACCCTAAGAGCCTAACACAGTGAGGTGCACAAGTGAGAGAGTTAATCTGAAATTTCAGTTTAACTAAAAGCCTATCACAGCAACTAGCAATCCTAGGTAGTTCTATCACAGCCACAGAATAAACAAATCAGCAAGAACCAGAGAGACACAGGATATATAGTGGTTCCCTTTAAATAGGTACATCCACTCTTCTACCACCCTGGTAGGAATCCACTACAGGTTTTTGCTAAGGTGCCCTGCCACCAATGATCTGATTCAGGTAGATCAAACAGACCCTTTGAGCTTTTGATAAGGATGCTCAACCACAGGTTGTTGATAAGGTGCCCTGTCACCAACGTTCACTTTTGAAGAGGTGTGAACAAACTCTTTTTACAAAGGGGTTGAGAGGGTTAGATTATCTTCTCTGTTTTAAATACAGATTAGAGAAGATTTGTGGATTCTCTAAAGAATCAAAGTCTCCCCCTGGCTCAGTGGAAGTCCAGGGAAAGCCTTTGCTTCAGGATGAAGGAGTTTCAGATAAACTGAAACTAAATCCTCAGAAATCTGAAGACTGATTTTTATCAGGTCTTAAGATTCTGGAGCACTTGAAGCAGATCTGGAGCTTTTTCTGAAGTCTTGAAAACTCTAAGCAAATGCTCAGGAGACTTGAGAAACAAAGATGATTGCTCTGGACTTTTTGCTTCAGGAAAACTTTTCTTCTTCTTGTTGTGAGATTGTTGAAGAGCTGCTCTGATGATGCTTGAGCGAATGAATAATCTTTCTCTGTGTCTGTATCTTTTTTGAGAGAAGAAATTCTCTTAAATATGTCTTCACGTTTTCCTTTTGGAACGGCTCTATTGATTTGAAATATCGAGCCCTGCAACAGATTATCTCAAAATAGAATATAGCAATAGGAGTAGAATGGCCTATTAACTTTCTGTCAGTCCCAATAAGGAAATAAATGAATAGGAAAATATCTCAGCATAAAGATTTATCGTTCTTGGAAATAGCATACACCGCCAACGGCTAGAATACAGCCTGGCAATATATTTTGTATAATAAGACAAAGATGCTTTATCAAGAATACTGAATCCCGTAATTTATGCTTGACAGAATTTGTAATCAATTTATTTGAATTTACACCATAAATTTAGCAACAATAATATCAGAGAATCAATCTAACCACCAACTAAAACACTTGGAAATAAACCAAGGAACAGAATAAATACGAACAGATAAAAGCAGACAGAAAACGTCGAACAGGAGTTCGATGATCGTCGACCTGCAAACAGATCGTCGACCAATAGCAGGAATCTGTCGGAACAGAAATCGTCGACCACAAATCGTCGACCAGCTAATAGATCGTCGACCGGCTAACAGATAGTCGACCAGCGAACAGATCGTCGACCAGCAACCAGATAGTCGACCAGCAAAGGCAAATATCTGTCGAGACAGAAATCGTGAAGCAAGAACACGATCGTCGACCTGATGATGACAGATCGTCGACCATCCTTCAGAGCGTAGTAAGCTTGCTCTGAGATCGTCGACCAACGGACGACGATAATTGTCTTGACTTCAATGATTCACTAGCCCTGCTATCGTCGACCATTGATCGACGATCGCGAGGCCTCGTTCGACGATGGTCGAACGGAAAAACCTTATCCACAAAAACATCTAGAACTTCTAACCTAAGCTCTAGGTCAGTTTATAAACTGCCCTAGGGAGACTAAACAAAGTCTAACCATGATCATATATCTTTATATGGATCAAGAGGGGCTGCAAGGGGATCACATAAGCCAAATCACATCTAGGGTACCAACAAGAAGTATGAGTATATAAAGAACAAGTGAGTAAGTATAGTATAAGAAGGTAAACTAAGTAAGTAACCATGACCTATAGGAGTGCCCATCCAAACCTATAGACCAAGGGGTCGTTTTGCAAGACCTATTGTATAAAGTGTCCCATACCATTTTATACAATAGGTGTCATGGGTTATATGCAATGATGATGCTATGACATGCAAGTATGTTATGTTGTGAGCATGCAAGTGCAACACACACAGACTCGACTCTGTGCACACAGACCTTTAGTCCCCCTTTCTAGAGCCTAACCTCCTACGATACCTCTGTAGTGGCAAACAGATATGGTGGCTTGGTTCTCACCCACCTCTAAACTGTATAAACACTACCAGTCAGACCTATCGTACTCCTCGACACTGGTGTACTAAGCGGAGCTCCTGCGTACTTTTGCCGGTTGGCACACCTGTCTTTATTTGGCCAAGTGCAAAACCACACCTGCCGAGTCAACGTATTGGTGTCGGTGTGATGACTCTTCAATACTGAAGACCCACCACCTTTTATCTTATGCACATGCAATAATAACATGTTTTCCCACCGAGCCAAAGCTCCCCGGACTGTCCCGTCCGTCATAAATATCTACCAAGCCAAAGCTCCCAGGACTATTCTGTCTATCACAATTATCTACCGAGCTATCGGCTCGCCGGGCTAACCTGCCCATCACTAAATCCACTAAGCCTACCGCTCATGAGACCCAACCTAAATCCCACAACACTAGGGAGTGTGAGTGTAAGTGTAATCCTAGTTATACTAGTTACTCTTAAACATTGATTTTGAAGGATCAAGCGCATACCCAACTGCACCAAAAGCCCGGACTGTTGGAGAGGGCGCTACTTAATTTTTTATATAAGTAGCAGAGCGCCACGAGTCAAGTGAAGGAACGCCAGACCCAACAATCCCCCCCCGGCGTCCAGCACAACCCGTCAGCTCAAAGGTGGGGTTACCACATGGCCCACACGGCTCAGAGGTGGGGTTACCACATGTCCACGGTTTCCCGACCCACCGGACCCACACAGGTAGAAGGGAAAAATCATGATTTAATAGCGCCTCCTCGGTCTTGAACCCGTGACCTCCTCTGATACCAATTGAAAGTCAGATCTATCCTAGAGATTAGAGCAAACACACACAACAAGAATACAAGAAATAAAAATTGCAATCCAGACGACACAAGAATTTTATAGTGGTTCCCCAACAACTTGGGTACGTCCACTCTTCTACCACCCTTGGTAGGAATCCACTCAGGATGAGTTGATCAGGTGTCCTAACACCAATGAGCTTTTGATAAGGTGCTCAAAAACCAAAGCTAGATTTTTTGATCAGGTGTCTTGCCACCACTGAGTTTTGACAAGGCTCTCAGAACCAAGCAGAACTTTTGAAGGGAGTTCAAGAACCTTTTTACAGCGGGAAAAGAAAAATAAGAGTTGAAGGTGTCTTCTCTGTTCTCAATCAAATGAGAGAAGCACAAGTGGATTGATGATGTCAAAGCTCCCCCTGAGATGTAGAATGGTTCAGGAGTGGAAGCTTTGCATAGGGTGATAGGCCTTCAATGGCTGAAATGTTAGTTGTCTTGGAGAGTAAATAATGAAGCCTTGATGATGTTCTTCCAGTAAGCCTTCAGACTGATGTAGAGAAGTTGTCTCTTCAGGCTTCCTGGAACAGCATATCTGAGAATAGCACTTAGTTGTACAGGTGGAGTTGAGTTCTTCCTGGAACTCTGATTCCTGTAATTTATTTTCACTGTATTCTGCTTTCTTCTTTCTTCACTACTATATTGTTCCTCTGTAAATCTGTGTATATATATCCTGATAGATGAGCAGCGGACATTTGAATAATAGCATTTATTACTGCTTCCTTTTGGATACTCCAACGGCTATAATACTCATAAAAGCATTCCTGTAATAGTCCTTTAATATAGCTGTATTGGAATAATAACAGCTGGCTTTAATAGGACAAAAGATATCCAGAAAATCCGCCTGGAAACTTGCATTCTGAGATCTGGCAGAAATCGTCGATCTGCTTTGCTGATCGTCGATCTGGGATCGACTATCGTCGATCTGAGCTGGCAGATGTTGGAGTTGGCCTGTGACACAAATAGTCGAACGGAGCTCGGAGATCGTCGACCGTAGCTCAACGTTCCAGCATAGGGAACGTCGACCGGAGCTCGACGTTCCAGCATAGTTGAGCTTGGAAAGCGTCGACCTGAGCTTTGGACAGAAAGCGTCGAACGCAGCTTTAGATAAATCGTCGATCTCAGCTTGAGATAAAACGTCGACCATGGTTAAGAGATAAGGCGTCGACCAGAGCTCGACGTTCAAGCATAGTTGAGCTAGACGATCTTGTAGAGATGAGCTCGACGATCTTCGACCGGAGCTCGACGATCGTCGACCTGAGCATAGTGTTGAGTTCTGATTTCTTTAGGCTGATTTCTCTGACTGATTTCTCTGGGCTGATTTCTCTTGGCTGATTTCTTCTATCTCTGAGAGCCTCTGACTTAGCACAACCTATGACCCTTAGCTATACATGATGGGTCAATCTAATAAACTGAAAGACATAGTGATCCTGACCCAAATCCAAATTAGGGTGTTCCAACAATCTCCCCCTATTTGGGTTAGGATTACTATTTACATGAGAATTAAAATATTACAACAAATTAATATTACAAAGCATGAGATATAAAAAGAAAAGCTTTGCAATGCTGGCTCCTGTTGCTGTTAAAAACTGACTTCTGCTGGCAATGCAATCTTCCCCTATGTTGATGAAGTAATTGTGATTGGAGGAGGCTGAGATGACTCTTAAAGATGGATTTTGATTGAGTCATCCAGCTAACTATTATAGATGGTACCTGCAAAAAGCTATGGTAGAGATTGCTCTCTCCTTAAAAAAGATATGTTAGCAGAAAAATGATATTTGTCTAGCAAAATTTAGGATTCTGGATCTGAAAAACAAAGTATGATATCTTCCTTCCAATAGAGTTTCTTTTCATCAGAAGAGATTCAAACTTAGTGTCATGATCACTGCTGACCTATGCAACTAGAGTAGAAGACTCAATCTAGATGAATTTAGAAAAAGATCTATAAGAAATATAAAGTATCTGACAAAGAATTCTCATACAGAGGTCCTAAAATAATTTTGAACAAAATATCAATACGATAGAAACAGCCTTAAGAAAAGATGTTTCCTAATAAATTTATTCCAAATAAGAAAAGGATTTGAAAATATTTTAATTAGTTTATCCTTATATTTATGAATCAGATTTATGAAAAGGCAGACTGAGTTCGATGGTCTGAACTCATTTTGTTGATTAAAATATTTCTTTTTCCTTTGAATATATTCTGAAAACATTCCTCTGAGAAGTTTTGTTTCCTTCTCAGGTTTTATTAAATCTTGGCAGAAATTTTGAAGTTCTAATTTAACTGAACTAAAATTAAAGTTTGATAATACCTGATCCTTTTCAGGTTTTGAATTGCCTTCTGTTTGTTCAGCCTTTAAATTGCTGCAGGAAGAGTTTATGGCCATTAAGCAGAATTCTTTGGCCCTTTCTTCCTCTTCTTCATCTTTAAAAGAAGACTCATCATCTGAAACATCCCAAATAATATCTAGAGATATTAATTCTCCTTCTTCAAATGATATGTTGTGGCTTCTTTCTGATATTTCATCCACGGGTTCAGAAGCCATTTGATGGAGGGAATCCCATATCTCCTTAGCTGTTGAGCATTCAACAACTTCCTGAAACAAGTCATCAGATAATGACTGTGCTAGGATATTCATGGCTCTGGCATCAGCTAGCCTGGCCTTTTTAGTTGTTGTTACCGATGTTGGGAGACCTGTCAAAATAGAAGGAAAAATATCTTCATCAATAGAGTTCATATATAATTTAATTCTTGTCTTCCAAAGTGCAAATTGGTTTATGTTGCACTTAGGAGGTCTGGTGCTAGAATATTCCATATTCTTGCTATGTGAAAAATATAATAATTAATCGAACTAGAATGGATCAAACCAGAGATCTTTTGGTTCAGGTGTTAGCCTGTATGAACAACCAACCTAGTGATGGTTTAGTTGTTGTATAACCAACCTGCCTCTGATACCAATTAAAGGATCAAGCGCATACCCAACTGCACCAAAAGCCCGGACTGTTGGAGAGGGCGCTACTTAATTTTTTATATAAGTAGCAGAGCGCCACGAGTCAAGTGAAGGAACGCCGGACCCAACAATCCCCCCCCCGGCGTCCAGCATAACCCGTCGGCTCAGAGGTGGGGTTACCACATGGCCCACACGGCTCAGAGGTGGGGTTAACACATGTCCACGGTTGCCCGACCCACCGGACCCACACAGGTAGAAGGGAAAAATCATGATTTAATAGCGCCCCCTCGGTCTTGAACCCGTGACCTCCTCTGATACCAATTGAAAGTCAGATCTATCCTAGAGATTAGAGCAAACACACACAACAAGAATACAAGAAATAAAAATTGCAATCCAGACGACACAAGAATTTTATAGTGGTTCCCCAACAACTTGGGTACGTCCACTCTTCTACCACCCTTGGTAGGAATCCACTCAGGATGAGTTGATCAGGTGTCCTGACACCAATGAGCTTTTGATAAGGTGCTCAAAAACCAAAGCTAGATTTTTTGATCAGGTGTCTTGCCACCACTGAGTTTTGACAAGGCTCTCAGAACCAAGCAGAACTTTTGAAGGGAGTTCAAGAACCCTTTTACAACGGGAAAAGAAAAATAAGAGTTGAAGGTGTCTTCTCTGTTCTCAATCAAATGAGAGAAGCACAAGTGGATTGATGATGTCAAAGCTCCCCCTAAGATGTAGAATGGTTCAGGAGTGGAAGCTTTGCACAGGGTGATAGGCCTTCAATGGCTGAAATGTTAGTTGTCTTGGAGAGTAAATAATGAAGCCTTGATGATGATCTTCCAGTAAGCCTTCAGACTGATGTAGAGAAGTTGTCTCTTCAGGCTTCCTGGAACAGCATATCTGAGAAGAGCACTTAGTTGTACAGGTGGAGTTGAGTTCTTCCTGGAACTCTGATTCCTGTAATTTATTTTCACTGTATTCTGCTTTCTTCTTTCTTCACTACTATATTGTTCCTCTGTAAATCTGTGTATATATATCCTGATAGATGAGCAGCGGACATTTGAATAATAGCATTTATTACTGCTTTCTTTTGGATACTCCAACGGCTATAATACTCATAAAAGCATTCCTGTAATAGTCCTTTAATATAGCTGTATTGGAATAATAACAGCTGGCTTTAATAGGACAAAAGATATCCAGAAAATCCGCCTGGAAACTTGCATTCTGAGATCTGGCAGAAATCGTCGATCTGCTTTGCTGATCGTCGATCTGGGATCGACTATCGTCGATCTGAGCTGGCAGATGTTGGAGTTGGCCTGTGTCACAAATAGTCGAACGGAGCTCGGAGATCGTCGACTAGAGCTCAACGTTCCAGCATAGGGAACGTCGACCGGAGCTCGACGTTCCAGCATAGTTGAGCTTGGAAAGCGTCGACCTGAGCTTTGGACAGAAAGCGTCGAACGCAGCATTAGATAAATCGTCGATCTCAGCTTGAGATAAAACGTCGACCACGGTTAAGAGATAAGGCGTCGACCAGAGCTCGACGTTCAAGCATAGTTGAGCTAGACGATCTTGTAGAGATGAGCTCGACGATCTTCGACCGGAGCTCGACGATCGTCGACCTGATCATAGTGTTGAGTTCTGATTTCTTTAGGCTGATTTCTCTGACTGATTTCTCTGGGCTGATTTCTCTTGGCTGATTTCTTCTATCTCTGAGAGCCTCTGACTTAGCACAACCTATGACCCTTAGCTATACATGATGGTTCAATCTAATAAACTGAAAGACATAGTGATCCTGACCCAAATCCAAATTAGGGTGTTCCAACAGATTTTTTCTTATAGTTTAGGTTAGCCCAGGACAGCCCCCGACATACCCGGTGAAGGGTTCTCAAAGGGCACTAGGAATTATTATGATAGCTGAATCTCAGCATTCCTTTTCGCAAGGCACTTACTATTATTGGTTATTACCCAGATTCCCGATCCCTTTTAATATTATACTGGATCTAACCCTAGTGTATTTTGACTCTCTCTCTCTCTCCATAGGAAAGACGATCTTTCGTCGATCCCGAGCACCACTTAAAACTAGCCAACCTAACACTCTCCTCATCATAACTCCCAATGATGAACTCAATTTCATTTTACTAGATCAGTATATCATTAACTCAACCCCCTATGTCCATATCCCAAGTTATCGCCATTTTCGCAGTTTTACTAAATGTTGACCAACCAAAGTTATATGATGTACATGATATGAGGTACTCCAAATTTTCATCCAAATGCCCTAAGATATTTATTGTGCGACTATCATGACACATTTAGCCTAAATTCAGAAACTTGTAAATTTCCTAATTTATTTGGCATTTATTAAATTTTCCCAAAAGTTAGTCCATGGGTAATTTTGAACATGAAGTACTGGATTTCCTAAAGTTATGGCCACCCAAAAATTACGAACAGTGTATGATAGCAAAATATCTAAAAATTCCAAATTTCACAGATTTTCATAAATGTAATAACCTCTAAATAATTAACTCAATTAAATTCAAATAATCTTAGCTAATGAAGTGAGTACTATAAATCGTAGTCCAAAAATTACATAAAAAGTCCCAGAGTCTTATATTGATCAGAAAATACTACTTACTAAGTTTCATGTAATGCCAAGGTCAGCGAGTCATGTATAAAAAATACTTCAAATAATTCCATTAAAGTGCACTTTGTGAAGAAATATTCTTACAAACTCATCCAAATAACATGTGATAATTTTCTAGACTTCATTATGCCCTAAAAAGTTCTCTGGCCAAGTAACACAATCTTATAGCAAGTTATACTACTGATTATCTATTTATTAAAATATGGTGCAATAGTTTACTTTAAACATGAGGTACTAAGAGGAAATGCCCAAATGATCCAAATAATTTACTAGTGCCTCTAAATGATATTTATTTAACCTTGCCAGAGTTTCATATCATTTTAAGTTAATCTAATCATGGTTACTGCAAAATCATCAAAAAGGGCAAGGTGGAGATTATACCTACAAGTATGAGCTACTGTTTTCTAAACACCCTTTAATAAATCCTAGGGGTCAATAGCACTATAAAATTACCTCTACCAAAATCCTACGAAGATCCAAGATCATATGTGTAAGACCCCCCCCCCCTCCCGGAACACAAAACACGACACGAGGGGAGTCTTATGCCCAAAAAAGCAGCCTTGCGGTAGCACTAGCACTCGGGCTAGCCTGTACTACAAGATGCCTATTCTGCCGGCCTTTACACATATCAATCATGCCAACCCAACCAAACATATAAAATTAGAAGTCAAATCCACACAAGTAAATAATAGTTCAAAAATACAACATATAAAAGAAGCTACAACAAGCTTCTACATAATCAGAGTACGAGTAAACCTGCCCAAAAGGTGCTACAACAAAAGTCTCTCAAAGACTCACATCAGTCACTGACGGTAACGACGGTATCGTCCCCTCAGGCTCTGTTGTCCTGTCCTGGCTATCCTGCTGCATAACTTGCTGCTGCTCTGTCTGCGGGGTTTCCTCCTAAAAAGAAGACATAACAACCGTTAGTCATAAATACTAAGTGGCTATCACATCCACTCCCCCGAGACTCCTCGACACCGGGCGGAGAAATGGATGAAGGTACAATATATACAAAGTATGTAAGCATAAGTACAAGCATGTGGTATAGACTAAATATCATTGTAACAACCCGACCCGTTACATAACATATAATTGAAGGTCCGGTCGGGACCCCACACTATATGTCATAAACAAACGGCGAGGTCACAGGTTAATACCAAAATACCATCGCACCCTAACACAGAGCATTCTATAGGAAGATTATAAGTTGCACGAACTAAAACCATGAATGTCCACTACTATATAAATACCACATTTATATAAACACCAGGAATGTTGACAACTGAAACGCTCACGGCCTTACAAGTTTATCTTTACAAACATATGACTTCATACATCGGCACGTAGGCCGGCCACACATGAAATAAAAATCTTCGCACAACCTTCGAGGGCCTAATAGCAGCAATAGCAAGGGCTTCAACCCGCTCAATTCAATCAGCCAGCAATACCTGCATATGGACATCCACCCCAAGGGTGATAAACAAAGAAATGGTTAGCATTCCGCTGACCAATTATAACAGCCCTACCCCTTACCCTGGGCAGTGGTTCCTTCCCTGGATGCATTTTAATAACAACAGATATACATATCACACACAGCATCACAAATGCCGGCCTCAGCGCCAGGCGCTCCGTGCACTCAGGGTATGATTATGGTGTATCAAAAACCTCTAGGTTCCACCACCAATTCGAGGTGTTTAGCTTGTTAGCCGGGCATAAGCCTCCAAACACACGTCGGAGACCTCACGCACCCGGCTCACGCAGAGGCAATAACCTCACGGTAACTGTGAGCACTATCAGTCGGCATACCCAAGTAGTGTAACAAACCTAGGGAAATCGCCCCACTGCATTGCCCCCAATCGACCGCTCACCCGATCCTACCACTGAACTTGTTCGACAAGGGCATCAGCCTCCAAACACATGTCGGAGACCTCTCGCGCCCATCCACTCAGAGGTGTCCTTAATCCATCTCATAACACCGGCACATGGTGCAACTTTCCATTCCATCAATACAGCTCATGCCGAGCATATAACCAAAGGAGCTATGCAAAGCTTCCTTACCACACTCCACAAGAATCCTCACACGCTCCGCAAGCTATTCGTTATATACACGGAGTCTTCTCCGGATCGCAGCATCACCAATCCAGAATATACATCCAGTTGAGCTTCACACAGCATGCCTATTCCGTACTACACTCTTTCGGATCTAAATGCAGACTCAACAACTGGAATCACTTATGCTCTTCCATCTTTTGATTGAGGATTTCGTAGATATACATGCATAAACAAAGGGCTTCACCTTCCAAAGAAAGAAAGACCGTTATCCTTGACGATCTCTTCGGCTCCATGAAAGAACTAGCCAGATGGAAATCACTATCACGGCCTTGCCTCCACAACGCTGAAATCGGCTCTCGATTCGGACCGCTGAAGCTCCGCCAGCAGTCGAAAAGCTTCTCCTTCTTCCTTCCTTGCTCTCCTCTCTCTCTTTCTTTAGAAAGAGAATTGCCAACACAAGAATGAGATATTTATCTCCATTCTCGGCCTTATCATAGCAGGGAGGAACTTGGACCATAGGATCCAAATAGAAGGGAACGAACGGCCTCGGTCTGCTTTGAAAAGCATCCAAATAGAGATGACACGGCATGTGACATGCCCGCATCGCAGGCCGTGTTTCTTGAGCGGCTACAGAACCGACTCAATCTGGATCAGAACACAGGCTACGACACGCCCGTGTCACTTCCTGATACGCCTGTGTCAGCCAGTATATGTTTGTGTGACTGGCCGTTTCACCCCATCAACACAGGACCAAATCACCCGAGAATAACACGGCTAAGGCACACGCCCGTGTCCTTGTCTGTATTCCCAACACGCCCCTGTGACACGCCCATGTCACAGGCCGTGTTCTACACTCAACGCCACTCCACTCAACTCAACTCAATGCCGCCCGGTTACCAACCCGAGCAGGACACGCCCTGGGACACGCCTGTGTCCCAGTCCATCTCGCCTCTCAATGCCTTTGGACTTCATCTTTTCCAGGCTCTCACGACATAGTCGAGTACCCAAATCTTGACGCCCTGGGACACGCCCGTGTCCCAGGCCGTGTCATCCAGCCTGAACTCCATATTGAAATTTAGGGTGTTACAATCCTCCCCTCCTTACAGAAATTTTGTCCCGAAATTTAGCGCAACGTAGATACCAACACAACCACTCCATTGCAAAAAAAAACAAAGACGATCTGGGTTGCGAGCTCAGAGACCGCAGCTTGTCTCTCCCCACATCATCGCACCAATACAAGTGTTTTCACAAACACACAAACATACCATATTCACAAAGTCCAACACAACACAAAAGCAATAAAGTGTACACTCTACTTTATTTCTTCTCATCCGTATCTCTTAGCAGCTTCTTGACAGCCTCCTACAACTCCAGGTTATACACTTTAGGCTGTTATACTTCATGATGAGAGCTTTGCGGCTCCTGCACTTCGAGATTGTACACTCGCGGTTGCGCCCGTGATGTTGATGATTCCGCCACTGCCTTACCCTTTTCTTCATAGGACGCGCCTGTCTTTTGCTAACTCTTTGATGGGACTTTCCAACAGTAATGGGCTATATGCCCCTGCTTCCCACAAGTGAAACAGGTATGTGGCTCAACACGTCCTTGCCCAAACGTCGCTCCTGAAGCAACCTCCGAAGACGTTTGTTCCGCAGGCCTGAACCTCTTCTTATCACGTTTCCTAAACTTCGATTGTTCGGACTGCGGAAGTTTTAACTCTGACTTTTCCACCGCCAAGTTCTTCTTGTCCCGCACCCGCTTCAAGTCCTTCTCCAACACACAGGCTGTATCGACTAAGGCTTGGAAGCCTTGGTTCACTGAACTTGGGAGATCCAACTGCAGCTCATCTCGGAGTGCCTCATAAAACCGATTCGTTTTTTGCGCTTCTTCCGTAAAAGTTGACCCTACATAAAGCCCCAGCCTGGTAAATTCATGCAGGTAATCATCCACAGTCTTCTCACCCTGCACCAGACATTGAAATTCGTTCTCCATAGTAATTCTCCGTGATACTGGCAAATACTTTGCCCAAAACAATCTGGAGAATTCGTACATCGAAATCTCGCCCAGACCTCTGCCTGCCAACTGGTATAGCTCTACTTCATCCCACCAAAGTCTCGCCTCTCCTTCCAGTAGGAAAGTGGCTAACGTGACTCTCTGCCCCTCATCAATCCTGAGCGCTGTCAGGATCCTCTTCTCTTAAAAGCCAATCTTCCGCCTGTGTTGGGGAATTTGCCCCGACAAACATAGGTGGATGAAAATCCATGAACTGCTTCAATTGCTCGTCAGTCGCTTGCTCGTCCACCCGAGCTTCAACACGCTCTTGCCTCGCACAAACCCAAACTAGCTCCACTACAGGCCTTGCTTGCCCAATAGGTTGTGCTTGAAACATGGCAAATATTGCCTCCGTAACTAAGTGTACGGTTTCCACAGAAGGAGGAGGTGTGGGCACCTTAGCTGGTGCAGCACTCTCATCCGAATGCTGGGGCTCATACTGCCCAGCTCCACTCCTTATCACCTATATGTGAACAAGATAACAATAATCAACCTCCAATCCAAAACGGCAAACATACTGAATAGACACGCGCACATTCCTAGTGGACATTCTTGAGTTCAATTATGTTAAAACGGTTCGTACATACACGTGCCCGCCACCCGAAAAAAGAATTCGGCCACGAATTCGAAAGCGGAAAACCGAGGGCCTCAGATACCAAAATGTAACAACTCGACCCGTTACATAACATATGATAGAAGGTCCGGCCGGGGCCCTACACTATATGCAGTAAATAGACGGCGAGGTCACAGGTTAATACCAAAATACCATCGCACCCTAAGACAGTGCATTCTAGCGGAAGATAATAAGTTGCACGAACTCAAACCATGAATGTCCACTACTATATAAATACCACATTTATATAAACACCAGGAATGTTGAAAACTCAAATGCTCACATCCTTAAGGCCTTACAAGTTTCTTTTTACAAACATATGACTTCATACATCGGCACGCAATCCGGCCACACATGAAATCCAAATCTTTGCACGGCATTTGAGGGCCTAACAACAGTAGAATCGAGGGCTTCAGCCTGCTCAATCCAATAAGCCTGCAACACCTGCATATGGACGTCCACCCCAAGGGTGATAAACAAAGCAACGGTCAGCATTCCGCTGACCAATTATAACGACCCTACTCCTTAACCGGTGAAGGGGTTCCTTCCCTGTATGCATTTTAATCACAATAGATATACATATCACACACATCATCACAAATGTCAGCCTCAGCTTATGGCGCTCCGTGCACTCAGGGCACGATTATGGTGTTCCAAAAACCTCTAGGTTCCACCACCAATTTGAGGTATTTAGCTTGTTGGCCGGGCAGAATCCTCCAAACACACGTCAGAGACCTCACGCACCCGGCTCACGCAGAGGCAATCACCTCATGGCAACTATGAGCACTATCAGTCGACCTACCCAAGTAGTGTAACAAGCCTAGGGAAATCGCCCCGCTGCATTGCCACCAATCGACCGCTCACCCGATCCTACCACTTAACTTGTTGGACATGGGAATCAGCCTCCAAACACACGTAGGATACCTCTCACACCCACCCACTAAGAGGTATCCGCAATCCATCTCATAACACTGGCACACTGTGCCACTTTCCATTCCATCAATACAACTCGTGCTGAGCATATAACCAAAGGAGCTAAGCAAAGCTTCCTTACCACACTCCACAAGCGTCCTCACACGCTATGCAAGTTATTCATTATATACACGGAGTCTTCTCCAGATCGCAACATCACCAATCCAGACTATACGTCCAGATGGGCTTCACACAACATGCCTATTCCATACTTTACTCTTCCGGATCTAAATGCAGACTCAACCACTGGAATCACTTACGCTCTTCCATCTTTTGATGGAGGATTCTGTAGATATACATGCATAAACAAAGGGCTTCGCCTTCCGAAGGAAGAAAGACTGTTACCCTTGACGATCGCTTTGGCGCCATGAAAGAACTAGCCGGATGGAAATTACCGCCACGGCCTTGCCTCCACAACGCTGAACTCGGGTCTCGATTCGGACCGCTGAAGCTCCATCGACAGTCGGAAAGCTTCTCCTTCTTCCTTCCTTGCTCTCCTCTCTCTTCTCTTTAGAAAGAGAAAGGCCAACATAAGAATGAGATATTCATCTCTATTCACGGCCTTATCATAGCAGGGGGAACTTGGACCACTGGATCCAAATAAAAGGGAACGAACAACCTCGATCTGCTTTGAAAAGCATCAAAACAGTGCTGATACGGCTTGTGACATGCCTGTGTTCCTTGAGCGGCTACAGAACCGACTCAATCTTGATCAGAACATGGGCTATGACACACCCGTGTCACTTCCTGACACGCCCGTGTTAGCCAATACACGACCGTGTGACTGGCCGTGTCACCCCATCAACACAGGACCAAATCACCCAAGAAGAACACGGCTAAGACAAACGCCTGTGTCCTTGGCTGTGTGCCTAACATGCCCCTATGACACGCTTGTGTCACATGCCATGTTCCACACTCAACGCCACTCCACTCAACGCCACTCAATGCCGCCCAGTTACCAACCCGAGCAGGACATGCCCTGGGACATGCCCGTATCCCAGGACGTGTCGTTTCTCAACGCCTATGGACTTCATCTTTTTCAGGCTCTCACGACACATCCGAGTACCCAAAGCTGGACACGCCCTAGGACACGCCCGTGTCCCAGGCCGTGTCACCCAGCCTGAACTCCAAATTGAAATTTGGGGTGTTACAATAATCATGTATGTAAAGAAGCTTAATATGTGAGTAACATCTTATTCTAGCAATTCTACCATCTACATCAGCATAAGAATATAAAGCTATAACAGAAAGTAACTCAACTTATATGAATGCCCAAACAAACATATAAGTTGAGGATCGTTTAGTAGTAAGTAACTCATCATATAAGAATTCCCAAACAAACTTATACGATGAGGATCTTGTGTATGCGATGTAATGTTATGTAATGAATGCTATGCAATGACTCACCCATGATCATGCAAAAGAAATTTCTGTGTCGACACAGACTCTTAGTTCCCACTTTTAGAGTACGTAGCTAACCTCTCAGGCTTCATCCGTCGTGGCCATACGGTGACAGTAGAGCAGACATCTCCACTACTAGGCTGGTCTCCACACTACCTGGCCTAGGCCTCCGCATGCCTCAATGATAAGAACACAACAACGGAGCTCACATGCGTACTACGGCTCAGCGGGAGTCTCGGGTAGGTGTGCTCCGAGAACCAAGCCCCGAACTGGCCTAAGATGTGACCCAGAAGGAGCCTCGAAAAAATCATGAGGACCAAGCCCAACCGTTCACCTAGCACGGAAGGAGCCCCGGGAATGAGCAACGAGGACCAAGCCCAACCGCCCAAGGTCTAACCGTCAACTCCCGTCAGTGTGACGAGTAGCGAGCCAGTAGACATGCCATGCTATCCTTAAACCAGGATTACGACACCACGTGTCAACTCACACCGCATGCCAATCTCACATTTCGAGCTCAACATCTCACAAGGGCTCCTCACCGAGTCCCTTATCAACAAAATCGATCAAGTGCGGCAAACACTCACGCACCAACAACCCTTCCACATATTAATGCACTAACCTTATTCAATCCTCTTCCACACAATGTTCATCACCTTGCAATTTTTTAGCTCATCTTACCAATTCACGTATCTAGTTTGTTTATACAATCGAACTAGCCTACCCACTAGTTCACCTAGGGGTCTATCAACCAAACCATCTCATATAAGTACGTTTCAGTTCATCATTTGATTAAAAAGGATAAATACAACTACTCACAACAAACTTCACACTTACTATCCACAATCTCTCTAATAGTTCTAAATTAGGTTTACATAACCAAAAGAACAAAGCATGCAGGAATAGTATAAAGTATAGAACTTCAACTGGGGATTCTTGATGCTACAGGAATCCGGTGAAAACATTTAACCACTTGTTGGAAAGGTATTTTTGAGGGCTATGACTTTTGTGTTTAGTCAGAAACACAGATTTGGTCGTATTACACTTGAAAACGGCTTCTAAGACTGCTACGTCTAGATTACAGTTTCTGCATGTTTACATTATCAGCCATCAATTTTGATAAAGCTTTCCTTTAGCTACAGACCTCGCCTGAAGGCATGTAACCACTCATTATAAAGGTATTTCCATGGGCTACGACTTTCGTGTTTAGTAAAAAGCCAAGATGTGGCCGTTGCATATCTAAAAATGGCCACGAATATCGCTGTGTACAGAAAGCGGATTCATGCGCTCATCTTAAGGCAGAACGAGCGACATCAGTCTGTCTTCCTCCTCTAGCCGATCTTCCCAAATCACAACCAGAAATTCCTCCACCCTTATTCACACTCATAAGGCCATTTCTCTTCACAAGACTATGCCCCATCTTCACATTGAAGGAAGGAGAGGTTGAAGATGACTAAACCCTATATCACAAGTCCTAGCATGGCCTCTTCCTAGAAACCTTCATCTCATACATCAAGACTCCTTTGAGTCGATATCTCGCCAAGGAATAACTAGAGATCTAGCACTAAGGGAGAGGGGAGGAAGCTCACCTCGATTACGGTGTTTCAACCATTTCCGGCCATGGATCTCGTCACCCTTCATGGCGGCATCTTCTTCTCCTCGGCGGCGTCGGTTCTCCATAGGAAGAAAGTTACTCCAGCACCATTCTATCCACAGAAAATGCTTGGGAAGAGAATGAAAAATGGACAAGTTTCAGAAATCCTATATATATAGGACCAACACGGGTAGGGACACGCTCATGTACCTACCCGTGTCCTTCTTGGGTGAACCGGCGTCGATGGTTACATTATTGTTTGGACACCAACAGGGGCAGGGACACGCCAGTGTCCACTACCCATATCATGCGACACGGCCGTGTTCATGCCCGTGTCCTGCTCGGGAGACACAGCCAGCTTTCTGTAGATATGCACACGGGTAGGCAAATGCCTGTGTCTCTACCCGTATCCTACTCGGGAAACTAAATCGACGATGGCAGTTTCACACACACGGGTAGGGGACATGCCCATGCCACTACCCGAGTCCACATACACATGGGTAGGGACACGCCTGTGTCACTACCTGTTTCCTTCTCTGAAAACTCCACAAATTTCCACCCATGTACCAGAGCACCACATTGGTATGGACACGCCCGTGTCACTACTCGTGTCCTTTTCTGGACTGACTTCTCTTCCCTTACACAAGTGTAAGCCTAGCTTCCAGTACTCCCTGAGCCCAAATCATTTCTCCTGACTCAAAAGCGCACACGAGGGGCCTAGCGCGAATTGGGATGTTACAAATCCTGTAAACAAAATAAAAGATTTCGTCCCCGAAATCAGGCTATGGCTATGGGGAGAGAAAAGCGTGAAAAATAAATTAAAACATGCTTTTAAATTTTACCTGAAGGAAACACCTCCGGGTAGCGCTTTTGCATCAAGTCCAACGGCTTTCAGGTATACTCCTCCTTCCCATGATTAGACCACAACACCTTTACCAAAGGAACCCTCTTGCGGCACAAAATCCTTGTCTCATTGTCCACTATCCGCACCGGCTCTAGTCGTACAGATCTATCGGTCGCTACTGCTCCATCAGTGGTGGGAACATATTGATCGGGACGCAGCAGCGCCTTCCGGAGAGACGACACATATAATACGTCATGAAGATTCTCCAACTTTGTTGGTAACTCCAACCGGTAGGCCAAAGGGCTAATCTTTTCCAATATAGTGTAAGGCCAAACATACCTTGGGCTGAGCTTCTTCATACTACGTACCCGTGACACTCCATGCATCAGCCGGATCTTCAGGAACACTTTGTCACCCACTTGAAATTCTATCACCAGGTGCTTTGCATTATAGTATTTAGCCTGCCGACTTTGAGCCTCAAGCATGTGGTCCCTTATTAGCCTAACCAGCGCATCAGTGTCATCGATGTATTCAATACCCAAAACCTTCGGGTCTTCATCTTGTACCCATGATAAGGGGATTCTACACCTTCTTCCATACAGGGCTTCATGGGGTGCCATTCCGATACTGGCCTGGTGGCTGTTGTTATATGAAAATTCCATCAGGGTTAAGAGTCTTTCCCATGGCTCTCCTCTATCCAATATGCACATCCTCAATAGATCCTCCAATGTTTTGATGGTTCTCTCAGACTGCCCATCTGTCTGAGGATAAAACACTTTGCTAAAGGTAATATGTGAACCCAGGTATGCCTGTACGACCCTCCACTCCTTAGAGGTCAACCAAACATCTTGGTATGAAACAATTGTCTTTGGTACACCGTAATACCGTACAAAATGCTGCACAAAGAGGCGTACCAAAACATCCACATGAGCTTCTTTCTTCATAGGAATAAACCGGGCTACCCTCGTCAGGCGGTCAACGATTACCCATACTTAATCATTCCCTGAGCGTGAGCGAGGCAAACCGTGGAAGTAGTCCATGGAGACAACCTTGAACTTCCACTCGGGGATGGGAAATGAACTTAATAACCCACCGGGGTTCCTGCATTCTGCCTTCACCATTTGTCATGCCTCGTAGTGCGTAACAAAATATCGGACGTCCCTCTTCATTCCCGACCAACACATGGTTTTCCGTAGGTCGGTGTACATCAAGGCAATCCCAGGATGCACAGAATACTAGGTGCAGAGTGCCTCTCTCAGGATATCTTCCCAAATTTTACCACCCTCAGGAATGTAAAGCCGGCCACGGAGATGAACGAGGCCATCTTTTAGAGAGTACTCGTCAGTTGTCCAATCTTCAATTGAATTTATTGTCGGTGCCATAGCCACATCCTTTCCTTGCTTCGCCCGGATTCGGTCTCGAATATCGCAGACTATGCTCATCATTGTTAAGTACTCTGTATACCCTTCCGATTGGTCTTTGTATACCAGGGTGATCTCCATCTCTTCGAGCATCTGGGCTAACTCCATTCTCATCAATCAGGACTCCGAGTTTGATTCCGGTAACTTTTTGCTCAAAGGATCAGCTACGGAGTTTGCTTTTCCGAGGTGGTTTTTCAAAGTGAATTTATAATCGCACAAAAACTCTAACCACCTCCGCTGCCTCAAATTCAATTCCTTCTGTGTATGCACGTACTTTAGATTCTTGTGGTCTGAAAAGATCTCGCAGTGGATGCCATATAGATAATGTCTCCAAATCTTCAAGGCGAACACCACCGCTCCCAATTCTAGATCATGTACTGGGTAATTGATTTCATGCTTCTTCAGCTGTCTTGAAGCATATTCAATCACATGCCAGTGTTGCATCAACACCGTTCCCATCCCTTGATACGATGCGTTAGTGTAAACTTGAAATCCCTCCCTCCTGGATGGAAGGGCTAGGATGGGTGTAGATGTAATTCGGTCCTTCAGCTCCTAAAACGCAGCTTCACACTGAGGTGTCCACTCATACGGCACACCTTTCTTTGTCAGCGTAGTAAGAGGAAGGGCGATCTTTGAGAAGCCTTTTACAAACTTGCGATAGTACCCAGCAAGTCAAAGGAAGCTCCGCACATCGTCCGATGACTTTAAGGGTGACCACTCCTTCACGGCACGCTCTTTTGCTGGATCCACAGCTAACCCAGCCCCACTGATAACATGGCCCAAGAAGGCAACCTATTGGAGTCAAAATTTGCACTTGCTGAACTTTGCAAACAAGGCATGCTCTTTTAGCTTCTTCAGTACCAAGGTCAGATGTTCGACATACTCTTCCTCCATCTTAGAGTAGACCAAAATGTCATCGATGAAAATGATAACGAAGACATGTAGATAATACTCGAATAATTTATTCATCAAGCTCATAAAGGCTGAAGGGTTATTTGTGAGCCCAAACGGCATCATAGTGAACTCGTACAAGCCATACCTTGAGTTAAAGGCCGTTTTATGAATGTCCTGCTCCTGTATTCTCAACTGATAATACCCCGAACGCAAATCCAATTTGGAAAACCAATGCACTCCTTCCAATTGGTCGAATAACTCATCGATCCGAGTTAGCGGATAGGTGTTCTGTACCGTCAGTCGGTTGAGCTCCCGATAGTCTATACATAATCGCAAGGTTCCATCCTTCTTCTTAACAAACAGAATACAGGCTCCCCAAGATGATGAACTGGGGCGAACAAACCCTAATTCTACCAACTCTTGCAACTGTACTCTAAACTCTGTGAGTTCCTTCGGGGCCATCCGGTAAGGGGTCCTGGAGACGGGCTGGGCTCCTGGTACCAGCTTAATTTTAAAATCCACCTCTCTATGTGGGGGCAAACCTGGCAATTTCTCAGGAAATACCTCGGGAAAATCTCGCACCACCCGCACGTCCTTCATATCTATTTCATCTCCTTCAGTTCGAAACATATCATGTAAACTTCATCCCCTCTCATGTGAGAATTCAAGGTCTGAATCGAAGATAATAATAAACATGGTGCAAATTTTATACCTTGGAAGATTACATCGGTATCCCAATGTCTCAAGTAGATTCGCTTCTCCATGCAGTCAATTCTTGCGCAGTGCCAATCCAGCCATGCCATGCCTAGAATGAGGTCGAATTCCGGCATTCTCAAAACTATGGCAGGGGTATCAAAGATCTTTTCCCTAAAGATTACCTCCGATTCGCACTTGGCGGTTGCGGTCATCTTAGAGCCGTCTGGAAGGCATACTATTCGTGCAATACCAGTGAAGGATTGCACTCCTTCTAGGTCTTTAATGAAGTCCACAGACACAAATGAGTGTGAGGATGTAACGCCCCCGATTTTTCGATGATTGTATTTAAAAGGGAAACGTCATATTTACGATTTCGTGGCGTTACTTTTAACGTCAATTTGATGGCGCAATGTCATTAAGGGATTTTTGTGTTCGTGCGGTCAAGTCGATCGAATTCTTGTTATAAATGGGAAAATTTTTGCATTTTTAAATTTAAGATAAGTAATCTTGGACTTGCTTGTCAAGTTTCGTCGGAATCCGAGCATTTTTGGAGTCTCGGCGCGTGATTTTAATATCTCGAGAATGGTACGCCGGATTCTAAGGTTATATACGCTACTAATTCATAGAGTCAGTAATTCATTCCAAAATATTAGTCAAATCGGAACTTCTGCAATTTGTCCTGCTTGTACTCGAGATCCCCCCTTTCGTTCTCGAGAACTCTCAGTTGTTCTCGAGAAGTCATGACTTAATGTTTTCGAGAAGCTTTGCTCTAGTTCTCGAGAAGTCTATCCTAGTTCTCGAGAAGTCTGTCCTAGTTCTCGACAAGTCCTATGTTGTTCTCGAGAAGTCCTTTTCTGCACTCGAGAGGTCTGTTTCGGCCTGCGTTCGGGCGCTGTTTTGAGTGTAAAAATGGCGTCGTATCAAAAATGGTAAACATTAAATTTGTTCACCTCGACGATATCTTCAACATTCAGGTTGACCACTTGTTGATTTGAAGCCATCTTAGACTCCTATTTTTGATTTTTCCAAAACTGCTCGTAAATAAGCTGCATTATTGATTTTTACCCGAGAACCCTTGTTCTACTTGAGAACTACTATTTATTATCGAGAAATATGGTCTTATTCTCGAGAAATACTTAATTCTCTCGAGTCCTACTATTTTGTTCTCAAGAACTATAAGTGTCTCTCGAGAACTTTGCTCTCTTTCACGAGTAGCCCCCATTCCTCTCAAGTAGTTCTGTATAGTCTGCGTTCGGGCTCATTTTTGAGGGTCAAAATGGTACCGTATGGAAAAACAGTCAACATGAATTTTGTTCGTTTTGACAAGATTTACAACTTTCATGTTGGGCACTGTTCATTTGAAGCCATCCTAGACCTCTATTTTTAATTCCCATGAAACTTCTCGTAATAACCCGTTTTTGACAAAAACAATTTTATAAACATAAATAAATATATATATATTCTTGGACTTAGCTTTTAGAACAAAACTCCATATTCTCCGATTCTTTTTCCTCTCGAACCAGAGCGGCGTGATCGTGAGAGAGAAAATACTTCATGAACCTTCCGGTGGCCGCCGACGGTGCTTCGGTGCTCGAAATCTTCATCCGAATATAGATCAAGAAAGCTCTCACCGAGAGCTACGTTGTCGTGGTAAATTTTTCCCCTTTACTTGAGTTTTATCGTTAGGGTTTTTTGACCCTAACCCCCCTTTTGTCTATTTTTGTTTAGATTTCAACTCATCCCGTATTCTTTTGCCCCGATCTTCAACGTGGAGTGATTCAGAGGACTTTTTCGGTAAAACCAAGGCAAGTGGTGGTTTCCCCTCATTTCTCCTTGTCCGATCTGATGGTAACGGCTATGTTTTCATGTTCCTTCAAATTTTCTACACTTATTCTTCCAAATTATAGTTATGATTAACCTTCTCAATGATCACATGAGGTTGTAATGTTTTGTCATGGTGAACTCGATTTTTGTCCGGATATGTTTGATCATTCTTGAAGTGTCTTATTGACGGCTTTAAATGCCTTAGATTTTGTTATTGAACGGATTAGAGTTATTTAGGATTGTAAATCATTCTTAAGGGTTGATCAACCATGTCATGTATTTAGTAATGTCAAGTAGAATCTGACGAGCCAAATCTCGAGATATGTGGTGTTTTCTTGGTGGTTTTCTTGATTGCGGGAGTTAGTGGACGATTCCACCTCCGCAGTGTTTGTTTCCTTCATTAGTGTCCTATGGAAGTCTACCTATGTTTTTGGGTGGTGTGTCCAAGAGTGACCACCTTGCCCGTGTTTTTCGGTGGTGAGTCCAAGAGTGACCACCTCGCCCGTATTTCTTGGCGGTAGTGTTGGCCGTGGTTGTTACCTCGTCTCAACGAGGTAGATTGTTATTTATTTAGTTACTGGTTCAGACTTACTTTTTTGTAAGTGGGTTCGTGTCAGTTGTTGGTGCCCATAGTTTTGTTATTTGTTTGATACTTGCTAGCTGTTTGTTTCTCTGTATGTGGATGTGGATTACTTGCTCTCTGGGAGGATTATTGCTAGGAATGCATGTTAGGTATTTTTTAAGAATAAAATCTTTTACCATTACTTCATGCACTGCATAATTTAAAAACTCTAACTTGTTATATTTAGCGACCGTAAAAGTAATCCTTACTACTATTATAAATTTAGAGTCTTGCATAACATGAGTTGTCCTTTGGGGACGTTTATACTCATGTAGGATTTTGGAGTCAATCTAAATAAGTATTTTTCCGTAACGTATAATTATATTTTGATTCATTGACTAAATGAGCCATTAAGCCGAGAAATATGGCTAACTATTGCACTTAACTAATTTTTTTCCTTAATAATAACTTAAACAATTTTTCTTCGTGATTAAGTTGGTGTCTGTCTGAGCATCCGCAGTTATCCCTTGTTGACATGGCATCATGACACGCATTTTCCCTTACTCTGATATGTTATTATAAGCGGTGAAAATGCGGGTTGTGATAGTTGGTATCAGAGGGAGGTTGCTTGGCAATTGGTCAGGAGCCCTTCCCTTATTAGTGTTAGTGGTTTAGTGACATTTCATACACACACCAATGTGTCATCAGTACATCTTAGCCGAAGCATAGTCACTACACTCATAACATGATAAGAAGTATACGAGGCATATTATGTAGTATGGGATGCATAATTTGTGTTTGTATATGGATCCACCATAGGTGGTAACATGTGACGGTTATGTAGTATGGGATGCATAACCAACATCACATGGGTGCCCATTAGCACGTTTTATTTTCTCGTTGCATGCGATGTTATGTAGTATGGGATGCATAACATTTCATGTGTATGCCGCTCATGCATGCATTAAGGCTTTTTTAGAATGCATAGCACGACATACATTGCATAGGCACGCGTGCTAAGTTAAGGTTTACATGATGACACATGTACACACATGATTTTAAAGAAGATTAAAGAACTCATGCATTCATGTCGCAAGCACACGAGTCAATAGGATGAGAGGATATCATCATAAGTAGGGCAACATCATTTTAAAATCCCAGAGCAAGTTGCAGCGTAAGCAAGTGTCTTTTTAGTATTATCTTAATTAGTCGCGTGGCTTTGTTGTAAGCTAGGATTTTGAAAAGTTGTCTGTTTGCTTTCTAGAAATGCCGCCAAAGCGTCCTGCAATGAGTTTGACTCCCAAGTCGGAGGGTGAGTCATCAGGCGTGCAAAGTGATGCGATTATCGAGAGTCTGCGTCAGAGCAATGAGGCTCTATCGAGACAATTAGTTGTGATGCAATCGCAAATTCAGTCTTTATTGTCTGCCACTCCCATGCAGCAACCTTTAGTGCAAGATCCTTCCTTGGGCCAAGTCATTCCCGATACCCCTACTCCTCTGGTGCCCCCGATGGAGATACCACCAGAATTGAATTTCATATCGCACTTCCAGCGGTTGGGACCTCCCACCTACGACGGGAGTGCCAACTTTATGGTTTTAGATGATTGGATCATCTCCATTGAGCTGATGTTTTCGTATTCTGGAATTCTAGAAGCCCAGAAGGTGATGATTGCAGCCTATCAGTTAAAGGGCATGGCAAAGAGTAGGTGGATTCGGGAAAGAGAGAGTATGAAGTAAGGCTATTCTTGGGAATCTTTTAAGAAGATGCTGCTGAAGAAGTTTGTACCCTCGGTCGAGCGGGATCGCCTGATGAATAACTTCCTTCATTTGAAGCAGAGATAGCTCACCGTGAGCGAGTACGAGATTGAGTTTAGCAAACTGAGTAGGTTTTCTCCTGATGTGATAGCTTCTGAGTAGGGTAGAGTGAAACGTTTCTTGGGAGGATTAAGAAGCGATGTCCAGCAGTTAGCATGCGCTTACCGAGCTGAAGGTTATGCTGAAGCAGTGGAAGACGCTTTGAAAGTGGAGGCGATTGAAAATGCTAAGAACTGTAATGCTGTAGCGTGTAAAGAGAAAAGGAAAGGTGTTGAGGATGGTAGCTCTAGGTTGTCTGGCCCTTCTTCGAAAAAGAAAAGTAAGGAAGTGTGTAGCTTATGTGGTCATCCTGGCCACCCTTATGAAAAGTGTTTCAAGAGGACTTCCACCCTGAAGCAGCAGCAGGTGCACGCCATTCAAGGTGCACCGAAGGGAGAGCTTGTGTGCTCGTTCTGTGCAAGTAAGGGTAATGATGTGAGTCATTGCTGGATTAAGGTAAGGACATGCTTCCAGTGCGGGCAGAAGGGACACCAGAAATCTTCGTGCCCCCAGGCTCAATACCCACTGTAGCCTGCCCCGCTTCGAGCTCTACCGCCGCCACCAACCCTGGATAAAGAAAAAGGAAAGCTGAACGTGATTACCAGCGAGGAAGCTCAAACCTCTACACAAGTGATATCAGGTTAGCCCAAGTTTAAAACATCCTTATTATTTATCGTTGTTGCCCAAGTTGTCATTCATTTATTATGTATGTTACGGTTTTAGGGTAGTTTAAGGTGCGTAATAGGTTGGCGCGTGTTCTTTTCAATTCGGGTGTCACCCATTCCTTTGTGGCTCGGAGATTTGTTGATAAACATCGGCTGAATGTGGATAATTTAGGAGACTCCTTCAATGTGAAGCTTCCCTCCGGTGATTCGGTGATATCTAGCCAAGGAGTTCTGAGATGCCCTATTTATCTTGACAATTTTTTGGCCTATGCTGATTTGATGATTTTAGATCAAGCTGAATTCGACGTGATTTTAGGCATGGACTGGCTGTCCAAGTATGATGCGGTCATCCAGTACAAGGCTAAACGACTGGATTTCAGGATAGCTGATGGCCAACCTATGAGCGTCTATGGATTTCAGGACAGAGTTTCCCCTGTCATTTCTGCGGTACGTGCTTGTCGTTCTATAGAGTCTGGTTGCGAGGCATTTTTAGTTTAAATTTCTGATCTGGAAACAGCTTTTGTTACACCACATCTTGAGGATGTCTCGGTGGTGTGAGAGTTTCCAGATGTCTTTCCTGATAGTCTTCAAGGACTTCCTCCTGAAAGGGAGATAGAATTTATGATAGACCTTGATGGTTAAAACGCGCGGGTTTCTTTTTATTTTATTTTAAGATGAGTGGGATTTTATTTTGTAAAGAAAAAGAAGAGCGTTTTTGTTTTATTAGAAACCGAGTTTTAACGAGAGGTAGGCAAGCGCACCTATCGCGTGTAGTACAGGATATTCCGTGTGTGGAATATCGGTATCGTATTGTTCTCGGGGCCGGCTTAGCTATTTCTACTCTTTCCCTGAAATACCTATTATTCTACCGATAATTTTTAGATTTTATAAAAAGGAAAATGGCAACAAAAATATAAAATGCATAATAATAATAATAAAAGCTGAAAATAAAGTGCGGAAAGCCGATGACCAACTTAGCCCGACGCTATCAAAAAGAGAATTGAACTAAAATAACTTTTAATAAAAAGAGATCCTAATTTTCAAATTAATTAAGGCGGAGACTCGGCCGTGGAGGTTCCTTAGAAATGAGCTCACTTATCTCTAGGACTATCGCTCACCTGAACGCTAAGACTATTCGATTGATCGTTAGACCGACAAAGGATTCCTCTTAACGCCCGCATTACGCTGAGAACCCCGCTATTGGGTGGGGAACCCAATCCGGTAGAGTCACGCGCCTCCTCTCTCGAGGGTTAGCGCGAAGCTCTCTTTACCCAAGGGTGATCGGTCCATACGTGCGGCCTCTCGGCGTTGCGTATGGATAACGGAAATAGAGCCCGCATATCGATATGCGGTCCTACGCGTCGTTAACCCGGGGAAACCTTAAGAAATTTAATTAAATAGAAAATAGGACCTTTAATTATTTAAAGCTATTTTATCTGTCCCAATGCTCTTCGATATCGAGGGCTAAGGGCGGTTAGCCACTCATCGGAATGGGGACACATACACTAGAAAGCAGAAAAGAAAGCTGTAAAAAAAAGCAGTAAAGGAAAGCTGAAAATTGCAAGTCCTACTCAAACGAGTAGGACTGAAGAAAGCAGTAAATGCGAATCCCGGCTCCAATGAGTGGGCGGGGGTAAATTAGTCTCATACACGCACACACTCTACAGAAATTAAAATCACACACACACACTCTACAGAAAAGTAAAACACACACACTCGCACAAAGTTTTCCTACTCAAGTGAGTAGGAAGAAAATGAAAGCAATAAAAGACAAGTCCCACTCAAACGAGTGGGCGGGAAATGAAAGCTTGAGCGCCATTTAACTCTTAACGAGTAGGCGGAAATAGATGCATACGCACACACGCACTCTACAGAAATTGAAATAAAGCAATAAAATCTAACTCATACACGCACGCACACTTGCAAAAATAAGAAAAACAAAGTGACTGAAAAATTAAAACAACTGCATTTCTACAGCTAGAATGCGGTAGAAATGCATAAAAAGAGAAAATAAAAATAAAATGGACTAAAAGTTTTGCATATAAATGCAAAATGGAAGTGAGCGAAAAATTATAATGATTATATTTTCATTCTTATGTTTTTATAAAAACTCCTAAAAAGTGAAAATAAAGAAAAAACAACGAAAAAGTTTTACCAAAATAAAAATGCTAAGTTAAAGAAAAATAAAAACAAACACCTTTTTAGGTGTTTTTATAAACCCTAAGAATGAAAATAAGGAAAGGAAAGAAAAACTAAACCTAAACAAGTGCGGAATATGAAAATAAAACGGGCATTACAATGGCTAGAAAGTGCGATAAAATCCTAAACTAAACGAGTTAAAAAGCTTTAATTGAAAACAATGATAAAATGCACAAAAAGGAACGAAAAATCACTTAAGAAAGGCATTTCCAAATAAACATTCATGCTTTGCAAAGAGAGAAAATTACATATTTCATTAAAATCAAAAGAGATTACAACAAACCTAGAATGAAAAAGCTAATACAAACTAAGGGAGGGGGGAGAAAAATCTCTTACATAAGCATGGAATTCACTTGGGCAGCACCTCCCCTAAGTGAAGTGGCCAAAAAAGGAGACAAGAAAAGCTTTCTGGAAGCTTGTATTTATAGGCAAAAATTCGGGAGTGACACGCCCTAGGTCACGGGCGTGACAGGGGGGCGTGTCACTACTATTCATGAGCTGATCGGGTGATTTGACTGGAGCTTTGACTTCGGCCGAAAACGTGGCGGTCACGCCCCTGGTCACGGGCGTGAGGGGTGTAGGCACGGGCGTGACTAGGGCATGACGGGGAGCTGGAACTACTGAGTTGACGGGAGCTTTGACATCGGGCGTCCACGTGGCGGTCACGGGCGTGACATATGTCAGTCACGGGCGTGACTGAAGGTGTGGTCGGGGAGGTCGATCTGGGCGCGGTTCAGGCGCAAAAGTCGCACGCGTCACATCGAGCCAGGTGGATGTGTCACGCCCGTGTCACACCTTGACACGGGCGTGGCTTGGGGCGTGTCAAGCGGCGACGGCGTTGAGAGCGTTGAGTGTTGATGGCATTGAGTGCCTGGCACGCCCGTGTCGGGGGTGACACGGGCGTGATAGGGCTGAAAAATTATTTTTTCTGAAATTTTCAGAAAACAAAATAAACTAAGTTAGAATACATTTTTAGAAAAAAAGAAGTATTTTATTAAAGAAAACAAACTAAAAATAACAAAATTAAACAAAAATTACTTAAATAAAATACAAAAATATAGGTATATTTACAACTCATCAAATACCCTCATACATAAGCTTTTGCTATTCCAGAGCAAAAGTTAGAGATGAACCTATAAGGAATTAAAAAGAATCCTAAATTTAACTAACGCTTGATTTAATTGTACGAAAGATCGAAATGAATTTCCGGGGTTGCGGAATTAAATCTTAATTTATGAAAATGTTAAAATAGAGGAACTGTTTCAAAAATACTTCTAAACGAGAAAAATAAAAAGCAAAAATTATTTTGTTAGTTTAACAAAGATGGATTGAAATTATATAAAAAACTTTAGTTAAAAAGAAATTAATAGGAAATAATTCAATTTAAAAATTATGCTCTCAAAAAGATTTAAATTAATTCTAGAATCATGAAAATTATAGGTGGATTGGCGGTTTATGAAGAGGGCTTTGATTTTAGAGGCGAGGTAATTTTTTCTCGAACCTCCACATATTTTTTGAAATATTAGGAAAATGAAATCTTATTTTCCTAACACATTTTTTCTTTCTTCATAAAATAAAATAAACCCAATGAATATGTATAGGAGTAATGAAATTTATCCTCTTACTTCATAACATATAATCTTTTTAATTATTGGGTGCCTATGTTTACGGGACGAAATCTTATCCTCATTGACATAAGATCTTTTAAGGGTGAGTGGGGAATCATGCCAATTAAGGTATGAAAAAAAAGATAGAAGGGGTGAATTTTTAAAAGAAAACTAGAGTTTAATAAAAAAATTCGAGAGCAACCTTTTTAATTTGAACGTTCCTACGTTTCTAAAAGCATAAGTAGAAATAATGTAAAATCCATAAATGTTATTTTCTAACATAAAAATGTGCTTTTATTCAAAAAAATCAGAAGTGAAAATGAGAAAAACAAGTTCCCTATAATAAGAAAAAGTCATAAAAAATTCTTTAAAATCTTAACCCCAGAAATTTAAGTCTATCGAGCTACAATTAAAAAATGAATAGTAAATAAAGATTTAATTAAAATTCGCTTATAAATAAACTCGAAACGATTATTTTGGAGAGCAAAGAGGTTAAGAAATGAGGTTTTCGAATTATTTATTACAAAATATATTTTTTTGATTTTTATGAGTTTATCTTTTTTTTTTATATTTTGGGGTTATTATCATTTTTTTGGAATTTTTTTAAAGGTTATGCATATTTTTTTTGAGTTTTTTGAGTTATACAGATTTTTTTGAATTTTTTGATTTACAGAAGTATTTATAAGAGGAGAGAGAGAAATTTACAAGATAGGAAAGAGAAGGGGAAAGAGGCGAGAATATTTACAAAAAATAATTACAAAGTGAAAAATGAAACATAATCGCCCGCGAACAGACTCTTATTTGTGGTTGGTTCGATGAGTCGAACGTCGCGGAGCGATGTTTCAAAAATTTTTTTAGGGTTTTAAATTTTTTTTTATTATAAAAGCATGAAATTTTTTTGGAGTTTTAATTTTTTGCAATTTTTTTGAGGAATTTTTGTTAAGTGCGGGAAATAAAAGAACAGAAAATAGGAAACACCCACATACTTAAGTCCAACATTGTCCCCAATGTTGCACTAAGTTGGAGGAACAGGATATATATATAAAAAAGGAAAGCGAAACAGTTATGTCCAAAAATTTTAAAAATAGGGGTTTAGAAATCTTCCCTAAACCGTGTTCGGGGAAGCCGTTATGTTCAACCCTGCAAAAGTGAAAAGAAAGTAGCAAAAATATAAAATAAAAACAAAAAAGAAAAAGTCGGCGAAAATGGTGCGGGTGATAGGGGGCAAGTGGGTGTGACTCGTGAGCTAACGTCTTAGCCAAGTGAGCGCGACCGATATGTGATCCCCTAGCGCTCACAATTGTGAAGCGCGCCGAAACGACAAAATAAATATATAATAATAAATATATTTTTTAATTTTTTTATTTTATTTTATTAAAAATTTCCTTACTTTTTTTTTGAATTTTCTAGATTGTTTTTAAAGTTTATGTTTTTAGTTTTTTTTTGTTTTTGTTTTTTTTTGTTTGTTTTGAAATTTTTTTTTTTTTTTTTGGAAAAAAAAATGAAAATAAGTTAAAGGCAAAATAAAATAAAAAGAAAAATGAAAGATACAAGTTTTTTGAATTTTTAATTTTTTTTGATGAAAAGAAAAAAAATTTCATCACTTTTTTTTTGATGTTAAGTTTTTAAATTTTTAATTTTATTAAGTTTTTAAGTTTTTATTTTTATTTTTTTAAGTTTTTGATTTTTTTTTTAAGTTTTAAATTTTTCTGAATTTTTTGTTTTAAGTTTTTTTTCCAAAAATTTTATTTTTGATTTTTAGGTATTTATTATTAATAATAATAATGATATTATTATTATAATTATAAATATAATTTTTTGGTGGCCATTTTGTTGATTTTTTTAATTTTTTTATATAGAAATAAAGGGTAAAATTAATAGGTTTCAGGAATTCAAAATAGTAAAACGATAACTCCCCGGCAACGGCGCCAAAAACTTGATGGTTAAAACGCGCGGGTTTCTTTTTATTTTATTTTAAGATGAGTGGGATTTTATTTTGCAAAGAAAAAGAAGAGCGTTTTTGTTTTATTAGAAACCGAGTTTTAACGAGAGGTAGGCAAGCGCACCTATCGCATGTAGTACAGGATATTCCGTGTGTGGAATATCGGGGTCGTATTGTTCTCGGGGTCGGCTTAGCTATTTCTACTCTTTCCCTGAAATACCTATTATTCTACCGATAATTTTTAGATTTTATAAAAAGGAAAATGACAACAAAAATATAAAATGTATAATAATAATAATAAAAGCTGAAAATAAAGTGCGGAAAGCCGATGACCAACTTAGCGCGACGCTATCAAAAAGAGAATTGAACTAAAATAACTTTTAATAAAAAGAGATCCTAATTTTCAAATTAATTAAGGCGGAGACTCGGCCGTGGAGGTTCCTTAGAAATAAGCTCACTTATCTCTAGGACTATCGCTCACCTGAACGCTAAGACTATTCGACCGATCGTTAGACCGACGAAGGATTCCTCTTAACGCCCGCATTACGCTGAGAACCCCGCTATTGGGTGGGGAACCCAATCCGGTAGAGTCACGCGCCTCCTCTCTCGAGGGTTAGCGCGGAGCTCTCTTTACCTAAGGGTGATCGGTCCATACGTGCGGCCTCTCGGCGTTGCGTATGGATAACGGAAATAGAGCCCGCACATCGATATGCGGTCCTACGCGTCGTTAACCCGGGGCAAACCTTAAGAAATTTAATTAAATAGAAAACAGGACATTTAATTATTTAAAGCTACTTTATCTGTCCCAATGCTCTTCGATATCGAGGGCTAAGGGCGGTTAGCCACTCATCGGAATGGGGACACTTACACTAGAAAGCAGAAAAGAAAGCTGTAAAAAAAAGCAGTAAAGAAAAGCTGAAAATTGCAAGTCCTACTCAAACGAGTAGGGCTGAAGAAAGCAGTAAATGCGAATCACGGCTCAAATGAGTGGGCGGGGGTAAATTAGTCTCATACACGCACACACTCTACAGAAATTAAAATCATACACATGCACTCTACAGAAAAGTAAAACACACACACTCGCACAAAGTTTTCCTACTCAAGTGAGTAGGAAGAAAATTAAAGCAATAAAAGACAAGTCCCACTCAAATGAGTGGGCAGGAAATGAAAGCTGAGCGTCATTTAACTCTTAACGAGTAGGCGGAAATAGATGCATACGCACACACGCACTCTACAGAAATTGAAATAAAGCAATAAAATCTAACTCATACACGCACGCACACTTGAAAAAATAAGAAAAACAAAGTGACTGAAAAATTAAAACAACTGCATAAAAAGAAAAAATAAAAATAAAATGGACTAAAAGTTTTGCATATAAACGCAAAATGGAAGTGAGCGAAAAATTATAACGATTATATTTTCATTCTTATGTTTTTATAAAAACTCCTAAAAAGTGAAAATAAAGAAAAAACAACGAAAAAGTTTTACCAAAATAAAAATGCTAAGTTAAAGAAAAATAAAAACAAACACCTTTTTAGGTGTTTTTATAAACCCTAAGAATGAAAATAAGGAAAGGAAAGAAAAACTAAACCTAAACAAGTGCGGAATATGAAAATAAAACGGGAATTACAACGGCTAGAAAGTGCGATAAAATCCTAAACTAAACGAGTTAAAAAGCTTTAATTGAAAACAAAGATAAAATGCACAAAAAGGAACAAAAAATCACTTAAGAAAGGCGTTTCCAAATAAACATTCATGCTTTGCAAAGAGAGAAAATTACATATTTCATTAAAATCAAAAGAGATTACAACAAACCTAGAATGAAAAAGCTAATACAAACTAAGGGAGGGGGGAGAAAAATCTCTTACATAAGCATGGAATTCACTTGGGCAGCACCTCCCCTAAGTGAAGTGGCCAAAAAAAGAGACAAGAAAAGCTTCCTGGAAGCTTGTATTTATAGGAAAAAATTCGGGAGTGACACGCCCTAGGTCACGGGCGTGACAGGGGGGCGTGTCACTACTATTCATGAGCTGATCGGGTGATTTGACTAGAGATTTGACTTCGGCCGAAAACGTGGTGGTCACGCCCCTAGTCACGGGCGTGACAGGTGTCAGGCACGGGCGTGACTAGGGCGTGACGGGGAGCTGGAACTACTGAGTTGACGGGAGGTTTGACATCGGGCGTCTACGTGGCGGTCACGGGCGTGACATATGTCAGTCACGGGCGTGACTGAAGGTGTGTCGGGGAGGTCGATCTGGGCGCGGTTCGGGCGCAAAAGTCGCGCGCGTCACATCGGGCCAGGTGGATGTGTCACGCCCGTGTCACACCTTGACACGGGCGTGGCTTGGGGTAAGTCAAGCGGCGACGGCGTTGAGAGCGTTGAGTGTTGATGGCGTTGAGTGCCTGACACGCCTGTTTCGGGGGTGACACGGGCGTGACAGGGCCGAAAAATTATTTTTTCTGAAATTTTCAGAAAACAAAATAAACTAAGTTAGAATACATTTTTAGAAAAAAAGAAGTATTTTATTAAAGAAAACAAACTAAAAATAACAAAATTAAACAAAAATTACTTAAATAAAATACAAAAATATAGGTATATTTACAACTCATCAGACCTCGAGCCAGGTACTCGTCCTATTGCCAAGGCACCATACCGTATGGCTCCGCGTGAGTTGGATGAGTTGCGTACTGAGCTCTATGAGCTGCTGAGTTGTGGTTTTATTAGACCAAGTTCTTCTCCATGGGGTGCTCCTGTTTTGTTCGTAAAGAAGAAAGATGGATCGATGAGGCTTTACATCGATTATAGGGAATTAAACAAGGTAACCATTAAGAATAGATATCCTTTTCCAAGGATTGATGATCTATTCTATCAGTTGCGTTGTAGCTCGGTAATTTCAAAGATCGATCTTTGCTCAGGCTACCACCAGTTGAGGATTCGTGAGGCAGATATTCATCGAACCGCTTTTCGTTCGCAACATGGACATTATGAGTTTTTGGTGATGTCTTTTGGTTTAACCAATGCACCCTCTACTTTCATGGATTTGATGGATAGGGTGTTTAAGGATTTCTTGGACTGATTCGTTATTGTGTTCATAGATGATGTCTTGGTATATTCCCGCAATGTTGAGGAGCATACTCAGCATTTGCGTTTGGTTTTGTCGACCCTAAGAGAGCATAAGCTATATGCGAAGTTGAGTAAATGTGAGTTCTGGCTACCTCAGGTGTCCTTTTTGGGTCATGTGGTAAGCAAGGACGGTAATTTCTATAGACCTGACCAAGATTTCTACTGTGATGGAATAGGAGAGACCTTCTACACTTAAGGAGATTAGGAGCTTCTTAGGTCTGGCTGGCTATTATAGAAGATTCGTGGAAGGATTTTCGATGTTGTTTGCTCCTCTAACAAGACTTACTCAGAAGAATACTACATTCATTTGGAGTGATAAGTGTGAAGAGGCTTTCCAAGAGTTTAAGAAGAGACTGTGTACTGCCCCAATTTTAACCTTACCTACTGAAGGAGTTGAGTATGTTGTGTATGTCGATGCATCACATATTGGACTTGGTTGTGTTTTAGTGCAAGATGGTAAGGTGATCGCATATGGATCGAGGCAACTAAAGATTCATGAGAGCAATTATCCTACGCATGATTTGGAGTTTGCTGCAGTAATTTATGCGCTGAAGCTATGACGAAACTTATTGTATGGCGCGCTATGCAAGATCTATACGGACCATAAGAGTTTGAAGTACGTTTTCACTCAGAAGGAACTAAATCTTCGCCAGCGTCGGTGGTTAGAATATGTGGTGGATTATGAAGTGGAAATTCTTTATCATCCAGGAAAGGCTAATGTAGTAGTCGATGCTTTGAGTAGAAAGACCGCTAAAATTTTTAATCTATCCGTACAGTCCTTGGTAGAAGAATTCTTGCTGATGGATATTGAGGTTGGGAGTCGTATTGTGCCTACTAGTTTGGAAGTGAAAAAACCTTCTTAGATTTCCCTTACTCGAGCACACCAGATGGATGATCCTAATTTATTGCACCTCCAAAATGGAAATGTGAAGGGAGAGCTACCAGATTTCCCCTTGGATGAGTTGGATACCTTGAGGTATCGGGGTAGATTTTGCGTCCCCGCCTTTGGCGATATTCGAGCTAAGATCTGTGCTGAAGCTCATTGTTCCAGTGTAGTCTATCACCCTGGTTCCACTAAGATGTATAAGGATCTAAAGCAAATTGTTTGGTGGTCAGGGATAAAGAGCGATATCGCAAAGTTTGTATCAGAATGTTATACGTGTCAGCATGTCAAGGCTGATCATAGAAGGCCTGGTTGTAAATTGACATCGCTTGATATTCCAAGTTGGAAATGAAGAGAGTATTTCAATTGATTTTATCACCGGTCTACCAAAATCTCCTTGTGGACATGACTCTGTTTGGGTGATAGTCGACAGATTGACAAAGTGTGCTCACTTTGTTCCATTTAAGATTGTGTATTCGATGAAGAAGATAGTTGAGCTATATCTTGAAGAGGTCATAAGGTTATATGGTGTTCCAGTTAGCATTGTATCAGATCGGGACTCCATATTTACAACTCGCTTTTGGAAGAGCTTACAAGAGGGGTTGGGTACCGACTTGAGGTATTCCACCGTCTACCATCCGCAGACGAATGGGCAAACAGAAAGAGTAAATTAGATCATGGAGAACATGATTAGATGTTATATTTTGGACCACGGTGGTGCGTGGGATGAGCGTCTGAGGCTAATGGAGTTTGCTTACAATAATAGTTATCAAGAGAGTCTACAGATGGCCTCGTTTGAGGCCTTATATGGGAGGCGTTGTAGTACTCCGTTGTTTTGGGCTGAAGTTGGTGAGAGACCGTTGCTCGATCCGGAAGCCCTTGAGAAGATTAATTGTGTCGTGACTCATATTCGAGAAAAGCTCTGTGTGGCTCAAGAGCGCTATGAGAAGTATTCCAATCAACGAAGGGTTGATCTGGAGTTTACCGTTTGAGACTTGGTTTTTCTGAAGGTTTCTCCGATGTCTGGCGTTAAAAGGTTTGGAAGGAACCATAAGTTTGACCCCCAGTACGTGGGACCTTTCCAGATTATTGAACGCATCGGAGTGTCAGCTTATAGGATGGATTTGCCTGCGACCTTCCCTAGTGTCCATGATGTGTTCCATGTGAGCTAGATGAGGAAGTGTGTTCGTAATGATTGTCAAGTCCTCGACTCGATGCCTCGGATTCAGCCCAACCTTACATATGTGGAAGAACCTATTCGTATTCTGGATTCTCAAGAGTGTGTGTTGCGATGAAAGACCATCCCCACGGTCAAGATTCTTTGGAGAAATCAAGAAGTCGAGAGCGCGACGTGGGAATTGGAATCAGCAATGAGAGAATCTCATCTGCACCTCTTCTCTTAGATTCGGGTGTGTCATTTTGTTTGCAGTTATGTTTGATTTATCGTCTTGATTTGGTTTTGGAGTTGTGTTAAGTTTCGAGACGAAAATTTTTTTTAGAGGGAGTGACTGTAACGCCCCCGATTTTTCGATGATTTTATTTAAAAGGGAAATGTCATATTTACGATGTCGTGGCGTTACTTTTAACGTTGAGTTGACGGCATAATGCCGTTAAGGCATTTTCGTGTCCGTGCGGTCGAGTCGGCCGAATTCTTGTTGTAATTGGGAAAATTTTTGCATTTTTAAATTTAAGTTAAGTAATCTTGGACTTGCTTGTTAAGTTTCATCGCAATCTGAGCATTTTTGGAGTCTCGGAGCGTGATTTAATATCTCGAGAATGGTACGTTGGATTCTAAGGTTGTCTACATGTCTAATTCGTAGAGTCAGCGATTAATTCCAAAATATTAGTCAAATCAGAACTTCTGCAATTTGTCCTGTTTGTAGACGAGATCCCCCATTTCGTTCTCGAGAACTACCAGTTGTTCTCGAGAAGTCATGACTTAATGTTTTCGAGGAGCTCTTCTCTAGTTCTCGAGAAGTCTATCCTAGTTCTCGAGAAGTCTGTCCTAGTTCTCAGGAAGTCCTATGCTGTTCTCGAGAAGTCCTATGCTGCACTCGAGAGGTCCATTTTGGCATGCGTACGGGCGCCGTTTTGAGTATCAAAACGGCATCGTATCAAAAAATAGTAAACATGAAATTTGTTTGCCACGATGATATCTACAACTTTCATGTTGACTATGTTTTGATTTGAAGCCATCTTAAACTCCTATTTTTGATTTTCCCAAAACTGCTCGTAAATAAACTGCATTATTGATTTCTACCCGAGAACCCTTGTTCTACTCGAGAACTACTATTTATTCTCGAGAAATATGGTCTTATTCTCGAGAAATACTTAATTATCTCGAGTCCTACTGTGTTGTTCTCGAGAACTATAAGTTTCACTCAAGAACTTTGCTCTCTTTCTCGAGTAGCCCCCTTTCCTCTCGAGTAGTCCTATATAGTCTGCGTTCTGGCACATTTTTGTGGGTCAAAATGGCACCGTATGGAAAAATGGTCAACATGAAATTTGTTCATTTCGATGATATATACAACATTTATGTTTGAAACTTTTCGATTTAGAGTTATCCTAGACCCTTATTTTGGATTCCCGTGAAACTGTTTGTAATAACCCGTTTTTGACAACAATTTTATAAACATAAATATATATATATATATATATTCTTGGACTTAGGTTTTAGAACCAAACTTCATCTTCTACGATTCTTTTTCCTCCCGAACCAGAGCGGCGTGAGCGTGAGAGAGAAAATACTTTGTGAACCTTCCGGTGGCCGCCGACGGTGCTCCGGTGCTCGAAATCTTCATCCTAATATAGATCTGAAAAGCTCTCACCGAGAGCTACGCTATCGTGGTAAATTTTTTCCCTTTCCTTAAGTTTTCTCGTTAGGGTTTTTCGGCCCTAACCCCCTTTTCGGCCATTTTTGTTTAGATTTCAACTACTCCCGTGTTCTTTTGCCATGATTTACAACGTGGTGTGATTTAGAGGACTTTTCCGGTAAAACCAAGGCAAGTGGTGGTTTCCCCTCGTTTCTTCTTGTCCGATTTGATGGTAACGACTATGTTTTCATGTTCCTTAAAATTTTCTATGTTTATTCTTCCAAATTATAGGTATGATTAACCTTCTCAATGATCGCATGAGGTTGTAACGTTTTGTCATGGTGAACTCGATTTTTGTCCGGATATGTTTGATCATTCTCGAAGTGTCTTATTGATGGCTTTAAACGCCTTAGATTTCATTATTGAACAGATTAGGGTTATTTAGGATTGTAAATCATTCTTAAGGGTTGATCAACCATGTCATGTATCTAGTAATGTCAAGTAGAATCAGACGAGCCAAATCTCGAGATATGTGGTGTTTTCTTGGTGGTTTTCTTGATTGCGGGAGTTAGTAAACGATTCCACCTCCGCAGTGTTTATTTCCTTCATTAGTGTCCTGTGGAAGTCTACCTGTGTTTTTGGGTGGTGTGTCCAAGAGTGACCACCTCGCCCGTATTTTTGGGTGGTGAGTCCAAGAGTGACCACCTCGCCTTTGTTTTTGGGTGGTGTGTCAACGAGCGACACCTCGCCCGTGTTTTTGGGTAGAGTCAACCATAGGTGCCTAATAAGGGTTTGTATTCCTTCCTTACGAATGGATCATGTTGTCACCTTATAGCCTTGTGCGTATGGTGTACTATTGTTGAACGTGACGAATCACGTAAGAGTTCTTTTTTTCCGATGATGACTTGTTTCTCCTTTTTTGCTTTAGTTCAGTATTGTTGGTCTTGGGTTGGTACCCCTTGATCTTTATTTATTTTGGCTTATTTATTTTTTGCCACCAATTTTACTTTCTTGTTGAGGTGTTTTTTCTTTGGAATGCCACAGGTTCAGAGCAGTAGCAGATAACAGAGCTAGTTTTGGTGTTTCTTGGCGGCAGTATTGGCCGTTGTTTTTACCTCATCTCAATGAGGTAGATTGTTGTTTATTTAGTTACTAGTTCAAACTTACTTTTTTGTAAGTGGGTTCGTGTCAGATGTTGGCGCCTACAGTTTTGTTATTTGTTTGATACTTGTTAGCTGATTATTTCTCTATATGTGTATGTGGATTACTTGCTCTCTGGGAGGATTATTGCTAGGAATGCATGTTAGGTTTTTTTAAGAATAAAATCTATTACCATTACTTCATGCACTGCATAATTTAAAAACTATAACTTGTTATATTTAGCGACCGTAAAGCTATCCTTACTACTATTATAAATTTAGAGTCTTGCATAGTATGAGTTTTCTTTTGGGAACGTTTATACTCATGTAGGATGTTAGAGTAAATCTAAATAAGTATTTTTCTGCAGCGTATAATTATATTTTGATTCGTGGACTAAATGAGCCATTAAGCCGAGGGATGCGGCTAACTATTGCACTTAAGTAATTTTTTTCCTTAAAAATAACTTAAATAATTTTTCTTCATGATTAAGTAGGTGTATGCCTGAGCGTCCGCAGTTATCCCCTGCTGATGTGACATCATGACGCGCATTTTCCCTTACTCTTATATGTTATTATATGCGGTGAAAATGTCGGTTGTGAAAGAGGCATCGGTATCGAATAACGTATAGGCCGGTTTCCTGTCGACCAACACAGTGCCTAAATACCAATAACAATACTCAAAGCTAGATATCTAGTATGTCTTAAGTAACTTAAGATTAACAATGAAAATATGATAGCTAATGATAACATACATGCAATCACCTCCTGAGCGTTCCGCTCCTGTGTCATGTCCAGTGTGAACACCAGATTCTGAGCAGGTTCGGGGTTTCCTCCTCGTGGTCCTCATCCTCGACCACGCATGTGCCCCCACCCTCGAGGAGCTTTCGGAGGGAGAGCAAGAGGCGCATTTCCAAATAGTTGCAGGTAGTAGTGTCAAATGTTGCCTGGTTGGTTGCATTCGAAGCACACTCGCTCCTACCGCCCACTGGGTTGCTGAATCTATTGAGGCTATAGTCGTGGAGGCAATGCTGGCGGCTGTGGAACCGGGTACTCCACTCTATAATTACGATGGAAATTCCTACCACCTCTCTGATGTCCTCTTCCTCCTCCGAAGTCGAGTCTCCTTTTATTGCTATGGTCAGCTTCCATCACACCCTCAGCAGGTCTTTTACCACTTCCCAAGTTGTTTGCTTCTAGCCTCTTCGCCATGTCAATAATTTATGCTAGGTTGGAGTCCGCTATAAACAAAAGGGCTTGCCTCAGGGGGTCTCACAAGCCTTTGTAGAATCTTTTTGCATATCCTCTGTCATCCAACTCATAGGAGTCAATAAATTTAGCCAGATGCTGAAACTCCCGCTGGTATTCTGTCACTGTCTTGGATCATTACTTTAGCTGTAGGAATCTCTCTTCGAGTTCATCTCGAGCAGACGAGGGAATGAAGTGCTCTAAAAAGGCTCCCGAGAACTCGTTCCAAGTGATCTCTGTATACATTCGCCCTTGAATGGTGGAGCCCATGAGGGACTTCCACCAACTCTTGGCGTGCTATTCTAGGAGTGTCACTACAAGGGTCACAGCCATATTGCTTGGGCATCTAATTCCTTCCAGCAGTTTTTGCACGGTGTCGAGCCATTCCTCCGTACGCACTGCCAACTCAGTCCTAAGGTAAGTAGGAGGGGAGAGAGCTCGGAAAGTGCTCACCCAATTGGAGCCTAGGTCATGTTATTGTACGGGGGATTGTTGGGATCTGAAGGCGTCCAGGATAGTTGTAAGGATCTACCCTAGCTCTAATTGTTGAAATTCTGTGGATACGGATGGGGTGGGGGTGACCCCCACTAGCTCAACGTGCACTGGAATCTATACGTAGAATACATGCCTAAGGTCAGGTTAGCTAATCTTAAAGTCAAAGTTGGACATATTTAGTGTGAATTACATATGGGCACACCACTGCTTCTGCTAAGTCAGTTTCTCCCCAAACTAACTAATTGAACGGGGGTGGCACCATTGTTGAATGATTTCTTCACTTCAGGATCGTAGCAAGCTGATGCCATTTGTAAGACCCCCCCCCCCCCCCCCGAAACACAAAACACGGCACGAGGGGAGTCTTATGCCCAGAATACCCGCCTTGTGGTAGCCCTAGCACTCGGGCTAGCCTGTACTACAAGACACCTATTCTGCCAGCCTTTACCAATATCAATCATGCCAACCCAATGAAACATATAAAATGAGAAGTCAAATCCAAACAAGCATATAATAGTCCAAAAATACAACATATAAAAGAAGCTACAACAAGCTTATACATAATCACAGTACGAGTAAACTGGCCCAAAAGGGGCTATAACAAAAGTCTCTCAAAGACTCTCATCAGTCACCGATGGGAACGATGGTACTGTCCCATCAGGTCCTATTGTCCTAGCATGGCTGTCCTACTGCATAACCTGCTGCTGCTCTGTCTGTGGGGTTTCCTCCTAAAAAGGAAGACGTAGCAACCGTTAGTCATAAAGACTAAGTGGCTATCACATCCACTCCCCCGGCGACTCCTCGGCACCGGGCGGAGAAATGGACGAAGGTATAATATATATAAAGTATGTAAGCATAAGTACAAGCAGGTGGTATAGAGTGAATATCATTATGTATGTAAAGCAGCTTAATATGTGAGTAATATCTTATTCTAGCAATTCTACCATCTACAACAACATAACAAAATAAAGCTACAACAGAAAGTAACTCAACTTATATGAATGCCCATACAAACATATAAGTTGAGGATCATTCAGCAGTAAGTAACTCATCGTATAAGAGTTCCCATACAAACTTATGCGATAAGGATCTTGTGTATGCGATGTAATATAATGCCATGAATGCTATGCAACGACTCACCCATGATCACGCACAAGAAATTGCTGTGTCGACACAGACTCTTAGTTCCCACTTTTTGAGTAGGTAGCTAACCTCTCAAGCATCATCCGTCGTGGACAGACGGTGACAGTAGAGCGGGCATCTCCACTACTAGGCTGTTATCCACTTTCCTTGGCCTACGCCTCTGTACGTTTAACGCCCTCGATTTTTCTGCGATTATTTAATCCTTGTTTGGTGTTACGTGTAAGACCCCCTTTTTTTTTCTTTTAAAACACCGGGGTCTTAGGCCCAGAACCGCCACTTTGCGGTAAGACCTTCACGCCCTGAAGGGTCATCACCAAAAAGCGTTGATTCTGCCAGCCAATTTGATCATAGAAAGGTAGCACAATTAAGTAAAGTAAAAGCAAGTCCACAAGATAATCACATATATAGAAATAAAATCTCCACGAAGGGAGTGTCCACATAATAATATATCATAGTACTAAAATACGGGCTTATGCCCGGTACATCATAATCCTCACTATAGGTCACTCATGTGGAAGCAAAACAAAACATCTACTCAAGGTCGAAACTCACGGTCCCGGCTGTATGAACTCCAGAGCTAGACTGCCCCATCTCGAAGTGCACTAGTCCATGGGGCTGCTCCTCCATACTGGGCTCAACGATCCCCTAAATGATGCGGTTCGAAAACCGTTAATCAATAAAGACTAAGCCCTATCATCCCCTACCCCTTCCCCCATGGCTCCTAGGTACCGAGCGGAGAGGAAGAAAGGGAAGGACATGAAGGTGGATATTTAATCAAAAGAAAACAGGTGGCAGCGGAACTAATCTAGCAATTCTATACTAAATATGATAGAAACAGAAAGTAGGAAAAGTAACCTTAACTTATGTGCATAAGCGCATAAGCCAAGGGATCTTCTGCAAGGATCTCATCGTATAAAGTGTCCCATACTACTTATACGTTGGGGTGTTGGTTATCAAATAGCAGTATATATATATTGAATTTAACCTTAATTTATAAACTTGCCCACACAAGCTTATAGACAAAGGGGTCATTTTGCAAGGCCTAATGTATAAGCGTCCCATTCCACTTATACATTAGGTGTCAGGAGTTAAATGAAACGATTATAATATGACATTCAAGTGGGTATGATGGAACATGCAAGTGCAACACACACACCCGACTCTGTGCACACAGACCTTTAGTTCCCTCTTTCGGAGCCGTTACCTCCCAGGATACCTCCGTAGTGGCAGACGGAAGCGGTGGGTTGGGCCTCGCCCACCTCTAAACTAGTAAAGCACTACCGGTCAGACTTATCGTATGCCTCAATGCTTAGTGCACTAAGCGGACTCCTACGTACTCTTACCGGCTGGCGCACCGGACTTCTGTTGGCGAAGTGCTAACCACACTTGCCGAGTCAGCATATTGGCATCGGTGCATCAACCCTCTAATACTGAAGACCCACCACCTTAATTTTCTTTCCTTTTATGCACATGCAAGTTTAATCGTAATCAACCAAAAACCGAGCCGAAGCTCCTCGGACCAAAACATCCATCTCTTAACCAAACGAGCCGAAGCTCCCCGGACCATTCCGCGTGTCTCTTAACCAACCGAACCGAAGCTCCCTATCATCTTCCTGTGCTAACGGTGTTTGTGAAAAGTGCAGCCCTAATTACTAAGTTACTCTTGTCAGTTTGTTAATGCAGTTTACGTTAACCCAGGACTGCCCCTGGTATTCCCTATGAAGGGCTCTCAAAGGGCACTAGGAACTATGATGGTAGCTGAAGCCCATCGTTCCCTTTCGTAAGGCACTTATTGTTATTGGTTGATTCCCTTTTCCCATTCCCTTCTCATATTATGATAGGCTAACCTAGAGTGATTTTTAACCTTCCTCTCTTCGGGGAAGATGATCTTTCGTCGAACCCGAGCACCTCTTAACTCTACCTATCACCACTTCTCACTATTCTTCATTTAATTCTATTGCGATATCATCCACATCTATCCACCCAGATAAAATGACTAACTGCAACAACTATCCCAAATCATGTCCTATTGCAATTTAACAATTTGCTATATGCAAACCAACCTAGACTATATGTCGAACCGGTTAGGCAATGATCCAATACTCATCCAAATGCCCTAAATTATTAACTGGAGACTTATCATGATATAACTAGCCTATATCCAGAAAATGGTAATTTTCCTAATTTATCTGGCATTTAATTAATTTTCTCAAAAATTCCAAGGGCTACTGGTTTGAACATGAACTACCCTAAGTTCTTATGCAAGATGTCCAACAAATTTATTATAAATACTATGCAATCTCAATATGGTAAATCCAAAGTATCATAATTTTTCTATCATCAAAATGGCACTAAAACCATTTTAGCAATATCTTTTATATTTCGTTATTTGTGAATCAAGTACAGAGAATATTCTTCCAAAAATTATAAATAAAATATACTATGCATATAATGGCCTGAAAGTCTCAATTCCTAAGCCTCATAATTTTTCAACAGAAATATCATCCATAATTAATTTTTAAACCATAAAAGCCATTTTTAACATTTGTGAAGGAAGTACTAGATTTACTCAATTAAAAATTATACAAAATTTCGGGAGCTTTCATTCTGACCTGAAACATTTACTTCCAAGATTGCATTGGGTTTCCATGAATAAAAAGATCCAAATAATTAAAACATCAATTAGGGCTATAATCAATTTTACAAATGAAGTGCTGGAAATAAACATCATAAAATTCCAGTAAAATTGTTATAGATTCTACCCACTCCAAAACTTACTCTACCCGAGTTTCATAGCCTTTAGATAATGTTTAGTGACGGATTGTGCTTAATTAGTATTTTACCCTAAAGCTAAGATTAGGGTTTTGAGGTATCTACTTGTCTCCAAATCCTCCAAGATTCCATCCAGATGATTCTTATCATGCTAATGTCAACTCTACAGAGTTTCAAGGCAATATGAGAGCAATTTCTCTCATGTCCTTCACAACCCTAAAAACCATCAATTTAGGGTTTGAGTTTGGATCCTAGGGTAAACCAACCCTAAACCATACCATTTTCCCCCAGTGGGTTATAATAACCCTTCCAAGTCAGTGGTAAAAATATTAGCCTTTGTTGAGGTGATTTGACCATTCCAACCTCTAGTGCACTTTTTACTCAAAAATGTCTCACTGTTCCCTAGTTAAGAATAGGTGATTTACTATTCAAAACTCATCCAAATGAGTTGAACATTTGTACAGAACTAGGTTTTATAGCCAGGAACCACTCACCAAAATTTGGGAGGGTTTAGAGGTCATTTGACCACTTAAATAAATTACTCTTACTTTATTAAATTAAAACAAAAACTTTAGGCAAGGTATCTCTACAAATTCCCATTTTTGGACAGCCTCTAGATACGGCTATGGGTAAGCTCCTGCCCAAATTTCAGGTCATTTGGACGAGGGACGAAGAGTGGGCATTCATTTTAGTTCCTGCCCAACTCTAGGTATAGCCCCCACAAAAATGGGTGCTGCGGTCAAACCTCTTACCCAAATGAGTTGAAATCAATTTTAAATTAATCTAGACTCGAAGGGCTACAACTTTTTTGACAGGCCATTTTTCTTAAATCGGCCTCTAAGTGCCTCGTTTTGCAATATCAAAATGACCCATTTAATATATATCTACCTTATATATTATATACTTAATTTTATATTATAAAAATATCTTTACTGTTCATCTTCCCTACCAAACAGAACCCGTAACAGCACTCAGAAAAAAACATTTCCTATAGCTCTTCTTGATCTGTCGCCGGCCACCCGGTCACTTCCCTGGCCAGCCACCACCACCACCACCTCCGTCGAGGCGATGGCTATCGGTCGGCGGTGGTTTGGCCGCCGGAGGTGGCGGTTTCCGGCGTACTCGAAAAATATATTTTTCATGGTTTTCCATGAAAACGTGAGATAGTTCCGGCTCCTTTGAGCACGAACTTCATTTCTAAGATCCTAAGATCTACCCATAAGAGAAGAAGTAGAGGAGGACCTTGTTCGCGGTTTGGAGGCGAGATGAACGTCGGATTGTCCTGGCGCGGTGGTGGCATTCCCGAACTTCTCCTACAGCAAGAACAAAATCTGAATCTGTTTGGTCATGAGTGTAACCTTCTCATCTTGCTTTAAGGGGGCTTTTATAGATCTCCAAGTGGGGAGGGGAAAGGATGAAGCATTCATGGCCATGAATGCTCTCTCTCTTAATAACATTTCGGTTATGGTGGAGGAAAGGAAACGGTGGAAGATGAGAAGACTGATCCAGGTGGCGATTTCCTATTTGGTCAACACTTCCTCATTTTATTAAGAAATTAGAGAAGGAAACGGCCCATTTAATACTCCTGGTGTAACTTTCAATACCAGAATTTATTATAACGCGTGTTAGAATAATTTCGGGCCTGAACCGACATTTCGGCCTTCGTCATGGGCATGACAGGTGTTCTGCGGCCGACGTTCGCCGAGTTGAGGTCGACGTTCGTCGAACTGAGCTCGACGTTCGTCGAAGGGGGTCACGCCCTAGGTCACGGGCGTGACACATCGGTCACGCCCTAGGTCACGGGCGTGACACATCGGTCACGGGTTGCAAATTCTACACTCGCCGATCGTCGTCCGGAGGTCGACGACCGTCGAAGGGGGCGGGGGGGGGGGGGGGGGGGGTCATGCCATTGGCAACGGGCGTGACACATCGGTCACGGGCGTGTCAGTCCCATGATGCAAATTCTGCGCTCGCTGATCGTCGTCCGGAGATCAACAATCGTCGAGGGGGGGGGGGGGTCACGCTCTAGGTCACGGTCGTGACACATGGGTCACGGGCGTGATAGGACCGAGCTGAAAAAATCCCCGCTTGGCGATCGTCTTCCTGAGATCGACGATCTTCAAAGGGGTCACGCCCTAGGTCACGGGCGTGACGGGTCGGTAAGGGCGTGACCAACCCGTGATGCAAAATCTGCGCTCGACGATCGTCTTCTTTAGATCGACGATCGTCGAAGGGGTCACGCCCTTATCACGGGCGTGATGGGCCAGTCACGGGCGTGACCAACCCGTGACTCGATGTCTTGGTCGATGGACTTCAATTTTTGGGCTTCCTAGGGTTCTGTCATGACAAAATGACTCCTAGGGGTCTAGCCGAAAATGGGATGTTACATTATGTTGACGCGTTTTCGGCTGGTGCAGTTTGTTGGAGCATGGTCTTAGCTCTTTAGGGTCTTTGGTGACTTATTTTGTAGCCTATCGACAAGATTCCCTAGCAAGTTGGGTCAGTTTTGTGACTCGGTGAGGCCTCTCAGGGGATGCTTGTGTTTTGGCTTCGGGTGGTGATAGCCCGAGTTTTGTTCGTCGAATGATGATTTCGACTTCGCCGTTGTGTTTGTAGCATGGGTATATAGCTACGGTGCGAATTTTGTCGAATTTCGAGGATGTTCGGTTTTCGCATCGTTTTTATATTTTGTGTAAATAATTAATAAAATATTACTATTTATTTATTAAATTGTCGTGCTTATAAATTGCCTTATGATTAGATTGAGGCGTTGTTCACTGTCTTCTTCGGAAAAGTAACTGTCGGCCTGTGCGAAGAGTGAAGCAAACGGCGGCCAACCCTAGCCTTCTCCCACCGATTTCTTGGAGCTTTAGTGGCCGAAATTCTCGTCTGAGAGTGGATCTGTGTTGCTCTCGCCTAGATCTATGTTTCTACGGTAAGTTTTTTCGAATTTCGTAGTCCTTTTTGTGGTATTAGATTTTTGTCTTGACTCCTCTTCCTCCCTGAAATGTCCAGAACTTCTTGGCTTGTGCTGTTGCGGCAAGATCCGAGAGAAAGAGGGTTGTTGGAGAAGGATTTCTTGAATCGTGGCAAGTGGTGCTCTTTGCCCTTGCCAAGTAGTTTTTTTTATTCTTCCTTACTGTTAGTTAATCTTCCAGATTTCCTCTTGCTAAAAATGCCCAGCTTTTCCCGAAAATCATAAACAAGCCTGTTGTATACATCATGTTTAGTTTTTTTCTCAAACAACCTTGTCTTCCTATTTTTATTCCTGCTGTTGAATTGCCTTGTTCTCGGGTTGGGAGTAGAGTAATGTGTCTTGGAGTTAACTTTTCTGTGCAGTAGTTGTAGCCGGGTAGAGGAGAAAAGCTTTAGTTTTATTTTATGCAAAAATTTGACTTGGTTAGGCACGGGTTTGGATGAATTTATGCTTGCCTGTGTAGTAGCTATAGCAGAAGCCTTTCCTTTCCTTAGTCTAGATGATTAGAATGTTTCTGGGCTAGATGTAATGGTCTGGAGTGTTAAAAAGGGTGCAGGAATATAATCATAGCTTTTCTGTCTTGAGGCGTTGAGAGGTTCTGAGATTCCAGTTTTAATTTTTGCATAAGTATAAAAGCGTAGAGTGTCTTCAATGCACTCAACACCCGGCCTTGCTGAAATTGGAGCTAAGTGTAAAAGCGTTGAGCGTCTTCAACGCACTCAACGCCTAGCCTTGACTCTGAATTTTTTTCTAAGTAAAAAGCGTTGAGAGCGTTGAGTGGTGTCAGCTCACTCAACGCCATTAAGCTTTACTGATTAGTGTTCAGGCGTTGACAGTGTTGAGTGAGTTGATTTAACTCAACGCCGTCTAGCTGTGCTGTAGCGTTGACAACGTTCAGTGCACTCAACGCTGCAAGCTTCTGTAGCCTAAGTACAAAAGCATTGAGTGTGTTGGAGCCACTCAATGCTTCTGGCAGTTGGCGTTGACAGCGTTGAGTTGGACTCAACGCTGCCAGCTTTCTTTTTCTTTCCAAGTCCAAAAGCGTTGAGTGCGTTGAAGTCACTCAACGCCTTTTGGCAGCTAGCATTGACAGTGTTGAGCTCACTTAACACCATCTTGCGGTGAGTTTGCGGCTAAGTAATAGGCGTTTAGTGGACTCAACGCCTGTGCCTGAGTTAAAGTGTGGCGTTGAGTGAGTGTTGCTCACTCAACGCGGCGTTGAGTGAGTTCTGCTCACTCAACGCGGTGTCGAGTGAACTCGAAGCCTGCCCGAAGTTTAATGCCTGGCGTTGAGTGAGTGGCACTCACTCAACGCGGTGTCGAGTGATCTCGACGTTTTTGCCTTAGGCTAATTTTTTTTCCCTCCTGAGTGAATTTCCTTTGGTCTTGTGGTCCCTTGTCGGCTATTTTTCTGAAGGTCGAATCGTGAGTTATGGCAGGTAGTGGTGTTTTGAGGCTCTTAATAGGGTTGATGTTACATGTTGAGCCGTGGCCGCCACCTTTTTGTCCTAGGTACGGGCTGGGTATGTTGGTGTGTTGGTCCCTAGTGCTTCCACTGTGAGACCCTTGAGCATTATTTTTGGAACTGATGATTTGGGGGACTGTTTTGTCACTAACTCAGATCCTTATTGTATTTATTACTACTATTAACTTAAAAATTAAGATTTGTTAGATGTTTTCTTCCTTTATATCTATTTTTGTTAGCATATTGTAGCCTTGTAGCCTCTGTAGGTTTTTAGCCGGGTTGTTGCTGATTCCTCGTTCTTGGTGCACTTTGCCTTACCTTGGACAGTGTCTGCTTTTACTGTCTTTCTTACTTTCTTTTAGATTGCACCTTTTTTTGCTTGATCTAATATTTTTATTCAGATAATTGCTTTACTTGCTGAGGTGTTCTTTGAATGCCTAAGGTTCAGGGAAGTAGCAGATTGAATGGCTAATCTTTCTATGGAGCTTGTTGGTGACCACTTGAGCTTTGCTGAGGTCTTTCTTCTGTTGTGAGGTATTTGCTTGTTTTCTTACAGACAAACATGCTCACCAGTGGGTTCGTGTTAGGTTTTTGATGCCCACTGGTGGTTTTACTTATACTAAGTATGCTACTTTTACTGCTACCTTTTTTGGAGATAGTCTACTTGCTCTTTGGGAAGTTTTATGCTAGGATGTTTGTTATTTTAAAACTTATAAACCCTACTATATGTACGTCATAATCAGCATGTTTTAATAAAACTAAAACACTATTTTATAAATAACGTAGAAAGATCGTTTTCCTATATATAGTATAAATTAAATGTAGGGTCCTGCATAGTATAAGTTGTCCTCTAGGGAAACTTTTGCACTCTTTTAGGATGTCAAACTTGAATAAAGTATTTTCCACTGCATATAAGTATAGTTTTTAAACTGTGGGCTAGTTGATCCACTGAGCCGAGGGATACAACCTTAAAAAAATATAACTGTTTATTTCTAATCATTTAACTTATGAATTTTCATAAAGTAGAGTAGATAGTTTTGCCTGAGCTTCAGCGGTTATCCCTTGCTTGACGTGGCATCACGACACGTGTTTTCCCATACTCTGATAATTCTTAATTCGGAGAAAATGCGGGTTGTGACAGTTGGTATCAGAGGGAGGTTGCTTGACAAGTTAGTCGGGCATCTTTCCTTTTGATTGCATTAGAAGTTTAGCACCATGTTATTCACACACCGATATGTCATCAGCACGTCTTGGCAAAAGCACGAACACTACACTCATAGCATAACATGAAGTATACGAGGCATATTATGTAGTATGGGATGCATAATATGTGTTCGTATATGGATCCACCATAGGGTCAACATGTGAGGGTTATGTAGTATGGGAGGCATAACCTCACCACATGGCTGCCACTAGCTCATTTTCTTTTCGTTGTATGAGAATGTTATGTAGTATGGGATGCATAACATTTTCATGTGTACGCCGCTCATAACATGCATTAGGGCCTTTTTAGAATGCTTAGCACAAACATGCATAGCATAACATTGCATAAGCACAATGTGCCAAGCTAAAGACTGGCAGGATGATATATATACACACATAAGTTTTCGAGTCAAAAATAATATAAATTCATGCATTCTCGATCTAGGCACAAGAGTTAGTATGGTTGTGGTTAACCATCCTAGATTAGGCATAAAATCAATTCTTGTAAAAACAAACTCCCAGAGCAAGTTTAGCAGCTTTAAGTTCATATTTATGTATGTATTGTCTGTACTTGTAGTTTTATTCTAGATGTTGTACTAGGATCTGACTAATGTTGTTATGATTTTAGGATGGTAAGACGTCCTTCGACTAGATCGACTCCCCTATCTGAGGGTGATTCGTCTGGAGCACAGAGTGGTGTGACGATCGAGAGCCTACGTCAGAGTAACGATTCCTTGACCAAGAAGTTGGTGGAGATGCAGGCCCAAATCCAGTCTCTGTTGGCAGTTATGGAACGACAGACTCAGGGAGTGCAAGGCCCTACAGGGGGGTTAGTTGTTCCTCCCCCTCCTGCTCCCCTGAGACCTCCAGTGGTGGTGCCAGCAGAGATGGCTTTTATCTCACAGTTTCAGAGACTTAGCCCTCCTACTTATGATGGGAAGGGAGATTTCATGGTCATAGATTTTTGGCTGATCTCCATGGAGGAGATGTTGTCGTACTCCAGTATCGCAGATTATTAGAGAGTGATGATAGCCGCCTATCAGCTTAAGGGTTTGGCTAAGAGTTTGTGGCTTAGAGAAAAGGAGAGCTTGGGAGCTGGTTGCTCTTGGGGATTATTTAAAGAAATGTTGCTGAGGAAGTTCTTGCCTTCAGTCGAGTGTAACTGTCTTATGAACGACTTCCTCCACCTGAAACAAAGGCAACTCACGGTCGGTGAGTACGAGATAGAGTTCAGCAAGTTGAGCAAGTTTGCTCCTAGGTTGGTGAGTGTTGAGGCTTATCGAGTCAAGCGGTTCCTTGGTGGATTGAGGAGCGAGGTTCAGTAGTTGACCACTGCTTATGGATCAGAGACTTATGCAGGGGTAGTGGAGGCTGCTCTGAAAGTGGAGGCAATCGAGACCGCAAAGAACAGAGGCCAGCAAAAGAGGAAGGACAAGAGGAAGTCTGTTGAGGAGAAGAATCCCCAGGTACTCGGTGCTGCTTCGAGAAAAAGAGCAAGGTAGTTTGTAGCCTTTGTGGCCGGTCAAGCCACCCTATTGAGAGGTGTTTCAAGAAGGCAGCAGCTCAGAAGAAGGAGCAAGTTCATGCTATTCAGGGTGCTCTTAGGAGGGATGTTTCCTGTTCTTTTTGCAAGCGACCCGGGCATGATGCAGCCCAGTGCTAGTCCAAGGATAAAGTATGCTATCAGTATGGACAGAAGGGTCATATCAAGACAAGGTGTCCTCAGGTCCAGCCAGTTCTTCATGTAGTTCCACTTCAGGCATTACCTCCGCCTCACCGTGTGGACAAGGGCAAAGGAAAGCTGAACGTGATCTCTTCCGAGGAGGCTCAAGCTTCGACTCAGGTCATCTCAGGTTAGTTGTTTTCCTAGCCTGAAATCTTTATTTACTAGAATGGTTATAGTTGTTATTTTTGTAGTTCCTTAGTTGCATATATACTCCTATAGGGAAATTTAAGGTGAAGAACCGCTGGGCGCGTGTTCTGTTCGAATCCGGCGCTACCCACTCATTTGTGGCTAGAGCCTTTGTGGAGCGGCATCGATTGATTCTAGATCAAGTTCGTGATACCTTCCGCTTCAAGTTTCCTTCTTATGAATCTGTGCTATCAGATTTGGGCATTCTAGATTGCCCTGTTTTGTTGGGAGACTTTCTTATGAAGGCAGACTTGAAGATGATTGATCTAGAGGACTTCGATGTTATTCTAGGCATGGACTAGCTGTCTAAGTATGATACGATTATTCAGTGCAAAGGGAAGCTCTTTGACTTCATCAAGGACAACGGTCAGCCGGGAAGCGTGTATGCTGATCCATGCCAGAATTCTCCTATCATTTCTGCGGTATGTGCTCAGAAGCTGTTTCATTCTGATTTTTTTGCTTATTTAGTCTTAGTGGTTGGGACTACTATTAGTGTACCACGCTTGGAGGAGATTCCTGTTGTTCGTAGTTTCGCTGATGTTTTTCCTGATGACTTTCCTGGTCTCCCTCCCGATCAGGATGTTAAGTTTGTGATTGATTTGGAACCAGGTACGCATCCTATTGCTATGGCGCCGTACCGGATGGCCCCTCGTGAGTTAGAGGAGTTGCAAGTCCAGTTGGATGAGTTATTGGCAAAAGGATTTATCAGGAAGAGTTCGTCGCCTTGGGGTGCTCCTGTTTTGTTTGTAAAGAAGAAAGATGGTTCGATGCGGCTTTGCATTGACTACAGGGAGTTGAACAAAGTCACTATTAAGAACAGGTACCCTCTGCTGAGGATCGATGACTTATTTGATCAGTTGCGCGGTAGCACGGTGTTCTACAAGATCAATCTTCGTTCTGGCTATCATCAGCTCAGGATCCGTGAGGAAGATATTCCACGGACTGCGTTTTGATCGAGGAATGGACATTTTGAGTTCTTTGTGATGTCATTTGGTTTGACCAACGCATCCTTAACTTTCATGGATATGATGAACCGGGTGTTCAAGGATTTTCTAGACAAGTTCGTTGTTGTTTTCATCGATGATGTGTTGATATATTCTCGCAGCGCTGAGGAACATGAGCAGCATCTGCGCTTGGTTCTATCAGAGTTAAATGATCACAAGTTATTCGCCAAGCTGAGAAAGTGCGAATTTTGGTTGCCTCAATTCTCGTTTCTGGGCCACGTGGTGAGCAAGGATGGGATCTCGGTCGACCCAGAAAAGATCGCAGTAGTGATGGATTTGAGCAGGCCGGGAACGCCCAAGGAGATGAGAAGCTTCCTAGGGTTGGCCGGCTACTATAAGGCGTGGAGGGTTTCTCTACCCTGGCTGCACCTTTGACCAGGTTCACTCAGAAGAACGCGACCTTTGTTTGGAACGAGAAGTGCGAAGAAGCCTTCTTGGAGCTAAAGAACAGATTGTGCACTGCTCCAATTCTTACCCTACCTACTGAGGGTGCGGAGTATGATGTGTATGTGGATGCTTCTCATGTTTGTCTGGGTTGCGTGTTGATGCAGGCTGGAAAAGTGATTGCATATGGGTCAAGGCAACTAAAGACTCATAAGAGAAATTAGCCTACGCATGACCTTGAGTTTGCAGCAGTGATTTATGCGCTAAAGCGGTGGAGGAATCTGCTTTATGGTGCTACGTGCAAGATCTTCACAGATCATAGAAGTCTAAAGTACGTTTTCACGCAGAAGGAGTTGAATCTGCGCCAGCGACGGTGGCTAGAGTTTGTGGCCGATTATGATGTGGAGATCCAATATCATCCAGGCAAGGCCAATGTGGTGGCCGACGCCCTGAGCCGGAAGACGGGGAAGATCTTTAATATCTTCGTCGATCGTTTAGTGGAATTGTTCCTCCTTATGGATATCTCAGTGGGATGCTGTGACATGCAGAGCAGTTTTGCAGAAGAAGAGCCGTCTTGGATTTCTCTTATTAGGTTGCACTAGAAGGATGATCCGGACCTTCTACACTTATACCTCAGGACTAAGAGAAGAGATTTGCCGGATTTTTATATCGATGATGCGGGTACTTTGAAGTATCGTGGCAGATTTTGTATCCCCGCTGTTAGAGACATCATGATTATGATATGTAGAGAGGCTCATGGATCCAGTGTTGCCTACCATCCAGGATCTACAAAGATGTATCGTGATTTGAAGCAAATTGCCTGGTGGTATGGTATGAAGAGTGATATAGCCTAATTTTTTGTTTAGTTCCACACTTGCAAGCGTGTGAAGGCCGATCACGGAAGGCCTGGTGGCAAGTTGACTCTGTTAGAGATCCCGACTTGGAAGTGGGAAAGTATTTCTATGGACTTCATTACGGGCTTACCGAGATATCCAAGGGGATTCGATTCTGTTTGGGTTATAGTGGATAGACTGACGAAGTGTGCTCACTTCGTACCGTATAAGATTGATTATATGATGAAGAAGATTGCAGAGCTGTACTTGAATGAGGTCATCAGATTGCACGGTGTGCCTGCTAGCATCATTTCTGATCGAGACTCCCAGTTTACTTATCGCTTTTGGCAGAGTCTCGAGGAGGGTTTGGGTACATATCTAAGGTATTCTACTGCTTACCACCCACAGACCAATGGGCAGACAGAGCGGGTGAACCAAATAGTTGAGGATATGATCAGATGCTACATTCTAGACCATGGTGGAGCATGGGATGATCGGTTGCGACTTATGGAGTTTGCATACAATAACAGTTATAAAGAGAGCTTACAAATGGCTCCGTTTGAAGCTCTGTATGGGAGGCGCTGTAGAACTCCCCTATTTTGGGCTGAGGCAGGTGAGAGACCCTTGTAGGGACCGGATGCGCTCGAGGAGATGGAAGTCACAGTGAAGCTTATTCGAGAAAAGCTTCGTATAGCTCAGGAGAGATATGAGAAGAACGCCAATCGGTGTAGGTCTGACTTGGAGTATTCTGTAGGGGACCTTGTGTTTCTTAAGATTTCCCCGATGGTTGGTGTTAAGAGGTTCGGTAAGAACCGGAAATTAGACCCAAGGTATGTGGGCCCGTTTAAGATTGTTGAACGGATTGGCGTGTCAGCATATAGGTTGGATTTGCCAGCAAACTTCCCAAGTGTTCATAATGTATTTCATGTAAGCCAATTGCGGAAGTGTGTGCGTAGCAGTGGGCAAGTCTTGGATGTTGTGCCCCAGTTGGAGCCTAATTTCTCTTTTATTGAAGTGCCAGTCCGCCTTTTTGATACTCAAGATCGGGTGCTGCAGAGGAAGTCCATCCCGATGGTCAAAGTTCTATGGAAGAATCAGGATTTGGAAAGCACGACTTGGGAGTTAGAGTCGGCTATGAGGGAGGCTTACCCTTAACTGTTCCCCTGATTGGAATGGTACATTTTATTCTTGTAATATTTGGTTTGTTATTTTTCCTTCTATAGTAGAAGTGTTGTGCGTAATGTTTCGGGACGAAACATTCTTTTAGGGGGAGTGACTGTAATTCCCCTGATTTTTCTGCGATTATTTAATCCTTGTTTGGCGTTACGTTAATTATTTTTCAGCTTGTGCCGTTTGTTGGAGCGTGGTCTTAGCTCTTTAGGGTCTTTGGTGACTTGTTTTGTAGCCTATCAGAAGGATTCCCTAGCAAGTCGGGTCAGTTTTGTGACTCGGTGAGGCCTCTCGGGGGATGCTTGTGTTTTCGCTTCGGGTGGTGATAGCCCGAGTTTTGTTCGCCGAATGATGATTTCAACTTCGCCGTTGAGTTTGTAGCATGGGTATTTAGCTACGGTGCGAATTTTGTCGAATTCTGAGGATGTTCGGTTTTCGCGTCATTTTGATATTTTGTGTAAATAATTAATATTATATTACTATTTATTTATTAAATTGTCCTGCTTATAAATAGCCTTATGATTAGATTGAGGCGCTGTTCACTGTCTTCTTCGAAAAAGTAACCGTCGGCCTGTGCGAAGAGTGAAGCAAACGGCGGTAAACCCTAGCCTTCTCCCGCCGATTTCTGGAGCTTTAGTGGCCGGAATTCTCGTCTGAGAGTGGATCCGTGTTTCTCTTGCCTAGATCTACGTTTCTACGGTAAGTTTTTTCGAATTCCGTAGTACTTTTGGTGTTCTTAGATCTTTGGCTTGACTCCTCTTCCTCCCCGAAATGTCCAGAACTTCTTGGCTTGTGCTGTTGCGGCCAGATCCGAGAGAAAGAGGGCTGTTGGAGAAGGATTTTTGGAATCCAGGCAAGTGGTGCTCTTTGCCCTTGCCAAGTAGTTTTTTTTTGTTCTTCCTTGTTGTTAGTTAATCTTCCAGATTTCCACTTGCTAAAAATGCCCAGCTTTTCCCAGAAATCATAACCAAGCCTGTTGAATACTTCATGTTTAGTTTTTTTTCTCAAACAACCTTGTCTTCCTATTTTTATTCCTGCTGTTGAATTGCCTTGTTCTCAGGTTGGGAGTAGAGTAATGTGTGTTGGAGTTAACTTTTATGTGCAGTAGTTGTAGCCGGGTAGAGGAGAAAAGCTTTAGTTTTATTTTATACAAAAAAATTTCTTGGTTAGGCTCGGGTTTGGATGAATTTATGCTTGCCTGTGTAGTGGCTGTAGCAGAAGCCTTTCCTTTCCTTAGTCTAGATGATTAGAATGTTTCTAGGCTAGATGTAATGGTCTGGAGTGTTAAAAAGGGTGTATGAATATAATCATAGCTTTTTTGTCTTGAGGAGTTGAGAGGTTCTGAGATTCCAGTTTTTATTTTTGCCTAAGTATAAAAGCGTTGAGTGTATTCAATGCACTTAATGCCTGGCCTTGCTGAAATTTGAGCTAAGTGTAAAAGTGTTGAGCGTCTTCAATGCACTCAATGCCTAGCCTTGACTCTGAATTTTTTTCTGAGTAAAAAGCATTGAGAGCATTGAGTGGTGTCAGCTCACTCAACACCATCAAGCTTTACTGATTCTAAGTGTTCAGGCATTGACAGCATTGAGTGAGTTGAACTCACTTAACGCCGTCTAGCTGTGATGTAGCATTGATAGCGTTGAGTGCACTCAATGCTGCCAGCTTTTGTATCCTAAGTCCAAAAGCATTGAGTGCGTTGAAGCCACTCAATGCTTCTGGCAGTTGGCGTTGACAACGTTGAGTTAGACTCAATGCTGCCAGCTTTCTTTTTCTTTCCAAGTCTAAAAGCGTTGAGTATGTTGAAGTCACTCAATGCCTTTTGGCAGCTTGCATTGAAAGCGTTGAGCTCACTCAACGCCGTCTTGCGGTGAGTTTACGGCTAAGTAATAGGCGTTGAGTGGACTCAACGCCTGTGCCTGAGTTAAAGTCTGGCGTTGAGTGAGTGCTGCTCACTCAATGTGACGTTGAGTGAGTGCTTCTCACTCAACGCGGCGTCGAGTGAACTCGACGCCTTCCCGAAGTTTAATGGCTGGCATTGAGTGAGTGGCACTCACTCAATGCGGCGTCGAGTTATCTCGATGCTTTTGCCTTAGGCTAATTTTTTTCCCTCCCGAGTGAATTTCCTTTGGTCTTGGGGTCCCTTGTCGGCTATTTTTCTGAAGGACGAATCGTGAGTTATGGCAGGTAGTGGTGTTTTGAGGCTCTTAATAGGGGTGATGTTACGTGTTGAGCCGTGGCCGCCACCTTTCTGTCCCAGGTATGGGCTAGGAATGTTGGTGTGTTGGTTCCTAGTGCTTCCACTGTGAGACCCTTGAGCATTATTTTTGGAACTGATGGTTTGGGGGACTGTTTTGTCTCCAAGTCAGATCCTTGTTGTATTTAATACTACTATTAACTTACAAATTAGGATTTGTTAGATGTTTTCTTCCTTTATGGCTATTTTGTAAGCATATTGTAGCCTTGTAGCCTCTGCAGGTTTTCAGCAGGGTTGTTGTTGATTCCTTGTTCTTGGTGCACTTTGCCTTACCTTGGACAGTGTCTGCTTTTACTGTGTTTTTTATTTCTTTTAGCTTGCACCTTGTTTTGCTTGATCTAATATTTTTATTCAGATAATTGCTTTACTTGCGTAGGTGTTCTTTCTATGAATGTCTCAGGTTCAGGGCAGTAGCCGATTGAATGGCTAATCTTTCTATGGAGCTTGCTGGTGACCTCTTGAGCTTTGTTGAGGTCTTTCTTCTGTTGTGAGGTATTTGCTTGTTTTCTTATAGACAAACATGCTCACCAGTGGGTTCGTGTCAGTTTGTTGACGCCCACTAGTGGTTTTACTTATACTAAGTATGCTACTTTTACTGCTACCTTTTTGGAGATAGTCTACTTGCTCTATAAGAAGTTTTATGCTAGGATGTTTGCTATTTTAAAACCTATAAACCCTACTATATGTACGTCATAATCAGAATGTTTTATAAAACTCAAACACTATTTTCCAAATAACGTAGAAAGATCGATTTCCTATATATAGTATAAATTAAATGTAGGGTCCTGCATAGTATAAGTTGTCCTATGGGGACACTTATGCACTCTTTTAGGATGTCAAACTTGAATAAAGTATTTTCTGCTGTGTATAAGTATAGTTTTTAAACTGTGGGCTCGTTGATCCACTGAGCCGAGGGATACGGCCTTAAAAAAATATAACTGTTTATTTCTAATCATTTAACTTATAAATTTTCATAAAGTAGAGTAGGTAGTTTTGCCTGAGCGTCAGTGGTTATCCCCTGCTCGACGTGGCATCATGACGCGTGTTTTCCCATACTCTAATAATTCTTAATTCGGAGAAAATGCGGGTTGTGACAGTACGCCTCAATGCTAAGAACACAATAGCGGAGCTCAAACGCGTACTACGTATCAGCGGGAGTCTCGGGTAGATGTGCACCGAGAACCAATCCCCGAACTAGCCAAATATGTGACCCGAAAGGAGCCTCGGAAAAAGAACGAGTACCAAGCCCAACCGTTCACCTGGTACAGAAGGAGCCCCGAGAATGCGCACTGAGGACCATGCCCAATCGCCCAAGGTCTAACCGTCAACTCCGGACAGTGTGATTACCGGCGAGCCCATAGACCTGCCACACTGTCCTTAAACCGGGATTACGACACCACGGGTCAACTCACACTGCATGCCAATCTCACATTTTGAGCTCAACAGCTCACAATTGCTCCTCACCGAGTCCCTTATCAACACAATCGATCAAGTGCGGCAAACACTCACGCATCATCAACCCTTCCATATATTCATGCACTAACCTTATTCAATCCTCTTCCACACAATGTTCATCACCTAGCTAATATTTAGCTCATCTTACTGATTCACGTATCTAGTTTGTTTATATAGTCCAACTCGCCTACCCACTAGTTCACCTAAGGGTCTATAAACCAAACCATCTCAAACTAGTAAGTTTTAGTTCGTCATTTCATTACAAAGGTTCAATCCAACTACTCACAACAAACTTCACACTAACATCCACAATCTCTCTAATAGTTCTAAATGAGGTTTACATAACTAAAAGAACAAAGCATGCAGGAATAGTATAAAGTACAGAACTTCAACCGGGGATTCCTGATGCTACAGTAATCTAGTGTAAACATTTACCCCTTGTTGGAAAGGTATTTTAGAGGGCTACGACTTTTGTGTTTAGTCGGAAGCCCAGATTTTTTCGTATCACACTTGAAATCGGCTTCTAAGACTGATACGTCCAGATTATAGTTTCTGCACGTTTACATTATCAGCCATCAATTTCAATAATGCTTTCCTTTGGCTACAAACATCTCCTAAAGACGTGTAACCACTCGTTGGAAAGGTATTTCCATGGGCTATGACTTTTGTGTTTAGTCGAAAGCCCAAATCTGGTCGTTTCATATCTGAAAAATGGCCACGAAGATCGCTGCGCGCAGAAAGAAGATTCCTACACGCATCTTAAGGCGAAATGAACGGTATCAGTCAGTCTTCCTCCTCTAACCGATCTTCCAAAATCACAACCAGAAATTCCTCCACCCTTATTCACCCTCAAAAGGCCATTTCTCTTCACGAGACTATCCCCCATCTTCACATTGAAGGAAGGAGAGGTTGAAGATGACTAAACCCTAGAACACAAGTCCTAGCATGGCCTCTTCCTAGAAACCTTCATCTCACACATCAAGACTCCTTTGAGTCAATATTTCGCCTAAGAATAACTATAGATCTAGCACCAAGAGAAAGGGGAGGAAGCTCACCTCGATTCTGGCATTTTCACCATTTCTGGCCATGGATCTCGTCACCCTTTGCGGCAACATCTTCTTCTCCTCGGCGGCATCGGTTCTCCATAGGAAGAAAGTTACTCCAGCACCAGTCTCTCCACTGAAAAGGCTTGGGAAGAGAATGAAAAATGGCAAAGTTTCAGAAATCCTATATATATAGTACCAACACGGGTAGGAACACGCCCGTGTCCCTACCTGTATCCTTCTCGGGTGAACTGGAGTCGACGGTTATATTGTCGTTTGGACACCAACAAAGGTAGGGACTCTCCTATGTCCACTACCCGTATCATATGACACGACTGTGTCTATGCCCGTATACTACTCGTGTCCTGCTCGGGAGATACGGCCGGTTTCTTGGAGATATGCACACAGGTAGAGACATGCCCGTGTCTCTGCCCGTGTCCTGCTCAGGAAACTCGATCGACGATGGAAGTTTCACATACACTGGTAGGAGACACGCCCGTGCCTCTACCCGTGTCCACATATGCACGGGTAGGGACATACCCGTGTCACTACCTGTGTCCTTTGCTGGAAACTTCACGAATTTTAACCCATGTACCAGAGCACCACACGGGTATGGACACGCCTGTGTCACTACCTGTGTCCTTTTCTGGACTGATTTTCTTCCCATACATAAGTGTAAGCCTAGCTGCCAGCACTCCCTGAGCCCAAATCGTTTTTCCTAGCTCAAAAGCGCGCACGAGGGGCCTAGTGCAAATTGGGATGTTACAATATGACCCTCCTATATTTTCATAAAAGGTATAGGCCGAAACTATCCATAAATGGTTTAAGTTGTGTACCTAATTCTAAATGTCACCAAATTCCTTCCTAGGGCATTTCACCACCCTAAGATCTCATGGACTAAAGACCAAGTACATACCAGGATATATCACTCCATGTCCTTCACAAACCCCCAAAGTTCAACCTTAGGGTTTGAACTAGGGTTCTAGGGAAAATCCACCCTAATACACCCTAAACTCCATGTGAGGGTTTTTAAAGTAACCATGGGGCTCTGGCCAAAGTCCCAACCCCTTTGGGTGAAAATTGGCACCTTCATGCCCCAAGCTCACTCTGGCCCTAGTTAACCCTCAAAGGGCCACACTTTGGTCTCATCAAAACCTATTCAAATCTAACCCAATTGGGCTGAGATTTTTATCATAGTTATTCCATGACCATATGAGTCAGACAACAAAATTTTGGTTGGTTTAGAGGTAGTTAGACACATTAAATAATTCATACATGGATTATTAAATTTCTACAAAAACTTTAGGAAATTATTTTCCAAAAATTCCCATTATTTGATATATTCTAGGTATAGGTAAGAGAGACCCCCAACAAAAATCTCAAGTCATTTGGATGGCTGGATTGATGGGAGCACTCAAATCAATCTCTGAACAAGCATAGGTATAGACCTCACCAAAAAAGAGTGTTGTGGTCTGACCTGAACTACAAATTGGTCCAAACAAATTTTAAAATAAGCTAGACTCTTTTATCTACAGGTTTCATGTTGACGACTTTTTCACAAAGTGCCTCTAAGTGTTTTTAATTTAATTCCTTAGGTAACTGATATTATGTGACAGAAATGCACATATAAAACATTTAAAATAACTGGATCTCTACAGATCTTAAAGGAAATAAAACGGCTATTGGGTTTCTTCTTCCTCCAACTCAGGGCCTCGATCAGCCCGACTTGGAGCAAGTTCCAGCCGTATTTTCCGGCCATCCGGGCACCTCCCTGGCCGGCCACCGCCACCACCACCTCCGTTGAGGTGGTAGCTATCGCTGGGCGGCATCACAGCAACTAGAGGGGCTGTTTCCGGCGAACCCACAAGCTCATTTCTCACGGAAAAATAAGTGGAAAGCTCTACCAGACTGGGCTCAATTGAGCCCGATTCTTATCCCTAAAGATTCCTAAGATCGATCCATTGAAGGAGTAGAGGAGGACCTGATTTGTGGCCTGAAGACGTGCGCTTTGCCTCTTCACCATTCCGACCACCGAGCTTCTTGCTCTTATGCAACATCTACACCAACCTCAACGGAATTGAAAAGTAATCGGGGGAAATGCTTGCCCTTGCTCTGGTGAATGTCCTTAAAGAGGGAATTTGGGAGAGGAGGCTTGTAACTCCCGAAATGTCATTAAACTCCATTAATGTCCATTAACTCTACCCCTTCGGTTTCAACCAAATTAAGGGGGCTGAACAAAATGAATTGTCGGCAACCTCCAGAAACTCCTTCTCTCCCTCTGAAGAATAAAAGCCCCATAAAAGAGGGATTTATGGAGTCTCCACGGCTATTCCATTCATCATGCTTCGTTTAGCCTTGCTCATGGCCCCGGCGAGCTCAGCTCGGCGGCCCCGGCGAGCTCAGCTCGGCGGCCCCGGCGAGCTCAGCTCGGCGGGGCCGGCGAGCTCAGCTCGGCGGGGCCGGCGAGCTCAGCTCGGCGGGGCCGGCGAGCTCAGCTCGGCGGGGCCGGCGAGCTCAGCTCGGCGGGGCCGGCGAGCTCAGCTCGGCGGGGCCGGCGAGCTCAGCTCGGCGGGGCCGGCGAGCTCAGCTCGGCGGGGCCGGCGAGCTCAGCTCGGCGGCCCCGGCGAGCTCAGCTCGGCGGCCCCGGCGAGCTCCCCTCGGCGGCCCCGGCGAGCTCCCCTCGGCGGCCCCGGCGAGCTCCCCTCGGCGGCCCCGGCGAGCTCCCCTCGGCGGCCCCGGCGAGCTCCCCTCGGCGGCCCCGCGAGCTCCCCTCGGCGGCCCCGCCGAGCTCCCCTCGGCGGCCCCGCCGAGCTCCCCTCGGCGGCCCCGCCGAGCTCCCCTCGGCGGCCCCGCCGAGCTCCCCTCGGCGGCCCCGCCGAGCTCCCCTCGGCGGCCCCGCCGAGCTCCCCTCGGCGGCCCCGCCGAGCTCCCCTCGGCGGCCCCGCCGAGCTCCCCTCGGCGGCCCCGCCGAGCTCCCCTCGGCGGCCCCGCCGAGCTCCCCTCGTCGGCCCCGCCGAGCTCCCCTCGTCGGCCCCGCCGAGCTCCCCTCGTCGGCCCCGCCGAGCTCCCCTCGTCGGCCCCGCCGAGCTCCCCTCGTCGGCCCCGCCGAGCTCCCCTCGTCGGCCCCGCCGAGCTCCCCTCGTCGGCCCCGCCGAGCTCCCCTCGTCGGCCCCGCCGAGCTCCCCTCGTCGGCCCCGCCGAGCTCCCCTCGTCGGCCCCGCCGAGCTCCCCTCGTCGGCCCCGCCGAGCTCCCCTCGTCGGCCCCGCCGAGCTCCCCTCGTCGGCCCCGCCGAGCTCCCCTCGTCGGCCCCGCCGAGCTCCCCTCGTCGGCCCCGCCGAGCTCCCCTCGTCGGCCCCGCCGAGCTCCCCTCGTCGGCCCCGCCGAGCTCCCCTCGTCGGCCCCGCCGAGCTCCCCTCGTCGGCCCCGCCGAGCTCCCCTCGTCGGCCCCGCCGAGCTCCCCTCGTCGGCCCCGCCGAGCTCCCCTCGTCGGCCCCGCCGAGCTCCCCTCGTCGGCCCCGCCGAGCTCCCCTCGTCGGCCCCGCCGAGCTCCCCTCGTCGGCCCCGCCGAGCTCCCCTCGTCGGCCCCGCCGAGCTCCCCTCGTCGGCCCCGCCGAGCTCCCCTCGTCGGCCCCGCCGAGCTCCCCTCGTCGGCCCCGCCGAGCTCCCCTCGTCGGCCCCGCCGAGCTCCCCTCGTCGGCCCCGCCGAGCTCCCCTCGTCGGCCCCGCCGAGCTCCCCTCGTCGGCCCCGCCGAGCTCCCCTCGTCGGCCCCGCCTATTTGGGGTGTTACATTAGGTGTCATTAGACCCTTTAGTGCTTCACAGGGTTTTATCATGACCTAATCATGACAAAACCATTGTAGGGGTCTAGAAGTCTGAGGGATGTTACTGCATTTTATCTAGAGTTGGACCCAAACTTTAGAATGACAAGGTTCAATGAGCTTATTGCCCTATCTCAAATCAATAAAGCTAAAGCTGAAGGAAAGGACACTTTTCAATTTCCAACTATGTCCTCATACAGAAAGAAAGAGCTTGATAAATACTAGGTAAAGGGTTTATTCAATGTTGACAAATACATGAACTTACATCCAGAGGCAGTAGTGCCTTGAACCAAATCTTTGAGAATTATTGGCTCTCAAGATCTGAAGATGAGTGAACAGGAAGCTATAGATCCCAATAGGAAGCTGGTCTTCACTAAATAATCCTTTGATGCTCCTAAAAAAGACAAGTGATTTCTTATTTTATGTTTTTATAACTGTGTTTATTATTATAACTCTAAAAGCACCTTATGTTATATCTGCTGAAAATTTATTTCTACTAGATACTTTATGCTTTGTGTTTTGTTTTTATGAAATAGTATCCTCACCCAAATAGGGTGAGATTGTTGGAACCCTATTACTGATTTGGGCTAGGATTACTTTTAGGATGTTTAGATTGACCTATTTTATATAGTCTAGGGTCATAGGTTATTTCAAGGGTTGTTACTCCTTCAGAAGAATTCAAGCATAAATGAAGTTAGTCGAATGCGGAATTCAGTTCGACGAAAGCAGAGCTGCATTCGATGAACGACAATCTCAGTTCGATAAACTCAGAGTTTTAACTCAGAGTTTACCTCGACAAACTTTGAGCTCCGGTAGATGAACTCCGATCTCTTCTAAGAAACTCAGCTTGACGAACTCCAGGCTCAGGTAGATGAAATGTTTACTAAGTTCGACTAATTTTCTGCATTATTTTAGGCAGTTTTGTTTACAGAAGGTAGAACAAGTTTCAGACTTAATTTTAGGCAGATAATATTCTAAAGGCAGAATGATTTAAAGGCTTAATTACATGCAGTAATAACTATAATATTAATGCAGAATATTTTAACGAATATAGCCATTTAGAGGCATCATTAAATATGTATTTATCACAGAGTTATTTTGCTAATCTTTTTTCAAGGAAGTTTCCATTATCAGAAAATCTCTCAGAAGGTTCAAAATTGACTAATTCTAATGTTTGAATTCTTCTCTACATTTTCTATATATATGTATAGAAGATTGATGCCTCAAGGTTACTCACTCAAAAATATAGACTAAGATATATAGACTTAGATTTACTGACTTAGAGACTTGCAGATCAACATACTCTCACAGAATTAGATCTTCAGTCTCTTCTTGTGCAAGTCTTCAATCTCTCAGATATAAGAAGGCATACACCCTGAATAAAGGACTCCCTCTCTGGTTCATAAACTCTATTCCAATATGGGGGAGCTTTCTACTTCAACATCCACTAGTCTTCTCAGAGACTGTTAAAAAAGAAGACATCATCATTCTTTTTATTTATTTTCATAAACTGTGTACAGGGTTATAACTCCCTATAAAAGTTGACCTCTTGGTTTATAAGTCTCCTGGTAAAAAGACTTAAGTTTGTTTTTGGGCACCTAATCAAAAGCTCAAAGGGTTGCTAGATCTCCCTTAGAAAAATAGATCTTGTAGTGGCAGGGCACCTGATCAAAAACCTGCAGTGGATTCCTACAAGGGTGGTAGAAGAGTGGATGTACCTAGGTTTATTGGGGAACCACTATAAATTCCTTGTGTCGTCTATGATTGTTATTCTCTTTATTTGTGTGTTGTGATTGCCTTTTCTTTATATATATATCACTAGTTTCTAAATCTGCTATAAAACTAAATTAAAATTTTAATATACACAATTCACCCCCCCCCCCCCCACTAGTGTAAAGTAGATCTATCCCTCACTTCAGAGAGATTGTAATACAATAACGTTAATGTTTTGGTGATTTTAGTGTATAAGTAATTGTGATAAAATATGATTAATTGCATTTAGTTGATAGATCCATATGTACACGAATGGTTTGAACTTGGTAAAGCATTTGTATCCAGTTGATGTTAAAGTAAGGTTACCATAGTCTATATATAATTATGATAATTAAATGGTTGATGAATATGTGAAGTACTATTATGTTATTGTGAAGGTTATATGGAAGTACAATTGCTGAGAATGCTTGGTTATTAAGAGAGGAACTAAATGAGGTTAATGTCTGGCCATGTAGTATGATGGTTAATGGAATGAGTATTGTAGTCCACTACTTAGAGTTGTTTCCCTATGGGTAGCAATGTGGGATTGGTGTGTTGTATACGGTGGATTTCCACCTATGTAGATGATGAACCCTTATATGGTAAGGACATGTGGATGGGTTGGAAGTGTGATCGTGTTGCCACACTAAAATGACATGTTGATAAGGGACTGTATGTGGAGCCCTTGCGTGCTATTGAGTATGAGATGTGATTAAATAAAAAGGACTCGAAGTGGATCCCTTATATATGAAATTGCATACTATGTGAGTTGACATGCAGTGTCATAATCTTGGGTTAAGGATAGTGTGGGAGGTCTACGGGCTCGCTAGTCATCACACCAATGAGAGTTGAAAAATATACTTTAGACGGTTTGGTTGTGTCCTCGATGCTCATTCCCGAGTCCATCTCCGTGCCAAGTGGACGAATTGGCTGTGTCCTTGGTGCTCATTCCCGAGGCCCTTTCCGTGCCACGATGATAGGCTAGTTTGGGTTGTGTTCTTGGTGCACATCTATCCAAGACCCCTCTGAGCCGTAGTTTGCGTGTGAGCTCCACTGTTGTGTTCTTAGCATTGAGGCGTATGGAGTCCTAGGCTAGGTAGTGTGGATGTCAGCCTATTAGTATAGAAGCCCGCTCTACTGTCACCGTCTGGCCACGACGGATGATGCCTGAGAGGTTTGCTACCTGCTCAAAAAGTTGGAACTACAAGTCTGTGTCGACATAGCAGTTGCTTGTGCATGATCATGGGTGAGTCATTGCATTGCATTCATATCATTACATACATTACATACACAAAATCCTCATTGAATAAGTTTGTATGGGCACTCCTATACGATAAGTTACTTTACATTAGAGTTGATCCTTAACTTATATGTATGTATGCGCATTCATATAAGTTAAGCTACTTATTGTCGTAGATTTATACTTATATACTACTGTTGATGGTAGAACTACTAAGTAGGTTGATATACTTAATTGTTGAAGTTTCTTGATATACATTGTTATTGATTAATCCTTTACCACCTGTTTGTACTATGGATTATATATATATATATATATATATATATATATAGTACCCATGTTCCTTTCTCCGCCTGATGCCGAGGATTCGCCGGGGGAGCGGATGTGATAGTTACTTAGTCTTTATGACTAACGGTTTCTACGTCTTCCTTTTTAGGAGGAAATCCCGCGGATAGAGCAGTAGTAGGTTACGCTGGATGGAAACCAGGCTAGGATGATAGGGCTGAAGTGATGATACCATTGCTGCCGTCCGTTACTTATGTGAGTCTTTAAGAGATTTCAGTTATAGCCTTTGGGCAATTTTGTACATGTACTTTGATATTATAGAAGCTTGTTGATGCTTCTTTTATTTGATGTACTTTCTTTTGGACTATTTTGCTTATGTGTGGATTTAACTTCTATTTTATATTCTTGGTTAGGTTGGCATGAATGATATGTTTAGCCGGCAAGATAGGCGTCTTGTAGTACAGGTTAGCCCGTATGCTAACGCTACCGCAAGGCGGCTGTTCTTGGCATAAGACTCCCCTCGGCCGTGTCTTGTGTTCCGGGAGGGTGGTCTTACAATGTTAACCTTTAAGTAAAGGTAAATTCGTTGAAGTTGAAAATGTTCAAAAATTGGTGGGGAAGGTATATACCTGCATCATTTTCACCACTTTGTAAACAATCCTACAATCCTTGATATGGCTTGACTCTTACATCTTTTTGGTGTGATCTAATCCACTGTAGTTTTTGTGTTTCAACTTTTATGTATATCGATGATGTATTGTTGTAGTAGACAACTTGTGTAGTGAAGTACGAAAATTCAGTTTGCATGGATCTACATGTAGATAACATAAATTAGTAAATATTCAACAGTAATATTACGTTATGCATAACTAAGTAAAATTATTTAAGTACCTGTAGTTGGTAGGAGTAGTAGTCACAATAGCTTGTTCGGTCTACATGATCTAATAGTTCATTGCCACGCCAGTCGTATGAGCCATGTGGAAATAGAAAAGAATATTGTAGAGGGCCATAGTGGCCTGAATATTCCTTTACAGGTAGTAGTTCTCTGAATATGTTTCTACAATTATGTCTCTATCATTTTCTTTCATAAATCATCTGCATCAACTAATATGGTCGCAACCTATGATGTCGTTGGAAGAGAGTATTTACCCTTTATTGAAGGGCTTTCTTTAACTAGAAGTTTGCACTTGTGGAGATCTGAGTGTCTTGCTAATGACTGTAATGTTTGGATGAATTGATTTACTACATCTAGTATGCTGGAGATCTTTTCAATCATTTTTGGAGTGAGGCCCGGACTCTCATTCAACCTATTCTACATTTTGTGTTCTGTATCATAGATGAACATTTGTAAAAAACATGGTCTAGTACCTTATTCTGGTAGTAGAGAGACAATTCTATGATATATTGCATTGTGTGCTCTGAAAGTGTAGATACCTTGATTGTATGCTGACATACTTTCATCAAATGTCACTACCATTAAAGTGAAGGATAATACATGGCTTTTGGAACATATATTTTGTCTGAAGTTTCGTTCTTCTATAGTTTGTGTTGTGAAGAGTTCTAAAAGCTCGAGTGGTACTAAAATATAAGGTACATCGACCAAGCCTACTTTGTAATATAGTGCAGAAGACTTATTATTAAAATGATTAGCTCGACAATGATGATAAGTAAAAGGGGAGCATAGAGTTACTGGAGGCACATTTACTACCAGATAATAGTTTCTTGCACTAAAATATTGAGTTGATCCTTGAGTAGGAACATTTCATGTGTGGTAGCAATTAGATTATAGTGAGACTAACAGAAATTATTGCTCTTACTCGTACTGTTGCTTTGCATGCGTTAAGTTGGAGTCTTGTAGTGTACTGTGGGTTGTTTATCCTCAAGTTGCATTTCTTCATCATTATCTGTGGTACTTGCAGTCTCGTTTTGGAGTTTGGGTGAGGTAGGATTGCGTTCTTGAGTAGCTCAATGATTTTCTCTTTGTTGGGCATTAGTTGATTCACGTCGGTGTTGAGTTGATGTGTATATTGGTGGCCTTCCTCTGGGTCAAGATTGTCGCGGTGCTGCAATGGTTATCTCTCGCGCAGCTGTTGCATCATATCGGTTAATAGTTGATGTATGTATTGGTGGCCTCCCTCTCCGTCGAGTTGTGCTAGGGGGTAAGTAGGTTGTATTATCTACGTTATGGTCATGATCTGTTCATTATTGGATTTGACAGAGAGGTGGGTAACAATGCATTTCTAATTATCTTTCATAAAATTATTTTTCAAGTTTTAGTAAGTCTGAACGATGTCATACCGTATGTAATTGTTTGTGAAATCAGAACCGAGGGTTCCATAACGTCAATTTCATTTGGAACTGGTGTAGAATTGATCTCCGAATGTTGATTTATTGGATTAGTGGAGTTGGCGTTTGACCCTAAAATGAGCATAGTTAAGTGATGATAATTGAAACAAAATGGATGATGAATTGCTCTATAAGATTCATCTTATGTTACCTGTTGTGTATGCATTTATTCTTTGTAGAAATCTACGATGTTCCCTTCTTTGGGCATTATAGTCCTCAGCGCGCTCTTGGTTTGATGTGTATGTTGGAGGTCTTCCTCTTCGGCGGCTTATTTGGTTTGTTAAAGTGCATACAGTTTTCTTGATTGTCCCATCTACCATCGTCAGCTCATGTTCTGTAATGGAGCATAGTGGTAGATCTTGATGTTCACTTGCATTGATCACAGTGTCTTGATTCGTTGTTGACATACTAAAGGTTTCTGTTTTTAGAAAGGAACTGGTTTGTGGACATGCTTTGTGGATTGAGCACAATAATTTTTTTGTTAAAGAAGCGTGGTTTATATTACTCATATATACTTGAGTGGCGCATTTACAATAATATATATGTCAAGCTATTGTGGAAAGAATAAAAGGTTTCATTGTATTGAATAGAAAAAGTTAAATTCTTGTAAGCAGTTTGTGCATAGACTGGCTATTCTTAAAAATAGGAAATATCAATAAGAATGCATCGGATAGCTCCTCAAGAGGTCATCGACACCGGTTAGCTGTGGAGGTCGTCGACGGTAGGATGGCTCCTCAAGAGGTTGCCGACATCGGTTGGTGGAAGTGCGCGACAGAGAAAAGTATTGCAGAGTCATCAGGAAGAAGTGCCTCCGTGAGTTGGATGGTGGAATGCGTGCGGAATTTCTGTTGGTTTCACCGGGTTTAGGGTTCGGGATTTTGAATTTTCATAAGGCTTTGGTATAAGATCTGACGGACAACATTTTATCAATCAAGATTCAATGGCCTATAGGTTTTTGGTGTATTTTTGAACTAACATTATTGGTAGATCCCGATATTTCTTTTTTATATATTATATATATATGAAGCTAAAGATAGGGCTAAAGAAGTGTTCATTAAATTTTTTTAATGAGAAAAATAATAAACCCAAGGATTATATCCACGCTCTGCTTATATGACCATACGTGACAATACACGACCCGCTACGGCGGGCTGCGCCCTTCCCCGCCTGGTTTTGCCATTGCTCGATGTTTCGCTGCGGGCCACGTTTGCATCAAGGCGGGTTGCGTCTGCAACATATACATATGAGTACTCAAAATGACCGTAGAAAATTTTTAATCAATATTACAATTTTTTAAAAAAAAAATTATTTTTTAACGTAAAATAATAAATTTCTCTCTCTCTACCTAACCCTTCCTCTCTCTCTCTCCCTCTTCACTCCATTTATCTCCCTCTGGCCTCTTCCCACTCACTTCTGCCAAGTATTAATGTTATTTATTAACTTCTCCCCCTCTCTTATCGTCCGCCCTCTCTCCGTTTCTCTCCCTCTCTCTTTCTCTCTCTCTCTTTCTCTCTCACTCTCTTTCTCTCTCTCCGAGCCCTCACTGACTGTAAGGGTAGGAGATCTACAATTTTTTTGTTTGACCAGCAGAAATGATCGATGGAGGATAAAATAGTGAGATATATCCAAGGGCCACGATTTAATGTTTGTCTCACTATTGTACTTATAGTATATATATATATATATCTTTATTATATAAGAAAAGGCAAAAGTGATGATGGTGTAACATTCGGATACCACTTATACCCCTCTATTTCAAATTTTATTACTCAATAACTTTATTGATAATTCAAAATAAAATAAAGGAAGAGGTCATTTATGTCTTTATCAAATAAAAGCCCTATATTATTCCCCGGTCAGCATTCCTCAGCACCATTTTCGACACTCCACATCCCAATTTCGTCTTCGCCTCTCCCTGGACCCCTGCTCTTCCTCTCGCCCTACCTCTCCAGATCCTGCTCGGCGCTCGACTCCAACCATCATACATAGAGCCTCCTCTTCGACAAGAATCCATCAGCGGGAGCTTCTTCTCCGCGGCTTCTCCATCATAACTGCCGATCTTTCCTCGATAAGAACCCGTGAGACATTCTATGGTCGTTGTCGATCATCCATCGAACATAGTCCATCGACGAGCTTCCAATTACTTCCAGCGCGTTCAGGTACCTTCAGCTTTGGCTTCACTGAACTTTTCCATTCCTAACCTCACCATCTTCCCTTCACCGAACTTTTTTTTTGTTCTCATTGAAAAGGTTTTTACTCATCAGAGAAGGTACGGCAGCCAAGCATGGCCTTCATTTACTGCCCACCTACTTCCTTTCACTCTCTACCTGCTACTATTTCTCTGGCTCCATCCACCTCTCTGGATCCTGTTTTCGTTCCTCCATTAGTTATGCTTTGGCTTTGGCGCTCATCTTCATTTTCTATTTTGAAGGCTTGAAATTTTTTTTCCACTCTGATCTTCGCAGCATTCCCATGTTTATTTGTTGTTCTATGCTGGAGATGCAGCTTATAATTGATTGCGAAATTGATTGTGAAATTTCTTCTCTAAGGCTGATCTAAACTCTCTTTCGGCCTACTCCAGCCTTACTTCAGGTTTAATTCTCCCCTTTTTCTTCCCTACTCTTTATCATCACTTCTTAGATCCAATTACAAATTGCTTTAAATTGATTGGTGGTTTGTTGAGGGGTGGATATGGCGTGGTCGATTATTTTGAATATTTTTAATTTGATGTTCAAGCTAACAACTGACACATCTTTATCAATCATTTGAGTAAGTGATTTTAACACAGTAACTGGTGCTTGCTGCATCCAAATTTTATGTTCAACACTTCCAATTTCTCAACAGGTGCTTGCTGCATCTTAATTTTATTATGCAGCAATTATAACACACCAGCTATAAATTTATGTTTAGAAGTAAGGGACTGAATTCCATGTGCACGAATCTTTTTATGAACTCCCTTTTTTGTTTCAATAATTCATCATGGGTTTCAATCCAACAATGCACTAACTTATTGTTCAATTTTTTTTCTACTTTTAGGTCAAATGACTTCCTATATTACGAGATCTTAGGACCCTCTAAGTGCTTCTTATGTTAACTGATTCAGCATTGAAGCATGAACCAGATCAGTGCAAGTATACCTCTCTTCATTAAGGTAAAATTCTTGCAAAAAATACCTAGAAAATTAAAGTATCTAGTGTCGATCTAATCCACCTATGGGGGGATAGGTGTATTGCAGTCTTTTGCGGAATTACACTAACCTGCACAAATAAGCAAACAGAACAAAGAAAACACACAAAGAATTATAGTTGTTCCCCGATTTGGGTATGTCCACTTTCCCCCTTCGACCTATCTCCCACCAAGGGACGACTCGGTCACTTCTTCAACCTGATTGAAATCCAATCCTCACACTAGGAGCAACGCTCCCCTAACTACGGAAGGAACCCTTCCACAGGTGGAGACACAACTCCACCACAACGGGTTGCACCCAACCCTTACAACTAGGAATGAAAATTCCTTTACATTAAAATTTAATGCAAAAGAAAATACAAACAAAGCTTTTGGAGATTCCGATGTCCTTCTTCGTTCGTTGAAGCTTGCTTGAAAATTACGAAGAATCCACAACCGGATTTCTCTCTTGGAAAGGATCTTGTCATGATTGGCGGTGGAAAGTAAGTGCGGCGACGATGCTTTGTAGATCCAAACTTCTTGACGAAGCAAGCTAGGTCTACGAACGATCTATGTCGAATCAATCGTCTCAACCGATTCAGAATGGAGAACAAGTCTCGTTAAACGAATCAGAAGACAAGAGATCTCGAGAGAGATACGTGAGACTCGCTGCTTGCCTCGGTACTGTCGTAGGAAGATCAGAGAAGCACTGAGATCAACAGTGACGACTATCTTGCGAGCGGCGACAAGCTTCGGCAATTTCCGCGGTCGGCTAGGTATCGTTCAGCCTCTTTCGTATTTCCGTGAATCACTGTGTATGGAGGTTCATAATACACGTATATTTATACCAGGAGCCAACCCTAATGACCGTTGTGGGGCCCACGAGGAGTAGCCCTAGCCCCGGCCGAAATAATGCACGGCAAGTTAGTTCGGTCCAGTGAGCGGAGGAAATATTCCTAAGGCAAAATCGGTGGGAGTCATTGGTGATTCCCGTCGATGTCGGTGAGAATCACTCATGACTCCCGTCGATTCTGCCTTGGCAGAATCCCTATTTGACATCTGTCAGCCGAAAGAAGTCGGTGGGAGATGCTTACTGATTCTCGTTGAATCGGCGAGAATCACTAACGATTCTCGTCGAAATCGGCGAGAATCACTAGCGATTCCCATCGAAGTCGGAGGGAATCACTCAGCAATTCCCGTCGATTTTGACTTAGAAGAATTTTCTCTCTTCCTTCTTTTGATGACTTTGTCTCTGACCCATCTTTGCTCCTTCTTCTGCTCTTGATCTACCTTGACCCTATACTTGAAAATAAGTACACTCCAATAGAGAGAGTACACGTGAATCAACACACTAATCTATGCAACGAGGGATTACGTTGCGCAGACCCATGTATATTGACCCACCGCACCCTGACATTGGCGTGTACTTAGCATGGAATAGCTGCAAGCACAACTTGATAGAATTGTCAAATACATTTTTAATTCACCTTAGCTTGTTCATGGGCTTCTTCAAATCAGGTATATTGTGGATGCAATACCCACAATCTCCCCCTATTTGAAGAAGCCTAAACCCTACAAGCTAAGGTGAATAGAACAGATGGGAATGAAAATCATAAACTGAAAATTCAGTTAAGAGTAAAATTCATTACCATTTTCCTGAGAGCAACATAGCATTTGTGGCCTACTTAGCATTGGCAGCCACCTTAGTCTTGGTCGAGAGGGTAATCTCCCCCTTTTCGGCTTCTGCAAATCTGGGACTTCACTTGGAGAAAAATGCTCCCCCTCAGTTCTTGCACCCGTGCTCGATCTTGAGCTCCGAGCAGATGCTTCCCCTAGATCCAAGAGCCTTGAGCTTTTCAGTCTTCAATCTTCATAGTTCAGTATGCCGAGTTTAGTTTTGAAGAGACTAAACTTGGCCTCGTCTAGGGTCTTTGTGAAGATATTTGCAATCTGCTTATCCATGGGGACATAGCAGAGAGATATATCTTTGTTTTCCACATGCTCCCGAATGAAGTGGTAGCGTACTTCAATATGCTTTGTTCGGCTGTGCGATACTAGATTGTTCACAATTGCAATTGCGCTCGAGGAATCACAATACATAGGAACTTCTCTGAACTGCAAGTCATAATCTTTGAGTTGATTTCTGTTCCATAGAAGTTGTGTGCAACAGCTGACTGCTGAGATGTACTCAGATTCAGCCGTAAAGGTTGCGACACAGTTCTGCTTTTTATAGTTCCACGATATAAGCCTTCTTCCTAGGAATTGGCATGTCCCAGAAATGCTTTTCCTATCATCCCTGATTCCTACAAAGTCAGCATCTGAAAAGCCTATCAGCTCGACATCATTGTTTCTTGGGTACCAAAAGCCAATATTTGGTGTACCCTTAAGGTATCTAAGAATCCGCTTTGCAGCGACATAATGAGATTCCTTAGTGTTCACTTGATATCTGGCACAAACGCATGTGGAAAACATAATATCCGGTATACTTGCAGTAAGGTAGAGCAGGGATCCAATTATGATTCTGTATATGGTTTCATCAAAAGGTTTCCCTTTCTCATCCTTGTCCAGAGACAAAGTGGATCCCATTGGAGTCCTCATAGAGTTTGCGCTCTCCATTCTGAATTTCTTGAGGAGTTTATTTGTGAACTTCGTCTGAGAAATGAAAATTTCATCCTCAGACTGTTTCACTTGAAGTCCCAAGAAATACTTTAGCTCTCTCATGCTGCTCATTTCAAACTTTCCTTGCATAAGTTTAAAAAACTTCTTGCAAAGATTGTTGTCCGTTGAGCCGAAGATTATGTCATCGACATAGATTCGCACCAGCAAAATCTTGCCTTTGACTTCCCTAAGAAATAATGTCTTAACTATTTTTCCTCTCGAGAACTTGTTCTCAAGAAGAAAACTAGACATATTCTCATACCAAAGCTCTAGAAGCTTTTTTTAAGCCATATAATGCTTTATTAAGAAAGTAAACATGATTAGGGAATGTTGGATTAACAAAACCTAGGGGTTCCGCGACATTTACTTCCTCTTTAAAATTTCCATTGAGAAAAGCTTATTTCACGTCCATCTGATAGACAGTGAATCCTTTGTGAGAGGCATACGCCAGGAACAATCTGATCGCTTCGAGCCTTGCAACTGGTGCAAAGGTTTGGTCGAAGTCAATCCCCTCCTCTTGTTTGTAACCTTGAGCCACCAGTCTGGCCTTGTTTTTTATGATGACCCCGTGCTCATCCAGTTTGTTTTTGAAGATCCACTTAGTGTCGATCACATTCTGTTTCTTTGTTCTATGAACTAGCGTCAAGATGTTGCATCGTTCGAATTGATGCAGTTCATTTTGCATTGCTAATATCCATGACTCATCTTTGTTCGCTTCGTCGAACTTCTTTGGCTCAACCGGTGACAGAAAACTTCGGTACAGAATCTCATTAATTGTACCTCTGCGAGTTCTGACACCGTCCCGAGGATCTCCTATGATCTAATCTCTTGGGTGATCCCTCACATGTCTGAACTCTAAGAGTCTGGCATCTAGAGCTCCAACAGCTTTTCGGGCTCCTCCCTCTTCTGGGAGAATTTCTCCATCCTGACCGTCATCTTATCCAGGTGGCGTTGAGGTGGATACCTTGATGTACTTTGGAGTTTCATCTTTAGCAGTCTCATCTAGACTTAGTTGTTCAAGTCTTGCACCTGCATCTTCAAGAATGCTACTGGAAGAATTGCTATGAAGCAGGCTTCCTTCATCAAATACAACATTAATGGACTCCTCTACCACAAGGGTTTTCTTAGTGAAAACCCTATATGCCTGACTATGCCTACTATAGCCCATGATGATGCCTTCGAAGCATTTTTTTCCGAATTTAGTACGTGGGTACTTCCTATTATTGAGTACATAGCATCTGCATCCAAAAATCCTTAGATAGGACATGGTCGGTTTCCTGCCTTTCAATAGCTCATAAGGCATCTTTTGATGATTCTTGTTGATCAAGGCTCGGTTTTGCACGTGACAGGCTATATTGACAGCCTCTTCCCAGAAGTACTCTGGGAGAGAAGCGTCATTCAACATTGTCGTACATGCCTCAATGAGTGTTCTATTCCTCCTCTCCGCAACTCCGTTTTGCTGAGGAGTACGCGGGGAGGAAAACTCATGAAAGATACCATGTTCTTCACAGAATTCTGTCATAGCTCCAGACTCAAATTCTGTCCCATGGTAACTTCTGATTTTGACAACGGAGAAGTTAAGTTCATTCTGAATCTCCTTGATAAAATTAGTGAAGATTTCAAATGTATCTGACTTTCGTTTTAAGAAGAACACCCACGTAAACCGAGACTGATCATCAACAATTACTAGCGAAAAGGATTTGCCTCCTAAGCTATGAAATTGCACTGGACCGAACAAATCCATGTGCAGAAGATAAAGACATCTGGAAGAGTCTTTGTCTGCAATGCCCTTAAAGGTAGCCCGAGTCTGTTTGCCCTTCTGACATGCAGGTCAAGGGCTATCTTTGATGCACTTAATAGTAGGGGCATCTCTTACTAAATTCTTAGAAAACAACATACTAATAGTTTTGAAATTAATATGTGCCAATCTCTTGTGCCATTGTTCACAGAGAGATGCACTGTCTTTTGCTACTAGGCAAACAGGGGTAGAAGAGTCTAAGCTAAGAAAATCTAAGCAGAAATATTTCTGCTCCTAATGCCAGTTAATATCGTCTCTGAAGAGGCACACGATATTATCAAGCACTTTTCCTTGCAGAACTTAACGTCATATCCTTTAAAACACAATTGGCTTACACTGATCAGGTTATGGTTTAACTCTTAAACATAGGCCACGTCTGTGATAGAGAATACACCGTTGGAAATCATACCATAACCCCTGGTGACTCCTCGATCTGATCCTCCAAAGATGACTTTGGGTCCCTTTTTGAGTAGGGATAAATCACGCAACAGGCTTATTGTCTCGGTCATATGTCGGGAACATCCACTGTCCAAGTACCAGATTGGCGTTTTGGTGGTCTTTGGACATACCTACAAAATAGAATTAGTTTCCCTTAGGAACCCAATCGAACTTGGGTCCTAGATTTCTTGTTAGCACACTCCCCCTCGGTTGGTTAAACCTACGAGTGGTCGGCCTCGCATTGCTAACAAAAGGAGTCTCATTGTATCTTGGATTAAACCAGCAATCCACGGCAAAGTGACCAACTTTGCTACAGCACCAACAATAAAACCTGTTGTACCATTTCCTAGGCTCCTGCTTCACCCTTGGAATGGTGGGTCTAGCCGGGGCCTTAGATCTGGAGGTTGAGGCATCATGATGATAGCAGTCACACGACTTCTTCACTTCCTGTTCCTTCAGTATAACAGGCTTGACCTTTGGTGCCTGCTTCCTATTATGGCCGCTAGAGAAGTGGCCATAATTCTCCACTTGGATTTCCTCATAAGGTGCCTTGAAGACACTCTCACCGTAGTTGTGAGGGAAGGTCCAACCATCATACCGGCACTTGGGCTTTTCAACCGAGGGCCGGAAGAAGTGGCCATAGGTTGACTCAAATTCCTGCTCATTGCATGGAAAGCCAGGCTTTCTGAATTAAACAGGACCGAGTGGGGTCTTTCCCTTTTCTACAGCAGAGGCCTTCTTAGTAGCCTTATTTTTCCTCCGATTTCTGTTTCTCTTGGATGATTTACCAGGCACAGCCATATGCCCTAAGCCAGCTCCCTTAGCCTGAGCAGAGAATTCATCAACCAGAGGAAGAACGGTCTTGGGCATAGAGAAGCTTTTGACAATCTTCCTCTCTGCCGCAAGCTGTTCTTCCAGCTTGTTGATTTCTTCCTGTTTTTGGTCAAGGAGCCTTAGAGAATCTGAGTGCTCAGAAGTCAGGTCCAGGTGTTCCTGTCGGAGAGAAATCAAGCTAGTGATCTCTTCTCTTAGGGACACACCCTCGACCTTAAGGAATTTGACTTCCTTTTTCTGAGCGCTCAACCACTTTTATCACTCTTCAAAAGTATTGAGCAGAAGCTCATACTTTTCAAGGAGTTCAGCCTCATGGGTAGATGGACTGTCCTCGTGGTCATCTTAAGGAGGCTTAGAGTCAAGTCAGAGTCAGAGAGGGGGGTGCGATCTTTTACCTTCCCAATAAATAGGGGACAGTCTCCATCTGAGTCGGAGCAAACCATTAGCCCGAAGTAGGCTTCCTCATCATCATTGGAGTCTGAAGAGTCAGATTCACTCAGTGTCTTTAGCTTTTTAGCAATGTAGCACCTCTCTTCTTTTTATCTCTAGAGGACTTGTGCTCCTCTCCTTTCCCCTTATCTCTCTTGCTTTGGTGGCAGTTAACAATGACGTGACCTGGCTTATTGTATCCAAAGTAGATAATGTCAGTAGAATGATGTTTGTTCTTTTTAGACTCATACCTGTCAAAAGAGTAATTCTTCTTCTGATGTTTGGAGGAGGAGCCATCCTTTTTTCTCTGATTCCTCAACTTGAGGAACTTCTTGAACTCTTGAGTTATGAAGGAGAATTCTTCCTCAGATAGCTCTGAGCCGGGTGAGCATGGCTCAAAGTCTTCTTCCTCAACCTTTCTCCAAGAGCGGGACGAGGCTGCACCCTTGCCTTTCCTTGAGTGATTAGCTTTCAGGGCCACAGTCTTTTCTTTGGCTGTGGCCTTATCGGCTTCTTCTTCAGCTTTTCTGGTGTTCAGCTTAAGCTCGTTGGACATTAGCTTTCCAAACAGAATCTTGGGATCAGTTTCTGCCAGCTTGCCAAATTCTCTGATGGCGCAGATCTTGGTGTCCCATTCCTTAGTAAGGGATCTAAGGAATTTGTCATTTAGTTCACCATCGGTGAACACTCTTCCATAACCCTTCAGGGCATTGGCGATCTTCAGGAAGTTCTCGAATGTCACTCTGATTTCTTCCTTGGGACCTTGCCTGAAGGCCTCATACTTCTGGTTCAGAAGGGATCTTCGATCATCCCTTACTTCATCTATGCCTTCCATCAGAATGATAAGGCAGTGCCATATGTCCTTGGCAGTCCTGCAGTTGCTGAAATTCTGCATCATGGAATCATCGACGGCGCTTCTAAAATGTTTTGAGCTTTCTTGTGTAGTCCGACAAGCACCATCTCATCCTTATCCATTTCGGATAGCTTCTTGGGCACCATATTGGTCGGATCAATGGTGGAGGCCTTAGTGGGGATATAAGGGCCCTCCTCCACTATCATGAAGAGTCGGGGATCGACTGATTCCATGTAGAACTTGATCCTTTCCTTCCAGATGGGAAAATTCAGCTTGGTGCATACTGGAATCTTTCCTGAATACTTGAGTCCGCCTATTCCTGAGATCTTCTTTTTTCTTGACACTAGACACAGGATCTTACTCAAGGTGTTAACCTTATTGATGAACAACCTCCCTCTGATACCACTTGAAAGTATCTAGTGTCGACCTAATCACCCTATGGGGGGAATAGGTGTATTGCAGTCTTTTGTGGAATTAAACTAACCTGCACAAATAAGCAAACAGAACACAGAAAACACACAAAGAATTTTTGTGGTTCCCCGATTTGGGTACATCCACTTTCCCCCTTTGACCTATCTCCCACCAAGGGATGACTTGGTCACTTCTTCAACCGGATTGAAATCCAATCCTCACACTAGGAGCAACGCTCCCCAAACTACGGAAGGAACCCTTCCATAAGTGGAGACACAACTCCACCACAACGGGTTGCACCCAACCCTTACAACTAGGAATGAAAATTCTTTTACAATAAAATTGAATGCAAAAGAAAATACAAACAAAGCTTTTGGAGATTCCGATGTCCTTCTTCGTTCGTTGAAGCTTGCTTGAAAATTACGAAGAATCCAAAACCAGATTTATCTCTTGGAAAGGATCTTGTCAAGATCGACGGCAGCAAGTAAGTGCGGCGGCGATGCTTTGTAGATCCAAACTTCTTGATGAAGCAAGCTAGGTCTACGAATGATCTCAGCCGGATCAATCATCTCAACCGATTCAGAATGGAGAACAAGTCTCGTTCAACGAATCGGAAGACAAGAGATCTCGAGAGAGCTATGTGAGACTCGCTGTTTGGCTCGGTACTGTCGTCGGAAGATCAGAGAAGCACTGAGATCAATGGCGATGACTATCTTGCGAGCGACGAAAAGCTTCGGCGATTTCCGCGATCGGCTAGGTCTCGTTCGGCCTCTTTCGTATTTTCGTGAATCACTGTGTATGGAGGTTCAAAATACGTGTATATTTATACCAGGAGCAAACCCTAATGACCGTTATGGGGCCCACGAGGAGTAGCCCTTGCCCCGGCCGAAACAGCGCACGGCAAGTTTGTTCGGTCCAGCGAGCGAAGAAAATTTGCCTAAGGCAAAATCGGCGGGAGTCGTTGGTGATTCCCGTCGATGTCGGCGGGAATCACTCACGACTCCCGTTGATCCTACCTTGGCAAAATCCATGTTTGACATCTGTCAGCCAGAAGAAGTCGGCGGGAGATACTTACTGATTCTCGTCGAATCGGCGAGAATCACTAGCGATTCCCGTCAAAGTCGGCGGGAATCACTTAGCGATTCCCGTCGATTTTGACTTAGAAGAATTTTCTCTCTTCCTTCTTTTGATGATTTGGTCTCTGACCCATCTTTGCTCCTTCTTTTGCTCTTGATCTACCTTGACCCTGTACTTGAAAATAAGTACACTCCAATAGAGAGAGCACACGTGAATCAACACACTGATCTACGTAATGAGGGATTACGTTTTGCATACCCGTGTATATTGACTCACTACACCCTGAAATTGGCGTGTACTTAGCATAGAATAGCTGCAAGCACAACTTGATAGAATTGTCAAATACATTTTCAATTCACCTTAGCTTGTTCAGGGGCTTCTTCAAATCAGGTCTATTGTGGATGCAATACCCAACAAAAATTTTTCTGTTTTCCAAATATTGAAGTTTATAAGTAAGCTTTACAAATACAGGTAACTATTGTTCTTTGAGAATTAATGAATATTTTACTGTTTTGATATCTCCAATTTTATTTTATTTTAAATTTTGTTGTGCGGTAATCGAACAAACTGTACATTTGAAAAACGACCTTTATTTGTACATTTTTAATTTAATGGGGAGGCTAGGTGCAAATATTATTATTCACCAGGCTCACTAATAATACAACAAATTTCTTCTTAAAATGTCTTTCTTTGGTGGTAAATCAATTTTGCTTAATGATTTGGAGAGCATATTTAATGGAATTTCTAGATAAATATGTCCCTATGGAGGTTATTGAAACAACATTTACATATCCGAGGATTTTCTTGGAGTCATCAAGCATTCTCTGATACCATGCATCAACATTTCCAGAGATCATATAAAGAAGGTGGTTCTTATCTGACTTATGTTTCTCCTTTTAATGTGTTGTGTGTTTGCAGTATGCTAAATAATTATTATGTTGGTTGTAAAATGTACCAGACTGTCTAAAACACGAATAATCATAATTTAATGAAAGCATTCCCTGTCTGCGGTGAAGTTGTGGACGGTACGCTTTCAATTTGAAAGTCGTAGTTTTCTAGACGGATTCTATCATATAATCTGTTTAGATTCCCTCCTTTTTAAGCTAGGATTATCATTGATCATGAGATGGGGAGATCCACGAACTTGGGTTTTCTTATCTGCACTTCTGCAGAGTGAGCTTCCGTTGCAGTAACTACCAGGGATAGAAAGGTGCATATGAAATTGATATTTTTTGTTTGCTTAATTCCTTTTAGTTATGCCTATTTTTGTTTTCTGTGAATTTTTATGCATTCAAATACTTAGATCTGCAAAATTTATCGTACTCCAACATGAAATGTACATTGAATGACGTTGCCTCCAATGAATGTTGCCGCCCCTGCACAATATCGTTGCCCCCTTCTCGCACAATATTATTGTCCCCGCACAATGTCGTCCCCCCTGCACAATGTCGCCGCCCCCACACAATGTTGTCGCCCATGCACAATATCACCGCCCATGCACAATGTTGTTGCCAACGCACAATAGTAGCCGCCCCTTACGAATGTCATCGCCTCTACACAATGTCGTTTCCCCGATGAGTGTCTCCGCCCCAACATGCCCCCTGTGCCCTATCACTCACGACCAATGTCGTCGCCTATTTTGAATGTCGCTGACCATGACCAATGCCAATCCTATGAGCAATGTAGCCGCTCACGACCTATATTGTCGCACACAACCAATTTCGCCGCCCACCATCAATGTCATCTCCAATGATCAATGTCGCTGCGGCGTCGCCCACGACCAATGTAGCCGCCCCCGGCGAATGTCATTGTCCCCGACCAATGTCGCCACCCAGACAATTTATGCCGCCCGCGATTAATTTTGCCGCCTTCGACCGATGTCGTTGCCCCCCGACCAATGCAGCCTCCCATGAAAAATGTTGCCCCGACGAGTATCGCCCCCTCGACAAATGTCATCCCCTAGACAAATGTCGCATCCTCGACAAATGTCGCATCCTCGACAAATGTCGCACCCACGACGAATGTTGCCCGCACGGGGTCCCCCGTGCACGACTGCTTGTATATATATATAAAGCTAAGGATAGAGTTAAAGAAGTGATCATTAAATTTTTTAATGAGAAAGTGAACAAATACAAGGATGTCTTGAAAATTGTGGAAAGAAGATGAAAAAGCCAGCTCCATTGATTTTTGTTGCAGTGGGTCATTATTTAAATCAGGAATTCTTTTATTTAAACTTTGATATTGCAGAAAATGGAAAAGTTAAAATGGGTTTATAACATACAATGTAAAGACTGATTCCAATTCATGACGGGCAAAATAATATCATTGACCGACTAACTTTATATAGAAATATTTAAGGGCCCATTCAACACCTTGGATTTGGAATTATAGAATTGGAATTTGGGGATTTGAAATCATTTTGGGTGTTAGGTATCTTTGAATTAACTTAGAATTGGAATTTAATTTGTTTCTTTGTTCTCTCAGTAGCTGTTGGATTTAATCCAACAGCTTAAAAAAATACAGCGAATTTGTTTACCGCGGGGCGGCCGGCAGCTGCAGACTCGCCGGCCAACGGATGCTCTGGGCTCGTCGGTGTTGACGCCGACGAGCATAGGGGTGCCTGTGGCCGGCGAGCCTGCAGCCGCCGCCCACCCCGCTGTCAAGCGCTAAGATAGAGTTTCGCGGGAAGATGTATATACGCGCTGCGCGTATATATATTTTTCGATAAATATATATGTGTGGTATTGAATATCTGCGCAGCACAGATATAATCTGTGTCCACGATCTCCTTGTAGCCATTAGATTTAATCCAACAGATTTTAAAAAAATAACAAATTTTTTACAGCGGGGCGACCAGCGGTTGCGGGCTCGTCGGCCAGCGGCCTCTTTTGGCTTGTCGGCATCGGCACAGAAAAGCCCAGGGCGGCCGATGGCCGCGAACCGCAGCCGCCAGCTCCCCCGCTGTAATGCTGCATTATAACAGCGAGGGGGGGGCCGATGGTTGCGGGCTCGCTGACAACCGAATTCCCTGGGCTTGTCAGCATCCATGCTGACAACCCTATTTTACATTGGGGCGGCCGGCGGTTACGGGCTCGCATGCCACCGCCCTCCATGGGCTCATCGGCGTCCACACCGACAAGCCTAGAGCGGCCGGTGGCTAGCAAGCTCGCAGCCTCTGGCCTCCCCGCTCTAAAAAAAATTGTTGTTTTTTTTAAAAGCCGTTGGATTAAATCCAACGGCAATAGGGAGAATGCGGACACAGATTATATTCGTGCTGCACGGATATTCAGTACCCCCTCGAAAAAATGTATATACGTGCATCATGTTTATACATTGTTCCACGCATCTCCATCTTATAGCTTGACAGCGGGGCGGCCTGCTGCTACGGGCTCGCCAGCCACTGGCCATCATGGGCACACCGACGAGCCCGCGGCCATCGGCTGCCCCACTGTCAAGCGCTAAGATGGAGATGCGCCGAAAAATGTATATACGTGTTGCGTGTATATACATTTTCCCTATATATATATATATATATATATATATATATATATATTACACAGGAAGATAAAGTATAAATATTCAATGAGATGGTGCCAAATGAGACTAAGATAAGGACCACAACTTTTGTTGCATGAGAAGTCTAAGTGATTGTCGGTATTCATTGTGATGGAGAATACTCGATTTTGAGACATTTTAGCTGAGGCCACAGATGTCCAAGACCACTTGTCAATAATGTTGCACTGATTGTTTATGAATAGAACATTATAACCCCTTATCCGCAATTACCCAAAGCTGAATAGATTGATGCTTGGTTTTCCTGAGTTGGTTTCTACAACAATGTCACCTCTTCCTTATATTATTTTGGCATTTCGATCTTCGAGATATAACTTCTATTTGAATCGATTGGGTCTTTTGAAGTTTTGAACAATCCTTCAAGTTTTTGTTTATCATGATATTTATGTGTTTTATGCAAATGTATTTTTGGTAACGCATGATCAATCAATGAATTGTCAGGTTTCAACAAATCTTCATATGATTGAAGTGACCTGAGAAGCTCAGGAATGGTGAGGTTATCCAAATCTTGAGCTTCAATGTCAATTGAAACAATATGGTTGAATTTGTTTTGTAGACTTCTTAAAATCTTCTTTAATACATTGCTCTTTTCAGATCCAAGATTTTGTATTTGGTTTTTTTAGACTTGTAACTCTAGCAAAGTAATCTTGTATTGACTCGTCATCCTTCATGTAGAGAGAGTCAAAGCTACGCTTGAGATTGTGGAGTTTAATTTTGATTACTTTCCTGGATTCCTTGAATTACAGTTGCAATATGCCTAAGGGTGTGGTCGTTTCGCATGAATTTGTTTTGGTCGAAAACCTACGACGCAGAGGAATTGGTTTTGGAAGAAAACCAATTCTTGCCTTCATTTGCAGGAAGGTTTTCAGTCAAAGAAATTCAAATTTTCATTATTTCTGTTCATTTGCATGATGGAAATTGGGGACAGAAATTGGCCAAAATGTAACACTCAAATATTACAAATAGATTATTGGGCATATGCGAGTTATCCAAAATTGAACCTAATGAAACTATGAAGCAACATAGCAGTAGAGGAGCAAAATCTGGCTATTGGTTTACATTGCAAACAAGTTATTGGGCAGATTATACAACTTATTACAATGAATCCACCCAAACAACCACTGCATTAGATTTTATAAAAACAAACAAGCTTCAAATATTGCAAACAGATTAATTATACCACTCAAACATTCCGAACAGATTAAATAAAAACACAGCTAAATTAGACAAGATCTCAAGTAAAAAAATATAAATGCATAAAGATACAACCTCCCTAAATTAGGTCCAAATGCATATAGGCCCAAACATATAAGGATTTAGAAACTACATCCTTTTAGCTTCCATTAAAAAACATATAAGGTCCAAAATACTCGAATATATGAATGCGCAACCATCTCCTTGTAGCAATCTCTAGCAAAACCAAGAAGACCTCGCACTTTGTCGCATCAACACTGAGAAAATATATGGCTTTTATAAGGTCATCCTCTGAAAGATCAGTCTTAACAGATAGTGCTTTTTAAACCGCTTCAATCCACTACCTCGAAGGTGCTCCGATCGAGGCAATTTCAACTTGATTACCCATGTTCTTTGCAATATGTGGGACATCTTGAATCATATCAATAGCTGCTGTAGTTTTGGATTTCTTCTTCATTCGGACACTTTGCTCTGACATAACATCCTCTTCGGGAATTTCTTCCACCGTAAAATCATATGATGACTCCACTCCCGTTGACATATTACCACCATTTGCTTGATCAGTCCCACAAAGAGTTCCCAAATTGCCCCAATTTATGATTACTTTGTCTTTGTAGTGTTGTAAAGATGGATGTGACTGTATTTAATGAAAGAAATTCAGTTTCGCATTATAAATATATAAGAAACTTTTTACAACATCAATCATACTTATTAAAACCCAAGAAAAATAAGTACCTTGATATAATCGGTCCATACTTGTTCGCTATCAACTTGTACTACATGTCGTTCCCAATCCCACCCAAATCCACTTGTATCCAGCATTGCTGATATTTCTTGATAGTATTTATTCCACGTTTTCAATCGTGCCGCTATTTTTTCCTTGATAATACAGATGCAACACTCATCCCACAGAGTTGTTATAGCAGTCGTGAATGCTACTCCTTTCCATCCATTTGAACCCTTGTTACCAAGATGTAGTTGCTCTAAAAGAGAAGCAGATAGAGCATAATCCATTTCATTGGTCCAATGAATGTACGACTTCTCCTTCTATTTTGATACCTGAGTCTTATTCTTGTCCATTTCGACACTGTAAAATTTAGTAGCATAAAAATTTTATATATTCAAAATGAGAGTAATACACAATGATAGCACTACAAAATTTTATAGATACACAATCATAGAGATACAAAAAACATATGTTTTAGATACACAATGCTTCACAAAATTGACAATTACCCAAAGTGATTACTACAAAACTAAGGTGTAGGCATATTTATAATTCGATCTTGATACTCATTAAATTTTGTTAGAAATAAGTTAAACATTGTAATTCGATCTTGATACTCATTAAACAATGTAATTGATCTAAGTGTACGTTACATGTCAGGAAATACTCTTGTCATCCAGAAAGTGGACAATTTAAAACATTCTTACCTATGGGAACTTCAAAACAATCCTCCCTCTCCAATTCATTATGAAGCACCCTTGAATCTGATGCAGAACCCTCCCAACCGGGTTAAACATATACAAATTTCATGTCGGCATCGCATACTCCGAGAACATTGGTAGTAATAGCTTTTTTTCTATTGCGATATCTTCCTTGGTCACTTCGTGGTACAGTGACGTCAATGTGTGTGCCATCAATAGCACCAACACAATATTTAAAGCCCCCCACCTATGTGCTTGTGATGTTTCGGGAGGTTTGATATACGTCGAACTCATCTTCAAGATTGCTCTCAACACAAGGTTGAAATGACGACTTATGGTATCGATGGAACGTATGTATGTACCACCTAAAATCTGAAATTTGGTGTTATGTGTAAAGACATGTAGGAGCAAACCTACCGATTTCTTCACCAATACATTTTGTGTCTCACTTAAAAACCCCCCATCCACTAATACCTTACACAAGCTATGGAATGCACTATTGTTCATACGTAATTGGTTATAACAGTTGATGTCCGTGCCATTATATAACATATTTAAAAACGTAGATCTGAGAGTATCGATTTGTTCTCTATTACTTGACAAACTGAATTTGGTAATTTTCACCAAAAGAACAGCGGCAACGACAGATAAAGCGGCAACCATCGCTCTCTTTCTCATGTCCATTCTTTTTTTCTTATGAAACTAAATAAGATTATCCATTCATGTGTCGGCTAGTGCATCGGTCGGTGTCAAGTAATAAAGTTGAGGAGTTGAATCCCCGGATATCGATCTCTCGAGAAGTGCAAGTAGGGAATGTGATTTCGCTATTGAAAAAGTGATTGCAAGTATAAATATAAACAAAGTGGTTTTTGGTTTGGAGTTTCCTAAGTTTAACACTAATAAATCTATTGCGGGTCGCCGTCACCGCGTCTCTTTGGTGGATTACTCAAGAGAGTAATATGAAAGATAGATGAGCCAATGAGGGTTGTAATCACCTCTTTACAACGCACGCTTCTAGAAATCGCTAGAATGATACTATCTCAACAAGAACAAGAAAATTTTAAGCTCATCAACACAATCAAGAACTAAGATATAACAACACATAGACATGCTGAAATACTTAAGCTAAACAGTGTTCTTACACATCAATCCCACATCCAAATAAAAAGAAGAAAATACTACAAGTGAAGGGGGAGAGAAAAAAACAAACGTACGAAGGCTTTTCGAGATTTGCGGCCGGAATCTAGGGTTGTCGGGCCTTGTCTGAGCTCAGTCTACAGATGACGTCCGGGGTCCAGAAGGGCTGTCACCTCCTTCCAATAACCCGTCTTCTTCGTGAATAATCGATGGGCTAAACCTATCCTGAGAAATCCACGGATGTAACACCTTAAAAGCTTGAAACAGAGCTTGGAGTTTAGAGAAGACAATGGTAGCCGGAGATGATGCTATTGCGAGCTCTTAGAGGGAGAATGGGTGCCGGAATTGCTCTCCAAGGAGGAGAGAGAAAATAACGGCTGGAGGGAATTTTTCCTGCTCAAAGGAGCAAAAATGGCGGGCTGGATAGGACTGGCCCCCCGGGATGAGGAAATCTGCGTCTTAAATAGAAAAATAAGAAATAAAGGTCACACACGGTTTGGCACAAGACCGTGCGCAAATCGTGTGATATTAACTTTCAGAATAAGCCTGTCGAAGGAGAAGCGTTGACCCGTGCATTTTACTAGCACACAAACGTTTCCGCCTGTGCGTAAAGGAAATAGCACGGGTAATATTAGAAAGCTGGAATTCAAGGCAAGTATTTAGAACCGTGCATTTTACTCGCGCACGGGCGCTGCCGCCCGTGCGTGAACAAATCGCACGATTAACCACAGATTTCTACAAACAAGAAAGCTACAGGAAAACAATGTGTTTCCTTCGTGCACGGTTCAGAAGAAACAGTGCATTATGTAAGACCCCTTTTTTCTTTTCAAATCCCGGGGTCTTATGCCCAGTATCGTCATTTTGCGATGGATCCGACACTCGAGAAGGCTGCCACTACAAAACGCCGATTCTGCCGACCTTTTCAGTCATCAAAGAGTGAGTAGTAATCATAAACTGAAATATAATTGAGTCCACACACCTCATATAAAGATGAGAAATCACAACACGTCCATAAATATAGAAAAGAGAGAGTATTGTAATAGAACAGTACAAATTCAATATAAACGGGCTTAAGCCCAGTACATCAGATACTCATTACAATCTCTTGCGGAAGCTATAAGAAAGACTAATCACTCACAGAGCTGGTCACCGGTGTTTTGGTACTAGACTGGCCCACCTCTATGCGAACCGTACTCCGCTGGTGCTGGTCCTTGTGCTAATGGTCCCTGTCTCCCATCCGGAGCCCCTGTAATGTTGTGGTCTGAAAGCCAATATTCATAAAGAATAAGCCTTATCATCCCCAACCCCTCCCCTTATGGCTCCTAGGCACCGGGCGGGGAGAATGAAAGGGAAGCTATGATAGTTGAGAGTACAAAATGGCAGGTGACGGTGGAGCTAATCTATCAGTTTATATATTAGGTAGAATAAACAGTAGGTGATTCAACAAATCAAAAATGAAATATGGAATTTTAACTTACATGATCGCCAAAACGAACACATAAGACAAGGGTACTTCTACAAGGCTCCCATCGCATAGATAGTCTCATTCCTATCTATACGCTCGGGTGTCAGTTATAAGCAGTTTAAAAGATATTATAAAGCATAACCTTAACTTATATTCTTGCTCACACAAGTCTATATTCTAAGGGGTCGTTTTGAAAGGCCTAATATATAAACCGTCCCATACCGATTTATACTTTAGGGGTAGGGGTTCAATGATGATGTCATGGTGTGCATTGCTATGTTATATGGGTTAATGTTTATGTCCATGCACTGCATCTCACACACATGATTCTACGCGCACAGACCTTTAGTTTCCCCTATTTGGGCAGCTAGCTTTACTCCCAGGAACCTCCGTAGTGGCAAACAGAGATAGTGGGTCGGGCCCCCCACTCCTTGGCGGGTATCCACACTACCAGGCCTAGCCCTTACGTACGCCTCTAGAAGGAAACAACCTAGAGTCTCCACATACTATGCTGGCCATATCCACCGGACTTTCCCTGGCCAAGTGTCCCACACTGCCGAGTCAATATATCGACGTCGGTGTGAACGATCATCCTATACCGAAGACCCACCATCTTATTTTTTTGTGCACATACAACCTGATCTATCAACCACCGAGGATACCGCCCGGACATCCTAGTCAAACTAACTTCCTGATTCACCGGGGTGTGAGAAGTGAAACCCTAGTTATACTAGTTGCTCTTGAAGTTTATTATTCCAACTGTTTAGGTTAGCCCAGGACTGCCCCCGGCATACCCCGTGAAGGGCACTCAAAGGGCATTAGGAGCTACGATTGGATGAAACCCAAAGCTCCCTTTTGCAAGGCACTTATTATTATAGGTTGTTACCCAACTCCCAATCCCTTTAATGTTGTATTGGATCTAACCCTATAGTATTTTGACTCTTTCTCTCTCTTCACGGTGAAGTCGATGTTTTGTCGACCTCGAGCACCTCCTAACACTAGTAAAACCTCCCACTCCTCATCACAACTCCCGATGATGAACTCCTTTAACTTACCAGATCAATACACTAATATCCCAACTCTCTGGGTTCATTTTGCACCACATCATGATTTCTGCCATTTTACTAAATGCAGACCATCCTAAGCTATATGATGTATATAATGGGAGGTACTCAAAATTATAATCCAATATCCCTATAATAATTATTGGGGGTCTATCATGACATGATTAGCCTAAATCTATAAGTCTATAATTTTCCTAGTTTACTTGATAATTTATTTAATTTCCTAAGAGATCCAAATGCCTTAGTTTGAACATGAAGTACTATTTTCAGCCATGCAAAATGTTCCACAAAATTATGATAATTACAAGACAACTACTTATCAGTAATTTCAAGGTCTCAAAATTTTTCAGTAAGACTTAAACCTCTAAACATAATTTTTGAACATAACCTACTCTAACCAAATTATAGAGAAAAGTATTGTCAATATACTTCCAAAAATTCTGAGAAAATACAAGGATGAACATAAAGACATATAAACACTCCAGATCAAGTTTCATAATTTATCAGTGAATAATGAACTCTAAACTTGATTTTCTCATAATAATCCAAGTTAATAGGTTAATAAACTAAGTATAGCAATTATTCCTCCAAAAATTGTAATAAAATTCCCATATGAGCTTATTGACCTAGGATCACTACTTATCAAATTTCATAATTTTTAACAAGAAATGAACTCTGAATGAATTATTTAATAAGTTCCCAAATATATAAGCTTGTGAAGTAGGTACTGTAATTATGTATTTACAAATTCTAGTAAAATTCATACATGAGCATAATGGTCTAAAACTTCCTCTACCCAATTTTCATGACTTTCTAATGGACAGTGAGTTCACAATGCCCAAATAATTAAGTAGGACTAACTCTTGCATTATAAAGGAAGTACTAAGATTAATGTTCCAAAATTCCCAATTAAATTTCTAGAGGTTCATACTAACCTTATGACTATACTACCCAAGTTTCATCACTATTCAATGAGTTTTAATAACCTATTATACCACTATAAGGTTTGTTCCCTAAACTAGGGTTAGGTTTTGAGGGTTTAACAACTTCTAAAGCCAATAAGATTTCTACCAGAAGACTCTAACTACCCTAGAGTCCTCTCCACCAAATTTCAAATCATTTCAAGGTCATTTGACCACATGCCCTTCACAAGACACCAAAGACCATCCTTAGGGTTTGGTCTTGGGTCCTAGGGCAAATCTACCCCAATCCACCCCATATCCCATGGGAGGGTGTCCAAGGTCATAAAAAACCAGTGGGCAAAGACTAAGCCTCTTTTGAGGTGATTTGACCACTTAAACCAACAAAAGGTACTATGACCTATTTACCCCTTATTGAACCAACTTAGTGTTTGCTTGTTTCCATCCTAAACCATCACCAAAAGTGATGAAAATAAACATGAAACATTATATTATTCCCCAAGATCACTCACCAAAATTTTGGAGGTTTTTTGAGGAGTTTAAGGCATCTAATTAAATTCCATATGATTTATTAAATTATTCACAAAACTATATAAAAATATTGTCCAAAAATTCTGATTTTTGGACAGTATGAGGGGAATATTATGAAAGGCCTATTCCATAAATTTCAAGGTATTTGGCTGAGTGGTTTGGTGTGGGAAATAATTTTTGTGACTGGTCACACTTAGGTATAGGTTTCACCATTTTGGGTGATGTGGTCTAACCCCTTATCCAAAATCGTTGAAATCAATTTTAAATTAAATTTAACCCCTAGGGATACAAGTTATATGTTACTCTTTTCCTCATATAGAGCCTCTAGGTATTTTTAAATTAATTTACAATTGAGTGTAAAACATAAAGCAGAAAAAAAAATATTTAACAAATATAACATTTGATCTTTGCACAGATCTTGAAGAAAATCGGGCGACCGCTTATCATCTTCCTCATCTAGCCAACGGCCCCAATCCTCCAGTCCTGGATCATATTACAGCCGCCACAGCCGGCCATCCGGCAACCTCCCCGGCCGGCCATCGCCTCCACCACCTCCGTCGAGGTAGTGGCTATCGCCAGCCGGCGGCACGGCAGCCGGAGGAGCCTAGTCCAGCGAACCCGAGAGGTGGATTTTTATGGAAAATTCATGGAATTATTCAACCCGATCGGGCTCAATTGAGCCCGAAACTTGTCCCTAATGAATCCATAGATCTACCCATAGAAGAAGAGAAAGGGGAGGACCTTTCTTGCGGCCTAGAGAAGCGTCTCTCGCCGGGAAGCCATTGGTGGTGGTGGCGGCACTCGGTTTCTGTAACAACACAGTGAACTTGGTCAGCTCCTTCAGGTAAGGGTTGTAACCAGCTCCTATAAGTCCAAGTAGTCTTTTAAAACAGTGAAAAGAGGGAGGGGAGAGGCCAAGCATCAATGGCCATTAATGTCCATTGAAAGCTTATTTAGGCCATGGCAATACTCCTCCCCTAGCCACTGTTGTGGCCGGGATAATGCTGGAATATCCTCCTCCCCCCTAGGAAAACTTAATCTAACCCTTAATGGGGGAGGGGGTGAGGCCTTCCTTCATGGCACCATTAATGACCATGAATAGTTTTTCTTGGACATGGTGGTTACCCCCCCCCCACCCCTTGCCTTGAAGAACCACCAAAATGGCTCGTTGGTCTTCCTAGATTGAATGGGGAGTTGGATTAGCCAATGAAGAATGGCCCTTGGCCTCCTTGGCCATGAATGGCATCTAATCCTCACTTTCTCTCTCCTCCATTAAAAGGAATTTGAAGTTTTCTCTCTCCTAGTCATCAAGGTTGACCTTGCTAACCACTCCAGCCTATTGGAATCCCACTAACCCTTATTTTTCATGGAAATAAGGTTAGCCCAAATGAAAAGAGGGCTTGGGATTGGGTTAGCCCTTTTTGAGCTAAGTTTGACTTAACCTAGACTATGGTTGACCATGGTCAAATTGACCTTTTGTGTAACCATCAATGGGTTCTTGGTGACCTAATTGCCACCCCTAAGGTCTAGTTTGGGATGGGTAGGGTTGAATTGGCACCTTGGAGGTCACTTGACCCTTAATAAGGGCACTTTTACCAATTTGGGGCTAGAGTTGACTTGGGTCAACTTAGGCACTAGGGTTGACCCCAATGGGTCCTTGGTGACTCATTGACCTCACTTTAGGGTTTGGATGGCATGGGTGGTGTCCACTTGGCTAAAGGAAGGTCAATTTACCCTAAGTAGGCTAGTTTGACCTATTAAGGGTTATGGTTGACTTAGGTCAACTTAACAAATTGGACTATCCACAGTGGGTCCTTAGTGACCCTATGGACTACCCAAGGTGTTAGGGGTGTTGTGATAGGGTCATGGGACCAAGTTGTAGCCCTAACGTCAAACCTTAGGTCAAAATGTTGAGGATGAGCAATAGGTAAACCAAGGTGATTTTTCACCTTGGGAATTGCCCACTTGGTTAAGAGCTTCTGATCATTTTGTCAGGACCTAGTCATGACAAAACAAAATCCTAGGGGTCTAGTTGTTTGAGGGATGTTAAAAATCCCAATATATAAAAATAAAAATTTCGTCCCTGAAATTAAGGTTAAGCCTACGGGGGGTTTCTACTAAAATAAAAGAAACTTATAACATCCCTAAGGTTTAAGGTATACCTGACTCGAAGAGTTCCGGGTACTTTTGCTGCATCAAGTCCTGTGGCTCCCATGTATGCTCCTCCTGCCCATGGTTTTTCCACAGAACATTGACTAGCAAAACATTTTTGCGTTGCAAGACCCGTACTGCCGTGTCATCGATCCTGATCGGCTCCAAGATGACTGACCGATCTGAGGCCACCAGACCATCGGCTGTAGAAATTAGCTGCTCATGGCGTAGTAGAGCCCTCTGTAGTGAGGAGATGTGGAAAATATCATGCAATCCAGCTAACTCCGGCGGTAGCTCCAATCTATAAGCCAAGGGGCCGATCCGCTCTAGGATCCTGTAAAGCCCCATATATCACGAACTGAGCATCTTCCGCCCGGGAACCCGCAAGACTCCATGCATAGGCCATATCTTTAAGAAAACCCAGTCACCCACCTGGAACTCCACCTAACGATGCCTCACATGGTAATATTTGGCCTGCCTGCTCTGGGCTTCCAACATCCTATCCCGGATAAATCTAACCTGACCATCAGTATCCTCCACAAACTCCGAGCCGAGTGTCTGCGGATCCTCATCCTGAATCCATGATAGTGGGGTCCTGCACCTCCGTCCATATAATGCCTCGTAAGGGGTCATGCCTATGCTGGACTGATGGATGTTGTTGTACGAAAACTCGATCAGTGGCAACAATCTCTCCCAAGTCTCATCTCGGTCCAAAATACATAGGCGCAGAAGATCTTCTAATATACGTTTGGTGCGCTCCATCTGTCCATCGGTCTGACGGTGAAAAGCTGTGCTGAATGTAAACCGAGAACCCGGATAGGCCTGAACTGACCTCCACTCCTTGGATGTGAACCGGCAATCCCGATCTGAAACGATAGTCCTGGGTACTCGATGATTGCGCACAAACTGCTCGATGAATCTCCATACTAATACACTGACTGAAGCGTCCTTCACTACTGGAATGAATCTGGCCACCTTCGTTAGTCTGTCCACGATCACCCAGATCGAGTCATTCCCCGCATGAGACCGGGGTAGCCCATGTATGAAATCCATGGCTATATCCTCAAACTTCCACTCTGGCACTGGAAGTAGCTGTAGTAATCTGACCGGATTCTTGCACTCTACCTTTATGAGTTGGCAAGCCTTGCAATGCATCATAAAATACGTAATGTCCTTCTTCATGCCCAGCCAGTACATTGTTCTCTTCAAATCTGCTGTCATCTTGGTGATCCCCGGGTGCACCGAGTATCTGCTATAATGATCTTCCGTCCTGATGTCCTCCCGAATCCAGCCTCCTGCCTGTATATAAACCCTACCTCTGAAATATAGGAGCTCATCCCTCAAGGAGTAATCTCTTGTCATGCCTTCCTCCAAGGCCGTAAATATCGGCTCCGCTCTCGCATCCAGCCTCTGCCCGCCTCTGATGCGATCTCGTATATCATCGGTGGTAATCATCAATCCTAGGTACTCCATGTATAACTCTGGATCATCCTCGGACACTAGTGATATCTGCATCTCCTTAAATGACTTAACAAACTCCAAGTCCATCAGCTGTGGGCCTTCTCCTGACGTACTCGCTCTCCGGCTTAGAGCGTCAGCCACTACATTTGCTTTCCAAGGATGGTAGTGTATGGTGTACTGGTAGTCCGACAAAAACTCCACCCAGCATCTTTGCCTGATGTTTAGCTCCTTCTGTGTGTCTACGTATTTCAAGTTCTTATGGTCTGAGAAAATGTCACAGTGAACACCGTAAAGGTAGTGTCGTTAGATCTTTAGAGCAAATATAACTTCCACCTTCTCCAAGTTGTGCACTGGGTAGTTCTGCTCATGTTTCTTCAGCTAACGGGAGGCATAGGCTATCATGTTCCCGTTCTACATTAGAACGACACCAATCCCATGATAGGAAGCATTCGTGTATACTTGGAATCCTTCCTTCCCTGATGGAAGAGCAAGGATGTGGGCTGAGGTAAGCCGATCCTTCAGCTCCAAAAAAGCAGACTCACATCGTGACCACCAAATAAAAGGAGACTCCTTCTTCGTCAAGGATATAAGAGGGAGGGCAATCTGAGAGAACCCCTCTATGAACTTCCGGTAATAAACAGCAAGTCCTAAGAAACTCCGAACATCCGTGGCCATCTTCAGCGGTGGACAATCTCGTATTGCCTGGACCTTCGCCGGATCTACTGCCAAACTTGCTCCACTGATGACATGGCCCAAAAAGGCAACCTCCTTTAGCCAGAATTGGCACTTGCTGAACTTTGCATACATCTTATGCTCTCAGAGCTTCTCCAAAGTCAAAGACAGATGCCTCGTGTGCTCCTCTTCAGTCCTCGAATAAATAAGGATTTCGTCGATGAATATGATGACGAAGACATCTAGATATTCTTCAAACACCCGGTTCATCAAGGTGATGAATGCGGAGGGTGTATTCGTGAGCCCGAAGGGAAATACGATAAACTCATACAGTCCATATCTACTGCTGAAGGCCATCTTCGGGATGTCCTCCTCCAGAATACGTAGCTGATAATACCCCGATCTCAGGTCCAGCTTTGAGAACCAATGAGCTCCCTCCAACTGGTCAAATAGCCCATCTATCCTCAGCAAGGGATACGTATTACAGACCGTCAGCCTGTTCAGGGCCCGGTAATCAATACACAGCCGAAGCGCCCCATCCTTCTTTTTGACGAAGAGCACCGGAGCTCCCCAAGGTGAAGAGCTAGGCCGGACAAACCCGGCTTCCACTAACTCTTGAAGCTAGCTTCGAAACTCCACCAACTCCTTTGGGGCCATTTGATAAGGAGCTCTGGATGCCGACTTAGCCCTCGATACGAGCAGAATCTGGAAATCCTTCTCCCAGTGCGGGGGTAGCCCTGGTAGCTTCTCCGGAAATACATCGACAAAGTCCCGCACTATTGGAATATCTAAAATAGAATCCTTGGCCACGGCCATCTCGAAAAGAACCTGATAAACTTTGTCTCCCTATAGGTGGGCCTTGAAGGCCTGCATAGACGATAATAATATATCGGGGGCTGGTATAATACCTTCGATAATAATAAATGAGTCCCCGTGCCTCACGGTGATCCTCTTCTCCAAGCAGTAAATCGGGGCATAGTTCCAGTGCAACCATGTCATGCCCAGGATCAGATCATAGTCTGGCATCCTCAGGATCATCGCTGGTGCCTCAAATGCCTTCCCGCCGATCTCTGCCTCCATATTGCAATGAGAAGAGGTCATTAGCTCTGATCCATCGGGTAGACGCACCCTCATCATCTTTCCTGTGAATCGCTCTATTCCTGCCAGTTCTTTCACGAAATCTTCTGACACAAACAAGTGTGAAGCACCGGTGTCGAAGAGCGTGTGCGCGGGCTTGCCGCAGATGAAAACTATGCCTGAGGTAATTAAGTGTCTTAGTGTTCTAGTTATATTTTTTCTTCTCTTAATTTCTAACTAGTCTATGCCTATGAAAACTAGTTCTTAGGAAGGAAAGAATTTAAATGTACTGTCATACCAGCTATAACCTGCTCCGGGTTCCGGGGTTGTGCCAGATCTACATCATATACCTGCTCCCTCTCTGGCCTGTGGTCTCTACCCTGATATCCCGTCCTCGGTCGTGTCTTCGGCCACCAAACTACCAAGGAGTTGGGGCATCCTGAAGTGCTGGTGGGGGTGCTCGCCTCATGGGACAATTCCTCTTAAAATGTCCGGGCTGATTGCACTGGAAGCATATCGGTCCCTGCTCTGCTGTCCTCGATATCTCCAGCATCTGTGAGGGCTGAGGAACAAATACCCCCTAGTTCCTCTGCTCATGTCCAATCTCATGATGGGGTTTATTCCCATTCCTTCTTTCCCAAATGACCTGGCCACGAGGACGGTCTCTGCAACCTCCAATCACTGCATTCTCAGCCGGTCTCTTCCGGCTCTTGACTGTAAGCTGATCTGCTTCCCTTTTCTTGGCCATTTCCAAAATCCTGGCCAAGCTTACCTCGGTGACGAAGAGGAGGGCCTGTCTCATGTCTTTGTACAGCCCCTTGTAGAACCTCCTAGCATAGCCATCATCGTCCAACTGATAACAGTCCGCATAGTGGGCTAGGTAAGTAAACTCCTGGTAAAATTCCAGCACTGTCCTGTTGCCCGGCCTCAACCACAGGAACCTATCCTCCAACTCGTCCATTGCCGACTGAGGTTCGAAATGTCCCAGGAGTACTGCTCTGAACTCTCCCCAAGTGATATCTGTGCAATCCATATCTGCAAAAGTGGTGTCCAGCTGTGACTTCCACCACCTCTTTCCATGTGACTCCAGGCTGGAGACTGCCAAAGCAACTGTCTCCTCAGTTGGGCATCGAATCCCTATAAGCATATCATAGATGATATCTAACCATTCCTCCGTGCAAACTGCCAACTCCGTCCCCAAGTAGAATGGATGGGAAAGTCCCCAGAAGACACTCATTCAGTTTGCCCCGGGATTTGGCTATGGAGCCGGTGCTTGCTGAGCTTTGAAGGCCTCCAAAATGGTCGTCAGTGTTTTCCCAATCTACGCCTGCTGAAACGGAGCTGGAGCAGGCAGAGGTATAACCATATTCGGAGCCTGAGGTGTCCTCTACTGTGGAGTAGGGTTCGTCGTAGGCTACAAGGAAAATTCTAATTATTAGGTAGCGTACGAATGGGATAAAAGAAAGAGATAAAATGGACTTCTACATGTGATTTCCATTATGGGCACACCACTGCTTCAGCTGCTAGTTTGTCCGTAAACTAAGCTCGTGTGGGGGTGGCCTTAGGTTTTTTTGAACTACTTCTCTTTCGATCGAGGTTTGCCTCTTATACCACTTGTAAGACAAATTTTTTTTTCTTTTCAAATCCCGGGGTCTTATGCCCAGTATCGCCATTTTGCGGTGGCACCGACACTCGGGAAGGCCGCAACTACAAAATGTCGATTCTGCCGGCCTTTTTGATCATCAAAGAGTAAGTAGTAATCATAAACTGAAATATAATTGAGTCCACACACATCATATAAAGATGAGAAATAACAACAAGTCCATAAATATAGAAAAGAGAGAGTACTGCAATAGAATAGTACAAATAAAATATAAACGGGATTAAGCCTGGTACATCAGATCCTCACTACAATCTCTCGCGGAAGCTCTAAGAAAGACTAATAACTCACAGAGCTAGTCACCGATGCTCCGGTACTAGACTGGCCTACCTCCATGCGCACCGTACTCAACTGGTGCTGGTCCCTATACTGTTGGTCCCTGTCTCCCATCCATAGCCCCTGTAATGTTGTGGTCCGAAAACCATTAATCATAAAGACTAAGCCCTATCATCCCATACCCCTCCCCCATGGCTCCTAGGCACCGGGAGGGGAGAAGGAAAGGGAAGCTATGAAAGTGGAGAGTACAAAATGGCAGGTGATGGTGGTGCTAATCTAGCAGTTCTATATATCAGGTAGAATAAACAGTAAGTGATTAAACATATCAAAAATGAAATATGGAACCCTAACTTATATTATCGCCGAAACGAACACATAAGCCAAGGGATCTTCTACAAGGCTCCCATTGCATAGATAGTCTCATTCCTATCAATATGCTTGGGTGTCGGTTGTAAGCAGTTTAAAAGATATTATAAAGCATAACCTTAACTTATAGTCTTGCCCACACAAGTCTATATGCTAAGGGGTCATTTTGCAAGGCCTAATATATAAACCATCCCAAACCAATTTATACTTTAGGGGTAGGGATTGAATGATGATGTCATGGTGTGCAATGCTATGTTATGTAGGTTAATGTTTATGTCCATGCAATACAACTCACACACATGACTTTATGCGCACAGAACTTTAGTTCCCCCTATTTGGGCAGCTAGCTTCTCTCCCAGGAACCTCCGTAGTGGAAAACAGAGATAGTGTGTCGGGCTCCCGACTCCTAGGAAAGTATCCACACTACCAGGCCTAGCCCTTACGTACGCCTCTAGAAGGAAACAACCTAGAGTATCCACGTACTATGCTGGCCATATGCACCAGACTTTCCCAGGCCAAGTGTCCCACACTGTCGAGTCAACGTATCGACGTCGGTGTGAACGACCATCCAATACCGAAGACCCGCTGCCTTATTTTTTTTTTACACATGCAACCTTGATGTATCAACCACCGAGCCTACCTCCCGCACATCCTAGTCAAACTAACTTCCCTAGTAATCTGGGTGTGAGAAGTGAAACCCTAGTTATACAAGTTTCTCTTGAAGTTTATTATTCCTACTATTTAGGTTAGCCCAGGACTGCCCTCGGCATACCCCGTGAAGGGCTCTCAAAGGGCACTTGGAACTACGATGGTCTGAATCCCAAAGCTCCCTTTCGCAAGGCACTTATTATTATTGGTTGTTACCCATCTCCCAATCCCTTTAATGTTGTACTGGATCTAACCCTATAGTATTTTGACTCTTTCTCTCTCGCCACGGGGAAGACGATGTTTTGTCGACCTCGAGCACCTCCTAACACTAGTCAAACCTCCTACTCCTCATCACAACTCCTGATGATGAACTCCTTTCACTTTTCAGATCAATACACTAACATTCCATCTCTCTGGGTTCATTTTGCACCACATATGATTTCTGCCATTTTACTAAATGCAGACCATCCTAAGCTATATGATGTATACAATTGGAGGCACTCAAAAATATCATCCAATATCCCTATAATAATTATTGGGGGTCTATCATGACATGATTAGCCTAAATCTAGAAGTCTATAATTTTTCTAGTTTACTTGATAATTTATTTAATTTCCTAAGAGATCCAAATGCCTTATTTTGAACATAAAGTACTATTTTCAGCCATGCAAAATATTCCACAAAATTATGATAATTACAAGACAACTACTTATCAGTAAATTCAAGGTCTCCAAATTTTTCAGTAAGACTTAAACCTCTAAACATAATTTTTGAACATAACCTACTCTAACCAAATTAAAGAGACAAGTACTGCCAAAATACTTCCAAAAATTCTGAGAAAAATTCAAGGATGAACATATAGACATATAAACACTCTATATCATGTTTCATAATTTATCAGTGAATAAAGAACTCTAAACTTGATTTCTCATAATAATCCAAGTTAATAGGTTAATGAACTAAGTATAACAATTATTCCTCTAAATATTGTAATAAAATTCCCATATAAGCATATTGAACTAGGATCACTACTGATCAATTTTCATAATTTTTCAACAAGAAATAAACTCTGAATGCATTATTTAACAAGTTCCCAAATTTATAACCTTGCGAAGTAGGTACTGTAATTATGTATTTACAAATTCTAGTAAAATTCATACATGAGCATAATGGTCTAAAACTCCCTCTACCCAATTTTCATGACTTTCCAATGGACAGTTAGTTCACAATACCCAAATAATTAAGTAGAGCTAACTCATGCATTACAAAGGAAGTACTAAGATTAATGTTCCAAAATTCCCAATTAAATTTCCAGAGGTTCATACTAACCCTATGACTATACTACCCAAGTTTCATCACTGTTCAATGAGTTTTAATTACCTATTCTACCACTACAAGGTTTGTGCCCTATACTAGTGTTAGGGTTTTATGGGTTTAAAAACTTCTAAAGCCAATAAGATTTCTACAAGTGGACTCTAACTACCCTAGAGTCCCCTCCACCAAATTTCAAATAATTTCAAGATCATTTGACCACATGCCCTTCACAAGACACCAAAGACCATCCTTAGGGTTTGGTCTTGCGTCCTAGGGCAAATCTACCCCAATCCACCCCATCCCACATGGGAGGGTGTCCAAGGTCATAACAAACCAGTGGGCAAAGTCTCAGCCTCTGTTGAGGTGATTTGACCACTTAAACCCACAAAAGGTATTATGACCTATTTACTCCTTATTGAGCAGACTTAGGGTTTGCTTGTTCCCATCCTAAACCATCATGAAAAGTGATGAAAATAAATATGGAGCCTTATAATATCCTTCGAGATCTCTCACAAAAATTTTGGAGGTTTTTGAGGAGTTTAATGCACATAATTAAATTCCATATGATTTATTAAATAAATCACAAAACTATGAAAAACTATTGTCCAAAAATTCTGATTTTAGGACAGTATGAGGGGAAGGTTATGAAAGGCATATGCCATAAATTTCAAGGTATTTGGGTGAGTGGTTTGGTGTGCGAAAAAAATTTTGTGACTGGTCACACCTAGGTATAGGTTGCACCATTTTGGGTGTTGTGGTCTAACCCCTTATCCAAAATGGTTGAAATCAATTTTATATTAAAGTTAACCCCTAGGGCTACAAGTTACATGTTGCCCATTTCCTCATATGAAGCCTCTAGATACTTTTAAATTAATTTGCAAGTGACTGTAAAACATAAAGCAGAAAAACAATATTTAACAAATATAACATTTGATCTTTGCACGGATCTTGAAGCAAATCGGGTGGCCGCTGGTCATCTTCCTCCTCCAACTGATGGCCCCGATCCTTCAGTCCTTGAGGATATTCCAGCCGCCACAGCCGGCCATCCAGCCACCTCCCCGACTGGCCACCTCCCCGACTGGCCAACGCCTCTACAACCTCCGTCGAGGTGGTGGCTATCGCCAGCCGGTGGCACGGCAGCCGGAGGAGCCTATTCCGGTGAACCCAAGAGGTGGATTTTCATGGAAAATTCATGGAATGTTGCAACCCGATTGGGCTCAATTGAGCCCGAAACTTGTCCCTAATGAATCCCTAGATCTACCCAAAGAAAAAGAGGAAGGGGAGGACCTTGCTTGCGGCCCTGAGACGCGTCGATCGCCGGGAAGCCATTGGTGGTGGTGGCGGCGCTCGGTTTCTGCAACAACACAGTGAATTTGGTCGGCTCCTTCAGGTAAGGATTTTAACCGGCTCCTATGAGTCCAGTGAGTCTTTTAAAACAGTGAAATGGTGGAGGGAGAGGCCAAGCATCAATGGCCATTAATGACCATTGAAAGCTTATTTCTGCCATTGCAATACTCCTCCCCTAGCCACTGTTATGGCCGGGATAATGCTGGAATATCCTCCTCTCCCCTAGGGAAACTGAATCCAGCCCTTAATGGGGAAGTGGGTGAGGCCTTCCTTCATGACACCATTAATGGCTATGAATAGTGTTTCTCGGCCATGGTGGTTTCCCCCTACCCTTGAATAGCAACCAAAATGGCCCCCTGGTCTTCCTAGATTGAATGGGGAGTTGGATCAGCCAATAAAGAATGGCCTTTGGCCTCCTTGGCCATGAATGACATCTACTCCTAACTTTCTCTCTCCTCCATTAAAAGGAATATGGAGTTTTCTCTCTCCTAATCATCAATGTTGACCTTGCTGACCACTCCAGCCTATTGGCAGCCCACTAACTCATTTTTTTCATGGAAATAAGGTTAGCCCAAATGGAAAGAGGGCTTGAGCTTAGGTTAGCCCTTCTTGAGCTAAGTTTGACTTAACCTAGACTAGGGTTGACCTTGGTCAAATTGACCTTTTGTGTCACCATCAATGGGTTCTTGGTGACCTAATGGCCTCCCATAAGGTCTAGTTAGGGATGGGTAGGGTTGACTTGGCACCTTGGAGGTCACTTGACCCTTAGTAAGGGCACTTTGACTAATTTGGGGCTAGAGTTGACTTGGGTCAACTTAGCCACCAGGATTGACCCCAATGACTCATTGAGCTCACTTTAGGGTATGGGTGGGGTCCACTTGGCTAAGGGAAGATCAATCTACCCTAAGTAGGCTTCTTTGACCCATTTAGGGTTAGGGTTGACTTAGGTCAACTTAACAACTTTGACTGCCCACAGTGGGTCATTAGTGACCCTATGGACTACCCAAGGTGTTAGGGGTGTTGTGGTAGGGTCATGGGACCAAGTTGTAGCCCTAAAGTCAAATCTTAGGTCTAAATTTTGAGGATGAGCTATAGGTAAACAAAGGTTATTTTTCACCTTGGGCATTTCCCTCTTGGTTAAGAGCTTCTGATGGTTTTGTCATGACCTAGTCATGACAAAATAAAATCCTAGAGGTCTAGTTGTTTGAGGGATACTACACATTAACCGTGTGTGAAGAAATGTGTTCTAAGAAAACGCACGATCAAGAAGAAACGTGTGCTAAGAAAACACACGACCGTGCATTTTCCACAAGCCTGAATTCCAGACTTGGGGGAAAACTCACCACCTACACTCAAACAAATAAAACCAAAGGGATCCCTCCAGCATCATGGAAATGCAATGAAAATAGCAGGAAAGGGCCATGGGGAGCACCATGTTCTTACCCCCAAAAATAGAATGCGCAATTACACAGCCATGGGCCAAAACTGTGCACAAAGTGGTCAATGATAGAGCGATGCAAATATAACTGAATACCGGTTGAAATGAAGTGCACGAGTGAGGAAAGAATCCCAAATGAGTCCGAAAAACTCTATAAATATCAGACTCATCACACCACAAGACTTAAACATTTGCTCGTCCCGAGCAAATCATCTCTCCGTGCTTAGAAAATAACTACCTGGCTCAAAAATTTCTAAATAGAGTAAAGCGAGAAATCAAATACTTCATGGGCATAGAACATATAATAGGTAAAAATTTTAATTATACTACGGAGTTTATAAATTTCAACATGCGTAAATAAATATTATAACTAATCAAAAATGGAATTTTTGAGAATCGTTCGGTCATACGTGGGAAGAAAGTTGGCAGGCCACTCAGTTGAGCATTTCTAAAGACCAGGGCTCGGGATCACCTCCAAAGAAATACATCAATGTCTGGGACCATACGCTTGCCCGTTCAAACTCTCTCCACAGCACTAGTTTGACTCAAGCTTGAATCCGTAGGACTTTAGGAAAATAATGGGGCTTGGGTATATACGTAGGTAAGGATGTAAAAGGATAAAAATGATGGCTACACACAACCCAAATGAGCTCATACAAATGAAATCCTCTCGCCCACAAAAATGCAGGTGCACCACACCACCAGACTTGAACTTGACAACACGGGTGTGTGCATCGCCTATCACCACAATAATAACACAAATAGACTCTTCATTTTAACTTTATTATTTTATATCAATCAGCACATTTTTTTTCTTCTCTTTCTCCAGATTTTATAATACACTTTCAGCCAAATTTTCAAGAAAACTTCACCGCATAACCACATAACAATACCATAACAATAATACCAATGGAAGAATTAACATACTAATACATCGAGATTGGGGTGTGCAACTGGGAAAAGCTTTTAGGCTCTGGTGATCGTGAAGTGGGGCTAAATCAATAGGAGGGGTAGGCTCAAAATAGGCTAACAAGGATTATAGTTAGGACGGGTACAAGGCTCAATCGTGCCAAAAAGATGGCTTACATCGCTCACGCTAGACTAACCATGCACCAATTCTTCGAGAGTAGCTTGGGGCAAGTTATTAGCCACCGAGAAAGATGATCCTTCCTCCTGACTCAAGCAATACGAGGCTAGTGACGGCTACACACATTCCTACACTACCGTTTGATTACTCCAGATTCAACACTTTTGAGTAGTACAAACAATATTTACAAATGCAGAAAATTATAAACCTACGAGCATAAAGAAAATATAAAATCTATACTATTTCTACACACCATGAGTACTCGATTAAGAGCACTGCACGAGTTTCGAACTACTCTATCCTAAAATCCTAAGCCAGCACCATTATTTTAAAGTTAACACAAAAGAAATAAATTTGACTTGAGCCGAGCGCGTGCTTAAGATCGCGCTCATGTGGGTGTTGGTGCACAACACATACATGATAATATAAAAACAGAAAATGAAAATATACTTTTGGTATGAAAGTGCTAATAGTGCATGTGCATAGGTAACCCGCATAACTCTCCCCCACCAGACTTAAACTAAACAACCTATCAGAGATTTACAATAAAAATAGCGAAATAAAAGTTGGGGGAGAGGTTACCCCATACTCAGCAAATGAGCATACCAGAAGATTGGCATTAATTTCGGCAGAAAGTCCACGGCCCAAACGAACTCCACCTACACAAGAGAATACCACCAACTACGCATACTAAAAACATAAAATCATAGAACGCTAAATTGAACAAATTAAAGCAACAGCAACAAAATTTAACAAATTAAAAGTAGGTAAATTGGGTTGTCTCCCAAAAGCCACTTTTCTTTACCGTCCTTAAAGTGGACGAAATAGTTGTATTAGTAGTTATATAAATATTGTTCAGAGCATAAGTTCAAAATGTAACGAAAAAGTCTAAAGTTACACATAACATTAAGCAATAAATAAAACTAGAAAATGTAGGAAAGGGGCCCCGGAGATCCTTCACTTCTCAACTGAATGCAAACTTATGATAGATCCCCCCAGTCACGCGAGATGAGGGCAAGGAGAAAGCTTTAGGGCATAGGGAAGATGAATCTGCCCTGCCCCTAACCTCTTCCTTCTCGCGTCGGCGGGCAAAATTCTGCGCCTTGCGCATGAGCAATTGTTTTCTTTTCAGATCAAAAGATGGGGATCTCTAGGGTGGTATAACCACACCAACCAATTTAGCAGCAAGTCTATCTTTCTCATTCGGGGGAATACTTTCCTCACCCGCGGTGGGTGAAAGATCAGGCCAAGTCACCTATTTAGCAGTCTTACAAAATTTGTTCGGATCAATAAAAGTTTTTAATTCAATCTTCTGCACGCACTCAATAGCCGTGCTCAGCTCACGTTCCTTACTATCCGAGTCTTGTTTCACTCCCAGCAACTTCGTACTTGTTTTTGCTTCAGCTGACATCAACATTTCTTCCACTTTCACTACCGTGTCATGCTTGTTCAGTGGAACACCTATTTCATCAGCTCTAGATAAATCATTAGATAACAAAACATTCAATTGTAGAAGTTATCCAAATTCATTTGAAATTATAGGGGGAAGTGACGGTGGTTAAGGCAAATCGACCTTAGAATCCAAGGTGACACTGCTTGCATAAAATTACAATGTAGCTTCACAAGCTTTTAGGAATAGGACCCCTAAGATGGGTTTCGATGTATTTCCCATGGATCCTAATACCTGAAAGTTAGTGACTACAACAACCCCATTTAGAATCACTTCCACCTCTTTAATCTCCCCATCGGTATTTACTACCGACCCATCAACAAGAACTAGCGATTTCCAGACACTCGATTTAATATTTAAACGAAATTTCTCAACATCTTGCAAAGCAAGAATGTTGCACAAAGACCCAGAATCACATAAAGCTACCATCTCCACCTTATTAATCTCACACTTAACAACCATTTCATTTTTATTACACTGCTCTGCCTCCCCCAACACTATTCCCTTGCTTATGGGGATTTTTCTCCGCATCACTTGGGAGGGTTCCACAAGTACGCTCAGAGAACACATGGGCTAGTTGCCCCAGCTGTGTCTCCAAGTTCCTCATGAAAGCGGTTTGAGTGGTCGTATTAGATTGGGCCATCTCAATAAATTTTTCCATCATTTCCTCTAACGCACTCTTACGCTCCACCCGCACATTCTGATTATAACCCTGATGCCACAGTCGCGGCTGGCTGTTAGAGGCTTGAGCATCAAATTGATGTTGGCCTACCTTCCACCTTTGACTGGGAGCGTTTTGATTTCACGATAAATTAGGATGATTTCTCGTATTGAGGTTATACGCATTATTATATGGAGCAGTACGGTTTTGATTATTTATGAAATTTACTCTCTCGTCAAAAGTTATACCTGACGGATCAGCAAAGGTCTCTCCAGCAGTGCACTCGTTAGCATGATGGTCGGGGTTACCACAACCCTGGCATGAAATGTCAATAAACCGAGCTGGAGGAGGGGCCGATCTGGTCAACATCGTCTTTCCATCCAATGTATGATGGCTCGCCTCAGCTTGTTGCACCACAACATTCACTTTAAACAGATTCCTCGCCCCTCCAGGGGTATTTCTTCTAGCGGTCCAGTAGGTGTTATGGGAGGCAGTGTCGCAAAGTAGCCTCAATGCCTCATTAGGAGATAGGTTCATTATTATGCCTCCAGCTGCTGCGTCAATCATAGCCCTGAAATTAGGCTCAATAGCAAAATAGAATATTTCAACTAAATTCCATGGCTCACAACCGTGCTGGGGGCATCGACGCTGCAGGTCAACGGATCTCTCCCACACCTCAGAACACGTTTCTTGGTCTAGGGCTACCGAAATGTTGTAATATCCCTACGAGAATTCACAATCTTATCCACTGGGTGGAACTTAGCCAAGAACTTAGAGGACAGGGCCTCCCATTGAGTAGCGGTCCCTGGAACAATAGTATGGAGCCAGGTTTTCGCCTTGTCCCTCAGCAAAAACGGGAATAGCCTTAGCTTTACTACGTCTTCAGAAATACCAGCATAGCGGAATGTGCCGCAAATCTCCGAGATCTCCGCCAGATGGAGCTGCGGATCCTCACTCAGCAGGACCGAGAACTGAGTATTATTTTGGATCATGTTCAGTATGGTGGGTTTAATCTTGAAGTGGTTATTTACGATGGCCGGTCTGAAGCCAGGGTAAAAACTTCCCGCAGTAGGGGTAGTGAAATCACGCATTGTCCTAATGCAAGGTTGGGCCACCTCCTTGTTCTCAACGACCCTTTCACCGTGGCCATTTCCTCCTTGGCGAAAATCCTCCATTCTATCTTCAGCAACAACAGCACACAGGAGAGCTCACCTCTCTTGTGCGGTCTCAAGATCAACTATCAAATCTTCACCTCTATCACCAGGGTTCAGATATGTCATACAACACAGTAAAAAAAAAATCAAAATACTATGAACACTTGCAAAACTTTTCCAGTAGAAAAGTACACACAATGGTTGAAATCTCCCGCAATGGCGCCAAAAACTTTATGTATTGGCTAGTGCACCAGTCGCTATCAAGTAATAATGTTAAGGAGTTGAATCCTCAGATATCGATTTCTCGAGGAGTGCAAGTAGGGAGTGTGATTTTGTTATTGAAAAATTGATTGTAAGTGTAAATGTAAACAAAGGGGGTTTTGGTTTGGAGTTTCCTAAGTTTAACACTAATAAATCTATTGCGGGTCGCTGTCATAGTGTCTCTTTGGTGGATTACTCAAGAGAGTAATATGAAAGATGGATGAGCCAATAAGGGTTGCAATCACCTCTTTGCCACGCACGCTTCTAGCAATCGCTAGAACGACACTATCTCAACAAGAACAAGAAAAATTTAACTTATCAACATAATCAAGAACTAAGATATAACAATAAATAAAAATGTTGAAATACTTAAGCTAAATAGTGTTCTTACACATAAATCCCACATCAAATAAACAGAAGAAAAATACTACAAGTGAAGTGGGAGAGAAATAACTAAATGCAAGAAGGCTTTCCGAGATTCGCGGTTGGAGTCAAGGGTTGTTGGGCCTTGTCTGAGCTCGGTCTATGAATGACGTCCGGGGTCCAGAAGGGTTGTCACCTCCTTCCAATAACCTGTCTTCTTCGTGCATAATCGCTGGGCTAAATTTATCATGAGAACTCCATGGACGCAGCACCTTAAAAGCTTGAAACGGAGCTTGGAGTTTGGAGATGACAATGGTGGCCGGAAATGATGCTATTTATGAGCTCTTGGAGGGATAATGGGTGTCGGAATGGCTCTCCAAGGAGGAGAGAGAAAATAGCGGCTGGAGGGAAGTTTTCCCGCTCAGAGGAGCAGAAATGGTGGGCTGGATCAGACTGGCCCCCGGGACGACGAAATATGCTTCTTAAATAGAAAAATAAAAAATAATGGTCACGCACGGTTTGGCGCACGACCGTGCGCAAACAGTGCGATATTAACTTTCAGAATAAGCCTAAGGAAGGAGAAGCGTTGACCCATGCATTTTACTCGTGCACGGACGTTTCTGCCCGTGCATGAAGGAAATCAAACGAATAACAACAGAAAGCTAGAATCGAGGCAAGCAGGTGGAACCGTGCGTTTCACTCGCGTACGGGCGCTGCCGCCCGTGCGTGAACAAATCGCACGATTAACCACAGATTGGTACAAACAAGAAAGCTACAGGAAAACCATGTGTTTCCTTCACACACGGTTTAGAAGAAACCGTGCTTGAAGAAACGTGTGCTAAGAAAACGCACGATCAAGAAGAAATGTGTGCTAAGAAAATGCACGACCATGCGTTTTTCACAAGCCTGAATTCCAGACTTGGGGAAAATGCACCACCTGCACTCAAACAAATAAAACTAAAGGGAACCCTCCAGCTTCACAGATATGCAATGAAAATAGCCAGAAAGGGCCATGGGGAGCACCATGTGGTTACCCTCGAAAATAGAATGCGAAATTGCACACCCATGGGCCAAAATAGTGCAAAAAGTGGTCAATGACCGGGCAATGCAAATATAACTGAATACCATTTGAAATGCAGTGCATGAGTGAGGAAACAAGCCCAGATGAGTCCGAAAAACCCTATAAATATCGGACTCAACGTCCATCTAGTAAACATGAAAAATAAATACATAATAATAACCATACACATTACACAGTAGAGTCCTAACCATACATTTATACACACACAAACACATATACTTACAATAATACATACACATGCACATACATTTATACACACACACAATCACATAAATTTACACACACACATCCAAAACATTTGTGACAACATACATTTACACACAAGAAAACCCAAAACAAAAAATCAGTAATGTATTATTTTGATGAAAAAAATACACACAAAACCCAACTTCCTGGATGTGTGTAAGTTAGTGATGTATTGTTTTGGAACAAAAAATCATCACCTTAAACCCCCACAAAAAACTAGCACCTCAAAAAAAATATATGAAAATGAGGAAGTTGCCTTAACCTTGCTTGAAGAGGAGGAAGACGCACGGAAAGGAGGAGGTTGGCCGGAGTAAGGAAGCCGCACGGAAATGAGGATACATCAAAAATGAGGAAGTTGGTCGCTGATAACGGTACCTAGAAGGGAAACATACACGGGAGACGTTTCTCGGAGAGAGGAAGAGAGATTTGCTTGCATAGGAGAATACACACCTCAGTAATCGAAAAAATGCTTGAAGAGGGTGAGTTCAACGGAGCAAGGAAGATGATCGCACGGGAAATACGGGGCGGAAAGATGCGGCTGGGGAGTTGGCCATGCTTCTTTCCGAAAAACTGGGGAAAACTGATGGGGGTGCTAGGTTTTGAGGGCAACGATTTTTTTTTTTTGAAAACCCATGGGTTTTCTAGTAATTCTAATTCCTACGTTAAAATTGATGAAATGAACAGTGGAATTGAAATCGGGATACCCAATTCTAATTCCTTCCCCCAATTCTGGGGAAACGAACACACCTTAAGCCTCTTTTGTGGTCTTTTCCCCCATTATCCTTAGAAAAATGGAGTTGGACACTGCATTTTGGATTAAAATTTGTTCCTTTGAATCTCTCACCTTCTCTCCTGGGTTAAATTTTGGTGGCGCGCCTTCTACAGTTTTGCCTCTCTTAACAGGTTTGATACCTTGTTCAACGATGTCCTAGAGATCTTGAGTTAAGGCTGATATCGAGTCGACTTCGAGCAATTTGAGCTCGAATTGAATTCAAATTTATTGTGTTGAAGTCGGCTCGAAATCGACGTCTAGTTGAGTCCGCTCGACTCAAAATGACTCGATTATGAGTCGACTTGAAATCGAACCGAGTTGGCTCGAAATTGAGCAAATTTTCTCTTTATTCTTTGTTTAATAAAAATTAAATTGGCCAACCTATACATTTAGCAAATGAAGCACTTAAAGCCTTTACTAATTTTATTTAGGTTTAATTTTTTGTATTTAATTATAAAAGAAAAATATATTAATAAACACATAATATTTTTAATCAATTTGTGCTGATTTGAATCATATTTTGAGCGATTATGTGCTAACTCAAAATTGACTGGAAATTAGATTCAAGTCAAATTGAATCAACTCAAATTGAGTCAAATCAATTTTAACAGGTTCCGATTTGAATCAATATTCGAGCGATTTTCAAATTTCGAATAATATGCTCAGCCCTACCTTGAGATTTGAGAAGTGTCGCCATTTAAATGTTTAGTAATCATAAAACTCCCTTGAAAAAATATTAACTAAGAGCATCACCAATGAGGATCTTTATATTTAAAGATCCTCATAGTATCATGTTCTTCAAATATGTAGAACGTGGTTAGAGCAACTCTAACCATGTTCTACATATTTGAAGAACATGGTATTTTCTTTATGTGTATAGGTATATATAATGTAAATAATATTTATATATTTATATGTATATATAAATATATATATATCAATTATAATGATAAATTATTTATTTATTAATTTTTTTGTATTATATTTTCTTATTTTATTTTATTATTTTAAAAAACAATTCCAAATTTGATTACATAAATATAATACAACAAGCATTTCATACTTCAAAAAAAATACATTATATTTGGAATTAATACTAAAATTCTTGGAGGTCATCAATAAGTTGGTTATGATCTTTGTATGCTCTTTTCTCGTGTTATTCTATTCCATACCCTAGCATGCCAAAGTCGCTTCTGCCATATTGGCTTCCTCCGTGTTTGTCTCTTCCGAAATGAGGTCTACAATATTGGCTTCCGTCGTACTGGCTTTCTCTGTACAAGCTTCCTCCAATTTGAGGACCTCCAAGTAGTGATTTTTTAATGTTTCTATTCATAATAACATGTTTTTGCTAGAAAATATTGTCGCTTTGGAGTTCCTTTGATGCTATACAAATATATCATCATGATATTGTTATCTTGATTACCGCTCTGAATCTCTAGTCTTCTCTTTTCATTTTTGACTATTAACATCCTGAGTTCTTGTATAAAATACCTATCATTTACGTAGTGTTCTTACCCTGTCTTTAAATTCTCTAAGATTTCATCATTTTCTTTAGTGTGGGCCTCAATATCAAACCTTTTACCACTCAATTTTCTCCTCCTCTTTTTTTTCTTTCTTCTAGTAGGTCGATTATTGAAATTTGAGATCGAAGAGTCTTCATCACCAGTGCTATCATGATTCATTTCATTCTTGTTTGTATTTAAGTCTATACTTCTCTGCTGACTGGGAGAATTAGAATCTAAAGTTTGTGATATCTCAATATTCTGAGAGTTAATATCATTTTAGACATAAACGTATCTATCCGCTTTTCTATATTTTTTAAGATAAACCAAACATGATCAAACAAGAAGCCTTTATTCTCTTTTGAATCATCACAATATAAAACTTTTGCTTGATTGAGATACAAAAAATAAATTATTTTAATAACATATTAATTAATATATTTAGAATTTAAAATCTAAAGAAATATTTACAATATCATGTTCAGATGCACTACTGGGATTTCATTACTCAATATATTGAATACATTCTAGGAATTTACTAGTCTCACTTACTAAAAATGACCAACGACATGAGAGAGATTTTGGGGGTCTCTATCCTAAGCAAGTGTGAGGTTTTTTTGTGAAATATGGCCAAAACTCTTTATCACATCTTGTGCTCTTTTGATTACTCTCTATAATTTGGTCTTCTGAGACCTCATGTCAAGCATAACAAAGTGCTTGATCTTCTGTAGGGGATCGAGAATGCTAGTCCATTGTGGGAAGACATGATGAAAAATAAAGGAAATAGAGAGTGCTTGATTTTAGAAGAGTGATGGGTACTAATAAAAGTCTTGGGATGAGGGGGAAGTGAGGTGTGAATTGAGAAAGAATCTAATGCTAGGATAAAAAACAGGGCTCTGAAATTACTGTTTGACATGATTTATGAGGTGAAAGGGATATGGGAGTGGAGAATGAATACAATGCTGGGAAAAAAATAAGGATCCGGAATTGATGTTTGATATGATTTTTGAGGTGAAGGGGATATGTGAGTGGAGAAAGAATATAATGCTGGGAAAAAACAATGCTCTGGAATTGATGTTTGACATAATTTATTGAGTGAAAGGGATATGTCAGTGGAAAAAGAATCTAATGTTGGGAAAAAAATAAGGCTCTAAAATTGATGTTTGACATGATTTATGAGGTGAGAGATATGTGAGTGGAGAAAGAATCCAATGCTAGAAAAAAACAAGGCTCCAGAATTGATGCATGACATGATTGATGAGTTGAAAGGGATGTGTGAGTGGAGAAAGAATCCAATGCTGGGAAAAAACAAGGCTTTGGAATTGATATATGACATGATTGATGAGGTAAAAGTGATGTGTGAGGTGAGAAAAAATCAATATAAACTCTAATTCGAGGCAACCACATATACTTTCAAAACAATCATTATAAACGCTACTTCTGGCAAACCACATATACTTCCCCATATAAAAAATGAATTATGGAGCAAGGTCATCTCATTTGCGATCTTCATCATTTTTTGATGATGAATTATTTTCTCAATAACTTTTCTAGTGGAAAGAAGATAGATGGATGGGAGAAAGAAGATAAAATTTTAACTAGTATATATGCCTCCAATAATGCTATAATTACTGCTCAACTACAAGATGATGCACGTCCGTGATGTAGAGGATCAGTACTTGGCCACATGGTAATCAACTAGGGGATGACTGAAGGTAACACTAGACTTTGGAATGGTTATTTCTTCGACCATCCCACTTATGGGGAAACATTTTTTCGATGAATATTTCGCATGCTAAAGAATCATTTCCTTCGCATTGTCATTATTGCGGAATAACATGAAAATTTTTTCATTCAAATGAAAGATGGTGTTAGTAAACTTGGACTGTCATGTTTAGAAAAAATTATACCAGCATTTTATATATTGACATATGAAACGTCTGCTGATAATTTTGATGAATACATTCGAATTGGTGAGTCAACTATGATTTAATGTTTGAAGAGATTTTGCAGGGCAACTTTACAAGTGTACAAAGATGAATATTTGACTTATCTCAATGCGAATGATGTAATAAGATTATTATAGAAAGGTGAAGAATGATGGTTTCAAGGGATACTGGGAAGTCTAGATTGAATGCATTGGCAACAAAAGAACTGTCCAACAGCATCGACAGGCCAATATTCAGGACGACATGGTGGACCAAAAATCATTGTCAAGGCAGTAGCATCGAATGAATTATGGATATGACACACATATTTTGTCTTTCCTGGCTCTAACAATGATATTAATGTTATGCAGTCTATTAGGTATTGCATCCACAGTAGACCTGATTTGAAGAAGAGCCTGAACAAGCTAAGTTGAATTGATCATGTATTTGATAATTCTATCAATTTGTGCTTGCAGCTATTCCATGTTAAGTACACACCAATATCAGAGTGCAGTGGTTTAATATACACGGGTCTGCGCAACGTAATTCCTCGTTTTGTAGATCAGTGTGTTGATCCACGTATGCTCTCTCTATTGGAGTGTACTTATTTTCAAGTATAGGGTCAAGGTAGATCAAGAGTAGAAGAAGGAGTAAGGATGGGTCAAAGACCAAGCTATAAAAAGAAGGAATAATCGACGGGAGTCGTTAGTGATTCCCGCCGACTTCGACGGGAATCACTAAGTGACTCCCGCCGACTACTTCCGGCCGGCAAAGTCAGAAATTCTGCCAAGGCAGAATCGACGGGAGTCGGGAGTGATTCCCGCAAACATCGACGGGAATCACCAATGACTCCGGCTGATTTTGCCTTAGGCAGATTCTCGCCGCTCGCTGGACCGAACCGAGCCACCGTACGTTATTTCGGCCGAGGCTAGGGCTTTTCCTCGTTGCCCCCACAACGGCTCTTAGGGTTGGCTCCTGGTATAAATACATGCGTATTTTGAAACTCTACAGACACCACGAAATATGAAATGAAAGCACCCCATCGTGACCTAGCGCATCACGAGCTCCGCCAGCACGCACGTTGTTGATCACAAAGTTGTCGCCGCCACTGATCTCAGCTTTTCTCTGATCGCTCGATGACAGCACCGAGGCAAGCAACCGGTCTCACGTGTCTCTCTCGAGATCTCTTGTCTTTTAATTCGTTGAACGAGACTTTTTCTCCCTTCCAAATCGGTTAAAACATTTGATCCGACTGAGATCTTTCGAAGAACTGGCTTGCTTCGTCAAGAAGTTTGGATTTACAAAGCATCGTCGCCACACTTGCTTGCCGCCGCCGATCTTGATAAGATCCATTCCAAGTGAGAAATCCGATTATGGAATCTTCGTACTTTTCGTGCAAGCTTCAACGAACGAAGAAGGACATCGGAATCTCCATAAAGCATTGTTTGTATTTTTATTTACATTCAATTTTGTTGTAAAGGAATTTTCATTCCTATTTATAAGGGTTGGGTGCAGCCCATAGTGGTGGAGTTGTGACTCTGTTGTTGGAAGGGTTCCTTCCGTGGTTAGGGGAGTGTTGCTCCTAGTGTGAGGATTTGATTTCAATCCATTTGGAGAAGTTACCGAGTCGTCCCTTGGTGGGAGATAGGTCAAAGGGGGAAAGTGGACGTACCCAAATAGGGGAACCACTATAATTCTTTGTGTGTTTTCTGTGTTTTGTTTGCTTACTTGTGCAGGTTATTTTAATTCCGTAAAAGACTGCACGATACTTATTCCCCTCCCCGCCCCATAGGTGGATTAGGTTGACACTAACTACTTTCAAGTGGTATCAGAGGCAGGTTACTCATCAATAAGGTTAACACCTTGAGTAAGATCCTGTGTCTAGTGTCAATAAGAAAGAAGATCTCAGGAATGGACGGACTCAAGTATATAGGAAAGATTCCAGTATGCACCAAGCTGAATTTTCCTATCTGGAAGGAAAGGATCAGGTTCTACATGGAAGCAGTCGATCCCCAACTCTTAATGATAGTGGAGGAGGGCCCTCATATCCCCACTAAGGCCTCCACCATTGATCTGACCAAGATGATGCCCAAGAGGCTCTCCGAAATGGATAAGGATGAGATGGTGCTTGTCAGCCTAGATAAGAAAGCTAAAAACATTTTAGTGAGCGCCGTCGATGATTCAATGATGCAGAATTTCAGCAACTGCAGGACTGCCAAGGACATCTGGCACTGCCTGATCATTCTGATGGAGGGCACAGATAAAGTAAGGGATGATCGAAGATCCCTTCTGAACCAGAAGTATGAGGCCTTCAGGCAAGATCCCAAGGTAGAAATCATAGTGACATTCGAGAACTTCCTGAAGATCGTTAATGCCCTGAAGGGTTATGGCAGAGTGTTCACCAATGGTGAACTAAATGACAAATTCCTTAGATCCCTAACTAAGAAATGGGATACCAAGATCTGTGCCATCAGAGAGTTTGGAAAGCAGGCAGAAACTGATCCCCAGATTCTGTTTGGGAAGCTAATGTCCTACGAGCTTAAGCTGAACACCAGAAAAGCTGAAGAGGAGGCTGATAAGGCTGCAGTCAAAGAAAAGACTGTGGCCCTGAAAGCTAATAGCTCAAGGAAAGGCCAGGGTGCAGCCTCGTCCTGCTCTCGGAGAAAGGATGAGGAAGAAGACTCTGAGCCATGCTCATCCGGCTCAGAGCTATCTGAAGAATAATTCTCTCTCATCACTCGAGAGTTAAAGAAGTTCCTCAAGATGAGGAATTAGAGAAAAGGAGAATGCTCCTCCTCTAGACATCAGAAGAAGAATTACTCTTCTAATAGGTATGATTCTAAATAGAACAAACATCATTCTGCTGATATTATCTGCTTTGGGTGCAATAAGCTAGACCATTTCATTGCTGACTGCCACCAAAGCAGGAGAGATAAGGGGAAAGGAGAGGAGCACAAGTCCTCTCAAGACAAGAAGAAGGAGAGGAGCTACATTAACAAGAAGCCAAAGACACTGAGTGAATCTGACTCATCAGACTCCAGTGATGATGAGGAAGCCTACTTTGGGCTAATGGGTCGCTCCGACTCAGATGGTGATTGTCCCCCCATTTACTGGGAAGGTAAAAGATCGCACCCCCTCTATTACTCTGACTCTAACTCTAAGTCTCCTGAAGATGATCACGAGGACAGCCCATCTGCCCGTGAAGCTGAACTCCTCGAAAAGTATGAGCTCCTGCTCAATACATTTGAAGAATGCCGAAAGAGGTTTAGCGCTCAGAAAAAGGAAGTCAAATTCCTTAAGTCTTAGGGAGTGTCCCTAAGAGAAGAGATCACTGGCTTGATATCTCTCCGACAGGAACACCTGGACCTTACTTATGAGCACTCAGATTCTCTAAGGCTCCTTGAACAAAAGTAGGAAGAAATTAATAAGTTGGAAGAACAGCTTGCAACCGAGAGGAAGAATGTTAAAAGCTTCTCTATGCCCAAGACCGTTCTTCCTCTGGTTGATGAATTATCTACTCAGGCTAAGGGGGCTGGCTTAGGTCATGTGGCTGAGCCTTGTAAATCATCCAGGAGAAAAAGAAATCAGAGGAAAAATAAGGCTACTAAGAAGGCCTCTGCTATAGAAAATGGAAAGGCCCCACTCGGTCATATTTCATTTCGAAAGCCTTGCTTTCCCTGCAATGAGCATGACTTTGAGTCAACCTATGGCCACCTCTTCCGGCCCTCAGTTGAAAAGCCCAAGAGCCGGTATGATGGATTGACCTTCCCCCGCAACTACGGTTAGAGTGTCTTCAAGGCACCTTATGAGGAAATCCAAGTGGAGAATTATGGTCACTTCTCTAGCGGCCATAATAGGAAGCAGACACCAAAGGCCAAGCTTGTTATACAAAAGGAACATGAAGTGAAGAAATCGTGTGACTGTTGTCATCATGATGCCTCCACCTCCAGATCTAAGGCCCCGGCTAGACCCACCATTCCAAGGGTGAAGCAGGAGCCTAGGAAACGGTACAATAGGTTTGACTGTTGGTGCTGTGGCAAAGTTGGTCACTTTGCCGTGGATTGCTGGTTTAATCCAAGAAACAATGAGACTCCTCATGTTAGCAATGTGAGGCCGACAACTCGTAGGGTTAACCACCTAAGGGGGAGTGTGCTAACAAGGAATCTAGGACCCAAGTACGATTGGGTTCCTAAGGGAAACTAATTCTGTTTTGCAGGTATGTCCAAAGGCCACAAAAATGCCAATCGTGTATTTGGACAGTGGATGTTCCCGACATATGACCGGGACAAGAAGCTTGTTGCCTTATTACTCCCCAGTCGAAAATGGACCCAAAGTCATCTTTGGAGGATCAGATCGAGGAGTCACCAAGGGTTATGGTATTATATCCAACGGTGTATTCTCTATCACAGACGTGGCGTATGTTGAAGGGTTAAACCATAACCTGATCAGTATAAGCCAGTTGTGTGATAAAGGATACGACGTTAAGTTCTGTAAGGAAAAGTGACTGATAATATCGTGTGCCTCTTCGGAGATGGTATTAACTGGCATTAGGAGCAGAAATATTTTATGCTTAGATTTTCTTAGCATAGACTCTTCTACCCCCATTTGCCTAGTAGCAAAAAACAGTGCATCTCTCTGTGAACAATGGCACAAGAGATTAGCACAAATTAATTTCAAAACTATTAATTTGTTGTTTTCTAAGAACTTAGTAAGAGAGGTTATTGGAACATCCTATTAGTGATTTGGGTAAGGATCACTATGTTCATAGGATTGTGTCTTGACCTCATTGTATAGTTTTAAAGGTCAACTAAAATAGGTCTAAGGCTTAGAACTTAGGTTTGAAAGCTGCCCCCAAGACCTCCTAGTTCATATTACAAGTGTAGAAGACCAAAGCAATTATCGTCGAGCGCCGATTGACGAGGCGTCGAACTCAGTTCGATTATCTCTGAGCTCAAGTCGACGAGGCGTCGAAGTTGGTTCGATGATCTCCGAGCTCAGATCGACAATTTCTATCTCAAGTCAAAATCCAGATCTCTGAGCTCAGATTGACGATAGTCGAGCTCAGATCGACGATTTTCCTTAGAGATCGACGATTTCAGGATTTCAAATCAGTCTATTATGGAATTCAAATATCTTCCATATCTAGCATTTAATGCAGAATATTTTATAGCCATTTCAATCAATCTGGAGCAAGTTTCAAGGAGACTAAAAGGGAATGTTTCTTAGGACTTTCCTCCAGAGACAGCTATCGATTAAGGGAGTCATTTATGACTGGCTAACGACTATCTATGAGATTGGATTTCATAATATAATTACAGACAATAGAGACAGACATTAAGAAGAAGAGAAACAAGAACTAATAAAGAAGAACATCTCTCAAGAATTCTACAGGATTATACAGTTAGATTTTTTACAGAACACAAGCAATAGAACAGAGAAGGAGATCAACACACAGAGAAGAATCCCTTCTACTCTTTCAGATCTCTTCTCTAATTCAAGTTTTCCAGGCTTCATCAATCAAAGACTCAAGACACAACACATTTCAGCCTCTGCTGAAATCATCAATTGCTGGAGATCTCAACTTACTGAAGGCCTATCACCCAGTGCAAAGCTTCTTCTCCTGACCTACTGCTAATCTCAGGGGGAGCTTTGACAACAACAAATCCACTAGTCTTCTCTTTGATTGTCGACAAAGAAGAACACCTCCAACTCATTTCATTTTCTTTTGTTGTAAAAGGGTTATACAGAACTCCCTTCAAAGGTTTTGTGTTTGGTTTCTAAGACCTTGTCAAAACTCGTGGTGGCAAGACACCTGATTAAAAAATCTAGTTTGGTTTTTGAGCACCTTATCAAAAGCTCATTGGTGCCCAGGATACCTGATCAACTCATCCTACAGTGGATTTTTACCAAGGGTAGTAGAAGAGTGGATGTACCCAGGTTGATTGGGGAACCACTATAGCTCCTTGTGTCTTCTGGTTGTTTGTGTTTTATTTGTTGTGTGTTGTGAATTAGCTTTCTTGCTTTACCTTATTTTGTTTACTGCAAGCACAATACACTATAATTAAATTAAGTCTTTCATTGCCAATTAGTTTTTAACTTGAAAAATTATTTTAAAATACTCTATTCCCCCCCCCCCCTCTAGAGTAAAGGTAGATATTACCCTCACTTTCAATTGGTATCAGAGGGAGGTTGGTTATACAACAACTAAACCATCACTAGGTTTGTTGTTTTTATAGGCTAACACCTGAACCAAAAGATCTCTGATAAGATCAACCTTTAATAGAGGGTTGTTATTTCTATTACAATATAAATCCATGGCACAGAACAAAGACTATACAAGCACCAGACCTCTAGTGTGCAATCTTTTTACGTTTGCACTTTGGAAGGCAAGGATTAAATTGTATATGAATTTTATTGATGTGGATGTCTTTAATTCTGTTTTGACAGTATGTCCAAGACCTCCAGAAACCACATATACAAGTGCTGTTCCACCCCCTTCAGTAACAGATGCAAACATCAGGAAGTGGAAAGTTGTTGATGCAAAGGCAATGAATATATTGGCTCATACAATGTCTGATGATATATTTCAGAAAGTAGCTGAATGCAACTCAGCAAAGGAAATCTAGGACAAGCTATCTGAGCTTGTGTCAGGATCTGCTGATGTGAGAAAGGACAGAAGATCTCATCTCATAACCCAGTATGAGAACTTCAAGAAGGGAGAAACTGAGTCAGTAGCTGACATGTATAACAGACTCAGTCTGATTGTCAGTGAATTAAAAACTTTGGACAAGGAGATCTCACTAACTGAACTCAATGATAAGGTTCTAATGTGCTTCCCCAGCACTTGGGACTCAAGGATCAGGCCAATCAAGGATTCCAGAAGCTTGAATGAGATCACCACTGAAGCTCTATTGGGCAAGCTCATGTCTTATAAGTTGCTCATCAAAAATAGAGAGGAAGAGCAAAAGACAGCTTCTCGAGCAACAAGGAAGGAGAAGACAATTGCTTTTAAGGCTATAGAAGAACAGCCTGAAGATAAAGTCACAGGCAATGAAGAGCTAATGAGCCTACTAACCAAAAGATTCTACAAGATGGCTAGAAAAGACTTCAGGAAAAAGTCATCTAGAGGCCATGAAAAGCTAAGGTATGACAAATCTAGTAATAAAGAGATTATTTGTTTTGGATGCAGGAAACCAGACCACATTGTTCCTGACTGTCCAGAGAACCAAAACAAGGACAAGAAAGATAAGAGAGAAAGGAGAAGAGACAAAGACTCCAGGAGAAACAACTATGACAAATCCTCCTCTAGCAAGAACAAGCATACCAGGAAGGGATTTGGAGCTAAGACCTAGAGTGAGACTGAAGAAGAATCAGATACTTCATAAAGCTCAAGTGATGATGAAGATGATGCCCAAGAGAAGGACTTCTGTATAATGGCTATCAATGCCTCTCAACACAATTTAGATGCAGAACAAGAGTCAGGATCTGAATCTGAACCTGAAGCTGAAGAAGATGAGGTAATAGACTCTTTTGATTTTAATTCAGAGGACTTTAAATTTGAGTTTAAGGCACAGTGTTTAGACCTACTCAAGTCTGAGAAAGAGATTATCTCTCTCAGAAATCAATTGTCTGAACACAGCACCTTAAAATAAGATAACCTCAAACTCTCTGAGGAGTTAGAATGTTGTAGGGAGCAGAGAGCTTCACTTAAAAGTGAACTATCTAAGGCAAAGAAGTTTGAAGAATCCCTCAATGGGAGAAGCATCAGACTGATGTACATCACAAGCACAGTGAATTCAAGACTTAACAGTATACTGGGCTTGGGTGCTTCATCCAGCCAACCTATAGTATTAACAACCCCAATCAAATTTATCTCAGATAAATGAAAGGGAGTTGTAGAGGTAGCTAGGAAGAATTCTGATATACCCAAGAAAAATTAGGTTCAACAGATATCGTCGAACAAGGCTCGACGATCTTTGAACAGAGCTCAGCATTTTCATGCTGAATCGTCGAACTCAGGTCGATGATCTCTGAACTCTGAACTCAGGCAAAGTCGATCTTCGAACGGAGCTCAACAATCTGACCCAAGATCGTCGAACTCAGCTCAGAGATCGTCGAATAGAGCTCAGAGCTTTGAACAATCTTTTAATGGTAAGTCAAAATTCAATTCTAGAGGTCCTACATCCCAAGGCTTCAACCCTTATACTGAATGGATAATACCTCTTAGGAGATATCATCCTGAAGGCTATAAGAGTCAACCAGGGATGTCTCTTATTTCAGATTTTAAAGGTTATCAACCTAGACCCAAGGTAAATTGGGTCAAAAACAAATAAATTATTATATATGCAGGTGAAGACCTATCCAACATTAAACTGGCAATGGTATCTGGATAGTGGGTGCTCAAAGCACATGACAGGAAGCAAGGATAATCTTACATCCTTAAAAGCCAAGCTTGGACCCAAGGTCATATTTGGAGACTCAAACTTTGGACAGACCAAGGGATATGGTGCAGTCCAGATAGGGTTAGTCACATTCAAGAAGGTGGCCTATGTGGAAGGACTGAAGCACAACTTAATCAGCATCAGTCAACTTTGTGATGAAGGCTACCAGGTGACCTTCAACAAATCTTCATGCAAAATCAAATCAGAGGACAACACAACTGTGTTGATAGGTAAAAAGAAAGGTAACATCTATCTTGAAGATTTTCAATCAACTAAGGTAGATATCTGTTTGTTCAATTCTTTTAGTAAACCAAATGAGCTATGACATAAGAGATTAGGACATGTAAACCTTAGAACCATTTTTAGGCTATCTAAGAACAACTTTGTTAGAGGACTACCTTCTAACCTCTACAAGAAGAAAGGACTTTACAGGGCTTGTTAATTAGGCAAGCAAACGAAAAATAGCTTTAAGTCACTTAATAAGAGTGATTCACCTAGGATTTTGTATCTGTTACACATGGATCTATTTGGACCCATTACATTACAAAGTCTAGGAGGGAAATCTTACACTTTAGTAGTTGTATATGACTTCTCTAGATTCACATGGGTGTTCTTTCTGAGGAAGATGTCTGATAACTTTAAGTGTTTGACAGAGTTTCTCAAATGCATACAGATTGAGTTCAATACTCACATTGCCCTAATCAGAAGTGATCATGGGACAGAGTTTGATTCTCTTCTTATGCAAGAGTTCTGTTAGAGTGAAGGAACCAGGCACACTTTCTCAGCTCCTAGAACTCCTCAACAAAATGGAGTATCTGAAAGGAAAAATAGAACCCTTATTTAATCTGCTACTACATTGGTTACAGATGCTCACCTTCCTCTATCCTTTTGGGCAGAGGCAGTGAACACCTAAAACTATGTGTTGAATAGAAGTTTGATACATAAGCTAAAGGGCAAGACTCCCTATGAATTACTCAAAGGGAAGAAACCTAAAGTAGACTCTTTATGAATTTTTGGTTGTATTTGTTACATACATAATAATGACAAGAAATATATAGCAAAATTTCAAGCCAAAGCTGATGAAGGAGTGTTTCTGGGATACTCCATGATCAGTAAGGCTTATAGGGTTTATAACAAATCATCTCTTAAAATTGAAGAATCTGTACATGTGTCCTTTGATGAAACTAACATGTCTCACAAGGAGAAGAATACTTCTACCATAGAACCTTTGCAGGTACATTCTCTTTTAGAGAATTTGAACAGGTTAAACATCATTGAAGAGGATACAACGCCTTCACCTATCAAACAAAAAGGTGAAAGCAGTGAAGATGTAGAAGACATTCAACATCCTGGTGATAATCACATTGAAGAGCTAGTTGTTGTTCCACAAGAGGAAACAACAACACAGGTTAGTTAACAATCAACACCCTATGTTGATTTAGTAACATCAAGAGATAATCCAATCTCCCAAGTTATTAGAGACATCTCAGCTGGTCTGCAAACCAGAAATCAGGTCAACCAAAACCTGATGCATACCTGCTTTCTTTCTCAAATTGAGCCTCAATCCATACAAGATGCAGAACAAGATCCATACTGGATCATTACAATGCAAAAGGAGTTAAATCAATTTGAAAGAAACAAGGTTTAGGAGCTAGTGCCAAGGCCAAAGGATCATCCCATTGTTGGAACAAAATGGGTATTCATGAACAAACTAGATGATCAAGGCATAATGTAAGGAACAAGGCAAGGCTAGTTCCACAAGGATACTCTCAAGAAGAAGGAATAGATTATGACCAGACCTTTGCACCAGTTGCAAGGTTAGAGGCCATAATAATATTCCTAGCCTATGCAGCTCACAAGAAATTAAAAGTTTATCAAATGGATGTGAAGAGTGCATTCCTAAATGGAGATATCAAGGAAGAAGTCTATGTCAGACAACCCCCAGGTTTTATCTCTCCTACTCATCCTGATCATGTTTTTAAATTGCATAAAGCATTATATGGTCTCAAGCAAGCTCCTAGAGCAGGGTATGAGACCTTAGCATGCTTTCTTTTGGAAAATGATTTTAAAAGGGGTAGAGTAGACCAAACTCTTTTCATTAGAACCCATAGGTCAAATATACTACTAGTACAAATTTATGTAGATGACATTATCTTTGGATCTACTGATTCAAACTTGTGCAAGAGGTTTTCCAACCTAATGCATTCAAAATTTGAAATGAGTAGCATGGGTGAGCTTTCCTTCTTTCTAGGATTGCAAGTCAAACAATATGTTGATGGCATATTCATTTCTCAAACCAAGTATGCAAAAGAGTTGGTTAAGAAATTTGGTATGTCTGAAGCATAATCTATGAAAACACCTATGCCTACTAATGTTGTATTAGATGCTGATGAACATGGGAAACTTGTTGATAAGAAACCATATAGAGCAATGATTGGCTCTTTATTGTATCTTACAGCTAGTAGACGTGACATAATATTTGCTACATGCATCTGTGCTAGATTCCAAGTAAGCCCTAGAGAGTCACACCTAACATTAGTAAAAAGGATTCTTAGGTATGTGAAAAGTTGTCCAAATCTAGTTCTATGGTATCCAAAAGATTCAGGATTTGAATTAATTGGATTTTCAGATGTTGATTATGCTGGATGTAGAGTAGACAGGAAAAGCACCAGTGGAACTTGTCAGTTTATTGGTGACAGACTTGTCTCCTGGTTTTGTAAGAAACAAACATCTGTGTCCACATTAACTGCTGAAGCTGAATACATGGCAGCAGGTAGTTGTTGCTCATAGATATTGTGGATTCAAAATCAGCTCTTAGACTTTGGTTATAACTTAGATAAGTCAAAAATATTTTGTGATAACACCAGTGCTATTTCTATATCCCAAAATCTAGTCCTCTATAGTAGGACAAAACATATAGAGATTAGGCATTACTTCCTAAGAGATAATGTTGAAAAGAATAAAATTAAACTTCAATATATCCCAACTGATTTGCAAAGGGGAGATATTTTCACCAAACCCTTGGATAAAAAGAAACACACATTCTTCCTGAATCAGTTAGGAATGTTTGATGGAGGAAGTCTAAATTAAGATCCAAGATTTTTAAAACCTTAAAATTGACAAAGACTATGCTAAAAACTTTATTTTTCTAGTGTCTATAGGTTCTTTCTTAACTCTGAACTACGCTCGACGTTTTTCCCAAAGATCGTCGAATGGAGATCGACATTCTCATGAAAGCGTTGTACGGAGCTTAGCATTTCCCTAATAGTGCTAGGCTATCTCTTTTCAGTCAGAGATCATCGAACGAAGCTTGACGCTCTCCAATATCATCGAACGGAGATCGACGATGTTGAAGACCTTTCAGATTCCTTTAGAAGACCAGATCGTCAAAATGAGTTCAACGATCTTTCCTTTTCAGCGTCGAACCCTGATATAAAATCATTTTTTTTCGGCCATCGTTCTCCTTTGTGCATTCATACTTTCTGCAGATCTTTCTTTCCCTCCAAACCCCTCTACATTTGGTTTTGTTTGGTTTGTCTTTGCATGAAAATCATGGCCGTTTCAGTTGCTATTTTAGCCGCGATGAAATTTGATACAGGTTTTGATATAGATATGGATTCATTTGAAGACAGTGATCAGATTTTAAAGGACATTCTAGAATTATTCAAAGAACAACAGTTGGTCACCATCATGACCTCAAGGATGAAGCTGGCTACCGATGAAATCAAGGAATGGGTATACACATCCCACAACCTGGATCAGAATACAGTTGTCGGGACTATTTCAGGAACCCAGGTATCCCTCACTCCCACACTTTTTGACAAGAGGTTTTTCAACTGAGTACTGGACATGATAATGTTGAGTTGTTTGGAGAAGAATTTTCTAATATGCTGGATAGAATGGGACATACAACAGCAAACCTAAATAAATTACTTAAGAAAAATCTTTCAGTAGAGTACAGATTTCTGGCTGATGTAGTGGGCAAAGTCATTTTAGCAAAACATTCTGCCCATGATACTATTTCTAGATATCAGTTTTGCCTAATGGCTACTATTGTAGATAAGAAACACCTAAACTAGGGAGAGATTTTCTTTGATCTGATTAAGAAGAAAATTAACAAGAATTTTGTTAATTTTGGGAGAATAGTAGGTTTGTTTTTGCACAACAAATGCCCCCAACTGCTAGTATCAAATTGCATGAATATAAATGCTTCCAAGAGACTATCTTGTGCTCTCTTTGGAAAATGGGATAGGCAGATTGCTAAACCCAGCAGGGGTTCTGCAGCTCACACTACTTCAGGCACAAGGACAGTGACAGTCACTTCCCCTCAAGCAACTGCCCAATTAGAGGTTTTGTATTCATCCTCCATCTCATCTCCACCATCTCCACCTCCAGTTTCCTCAACCATTTCATCATCTCCCATCACAATTTCCTCACCTACAATCTCTACACCTCCACCAGCCACTCTTCAAGAACAATTTCATCCACTTCATTACTATCCCCCTCTTGACCTTGAATCATCCATCCATTTTCCATCATTCAACCTCATAGATGACTCCTATATGGATGATTCTCATTCATCTCCACAAGAGCTTCCATCTTCTTCCACCTCCTACCAACAACTACTTAAAGACATCTTAGCTCAGCCCTCATTCACCACATCCATAACCTCAGTCATACCATCAGTTACCATCCCAGTTACATCCATCACCACCATCCCTATATCTGAACCATCCATACCCCATCCATCAACATCAACTCCACACATTTCTGCAGCTCCACCAACTACATCAACTTCTGCAACTTTCTTCTCTTCCTCTACTCAAGCCTCCCTTGAGCAAGTAGATGTTCCTTCTCTTGCTAATAGATTATATGAGATGTAAGCTCCTAGGCTAACACTCTTATTGGATACCTCCTTGGCTCCTCTACTAAAATCTATAAATGATTTCTCTGTAAGGCTATCTTCTTCCCTTCTTACTCAGGCAATCCTTCTTTGGGGTGCCTTGATCATATTTCTACTGAATCTAGGCAGGGGGAGATGCCTAATGAAGTAGTCATGCTGCCTGCTGTAGTTTCAGAAGCAGTGCCAGATGTTCCAGCTCCAGCCCCAGTCCCATCTTTCAGGTTCTTGCTTTCAGCTTTTGATGTTCTTTATAGCAGATATCTTCCAGTTCCAGTTCCAGATGTTGAAGATCTTTGTAAGGCCATTGTTCCTATTATTATCTGTGATCCCAGAATGATCCAATCACACATTAATTCAATCAAGGATGTGGAAGTTCTTGCTACTGTTGCTTTTGATGATAATGATGTGATGGTCACAGAGGCAATTGCTTCAGAGCCTGCTGAGCCTGCTGTTGTGAATATTGTTGTTTCAGATGCCTCTGTTGTTGTTTCTGTTGTTACTATTGCTGCCTCTAGTGTTGTTTATACTGTTGTTGCTACTGCTGTTGTTACTACTTCTGCTCCCGATTCTCCTACCAAGGCAGCTTACAAGGCAATAGATGATGTGTATGATAAGGCCCAGAGTTCTAATAGTGATGAATTCAAGACAGATTCAGATGATTCATCTACAACTATTGCAAGGAAGAGGAAAGCTAGAAGGAAAGCAATGAAGAGAGTTCCTGCAAATAAAGCCACTTCTGATAATGACATTCCTTACTATATATTGCATGATTGTCCTATTACTAAACATTGGATGCAATTTTCTAAGAACCAGTTGAAGGCTATGAGGAAGAGAAGGAAATATGACCAAGGCACATCTCATTATAATCCTCCTCCTCCTCCTCCTTCTCTAGGTGCAGGATCTGGTGGATGTTCAGCTCATCAAATCTCTCATACTTCATCTCAAAGTTCCTCTCAGTTTCAAGAAAGATCTCAATCCAGAGGACATCAGCAAAGAGGCTACCAGTCAAGAAGAGGTCAATATAGAGGAAATCAAAGAGATTATAGAGTGTATTCAAGAGGACATTCCAGATAGCAATCTTATCAAAGGGAAGGACAAAACCCAACTGATTCAACTACTGGTCCATTCCCTTATAAGATCAAAGAAAGTGTTCCCTTAAAAGCTCCTCCTTCTGACTCAATTAACAGATATGAACCTCCTGTACCTTTTGAAGATCCAAAAAACAACCAAGTCTCTTGGTCAGCCAGAATGAAGGAGCTAGCTGCTTTAGACCAGATGAGGAAAGCCAGAGAACAAGGGAAAGAAACTTCCAACATTTCAACTTTTTCTGAGCAAAGAAAATAAGAACTTGAAAGATATTCTTCCAGAAAATTCTTTGATCCAGAAAGGTACATGGAATTGCACCCAAAGGAAGTTGTTCCCAGAGCCAAATCTCAAACTTCTCTTGGTGCTGCTGATGATAGAAGATCTAAGAGAGAAGCTGAAAACCCCAATAGGGAAATTCTTTTCAAGAAAGGCAAGGAAATAGACTGATAGTGTAAGCTGAACTACATATATCTCACTCTGAACAAATTTGCTGTGTGATTATACATATGCTTATGCAATGCTGTTGTTTACATTTCTGCAATGTTGTATTTATCTCTGACTGTATGCTTTTAAAATTCCTATAAATCATGTAAATAGTAATCCTAACCCAAATAGGGGGAGATTGTTGGAACATCCTATTACTGATTTGGGTAAGGATCACTTTGTTCATAGGATTGTGTCTTGACCTCATTGTATAGTTTTAAAGGTCAACTAGAATAGGTCTAAGGCTTAGAACTTAGGTTTGAAAGCTGCCCCCAAGAGCTCCTAGTTAAGATTATAAGTGCAGAAGACCAAAGCAATTATCGTCGAGCGCCGATCGACGAGGCGTCGAACTAAGTTTGACTATCTCTAAGCTCAGGTCGATGAGGCGTCGAACTCGGTTCAACGATCTCTGAGCTCATGTCGATGATTTCTTTCTCAAGTCAAAATCTAGATCTCTGAGCTCAGATCGACGATAGTCGAGCTCAGATTGACGATTTTCCTGAGTGATCGAAGATTTCAGGATTTCAAATCAGTCTGTTATGGAATTCAAATATCTTCAGTATCCAGCATTTAATGCAGAATATTTCGTAGCTATTTCAATCAATCTGGAGCAAGTTTCAAAGAGACTAAAAGGGAATGTTTCTTAGGACTTTCCTCTAGAGACAGCTATCAATTAAGGGAGTTTTTTATGTCTGGCTAACGGTTATCTATGAGATTGGATTTCATAATATCATTACAGACAATAGAGACATACATTAAGAAGAAGAGAAACAAGAACTAATAAAGAAGAACATCTCTCAAGAATTCTACATGATTATACAGTTAGAGTTTTTACAGAACACAAGCAATAGAACAGAGAAGGAGATCAACACATAGAGAAGAATCCCTTCTACTCTTTTAGATCTCTTCTCTGATTCAAGTTTTCCAGGCTTCATCAATCAAAGACTCCAGACACAACACATTTCAGCCTCTGCTGAAATCATCAATTGCTGGAGATCTCAACTTACTGAAGGTCTATCACCCAGTGCAAAGCTTCTTCTCCTGACCTACTGCTAATCTCAGGGGGAGCTTTGACAACAACAAATCCACTAGTCTTCTCTTTGATTGTTGACAGAGAAGAACACCTCCAACTCTTTCATTTTCTTTTGCTGTAAAAGGGTTATACAGAACTCCCTTCAACAATTTTGTGTTTGGTTTCTGAGACCTTGTCAAAATTCAGTGGTGGCAAGACACCTGATCAAAAAATCTTGTTTTGTTTTTGAGCACCTTATCAAAAGCTCATTGGTGCCCAGGACACCTGATCAACTCATCCTGTAGTGGATTCCTACCTAGGGTGGTAGAAGAGTGGATGTACCCAAGTTGATTGGGGAACCACTATAGCTCCTTGTGTCTTCTGGTTGTTTGTGTTTTATTTGTTGTGTGCTGTGAATTAGCTTTCTTTCTTTACCTTATTTTGTTTACTGCAAGCACAATACACTATAATTAAATTAAGTGTTCCACTGCCAATTAGTTTTTAACTTGCAAAATTATTTTAAAATACTCTATTCCCCCCTCTAGAGTAAAGGTAGATCTTACCCTCACTTTCAGATGCCCCTACTATTAAGTGCATCAAAGATAACCCTTGTCCTGCATGCTAGAAGGGAAAACAGACTCGGGCTACCTTTTTTAAGGGCATTGCAGACAAAGACTATTCCAAATGTCTTTATCTTCTGCATATGGACTTGTTCGGTCTAGTGCAATTTCATAGCTTTGGAGGCAAATCGTATACGCTAGTGATTGTTGATGATCACTCTCGGTTTACGTGGGTGTTCTTCTTGAAACGAAAGTCAGATACATTTGACATCTTCACTAATTTTGTCAAGCAGATTCAGAACGAACTTAACTGCTCCGTGGTCAAAATCAGAAGTGACCATAGAACAAAATTCGAGTCTGGGGCTATGACAGAATTCTGTGAAGAACATGGTATCTTTCATGAGTTTTCCTCCCCGCGTACTCCTCAGCAAAACGGAGTTACAGAGAGGAGGAATAGAACGCTCATTGAAGCATGTACGACAATGTTGAATGACGCTTCTCTTCCAGAGTACTTATGGGTAGAGGCTGTCAATACAGCTTGCCACGTGCAAAACTGTGCATTAATCAACAAGAACCATCGTAAGACGCCTTATGAGCTATTGAAAGGCAGGAAACCTGTAACACCCCTATCCGTCGCATAGCATATAACAGTAGGTCCGGCCGGGGACCGACGTCATATACTACGGACAGACCGGAAGGTTACGAATATGGACAACCATTCCAACCAATTCAACAACAACGTCCTACACAACGCATTCTAACGGAAGCATTTTAAAGTTAAACAAAGAATCCCCATAAGGCATGAATGTCCACTAGTAATAAATTTACCACAAAGGAATGACGAACATGAAAATACACAAAAGAGTTCACGGCCTTAAGGCCTTACAAAAGTGTTCGCTTAACAAGATAACGACTTTCATACATCGGCACGCAGGCCGGCCATACATGAATATGAAAAAGCTAATAACTAAGCCTTCGAGGGCTGGCGCTGCAACTTGGGCTTTAGCCCGCTATTTGCCACTTGGTTCCGCAGTAGCACCTGTAGAAAACAACCCACCCAAGAGGTGGCAATACAAAAGGGCAACGGTCAGCAAAGCTGACCAAATTATAACGACCCCGTCCCGTTTCTCGGGACGGCGGTGCTTCTTCCCTGCATATAAAACTACCATAGCAATTCTATAAAGTATTCTATTCGCCACAAGTGTCGGCACGCACGGCCGCACACTCCGTGCTCTCAGGGCACTAATCGGTGAACCCGGTCCGGACCCAGCCCGACACCGCGATTCCACCACCATCCCTCGGATGGCAACACTCGTGAGCATTTAGCCCTTTCAGCCGAAGCCTAGGCCCGTTTCCAGCCCCCCGGGAAGTCCCATGTACTTTAGGTCGCTTCTACCGAGACCACTTGGAATGGGTAGAGTTCCACCCGCCCGTTGCTCACTTCACCACGGCCATTTAGCCATCGGTGCGGGCCAAGTTTCTCCTCATTCCCACAATCGATCAAAACACGCACATAACCCCGTTATGTACCGATTTGCCCTCCAAGGCAACATCGTGGCGGCAATGCGATTCCGCCCAAGCTTTCCGGGTGCGCCTCGAGGTTAACCCCCAAGGATCCCTGTATGCAATCTACCGCGTAGAAATTTCGGAAAACTAAAATCATCGGCGCGGAGTCTTCTCCGGCCATGCAATGCAAACATCACCGATCCGGGTTAAACCCGAATAGGCTTCACACACAATGCCTACGCCCGTACTCCGATTCCGGGCTCTAACAATGGGGACTTTACATATCTACCCGAAGGGATTCCGCGCCTCAACGCTCACTCGCGAGAGGGGGATTTCCCCATGCATAGAAAGAAGGGCGACTACACATGCCCTAAGAAGAGGATCGTTACCCTCGAAGATTTCCGCGGCGCCATGAAGATGTAGTCGGATGGAAAGCTTCGCCTCGCCCTTGCCTTCGAGGATCCGGACTCGGATCGCGAATCGGTGCTCCGGTGCTCCGCCGGCGGCCGGAACTTTGCTCCTCCTCCTCTTGGCTCTCACCTCTCTCTAAGAGTTTAGAAAGAGAAAGGGTTGGGTTGGAATGAGGGAATTCAGCCCCAAACTCAACCCTAATACCCCCTAGGTTAATCCCCATCCGTTAGATCCAAAATAAAAGATCCGGACGGCTCGGATTCAACCCAAAATATCAGTTACGCCGATCCACACGGGTCCTGACACGGCCGTGTGCCACGGGCCGTGTTACCTGGAGCTTCAGGACGATCGTCGGGCTTCATGAACACAGCTTCGAACACGGCCGTGTTCGAGGCCGTGTGCCCCACACACGGCTTGAGACACGGCCATGTGTCTCAGGCCGTGTACTTCTCTGACTCGAGACAGCACAAAAACACAATAAATCACTGAACACGGGTAGGCACACGGCCGTGTGCCTGGCCGTGTGCCCCTGTTCAGACCTCCAAAAGTGCCGTTTGATCGCCCCGCGATCATCTCCGAGGTTGGGGTCTTACAACTCCCTCCCCCTTAAGAGAATTTCGTCCCGAAATTAAGAACAGAGACTACACAAAAAGAATAAACATAACGAGTACTTGAGGGGAACAACTCGGGGTACTCCTCGCGCATTGTCTGCTCTCGCTCCCAAGAGAGCTCCTCGCGTCCGCAGTTATTCCAACGGACCTTCACCATTCTGATCTCCTTATTCCGAAGCCGTTTGACTTCGAAATCCTCAATAGATATGGGCTTGACTTTCGTTGTCAATCCTTCCTCAACCGGTACTTGGTCGGCCGCTAACACCTGCGAAGGTTCTTGCACTGCCTTTCGCAAAACCGAGATGTGGAATACATCGTGCAAAGCACTTAACTCTGCTGATAACCTCAACCTATAAGCTGCTTCTCCGATCCGCTCCAGAATCTCAAATGGCCCAAGGTATCTCGGACTCAACTTTTTCAAGCGTCGAATCCGTGAGACACCCTTGAACGGCTTGATCTTCAAGTACACCCAATCGCCAACACTGAATTCCACGTTCCTATGCTTGGCATTATAATACTTGGCTTGCCTATCCTGGGCAATCCGCAACCGCTCCCGTATAGTATGCACTAAAGAAGTGGCATCTTCAATGTCTTGACGCTGATAAAGCTTGGACTCACCCGTTTCTAACCACGACAACGGCGTGCGACATTTTCTTCCGTAAAGAGCTTCGAACGGCGCCATCTGAATGCTTGCTTGATAACTATTGTTAAAAGCAAATTCGACCAAGTATAGGTGGTCCTCCCACCTCTTTCCGAAGTCCAACGTACACATACGGAGCATGTCTTCCAAGGTTCTGTTGACTCTCTCGGTCTGGCCATCCGTCTGTGGATGAAACGCCGTGCTAAACTTCAGTTTGGAGCCCAACATTTGATGCACTAGCCTCCAGTCATTGGACGTGAAATGCCCATCGCGATCACTCACAATACTGCGGGGCACCCCGTGCAAGCGCACAATGCTATCCACATAGAGCTTTGCCAACTTCTCTACTGGATCATCCTTCCTGATTGGTAAGAAATGCGACACTTTCGTCAATCTGTCAACGATCACCCAAATGGCGTCGTTTCCCTTCTGCGATCTTGGCAATCCATGCACAAAATCCATGGATATGTCGTCGAATTTCCACTCCGGTATAGGCAAGGACTTCAGAAATCCGCCCGGCCTTTGGCACTCCACCTTCACCAAGGCGCACGCTTGACATTTGGCCACATACAACGCCACATCTTTTTTAAGTCCCGGCCACCAAAACAACTTTTTAAGATCACGATACATCTTCGTGCTCCCTGGGTGGATTGAGTACTTGGTATGATGAGCCTCGTACATCAACTCCGCCCAGAGGTTACCCCCACTTGGGACGCACAAACGATGGTCCTTCCTTAATAACCCATCTTCTACCGAGAACTGGGAATTTGACCCATCCAAAGCGGCCTCCAAAAGCTCCTTCATGGAATCATCCAACTCCAATGCCTGCCGAACCCGGTCAGCCAGGTCATACTGCACCTCTGTCCAGTTTAACATTGCCTTGGCGCTCGACTGTTTGTCAACGCAACAGATCTCAAGCTTCTCCAACTCCCGTACTAGCCGCTCATCATGCACCGACAACCAGTTGGCTTGGGCGGGAGCCCTGCGGCTCAACGCATCCGCAACTGCGTTGCCCTTCCCGGGTACATAATGTATCTTGAAAGTGTAGTCCCCCAGGAACTCCATCCACCTCCTCTGCCTCATATTGAGATCCTTTTGATCCAACAAGTATTTTAGGCTCTTGTGATCGGTGTATATGTCGACCCTTACTCCGTATAGGTAGTGCCTCCACAACTTGAGTGCAAATATCACGGCCGCCAACTCCAAGTCGTGCACCGGATAATTTCTTTCATGCACCTTTAGCTGACGCGATCCATACGCTATCACGCTACCATGCTGCAACAACACGCAGCCCAAACCGCTACCCGAAGCGTCGCTATACACCTCAAAGCCCTCAGTCCCACTCGGCGAACTAATCACTGGCGCCGTGGTCAACCGCCTCTTCAGCTCCTCAAAAGCTTGCATGCACTCTTGCGTCCACAAGAATTTCTGATCCTTCCTTGTCAACTTCGTGAGAGGTAACGCTACCCACGAGAAGTTCTCTACGAAGCGCCTGTAATATCCGGCAAGCCCGAGAAAACTACGGACTTCCGCGACAGAAGATAACGCAGGCCACTCCCGTATCGCAACAATCTTCGCCGGATCCACCGCTATACCTTCCCCACTCACTATATGACCAAGGAACGCTACTGAGGGTAGCCAGAACTCGCACTTGGAGAACTTTGCGTAAAGCTCATTCCTCCTCAAAGTCTCCAACACCAAATGCAAATGCTTGAAGTGGTCTTCCTCGCACTGCGAGTACACCAAAATATCGTCAATAAAGACAATCACAAAGCGATCCAGGAAATCTCTGAACGTCCTGTTCATCAGATCCATAAACACCGATGGCGCATTCGTCAGTCCAAACGGCATGACCGTGAACTCGAAATGCCCATACCTCGTACTGAACGCCGTCTTTGGGATATCACATTCCCTGATCCTCAGCTGATAGTACCCCGACTTCAAGTCTAACTTGGAGTATACAGATGATCCGACTAACTGATCAAAGAGATCATCAATCCTCGGGATCGGGTACTTGTTCTTCTCCGTCAACTTGTTCAATTCTCTGTAGTCGATGCACAGCCGCATACTACCGTCCTTCTTTTTAACGAAGAGGACCGGTGCACTCCAAGGCGACGAACTTGGACGCACATAACCTTGCTCCATCAGCTCCTCCAGCTGAACCTTCAACTCCGCCATCTCCTTTGGCGCCAACCTATAAGGAGCACGTGACACGGGTTTGGCACCTGGCACGAGCTCGATTGTAAAATCAATCTCTCGCTGCGGTGGGGCTCCAGGAAGGCTATCTGGGAACACGTCTGGGTACTCGCATACCACGGGGATCTCATCCAAAGTGGACTTCGGCTTTGCGGCCTCCACTAATGCGAAGAACAGCTCTGCACCAGCACGAACCGCCTTCACCACATGAAGAGCAGACATCAGTGTCTTGCTCGACCACTTAAGCCCCTCGAACGTAGTCTCCCGCCCTACACCCAGCTTGACCTCCTTACGGTCGCAATCGATCCAAGCCTTCTGCTCTGACAGCCAATCCATTCCAAAGATAACATCGAACTCTACTAACGGCAGTAATGACGCTAGCAAGTCGAACTCTTGGCTCCCTATGTGAACCTTCACGGCGCACACTCTGTCCGCACGCATTGAGCACCCATTCGGTAGCAACACATCTAACTTGTCCTTCGCCATCGAAGAAGGGAATCCGATACGCTATATAAACTGTTCGGACAAGAAAGAATGCGAAGCACCAGTGTCGAACAGTGCCCGTGCCGGACTATCGCTAATCACCACAAAGCCTAAGCAAAAGGCATTAGCTTAACAAGCAATAGGTAATAGTATTCTCAAGTTAACTTGCATAAATTAACTCATACCTGTCACCACATCCGCTTGCTTGATGGCCTCCTGCTGGCCCAAGTTGTAGACTCTAGGCTGAGTCGGAGCATAATGGGACGCGGTCGACTCCACCGCTTTGCCCTTTTCCTCGTAGGTGGCTCCTTGTTTCCTTTCGGACTTTGAGCGTCCACTCCAGCAGTCACGGGCAAAGTGCCCCGGCTTTCCACACGTGAAGCAAGCGCCCGGGGTTCGATTGGTAGTTGCCCCCGAGGCACCTGCAGAAGAAGCTGGACCCGACGTCCTAGACTTCTTGGAGAATCTGCGGTAGCCCGACTTCGACGTAGTCGGCGCCTTGAACTCTTATCTCTTGCCACCAGATTCCCTCTCCTTCTTCGCTTGCACGTTTCTCATATCCTTCTCCAAGGACCGGGCCGAACTGACCAGGGTCATGAAACCCTGCGCCTTGGGCCCCGACAGCAGCAACCTCAAATCATCCCTTAGCCCTTCATAAAAGCGGCTCGTCTTGCGCTCCTCGTCTGCGAAGGTAGCGCCGGCATATCTCCCCAACCGAGTAAACTCGTGGAGGTATTCATCAACGGTGCTATCACCCTGCATCAACTTCTGGAATTCACTCTCTAGCGCGATCCTCTGCGCCGAGGGGAGGTATCGAGCCATAAATAGTCTCGCAAACTCCTCCATCGGGACTTCGGCCAATGGCCTTCCCCTCAACTGATGCAGCTCTAGGCCCTCCCACCACAGTCTTGCGTCCCCATCCAAAAGGAACGTCGCTATAGTGGTCTTCTGCCACTCTTCAGTTTCCGTCGCAGTCATCACCCTGTTGACCCTTGAGAGCCAATCCTCTGCTTGGGTCGGGGTTTCTGCCCCCGTGAACACCGGTGGATGAAAGCCCATGACATGCTTCAGTTGTCTTTCAGTTGCTCTCCACGGCAACTCTGGCTCCAACACAACTTGCTCAACCCTCCTTCGCTCTGCCGTCTGAACCGGTACTTGCTCCACAACAGGAGCAGGCTGCTGCACCTGCCTTGCAGGCTGCGCATTAATCATTGCCATGACCACTTCCGCCACCAACCTAATGGTCTCGGCAGACAAAGGTGTTGCAGGCGTATCGCTTGGCGCACTGCTCGCCTCAGAACCTGGCCGTTCAGACGGCCCAGCACCACTTCTGGTCACCTATATTCGTGCAAAAACACCGATAAGCGACCAAACATTACTGCAAACAGCAATTAAAGGAACACGCAGGTTCCTCAACAAGTGTATTTTCATTCCTAAGTGGACATTCATGGGTTCTTTTTCATGTTATAACGATGACGCACGTGACCGTGCTCACCACCCCTTAACAGAATTCGTCCACGAATTCATTTAAGCTTGACCGAAACCGGTAGTCTGATACCAATTTGTAACACCCCTATCCGTCGCATAGCATATAACAGTAGGTCCGGCCGGGGCCCGACGTCATATACTACGGACAGACCGGAAGGTTATGAATATGGACAACCATTCCAACCAATTCAACAACAACGTCCTACACAACGCATTCTAACGGAAGCATTTTAAAGTTAAACAAAGAATCCCCATAAGGCATGAATGTCCACTAGTAATAAATTTACCACAAAGGAATGACGAACATGAAAATACACAAAAGAGTTCACGGCCTTAAGGCCTTACAAAAGTGTTCGCTTAACAAGATAACGACTTTCATACATCGGCACGCAGGCCGGCCATACATGAATATGAAAAAGCTAATAACTAAGCCTTCGAGGGCTGGCGCTGCAACTTGGGCTTTAGCCCGCTATTTGCCACTTGGTTCCGCAGCAGCACCTGTAGAAAACAACCCACCCAAGAGGTGGCAATACAAAAGTGCAACGGTCAGCAAAGCTGACCAAATTATAACGACCCCGTCCCGTTTCTCGGGACGGCGGTGCTTCTTCCCTGCATATAAAACTACCATAGCAATTCTATAAAGTATTCTATTCGCCACAAGTGTCGGCACGCACGGCCGCACACTCCGTGCTCTTAGGGTACTAATCGGTGAACCCGGTCCGGACCCAGCCCGACACCGCGATTCCACCACCATCCCTCGGATGGCAACACTCGTGAGCATTTAGCCCTTTCAGCCGAAGCCTAGGCCCGTTTCCAGCCCCCCGGGAAGTCCCATGTACTTTAGGTCGCTTCTACCGAGACCACTTGGAATGGGTAGAGTTCCACCCGCCCGTTGCTCACTTCACCACGGCCATTTAGCCATCGGTGCGGGCCAAGTTTCTCCTCATTCCCACAATCGATCAAAACACGCACATAACCCCGTTATGTACCGATTTGCCCTCCAAGGCAACATCGTGGCGGCAATGCGATTCCGCCCAAGCTTTCCGGGTGCGCCTCGAGGTTAACCCCCAAGGATCCCTGTATGTAATCTACCGCGTAGAAATTTCGGAAAACTAAAATCATCGGCGCGGAGTCTTCTCCGGCCATGCAATGCAAACATCACCGATCCGGGTTAAACCCGAATAGGCTTCACACACAATGCCTACGCCCGTACTCCGATTCCGGGCTCTAACAACGGGGACTTTACATATCTACCCGAAGGGATTCCGCGCCTCAACGCTCACTCGCGAGAGGGGGATTTCCCCATGCATAGAAAGAAGGGCGACTACACATGCCCTAAGAAGAGGATCGTTACCCTCGATGATTTCCGCGGCGCCATGAAGATGTAGTCGGATGGAAAGCTTCGCCTCGCCCTTGCCTTCGAGGATCCGGACTCGGATCGCGAATCGGTGCTCCGGTGCTCCGCCGGCGGCCGGAACTTTGCTCCTCCTCCTCTTGGCTCTCACCTCTCTCTAAGAGTTTAGAAAGAGAAAGGGTTGGGTTGGAATGAGGGAATTCAGCCCCAAACTCAACCCTAATACCCCCTAGGTTAACCCCCAGCCGTTAGATCCAAAATAAAAGATCCGGACGGCTCGGATTCAACCCAAAATATCAGTTACGCCGATCCACACGGGTCCTGACACGGCCGTGTGCCACGGGCCGTGTTACCTGGAGCTTCAGGACGATCGTCGGGCTTCATGAACACGGCTTCGAACACGGCCGTGTTCGAGGCCGTGTGCCCCACACACGGCTTGAGACACGGCCGTGTGTCTCAGGCCGTGTACTTCTCTGACTCGAGACAGCACAAAAACACAATAAATCACTGAACACGGTTAGGCACACGGCCGTGTGCCTGGCCGTGTGCCCCTGTTCAGACCTCCAAAAGTGCCGTTTGATCGCCCCGCGATCATCTCCGAGGTTGGGGTCTTACAAAACCGACCATGTCCTATCTAAGGATTTTTGGCTGCAGATGCTATGTACTCAATAATGGGAAGTACCCACGTACTAAATTCGGAGAAAAATGCTTCGAAGGCATCTTCGTGGGCTATAGTAGCCATAGTCGGGCATATAGGGTTTTCAATAAGAAAACCCTAATGGTAGAAGAGTCAATTAATGTTGTATTTGATGAAGGAAGCTTGCTTCACAACAATTCTTCTAGTGGTATTCTTGAAGATGCAGGTGCAAGGCTTGAACAGCTAAGTCAAGATGAGACTGCTAAAAATGAAGCTCCAAAGTACGTCAAGGTCTCCACCTCAACACCAACTAGAGAAGATAACGGTCAGGATGGGGCGATTCTCCCAGAAGTGGGAGGAGCCAGAGAAGCTGTAGGAGCTCCAGATGCCAGACTCTTAGAGCTCAGACACGTGAGGGATCACCCAAGAGATCAGATCATAGGAGATCCTCGGGACGGTGTCAGAACTCGCAGAGGTACAATTAACGAGATTCTGCACCTTAGTTTTCTGTCACAGGTTGAGCCAAAGAAGTTCAATGGAGCGAACAAAGATACGTCGTGGATATTGGCCATGTAAGATGAACTTCATCAATTCGAACGATGCAATGTCTAGACGCTAGTTCCCAGACCAAAGAAACAGAATGTGATCGGCACTAAGTGGATCTTCAGAAACAAACTGGATGAACACGGTGTAATCATCAAGAACAAAGCCCGACTGGTGTCTCAAGGATACAAACAGGAGGAGGGGATTGACTTTGACCAAACCTTTGCACCAGTTGCAAGGCTCGAGGCGATCAGGTTGTTCCTGGCATATTCCTCTCACAAAGGATTCACTGTCTATCAGAAGGACGTGAAGTCTGCTTTCCTGAATAGAGATTTAAAAGAGTAAGTATACGTCGCACAACCCCCAGGTTTTGTTAATCCAACACTCCCTGATCATGTTTACTTTCTTAATAAAGCATTATATGGCTTAAAACAAGCTCCTCGAGCTTGGTATGAGGCTTTATCTAGTTTTCTTCTTGAGAACAAGTTCTCGAGAGGAAAAATAGATAAAATATTGTTTCTTAGGGAAGTCAAAGGCAAGATTTTGTTGGTGCAAATCTACATCGATGACATAATATTCGGCTAAACGGACAATAACCTGTGCAAGAAGTTTTACAAACTTATGCAAGGGAAGTTTTAAATGAGCAGTATGGGAGAGCTAAAGTATTTCTTGGGACTTCAAGTGAAACAGTCTGAGGATGGAATCTTCATCTCTCAGACGAAGTTCACAAATAAACCCCACAAGAAATTCGGAATGGAGAGTGCAACCTCTATGAGGACTCCAATGGGATCCACTGTGTCTCTGGACAAGGATGAGAAAGGGAAACCTTTTGATGAAACCAAGTACAGAAGCATAATTGGATCCCTGCTCTACCTTACTGCTAGTAGACCGGATATTATGTTTTCCACATGCGTTTGTGCCAGATATCAGGTAAAAACTCAAGAATCTCATTATGTTGCTACAAAGCGGATTCTTAGATACCTTAAAGGTACACCAAATCTTGGCTTGTGGTACCCAAGAAACAATGATGTCGTAGATGCTGACTTTGCAGGAAGCAGGGATGATAGGAAAAGCACTTTCGGGACGTGCCAATTCCTCAGAAGAAGGCTTATATCGTGGAGCAGTAAAAAGCAGAACTGTATCGCAACCTATACGGCTGAATCTGAGGACATCTCAGTAGGCAGCTGTTGTGCACAACTTCTATGGATTAGAAATCAACTCGAAGATTATGACTTGTAGTTCAGAGAAGTTCCCATGTATTACGACTCCTCGAGCGTAATTTCAATTGCGAACAATCCAGTATCGCACAACAGAACAAAGCATATTGAAGTGCGCTACCACTTCATTCGGGAGCATGTGGAGAATAAAGATATATCTCTCTGCTATGTCCCCACAGATAAGAAGATTGCAGATATCTTCACGAAGCCACTAGACGAGGCCAAGTTCAATTTCTTCAAAACTGAACTTGACATACTGAACTTTGAAGATTGAAGACTAAAAGGCTCAAGGCTCTTGGATCAAGGGGAAGCATCTGCTAGGAACTCAAGATCGGGCACGGATGCAAGAACTGAGGGGGAGCATTTTGCTCGAAGTGAAGTCTCAGGTTTGTAGAAGCCAAAAAGGGGGAGATTACCCTCTAGGCCAAAGCTAAGGTGGCTGCTAATGCTAAGTAGGCAATAAAGGCTATGTTGCTCTCAGATAGGGGGAGATCACCTCGGCTAAGGCTATGTTGCTCTCAGAAAAATGGTAATGAATTCCACACTCAACTGAATTTTAATTTTATGATTTCCATTTCCATGTGTTCTATTCACCTTAGCTTGTAGGGTTTAGGCTTCTTCAAATAGGGGGAGATTATTAGGTATTGCATCAACAATAGACTTGATTTAAAGAAGAGCCTGAACAAGCTAGTTTAATTGACAATGTATTTTATAATTCAATCAAGTTGTGCTTGCAGCTATTCCATGCTAAGTACACACCAATGTCAGAGTGCAGTGGGTCAATATACACGGGTCTGCGCAATGTAATTCCTTGTTGTGTAGATCAGTGTGTTGATCCACCTGTGCTCTCTCTATAGGAGTGTACTTATTTTCAAGTACAGGGTCAAGGTAGATCAAGAGCAGAAGAAGGAGCAAGGATGGGTCAAAGACAAAGCTATCAAAAGAAGGAAGAATCGACGGGAGTCGTTAGTGATTCTCGCCGACTTCGACGGGAATCACTAAGTGACTCCCGCCGACTACTTCCGGCCGGCAAAGTCAGAAATTCTGCCAAGGTAGAATCGACGTGAGTCGTGAGTGATTCCCGCCGACATCGACGGGAATCACCAATAACTCCCGCCGATTTTGCCTTAGGCAGATTCTCACTGCTCGCTGGACCGAACCAAGCCGTCGTGCGCTATTTCGGCAGAGGCTAGGGCTTTTCCTCGTGGGCCCCACAACGGCTCTTAGGGTTGGCTCCTGGTATAAATGCATGCGTATTTTGAAACTCTACAGACACCAATAAATACGAAATGAAATCACGCCGTCGTGACCTAGCGCATCGCAAGCTCCGCCCGCACGCACGTCGCCGATCGAAAAGTTTTCGCCGCCACTGATCTCAGCTCGTCTCTGGTCGCTCGACGATAACACCGAGGCAAGCAGCCGGTCTCACGTGTCTCTCTCGAGATCTCTTGTCTTTCGATTCATTGAACGAGACTTGTTCTCCCTTCAGAATCTGTTGAGACGTTTGATCCGACTGAGATCATTCGAAGGCCTAGCTTGCTTCTTCAAAAAGTTGTGATTTACAAAGCTTCACCGCCGCACTTGATTGTCGTCGCCGATCTTGACAAGATCCATTCCAAGTTAGAAATCCGTTTGTGGACTCTTCGTACTTTTTGTGTAAGCTTCAACGAACGAAGGACATCGGAATCTCCATAAAGCATTGTTTGTATTTTTATTTACATTCAATTTTGTTGTAAAGAAATTTTCATTCCTATTTATAAGGGTTGGGTGCAACCCGTAGTGGTAGAGTTGTGACTCTGTTGTTGGAAGGGTTCCTTCTGTGGTTAGGGGAGCGGTTCTCCTAGTATGAGGATAGGATTTCAATCCGTTTGGAGAAGTGACCGAGTCGTCCCTTGGTGGGAGATAGGTCGAAAGGGGAAAGTGGACGTACCCAAATCGGAGAACCTCTATAATTCTTTGTGTGTTTTCTGTGTTTTGTTTGCTTACTTATGTAGGTTAGTTTAATTCCGCAAAAGACTGCACGACACCTATTCCCCCCCATAGGTGGATTAGGTTGACACTAGCAACTTTCACAGTCATCCAATTTCATTGCCAACTTAGGAGACGATATTACACTACGCTTCCTACTCATTATACAATCTTGGGAAAAATTATGATATTGGTTATTACGTAGTTGACAGAATATATCTGAAATTGTCAACACTAGTTCAAACTATTTCTCAATAATAAGATAAAAAACAATACTTCATAATTATACAAGAAGCATGGCGAAAAGATGTACAACATGCATTTGAAGTTATTCAATTACAGTTTGAAATTATTAAATGGTCATGTCATTTTTGGGATAAACATATGTTATATTATATCATGATTGCTTTCATTATAATACAAATTATGATTGTCAAAGATGGGTGAGATGGAAATAAATATGTCAATATTTCTACGCCGCCACCCACTCAGAATGTTGAAGAGATGGACATAAGTAAAGCCGAGCGATTTCATTAGTTCCTAAATTGGCATAAAAAGATCAAAGACAGACATGTACATTTTTGCAATTCGAGATGCACTGATGTAATAATTGTGGGTACGACAAGGTAATGAAACAATGTAATTTTAAAAAATTTATACATATTAATTTAAATGTGTTTTGATGTATGCGCGCATTTAATCAGAAAAACATCTTATCTTCTTTTTTGTATGATAAATAATAATTAGAAAGTATTCAATATTAGTCTCGTTTTGTTGGTCACAAAAATATGATTTTATTGATGTATTATATGTCATATTTGGAAAAGTATATTGACAGCTACAGAAATTAGGGATGTATTATATGTCATATTTGGAAAATTATATTGACGGCTACAGAGATTAGAGATTTATATGAAAGTTTTGTAAAAACTAATTTAAGAATCAAATAAAAAGAAAATACAAGCAAATTTTTGTAGCCCACTACATTTCCTATCCCCCTCTTCTTAATTTAGAGGATTGGCAAAAATGGAGACCCATTTGCCGAATGGTTGGAGCTTATTTTTACGACAAAATGGCGATTTAGAGAAAAAAGAGAACGATTGGAGATGCTCTAATGTCGGTGAAGAGGGGAAGGTGGATGATTAGGCACTATGTTTTGAACCAGATGATTAAACTTTAGAAATGGAGATCGCACTTATTTTTGATACCATTGTTAGCATAAAAGCAAGGGGGAAGAAGGAAAACAAATATCCTTTCAATTGGCTAATTCATTCTCATTCCATTTCTTGTATTTGCTTTTTGCAAAGTTTAAATAGAGTAGGAATAACAACGGGATACATTGGGATAAAGCAAGGGGGCTAATATCTGCACCACAAATTTTTCTATTCACATTATAACTTAAATAAATTTTAGATTTTTTTCTTCTTATTAGATCTGTTATGTTTCTCGCACTACAATCATCACCCCCCCCCCCCCCCCGTTCCTATCTCTATTATGCCGGCAACCACAAATCTCAAACGAAGCCGTCTGCCATCCTTGACTATCTCCTTAAGTGACAAAATCCAGGGTCTTAGGTTCCATTTGGGGGTATTTATTTTTATCGGTCAAGCGGCTACGACCGCATGAACAAGATCTTAATTAAGGTCCGGTTCATGCGGCCTAAGTTAAGGATCCATCTTTATTGCTCATACTCGCCGGATTTTTTGCTCCTCGTGTAAGACCCCATTTTTTTCTTTTTCAACCACCGGGGTCTTATGCCCAGAATTGCCACTTTGCGGTGGCACCGACACTCGGGAAGGCCGCCACTACAAAACTCCAATTCTGCCGGCTTTTTTCGATCACAAAGAGAGAGAAGTAAATGCAACATGTCCACATAATCATATATGAATAAAAATCACAGTAAGTCCATCAATATATAGAAAGTAGAGTACTACGAAGGAACAATACAGATTAAATATATAAACGGGCTCAAGCCCGGTACATCAGAGTCCTCACAACAAAACACTCATCGCGAAAGCTATAAAAAAACTAATCACTCACGGAGCTGGTCATAGGTACTCAGGAACTAGACTGGCCCACCTCCATGCACACCGTGCTCCGCTGGTGCTGGTCCCTGGACTGCTGGTCCTTGTCTCCCATCCGAAGCTCCTGTAATGTTGTGGTTCGAAAACCATTAGTCATAAAGACTAAGCCATATCATCCCCTACCCCTCCCCCCACGGCTCCTAAGCACCGAGCGGAGAGGTGGAAAGGGAAGCTACAAAGGTGGAGAGTAAGCAAAGAAGATGACCATGGAACTAGTTTGGCAGTTATTCATATTGTATATCAGCTAAGTAAGAAAGGTACAACCTAGCAATTCTAAAATAGTGAGCAGTAAGGTAAACAATGACTACTGTTATTCATCGTTTTTGGGGTAATTTAGTAGCCTAAATGCCTAAGTTTATTTATATTTTATGCTTATTATTTCATGTTTTAATGTCTTTTTATAATATATTAATTCCTAGTTTTATTATAGTTATTTTATGTTTTGATATAAAAATCTATATAGTCTTATTATATGTATTATGTTACTATATGTATTATGTTATGTTTAGTAATTATAATTAATATTATGTTATATGTTAAGGTTTTAATTTTAATGTTTTAATGTTCTTGATATTGTGTTGTTTTAACTTTGTTATTTTATGTTGATTTATAACTAATCCATGTTAGTTTTGTCTTTTTATTTGTAGGTTCAAGCCCAAGCTTTCAAGCAGCCCACCAAGCCTACATGGTGCTACCCGAGCCCTCTTCAAGTGCAGCCCTTCAACTACAAAGCCCACCAAAACAGCCCATTTATCCCCTTACATGTGGCCGGCCACCTCTCTCTCCCTCCTCATTAATTTCTCCATGCATGCACCTCCACATTCATGCATGGTCGGCCACTCTCTTTCCCCTCTTTTTTTTCTTTCTTCCCTCTTTATTCCACATTCATCCACCCTCTCTATTTTATATTTTCTATGTTATTCCTCTTAAATTAAATACATTGAATCTCTTCCTTCTCTTTCCCCCATTAAATGAAATGCATGAACCTTCCTTCCCCTACATGGTCGGCCACACCCATGTCTCCCTTCATCTCCACTACATTCTAGATCTTTCTCCCTCTCCTATAAAAGGAACCTCATCCCTCTAGTTTTTGTTAAGTAGTTTTAGTTTGAGGAAGTAGAAGTAGAGTGCTAGTTCAAGAGTGTTTCTTTCCTTGTTGTAGTTTCTTTTATTGTAATTTTTCCTTTAATAAGAATACTTTTGTCTTGTTCTTATTTTGTACCTCTTTTATTAAGCAATGCAAATGAAATCTTTTACTTTTACTTTCATGGTTTCCCTTTCTATTATGCTTAGCTAATTTTATTTTGTGCCCGATCGCGATGAACTTTGCGATAAAATAATGCATCTTTTATTTTATGTTTGCAATTGTATTTTTCTATTTTTGATCCGACCTTGAATTATTTCGTATCGACTCCGTATCTCTAGTATACGGTAGTAGATTCAGATCTCATATTTGAGTAGCCGAGAGGCTCGTGAATGTGAAAGATCACTCAAGGAAGGAAGGAGTTGAACGCAACCCTAGAGATAGGATGACGTAAATCCTCCGGATTGGAGTCAAATCCAATAGTGCGGGTCACTTCGGTAATGCGACTTTAGGCCCTTTTTGTCTTGAAAGAGATTTCAGTCAAAATGTCTGTAAGTTAGGGGATTTTATGCTCTAGCGAGATTACTTCCTAATATCGGATCTTTCACAGTCTTAATAGAATTGCAAATGTTAAACTAATTTATTCCGTTATTTTATTTCAAAGTGAATCGTCGATCGAGCACTCTTTTGCAATAGTTTATTTATCTTTTAACTAAGTTTATTTTATTTTATTTTCAAAACTCATCAATCGTTCGGTAGGATAATAGAATCGTGTTGAGTAATAGTACTTGCCTGCCCCGAGTTTTTATACGACCTTGATTTATTTATATCACTATACTATAAAACGATAGGTACACTTACCTATTCGGATTGTAGTCCGTGAGACAATTTTCAACCATCAATAAACATGTAGTAAGCAGTATGAATATAAGAAGACAAATAGAAAATAAGTAAGTAACCTTAACTTATATGAGTGCTCATACAAACATATAAGTTAAGGGGTCTTCTGTAAGGCTCCAATTGTATAAAAAGTCTCATACCGATTTATACGTTGGAGTGTCGGTTGTATGCATATATGAGTGTAGTGATATGCTATGCTACGACTCATAAAAGTGCAACTCACGCACGCGACTCTATGCGCACAGACCTTTAGTTACCCATGTTCGGGCAACTAGCTTCACTCCCAGGAACATCCGTAGTGGCAAACGGAGACAGAGGGTTTGGCCCCCCACTCCTAGGCGGGTATCCACACTACCGGGCCTAGCCCTTCCGTACGCCCCTAAAAGAACACAACCTAGAGTATCCGCGTACTAGTCCTGGCTATATCCACCAGACTTTCTTTGGCTAAGTTTCCCACACCGCCAAGTCAATGTACCGACATCGGTGTGAAAGACAGTCAAATATCGAAGACACACCACCTTATTATGTATTCAAACCCTCGAGCCCTCGGCTCCCCGGACTGTCCCGTCCGTGCATCTACCTTTAGAAGCTACCGTCTGAATGACAGTCAAACCAACCTAATCAACCTCCCTAACTACTGGGGTGTGTGAATGTGAAACCCTAGTTATACTAGTTGCTCTTTTAGTTTATTATTCCTACGGTTTATGTTAGCCCAGGACTGCCCCGGGCAAACCCCGTAAAGGCCTCTCTAAGTGCACTAGGAACTATGATGGTTGCTGAAGCCCATCGTTCCCTTTCGCAAGGCACTTACTTTTATTGGTTATTACCCATTACCCGATCCCTTTTAAATTACTTTGGATCTAACCCTTGTGTATTAAGACTCTTCCTCTCCTACCGGGGAGGACAATCTTTCGTCAGTCCCGAGCACCTCTTATGACTAGACAACCTACCAACCTATCCTAATCTTTGCTACTGAGGATGCATTTATACACATTTCTAAACTATTATCCCAATATCCAAATTCTCTAAGTTCATCCTGTAGCTTAATATGATTTCAGTAGTTTTTACTAAATGCAAACCATCCTAAGCTATATGAGGTATACAAAGGGAGGTACTTCAAATTGTCTTCCAAATCTCCTATAAAATTTACTGAAGTTCTATCATGTCACACCTAGTCTAAAATCAGAGATTCATAATTTTCCTAATTTTACCTATATTTAATTATTTTCTTCCAAAACTATAATATGGAGATTTTGAACAAGAAGTACACTTTTCAGGTATGTATAAGGCTCCACAAAATTATAATAAATACTAAACATTAAATTAAAAGCAAATCCAGATCTCATATAATTTTTGCAAGGTTCAAATCATTAATCCTTAATTTTTGGAATATTTTAGAAATCATAAATTAAAGGAGCAAGTAATGCTTTTAAGCTTCCAAAAATTATAAAAAAAATTCCAGTATAACAACTTATGCCCTACAAATATCCTAGAAAAGTTTCATAATTTTACAGCAATAAATGAGCTCTGAATAAATTATTTACCAAAATTGCCCTTTTTCAATCTTGTAAAAGAAGTACTAAAAATAATGTCCCAAAATTCACACTTAAATTTCTAGAGGTTCATACTAACTTTAAAACCACACTCCCCAAGTTTCACTACTGTTCAGTGAGTTGTAATAACTTTTTCTATCACTATAAGATTTGTGCCCTAAATTAGGGTTAGGGTTTTTTAGGGACTTATTCACTTTAAAATCTATTTAGACTTCTGTCAGAGGACTCTAGCTACCCTAGAATCCTGTCCACCAAGTTTCAAATCATATCATGGTCATTTGACCACCTGCCCTTCACAAACCTCCAAGAACTATTCTTAGGGTTTTGCCTTGGGTCCTAGGGCAAATCTACCCCAATCCACCTCAAACTCTTTGAGAGGGTGCTAGAAATCATTCCTAGTCAGTGGTCAAAATCTCAGCCTTTGTTAAGGTGATTTGATCACTCAAATCACAAAGTGCATTTTTGACCTAAAAACCCCTTAATAGGTTAAAGCTTAGGTTTGTTCATTTCCAATCTAAAACATCTCCAAATGAGATGAAAACTTATACAAAGCATTATGATGAACCCAGGGACCACTCACTAAAATTTGGAAGTGTTTGGAAGTCATTAGGCCATCTAATTAATTTACCCTAAGATTATTAAATAATTACAAAAACTATAGGAAAATCATATCCAAAAATTCAAATTTTTTGATATGTTGTAAGTATAGCTAAGGGTAACCCCCTGCCTAAATTTCAGGTCATTTGGTCAAGGGATGAAGAGTGAGCACACATTTTAATATCTGTCTAGCTCTAGGTATAGATCCCACCAAAAGAGGTGCTCTGGTCAACCAAGTTGACCAAATTGACCCAAATCAATTTTAAAATACAGTAGACCCATAGGGCTACAAATTATATGTTGATTGTTTCCTCATATAGCGCCTCTAAGTCTTTTTCATTAATTTTCTAAAGTGAATGTTATTTTAGTACAGAAAAATCATTTTTAAAGGAAAGTATTTAAATGATCAGCACAGATCTTGAAGCAAGATCCAACGGATGCTGAATCGTCTTCTTCCTCCAGCCAAAGGCCATGATTGGCCAAACCTGGAACTTATTCAAGGTGTTGCCGCCGGCCATCCAGCCTCCTCCCTGGCCGGCCACCGCCACTACCACCTCCGTTGAGGAGGCGGCCATCGTCGGGCGGCGGCACGGCCGCCGGAGAGGTGTTTTCCGGCGAACCCGAAAGCTATATTTTTTTTGCGGGAAAAACTAGGAAGAAAATCCCTTCCCGATCGGGCTCAGTTGAGCCCGATTCTCAATCCTAAAGAAGGCTAAGATCTACCCGTAGAGAGAGAGGAGGGGAGGACCTTGTTCGCGGGCTGGAGGCGTGCAGATCGATGAAAAGCCATTTCCGATGGTGGTGCCGATCGACTTCTTCAACAGCACTGTGGGATGGCTCGAAATCTTCAGGTAAAGGCTGGGAAACGTTCCTCTTGGCCACTGATGTCGTTTAAAGGCTCAGTTAAGGAGGGGAGAGTTCAAAACTTCAATAAACATTAATGCCACTGAAAGCTTGGCTCGGCCATGGAGGAGGTGGGGTTAACCTGGCTTAATCCATCCAAGTAACGGTTGGAAACTCTTCCTCTTCCCTAGAGGAGTTGAATCCAGCCATAAAAGAGGAGGGGAATGGGCCACGATATCAAGTGCCATTACTGGCCGTGAAAGCTGGTTCTCGGCCATGGACGTGGCTATTCACTCTTTGTTTTCAAAACCGACGGCCACGTGGCAACACTCCACTTGACCAGTCAACATTTTAAAATAAGACTTAATTAGGTTTTAATAAAAGAAACGGCTAATTAACACCTCCTGGCCCACTTCTCAAAACGGCCCGGTTCAACTAAACCAGCAACCAAGCCAAAACTTTCAGAAAAATTTCTAAGTAAAATGGCGTTGAGTGAGCTCAGCTCACTCAATGCCATCCAACCTACGGCGTTGAGTGAGCTCAGCTCACACAACACCATCCCGCCTACGGCATTGAGTGAGCTCAGCTCGCTCAACGGTATCCAGCCTACGACGTTGAGTGAGCTCAGCTCACTCAACGCCATCCAGACTACGACGTTGAGTGAGTTAAGATCACTCAACGCTATCCAGACTACGACGTTGAGTGAGCTCAGCTCACTCAACGCCATCCAGCCAACACAAGATGGCATTTAGTGCAGTCAGTGCACTCAATGCCGTTCAGCTTATGGCATTGAGTGCACTCGACGCACTCAACGCCATCTAGCCTAAGTAAGGTGGCGTTGAGTGCAGTCAGTGCACTCAACACCGCACAGCTTATGGCATTCAGTGCACTCGATGCACTTAACACCATCCAGCCTATGAGATTGCATTGAGTTCATTCAGTGCACTCAACGCCATTCTGCTAATGGCGTTGAGTGCACTCGATGCACTCAACGCCAGCTAGTCTTTGGCATTGAGTGCACTCAACGCACTAAATGCCCGAGCCCAAATCTTATTTTAAGCAAATTCTGACCTACTATTTGCAGACCAAGGTGATTTTCACCTTGAGCCTGGGTCACTTGGCCTCCGTGGGCTTCTTAGGGTTTTGTCATGACTTGGTCATGACAAAACCTCTCCTAGGGTCTGGTCGGAAATGGGATATTACAAATCCCAATATACAAAAATAAAAAATTTCATCCCCGAAATTAAGGTTAAGCCTACGGGGGTTTCTACTGGAATAGAAGAAATTGTAACATCCCTAGGGTTTAATGTATACCTAACACGAAGAGTTCCGGATACTTTTGTTGCATCAAGTCCTGTGGCTCTCATGTATGCTCCTCCTGCCCATGATTGCTCCACAGAACCTTGACTAATGGAACCTTCTTACGTCGCAAGACCCGCACTGCCGTGTCATCGATCCTGATCGGCACCAAGTTGACTGATTGATCCGAGGCCACCGGGCCGTCTGCTATGGAAATCAGCTGCTCAGGGCATAGCATTAGTCTCTATAGTGAGGAGACATGGAAGACGTCATGCAATCCTGCAAACTTCGGCGGTAGCTCCAGTTTATAAGCCAAGGGGCCAATCCGCTCCAGGATCTTGTAAGGCCCCATATATCTCAGACTGAGCTTCTTCCGCCCGCGAACCCGCGAGACTCCGTTCATCGGCCGTATCTTAAAGAAAACTCGGTCTCCCACCTGGAACTCCACCTGACGATGCCTCGCATCATAGTATTTGTCTTGCCTACTCTGGGATTCCAATATCTTGTCCTGGATCAATCTAATCTGAGCATCCGTATCCCCCACAAACTCCGAGCCTAGTTATCACAACCTGTATTTTCTCCAAATTTAGGAATTATCAGAGTATGAGAAAACACGCGTCATGATGCCATGTCGAGCAGGAAATAACTGCTGACGCTTAGGCCAAAACCAACTACTTTACTTTATGAAAGAAATTCATGAGTTTAATTATTAGAAAATCAATTATATTTTAGAGGCCGTATCCCTCGGCTCGGTGGATCACCTAGTCCACAGTTAAAAACTATACTTATACGCTGCGTAAAATACTTTATTATGAATTGACATCCTAAGGAGTGCATAAGTGTCCCAAGAGGACCACTTATTTTATGCAAGACTCTACATTTAATTTATATTATATATAAGAAAACGATATTTATACGTTGTTTGGAAAATAGTGATTGAGTTTTATAAAACATGTTGATCATGAGCTATACTTATAATAATAATTGTAGTTTTAAAAATAACTAGCAACCTAGCATAAATCCTCCTCAGAGCAAGTAGACTATCTCAAGAAAATTGTAGCAGCAAAAGTAATATATCTAGTACAAAGGTAAAAACTACCAGTGGGCGCCAACTACCTGACACGAACCCACTGGCAAATATATATTTCTGTAAGAAAAGTGCAGAAAAACTACCTCACTAAACAAGTCCAGAAGGATCTCCAAAGTCCAAGAGACCACCAGCAACACCATAGCAGCCTAGCCACCAAACTGGCTACTGCTCAGAACCTGAGGAATTACAAAGAAAAAGAGAATACCTCAGCAGGCAAAATAAGGAAAAACTGCACGAAAGTGTCAACCAGATGATAAATGAAAGAGGAAAAACACAACAGTAAAGGTCACAACTGCCCCAAGACAAGACAAAAAGAAATGCACTAGGTGCGAGGAAATAGCATCAACCCTGCCCAGAAACTACATCCTGCAGAGTCTACTAAGCTACCAAGAGCCCAAATACTGCAATCTACCAAGGAAGAAATGTCTAACACCCTAAGTTGTTGGAGATGGTAGTAGCAAAATAAACAACATGGATCCAGGTTGAAGGCAAACTCAGTCCCCCAACCACCATTTCCAAGCCCACAAGCTCAAGGGTCTACATGTGAAAGCACTAGGGACCTCCAACCCCCTTGCTCAGCCCGTACCTGGAGCAAGATAGAAGAAAAAGGATGGCCACTGCTAAATTACACAACACCTCCCCCATGAAGAGCTTCAAACCACCACTACTAACCACGACCCACGATTCGGCCTTTAGGAAAGAAAAACATGGCCGGCAAGGAAATTCAAAACATAAATAAGGAATTCACTCGGGAACAAAAATCGAGGTAGGGAAAAAGTGTTGAAATGACTCAACACGGCTTGGCGTTGAGTGGGACCCACTCAACGCCTAACCAGACCTTGCCGTTGAGTGAGTTAGCCTTACTCAGTGCCAGAATAGCCATGGCATTGAGTGAGGTTCACTCACTCAACGCCCTCCAGAAGAACAACTCTGACGTTGAGTGAGCTAGCCTCACTCAATGCCAAAACAGGCATGGCATTGAGTGAGGTTCACTCACTCAGTGCCTCCAGCAAGAATACTCTGGCGTTGAGTGAGCTAACCTCACTCAATGCCAAAACAGCGATGGTGTTGAGTGAGGTACACTCACTCAACGCCCTGGTACTTAACCACAATCAGAGAAAGTGGCATTGAGTGAGCTGGCCTCACTCAATGCAAAAACAGCAATGACGTTGAGTGAAGCTCACTCACTCAACGCCCTTACACTTAGCCGCAAAAGAAAACTGCGGCATTGAGTGAGTCCACCTCACTCAACGCCAAAACATCAATGACGTTAAGTGAGGTTCACTTACTCAACGCCCTGGCACTTAGCCGCAATAAGGCAAATCTGCGGCGTTTAGTGAGCTGACCTCACTCAACGCCAAAACAGCAATGGCGTTGAGTGAGGTCATCTCACTCAACGCCAAAAGTTCTGGCCGTGAAGAAGGGCTGTGGCATTGAGTGACTCTACCTCACTCAACGCCAAAGCAGAAATGGCGTTGAGTGAAATTCACTCACTCAACGCCACGTGACTTGGACGCAAATTTGCTTACGGCGTTGAGTGAAGTCACCTCACTCAACGCCAAACCAGAAATTGCGTTGAGTGAGGTCGACTCACTCAACGCCAAAGTACTTAGCCTCAGAAAAGGCTATGACGTTGAGTGAGCACACCTTACTAACCGCCAAAGTACTTAGCTTATCAGAAAAACTGCGGCGTTGAGTGAGCTTGCCTCACTCAATGCCAAAATAGAAATGGTGTTGAGTGAGGTCGACTCACTTAACGCCAAAGTACTTTGCCGCTAGCAGGGGCTACGGCGTTGAGTGAGTCCACCTCACTCAACGCCATAGTACTTAGCCAAAAAATCTCAAACTGACTACAGCTGTGGCGTTGAGTGTATGCACCACACTCAACGCCAAACCCGCTAAGGCTTTGAGTGTGTGTACCACACTCAACGCCGGCCAGACAGAGAGTCCAAATATGGCTCTTTCCCAAACACACAACAGGCACCCCCGTCCTACTCTCTCTCTCTCTCTCGGCTTTACCCACAAAGCAACTACCAGACAGAAATCTGGAGTCTAAATTGGCGGTATTACGCTGGCGGGTTGAGCACCAACAGCACAAAGACGGGGGGTTCTCAATAGGAGAAACTAAAACCTAATTTCAGCATGATAAAAGAAAAGCTTGGCCTCTACCCTAGGGAAAACTTGGATTTTTCAATTCAGCAAGAGCATAAAAATGGCAAAGGCAAAAATACCACTTGCCTCGATTTTTGGTGAAGCTTGGACGACTTTCCCTCCTCTTCACTCTGCACTAGCAGAAGCAGCACCTTAAAGTACATTCCCGCGCTTTAATGGCGGAATCCACAAGAAACCTAAAATCCAAGTCTCCTAAAACTCCACGAAAATCAAATCTCTTACCGTCGAAACGTAGATATGAGCGAGAGCAAGCCAACGCCGCTTTTGGAAACAAATTCTGTCCACGAAAGCTCTCGAAATCGCCGGCTGAAGGATAGGGCAGTCCGTCGTTTCCGCCTCCGCTTTCCGCAAACTGGAGCCAGCGGTTTTTGGTCTCGGGGAGAAGGATGAAAGAGTGGGCCCGCCACTCCAAGTAAAGCTTTTATATAAGCTTTAAACACGTCGGTTCATCATAACTGAAGCCTAGCCGCCGGTTCTCTTAATAAAATAAGAGAATTTTCTAATAGTCCTTACTAATGGCACACCCAAAACAACACGAAAACTGAATTACCTCAGAATTCAACGAAATTCGCACCGTAGCTAAATACCCACGCTACGAACACATCGGCGAAGTCAAAATTAACTTTCGACGAAACAGAACTCTAGTTATACCCACCTAAATACAAAACACAAGCATCCCCCAAGAGGCCACACCGGGTCACCAAAAATGACTCGGCTTGCTAGGGAGACCTTGCCCATAGGCTATAAAATAGGCTACTCAGTTCTAAGGAGCTAAACCACACTCCACAAATGGCACAAGCCACGAAAACGCGTCACCGAAACGCCAAATGAGAATAAAATAGTCGCAGAAAAATCGGGGGCGTTACAATCACTCCCCCTAAAATAAAGTTTCGTCCCGAAACTTTACGCACAACACTTCTACTATAGAAGGAAAAAGTAACAAACGGGAGTTACAAGAAGGGAAACATACCAATCAAATCAGGGAAACAGGTGAGGGTAAGCATTCCTCATGGCCGACTCTAGCTCCCAAGTCGCGCTCTCCAAATCCTGATTCTTCCATAGAACTTTCACCATCGGAATGGACTTCTTTCGCAGCACCCGTTCCTATGTATCCAAAATACGGACCAGCACTTCAACAAAAGAGAGGTTGGGCTCCAACTGGGGCACAATGTCCAAGACTTGCCCACTGCTGCGCACACACTTCCGCAATTGTCTTACATGGAAAACATTATGAACACTTGGGAAGTTTGCTGGCAAATCCAACCTGTAAGCTGACATGCCAATCCGCTCCATAATCTTAAACAGACCCACATACCTCGGGTCCAATTTCCGATTCTTACCAAACCTCTTTACACCCACCATCGGGGAAACCTTAAGAAATGCAAGGTCCCCTATAGAAAACTCCAAGGCAGACCTACGCCGATTGGCATTCTTCTCGTACCTCTCCTGAGCTATACGAAGCTTCTCTCGAATAAGCTTCACTACAACTTCCATTTCCTCAAGCGCATCAGGACCCAATAAAGGCCTCTCACCAGCCTCAGCCCAAAACAACGGAGTTCTGCAGCGCCTCCCATACAAGGCTTCGAACGGAGCCATCTGCAAGCTCTCTTGATAACTGTTGTTGTATGCAAATTCCATAAGTCGCAGGCGCTCATCCCACGCTCCACCGTGGTCTAAAATGTAGCATCGGATCATATCCTTAACTATCTAGTTCACCCTCTCCGTCTGCCCATTGGTCTATGGGTGGTAAGCAGTAGAATACCTCAGATTCGTACCCAAACCCTCCTGCAGACTCTGCCAAAAATGAGAAGTAAACCGGGAGTATCGATCAGAAATGATGCTAACCGGCACACCGTGTAGTCGGATGACTTCATTCAAGTACAACTCTACTATCTTCTTCATCGGGTAATCAATCTTATATGGCACGAAGTGAGCACACTTCGTCAGTCTATCCACAATAACCTAAACAGAATCAAATCCCCTCGGGGATTTCGGTAAGCTCGTGATGAAATCCATAGATATACTTTCCCACTTCCAAGTCGGGATCTCTAACGAAGTCAACTTGCCACCAGACCTTCCATGATCGGCCTTCACACGCTGCAAGTGTGACACTCAGCAACAAATCGGGCTATATCACCTTTCATGCCATACCACCAGGCAATTTGCTTTAAATCACGATACATCTTCGTAGATCCTTGATGGTAGGCAACGTTGTGTCCATGAGCCTCTCTGCAAATCATACCTCTAATGTCCCCAACAGCGGGGATGCAAAATCTGCCGCAGTACTTCAAAGTACCCGCATCATCGATAGCAAAGTCTGGAAACTCCCCCTTCTCGGTCCTGGTGAATAAGTGCAGAAGATCAGGATCGTCCTTCTGGTGCAGACTGGTGAAAGAAATCCAAGACGGCTCAGCCACTGATAAACTACTCTGCAAGCCACAACATCCCACTAATATATCCATAAAGAGGAACTCCTCCACTAAACGATCGGCGGAGAGGTTAAAGATCTTTCCCGTCTTTCGGCTCAGGGCGTCGGCCACCACATTGTCCTTGCCTCGATGATACTGGATCTCTACGTCATAGTCGGCCACATACTCTTGCCACCGCCGCTGGCACAGATTCAACTCCTTTTGCGTGAACACGTACTTCAGGCTCTTTTGGTCAGTGAAGATCTTGCACTGAGCCCCATAAAGTAGATGCCTCCACAACTTCAACGCATAGATTACCGCTGCAAACTCAAGGTCATGCGTAGGATAATTCTTCTCATGAGTCTTTAGTTGCCTTAACCCATAGGAAATCACCTTTCCGACCTGCATTAATACACATCCCAGACCTACATGTGAAGCATCCACATACACATTATAATCCACACCCTCAGTAGGCAGGGTCAGAACGGGAGCAGTGCACAATCTCTTCTTTAAATCCAGAAAGGCTTCTTCGCACTTCTCGCTCCAAAAAAAAGCCACGTTCTTCTGAGTCAGCTTGGTCAAAGGTGCAGCTAGGGAAGAGAAACCCTCCACGAACCTCTTGTAGTAGCCAGCCAACCCTAGGAAGCTCCATATCTCCTTAGGCGTATTCGGCCTACTCCAATCCATCACTGCTGCGATCTTTTCTTGGTCGACCGAGATCCCCTCCTTGTTCACCACGTGGCCTAGAAATGAAACCTGAGGCAACCAAAATTCGCACTTGCTCAGCTTGGCGAATAACTTGTGATTCCTCAACTCCGATAGAACCAAGCGCAGATGCTGCTCATGCTCCTCAGCTCTGCGAGAATAAACAAACACGTCATCGATGAAGACAACCACGAACTTGTCTAAGAAATCCTTGAACACCCGGTTAATCATATCCATGAAGGTTGATGGCGCGTTGGTCAAACCAAACGACATCACCAAGAACTCAAAGTGTCCATGCCTCGATCTAAACGCAGTCCATGGAATATCTGCCTCACGGATCCTGAGCTGATGATAGCCCGAATGAAGATCGATCTTGGAGAACACCGTGCTACTGCGCAACTGGTAAAATAAATCATCGATCCTCGGCAGAGGGTACCTGTTCTTAATGATGACTTTGTTCAACTCCCTATAGTCGATGCAAAGCCGCATCGACCCATCTTTCTTCTTCACAAACAGCACAGGAGCACCCCAAGGCGACGAACTCTGCCTGATAAATCCCTTTACCAACAGCTCATCCAACTGAACTCGCAACTCCTCAAACTCACAAGGGGCCATCCGGTACGGCACCTTAGCAATAGGATGCATACCCGGCTCCAAATCAATCACAAACTCCACATCCCGCTCGGGAGGAAGACCAGGAAGATCATCCGAAAAAACATCGGCGAAATCACAAACAACTGGAATCTCCTCCAAGCGCGGTACACTAACAGTGATCCCAACCACCAAGACCAAACAAGCAAAACAATCCGAAAGAAACAGTTCTTGAGCACATACCGCAGAGATGACAGGAGAATCCTGACACAGATCAGCATACACGCTTCCGGGCTGACCTTCGTCCCCGATGAAGTCCAAGCACTTCCCTTTGCACTGAATGACTGCATCATACCTAGACAGCCAGTCCATGCCAAGAATAACATCGAAGTCCTCCAAATCAATCATCTTCAGGTCTGCCTTCGCAAGGAAGTCCCCCAACAAAACAGGGCAATCTAAAATGCCCAAATCTGAATACACAGATTCACCAGAGGGGAACTTGACACGGAAGTTATCCTGAACTCGATCTAAAGTCAACCGATGTCGCTCTACAAAGGCTCTAGCCACGAACGAGTGGGTAGCGCCGGAGTCAAACAGAACACGCGCCCAGCGGTTTTTCACCTTAAATTTCCCTATAGGAGCATATATAACTAAGGAACTACCACAACAATACTGCAAACATTCTAGTAAAATAAGAATAAAACCTTCAGGTTGGAAAGACAACTAACCTGAGATGACCTGAGTCGAAGCTTGAGCCTCCTCGGAAGAAATCACGTTCAGCTTTCCCTTTCCCTTGTCCACATGCTGAGGTGGATGTAATACCTGTAACACCCCTATCCATTGTATAGCATATAGCAGTAGGTCCGACCGGGGCCCGACGCCATATACTACGGACAGACCGGTTGGTTACGCGTTGAAACCAATCAACCAATCATAACGTCCTACACAACACCTAGCGGAAGCAATTATTAAGTTGCAAGAAAGCAAAGAACCCAGCCACATGCATGAATGTCCACTACACAAACCAAATAGGAATGTACAATACACGAGTACGGGCCTTAAGGCCTTACAACAGTTTGCTTTAAATAAAGTGTTTTCCAAACCTCGGCACGCAGGCCGGCCATACATGATAAACGGGAAAAACATAAACATTTAGGCCTTCGAGGGCTGGCACAGCTTCAAGAGCTTTAGCCCGCTATTTCCCGCTCGGCTCCGCAGCACCTGCAAGCCACAATCCACCGCCCGGTGGTAAACAAAATAACGGTCAGCTATGCTGACCAAATTATAACGATCCCGCCCCCAAAATCAGGGCGGCGATGCTCTTTCCCTGCACTTTATTAGTAGGCAACAACAATAGTGTAAACACACTTCATCACAGGCGTAGGCTCGCACGGCCACACACCCCATGCACTCAGGGCACATTCACGGCGAACCGGCCAACGTCACATCAATTTAAGCCATAGACGTTCCCGTTCCACCACCGCCTCTTGGACGGCCAACCATATGAGCATCTTGTCTTCTTGGCCTTGGTCACGACAATTTAAGCCATAGACTGCCGAAGACTCTCATCCATGCCAATGGTCCCACCGAACGACATAGATCGGGTACGGTTCCGCCTGACCCGTGCTCATATCGCAACGGCAATTTAAGCCATATGCGCAGGTCAAGACTCACTGAGTCCCGTTTCCGCCACAACAATCACATAACCCGGTTATGTTCACGTTGGCTCCCCGGCCATCGTGTTGGCAAAACTTGCTTTTGCCCAGTTTTCCGGGTGCACCTTGGAGTTAATCTCCAAGGCTCCCTGTTGCAATCTACCGCGTAGAAAACCCGAAAAACGCCCAAACACCCGGAGTCTTCCCCGGTTCATATGCAATGCAACATCACCGATCTGGCTCTACTTGTCCGGATAGGCTTCACACACAATGCCTATGTCCGTTTCGCATACGGACTCTACATAAGGGGGACTTTACATATCTACCCCAAGGAACGCTCCAACTCTTCGCTCACTCGCGAGAGAGGGCTTCCTATGCAAAGGGAAAAAGGGCTTCACATGCCCAAGGATGAGAAATCGTTGCCCATGCATTCTTCCGCGGCGCCATGAAAAACTATGCAGTTGGAAAGCACCGCAACGGTGTCACCTCCGCGGATCTGGACTCGGATCGCGATTCTGAGCTCCGACGCTCCACCGGCGGCCGGATCTTGGTCTCCAACCCCTCACCTTGCTCTCCCCTCTCTCTAGGATTTAGAAAGAGAATGGAAAGAGAGAATGAGGGTTTTGAAACCCTTATCCCAGCTAAAACCATCCAGGAGCAGCCCCCCACCGTCGGATCCAAAGCCAAGGAAATGAACGGCCACGATTAGGCCTCAAATTATAAAATCTGGGCCGAACACGGGTTGCAACACGGCCGTGTGCCCGACCGTGTCACCCATTCGCCATCTCAACCGACTCGAAAACCAGCACATGGCTTTTAACACGGCCTCTGACACGCCCGTGTCACATGTGACACGCCCGTATCGAGACCCGTGTCACTCCCCCCGTGTGCAATCGGCCAACATTCCCAACCCGAGAACTACACGGCCACCGACACGCCCGTGTCGACACCCGTGTCACTACCCGTGTCGGATGACACACCCGTGTCGACACCCGTGTCACTACCTGTGTCGGATGACACACACGTGTCACTACCCGTGTCGGATGACACACCCGTGTTGACACCCGTGTCACTACCCCTGTGCCAAAAATGGCACAGGACCAGAAATGTACTGAGGAGGACACGACCATGTGACACGCCCGTGTCACATGCCGTGTGCCTGACACGCCCGTGTCCCAGGCCGTGTTCCAGCCTTCTACGATCGTCGACCTCGTCTCAACGACCAGAATCATGACATGCCCTGGGACACGCCCGTGTCCCAGGCTGTGTGCCTCCTACCAAGTCCCAGACTTTGCTCAAAATGTTGTCCGTCCCTCTTTTGAGTTTCGGGGCGTTACAACTCTCTCCCTCTTAAACGAATTTCGCCCACGAAATTACTATAGGAAAAGAAAACAGAAAACTAAGAGCGATACCTGAGCGAAATAACTCCGGGTACTCCTCCAGCATGGTCTGCTCCCTTTCCCAAGAGAGCTCCTCCCGACCGCAATTATCCCACCGGACCTTAACCATCCGGATCTCCTTGTTACGGAGTCTCTTGACCTCAGCGTCTTCGATACGAACAGGCTTGACCCTAGTCGTCAATCCTTCGTCCACCGGTACTTGATCCACTGCGATCACTAGCGAAGGCTCTTGCACCGCCTTCCGCAACACAGAGATGTGGAACACATCGTGTAGACCACTCAACTCCACCGATAGATTCAAATGGTATGCAGCTTCGCCGACTCGCTCCAGAACCTCAAAAGGTCCAAGGTACCTTGCGCTCAGCTTCTTCAAGCGTCTCACCCGCGAAACCCCCATGAACGGCTTTACTTTCAAGTATACCCAATCGCCTACCGCGAACTCCACGTTCCAGTGCTTGGCATTGTAATACTTCGCCTACCTGTCCTGAGCGATCAACAAGTTCTCCCGAATGATCCGCACCAACGAGATAGCACTCTCCACCTCCTGCTTCTTGTACAACCTTGCCTCACCCGTTTCTAACCAAGACAACGGCGTGCGATATTTTCTACCGTATAGGGCCTCAAAGGGCGCTATTTGGACACTCGCCTGGTAGCTATTGTTGTACGCGAACTCCACCAAATACAGGTGGTCCTCCCAATGCTTCCCGAAGTCTAGAACACACATGCGGAGCATGTCCTCCATCGTTCTATTGACTCTCTCCGTCTGCCCATCCGTCTGCGGATGGAAGGCTGTGCTGAACTTCAACTTTGTCCCCAGCATCTGCTGCACCAACCTCCAATCATTGGACATGAAATGCCCATCGTGATCACTCACAATGCTGCGAGGCACACCATGCAGTCTAACTATATTGTCCACATATAGTTTCGCCAACTTCTCCACCGATTCGTCTTTCCTATGCAGAATGAAATGCGACACTTTAGTTAACCGATCTACGATCACCCAGATGGCGTCGTTCCCTTTCTGCGACCTTGGCAACCCATGCACAAAGTCCATAGATATGTCATCGAACTTCCACTCCGGTATAGGCAAGGACTTCAGAAATCCTCCGGGCTTTTGGCACTCCGCCTTCACTAAGGCGCACGTTTGGCACTTAGCCACAAACAATGCCACATCTTTCTTAAGCCCCGGCCACCAAAACAGCTTCTTGAGGTCACGGTACATCTTTGTGCTCCCTGGGTGGATCGAGTACTTGGTACGATGAGCCTCGTACATCAACTCCGCCCGTAGGTTACTCCCGCTTGGGATGCACAACCGATGATCCTTCCTTAACAACCCATCTTCCACTAAAAATTGGGAATTTGACCCATCCAACGCTGCCTCCATAAGCTCCTTCATGGAGTCATCTAACTCGAATGCCTGCCAAACCCGGTCAGCCAGGTCATACTGAACCTCTGTCCAGTTCAACATTGCTTTGGCGCTCGTCTGCTTGTCAACGTAACAGATCTCAAGCTCCTCCAACTCCCGTACTAGCCGCTCATCATGCACCGACAACCAGTTGGCTTGGGCGGGAGCCCTGCGACTCAACGCATCAGCAACCGCATTGCCCTTCCCGGGTACATAATGAATCTTGAAGGTGTAGTCCCCCAGGAACTCCATCCACCTCCTCTACCTCGTGTTAAGATCCTTCTGATCCAACAAGTACTTCAGGCTCATGTGGTCGGTATAAATATCGACTCTTACGCCATATAAGTAATGCCTCCACAGCTTAAGTGCAAATATCACGGCCGCCAACTCCAAGTCGTGGACCGGATAATTCCTTTCATGCACATTCAACTGACGCGATCCATAAGCTATGATGCTCCCATACTGCAACAACACGCAGCCCAAACCACTACCCGAGGCGTCACTATATACCTCGAAGCCCTCGGTCCCACTCGGTGAACTAAGCACTGGCGCCGTGGTCAACCGTCTCTTCAGCTCCTCAAACGCTTGCACGCACTCATGCGTCCACAAGAATCTCTGATCTTTTCTTGTCAACTTCGTGATAGGTAGCGCTATCCGCGAGAAGTTCTCTACGAAGCGCTTGTAATATCCAGCAAGCCCGAGAAAACTACGGACTTCCGTGACAAAAGACAATGCAGGCCACTCACGTATCGTAACGATCTTTGCCGGATCCACCGCTATACCTTCCCCACTAACAATATGACCAAGGAACGCTACTGAGGGTAGCCAGAACTCGCACTTGGAGAATTTTGCATATAGCTCATTCCTCCTCAAAGTCTCCAACACCAGATGCAAGTGGTTGAAGTGATCTTCTTCGCACTGCGAGTACACCAATATATCGTCAATAAAGAAGATCCCAAAGTGATCCAGGAAATCTCGGAATATCCTGTTCATCAAGTCCATAAACACTGATGGCGCATTCGTCGGTCCAAACGGCATGACCGTGAACTCGAAATCCCCATACCTTGTGCTGAACGCCGTCTTCGGGATATCACATTCCCTTAACCTCAACTGATAGTACCCCGACTTCAAGTCCAACTTAGAATATACTGACGATCCGACCAACTGATCAAACAGATCATCAATCCTCAGGATCGGGTATTTGTTCTTCTCCATCAGCTTGTTCAACTCTCTATAGTCGATACACAACCGCATACTCCCGTCCTTCTTCTTAACGAAGAGGACCGGTGCACTCCAAGGAGACGAGCTCCAATGCACATAACCTTGCTCCATCAGCTCCTCTAGCTGAACTTTCAACTCTGCCATCTCTTTAGGCGCCAACCTATACGGAGCACGTGACACCGGTTTGGCCCCCGGTACGAGCTCGATGGTGAAATCAATTTCCCGCTGCGGTGGGGCTCCGGGAATACTATCCGGGAACACATCGGGGTATTCATAAACCATGGGGATGCTATCCAACGTGGACTTTGGCTCCACAGCCCCCACTATTGCGAAGAACAGCTCTGCACCAGAACGAACTGCCTTTACCACCTGAAGAGCAGACATCAGCGTCTTGCTCGACCCCTTGAGTCCCTTGAATGTTGTCCCCAGCCCAACACCCAGCTTGACCTCCTTCCGGTCGCAATCAATCCAAGCCTTCTGCTCCGAAGTCCAATCCATCCCAAAGATAACGTCGAACTCTACTAGCGGCAGCAATGATGCTAGCAAGTCGAACTCTTGTCTCCCAATGTGAACCTTTACGGCACACACTCTGTCCGCATGCATCGAGCACCCATTCGGTAGCAGCACATCCAACTTGTCCTTTGCCATCAAAGAAGGGATTTCGATGCGCGATATAAAATTTTCGGACAAGAAAGAGTGTGAAGCTCCCGTATCGAACAGTGCCCGTGCCGGACTATCGCTAATCAAAACAAAGCCTATGCAAACCATATTAGGCTAACAAGCAATAGACAACAGTATCTAAGTTAACTTGCTATAAATTAACTCGTACCTGTCACCACATCCGCTTGTTTAATATCCTCCTGCTGCCCCAAGTTGTAGACTCTAGGCTGAGTCGGAGCATAGTGAGACGCGGTTGACTCCACCGCCTTGCCCTTCTCTTCGTAAGTAGCTCCTTGCTTTCTTTTGGACTTTGGGCGTCCGCTCCAGCAATCGCGGGCAAAGTGCCCCGTCTTTCCACACGTGAAACAAGCGCCCGGGGTTCGATTGGTAGTTATCCCCGAGGCACCTACAGAAGGAGCTGGACCTGACGTCCTAGTCTTCTTGTAGAATCTTCGATAGCCTGACTTCGACGTAGTCGGCAATTTGAACTCCGATTTCTTCCCGCCAGATTCCTTCTTAGCTTGCACATTTCTCATGTCCTTCTCCAAGGACCGGGCCGAGTTGACCAAGGTTAGGAAACCCTGCGCCATAGGCCCCGACAGTAGCAACCTCAGCACATCTCTTAACCCTTCATAGAAGCAGTTAGTCTTTCGCTCCTCATCGACAAAGGTAGTGCTATCATATCTCCCCAACCGAGTAAACTCGTGGAGGTACTCGTCTATAGTGCTATCTCCTTGCACCAACATTTGGAACTCGTTCTCCAAAGCGATTCTCTGCGCTGAGGGGAGGTATCGAGCCATGAACAATCTCGAAAACTCCGCCATAGGAACTTCGGCAAACGGCCTTCCCCTCAACTGGTGTAGCTCAAGGCCTTCCCACCATAACCTTGCGTCCCCATCCAAAAGGAACGTTGCTATCGTGGTCTTCTGCCACTCTTCCGTTTCTGTTGATGTCAACACCCTATAGACTCTTGAGAGCCAATCCTCAGCCTGGGTCGGGGTTCCCATTCCCGAGAACACCGGTGGGTGGAAGCCCATCACATGCTTTAACTGTCTTTCAGTTGCTCTCCGAGGTAACTCCGGCTCCACCGCCACCTGCTCAACCCTTCTAGGCTCCGCCGCTTGGAGAGGCACTTGCTCCTCCGCAGGAGCAGGCTGCTGCACCTGTCTTGCAGGTTGCGTATTAATCATCGCCATGACAGCTTCTGCTACCAACCTAATGGTCTCGGCAGACGGAGGTGTTGCAGGCGCCTCACTAGGTGCACTGCTTGCCTCAGAACCTGGCCGTTCCGACGATCCAGCACCACTTCTGGTCACCTATAATCGTGTAAAAACACCGATAAGCGACCAAACACTATTGCAAACAGCAATTATAGGAACACGCAGGTTCCTCAAACATGTGTATTTTCATTCCTAAGTGGACATTCATGGGTTCTTTTCATGTTATAACGATGATGCACACATGTGCTCACCACCCCTTAAAGTGAATTCGCCCACGAATTCATTTAAGTTTGACCAAAACCAGTAGTCTGATACCAATTTGTAACACCCCTATCCGTCGTATAGCATATAGCAGTAGGTCCGGCCGGAGCCCAACGCTATATACTACGGACAGACCGGTTGGTTACACGTTGAAACCAATCATCCAATCATAACGTCCTACACAACACCTAGCGGAAGCAATTATTAAGTTGCAAGAAAGGAAAGAACCCAGCCACACGCATGAATGTCCACTACACAAACCAAATAGGAATGTACAATACACGAGTACGGGCCTTAAGGCCTTAAAACAGTTTGCTTTAAATAAAGTGTTTTCCAAACCTCGGCACGCAGGCCGGCCATACATGATAAACGGGAAAAACATAAACATTTAGGCCTTCGAGGGCCGACACAGCTTCAAGGGCTTTAGCCCGCTATTTCCCGCTCGGCTCCGCATCACCTGCAAGCCATAATCCACCGCTCGGTTGTAAACAAAATAACGGTCAGCTATGCTGACCAAATTATAACGATCCCGCCCCCAAAATCGGGGCGGCGATGCTCTTTCCCTGTACTTTATTAGTAGGCAACAACAATAGTGTAAACACACTTCATCACAGGCGTAGGCTCGCACGGCCACACACCCCATGCACTCAGGGCACATTCACGGCGAATCGGCCAACGTCACGTCAATTCAAGCCATAGACGTTCCCGTTCTACCACCGCCTCTTGGACGGCCAACCATATGAGCATCTTGTCTTCTTGGCCTTGGTCACGACAATTTAATCCATAGACCGCTGAAGACTCTCATCTTTGCCAACGGTCCCACCGAACGACATAGATAGGGTACGGTTCCGCCTGACCCGTACTCATATCGAAACGGCAATTTAAGCCATATGCGCAGGTCAAGACTCACCGAGTCCCGTTTCCGCCACAACAATCACATAACCCGGTTATGTTCACGTTGGCTCCCCGGCCATCGTGTTGGCAAAACTCGCTTTTGCCCAGTTTTCTGGGTGCACCTTGGATTTAATCTCCAAGGCTCCCTGTTGCAATCTACCGCGTAAAAAACCCGAAAAACGCCCAAACACCCGGAGTCTTCCCCGGTTCATATGCAATGCAACATCACCGATCTGGCTCTACTTGTTCGGATAGGCTTCACACACAATGCCTATGTCCGTTTCGCATACGGACTCTACACAAGGGGGACTTTACATATCTACCCCAAGGAACGCTCCAACTCTTCGCTCACTCGCGAGAGAGGGCTTCCTATGCAAAGGGGAAAAGGGATTCACATGCCCAAGGATGAGAAATCGTTACCCTTGCATTCTTCCGCGGCGCCATGAAAAACTATGCAGTTGGAAAGCACCGCAACGGCGTCACCTCCGCGGATCTGGACTCGGATCGCGATTCTGAGCTCCGACGCTCCACCGGCAGCCGGATCTTGGTCTCCAACCCCTCACCTTGCTCTCCCCTCTCTCTAGGATTTAGAAAGAGAATGGAAAGAGAGAATGAGGGTTTTGAAACCCTTATCCCGGCTAAAACCATCCAGGAGCAGCCCCCCACCGTTGGATACAAAGCCAAGGAAATGAACGGCCACGATTAGGCCTCAAACTATAAAATTTGGGCCGAACACGGGTTGCAACACGGCCGTGTGCCCGGCCGTGTCACCCATTCGCCGTCTCAACCGACTCGAAAACCAGCACATGGCTTTTGACATGGCCTCCGACACGCCCGTGTCACATGTGACACGCCCGTGTCGAGACCCGTGTCACTCCCCCCATGTGCAATCGGACAACATTCCCAACCCGAGAACTACACGGCCACCGACACGCCCGTGTCGACACCCGTGTCACTACCCGTGTCGGATGACAGACCCGTGTCGACACCCGTGTCACTACCCGTGTCGGATGACACACCCGTATCGACACCCGTGTCACTACCCGTGTGCCAAAATGGCACAGGACCAGAAATGTACTGAGGAGGACACGACCATGTGACATGCTCGTGTCACATGCCGTGTGCCTGACACACTCTGGGACACGCCCGTATCCCAGGCCGTGTTCCAGCCTTCTACGATCGTCGACCTCGTCTCGACGACCAGAATCATGACATGCCCTGGGACACGCCCGTGTCCCAGGCGGTTTGCCTCCTACCAAGTCCCAGACTGGGCTCAAAATGCTGTCCGTCCCTCTTTTGAGTTTCGGGGCGTTACAATACCTGTAGTGGAACTACATGAAGAGCAGGCTAGACCTGAGGACACCTAGTCTTGATATGACCCTTCTACCCACACTGATAGCAGACTTTATCCTTAGACCAGCACTGGGCCGCATCATGCCCGGGTCACTTGCAAACAGAATAAGAGACATCTCTCCTAGGAGCACCCTGAATCGCATGAACCTGCTCCTTCCTCTGAGCTGCTGCCTTCTTGAAACATCTCTCGACAGGGTGGCCTGACCAGCCACAGAAGCTGCACACCACTTTGCTCTTATTTCCCGGAGCCGCACCGGGTACCTAGGGTTTCTTCTCCTCCACAGACTTCCTCTTGTCCTTCCTCATTTGCTGGACTCTGCTCTTTGCGGTCTCAATATCCTCCACCTTCAGAGCAGCCTCGACTACTCCTGCATAAGTCTCTGACCCATAAGCACTGGTCAACTGCTGCACCTCGCTCCTCAAGCCACCGAGAAATCGCTTAACTCGATCAGCCTCAATGCTGACCAATCCAGGGGCAAAACGGCTCAACTTGCTGAACTCTATCTCATACTCACCCACCATGAGTTGCCTTTGCTTCAGATGGACTAAGTCGTTCATGAGGCGGTCACGCTCGACTGAACGTAAGAACTTCCTCAACAACATCTCCTTGAATACTTCCCTAGAGCATCCGTCTACCAAGCTCTCCTTTTCTCTCAGCCACCAACTATTAGCCAAACCTTTAAGCTGATAGGCGGCTATCATCACCCTCTGGTCATCTGCAATCCCGGAGTACGAGAACATCTCCTCCATGGAGATCAGTCAATCGTCTATGACCATAAAGTCTACCTTCCCATCATAAGTGGGATGGCTCAGCCTCTGAAACTGCGAGATGAAGTCCATCTCTGCTGGCACCACCACTGGAGGTCTTAATGGTGCAGGAGGAGGAGGGATAGCTAACCCCCCTGCAGGACCTTGCACTCCTTGAGTCTGACCTGCCACAACCGCCACCAGGGAATGAATCGGGGCCTGCATCTATACCATCTGCCTGCTTATGGCATCGCTACTCTATCGCAGGCTCTCGATCACCGCGTCATTCTGAGCTCCAAATGACTCACCCTCAGATAGGGGAGTCGATCTAGTCGAAGGATGCCTCGCCATCCTAAAAAAAACATAACAACACTAGTCAGATCCTAGTACAACGGCTAGAACCAACTACAAGTACAGACAATACATATATAGATATAAACTTAAAGCTGCTAAACTTACTCTGGGAGTTTATCTTTTTACAAAAATTGATGTTATGCCCTAACCTATGATGGTTAACCACCACCATACAAATTCATTTGCCTAGATTGGGAATGCATGACTTTATATTACCTTTGACTTGAAAGCTTATGTGTGTACATATGTCATCCTGCCAGTATTTAGCTTGGCACGTTATGCTTATGCAATGTTATGCTATGCATGTTTGTGTTATGCATTCTAAAAAGGCCCTAATGCATGTTATGAGCGGCGTACACATGAATATGTTATGCATCACATACTACATAACATTCTCATGCAATGAAAAAGAAAATGAGCTAGCTGCAGCCATGTGGTGAGGTTATGCATCCCATACTACATAACCCTCACATGTTTCCCCCAATGGTGGATCCATATACGAACACATATTATGCATCCCATACTACATAATATGCCCTGTATACTTCATGTTATGCTATGAGTGTAGTGTTCGTGCTTTTGCCAAGACGTGCTGATGACATATCGGTGTGTTATTGGCATGATGCTGAACTATAAAATGCAAACAAAGGAAGGTTGCCCGACTAACTTGTCAAGCAACCTCCCTCTGATACCAACTGTCACAACCCCCATTTTCTCCAAATTTAGGAATTATCAGAGTATGAGAAAACACGTGTCATGATGCCACGTTGAGCAGGGGATAACTGCTGACGCTCAGGCCAAAACCAACTACTTTACTTTATGAAAGAAATTTATGAGTTTAATGATAAGAAAATCAGTTATATTTTAGAGGCCATATCCCTCGGCTCGGTGGATCACCTTGTCCACAGTTAAAAACTATACTTATACGCTGCGGAAAATACTTTATTATGAATTGACATCCTAAGGAGTGCATAAGTGTCCCAAGGGGACCACTTATGCTATGCAAGACTCTACATTTAATTTATATTATATATAAGAAAACGATCTTTATACATTGTTTGGAAAATAGTGATTGAGTTTTATAAAACATGCTGATCATGAGCTATACTTATAATAATAATTGTAGTTTTAAAAATAACTAGCAACCTAGCATAAATTCTCCTCAGAGCAAGTAGACTATCTACAGAAAATGGTAGCAGCAAAAGTAATATATCTAGTACAAAGGTAAAAACTACCAGTGGGCGCCAACAACCTGACACGAACCCACTAGCAAATATATATGTCTGTAAGAAAAGTGCAGAAAAACTATCTCACTAAACAAGTCCAGAAGGATCTCCAAAGTCCAAGAGACCACCAGCAACATCACAGCAGCCTAGCAACCAAACTGGCTACTACTCAGAATTTGAGGCATTCAAAAGAAAAAGAGAATACCTCAGCAAGCAAAACAAGGAAAAACTGCACGAAAGTGTCAACTAGATGATAAATGAAAGAGGAAAAACAAAGCAGTAAAGTTCACAACTACCCCAAGGCAAGACAAAAAGAAATGCACTAGGTGCGAGGAAATAGCATCAACCCTACCCAGAAACTACATCCTGCAGAGTCTACTAAGCTACCAAGAGCCCAAATGCTGCAATCTACCAAGGAAGAAACGTCTAACACCCTAAGTTGTGGGAGATGGTAGTAGCAAAATAAACAATATGGATCCAGGTTGAAGGCAAACTCAGTCCCCCAACCACCATTTCCAAGCCAACAAGCTCAAGGGTCTACATGTGAAAGCACTAGGGACCTCCCACCCCTTTCCAAGCCCGTAGCTGGAGCAAGATAGACGAAAAAGGGTGGCCACGGCTAAATTACACAACACCTCCCCCATGAAGAGCTTCAAACCACCACTACTAACCACGACCCACGATTCGGCCTTTAGGAAAGAAAAACATGGCCGACAAGGAAACTCAAAACATAAACAAGGAATTCACTCGGGAACGAAAATCGAGGAAGGGAAAAAGTGTTGAAATGACTCAACACGGCTTGGCGTTGAGTGGGACCCACTCAACGCCTAACCAGACCTTGGCGTTGAGTGAGTTTGCCTCACTCAGCGCCAGAACAGCCATGGCGTTGAGTGAGGTTCACTCACTCAACTCCCTCCAGAAGAATAACTCTGGCGTTGAGTGAGCTAGCCTCACTCAACGCAAAAACAGGCATGGCGTTGAGTGAGGTTCACTCACTCAACGCCTCCCGCAAGAATACTCTAGCGTTGAGTGAGCTAACCTCACTCAATGCCAAAATAGCGATGGCGTTGAGTGAGGTACACTCACTCAACACCCTGGTACTTAACCACAATCAGAGAAAGTGGCGTTGAGTGAGCTTGCCTTACTCAATGCCAAAATAGCAATGGCGTTGAGTGAAGCTTACTCACTCAACACCCTTACACTTAGCCGCAAAAGAAAACTGCGGCGTTGAGTGAGTCCACCTCACTCAATGCCAAAACATCAATGGCGTTTAGTGAGGTTAACTCACTCAACACCCTGGCGCTTAGCCGCAATAAGGCAAATCTGCGGCGTTGAGTGAGCTGACCTCACTCAATGCCAAAATAGCAATTGCATTGAGTGAGGTCGTCTCACTCAACGCCAGAAGTTCTGGCAATGAAGAAGGGCTGTGGCATTGAGTGAGTCTACCTCACTCAACGCCAAAGTAGAAATTGCGTTGAGTGAGGTTCACTCACTAAACGCCATGGGACTTGGCCGCAAATTTGCTTACGGCGTTGAGTGAAGTCACCTCACTCAACACCAAACCGGAAATGGCGTTGAGTGAGGTCGACTCACTCAACGCCAAAGTACTTAGCCTATGAAAAGGCTATGGCGTTGAGTGAGCACACCTCACTCAATGCCAAAGTACTTAGCTTCTCAGAAAAACTGTGGCGTTGAGTGAGCTTGCCTCACTCAATGCTGTTGGAACACCCTATTACTAATTTGGGCAAGGATCACTATTTTTTAAGGAAATCAGTTTGACCTCGATGTATAGTTGAAAAGGTCAAGTTAGAATGAGTCTAGGGCTTAGAACTTAGGTTTGAAGCTGCCCCCGGTAACATTCAAGGATCAAGACTTAGAGCTGATACAAAGACAATTATCGTCGAGCTTAGGTCGATGAAACGTCGAACTCCGTTCGACGATCTCTGAGCTCAACTCTGCTAGGTCGTCGACCTCCGGTCGACGATCTTCGAGCTCAGATCGACGATCTGCCTTTAGCTTATTTCCAGGTCGCGTAGCTCAGTTCGACGATCGTAGAGCTCAGTTCGATGTTTTCTGTCTGATGTTCAATCTAATCTCTGAGCTCAGTTCAACGATCATAGAGCTCAGATCGACGTTTTTCTAAGAGATCGACGACTTTAAGGATTCAAATTCAGTCAGCTTTTGGAATGTTTTTCAAATTCTCTCAGCATTTATTTCAAGAGATTTGTTAGCAGTTTTCATTTATTCTGGAGCAAGTTTCAAGGGATTTCTCAGAGAATGTTTATTGGACTTTCCTCCAGAAGACAAAATATTTATGGAAGACATTTATGACTGCTAACGACTATCTTGGACAGAGGATCATCAGAGAATAATATACATAACAGGTGATCAAGAGAAAAACAACTTACTCATTACACACAAACACTCAATACAGACATACACAGATAGAGAGATCAACTCAGTGAAAAATCAAGTGATCAATCCTTAAGAGTTTTATTGAAAATTAGCATACTGAAAAGTATTCATAGCTTCAACATCAAAGACTCCAGACAATTCATATTTCAGCCTCTGCTGAAATCATCTTCTTCTGGAGATCTGAAGCTTCTGAAGTCCTATCACCCTAGCAAAGCTCTCACTCCTGAACCATCTACATCTCAGGGGGAGCTTTGACAACACAATCAATCCACTAAGTCTTCTCTCAGTGATTGAGATAGAGAAGACAACTTCACCTCTTCCTTTTTCTTTTCCTGCTGTAAAAGGGTTATCAAAACTCCCTTCAAAAGTTATGAATCTGGTTCTGAGAGCCTTGTCAAAACTTAGTGGTGGCAAGACACCTTATAAAAAAATCTAGATTTTGTTTTTGAGCACCTTATCAAAAGCTTATTGGTGCCAGGACACCTGATCAACTCATCCTGAGTGGATTCCTACCAAGGGTGGTAGAAGAGTGGATGTACCCAGGTTGATTGGGGAACCACTATAGCTTCTTGTGTTTGGTTGCTTGTGTGTATTCTTTGTTGTGTGTTGTGGATCTTTTGTTTTCTTTTTATTATTACTTCTGTTTTATTGCTGCAGCACAATACACATACTATATTAACTTAACTCTTCCTCTGCAAAGTTTTATTTTGAAAAATTATTTTAACAAACTCTATTCACCCCCCCCCCCTCTAGAGTCAGACTGATCTTATCCTCCACTTTCAATTGGTATCAGAGCGAGGTTGGTTGTTCATACAGGCTAACACCTGAACCAAAAGATCCTTGATAAGATCAATCTTGTAAAAGGGTTATTTTCATTATATTTAATTTTATATAAAGGCATGGCACAGAACAAATATTATGCAAGCATCAGGCCTCCAGTGTGCAATCTATCTAAGTTTGCACTTTGGAAAGCAAGGATTAGACTTTATATGAATTCTATTGATGATGACATATTTAATTCTGTTTTAACAGTGTGCCCAAGTCCACCAGCAAGTTCAAGTACAATTGCTGTTCCACCTCCTTCAGGAACAGATGCTGAAATAAAGAAGTGGAAGACTGCAGATGCCAAGGCCATGAATATCTTAGCTCAGACAATGTCTGATGAGATATTTCAGAAGGTAGTTGAATACAACTCAGCCAAAAGAATTTGGGACAAACTTTCTGAGATTGTCTCAGGATCTGCTGATGAGATAAAAGATAGAAGATCCCATCTCATATCCCAATATGAGAACTTCAAGAAAGGAGAAGCTGAGTCAGTAGCAAACATGTACAATAGATTAAGTCTGATTGTCAATGATTTAAAGACTCTGGATAAAGAAATCTCATTGACTAAGCTGAATGACAAAATCCTAATGTGTTTCCCCAGCACTTGGGATTCAAGAATCTGGCCAATCAAAGATGCCAGAAGTCTAAATGAGATTACCACTGAAGCTCTCCTGGGCAAGCTCAAATCTTATGAGCTGCTCATTAAAAATAGAGAAGAAGAACAGAAGGCTGCCTCACCAGCCACAAGGAAAGAGAAGACAATAGCCTTCAAAGCTATTGAGGACCTGCCTGAAGAAAAGGTCACAGACATTGAGGAGCTACTCAGCTTAATGGCCAAAAGATTCAACAAAATGGCCAGAAAAGACTTCAGAAAGAGATCATACAAGGGACATGATAAGCCAAGGTATGATAAATCAAATAACAACAAGGAAGTTATATGTTTTGGTTGCAGGAAACCAAGCCATATTGTGCCTGACTGTTCAGAAAACAAAAACAAGGACAAGAAAGATAGAAGAGAAAGAAGAAAGGAGAAAGACTTTAAGAAGAACAGCTCAGACAAACCCTCCTCTAGCAAGAACAAACATACAGCGAAGGGATTTGTTGCTGAGACATGGAGTGAAACTCAAGAGGATTCTGAAGCTTCATCCAGCTCCAGTGATGATAAGGATGATACTGATGAAAAGGAATTTTGCATGATGGCTATCAATGCCTCTCAAACAGATTCAGAAGCAGAAGAGTCAGAGTCGGAATCAGAAATTCAACTAGAAGAAGACCAGGTAATCAATTCATTTGATTTCAGTTCTGAGGACTTTAAACATGAGTTTAAAGTACTATGCCTAGATCTATTAGAGTCTGAGAAGGAAATCATTTCCCTCAAAAAACAACTATCTGAGTATAGCACTTTAAAATCAGAGAACCTCAAACTCTCTGAAGAGTCAGAATGCTATAGAGAGGAGATAGCTTCACTGAAAAGTGATCTATCCAAGGCCAAGCAGTTTGAAGAATCCCTTAATGGGAGAAGCATCAAACTGATGGATATCACAAGCACAGTGAACTTTAGACTTAATAGTACACTGGGCTTGGGAGCTTCATCAAGCCATCCTATAGTTCTGATAACTCCAATCAAATTTATCTTTGATAAAGGGAAGGAAGTTGTAGAGGTAGCTAGGAAGAATGCATATTTGCCAAAGAAAGTTATAGTTCAATAGAATGCGTCGAACAGAGCTCGACGATCGTCGAACGGCGCTCGACGATCCAAGAAAAAATCGTCGAACTCATCTCAATGACACCTGAACTCTGAACTCCAGGACAGTCGATCTTCGAACAGAGCTAGACGATCTGACCCAAGATCATCGACCTCAGATCGACGATCGTCGAACAGAGATCAGGGCTTTGAACAATCTTTCAAAGGTACATCTAGATTCAATCCTAGAAGTCCTACATCCCAAGGTTTCAACCCCTATACTGAATGGATAGTACCTCCTAGGAGATACCATCCTGAAGGTTATAAGATTCAACCTGGGATGTCTTTCATTTCTGAATTTAAAGGATATCAACCTAGGCCCAAGGTAAACTGGGTCAAAAGCATGTAAGTTCTTATATGTACAGGTAAAGACCTATCCAACATCAAACCAGCAATGGTATCTGGATAGTGGGTGCTCAAAGCACATGACAGGGAACAAGGACAACTTCACATCCTTTAAAGCCAAGCTTGGACCCAATGTAATTTTTGGTGATTCAAACTTTGGAACAACAAAAGGATATGGTGCAGTCCAAATTAGAACAGTCAACTTCAAAAAAGTAGCTTATGTTGAAGGACTCAAGCACAACTTGATAAGTATCAGTCAACTTTGTGATGAAGGATATCAAGTGACTTTCAACAAAGCTATATGCAAGGTCAAGTCAGAAGACAACATAACTGTGTTGACAGGTAACAGAAAAGGTAACATTTACTATCTAAAGTAGATATTTGCCTGTTCAATTCCATATCCAGACCTAATATACTATGGCATAAGAGACTAGGACATATTAACCTTAGAACCATTGTTAGGCTATCCAAGGACAACCTTGTTAGAGGACTACCTTCTGGCCCCTACAAGAAGGAAGGACTTTGCAAGGCTTGTTAATTAGGCAAGCAAACTAAAAACAGTTTTAAGTCACTTAACAAGAGTGATTCACCTAGGATTTTATATCTGTTACACATGGATCTTTTTGGACCCGTTATAGTACAAAGCCTAGGAGGGAAATCCTACACTTTAGTGGTTGTAAATGACTTCTCAAGATTCACATGGGTGTTCTTTCTGAGGAAGAAGTCTGATAACTTTAAGTGTTTAACAGAGTTTCTCAAATGTATACAGAGTGAGTTTAATACTCATATTGCCCTGGTCAGAAGCTATCATGGGACAGAGTTTGATTCTCTTCTTATGCAAGAGTTCTGTCAGAGTGAAGGGATCAGACATACATTCTCAGCTCCTAGAACTTCTCAACAAAATGGGGTAGCAAAAAGGAAAAATAGAACCCTAATTGAATCTGCAACTACATTATTGTCAGATGCTCACCTTCCTCTATCCTTTTCGGCTTAGGCAGTGAACACCTCCAACTATGTACTGAATAGAAGTTTGATACATAAACTGAAGGGCAAGACTCCCTATGAATTACTCAAAGGGAAGAAACCTAAAGTAGATTACTTCAAAATTTTTGGTTGCATTTGTTATATTCACAACAATGACAAGAGATATATAGCAAAATTTCAAGCAAAAGCTGATGAAGGAGTGTTTCTGGGATACTCCATGATTAGTAAAGCTTATAGGGTTTATAATAAAACTACTTAAAAAATAGAAGAATCTATCCATATTTCCTTTGATGAAACTAATATGTCTTTCAAGGAGAAGAATGCTTCTACTATAGAACATTTGCAGGTACATTCTCTAGCTGAAGACTTGGAAAGATTGCAAGTTACTCAAAAGGATGAAAGTAGTGAAGATGAAGAAGTTGCTCAACATCTGGAAGAAAATCTTCTTGAAGAGCCAGTTGCTGTTCCACAAGAGGAAACAACAACATAGGTTGGTGAACAATCAACAACCCCTGTTGATTTAGTAACATCAAGAGATCATCCAATCTCCCAAGTGATTGGAAACATCCCAGCTGGTGTGCAAACCAGATATCAGGTCAACCAAAACCTGATGCACACTTGCTTTCTCTCACAAATTGAACCTCAATCCATTCAAGATGCAGAGCAAGATCCACACTGGATCATTGCAATGCAAGAGGAGTTGCATCAATTTGAAAGAAACAAAGTTTGGGAACTAGTGCCTAAGCCAAAGGATCATTCCATTGTTGGAACAAAATGGGTGTTCAGAAACAAATTGGATTATCAAGGAATTATTGTAAGGAACAAGGCAAGGCTAGTTGCTCAAGGATATTCTCAAGAAGAGGGGATAGACTATGACCAGACCTTTACACCAGTTGTAAGGTTAGAGGCCATAAGAATCTTCCTGGCTTATGCTGCTCACAAGGGATTCAAAGTCTACCAAATGGATGTGAAGAGTGCTTTTCTCAATGGGGAGTTTAAAGAAGAAGTCTATGTCAGACAACCCCCAGGTTTTGTCTCTCCAACTCACCCTGATTATGTTTTCAAACTACATAAAGCATTATATGGTCTAAAGCAAGCTCCTAGAGTATGGTATGAGACCCTAGCATGCTTTCTTCTGGAAAATGATTTTATTAGGGGGAGAGTAGACCAAACTCTTTTTATTAGAACCCATAAGTCCCATACCCTACTAGTACAAATATATGTAGATGACATCATCTTTGGTTCTACTGATTCAACTTGTGCAAAAAAATTTCCAAGCTTATGCACTCTAAATTTGAAATGAGTAGCATGGGTGAGCTATCCTTCTTCTTAGGATTGTAAGTCAAACAAAATGCTGAAGGCATATTTATTTCTCAAACCAAGTATGTAAAAGAGCTGGTTAAGAAATTTGGTATGTCTGATGCATCATGTATGAAAACACCCATGCCTACCAATGTTGTATTGGATGTTGATGAACATGGGAAACCAGTTGATCAGACAACATATAGAGCAATGATTGGCTCTTTATTGTACCTTACAGCTAGTAGGCCTGATATAATGTTTGCTACATGTATATGTGCTAGATTCCAAGTTAGCCCTAGAGAGTCACACTTAACTTTAGTAAAGAGGATTCTTAGGTATGTTAAAAGCTGTCCAAATCTAGGTCTCTGGTATCCAAAAGATTCAGCATTTGACTTAACTGGATTTTTAGATGCTGATTATGCTGGATGCAGAATAGACAGGAAAAGCACCAGTGGAACTTGTCTGTTTCTTGGTGATAGACTTGTCTCAAGGTTTTGTAAGAAACAAACATCTGTGTCAACTTCAACTGCTGAAGCTGAATATATGGCTGCAGGTAGTTGTTGTTCACAAATTTTGTGGATTCAAAATCAACTCCTAGACTATGGTTACAACTTAGAGAAGTCTAAAATATTTTGTGACAACACCAGTGCAATTTCCATTGCACAAAATCCAGTCCTCCATAGTAGGACAAAACACATAGAAATTAGGCATCATTTTCTAAGGGATAATGTTGAGAAAAATAAAATTGAACTTCAATATATCCCAACTGATTTGCAAAGAGGAGATATTTTTACCAAGCCTTTGGATGAAAAGAAACATAACTTCTTCCTCAATCAGTTAGGAATGCTAGATGGAGGCTGTCTAAAATGAATTCCAAGATTTTAAAATCTAAAAACAGACCAAGATTAGGCTAAAAACTCATCTCTTTTTGTGTCTATAGGATAGTTTCTGTCTCTGAACTGCGCTCGACGTTTTCCCAGAAATCATCGAACGGCGATCGACGGTCTCCCAAACATCGTCGAACGCAGATCGATGTTTCCTGAATTGTCGACCTGAGTTCAGCGCCGCCTGATAGCTTTAAGCTATCCTTCTTTCTGTTAAGCGGTCATCGAGCAGAGCTCGATGCTCGTCAATGTCGTCGAACGGAGATCGACGACATTGAAACCTCTTCGTATTCCATTAGAAGCCCAAATCGTCGAACTGAGTTCAACGATTCTTCATTTCGGCGTCGAACCCTAATATAAAAATCATTTTTCGGCCGTCGTTCTCCTTTGCGCGTTCATAGTTTCTGCAGAAAAACTCTTTTTCCCTCCAAACTCTTGCTGCACTTGGTCGTGTTTGTTTAATCTTTGCAGGTACAAATGGCAGTGTCGGTTGCTGCTCTTTCCAAAATGAAATTTAATACAGGTTTTGACATAGATATGAACTCCTTCGATGGCAGCGATCAGAGGTTCAAAGATATTCTGAATCTTTTCCGAGAATAGCAGTTAGTTCAGCTTATGACCAACAGAATAAAGATTGCGGCAGATGAAATAAAGGAATTGGTTTTTACTGCATCCAATGAGAATGAAAATACTATAGTCGGCACGATCAACGGGACTCAGGTACCATTGTCCCCTATTCTTCTGGCTGAAGTATTCACCTTAAGTACTGGAGATGACTCTATTAATTTGTTTGGAGAAGAATTTGATTAAATGTTAGATAGAATGGGTCACTCTGCTGTACACCCTAATAAGCTGTTGAAAAAGAATCTATCATTAGAATTTCAATTTTTGGCTGATGTTGTGGGAAAAGTGCTTCTGGCAAAGCACTCAGCTCATGATACCATCTCAAGGTATCAGCTCTGTTTAATGGGAGCAATAGTTGACAAGAAACATCTAGATTGGGGAACTATCTTCTTTGACTTGATCAAGAAGAAAATTAACAAAAGTTGTGTCTTTTTTGGGAGGATTCTAGGGGTTTTCCTGCATTCCAGGTGCCCTGAATTACTGGTTTCAAATGGGATGCACATCAATGCATCCAAAAGGCTCACCTGTGCCCTTTTCAGCAAGTGGGACAGACAAATTATCAACCCCAACAAGGCTGCTGCAGCACCATCTGCTTCAGGCACAAGGACTACTACAGTCACTTCCCCTCAGGTCTCTACCCCAGCAGAAGATTTGTCTGCTTCCTCCTCTGCTCCTCCTTCTCCACCTCCTATTGTTTCTGCCTTACCTTCCTCATCAACCATCCAATCAGCCATCTCCTCCCCCATCACAATTTCATCACCTATTTCATCTCCTCCAGCAACCACCTCAGAACCATTTCACCCTCTATACTACTATCCACCCATTGATTCTTCTGTTCCATCTTTCAACATTTTGGATGACTCCTTCATGGATGATTCCCCCTCCTCACCTCTTGAGCCTCCATCATCCTCCTCATACCAACAGCTCCTCCATGACATCCTTGATCAACCATCTTTCTCACCATCCATCTCCACACCCATATTATCTATCTCCACAATCCCAATATCTAGACCATCCATCCCTATACCTCCTACCACCACACCATCCACCATTATGCCAGCAACATCAACTCCTACCTCTACTCAAGCCCATCTTGAGCATGTAGATATTCCTGTACTAGGCAGACAGGCTGTATGAGTTGCTAGCCCCTAGGCTATCCTCATTGCTGGAGACCACAATGGCTCCACTTCTGAAACATGTTCAGGAGCTGTCTGACAGGCTATCTTCTTTTCTCTCTTCTCAGGCAATCCCTTCCTCTGGGTGCCTTGATCCAGTTCCTACTAAATCAAGGCAGGGGGAGATGCCTCATGAAGCTGATAAAGTGCCTGCTGCTGCTCTAGTTCCAGTGTTTACAGTGGACCTCAGGTCACTATTGAGTGCTTTTGATTCTCTTCACAGAAGATATTTACCAGTTCAGCAAGTTGAAGATCTTACTAAGGCCATTGTGCCTATTTCAGAATGTGATCCCAGCCTGATTGCATCATATGTCAACTCTTTTAAGGCTGAGGATGTTGTTGCTTATGTTTGTACTGCTGCTGTTATATTTGTTGGATCTACTAACATTGAAATGCCTTCTGCTGATGTTGATGCTGTTGCTGATAAAGATCTTGCTACTTATCTGGAAGAACCTGCTGCTCCAATTCCTTCTGCTCTTGTTGCTGCTTCAATAGGTTGTGTATCTGCTGCTGCTGCTCCTGTTCTAACTCCTGAACAATTGAAACAACAAGAGAAATACATCAAAAGTATAGATGATTTGTATGACAGACCACAGAGTTATGAAAGTGATCAATTCAATACAAAATCTGATGACTCTGCTAGCACTATTGCTAGGAAAAGGAAAGCTAGAAGTAAAGCAATGATGAAGGTCCCTCCTGCAAAGGCCAAGGATGTTAATGACATACCCTATTATATTCTACATGATTGCCAGATAACTGAATCTTGGATGCAGTATTCTAAAAACCAGCTAAAGGCCATGAGGAAAAGAAGAAAGATGGATAAGTATGAGAAAGGATCATCCCAGTTTCAGCCTCCTCTTCCTCCTCCAGATTCAGGATCAGGTGGAGGCTCAGCATCTCAAACCTCTGCTCCAATGCAAAGCTCCTCCCAATCTTCACAGAGATATCATCCCAGAGGGCAATATCAAAGAGGTTATCAGTCCAGAAGGGGACAATACAAAGGTAATTAGAGAGAACACAGGATTCAATCAAGACAACAAAGGGAAGGACAAAGACATATGGACTCAACTCAAGGTCCTTTCCCTTATAAAATCAGAGAAACTGTTGATACAAGGACTTCTACTACTTCAGAAACAATTAATAGATATGAACCTGCAATTCCTTTTGAAGATCCAGAGAATAATCCTTTATCATGGACTGCTAGGATGAAAGAACTTGCTGCCTTAGATCAGTTGAAGAAGGCCAGAGAGCAAGGAAAAGACACTTCCAACATAACTACCTTGCCAGAGCAAAGGAAGGCAGAACTGGAAAGATATGCTTCAAGGAAGTCCTTTGACCCAGTGGATTGCATGAAACTGCATCCTAAGGCTGTGGTTCCCAGGCCAAGATCTCAAACCTCCTTAGGTGCAGAAGATGACAGAAGGTCAAAGAAAGAGGCTCTCAATCCCAACATGGAAATCTTATTTAAAAAAGGAAGTGAAAAGAAGTGATCTCTGTAAGCAGACAGTACATTCATTTTAAAACACTTGCTAATATTCTATCTCAATGCTGCTATGCTGCATGTTCTGCTCTATTGCTTTAATATTTTGCTTTTCTGTATTTGCTTTTGTATTTTTTACTGAGTTCTGTAAATAGTAATCCTAACCCAAATAGGGGGAGATTATTGGAACACCCTTTTACTAATTTGGGCAAGGATCACTATGTTTTTAGGAAATCAGTTTGACCTAGATGTATAGTTGAAAAGGTCAAGTTAGAATGAGTCTAGGGCTTAGAACTTAGGTTTGAAGCTGCCCCCAGGACCATTCAAGGATCAAGACTTAGAGCTGAGACAAAGACAATTATCGTCGAGCTTAGGTCGACGAAATGTCGAACTCTGTTCGACGATCTCTGAGCTCAACTCTGCTAGGTCATCGACCTCCGGTCGACGATCTACCTTCAGCTTGTTTCCAGGTCGCTGAGCTCAGTTCGACGATCGTAGAGCTCAGTTCCATGTTTTCTTGTTTATGTTCAATCCAATATCTGAGCTCAGTTCAACGATCGTAGAGCTCAGATCGACGTTTTTTTGAGAGATCGACGACTTTAAGGATTCAAATTCAGTCAGCTTTTGGAATGTTTTTCAAATTCACTCAGCATTTATTTCAAGAGATTTGTTAGCCTTTTTCATTTATTCTGGAGCAAGTTTCAAGGGATTTCTCAGAGAATGTTTATTGGACTTTCCTCCAGAAGATAAAATATTTATGGAAGACATTTATGACTGCTAACGGCTATCTTGGACAGAGGATCATCAGAGAATAATATACACAACAGCAGATCAAGAGAAAAACAACTTACTCATTACACACAAACACTCAATACAGACATGCACAGATAGAGAGATCAACTCAGTGAAAAATCAAGTGATCAATCCTGAAGAGTTTTACTGAAAATTAGCATACTGAAAAGTGTTCATTGCTTCAACATCAAAGACTCCAGATAATTCATATTTCAGCCTCTGCTAAAATCATCTTCTGCTGGAGATCTGAAGCTTCTGAAGGCCTATCACCCAAGCAAAGCTCTCACTCCTGAACCATCTACATCTCAGGGGGAGCTTTGACAACACAATCAATCCACTAAGTCTTCTCTCAGTGATTGAGACAGAGAAGACAACTTCACCTCTTCCTTTTTCTTTTCCTGTTGTAAAAGGGTTATTAAAACTCCCTTCAAAAGTTCTGAATCTAGTTCTGAGAGCATTGTCAAAACTCAGTGGTGGCAAGACACCTTATCAAAAAATCTAGATTTGGTTTTTGAGCACCTTATCAAAAGCTCATTGGTGCCAGGACACCTGATCAACTCATCCTAAGTGGATTCCTACCAAGGGTAGTAGAAGAGTGGATGTACCCAGGTTGATTGGGGAACCACTATAGCTTCTTGTGTTTGGTTGCTTGTGTGTATTCTTTGCTTTGTGCTGTGTATCTTTTGTTTTCTTTTTATTATTACTTCTGTTTTATTGTTGTAGCACAATACACATACTATATTAACTTAACTCTTCCTCTACAAAGTTTTATTTTGAAAAATTATTTTAACAAACTCTATTCACCCCCCCCCCCCTCTAGAGTCAGACTGATCTTATCCTCCACTTTCAAATGCCAAAACGGAAATGGCGTTGAGTGAGGTCGACTCACTCAACGCCAAAGTACTTAGCCGCAAGCAGGGGCTACGACGTTGAGTGAGTCCACCTCACTCAACGCCCCAGTACTTAACCAAAAAATCTATAACTGACTACAGCTGTGGCGTTGAGTGTATACACCACACTCAACGCCAAACCCGCAAAGGCTTTGAGTGTGTGCACCACACTCAACGTCGGCCAGACAGAGAGTCCAAATCTGGCTCTTTCCCAGACACACAGAAGGCACCCCCCTCCTACTCTCTCTCTCTCGGCTTCACCCGCAAATAAATAACTAGAAAGAAATCTGGAGTCTAAATTGGCAGTATTACGCCGACAGGTTGAGCACCAACAACACAAAGAGGGGGGCTCAATAGGAGAAACTAAACCCTAATTTCAGCATGAAAAAAGAACAGTTTGGCCTCTACCCTAGGGCTAACTGGGATTTTTCAATTCAGCAAGAGCATAAAAATTTCAAGGGCAAAAATACCACTTGCCTCAATTTTTGGCGAAGCTTGGATGACTTTCCCTCCTCTTCACTCGGCACTAGCAGCAGCAGCACCTAAAGGCACATTCTCGCGCTATAATGGCGGAATCCACAAGAAACCGAAAATCCAAGTCTCCTAAAACTCCATGAAAATCAAATCTCTTACCGTCGAAACGTAGATCTGAGTGAGAGCAAGCCAACGCCTTTTTCGGAAACGAATTCCGTCCACGAAAGCTCCTGAAATCGCCGGCCGAAGGCTAGGGAAGTCCGCCGTTTCCGCCTCTGCTTTCCGCAAACTGGAGCAGCGGTTTTTGGTCTCGGGAAGAAGGAGGAAAGAGTGGGCCCGCCACTCCAAGTAAAGGTTTTATATAAGCTTTAAATATGTCGGTTCAGCATAACTGAAGCCTAGCCGCCGGTTCTCTTAATAAAATAAGAGAATTTTCTAATAGTCCTTACTAATGGCACACCCAAAACGACACGAAAACCGAATTTCCTCGGAATTCTACCAAATTTGCACCGTAGCTAAATACCCACGCTACAAAAACATCGGCGAAGTCGAAATTAACTTTCGACGAACAAAACTCGAGTTATACCCACCTAAAGCCAAAACACAAGCATCCCCCAAAAGGCCACACCGGGTCACCCAAAATGACTCGGCTTGCTAGGGAGACCTTGCCCATAGGCTACAAAATAGGCCACTCAGTTCTAAGGAGCTAAACCACAATCCACAAATGGCACAAGCCACGAAAACCCGTCACCAAAATGCCAAACGAGAATAAAATAGTCGCAGAAAAATCGGGGGAGTTACACTAGTGCCTGCGGATTCTCATCCTGAACCCATGATAGTGGGGTCCTGCACCTTCGTCCATACAATGCCTCGTATGGAGCCATGCCTATGCTAGATTGATGGTCATTGTTATACAAAAACTCGACCAGTGGTAGCAACCTCTCCCAATACTCGTCGCGGTCCAAAATACACAGGCGCAAAAGATCTTCCACTGTACGGCTGGTGCGCTCCGTCTGCCTGTCGGTCGGAGGGTGAAAAGTCGTGCTGAATGTCAATCGAGAACCCAGATGGGCCTGAACTGACCTCCACTCTCTGGATGTAAACTACCCATCCCGATCCGAAACGATAGTCTTGGGCACCCCATGATAACGCACAAACTGTTCAATGAACCTTCGTACTAATACACCAACCGGGGTATCTTTCGCCACTGGAATGAATCTGGCCACCTTTGTTAACCGGTCCACTATCACACAGATCGATTCATTTCCTGCATAGGATCGAGGTAGCCCATGTATTAAATCCACGGCTATATCCTCAAATTTCCACTCCGGCACTGGAAGTGGCTGCAGCAAGCCAGCCGGATTCCTACACTCTGCCTTTACGAGTTGGCAGGCCTCGCAATGCGTCATAAAGTACGTAATGTCCTTCTTCATACCCGGCCAATACAACATCCTCTTCAAATGTTTCACCATCTTGGTGATTCCCGGGTGCACCGAGTATCAGCTGCAGTGTGCTTCCATCATAATGTCCTCCCGGATCTGGCCTCCTGCCGATATGTAGACCCTACCTCTGAAACACAGGAGACCATCCCTCAAAGAGTAATCTCCTGTCATGCCTTCCTCCAAGGCTCTGAATATCGGCTCAGCCCTAACATCTAGCTTCTGCCCATCTATGATGCGGTCCCGAATATCATCAGTGGTAACCATCGATCCCAAGTACTCATGTATAACGCCGGGTCATCCTCGGTCACCAGTGATATCTGCATCTCCTCGAATGATTTAACCAACTCCAAGGACATCAGCTGCGGACCTACTCCTGACGTACTCGCTCTCCGACTCAAAGCATCTGCGACTACATTTGCCTTCCCCGGATGGTAGTGCATGGTATACTTGTAGTCCGATAGAAACTCCACCCAGCGTATCTGCCAGATGTTTAACTCCTTCTATGTGTCTACGTATTTCAAGTTCTTGTGGTCTGATAAGATGTCGCAGTGAACTCCGTTGAGGTAGTTCTGCCAGATCTTAAGATAAAAAAACAACTGCCCCCATCTCCAAGTCGTGAACGGGGTAGTTCTGCTCATGCTGCTTCAGCTGACAGGAGGCGTAGGCTATTACGTGCCCGTTCTGCATCAAAACGGCACCCATCCCCTGATAGGAAGCATCTGTATACACCTGAAATCCTTCCTTCCCTAAAGGAAGAGCAAGGATGGGAGCCGAGGTAAGGCGATCCTTCAGCTCCTGAAAAGCAGATTCCATCGTGGCGTCCAAATAAAAGGAGACTCCTTCTTCGTCAGAGATGTAAGAGGGAGGGAAATCTAACAGAACCCCTTTACGAACTTCCGATAATAACCGGCAAGTCCTATGAAACTTCGAACATTCGAGGCCGTCTTTAGTGGTGGCCAATCCTATACTGCCTGTACCTTTGCCGGATCTACTGCCAAACCTGCTCCAATAATGACATGGCCCAAAAAGGCCACCTCTTTTAGCCAGAACTGGCACTTGCTGTACTTGGCATACATCTTATGATCCCGCATCTTCTCTAAGGTTAAGACTAGATGCCTCGCTTGCTCCTCCCCTGACCTCGAATAGATAAGGATGTCGTCGATGAATACAATAACGAAGACATCCAGATACTCTTCGAACATCCCGGTTCATCAAGTTCATGAATGCGGAGGGTGCATTCATGAGCCCGAAAGGCATCACGGTAAACTCGTACAATCCATATCTACTGCTGAAGGCCATCTTCGGGATGTACTCCTCCCGTATGCGAAGCTGGTAGTACCCCGATCTCAGATCCAGCTTTGAGAACCAATGGGCTCCCTCCAGCTGGTCGAATAGCTCGTCTATCCTTGGCAAGGGATAAGTATTCCGAACCGTCAACCTTTTCAGGGCCCTGTAATCTATACACAGCCAAAGAGTTCTGTCCTTCTTCTTGACGAATAACAAGGGAGCTCCCCATGGTGAAGAGCTAGGCCAGACAAACCCGACCTCCATTAACTCCTGAAGCTGGCTTCGAAATTCCACCAACTCTTTCGGGTCCATTCGATAGGGAGCTCTGGATACCGGCTTAGCCCCTGGTACGAGATGAATCTAGAAGTCCTTCTCTCGGTGCGGGGGTAGACCTGGTAGCTTCTCTGGAAACACATCGGCAAAGTCTCGTATTACTGGAATAACTGAAATGGAGTCCTTGGCCACAACCACCTCAAAAAGAACCTGATAAACCTCCTCCCCCTGCAGATGGGCCTTGATGTCCTGCATAGGTGATAATAATATGTGGGGTGTTGGTATAATACCTTCGATAACAATGAAGGAGTACTCGTGCTTCACGGTGATCCTCTTCGCCACGCAGTCAATCTAGGCATGGTTCCAGTACAGCCATGTCATGCCCAGGATCAGATTGTAATCTGGCATCCTCGGGATCGTCGCTGGTGCCTCAAACGCCTTTCCGCTGATCTCCGCCTCCATATTGCAATGAGCAGAGGTCATTAGCTCTGATCCATCGGGTAGGCGCACCCTCATTACCTTTCTGGTGAACTGTTCCACTCCTACCAATCCTTTCACGAAATCTTCCGACACAAACGAGTGCGAAGCATCGGTGTCGAAGAGCGTGTGAGCGGGCTTACCGTTGATGAAAACTATGCCTGAGGTAATTAAGTGTCTTTGTATTTTTGTTATAGTTTGTCTTCTCTTAATTTCTAACTAGGATATGTCTAAGAAAACTAGTTCCTAGGAAGGGAAAGAAAAATTTAAATGTACTGTCATACCTGCGATAACCTGCTCCGGGTTCCGAGGTTGTGTCAGGTCTAGAGCATACACCTGCTCCCTCTCTGGCCTGTGGCCTCGACCCAGATATCCTCATCCTCAATCGTGTCCTCGGCCGCCAAATTGCTGGGGTGGTGGGGCGCCCTGAAGTGCTGGTAGGGGTGCTCGCCTTATAGGACAGTTCCTCTTGATATGCCCCGCCTGATTGCATGAAAGCATACCGGTGCCAGCTCTACTATCTTTGGAATCTCCAGCATCTGTAAGGGCTGGGGAGCCAATACCCCCTGAATTCTCTGCTCCTGCCCAATCTCCTGACGAGGTTGATCCCCGTTCCTTCTCTCCCCAATAACCTGGTGATAGAGAAAATCGTATTCTCCAATCTATACTCAATTAAGGCAAGTGTACCTATCGAAATATAGCATATGATATGAAAAATATCAAGGTCGTATAAAAACTCGGGGCAGGCAAGTACTATTACTCACAACGACTCTATTATTCTACCAAACGATAAATGAGTTTTGAGAATGAAAATAAACTATGTTAAAAAGAGAAATAAACTATTACGAGAAAAGAGTGCTCGATCGACGATTCACTTTGAAATAAAATAACGAAAAAAATTAGTTTAGCATTTGTAATTCTATTAAGACCGTGACGGATCCGATATTAGGAAGTAATCTCGCTAGAGCATTAAATCCCCTAACTTGTAGACGTTTTGACCGAAATCTCTTTACAAGTCAAAATGGCCTAAAGTCGCATTATCGAAGTGACCCGCACTATTGGATTTGACTCCAATCCGGAGGATTTACGTCATCCTATCTCTAGGGGTGCGTTCAACTCCTTCCTTCCTTGAGTGATCTTTCAAATCAATGAGTCTCTCGACTTCTATGAATTGAGATCAAATGCCTACTACCGTATACCGGAATACGGAGTCGACACAAAATAAGTTAAGGAAGGATCAAAAATAGAAAGAAAAAAATGTAAACATAAAAATAAAGATGTGTTATTTCATTGCAAAGATCATCGCGATCGAGCACAAAATAAAGTTAGCTAAGCATGATAAAGAAAGAAAACAAAAGAAAGGAAAATTGCATTATCATTAAACTAGAAATGAGAGTACATAAAATAACAAAAATTACTACACTATTGTTTTGAGAAATGAAATAAAACAACAAGAAAATAAATACTTGAAATGGAAGCTTGCTCTCTAACTCTCTACAAAATCTTCACTCAAAACTACTTTAAACTAAAACTACTTAACATAAACAAAGGGGGAGGGGTTCCTTTTATAGGAGAGGGAGAACATTCTAGATGGAAATGAAGAGGGGGAAACCAAGGGGGTGGCCGGCCATGTGGATGGAAGGAGGTTTATGCATGGCTTTAATGAGGGGAGAGAGAATAGCTACATGCATTGCATTGTAATGAATGGAAGTGAAAGATAAAAATATAAAATAAAGAAGGGGGATGAATGGAAGTGTGTAGAAGGGGAAGAAAATAAAAGAGGAGAGAGGTAGGGACATGAGGTTGAGAAAATGCATGAATGTCATAATGTGGGAGAGAGAAAATGGGAGGTGCATGAATGAAAAGGTGCATGCATGGAATTAAGTGAGGTGGAGAGCATGAAGTGGCCGACCAATGCATGTGGGCTATTAGGTGGGCTTTTGTGAGGGCTCGGGTTTGGGAAAAGGGCTGCTCCAAGTTGTGGTCGGGCTGCATGCTCTTGGAAGATTGATGGGCTTCACTTGTAGGCTCGGGTTGGACAAGTTGGAGAGCTCGGGCTGCTTGTAGGTAGGCTGCACTTGAAGAGGCTTGAGCATTGCACCTACAAACGAAAAGATAAAACACACATTAGCTAATTGATTATAACATAACATGAATGAAAATACATAAAAATAAATCATAACATAACATTAACATAACATTAATTATTTAAACTTAACAAACATAACACATAAAACATTTATAACTTGATATTAAAATTAGACAAACATGAAACATAATACATAACAAGTATAATAAAAATACATATAATAAAACTATATATTTTTATATAATAACATAAAATAAAATTGCGACAAAACAATAAAACTATAATAAAACTAGTAATTATAATATATTATAGAAAGATATTAAAACATGAAATAACAAGCATAAACTATAAATAAACTAAGGTATTTAAGCTACTAAATTACGCCAAAAACGATGACTAAAACTAGTCATCAAACTCCCTCATGCTTAGGCTTTTGCTATTCCAGAGCAAAAGGAAGAGAAATATTTATAAGGCATTATAAAATTTTCAATTGAACTAAAAATTTATCAACACCAAAATCTAGCCAAAAATAAAATTTAGGGATTTAAGAATCAAGTCCTAAATTATGAAATTAAAGTGAAAAGAGAGAAGAATTTAGCCAAAAATTCTCTAATAAATTAACTAGCATTCAAAATGGAGTAAAGTGCAAACAAGGTTAGATTGGGATTATAAAAACCATGACTTAAAAGAAACTTAAGGAAGAAGACAACCTACTACTTATGCTCTCCAAATATTTTAATTTAAAAACTAAGACAATGATATTGGCTAAGGGGTTTAGGGAGGAAATTAACATGAAGAGGACTTTGATTGGAGGTGATCATCATATTTTTTTTTCACACCCCACACAATTTTGTTTTTTTTTTGAATAATATATATGTAATACCAGAAAATGATAGACTAACATCCTATCACTTCCCCCGACATATATGAACTTTTTAATTCCTCTCTTCATTTTATTTTGAGTTGCATATGTTTACCAAGGAATAATGAATTTTATCCTCTTATTCCCATGACATATGATCTAACAATAAAAGAAAAAATGATGGGTTTAAACAAAATTTTAGAAAATAAACTAAAACACTAGAGAGCAACTACTTGTAGATTGAGATTTCCTAAGAATCTAAAAGCATGAAGTAAGAATAATTAAAATCCAAAATTGTTTAGCCAAATTACTACAAAATTGAAACTATTTAAAAAAAAGAGGAAAAGTGCTAAATAAATTACTCTAAGCAAATTAAACCATAAGATGATTCTCAAAACAAAATCACTAAAAGTTAAATTTAACTAAATATGATGAAATAAAGATTAGCAAATAAAAAATGCTTATAAACTAACTCAAACTAAATTTCTGAAAATAACAAAAATCTAAGCATGAGGTTTATTATATTTTTTTGATTTTTTGACATTTTTCATTTTTTTGGGTTTTTGAACTATTATCTTTTTTTTGGAATTTTTGATTTTTCTAATTTTTTTGGATTTTTGATAAGGCTTAAATAAAAGCATTACTAAAAAGAAAACTTAATAAAACTTTACTAAACATTTTTGTTTTTTTTTTGAAAAGAAAGAAAAAAGAAAAACAACAAAACCCTCCCCCATGCTTAAACCTTTCATTGTCCTCAATAAAAAATAAAAATAAGAAAGAAAAAGGAAGAAGAAAGGGGAGGGGGGATACAATAAAGTAAAGAAAGAAGAAAAAAAAGAAAACGACTTCCCCGGAGTCGTAAGGCCGAATGTAGATGTCGCTCCCCCATGCTTGAGCTGGACACCGGCTCGGGCCTAAGGAAGAGATGAAATGATGGAGCCAAACGAACCTCTGGGGGTTTTATTCCTGCAAAACAAAATAAATAAAAAGAAAGAAACAAAAAAGGATAAGCAAGGGGTGCCTCCCAAGAGCGCTCTCTGTTTAACGTCGGCCGAGCCAGACGTTATTTATTAGCTAAAGGGAAAATAAAAACTAAAATGAAGAGGTAACTCCCTAAGTATGCGCTTAGGAGAGTAAATTAAAAAAAAGAAGAAATGAAGAATCACACCAACATGCGGTGGAATCTTCATGGGAATGACGCCCAAAAATGAACGGACGGAGTTATAGAAGAACTCCGCCGTATGTAGAACGGGAAAGAATGGGTCGTCAAAAGAAGAAGAATAAAAAGAAGAAGAAATAGAAAGAGGAATAAAAGAAGCAGAAAAAGAATTTTCATTATCGAAAATTTCACAAGGAGAAGGAGAATCTTGTGAAATTTCAAGAGAAGAAGGGGTAGAGAGAACCAAAGGAGAATTATCTTAAAGAAAAGAAGAAGAAGACTCGCTAAAATTATAAAAATTTGGGACAGTTAAATTTGAAAGCGTAATGGAATCACCAACGTCTTCAGATGGAGAAATAAGAGACGTCTCGTCATCCTCAACGGGTAAGAAGCACACCAGAATATCCATAGAGGCGTCTTCCAAAGGAGGAAGGAAACAATCCGGGATATCCGAATAGTTATCCTCCTCGAGAGGAAAAAGACAAGCCGGGATATTCGGTGACTCAATACATGAAGAAATTGGAGGAGACGGAGAAGAAGACGAAGAAAAAGATGCGGCCTCACGAGAAAGATAATCCATAATGGTCTTGAAATGCGAACTAATATTATCAATAGAAGTTTGCAATTTAAGATACCCATTATCGAGAGAATTAAAATTAAAATTGGGAGGCACGGCGCTTTGCGGGGCAAAATCATAAGAAAATTAATGCGGGTTCCCCGCCTCCCAAGTTGGATAAAAATTGGAGTAAGGGTAAAATTGGCCATTTTGACCTTCCCCAGAAAAATTAAAATCAAAAGAGGGAGGGGTTCCCGAAAGACATTCAGAATAGAAGTGGTCGGGCGACCCGCAAGAAGCACAAAAATACGACGATTCCATAAAAAAAAATAAACTGCTACCAAAAAGAAAAAGAAAAACTAATTTTTTTGATTTGTTTTTTTTTAGATATATATATATTTTTTGAAAAATAGATTTTTTTTTTTAGTGGATTGGCTCTCGAACTTCCCAAGGGCTACCCGGTGAAGGGTTCGCAAGGTACTAGGTAAAATGGTGGCGCTTAAAGCCCCTTACCCTTTTTGAGAGATTTTAGGTTGGGTAGAAATAAGATGAGGTGGGTGAATAATAATAATAATAATAATAATAATAATAATTTTGTTTTTTTAAATTTTAGTAGAAGTAATAAACTCGAAGCTTTCTTAATATTGCCAGAAAAAGTCCCCGGCAACGGCGCCAAAAACTTGATAGAGAAAATCGTATTCTCCAATCTATACTCGATTAAGGCAAGTGTACCTATCGAAATATAGCATAGGATATGAAAAATATCAAGGTCGTATAAAAACTCGGGGCAGGCAAGTACTATTACTCACAACGACTCTATTATTCTACCAAACGATAAATGAGTTTTGAGAATGAAAATAAACTAAGTAAAAAAGAGAAATAAACTATTACGAGAAAAGAGTGCTCGATCGACGATTCAGTTTGAAATAAAATAACGAAAGAAATTAGTTTAGCATTTGTAATTCTATTAAGACCGTGACGGATCCGATATTAGGAAGTAATCTCGCTAGAGCATTAAATCCCCTAACTTGTAGACGTTTTGACCGAAATCTCTTTAAAGTCAAAATGGCCTAAAGTCGCATTATCGAAGTGACCCGCACTATTGGATTTGACTCCAATCCGGAGGATTTACGTCATCCTATCTCTAGGGGTGCGTTCAACTCCTTCCTTCCTTGAGTGGTCTTTCAAATCAATGAGTCTCTCGACTTCTATGAATTGAGATCAAATGCCTACTACCGTATACCGGAATACGGAGTCGACACAAAATAAGTCAAGGAAGGATCAAAAATAGAAAGAAACAAATGCAAACATAAAAATAAAGATGTGTTATTTCATTGCAAAGATCATCGCGATCGGGCACAAAATAAAGTTAGCTAAGCATGATAAAGAAAGAAAACAAAAGAAAGGAAAATTGCATTATCATTAAACTAGAAATGAGAGTACATAAAATAACAAAAATTACTACACTATTGTTTTAAGAAATGAAATAAAACAACAAGAAATAAATACTTGAAATGGAAGCTTGCTCTCTAACTCTCTACAAAATCTTCACTCAAAACTACTTTAGACTAAAACTACTTAACATAAACACAGGGGGAGGGTTCCTTTTATAGGAGAGGGAGAACATTTTAGATGGAAATGAAGAGGGGGAAACCAAGGGGGTGGCCGGCCATGTGGATGGAAGGAGGTTCATGCATGGCTTTAATGAGGGGAGAGAGAATTGCTACATGCATTGCATTGTAATGAATGGAAGTGAAAGATAAAAATATAAAATAAAGAAGGGGGATGAATGGAAGTGTGTAGAAGGGGAAGAAAATAAAAGAGGAGAGAGGTAGGGACATGAGGTTGAGAAAATGCATGAATGTCATAATGTGGGAGAGAGAAAATGGGAGGTGCATGAATGGAAAGGTGCATGCATGGAATTAAGTGAGGTGGAGAGCATGAAGTGGCCGGCCAATGCATGTGGGCTGTTAGGTGGGCTTTTGTAAGGGCTCGGGTTTGGGAAAAGGGCTGCTCCAAGTTGTGGTCGGGCTGCATGCTCTTGGAGGATTGTTGGGCTTCACTTGTAGGCTCGGGTTGGACAAGTTGGAGAGCTCGGGCTGCTTGTAGGTGGGCTGCACTTGAAGAGGCTTGAGCATTGCACCTACAAACGAAAAGATAAAACACACATTAGCTAATTGAATATAACATAACATGAATGAAAATACATAAAAATAAATCATAACATAACATTAACATAACATTAATTATTTAAACTTAACAAACATAACACATAAAACATTTATAACTTGATATTAAAATTAGACAAACATGAAACATAATACATAACAAGTATAATAAAAATACATATAATAAAACTATATATTTTTATATAATAACATAAAATAAAATTGCGACAAAACAATAAAACTATAATAAAACTAGTAATTATAATATATTATAGAAAGATATTAAAACATGAAATAACAAGCATAAACTATAAATAAACTAAGGTATTTAGGCTACTAAATTACCCCAAAAACGATGACTAAAACTAGTCATCACCTGTCCTTGAGGACGGTCTTTATGACCTCCAATCTCTGTATCGTCAGCCGGTCTCTTCCGGCTCTTGACTGTAAGCTGATCCGCTTCTCTCTTTTTAGCCATCTCCAGAATCCTGGCCAAACTCCCCTCTGAGACGAAGAGGAGGGCCTGTCTCATGTCGTCTTACAGTCCCTTATAAAATCTCCTGGCATAGCCAGCGTTGTCCAACTGATAAGCATCCACATATCGGGCTAGGTGAGTAAACTCCTGATATTACTCTAGCACTGTCCTGTTCCCCTGCCTCAACCGTAGGAACCTATCCTCCAGCTCGTCCCTCATCGACTGAGGTACGAAATGTCCCAGGAGTGCTTCTCTGAATTACTCCCAAGTAATATCTGCGCAATCCATACCCGCAAAAGTGATGTCCAACTGTGACTTTCACCACCTCTTTCCATGTGACTCCAGGCAAGAGACTGCCAAAGCAACTGCCTCCTCAGTGGGGCATCAAATCCCCGCAAGTATCTCTTAGATGGTATCTAACCATTCCTCTGTGCATACTGCCGACTCCGTCCCCAGGTAGGATGGAGTGGAAAGTCCCTGGAAGACGCTCATCCAGTTATCCCCGGGGTTTGGCTGTGGGGCCGGTGCTTGATGAGCTCTGAAGGCCTCCAGAATGGCCGTCAGTGTTTGCCCCATCTCCGTCTGCTGGAACAGAGCTGGAGCTGGCAGAGGCGGGACCACATTTGGAGCCTGAGGTGTCCCCCGCTGTGGTGTAGGGTTCGTCGCAGGCTACAAGGAAAAATTCCATTTGTTAGATTGTGTATGAATGGAATAAAAGAAAGGGATAGGATGGACATTCACATGTGATTTCCTTTATGGGCATACCACTGCTTCCGCTACTAGTTTGTCCGTAAACTAAGCTAATATGGGGGTGGCCCAAGGTTTTGTGGACTACTTCTCTTTCGATCTAGGTCTCCTCTTATACAACTTGTAATACCCCATTTTTTTTTCTTTTTAAACCACCGGGGTCTTATGCCCTGAATTGCCTCTTTGCGGTGGCACCGACACTCGGGAAGGCCGCCACTACAAAACACCAATTCTGCCGGCCTTTTTCGATCACAAAAAGAGAGAAGTAAATACAACATGTCCACATAATCATATATAAATAAAAATCACAGCAAGTCCATCAATATATAGAAAGTAGAGTACTGCGAAAGAACAGTAAAGATGAAATATATAAACAGGCTCAAGCCCGGTACATCAGAGTCCTCACTACAAAACACTCATCGCAGAAGAAATAAAAAGACTAATCACTCACGGAGCTGGTCACAGGTACTCTGGAACTATACTGACCCACCTCTATGCGCACTGTACTTCGTTGGTGCTGGTCCCTAGACTGCTAGTCCTTGTCTCCCATCCGGAGCTCCTGTAATGTTGTGGTTCGAAAACTATTAATCATAAATACTAAGCCCTTTCATCCCCTACCCCTCCCCCCACGGCTCCTAAGCACCGAGCAGAGAGGAGGAAAGAGAAGCTACAAAGGTGGAGAGTAAGTAAAGCAGATGACCATGGAACTAGTCTAGAAGTTATTCCTGTTGTTTATCAACTATGTAAGAATGGTACAACCTAACAGTTCTAAAATAGTGAGCAGTAAGGTAAACTTGTAGTAAGCAGTATGAATATAAGAAGACAAATAGAAAATAAGTAAGTAACCATAACTTATATGAGTTCTCATACAAACATATAAGTTAAGGGGTCTTCTGCAAGTCTCCCATCGTATAAAAAGTCCCATACCGATTTATACGTTGCGGTGTCGGTTGTATGTAAATATGAGTGTAGTGATATAATATGCCACGACTCATGCAAATGCAACTCACGCACGCGACTCTATGCGCACAGACCTTTAGTTCCCCCTGTTCGGGCAGCTAGCTTCACTCCTTGGAACCTCCATAGTGGCAAACTGAAAGTGAAGGGATAGATACTACTCTAGAGGGGGGGTGAATAGAGTTATCAAATTTTGCACTTGACAAAACTTAATGGTCTACCCAACTCCCTTGGAGTGAAGTGCGGAATGAAAGATTATAGATATAGATTTAACCCTAGAGCCTAACACAAGTGGAGTGCACAAACTCAAGCTAACTGTAATTACAGTTAAGGCTTGGAAAATCTAACCAACAACTAGCAACCTAGTTATATCTAATCACAGCCACAATACAGGAATTAAACAATGGAATCCAGACGATACAAGGAGATTTATAGTGGTTCCCCAAACAACTTGGGTACGTCCACTCTTCTACCCACACGGTAGGAATCCACTCAGGTTTTTGATCAGGTGCCCTGCCACCAACAGAATCTGCTTCAGGTAGATTCAGAAACCCTTTAGACTTTTGATCAGGTGTCTAAAAACCAAGCACAGGTTTTTGATCAGGTGCCCTGCCACCAAGGGATACTTTTGAAGGGAGTAATAACCCTGTACAGGAGGGGGAAGAAAGTTAAGATGTCTTCTCTATTTTACAATAGATTAGAGAAGCACAAAAACTTGCACTAAGCTAGAATGCTCTAAAGAATCAAGGCTCCCCCTGGCTCAAAGATGTCCAGGTGAAGTCTTGCTTTAGTGCAGAAAACTCTTCAGAAAATTCTGAAGGAAAAGCTACAGGAAGAAAATAAATAACAAAATGAAATCTCTTCAAACAGCTATCTTCTTCTTCTTCTAATTCAAAGGATCTCTGAGTTTGAACTTCCTGAAAGCAGGAGAACTCAGGTTGAAGAAGAGATGAAGATCTTAACACTTCTCAGTTAGATGGAGTTTGCTGAGAGCAGAAAGCTTGAAGGCTTGAAAGCTTGAATGAACAACTGGTTAGCTATTAGCTAACTTGAATCCTTCTTCAAAGGGTTCTTTATATAACACCAGCAAGCAACGGCTCTCTTCCATTTGAATTATTTGTCTTCTTCTGAGCCTTGAGATCTGGGCTGTAAATATCAAGAAGACAGAAACATCTCTGCAGCAAAACATTCTATAAAAGGAATAACCCTTTTTCTAAGAAGCTGCAGGCTTAAATCAAATAACAGAAGGACTAAATAAAGTCACATCAGAAATAATCTCTTTATAGCAAAGAAGAAGACTTTTCAGTCTAACGGCTATAAAGGGCTGTTAGCAGATAAAGTAATTTATAAAGACAGCTAATAAGACAAACAACTTTATCTTAAAAAGATTTGACTCAGGCAAAAGAGATGGAGCAAATATTGCCTGGTAATTTTATCATACAGCTTAAAACAAAGTGCCAGAAAATATATTAATTAAATAAATACAAAATATAAAGGCAGGCAGAAAGCGTCGAACGACCTTCGGAGATCGTCGACCGACGCACGGAGATCGTCGATCTATCGGGCAGATAGTCGAACGATCCAGATAGTCGACCTATCGAAGAAGATAGTCAAACTACCCCGGCAGATAGTCGACCTATCAGAACAGATAGTCGAACTATCAGATAGTCGATCTATCAGGACAGATAGTCGAACTATCAAGCGCAAGCAGATAGTCGACCTATCAAGCAGATAGTCGACCTACCTCAGAAAACAGATAGTCGACCTATCAACAGATAGTCGACCTATCAGCGCAGAACAGATAGTCGACCTATCAACAGATAGTCGAACTATCAGCGCAGAACAGATAGTCGACCTATCAAGCAGATAGTCGAACTATCAGCGCAGAACAGATAGTCGACCTATCAACAGATAGTCGAACTATCAGCGCAGAACAGATAGTCGACCTATCAACAGATAGTCGAACTATCAGCGCAGAATAGATAGTCGACCTATCAACAGATAGTCGAACTATCAGCGCAGACAAAGCGTCGACCAACTGATAGACGATCGTCGATCAGTCGATAGACGATAGTCGAGCGGCGTTCGACTATAGTCGAACGAAAAACCTACTTAACCAAATTCTCAATCTGGAAAAGTGAGGACTCTACAACTAGACTTCTAACCATTGACCATAGATATTTCTTGGGTCAAGGAGTACAAAGGAGAGGACTAAACTCAAATCAAACTAGGGTACCAACAATCTCCCCCTATTTGAGTTAAGTCTCTCAAAAACTAAAACAAACAGCTAGCTATAGAACACTAAAATAATACAGGAAATAGACTAGCAGATTATCAAACAGATAAACAAATATAGCACAGCAGATAATCAAACTATGGATCAACAGAGTCAGGCTTAGATACAGAGGAGCTAGAAACAAAAGATATTTTCCTTAACGGATCATCTGATTCTTTCTTTGACATTTTCAGGTCCTGCGCACCAATGATCTTCAGCTCTGTAGATCTTGGGACTACTGCTTCCGGATGCTTTTCCATGTATTTGGATGGGTCAAAAACCTCAGGATTAACCTGGAACTTTTCAAGCTCTTTCTTTCTATAAACAGACATGGTAGTTAAACCAGTCGTATCTTTTCCTTCGGCTCTAGCTTTTCTAATTTGAGCTGCTCCTACTAGTTCTTGGAAACGAGCCATCCTAAAATTAGGATCAAGCTCTGGATTTTCATAAACAGGCTCAGGAGGAGCAGCCTCAGATACTTTATCTAGATAAGATATTAGAGTATACTTAGCAAAAGATTCTTGCTAGAAATTTTAAAACAAAGTAAACTATTTACCTTCCGAATCACTTTTCTCAGACTGAACTGGTATTGAAGATGGAATTCTTTTCTTTGGAGAAGGAGGAGGGGAAAAGGTTGGTCTTTGAACCACAGCCTCCTTCACTTGTCTTTGAGAACCAGAAAGCGATTTGCCTTGCGAGCTTTGATAACTTTGTCTTTGCTGGGGCTGAAAAGAAGCAGATCTTCCAGAAGAGGCAGCAGGATTAGCTGATAGGTTCCCAGAGGCTCCTGCACCTGGAGGAGGAGGAGGACCTCTGGGAGTCCATCTTGAGGCAGGACTATCATACCTCTTAGTCCTTTTTCTTTCTTTCTGCTGATTCTTTGAAAACCACATCCAGTGCTGAAAATCCTTGGATTTAGGGTCAATGCCCTTCAGAATATAATAGGGAGTGTCATTATCTTTACTTGGAGGAGGAGGAGCAGCTTTCCTTTTCTTTGAAACAGCTTTCTTTCTCTTTGACTTCTCAGAAACATTAGAATCATCCTCATCATCAGAGGGAGATGATGGAGGATTTTCATACGGATCATAGGCTTCAGAAACAGCCTTTTCTTTAAGCTTTAGAGCAGATTTTTCTCTTTCCTCTTCCATGGCATCCAGAGCCAGAAGGGAATCTAAGTCCAACCCTGGAGAGTCATCCCAGATGGTTAACTTTTCAACTTGCAATTCCTTTTCTTTCTCTTCTAACAAAGATTGTACTCTTAAAACCCAGGCCGCTCTTGCTTGAACTTCTTCCACACTCAGAACGGGAGTGTCTTCTTTGACTTTATCTTGATTTTCAGATTCATCTCTATCATCTAGAAAAGATTCTAGTTCAGGATCAACTTGAATATTAGGAATACTTGGGGCAGCTTCAGAAACAATTTCTATTATCTGGGCAGATAAATCCTCTCTAATATCATCTGTAGAATTATGAATATAGATCTGCTAAATAAACAGAAATCATTCCTTCCAGGAATTCACAAGCTAACAAATTAATCGACTCATCAACAAAACGAATAAATGAGTTACCTTCATATTTAACCATCTCCCATGATTCATTCAGATATGAAGTTATAATTCCTTCTAAGAATCTAGCAATCACAAGAGTGGTAAGATCTTCCAGGCAGACTTTCACTGCAAATTCAGACAACATGATTCCATCTGTTATTTCCTTATCAGACAAAACTGGAGCTATTTCTATCTCAGCAGGAGCAGATTCTTCCTGGGCAGACATGACTGCATCTTTTATAGCTGTAGGGGAGGCAGGATGGTCTGAGGCATCTTCATGGAACATCTCCCCCTGCCTGATTTCAGTGGCTACTGAAACCAGGCCCCTTGAGGAAGATGGCTCAGCAGATTTTGAAAGGGATTTGATGGATGCAGTTAAGAGATCAATGGAGGCTGCAAGGGGAGCGATTGCCTCTTCAATCATGGTTTTGATTGACGGGGTAATCAGCTCCACAATGCGGGAGATAAGCGCAGGAGAGATCTCAATAGATGAAGGATGAGAAGTGGATGGAGCTGCAGCAGATATGGGAGTGGTGCTGGGATGAGAAATGGTGTGGACATGGGATCGAACTGGAGATGGAGCAGGAGAGTTAATTGGGGAATGAACGGGAGATACAGGAGGAGTAGGAATTCTCTCTGATCCTAACAAATCGAAGCTAGGAGCAGATATCCTAGCCAGATGAGTAGGTAGAGGAGAGGCTGGAGGGGAAAGAGGAACAACCATAGTTATTTCTGGAGCAGCAGAGGAAGAAGGTCGTACTTCAGCTGAAGTTGATGGAACTTCAACTGAGGCAGACAACAATGCAGAGGAGGAGGAAGGAAGAGCTGAGCCAGCTTCACCATGGTGAGGAGCGACTGATACAGTCCTTGTGTCCTCAGATGTTGCTGGAGCAGATTTCACAAACGTTCTCTTCCACTTTGAGAACAGATGGGGATCCATCTTCTTGCTGGCGTTGATTGTTGTTGCAGATGAACTCAGCAGATGGGGGTACCTTTCCTTCAGGAAAATTCCGATAACCCTTCCTAGGGTGACTTCTTTCTTGCCATTCTTTTTCCTTATTAAATCAAACATCACTGCTGCCCAATTGATCATTTTTCGATTAACAATCGCACACATGAGTGCGAATTGCTGCCTTGTTATATTATCGTGGGCAGAGTGCTTGCCCAGGAGCACTTTTCCTACTATCTCAGCCAGAAACTTGATTTTGAAAGGAAAGTTCACTTTGAGCAGCTTCGTGGGAATGCCCTCAGCATGTCCCAGCTCAACAAGCATACTTCCGAATTCCTGAGCATCTTGCTCATAATCTTCGTCACCATTTACTAAACCAAAAACATCAGATAAAACGGCCGGAGTCAGGAGTACCTCCTCTCCGCCGATGGTACCAGTCATCGATTCGTCTGTGGAAGACGACGTGAAAGCCCATTCTTTGATTTCTGGAATGTTGATCTTAATCCTTGCAGACATTAACTTTTCTAAACCTTGATCCCTGCATAGCTGGAGAACTTCTACGATTCTTGCATCACAGCTGCTGAAAGCGTCAAAATCCACGCTAAATCCTGCATCAAACTTGACGACGGCCAGAACTGCTGGAGAGACCGCCATGGATCGCTGGAGAAACGCGAGAAGGAGGAAGAAGACGAAGGGGACGAAGCGGCAGAAAATCGCAAGCGGGAAAGCAGAATGCGAAAGGGCACGCTCCGTCGATGATAAAGCAAAAGATCTTTTGACCTAGGTCGACTATCGGCTTTATATCAGACCGGATATAGTCGGTCTATTAAAAAGATCTAGACTCGATGGTCGAACGGCCGTTCGACGATCGGCTCAGAAGCAGAGTAGTCGGACAATCGTTCGACTATTTCTGTCTTCACAAACAACAGGCTATCGTCATCCAGAGATCGACGATGAGCTCGACCTGTTCGACGATGGTCGAACGTCGATCGACGATCTTCAAACAGATAAGCTATCATTAACCCGAGGTCGACGATAGGCTTAATCCGTTCGACGATCTTCGATCATCGTTCGACTATCTTCAAACAGATTTCAACATAGGCAGATATAGTCACACTTAGTCTCGTCCATTGATCATGCCTAGTTGAACTAAAAAGAACAGATGCTTCTGTTCATCTAAAGGCTTGGTGAATATATCACCTCTCTGAAACTCAGTGGATATGAACTCAAGACAAATCTTGTTCTTTTCCACACAATCTCTCAGGAAATGGTGCCGAATCTCAATGTGCTTCGTTCTAGAGTGGTGCACTGGATTTTGTGCAATTGAGATAGCACTGGTACTATCACACATGATCTTGGTGTTCTTGTGTGAGTAACCATAATCCACAAGCTGGTTTTGAATCCACAGGATCTGTGAACAACAACTGGCAGCTGCTATATATTCAGCCTCTGCAGTTGAAGTTGAGACAGAAGCCTGCTTCTTACAGAACCAAGAGACCAATCTCCCTCCCAGGAACTGGCAAGTTCCTGAGGTGCTCTTCCTGTCAACTCTGCAGCCAGCATAATCAGAATCAGAATATCCAATTAATTCAAACTCTGACTCAGCTGGGTACCAAAGTCCTAGATCTGGACATCCCTTCAGGTATCTCAGGATTCTCTTTAGAAGAATCAGATGAGATTCCTTGGGGTTGACCTGGAATCTAGCACAAAGGCATGTAGCAAACATTATATCTGGCCTACTTGCATTTAGATATAATAGGGAACCAACAATGGCCCTATAATTCTTTTGATCAACTGGCTTGCCGTGATCATCAGAATCAATAACTACATTGGTAGCCATGGGTGTAGGCATTGCTGAAGCATCAGCCATCCCAAATTTCTTTACCAATTCCTTGGCATATTTGGATTGGGAGATGAAGATACCATCAGCATCTTGCTTAACTTGGAGACCAAGAAAGTAAGACAGCACACCCATGCTACTCATCTCAAACTTAGAGTGCATCAGGTCAGAGAACCTTTTGCAAAGTTTGGGATCAGTGGAGCCAAAAATAATATCATCTACATACACCTGAACTAACAGGATTGTGTCCTTGTGATGCTTGACGAAAAGGGTTCTATCAACTACTCCCCTAGTAAAGTTGTGCTCTAACAGGAAACTAGCTAAGGTCTCATACCAGGCCCTAGGAGCTTGCTTTAGTCCATAAAGAGCTTTTTGCAACTTAAACACATGTGAGGGCTGAGTTGAAGAAACAAACCCTGGTGGTTGTTCAACAAACACCTCTTCCTTAAGCTCACCATTCAGGAATGCACTTTTGACATCCATTTGGAACACCTTAAACTTCATGAAGGCTGCATAGGCCAAGAAGATCCTTATTGCTTCTAGCCTTGCAACAGGAGCAAAGGTTTGGTCATAGTCTATACCTTCCTCCTGTCTGTAGCCCTGAGCTACAAGCCTAGCTTTATTCCTTACTATAATTCTATTTACATCTAGCTTGTTTCTATACACCCACTTGGTGCCTATGATCAGTTGGCCTTTAGGTCTTGGAACCAAAGTCCAAACTTTACATCTCTCAAACTGATTGAGCTCCTCTTGCATTGCAATGATCCAGTGGGGATCTAGCTCTGCATCTTTAAAGGTGAGGGGCTCAACCTGTGAGAGGAAACAAGCATGCATCACATCCTGTCTTAATTGATGTCTTGTTTGCACACCAGCTGATATGTCTCCAATCACTTGAGATGTGGGGTGATCTCTAAGTGTGACAATATCAGCAGGTGGGATGTGATCTTCAGCAACAGTTGGGATTAATTCCTCAGGAGGAATTTGATCTACTGTTGGTGGAACAGCAACAGCATCAACAGCTTCAGCAATGTCTTCATCACTGTCTGATTCAGTGATCTGAAGAGTTGAAAGTTGAAGAATTTCTTGAGGGGCATCATGTACCTGCAAAGAACTTGAGGAAGGAGAATTTTCTTTCTCCTTGTAAAACATCTGAGACTCATCAAAAGTCACATGCACAGATTCTTCAATTTTAAAGGTTGATTTGTTATAGACCCTATAAGCTTTGCTTACTTGGGAATATCCAAGCATGATTCCCATTGAAGCTTTTGCTTCAAACTTTCTAATATATTCTTTATTATTATTATGAATATAAACAATACAGCCAAAAATTCTAAAATAATTAATTTTTGGTTTCTTTCCTTTAAGCAACTCATAAGGAGTTTTACACTTAAGTTTGTGTATCAGACTTCTATTCAAGACATAGTTGGCTGTACTAACAGCTTCTGCCCAATAGAATAGAGGCATGTTAGCATCTGCCAACAATGTGCTAGCAGCTTCAATAAGTGTTCTATTTTTCCTTTCAACTACCCAATTTTGTTGAGGAGTTCTAGGAGCTGAGAAGCTATGTTTGATACCTTCTCTCTCACAGAATTCTTGCATGAGAAGAGAGTCAAACTCAGTACCATGATCACTTCTGATCAAGGCCACATGAGTAGAGTACTCAGTCTGTACACATAATAGAAAGTCTGTAAGGGCTTTGAAGTTATCAGACTTAGTTCTCAAAAAGAAAACCCAACTGAACCTAGAGAAGTCATCTACAATTACTAATGTGTAATACTTCCCTCCTAAACTCTGTACATTTATTGGGCCAAAAAGGTCCAAATGTAATAAATACAGGATCCTAGGAGAATCACTTTTATTTACAGATTTAAAAGAATTCTTGGTTTGCTTGCCTAGCTGACAAGCCTTGCATAGGTTCTCCTTCTTGTAGGGGCAAGGAGGTAAACCTCTAACAAGGTTGTGCTTAGATAACCTAGATATATTTTTCAGGTTTACATGACTAAGCCTTTTATGCCATAGGGAATTATTATTAAGGGTTACTTCATTAAACAGGCAGATTTCAGATTGAGATGAATTAAAATCTACTAAGTAAATGTTACCTATTCTAATACCTACTAAAACAATATTATTATTTAAAGTAATACTGCAAGAGGAGTTAGAAAATGAAACCTGGTAGCCAGCATCACATAGCTGGCTGACTGAAATCTGATTATGCTTCAGTCCATTGACATAAGCAACTCTCTTGAAAGTAACTGCTCCAATTGTGATCTTGCCATAGCCTTCTGTCTGACCACAGCTGGAGTCTCCAAAGATAACCTTTGGGCCGAGCTTAGCTTTGAATTTTGACAGTAAATCTTTATTTCCTGTCATATGCTTAGAGCATCCACTATCCAAATACCACTTATTTTGAGTGATTGGATAGGCCTTCACCTGCAAGACAATTATTTAGACAGAGTGGACCCAGGTAACCTTGGGTCCCTTGTTTTTCACATAAGAAAAACTGGAAATGTATGAAAATGCAGGCTGAGGGTGATAACCTAGTGGGTGAGATCTCCTAGGTGGGATTCTCCATGCAGATGATGGGTCAACAAACCTAGGGTTTCTATTCTCATTTAGGTTTCTATGGAATTGATTGTTATTTTGAAAATCATATTGAAATCGTCGATCGACGTTCGACGATGGGTGCTCAGATCGTCGACCTTCGTTCGACCATGGAGCTTCCGATCGTCGAGTGGCGTTCGACGCTCTTTGCATTTCTTTAAAAAACTTCTTTCTCTTTTCTCTCTTAGCTTTATTTAAGGTTTTATTAACCAGATTTACTTGCTCAGTGTTCTTCTTTCCACTAGCTGAAATGAAGTTCACTGGAGTTGAAAGATTTTTTTTAAGAAGGACTGGGGGTTCACTGGGAGAAGCTCCTAAGCCTAGTTTATCATTACCTGACCTAGTGTTAGTCATGCTGGTAATTTCTAATAACTTAAGGCTTCTACCATTAAGGGATTCTTCTAATCTCTTAGACTTAGCTAACTCTATTTTAAGAAATTTAATTTCTTCACTACAAGTAGTGAGTTCTTCCTTTAACCTAATGTTTTCAGAGGCTATTGATTCTGAGTCAGCTAACCTATTTCTAAGTTCTTTTATTTCCTTCTCTGAGCTAATTAAATCTAAACATAAAGATTTAAATTCTAACTTAAATTCTTCTGAAGTAAAATCATAAGAAGAAAGTACCTCATCTTCTGTAGGCATCTCTTCATCAGAATCAGAACTCTCTGCAGCAGAGTGGTTGCTGCAGGCATCTATTGCCATCAGGCAAACTTCTTTTGCCTTCTTCTCTTCCTCATCTTCACTGGAGCTTGATGAGGAGGATTCTTCATCAGAATCACTCCAGGTTTCAGCAATGAAACCTCTCTCCTTCTTTTTGTTTTTGTAGGAGGATGGCTTGGAGTGCTTCCTGTGTTGTTCTTTATCTTTTCTCTTTTCTTTGTTCTTCTCCTCTGGACACTCTGGCAAGATGTGTCCAGGCTTCCTGCAACCATAACATATAATTTCTTTAGCAGGAGAGCGATCATACCTTGGTTTGTCTTCATAGCGTGAAGACTTCTTTCTGAACTCCTTTCTCCCCATCTTGAGAAACCTTTTGGCAAACAGTGCCATAAGTTCCTCATTAGATTGGCTGCTTTCAGAAACATCTGCAGCCTTAAGAGCTAGAGATTGCTCTTTTCTTGTTGGAGTGGGGGTCTTGGCTTCAGCTTTTGCTTCTCTGGTCTTCAGCACTTGCTCAAAAGACTTGAGCTTGCCGAGGAGAGCTTCAGTTGAGATCTCATTAGTACTTCTGGCTTCTTTGATGGGCCAGATTCTTAGATCCCATGTGCTAGGGAAGCACATAAGAATCTTATCATTGACCTCTGTCAATGATATGTCCTTGTCCAGGGTCCTCAGCTCATTGATGATTGAGCTGAGCCTGGTGTACATAGCTTCAACTGATTCAGCATCAGTTTTCTTGAAGTTCTCGTACTGTGAGATCAGGTTGGACCTTCTGTCCTTCCTTTCATCAGCTGAACCATCTACAATCTGGTTCAGTGTGTCCCACATGGCCTTTGCTGAAGAGCAATCAGCAACCTTCTGGAACACCTCATCAGACATTGTCTGAGCCAGTATGTTCATTGCCTTGGCATCTGCAATTTTGGCCTTCTTGTACTCATCATTATAATCTGGAGGAGGCACTGCACTCATATCAGATGATAAGGCAGTGGCAGCAGCAGGTGCTCTTGGGGGACCTGACAAAATAGAAGCAAAAATACTTTCATCAATAGAATTCATATAAAGTTTGATCCTTGCCTTCCAGATGCCAAACTTAGCTAAGTTGCATGCTGGAGGTCTGGTGCTTGAATAATCCTTAGACTGGGCCATGATAGTGAATATCTATAAGCTTTGGTATCTATCAGGATCTTGTGACTTAGGTGTTAGCCTATTCAGTCAGTCAACCTCCCTCTGATACCAATTGAAAGTGAAGGGATAGATACTACTCTAGAGGGGGGGTGAATAGAGTTATCAAATTTTGCACTTGACAAAACTTAATGGTCTACCCAGCTCCCTTGGAGTGAAGTGCGGAATGAAAGATTATAGATATAGATTTAACCCTAGAGCCTAACACAAGTGGAGTGCACAAACTCAAGCTAACTGTAATTACAGTTAAGGCTTGGAAAATCTAACCAACAACTAACAACCTAGTTATATCTAATCACAGCCACAATACAGGAATTAAACAATGGAATCCAGACGACACAAGGAGATTTATAGTGGTTCCCCAAACAACTTGGGTACGTCCACTCTTCTACCCACACGGTAGGAATCCACTCAGGTTTTTGATCGGGTGCCCTGCCACCAACAGAATCTGCTTCAGGTAGATTCAGAAACCCTTTAGACTTTTGATCAGGTGTCTAAAAACCAAGCACAGGTTTTTGATCAGGTGCCCTGCCACCAAGGGATACTTTTGAAGGGAGTAATAACCCTGTACAGGAGGGGGAAGAAAGTTAAGATGTCTTCTCTATTTTACAATAGATTAGAGAAGCACAAAAACTTGCACTGAGCTAGAATGCTCTAAAGAATCAAGGCTCCCCCTGGCTCAAAGATGTCCAGGTGAAGTCTTGCTTCAGTGCAGAAAACTCTTCAGAAAATTCTGAAGGAAAAGCTACAGGAAGAAAATAAATAACAAAATGAAATCTCTTCAAGCAGCTATCTTCTTCTTCTTCTAATTCAAAGGATCTCTGAGTTTGAACTTCCTGAAATCAGGAGAACTCAGGTTGAAGAAGAGATGAAGATCTTAACACTTCTCAGTTAGATGGAGTTTGCTGAGAGCAGAAAGCTTGAAGGCTTGAAAGCTTGAATGAACAACTGGTTAGCTATTAGCTAGCTTGAATCCTTCTTCAAAGGGTTCTTTATATAACACCAGCAAGCAACGGCTCTCTTCCATTTGAATTATTTGTCTTCTTCTGAGCCTTGAGACCTGGGCTGTAAATATCAAGAAGACAGAAACATCTCTGCAGCAAAACATTCTATAAAAGGAATAACCCTTTTTCTAAGAAGCTGCAGGCTTAAATCAAATAACAGAAGGACTAAATAAAGTCCCATCAGAAATAATCTCTTTATAGCAAAGAAGAAGACTTTTCAGTCTAACGGCTATAAAGGGCTGTCAGTAGATAAAGTAATTTATAAAGACAGCTAATAAGACAAACAACTTTATCTTAAAAAGATTTGACTCAGGCAAAAGAGATGGAGCAAATATTGCCTGGTAATTTTATCATACAGCTTAAAACAAAGTGCCAGAAAATGTATTAATTAAATAAATACAAAATATAAAGGCAGGCAGAAAGCGTCGAACGACCTTCGGAGATCGTCGACCGACGCACGGAGATCGTCGATCTATCGGGCAGATAGTCGAACGATCCAAATAGTCGACCTATCGAAGAAGATAGTCGAACTACCCCGGCAGATAGTCGACCTATCAGAACAGATAGTCGAACTATCAGATAGTCAATCTATCAGGACAGATAGTCGAACTATCAAGCGCAAGCAGATAGTCGACCTATCAAGCAGATAGTCGACCTACCTCAGAAAACAGATAGTCGACCTATCAACAGATAGTCGACCTATCAGCGCAGAACAGATAGTCGACCTATCAACAGATAGTCGAACTATCAGCGCAGAACAGATAGTCGACCTATCAAGCAGATAGTCGAACTATCAGCGCAGAACAGATAGTCGACCTATCAACAGATAGTCGAACTATCAGCGCAGAACAGATAGTCGACCTATCAACAGATAGTCGAACTATCAGCGCAGAACAGATAGTCGACCTATCAACAGATAGTCGAACTATCAGCGCAGACAAAGCGTCGACCAACTGATAGACGATCGTCGATCAGTCGATAGACGATAGTCGAGCGGCGTTCGACTATAATCGAACGAAAAACCTACTTAACCAAATTCTCAATCTGGAAAAGTGAGGACTCTACAACTAGACTTCTAACCATTGACCATAGATATTTCTTGGGTCAAGGAGCACAAAGGAGAGGACTAAACTCAAATCAAACTAGGGTACCAACACAAACGGAGACAGTGGGTCAGGCCCCCCACTCCTAGGCAGGGAACCACACTACCGGGCCTAGCCCTTCCGTACGCCCCTAGAAGAACACAACCTAGAGTATCCGCGTACTAGTGCTGGCTATATCCACCAGACTTTCTTTGGCTTAGTGTCCCACACCGCCGAGTCAACGTACCGACGTCGGTGTGAACGACAGTCAAATATCGAAGACCCACCACCTTATTATGTATTCAAACCCTCGAGCCCTCGGCTCCCCGGACTGTCCCATCCGTGCATCTACCTTCAGAAGCTACCATCTGAATGACAGTCAAAACAACCTAATTAACCTCCTTAACTTCCGAGGTGTGTGAATGTGAAACCCTAGTTATACTAGTTGCTCTATTAGTTGATTATTCATACGGTTTACGTTAGCCCAGGACTGCCCCCGGCAAACCCCGTGAAGGGCTCTCAAAGGGCACTAGGAACTATGATGATAGCTGAAGCCCATCGTTCCCTTTCGCAAGGCACTTAATTTTATTGGTTATTACCCATTACCCGATCCCTTTTAAATTACTTTGGATCTAACCCTAGTGTATTAAGACTCTTTCTCTCCTACCGGGGAGGACGATCTTTCATCGGTCCCGAGCACCTCTTATGACTAGACAACCTACCAACCTATCCTCATCTTGGCTACTGAGGATGCATTCATACACATTTCCAAACAATTATCCCAATATCCAAATCCTCTAAGTTCATCCTGCAGCTTAATATGATTTGAGCAGTTTTTACTAAACGCAGACCATCCTAAGCTATATGAGGTATATAAAGGGAGGTACTCCAAATTGCCTTCCAAATCACCTATAAAATTTACTGGAGGTTTATCATGTCACACATAGTCTAAAATCAGAGATTCATAATTTTCCTAATTTAACCTATATTTAATTATTTTCTTCCAAAACTATAATATGGAGTTTTTGAACATGAAGTATACTTTCCAGGTATGTATAAGGCTCCACAATATTATGATAAATACTAAACATCAAATTAAAAGCGAATCCAGATCTCATATCATTTTTGGAAGGTTTAAATCATTAATCCTTAAAGTTTGGCATATTTTAGAAATCATAAATTAAAGGGGCAAGTAATGCTTTTAAGCTTCCAAAAATTATACAAAAAAGCCAATATAACAATTTATGCCCTACAAATATCCTGGAAAAGTTTCATAATTTTACAGCAATAAATGAGCTCTGTATAAATTATTTACAAAAATTTTCTTTTTTTCAATCTTGTAAAAGAAGTACTAAAAATAATGTCCAAAAATTCACACTTAAATTTCCATAGGTTCATACTAACTTTAAAACTACACTCCCCAAGTTTCATTACTGTTTAGTGAGTTTTATTATCTTTTTCTATCACTAAAAGATTTGTGCCCTAAATTAGGGTTAGGGTTTTTGAGCGACTTATTCACTTTAAAATCTATTTAGATTTCTGTCAGAGAATTCTAGCTACCCTAGAATCCTCTCCAACAATTTTCAAATCATATCAAGGTCATTTGACCACCTGCCCTTCACAAACCTCCAAGAACCATTCTTATGGTTTGTCCTTGGGTCCTAGGGCAAATCTACCCCAATCCACCTCAAACTCCATGAGAGGGTGCTAGAAATCATGCCTAGTCAGTGGTCAAAATTTCAGCCTCTATTGAGGTGATTTGACCCTGTTAATATTGAGTGCTAATGACAATACATAAAGGAAGTTAACATACATATAACAATTTGAATTTCAAACATTTCATAATAAATTAACTCAACAAAGCACAGAATTTCTTTTATAAATTTATCTAAATAAAAATCTTCATTCTAACAAGATACATCTGATTAAATATCATTACAACAACCTTAATGAAATTTAAAAGACAAGATGCTAATAGAAGTAGAATTGAAGTTGAATTTAAACTTTGAGCAAATAAAGAATTTGTGTGACAATTTTTTTATTTGTCTCTCTAAAACTTGTGGAGTAATTACTTAAGGTTTGAAACCTTAATTGTCCACAATGAAGAAGATGATATGTAGTAATTTTAAACAAACAACTACCTCAGTTTTCTTCTCAATATTTGAAGGGATAAAGACTTAATTCTCATCAAACCTTCTCATCCAACTTGAAGACTCTTCACGGTTTTCTTCAACAAGACTTTTCAATGGCCGAACCTTCCACTTCTTATGCAAGTGTTTTGGATCTAAGATCCAAGTGCTCGGCTTTCTCCTTTCTTCAATCAAGTTATGGACTTGATTCTTTATTCTTTTGAGATTGCCCTCAAGAGAACAAAACCGAAGACATTGGTCTTGGCAACAATGTTCTTCACGGTTTTTCCTTCTTCACCTTCACGGTTTTCTTTCTCTCTTTCTATTTTTAGAACACACGGCTTGAGCACCTTCTCAATCATCACAATAGCATTTATAAAATGTTAGTTATTCAAAAACCACAACCTTTCATCAAGGGGTGCTACCATTTCATTTTTTGTTTTTTTAAAAAAACCGCCATTGTTAGCAAGAAATTCGGCACTATTTACAAACAGTTTTTATTAAATAAAATGGTTGGTTTAATTTCGAAAATAATTGAGATTATTTATCTTAATATTATAAAAAACAAACCTTAATAAAACTCATAAGAGACCTTACAAAATATTTCATAAAGGTAAGGTTTGACAAGTGAAATACTTAGGCATTAAGTTAACAATTATAGTGTTACATGTGATAACCTTTCATGATATGAATTATCTTTCTCATCATGTAATCATTTTCAAAACAATGCTTAGATACCCTACATCATGTTTAACATAGACTTGATCATATCATTACACACCATCAACATAAAAGGACATATTCCAACTTAAACATTTGATTAAAAAACATGAACTATTGTGCTCATACCATCAAACCACACATTGTCTTTCTAATGTTGTTAAAAGCAATAAAGTTATTCATAAGAAGTAAATATAAAACCACATTTAAAAGAGCATAAAGTGCTTTTGGTTAGTAGAAAAATTTCTTTCTACTTGGAGATGTGTACCCTTCACGGTACCATTTGTTTGAAGCAAATAGATTCTCATCATCTTCTTTCCAAGTTTTAACATAACACTTGTTCATATTCTTTTTCCTGAAAATAACGGATATAGTTATTAAAAAATTAAAAATAAGAAGTACAACAATGACAATCCTAGTTAAAATTACCTCAACAAACTCCCCCTTTGGCATTGTTGTCAACTTTTAATTTTTTTAATAATAGTAATAGCAGTCTCCCCCTATTACCATTCTCCCCCTTTGACAACCATGCCAAAGGATAGTAGCCCCCTTCCTGGATGATCAGGTAATTACTGCTAGGGATTTGATCCCTAAGCTATTCCTTATGTCAATGAATTGAATTTTTGACAAGGGCTTAGTAAATATATCGGCTAGTTGTTCCTTTGTAGAAACATAGGTTAGAATAACATCCTTGTTGGTGACATGTTCTTTTAGGAAGAATTATTTTATAGAGATATGTTTTGTTCGATTGTGCATAACAGGATTCTTTGAGATATTAATTGCACTTGTGTTATCACACTTTATCTCTAAAGGTTTATCAATTTGAATCCCAAAGTTTTTAAGTTCTTCTTTCATCCATAAAATTTGTGTGCAACATGTCATTGCAACAACAAATTCTGACTCAGCTATTGATAATGTAACTGAATCTTGCTTCTTTGAGTGTCATGCCATAAGATGGTTTCCTATAAAGAAGGCTCCTCCACTTGTACTTTTACGTTCATCGATACAACCGGCCCAGTTAGCGTCTGTATAAGCCATAAGAGTGTCATTTTTTTTATTTGGATAGAATAACCCAAAATCAATAGTGCCTTTCAAATACCTTAAGATTCGTTTTCCAGCACTCCAGTGACTCTCTTTAGGATTACTTTGAAATATAGATATTAAACATACTGAGTGCATTATATCTGGTCGAGTTGATGTTAAGTATAAGAGACTTCCTATCAAGGATCTATATTGTTTTTGGTCAATTTCTTGTCCATCCATATCTTTTGATAACTTCTCATTTGTACTCATGGGAGTACTAATGGGTTTACAATCTTTCATTCCAAATTTGTCAAGTATTTCTAATAGATATTTACTTTGACTTAGAAAGATTCCCTCTTTCTTTTGATGTATTTGTAAATATAGAAAATATGATAGTTCACCCATCATTGACATTTCGAAAGTATTTTTCATTTCTTTCACAAAGTCATTGCATGAAGCTAAGTCTCTTGAACCCAATAATATATCATCAACATATATGAGAACAAATATTAGATTATCTTTAGTGTGTTTGATATATAAGGTATTGTTCAATTGACTTTTTACAAAATTAGTTTTGTGTAAAAAACCATCTAACCGTTCATACCAGGCACGAGGAGCTTGCTTTAATCCATACAATGCCTTCTTTAATTTACATACATATGAGGGATTTGTGCGTTCAACAAATCCTTCAGGTTGCTCCATGTAAACCTCTTCTTCTTGGTAGCCATTTAAGAAGGCCGATTTTACGTCCATTTGAAAAATTTTAAAGTTTAAGTTTATGGACATTGAAAGAAACATTCTTATTGACTCCATTCTTGTGACAGGAGCAAAAGTTTCCTCATAGTCTATACCTTCTATTTGGGAATATCCTTTACATACTAGTCTAGCTTTATTTCGAATGACGTCACCTTTTTCATTTAGCTTATTTCTAAACACCCATTTTGAACCAATAATATTTTTATTTTTAGGTCTTTCTACAAGTTCCCAAGTGTTATTTTTTAGAATTTGATGAATTTCTTCAGTCATAGCATGTAGCCAAGATTCATTAGCAAGAGCATCTTTTACAGTTTTTGGTTCATCTATGGCTATCATGGAATATAGTATTCTTGGTGAATTTCTTCTTGTAGTGACCCCTTGACTTGGGTTTCCAATAATTTGACTTTCTGGATGATTTTTGTGTCATGTTTTGATTTTTCTTGGAATTATTTCTGTGTTTTCATCCACATTTGAGTTTAAGGATGCATCACTAGATGAATCAAAATTATCTAGTTCAGGTGTAATTTCAATTTGTTCATTTTCTATTAGGTCATCATCTTTTTCAGAATCTACTTTTACTTGTCTGAAATTAGATTCTTCAAATTTAACATCCGAGCTTTCAACAATTTTTTGACTTTCTTTTAAGAGACATCTATACCCTTTACTGGCCAAAGAGTATCCAATAAATATAGCTTCATCACTTCTGTTATCTAACTTTCCTAGATCAGCTTCTTTCTTCTTAACCCAACATTTGCTTCCAAAAACCTTTAGATATTTAACTGAAGGTTTTTTATTATACCGCAATTCATATGGTGTTTTTTGAGAATCATGTTTTAATAAGCACCTGTTCATTATATGAACAGCTGTTTGAACTGCAAAGGTCCAGAAGGTATCAATTAGCTTACTTTCATTAAGTATAGTCCTAATCATTTCTTGAATAGTTCTATTTTTTCGTTCTGCAACACCATTTTGTTGTGGTGTTCTAGCTTCAGTTAATTGTTTATTAATTCCATTATCAATACAGAAGTCTTTGAATTCTTTTGATATAAATTCCCCACCCCTATCTGTTCTTATACTTTTTATGCTCTTTCCTGATTGTTTTTTTACATGAATTTTATAATCATAAAAGCTTTGAATGCCTCATCTTTGCTCCATAAAAGAGTGATACATGTTAACCTTGTGTAGTCATCTATCATTGTCATGAAATATCTCTCACCATTATACCCCTCTGTCCTAAAAGGGCCATATAGATCCTTGTGAATAAGATCTAGTAGTTTAGAGGTATTAATTTCTTTGCTAGGATGTTTAACTCTAACCATTTTTCCTTTTATATAAGAATCACAGATAGGATTTACTGGTTTTTTAATTTTAGGAATGTCACGTACAGCTTGACATTGATATAATTTTACTAAATTGTCAAAACTAATATGGCACATTCTCTTATGCCATAACTAGTCATTTTCTTCTTGAGTTATCATACATTTTGGATTGATGGAATCACTCATGATGTATAGATTTTCTTTGTTTCTTTTTCCTAAAGCCACTACATTGCTATTTTTGTCATAAACTTTTACACCTTCTTTATTGAATGTTACTTCATAATCTTGATCACAAATTTGACTTACACTTAGCAGATTATGTTTTAATCCTTCTACAAATAAGACATTTTTTAATTTACCATTAACAAGTGAGACTTCACCTTTTCCTTTAATTTCTGCTCCTTGATCATTTCCAAATTTAACTGTGCCTCCTAGATAGTTTTCTAGATTTTTAATTTTCTTTAATTCTCCTGTCATATGACTAGTGCAACCACTGTCAATTATCCATTTATTGGATCTACTTTCTTTTAATGCTTTTAGGGCAGATTGAACAACATAGTAATGATAGATTCCATTATTATTTTCAAAAACATTTGAGGAGTTTAACTTATTGCAGGTTCTTATAGTGTGACCATATTTTTTGCAGTAAGAACAACTATTAACAGTGCTAAAAGATGATAAAGATGAATAATTATAAAATTGCAGTTAATAGATTCATGACCATAATAATTGCAGATATAACAAATTTTATTGGAGAGTGGTTGACAAGTATACCTTTTTGGCATGAGAGTTTCAGCACCTTTGAATTTGAAATTCATTTGATTTTCACCCTTCTCTGTTCCTTCTGATGATTCTCCTGTATGATAGCCTAATCCACTCTTATCATGTGTAGATCTTTGCATAGATATGAGACTATTCAGCTTGTTTGTGGAGTCTTCAAACTTGAACAACCTTTGAAGATCATCCTTGAGTTTTTGAACCTGCAGTGTTAGTTCTAGAATTTGCTTTCTATCAATGTCCCTGTCTCTCATTAATTGATTTATGTTATTCACTAAATCAGTAGCTTCAAAAAGCTCATCACTGTCAGTTAATTCATTATTGGTTACTGAATTTAATTTCATTTCATGAAGGTTTTCAGATATTTTTTCATTTTCTCTTCCATTTGGTCTCCTGTATCAACAAAGGAACAAGTATCAGATAAGGATGAAACTTTATAATGTTTATTTTTAATTTCGGTTTTTAACAAGAGAATTTCTTCTTTTAGATCACTAATCATATTCATTGATCTCTCTACATGATTTTCAATGTGATTTAAGGTGATGCTTTGACTCCATGTTTGAGTATTTTCTAGAGACAATTCAAGTGATTCAATTAACTCTTCTTGTTCTCTTACCCTTTTTAGTGAAGCTATTAGTTCTTTTTATAAATCACTTTTATCTTCTAAGTCATCGTCAGAAGATTCAATAAAACTAGTCTTTGTCATGAATGTAAAAGAATGTTTTTTCTTGTCATTATTAGCTTCATTTTCATCCTCACTACTATCAATTTCCTCATTAACAAAATTTGATTTATTTTGATTGTAGAACTTCATTTTTCCATTGCTATATCTATCATTTTTACTTTCAGTGTTTCCTTTGTTTTTGTTTTTGTTGTGATAGCAATCCACTGAATAGTGACCTAGTTTTCCACAAGTGTAACAATTTCCTATTAACTTGAGTTTATCAAACTTATTATATCTAGAGTTATTTTTCTTCCCAAAGTTTGAATGTTCAACTTTATTTTTGTTCTTAGCAAGCTCAGTTTTGAAAGCAAGTTGTTTTTCATATTCTTTATTAATGTCCATTGTTCTCATTTCATAGGACACTAATGATCCAAGTAACTCATCAAAGGATAACTGGTTTAAGTACTTAGACTCTTCAATTGCAGAGACCTTGGAATTAAAATTTTCTGGTAATGATCTTAATATTTTCTTTATAATTGTTGCATCATTTAGAATTTCACCTAGACCTCGAATAGAATTTACGATTTCTTTGTTCTTTGCATGAAATTTTCTATTATTTCATCATTTTCCATTTTTATTGATTCAAATCTACTCCTATAAATTTGTAATTTTGCCTCTTTTATTTTGCTATCTCCTTCATATAAATTTTGAAGTTTTAGCCATATACTTTGAGCAGTAGAACAGTTCATAACTTTAACTAATTCTGAATCAGTTAAGCCAGACATTAAAGCTTGCATTGCTTTATTATTTTTATCTATCCTTCTTATTTCATTTTGATCTTGAAGGATATTTATTCCAGCAGTTTGCACATATTCATTTTCTATAAAATCCCAGACATCAATTCCTAATGATTTAATATAAATTTCCATTCTTTTCTTCCAATAATTATAATCTTTTCCATTGAACAACGAAGCTCTATTCATGGAACCTCCTTCATTAGTCATTTTTTTAAAGAAACTTATGACCCTAATCGGTAAAGATTATAATATGGGCCCTGGCTCTGATACCAATTGTTAATATTGAGTGCTAATGACAATACATTAAGGAAGTTAACATACATATAACAATTTGAATTTCAAACATTTCATAATAAATTAACTCAACAAAGCACATAATTTCTTTTATAAATTTATCTAAATAAAAATCTTCATTCTAATAAGATAGATCTGATTAAATATCATTAAAACAACCTTAATGAAATTTAAAATACAAGATGCTAATAGAAGTAGAATTGAAGTTGAATTTAAACTTTGAGCAAATAAAGAATTTGTGTGACAATTTCTTTATTTGTCTCTCTAAAACTTGTGGAGTAATTACTTAAGGTTTGAAACCTTAATTGTCCACAACGAAGAAGATGATATGTAGTAATTTTAAACAAACAACTACCTCAGTTTTCTTCTCAATATTTGAAGGGATAAAGACTTAATTCTCATCAAACCTTCTCATCCAACTTGAAGCCTCTTCACGGTTTTCTTCAACAAGACTTTTCAATGGCCGAACCTTCCACTTCTTATGCAAGTGTTTTGGATCTGAGATCCAAGTGCTCGGCTTTCTCCTTTCTTCAATCAAGTTGTGGACTTGATTCTTTATTCTTTTGAGATTGCCCTCAAGAGAACAAAACCGAAGACATTGGTCTTGGCAACAATGTTCTTCACGGTTTTTCCTTCTTCACCTTCACGGTTTTCTTTCTCTCTTTCTATTTTTAGAACACACGGCTTGAGCACCTTCTCAATCATCACAATAGCATTTATAAAATGTTAGTTATTCAAAAACCACAACCTTTCATCAAGGGGTGCTACCATTTCATTTTTTGTTTTTAAAAAAAAACCGCCATTATTAGCAAGAAATTCGGCCCTATTTACAAACAGTTTTTATTAAATAAAATGGCTGGTTTAATTTCGAAAATAATTGAGATTATTTATCTTAATATTATAAAAAACAAACCTTAATAAAACTCATAAGAGACCTTACAAAATATTTCATAAAGGTAAGGTTTGACAAGTGAAATACTTAGGCATTAAGTTAACAATTATAGTGTTACATGTGATAACCTTTCATGATATGAATTATCTTTCTCATCATGTAATCATTTTCAAAACAATGCTTAGATACCCTACAGCATGTTTAACATAGACTTGATCATATCATTACACACCATCAACATAAAAGGACATATTCCAACTTAAACATTTGAATAAAAAACATGAACTATTGTGCTCATACCATCAAACCACACATTGTCTTTCTAATGTTGTTAAAAGCAATAAAGTTATTCATAAGAAGTAAATATAAAACCACATTTAAAAGAGCATAAAGTGCTTTTGGTTAGTAGAAAAATTTCTTTCTACTTGGAGATGTGTACCCTTCACGGTACCATTTGTTTGAAGCAAATAGATTCTCAATCATCTTCTTTCCAAGTTTTAACATAACACTTGTTCATATTCTTTTTCCTGAAAATAAAGGATATAGTTATTAAAAAATTAAAAACAAGAAGTACAACAATGATAATCCTAGTTAAAATTACCTCAACAGACCCCTCAAATCACAAAGTGCACTTTTGACCTAAAAACCCCTTAATAGGGCAAAGCTTAGGTTTGTTCATTTCTAATCTAAAACATATCCAAATGAGATGAAAACTTATACAGAGCCTTATGATGATCCCAGGGACCTCTCACCAAAATTTGGGATGGTTTGGAAGTAATTAGGCCATCTAATTAATTTACCCGAATATTATTAGATAATTACAAAAAATATAGGAAAATCATATCCAAAAATTCCCATTTTTGGATATGTTGCAGGTATAGCTAAGGGTAACTCCCTGCCCAAATTTCAGGTCATTTGGTCAAGGGATGAAGAGTGAGCAAACATTTTAATCTTCGCCTAGCTCTAGGTATAGATCCCACCAAAAGAGGTTCCCTGGTCAACCCAATTGACCAAATTGACCCAAATTAATTTAAAAAAAAAGTAGACCCATAGGGCTACAAATTATATGTTGACTATTTCCTCATATAAAGCCTCTAAGTATTTTTCATTAATTTTCTAAAGTGCTTGTTATTTTAGTATAGAAAAATCATTTTTAAAGGAAAGTATTTAAATGATCAGCACAGATCTTGAAGCAAGATCCGACGGATGCTGAATCATCTCCTTCCTCCAGCCAAAGGCCATGATTGGCCGAACCTGGAACTTATTCCAGGTGTTGCCGCCGGCCATCCAGCCTCCTCCCTGGCCGGCCACCGCCACCACCACCTCCGTTGAGGTGGCGGCCATCGTCGGGCGGCGGCGCAGCCGCCAGAGAGGTGTTTTCCGGCAAACCCGAAAGCTATATTTTTTTTGCGGGAAAAACTAGGAAGAGAAGCTCTTCCCGATCGGGCTCAGATGAGCCCGATTCTCAATCCTAAAGAAGGCTAAGATCTACCTGTAGAGAGAGAGGAGGGGAGGAACTTTTTCGCGGGCTAGAGGCATGAATATCGATGAAAAGCAATTTCTGATGGAGGCGCCGCTCGACTTCTGCAACAACATGGTGGGAGGGCTCGAAATCTTTAGGTAAAGGCTTGGAAGCATTCCTCTTGGGCCACTGATGGCGTTTAAAGGCTCGGTTAAGGAGGGGAGAGGTCAAAACGTCAATGACCATTAATGCCATTGAAAGCTTGGCTCGGCCATGGAGGAGGTGGGGTGAAACTAGCTTAATCCAGCTAAGTAACGGCTGAAAACTCCTCCTCTTCCCTAGAGGAGTTGAATCCAGCCATAAAAGAGGAGGGGAATGGGCCACGACATCAAGTGCCATTACTGGCCGTGAAAGCTGGTTCTCGGCCATGGCCGTGGCTATTCACTCTTTGTTTTCAAAACCGACGGCCATGTGGCATCACTCCACTTGACCGGTCAACATTTTAAAATAAGACTTAATTAGGTCTTAATAAAAGAAACGACTAATTAACACCTCCTGTCCCACTTCTCGAAACGGCCCAGTTCAACTGAACCAGCAACCAAGCCAAAACTTTCAGAAAAATTTCTAAGTAAAATGGCGTTGAGTTAGCTCAGCTCACTATACGCCATCCAGCCTACGACGTTGAGTGAGCTCAGCTCACTCAATGCCATCCCGCCTACGACGTTGAGTGAGCTCAGCTCACTCAACGGTATCAAGCCTATGGCGTTGAGTTGTTGGGTATTGTATCCACAATTACCTAGATTTGAGGAAGCCTTTTATCAAAGCTAAGATGAATTCACTTTGTATTTGATGAATTTCTTCTAGTTGTGCTTGCAGTGATTCCATGCTAAGTACACACCAATGTCAGGGTGCAGTGGGTCAATATACACGGGTCTGTGCAACGTAATCCCTCGTTGAGCATATCAGTGTGTTGGCCCACGTGTACTCTCTCTATTGGGGTGTACTTAATTTCAAGTACAGGGCTATGATAAAGCAAGAGCAGACAAGGAGTAAGGATGGGCCAAAGACCATCTCACGGGTTGAAAGACGAAAATCGTCTAAGTGTAAATCGTCGAGAATCACTAAGTGATTCTCACCGATTCGTCGAGAATCACCAGTGATTCTCGACGAGTCATTGAGAATCACTAGTTGATTCTTGCTGAGTTGGGCCGGCTGTCTCGACGCAGTCAGAAAAATCTTCTAAGGCAGAATCGTCGAGAATCACCAAGTGATTCTCGCCGATTCGTCGAGAATGACTTTGCATTCTCGACGAGTCGGCGAGAATCCAAGCTGATTCCCACCGATTCTCCCCGGCCTCTATAACCTGTGCAGCAGAATTCTCTAAGTAGAATTCGGCGAGAATCATAAGTGATTCTAGCCGATTCGTCGAGAATCACCCACAATTCTCGCCGAATTTGACTTGGGTATTTTTCCGACTCTGTCTGGACCGGCCCACGTTATCAGCAGAATTTTGAACCGGACTTTGGTCTTACTGCTGGTGGGGCCCACAACGGTCATCTTCATGACCTAAGGTATAAATATGCTGTATTTGTGAACAGTAAAAGCACGGATTACAGATCGAAGAAAAATAAGCCGTCGTCAAGCCCTAGATCGGAAGCGAGCTCGGCCTACCTTCTCCGCCTCTCGCTAGTTGCTCGCCACCGTTGATCGGTGTTTTCGTTACCTCTCCCAGCGACAGAAGCCTAGTCGGGCACAGCGTCTCACGCGTCTATCCAGATATCTTTTGTCTCTTGATTTGTGATCGGGAAACCTTCCCATCCGAATCGATCGAGACGATCGATCCTAGTGTGACCGTTGGAAGACCTTGCCGACTTTGCTAAGAAGATTGGATCTACATAGCATCACCGCCTCTCTTGTTGAAGCCGTCGATCTAGAGAAGATTCTCTCCAAGTAAGATCTAGAGTTGTGGACTTTTCGTTGACTTCAAGAACACGTCGTCGAACGAAGAGGGACACCTTAATCTCCATACATTGTTTGTATTTCTTACAAGCTATTTTCAATTCTTTGTAAAGGACCGATTGGTCTCTAGTTGTAGGGTTGGGTGCAACCCGTGTTGTGGGAGTGTTGACTCCTACGTGTGGAAGGGTTCCTTCCGTTAGTGCAAGGATTGGATTTCAATCCTGTTGGTGAAGTGACCGAGTCGTCCCTGGTTGGGAGATAGGTCGAAGGGGGAAAGTGGACGTACCCAAATCGGGGAACCACTATAAATTGCTTGTGTACTTTCTGTGCTGTGTTGGTTTATTTTCTTGTGCAGGTAAAACTTTAATTCCGCAAATACGCTGCAAAGACACCTATTCCCCCCCCCCCCATAGGTGTAAGTAGTTGACACTAAGTGGACTTTCAAGTGGTATCAGAGGGAGGTTACTCATCAAAGGGGTTAACACCTCGAGTATGTTCCTGCATCTAGTGTCAACAAGAAGATCAGACTCAAGCATAGAGTTGGATTATGATGTCCCTCCTCTAAGACTCTCCTCTTGTACAAAGGAGTACTATCCTGTATGGAAGATGAGAGTACTATTTCATCTGGAGGCCCTCGACCCTCGAGCATCACTCATTCTGGAAGAGGGTCCCTTCATTCCCATGAAGGCCTCCTGCTCTGGAAAGGATATGCAGATCCCCAAGGAGACTACTGAAATGTCTGAGATTGAATTCTCTCTTTTCAACTTGGATAGAATGATTCGTAAAATCATCCTGGATGTCTGGACTGGACCTTCCCGGTCAAGACTTGAAAAGTGTAAGACGGCCAAGTCCTTGTGGCAAACTATATCAGACCTCATGGAGGGATCAAACAGAACAGGGATAAGTCGTCAGCAAGAGGATGAGGCATATATGGGGGTCAGTATTTCTGAAGAAGAAAGTGATGACCAATTTCTCAGTATCAGGGCTCCTGTGTCCTCATTAGAGACTGAGGAGGAAGTTGATGAAGACTGCACAGCTGAAGATGACTCAGCTGCCCCGGTCTGTCCTAACACTATTCCTGATCAGCTAAGTCAGGACCAGGTAACTTCTTCACCTTGCCCCTCTCTTCCTCATGTTCCTGAAGACAGGAATATTTTGGATGATTGTCTTCCAGAAAATCCTGATGCCCTGAAGAGTGTCCTTCAGAAAAGCAACCTGATTATTGAGGAGCAAGCTCAGGAGATTGCTCGGCTGAAGATCTTATTGGTTCTCCAATTGGCATCCAATAAGGTGAAGGACTCTAAAATCTCAGATCTAGAGAGTAGTCTAGAGAATGTGAAGAGGATAGTATCCAACTTTTCCAAGGTTGATTCTCTCAAAAGAAAGGAAGAAAATGGGTGGATTTCCCGGATTATCAATTCATGGAGAAAAGGGGAAACTGTATTTAGACCCCCCACTCCAGAAAGGAAGGTTACTCATCATGCCTACAGGTATGATCACAGGAACAACCGTGGTCACTACAAGGGTGATCTGCCCTCATGTGGAAACACCCATAATGCAAGGGCTGTCATGGCCACCCTTGAGAGAATGCCTAAGGCTCGTTCTGAACCCTTTGTATTCTCGGCCACAGCCCCAACTCTGCATGAATCTGCTGATATCAGCTCTCACTGCGCCTCTCACCACCCTAGGACACAAAAATGGGGGGTTAGAAGTCATGCAGTTAGTGCTCATGGAGCCTCTGAAAGGGTGCTGACTGAAAGGAAGGCACCACCTCCCAGGCCTCATGACGCTCACTACATGCCTTCCTTCCACCCTTCCAAGTGTCACGATGGAAGAGGCAATTTTGAGAGCAGATCCGGCTTTATCCCGTTTAGACCTAGGTCCTTGACTACCTCAGTCACCTGTTCAGGTCACAAACGGCGGTACAACATTCATGAATGTTGGTGTTGTGGCAAAGTGGGTCATTTTGCCATAGATTGTTGGCACAACCCTTCTATGTCAAAGGCAAGGGGACTTCAACATCCTCGAGGCAATGTTAGTCCTCCCTCCAGGATCCCTGAGGGGAGGCATCCCAATTATTATACTAATAGGAACCTAGGACCCAATACTTATTGGGTTCCTAAGGCAAGATAACTCTTTCTTGCAGGGTGGTCTAGGTTCCCATAAACCTAATGGGAACCAGACAGGAGATGTTCCAAAAATGACGTGGAACAAGTATCTGGAAAAGGAGCAGTGCCATCAACACGGGCACGTTCAAGTTGACACTAGGTGGACTTTCAAGTTGACCACCTGGTGTGCCTTGAGCAGAAGTTCTAAATGGTACATCTTTCAATCTCAGGTAATTGCAATCAGCTTCAATATATGAGCTATAGTGCATCGATTTTTACATAGATGTATATATGTATGTCTACATATCCACACTAAGTCATGAATTCCCTCTCTCGAAAGTAAATGGTCATGTATAGACTTACACTTATATGCTTGTTCACCTAAGAAAAGATTAAGATTGTAAAAATAACCTTTAGATACATTGTTAAAGATTTATCTGTAAATACACTGGTAGATTCGAGAATGAACCTCAACAGGCCTAAGTCAGCCCACTGAAAATTAATGAAGATACGCCATTGGAAGTCACTAAAACTTACAACTGACATCAAGAAGATTGTGTATATCTCGATCGAAAAATAATCCATTAAAGTTGCCTACCACGGTTATTGTCTTGGGTATACCAAGGTTGATATGCCTCCTAACTCTGTGTGGAAAACTCCTTCCAAACCCTCTATAGATTCATGTATTCAGAAAGACATATATTTAGAAGATTTCTCAAACCCTTTGATAAAACAAGATTTCGAGAATCCGGTATGCCTCCAATCCCGTCGATTTCTATTTAGAAAAACTCCCGCCGACTCCTCATCTTCCGCATTTCGCAGAGAAACCCGTCGATATTCCTCAGGAATCCCGCCGACCCTTCCTTCCCTCCTCCCGGCGACTTCCCGCATCTTAGGTTCCAAATCTCGTCGACCTCGTTCCGGATTCCGCAGACCTCTCTTCTCGCGTCCAGGGCGCTCGTCCAAGTTTTCATTCTCTGCAGTTTAGGTCAAATAAGGGCACGAGCTCCTCCAGGCTCTCCGTTGTCTCCGTCGACTCTCGCTTCCTCCACATTTGGGTAACCATTTCCTCTCCCTTATAGTGACTCGCTGTTAGTATAGCTTCCCTTTTGATTTCTGATTAGGCGTAAACTTGGGATTCCCTCCCTAGGTTTGTTATGGCTCCAAGGACCACCGCCGGCCTAGTCACTGGATGTGAGTTAGTGAGAACTGGGTTCTCCCAGGCCTCAGATGAGTTCCGGAACATAATCATCATGCTTGAAGAAGCGGGCCTGACGTTCGTGCTGGAGCACCCGTGCAAGATCTTGGACAAGGAAGTATTGGAGTTCTTTGCAACGGCAAAGCTCCGTCATGAAGACACCTCCATCAAATGCAAGGTTGCCGGGAAGAAAATCAAGTTATCCGCCAGGAAACTGACCCAATGCCTGCGGCTATCCAGTAGTGAAGAGGAAGATTACCTGGAGGAAGAGGATAGAGCAAGGACCCTATCCTTCTGTGGATTGGCCAGATGGACCAGGTCAATCAAAAGGAAAGATATGAACGAGGAAGGAAAGTTGTTGTCTGATATTGTTGGGAAGGCTCTAATCTGCAAACCTGGATCCTACGACCATATTTCTGGGGAAATGTTCAAAACTCTGGTGGTAATCGTATGCCGAAAGCGGTTCAACTGGGGAGCCATACTTTTTGATAGGATTAAAGACACACTCTGAACCCCCAGCTTTGGCAGAATCATTAGCCTTTATCTGAATCAACTGGACGGAGACACATTCGACATGAGCAAGGGAGTGCCTCTGCACTACTTGAAAAGGATGGATGCTAGCATATTCGACCGATGGGAACGTCGAATAGGGCAAGCTGCAGTGGTAGTTGAACAAGAAGAATCTCCTGCCGAGGACAACAGAACTTCAGCAGATTTTGTGGCAACACCCAGTGAAGTTCCTGACGCCCTAATTGCAGGAACTGAGGGGGAGCCTGTAACCAGTTCTGCAAACATCTTATCTGACATTTCTCTGATAGCTAAAGAAGCTGTGGAGATGGTGGCAGATGAATTCGCAGATGATGAGGAGGTTGAGAATGATGAGGCAGCTCTTATCGACGATGATCTGGGAGATGACGTGGCTGATGAGGAGATAGAGGAAGAAGTAGAAGAAGATGTGCACAACTCTGCTGATAAGCATGATCACTTGGAGACTGAGATAGAGGAAGAAGTACTAGAGTATGAGAAAGCAGCAGATTCTCAGGAGGATGCTGAGGTTCCATCTGAGGAACAAGCTCCTAAGCAGTTAGATGCAAGGATGGAGGGGGAGCAATCCTTTGTTCCCCCTGTGGACTCCATACTACTATCCAACTCTCCCAGTGCTTCTGTGGGGGAGCCTGACCAGGGTCTGCCTGCAGTTCCTCCACTTCAAGCAAACCTAGCAAACCATACTGTTAATTTTGTCCAAGGAATGCTTGATGAGCTCAAGGATACGTTTGAGAAATCGCACAACAAAGTGCTAAAGAGACTGCGGGAGTCTGAGGATCTCATGCTTAAGAATGTGGTTCAGATCAACCACAAACTAGATGTGATGGAAAAGAAATTTGATGAAAAATATACAGAGGTAGGCACAGCCGTATCTCTTCTCATGCAAGGACTGAAGAAGAATACGGACGATCTGGCTGTAGTCAATAAAAATGCACATATTGTGGCAGACAGCATACGAAAATTCGATGGCAACATGGTAACGCTGAATGCAAATCAGAAATCTCTACTGGACGACTTTAGTAAAACTGTGAAGCATATTGATGCCTCTTTGCATTCCTATACAAACTCTATAGCCGCCGAAGCCAAAAAGGGGGAGGAAGCGTATAATGCTAAGATGGCAGGGCTTCAAGAGGTAGTACTTCTAAACTTCGATCAGACCAATAGGTATGCCTTTCAAAACTACCACATCATAACTGCACCTTTAATCAACTTAATAAATAATAATTGACAAATATAAATTCGATAATTCGAATAGGTACGTGTTTGAAACGGCCCAATGGCTGGTAACAGAAGCATCGGGAATACATGTCCCTGTTGCTCCACCTGAGGATGAAGGCCGTACTGGTACTACTGAGGGTGATATAAGGACTGAAGAAGTACAACTGGGCGAAGTCGAGTTGAAGAAAGCTGCGGAGAGGGCTGAAAGAAGAAGCTGGTTTGACCAAGATGTCTTAGCAAAAGCCAAAGGAAAAAGGCAAATCAAAGAAGGAACTTCAAAGGAAACACCAGCTGAAAAGAAGATCATATTATCGGAGGAGGATGTGAGAAACAAAATATGGAGTCCTGTATCAAAGAATATCATCTTGGACACATTTGCATTACTACAAGGAGGGCAAGTCAAAAGGAATGACGTATACAGCCAATACGAGTGGGAGCAGCACAAAATGTATGAAGCCAAAAGAAACTTGTTCTTCAGAAGCAACACTGTGGCAAACAAAGCTCCCCCTCCGAGATATTATCCTAAGCCCAAGGAGTATTTTGAGCGACAAAGCAAAAAATTCTTAGCTCAACAACTCAAAGAAGGCATAGCCAAGGACAAAGATCTGTAGGATGTTAGCTCTTGTAGTTATCTCATTTAAACTTTTGATTAAGTAAACTGTGAACATTTATGTGTGGATATTCACATTTATATATTCATGTGTGTGTTTTATTAATTGACTCTCACATTGGTATGATTAAGTCTGTTGTTCACTCTTCTAGCTTATGCATATTTTATCTGGAATGTTGAAATTCATCTTAGCTTAGTAGGATTTTGGCTTCGTCAAATAGGGGGAGATTGTTGGGTATTGTATCCACAATTACCTGGATTTGAGGAAGCCTCCTATCAAAGCTAAGATGAATTCACTATGTATTTGATGAATTTCTTCTAGTTGTGCTTGCAGTGATTCCATGCTAAGTACACACCAATGTCAGGGTGCAGTGGGTCAATATACACGGGTCTATGCAACGTAATCCCTCGTTGAGCAGATCAGTGTGTTGGCCCACGTGTACTCTCTCTATTGGGGTGTACTTAATTTCAAGTACAGGGCTATGATAAAGCAAGAGCAGACAAGGAGTAAGGATGGGCCAAAGACCATCTCACGGGTTGAAAGATGAAAATCGTCTAAGTGTAAATCGTCGAGAATCACTAAGTGATTCTCACCGATTCGTCGAGAATCACCAGTGATTCTCGACGAGTCATCGAGAATCACTAGTTGATTCTTGCCGAGTTGGGCCGGCTGTCTCGACACAGTCAGAAAAATCTTCTAAGGCAGAATCGTCGAGAATCACCAAGTGATTCTCGCCGATTCGTCGAGAATGACTTTGCATTCTCGACGAGTCGGCGAGAATCCAAGGTGATTCCCACCGATTCTCCCCGGCCTCTATAACCTGTGCAGTAGAATTCTCTAAGTAGAATTCGGCGAGAATCGTAAGTGATTCTCGCCGATTCGTCGAGAATCACCCACGATTCTCGCCGAATTTGACTTGGGTATTTTTCCGACTCTGTCTGGACCGGCCCACGTTATCAGCAGAATTTTGAACCGGACTTTGGTCTTACTGCTGGTGGGGCCCACAACGGTCATCTTCATGACCTAAGGTATAAATATGCTGTATTTGTGAACAGTAAAAGCACGGATTACAGATCGAAGAAAAATAAGCCGCCGTCAAGCCCTAGATCGGAAGCGAGCTCGGCCTACCTTCTCCGCCTCTCGCTAGTTGCTCGCCACCATTGATCGGGGTTTTCGTTACCTCTCCCGGCGACAGAAGCCTAGTCGGGCACAGCGTCTCACGCGTCTATCCAGAGATCTTTTGTCTCTTGATTTGTGATCGGGAAACCTTCCCATCCGAATCGATCGAGACGATCGATCCTAGTGTGACCGTTGGAAGACCTTGCTGACTTTGCTAAGAAGATTGGATCTACATAGCATCACCGCCTCTCTTGTTGAAGCCGTCGATCTAGAGAAGATTCTCTCCAAGTAAGATCTAGAGTTGTGGACTTTTCGTTGACTTCAAGAACACGTCGTCGAACGAAGAGGGACACCTTAATCTCCATACGTTGTTTGTATTTCTTACAAGCTATTTTCAATTCTTTGTAAAGGACCGATTGGTCTCTAGTTGTAGGGTTGGGTGCAACCCGTGTTGTGGGAGTGCTGACTCCTACATGTGGAAGGGTTCCTTCCGTTAGTGCAAGGATTGGATTTCAATCCCGTTGGTGAAGTGACCGAGCCATCCCTGGTTGGGAGATAAGAAGAAGGGGGAAAGTGGACGTACCCAAATCGGGGAACCACTATAAATTGCTTGTGTACTTTCTGTGCTGTGTTGGTTTATTTTCTTGTGCAGGTAAAACTTTAATTCTGCAAATACGCTGCAAAGACACCTATTCCCCCCCCCCCCCAAAGGTGTAAGTAGTTGACACTAAGTGGACTTTCATGAGTGAGCTCAGCTCACTCAACGCCATCCAGACTACGGCGTTGAGTGAGCTTAGCTCACTCAACGCCATCCATCCAACACAAGATGGCGTTGAGTGCAGTCAGTGCACTCAATGCCGTTCAGCTTATGGCATTGAGTGCACTCGACGCACTCAACGCCATCTTGCCTAAGTAAGGTTGCGTTGAGTGCAGTCAGTGCACTCAACGCCGCACAGCTTATGGCATTGAGTGCACTCGACGCACTCAACGCCATCCAGCCTGTGAGATGGCGTTGAGTGCAGTCAGTGCACTCAACGACATTCTGCTTATGGCGTTGAGTGCACTCGATGCACTCAACGCCAGCCATCCTTTGGCGTTGAGTGCACTCGACGTACTCAACGCACGAGCCCAAATCCTGTTTTAAGCAAATTCTGACCTACTATTTGCAGACCAAGGTGATTTTTACCTTGTGCCCGGGTCACTTGGACTCCTTGGGCTTCTTAGGGTTTTGTGATGACTTGGTCATGACAAAACCTCTCCTAGGGGTCTGATCGGAAATGGGATGTTACACCTCGTGCTAGGGTTCCTTCTTGCATCGACGCTAGGGAAGCTCACTGGTCTTCGGTTTTGTTTCATATATCATCTTCAGATTTGGTCAGAGATCACTCAAGTATAATCTTCTGATAACTTCATCTCACATGGAGAGAGACAGAGACCGGAGACTGAGAAGACCCTTAGGCAGGGGAAGTAACAGAAGAGTAAGACCTTGCACGAGATCGAAAGTAGAACTATGGCTAACTGTGAGCACTTGTTTTTGATTGCATACTCAACCATAGAGTGGTGGTCAACATTTCAACCGGTAGAAGGGATTTGAACCCCGAGTTATGATCCGAATAATACCATTCTACTCTCAATATTTGAAGATTGCTTATCCATTTTCCAATTTCTGAACGTCTCGACAATCCCAAGCCCAACAACTTTGGAGTCTTCCCCATCCCATGGGTGGAGTTTTGTCAGTGAGGAAGTGTTTGAACGGATTCTGAATTATTCGTTAGAGATGAAGATATGATTTGCCACACAGAATGACTTATTTTCTAAATGAAGGTTGGGCTCGTAATAACCGTATCAGTGACTGAGAATCCTTTGGGAAAGAAGCCTGTAGATCTCCCAGATGATGGAATAAGAGAAGAAACTGTCAGTCTCTTTATGAAATTTGTAGTAGAAGAAAGGGAAATGTGATCAGACACCAGACCCGTCTTCCTGCAAATAGCGCTCGATCTTAGTTAACCATCATGATATTTTTTCTTCCTGAGACTAATAGTTATCTTTTTTTTCTCATGTTTTGATCTCTGTTATTCAGAGTTTAGTTATTTTTCAAGGTTATGTTTAGATTTATATCATTTCTTTTTATGGTGTTTGATTGATCCATGAATTTAAACGATATCTTGTTTGATTCATGACAATGTTTACAAAAGGTTATATCTTTAAAATTTAAAAAAAAACCAAAATTAATTTTTTTTTTGAAAAATAATGGTGTCCGAATAAAGATATTACTTGTGAATATCCATTTCTCAAAATAATGCTTGCGGTTAGCCGTTAGTGGGAATAACCAAAACTATAGTGCTAATATCAACACTCAAAAACAAAACATTTATTAGAGGAATATTGAAAGTCTAAGGCCCCATTTGAAAGGATTTATTTTCACCGGATAAGAAGCTCCAAACGTAGCCTAAGTCTCTTCGTATATCCCAGACATCAAGTAATCAATTAAGAACATAAAAGGTTACATTTATGACTTTTAACACTCAATTCCTTTTTTGTGCAATTTTGATTTTTCACTTGATTCCTTTCCAACAATGCTAAAAAGTTACAAAAATAAAATTTCTCCTTCGTTTTAATCAATATTCATCTTAAACAGAGGGCTTTGAGGTAGTCAAAAATAACAATTTCTTTGTTTTTTTTCCTTTTGTCGTTTCCTTTTCTCATTATTGTAGTGGCCTGCCAAAATATGATGGTTGCATTATCTGGCATATTATTATATGATTGTGTCTAAGTCTATATTCTGATCTCCATCATTTTCTTAGGGCCTATTTGGGAGGGCTTTCTAGCTCCTTTTCATTTCCTAGAAAACGCCACCGCACATAATAAATCGTTTGGAATGTCTACCGGTGGGAAAAGCTGCCATCAAAAACTCTTTTTTCTCCTCTATTTGAAAAGTCACTAGCCTCCTACTTCTCAACTTTTCGAAAAGTAATTTCTCATCCAGATACACAGTTGATGCTACAAAAACATTTTACTCCTCTGGATCCAGTTCGACAACACTGCCAAAACACTAGTCTTTCTCTAGATGAATATTTCGCTCGGGAGCGTTTTTTTCGCACGGGGCGATTTTTTCGCCATAGCGCGAATTTTTCGCCCGGACGCGAATTTTCTGTCGGGGCGCGAATTTTTGGCCCGGTCACGAATTTTTCGCCCGGACGCGAATATTTCGCCCGGGCGCGGAATTTTTCGCCCGGCGCTGAATTTTTCGCCCGGGCTACATTCTTTCGCCCTTGCGCGAATTTTCCACCCGGGAGCAAATTTTTTCACCCGGGCGCAAATTTTTTCTCCCGACGCGAATTTTTCGCCCGGGCGTGAATTTTTCGCCCGGGCGCGAATTTTTCACTCGGCCGCGAATTTTTTGTGGGGGCGCGAATTTTTGGCCTGGTTGCGAATTTTTCGCTCGGACGCGAATATTTTTCCCGGGCGCGAATTTTTCGCTCGGGCGCGGAATTTTTCGCTTGAGCGACATTCTTTCGCCCGGGCAGGAATTTTTCACCCGGGCGCAAATTTTTTCACCCGGGCGAGAATTTTTTCTCCCGGTGGGAATTTTTTGACCTGGCGCGAATTTTTCACCCGAGCGCGAATTTTTTCGCCCGAGCGTGAATTTTTTGCCCGGGCGCGAATTGTTCGCCCAAGCGTTGTTTTTTCGCCCGATTGTGCATTTTTCGCCCGGGAGCAGTCTTTCCCCGAGCGCGGTTTTTTCGCCCGGGAGCGGTTTTTTTCCTCCGGACGCAGTTTTTTCGCCCGAGCGCAGTTTTTTCGCCCGAGCGCAGTTTTTTCGCCCGATCGCAGTTTTTTCTCCCGTGCACGATGTTTTCGCCCGGGCGCGAAATTATCGCCCGGGCGCTAAATTTTCGCCCGGGCGAGAATATTTTGCCCGGGCGCGAATATTTTGCCCGGGCGCGATTATTTTGCCCGGGCGCGAATATTTCTCCCGGGCGCGAATATTCGCCCGGGCGCCAATATTTTGCCCGGACGTGCAGTTTTTGAGCGTTGTTTTCGCCCTGGCTCGAAATTTTTGACCGAACGCGAAATTTTCGTCCGTCCGGAAAATTCACGCTAGGGCGAAAAATGTGCGTAATTTTAATAAAAAAGTCACTGCAACGGAGATTTGTCAATCAGTTTATAAAATGCTCCTTTCTGAAAATCTCTGCAAAAGAAGTTCACCCAAACAGATCTCCTTTTGCAATATACATTTTCAAAAAGCTCATTTTCCCACCTTCCTTTTGCTACCACTCCTTTTCCTTTCCGAAAAGCCCTCCCAAACAGACCCTTAGCTTATATGACTTTTTCAAAAGGAGTTACAATGATGGGAACCAAAAAAAATTGAGACCGCTTCTGCTTCCGCGCCAAGCCAATGTATCATCACAGTACTGAAGAATAGCAATCATATAAAAAGCGCTGGCGATGGCTTGAGCTTCGATGCTTAGGCAACCTATGCAACCAATTTTTAATTGAAGATTTGTGATAAGGGATAAGAGTTTTTCTCTCTCCCTCTATTCTATTAGAGGTTGTATGACTTTCCCCGATAACAATTAAATTCGACCTTAATGGCCCAAAGATCAAAGCTCCATAACTCACCTCTGTCTCAACTCTTGCCTACTAAAACTCCGTTTGGAGGGACTTATTTTCCCCGGTCAAGCGGTTACGACTGCATGAATCGGGTCATAATTAAGTACCGGTTCATGCGGTAGTAACCGCTTAACAGGTGAAAATAAGTCCCCCAAACGGAGCCTAAGTTGAACCTAATTGAATTTTATTGTTAGAGATCAATTTTCAGTTCCAAATGTAATGATTTTACTTGATTGATAAAATAATAGAATAATACACAAGTTATGTGTAAATTCGTTTGATCCTCAAGTTATTTTAATTATAAATCTCATCACTAAAAATTCAATAAAATCCGACGATCATGTTGAGCGGGCAAGAATATAGAGTTATAAAACAATAAAGAATAAGATACGGAGAAACTAATTGGAATTTGGACCGAACCACATAGAGGTAGATCGACCTGTTAGTGAATAATTTGGTTTGGTTCTTGTTGAGCTGTAATCGGAGCTGTTGGCATGTTGATTTCAAAAATTATACTAGAACCGATCAAACTATATAAGATTTTTGATTTAATTTGAAGAGTCGTTACTTTAACGGTTCACGATTTTAGTAAAATTAGAACCGAATAAGAATCATGCATGATAGCTCTTATTGTAGTAAAAGAGGAAAATTTTTATAACAAAATGGCAAAATTGCATCTCGAGTACAAAATAAGGAACGGCTACACATGGCCAAATATGAGCAGTCACTCACACTGATTTTAAAAAAATATTGTTTTTCAGTAATAGAAAGTTTTTTTATATTTGTTGGCTAAGAAATGTATAGGAGTATAACAAAAAACAAACAAATAGTTACCTTAGCTAAGTAGATTAAGCATTTTGACCTTCCAAATTCTTGTTATGGGTTCAAGTTTCGCCCATCACACTTTTATTTAAAATTTTATAATGGAGTCCTATCATGTACAGCAACAATAATTTTTTTTTGTCACTAATCTAAAATTGCATCTCAAGTACAAAAGAAGGAACGGCCAGCTACCCGAGGCTATTAAAATATAAGTTTTGCTTATTAAAATATATAACCTTTTTTGCATACCAATTACCCTTGCAAAAAACTGCCAGGATGTGAATGCTATTTAAACTTTTTTTTGCATACCAAAGCCCAGTGCGATTATTAGTGGCAATACTGCACTTATAAAAACAAATACAGAGTAAGCATTGTGATGTGAAAAGTCTAACGTGCCCTGAGTTTTTCGTATATATAGGATCGGTTGTTTAGGAAAAAGAAACAAGTACATAGCATCCCTCCCTCTTCCTCAATTAATGGAGTTCAGCACGAAAACACCCCAGCACTCGTGCTCTTTTCAATTCTTGTGGTGGCCTCAGGTATATATTATCTATCCTCCCCCTGAATTCATCCTTAATAATTTTACTATGAAGGATTAAATATATTTTATTTTCTAAATGAAGTGATGAGGCATGAGTTGAGTGCAAAGGCATTGGCGCCGGCCACACTTTATAATATTGACAACTCTTTGACATGCACCCCTTCATGGATTGCAAGCAGGACATTCCAAGGACAATGCACGAATCCCAGATGCAGAGATGCGTGTCTGGCAGAACAGTCAAATTTTATCAATTGGCGGTGCACCACTTTTTTAACCGGTGAGTGCCAATGCGCCGTTGATTGCAACTGATGGATTTCAAAAGATTTTGGTGTGTCTGGATGTACGGTTAAGTTCTGAAGGTTTGTGTGGGGTTTGGAAAATAAGAATAAGGTTACCGTATTCAAAGGCAAGTTATTTCCTCAATATCAAACTTGTGTGTTCATGGGTTAAGTTGTTAATATGTATTTTTAATATTGACAATGTGTTTCGGGAGAGGGTGTTTACTCATTTTATAATATTAGATGTGCACTTAACTACACACCCATGATCTCCACCTCAAAAGAAGTGGGATCATGGGATTGACCGCGCTTTCGATCACTGCGTCCGATCCCCCGCGCACTGATCCCATCACGCGTGGTGGGCAAACCGCCGCGAGCCCCACCTTGCCGGCGGAGGGCGGCCGACCTCCTCCACGGATGTCGCCCGCCCGCCCTCTCTCGCCGCGCCGGCCGCGGCCGCGGCCGAGGAAGCGGCCTCCGGGGCCGCGCCTCCCTCGGCCATCAACTGCGGCCTAGGGGGCGGCCGCCCGGGCCGCCCCCTCCCTCGGCCTCCGGCGCGGCCAAGGGTGCGGCCGCCCAGGCCGCACCCTCCTTCGGCCGCCGGAGCAGCCCAGGGGGCGGCAGCCCCTTCCCTCGGCCTCCGGTGCGGCCGAGGGAGCGGCCGCCTGGGTCGTTCCTCCCCGACCGCCGTCGGCGGTCCTCCCCTCGCCGGCAAACTTGGCGGCTAGTTCGTCGGTCGCCCACAGAGTTCCACTCCCATCGTCCGATCGCTTGGAAATGTCCCCGCCCGTCCGATTCACGTGTAACCACACACTAACCACCGGGTTAGTGGAGGGATTTAATTAATAATTTTGTGATTTATTTAAATGACCTCCAAATAGCGAAATTAATATCTTATTATGTGCATTTAAACTATAATGAAAATAATCATGATGGTGGTTATGGTATGCAAATAGCCGCGTAACCACCATAACCACCACCTAGACCCTATAATATGAGTCTCATGCCACCTCATTTCTCACCTTTTTTTTTCCTCCAAGACTTTTTCTTGCTCAGGTTGAAGCTTGTCGAATTCCTTCTATGAGCCGCACCCGAACCGCACCCGAACCGCACCCGAACTGCACCCGAGCTACAAGCGAGTCAAGTCAAAACAACCCGACGAAGATGAAAGTGAAGGGATAGATCTAACTAACTCTAGAGAGGGGTGAATGGAGTATTTTAAAAACTTAATCAGTTTTTATAGCAGAATTAAAATAAGTGATAGAAGTATATATATAAAGAGAGGAAGAAAAAGAAACAATCACAGCACAACAGAAATAAAGAAAAGAATGACCAGACGACACAAGAAGTTTATAATGGTTCCCCAAAACTTGGCACATCCTCTCTTCTACCACCCTGATAGGAATCCACTAACAGGTTTTTGATCAGGTGCCCTGCCACCAATAGATTTTTGCTTATGTGCAATGTAAGCACAAAATCTATTTCAAGAGAGATCTCACAACCCTTTAGGCTTTTGATCAGGTGCCAAAAAACCAAATCAAGTGTTTTGATAAGTAGACTTGTCAACCAGGTGATAACTTTTGAAGGGATTTAGAAACCATTTTTACAGAGGGAAATTTTTGGGTACATTGGAAAATGTGTACCTGATTTGGAGAAGCCTCACTTAGCTCAATGATATACATAAAGGTTTTTTTATTGTTATTTTGAGTTTATATGTGCAAATTAAGTATTGACTAAAATGCAGAAAAAGTTTCTAAGTTCATGTGTCGACACTTAAGTAAGTCTGTGTCGACACTTGGAAAAGCTGTGTCGACACCTGAAGCAACTGTGTCGACACACAGAATTTTGTAGTCGACATCAACTGTGTCGACACCGGGAGGCAGTGTCGACACACAGAAATAGTTAGTCGACATCAACTGTGTCGACATCGGGAGGCAGTGTCGACACACAGAACAGTTAGTCGACATCAACTGTGTCGACACCTGGATGCAGTGTCGACACACAAATTCTGAGACTAAATCAACTGTGTCGACACACAGGACTTGTGTCGACACTCAGCAGAGATTCAAGATAAATGATTGCTGTGGAGTGGAGAAGTGATTGTGTCGACACAAATAATCAGTGTCGACACATTCTCAAGATGCAGTATCAAGAAGCTATGTCGACATCAAAGCAGCTATGTCGACACCACCAAAGTCTGTGTCGACACTTTAGTCACTTGTGTCAACACATATTGACAGACTGTCTCGACACTTTATGACAGTCAGTCTCAACGCTTTGCTGACAAAGACAAAGGCTCAAGAAAAGTTTGAAGACTTGACAGCTGTGAGTTACAACATGTTCACTGAAACTGTCAGACTTGTCAGAAGTTCGTTAAAAACCGGATCAGCCGGTTACCATGGGTGAAGCCTATATATAGACGGACTGTGTCAAATCAGAAGATATACAACAAGTGACAATACATACAACTAACACAATTATTGTGAGATTAATCTCTGATCAAGAAAGTGCAAGTCACAGAAGAAGATCTTCATGAGAAGATCTAAGAAGACATTCTGGTGTGATTATCCACTCAGATTTTGTCTAAGAGGAATTCATTCAGAATTCAGAAGTATCTTCAGAAGGTTTGGGGAGAGAGAGCTCCAGCTGTTTTGAGGTCAAGAAGGAGACAATCACAAGTCTCTTAAGAATTAGATCCTGAACTATTCTACAAAGAACATCCAGATCCATATCTGGAATCCAAGAAGGAAGCTGCCAGTCAGTCAACTTCAAGGGAGATCAACCCTACTAAGTTCAGACTCAAGAAGCTTTGAAGAAAGCTAAGAACAGGTTGATTTTAGTCATCAAATTCATCAAGAAGCTGATCAAGAATCTTCTTATCCTTTCTCTCTCAACAAGGGTAAGAATCCATCAAATTACTTATCAATTTCTGTAGGATCTTTTCAAAGATTTGAGTGTAAGCCTGTGTTATAAAGGCTGAGTGTAGGCGATTCAGATCTCTGAATTGTAAGCCGGTGTTATAAAGGCTGAGTGTAGGAGATTTAGATCTCTGAGTGGTAAGGCTGTTTGAGCCTGAGTGTAGGAGAATTTGTTCTCTGAGTTGTAGGCCTTGTGGCAAGGCTGAGGTAGGGCTGTTAGCCTGAGTTGTAGGAACCTTATAGGATTCTGAGTTGTAGGAACCTTTCAGGGTTTTGAGTTATAAGATCTGTGGATCTGAGAAGAAGGAAGAAGTTAGGCCGAATCTAGCACACTGCTAGATAGGTGAAGGGGGAAAGTTGATGTACCCAGACCTTGGGGAACCACTATAAATCTGTGTGCAATTGTGATGTGTGTATGATTGTGATTGTTGTGCTGTTTTAGCTGTAGAGATATCTGATTTACTCAAAGAACTGTAGTTATATTCTGCCTTAGTTTAAAACAAGGAAAAGTACTTATTCACCCCCCCTCTAGGTGTTTAGGTTGTCTTGAAGTTAAAACTATCAAGTGGTATCAGAGGGAGGTTACTCAAAGAAGGACTTAACAGTCTGAGTTAGATCCCAAAGGTAGAATCAAGAATCAAGAAAATGGGTTCTGGAAAATCACAAGGAACTAGGTTAAATGAAATTACCCATCTGCAGGAAGGAGATATTTGGAATATGGAAAGAAAGAGTCAGGTTGTTCATGGAGGCTTCTGACCCAAGGATCTATATTACAGTTAAAGAAGGTCCTTATATTCCAATGAATGTGTCTGTTCTAGATGCAAACCAGAGAACTCTCAAGGATTTTTCTGAGATGACTAAGGATGAAATCATCCTAGCTACTATGGATAAAAGAGCCAAGAATATCATTGTAAGTGTCATAGATGATTCAACCTTTCAGAATTTGATTCACTGCAAGATCTCCAAGGAAATGTGGGACACTTTGATAGTCTACATGGAGGGTTCTGAAGAAGTTAGACAAGATAGAAAGACTATGCTAAATCAGGAATATGAAAGTTTCAGACAAGGGAAGTCAAACAGCATATCTGAGTGCTATAAGAAGTTTTACAGAATTGTAAATGAGCTGATGTCTTATGGAAGGGTCTTCAGTACATATGAACTGAATGACAAATTCTAAGATCCTTGACAAAGGATTGGGATACCAAGATTTGTGCCATTAGGGAAGTGGCCAAACTTGCAGATATTTCTCCTCCAACTTTATTTGGAAAGTTGCTATGTTATGAAATGCAACTAATGACTAGAAAAGAGGAAGAAAGAAATGCAAAAGGAGAGCATAGAGAAAAGTCTGTGGCCTTCAAGGTTGAAGCCACTAGAAAGAATAGGAGGATATTTCAATCACCTCCTAGGGAAGGTGCTGAAATTGCTTCAGATAATTCAGAAAATCAAAGTTCAGACAGCAGTGACTCAGATAAAGACTTTGTTGCCTTCACAAGGCAGTTTCAGAGATTTCTGAAGAAGAAGCAGTGGAAGTCAAGGCCCTCCACATCACAGCCAGCTAATGACTATTATCAAAAGAGGAAGTCATCAAGAAAGGACAGGAGCAGGTCTAAGCCTAGCAAATCTACAACATCAAAGATTGTTTGCTACTGCTGTAATAAACCTTGACATGTTGTAGCTGATTGTCCAGACAAAAGGAAGGAGTCTGCTGATAAAAGAAAGACTCATCAAAAGAGCAAGAAGGAGAAATCCTTTGTTCCTAAGAAGAAGAAAAGCTTGTCAGACCAATCAACTTCAGAGTCTGAATCTGAAGCTGAGACATACATTGGTCTTTATGCAGCTGATGAATAAGAAGAGTTTATGCAATTACTGGACTCTATCTATGCACAGGAAGACCATTAGTACATGGGACTGATGGCTGTATAAGAAGAAGACAAATGCAAGGATCAGCCTGGTCCTAGCAAGGTACAATGTTTGTCTAGTAATTCAGTTTGTAGTACTGGCACAGAGTCAAATACATCTGCATCAAGTGATGTGGATGGATCTGAGTCTGAAGGTGATATTCATCAGCTGATAGATGAATATGGGGACTTATTTCAGGCTCTAAAGAAAAGCAAGAACCTGGCCAAAACTAAGGCTAAGGAAATTACAGATCTTAAGATGGCTGCATCTGGTTTAGAGAAAGAATTGGATCAAAAAATGAATGAGGTTGCCAAGCTAAAAACTATTACTGTTATTCAGATGGGTATAATCACATATAAAAATGATCTAATCAGAAGTATGGAAGTCAGACTTCAAAAGGAGAAAGATTTGGTGGCTAGTTACTCCAAGATAAAATCAGTTTTACCCTTAATAGATGAGTTTGTGGCTCAAAAGGGTAAGGCTGGAATAGGCTTTAAAGGTAACACCAGGGCTGCTCATTTCAAGAGAAAGGGCAAAGCCTCAGTTAAGCCATTTAATTTTAAAGTCCATATAGTTTTCAGAAAGGTTCAAGTGCCTTCTAACAAGTATGACCTTGAGAATACTCTTGATCATAATAAGACTGAAGTTCTGAATGACAATGGTGCTTATGTTAATAAGACAGCCCATGTTCATAAACCCCATGGTTATAAGAAACCAGTAGATGTAGCTGCAGCAGTACCAGCACAATACAAAAGATTTGCTGTCAACCATACTGTCAAGAATGTATCTAAAAATAGATACAACAAGTATGAATGTTGGTGCTGTGGCAAGACAGGTCATTATGCCATAGATTGCTGGCACAATACTAGTGTTAGGAAGAACAACAGTCTACCTGTTAGAAGAGCTGCAGGTAGATTTGTTAAGGATGAAGCTAACCTGAACCAAGGACCCAAGACTTACTTGAGTTCTAAGGGAAAGTAATTCTTTATTGCAGGTGAGTCCAAGTCTCCATACCCCTATATGGTACTTGGACAGTGGATGTTCCAGGCACATGACTGGAACAAAGGGATTGCCGAAGGAGTATTTACCTATCTCAAATGGGCTTAAAGTAATCTTTGGTGGCTCTTAAAGAGGAATCATCAAAGGATTTGGTAACATTTCTAGTAACCAGATTACTATCACTCAAGTGGCCTATGTGAAGGGTTTGAAACACAACCTTATAAGCATGAGCCAGCTGAGTGATTTAGTATTTGATATTTCATTTGTTAAGAATGGATGTCATATCAAAAGGTCAAGTGATCAAACAATCATTTTGACAGGATATAGAAAGAGGAATGTGTACTGTCTCAATTTTGAGTGTGAGAACAAAGGTTCTCCTATTTGTCTTGTAGCTGATGTGAAAGCCTCTCACTGTGTCAAATGGCACAAGAGGCTGGCCCATCTTAACTACAATACAATTGGCCAACTCTTTAGCAAAGAATTAGTGAGGAATGGTCCTCAAGTTAAGTGTATAAAGGAAGGGATATGTTCAGCTTGTCAAAAGGGCAAGCAGACAAAATCCTCCTTTGATAGCCTTGAAAATAATGATTCAGTGAGGTGTCTATACCTCTTACATATGGATCTTTTTGGTCCTATGCCAGTTCATAGTCTAGGTAGGAAGGTCTACACTTTTTTGGTGGTAGATGACTATTCTAGATATTCCTGGGTGTTCTTTCTGAGACAAAAATCAGAAACCCCAAGTGTTTTACATAATTTTGTCAAACAAATTCAGAATGAACTGGACAGTACAGTGGTCAAAATCAGAAGTGACCATGGCACTGAATTTCAATCTGAAAGTGTGACAAGATTGTGTGAAGAGTTTGGGATTTTTTAAGAATTCTCCTCACCTAGAACACCACAGCAAAATGATATTGGTTAAAGGAAGAATAAAACATTGATTTAGGCTGGTAGAACTCTATTGAGTGACACTTCTCTCCCAGAATATTTCTGGGCTGAGGCAGTAAACACTGCATGTCATGTGCTCAATAGGGCTTCTATCACCAAGTACCACAAAAAGACTCCCTATGAGATCATGAAAGGTAGAAAACCAAATCTATCCTATTTTAGGATCTTTGGTTGCAAGTGTTATATCCTTAACAATGACAAGTCATATCTAACTAAGTTTGCTGCCAAATCCCAAGATGAGATTTTTTTTGGGTACAACAATAATAGTAAGGCTTATAGGGTCTACAACTTGATTACCCAGGTTGTAGAAGAATCTGTACATATTGTATTTGATGAAACTAGATTGATCAACAGTGAGTTGCCTTGTAGTACATGCAGTCCAACAGGTATAAATGAGAGATTGGACAAGCTTTCAATTGTAGAAGATTCAACTGCAGATCAAGATATGGAAAATGGTGGCAACTGTCCAGGGGGAGTACAAGACTCTCTAGAAGCTGAAGAAAATCAAGAGGTGCAACATATTGAAGAAACTGGAGGTGTTCCACCAGAAGATAATCTACCACCAGCTATTAGACACTTAAAAGATCATCCAGTAAGTCAAATAATTGGTGATCCAAGACAAAGAGTGCAAACCAGAAGCAGGAATTTGAACACAGTCCTGTACTCAAGCTTTCTATCTCAATTAAGGCCAAAGAAATTTGAAAAAGCTATCCTAGACCCACATTGGATTAATGCCATGCAAGAGGAGCTAAATAAGTTCAGAAGGTGCAAGGTCTGAGAGCTAGTTCCTAAACCAAAAGACCACAATATTATTGGAACAAAGTGGATCTTTAGGAACAAATTGGATGAAAGTGGAATTATTATGAAGAATAAAGCAAGACTTATTGCAAAAGGATACATGCAGGAAGAGGGAATAGACTTTGATCAAACCTTTGCCCCAGTAGCAAGACTGGAGGCCATTAGAATGTTCCTTGCCTATGCAGCATATAAGGATTCAAAGTATTCCAAATGGATGTAAAATCAGCATTCTTGAATAGAAATCTAAAAGAAGAAGTCTATGTAGAGCAGCCTTCAGATTTTGTAGATTCTCTCAAACCTGATTATGTTTATAGACTTAGAAAAACTTTGTATGGGTTAAAGCAAGCCCCAAGGGCTTGGTATGAAACCATGTCTACTTTCCTTATTGAGAACAAATTCTCAAGAGAGAAAATAGACAAAACTCTATTCCTAAGGGAGTCCAAATGAAAGATAATCTTAGTTCAGATTTATGTAGATGACATAATTTTTGGATCTACTGAAAACAACCTTTGCAAGAAGTTTGTAAAACTTATGCAAGTGAAGTTTGAAATGAGCAGTATGGGGGAACTTAAGTTCTTCTTGAGACTCCAAGTAAGACAAACGGATGATGGCTTGTCCATATCCCAATCTAAGTTTACCAAGGAGTTAATTAAGAAGTATGGTATGGAATCATCCTCCACCATGAGAACTCCTATGGGAACAAGTATGTCTATATACAAAGATGATGCAGGTAAACCTGTAGATGAGTCTTTGTATAGAAGAATAATTTGCTCTCTTCTTTTTCTAACTGCTAGTATACAAGACATTATGTATGCAACATGTGTCTGTGCTAGGTACCATTCATGCCATAAAGAATCTCATTACACTGCAGTAAAGAGAATTTTGAGATATCTAAAGGGCACACCTAATCTAGGCCTTTGGTACCCTAGGAATGGAGATTTTGTACTAACAGGCTATTCAGATGCAGACTTTGCAGGTTGTAAAGAAGATAGTGAAAGTGAAGGGATAGATACGATTGCGGAATAAAAGATTATAGATATTGAATAAGAACCCTAAGAGCCTAACACAAGTGTTGTGCACAAAATAGAGCTAACTGTAATTACAGTTAAGCTTGGGTCCTAATCCAGCAACTAGCAATCCTAGTTAATTCTAATCACAGCCACAATGCAAATAATAAATTAAGCAACCAGACGACACAAGATATTATAGTGGTTCCCCAAACACTGGGTACATCCACTCTTCTACCCATACGGTAGGAATCCACTACAGGTTTTTGATCAGGTGCCCTGCCACCAACAAGATCTGCTGCAGGTAGATCTAGAGACCCTTTAGACTTTTGATCAGGTGTCTAAAAACCAAGCTTTACTTTTGAAGGGAGTAAACAACCCTTTACAGGAGGGGGGAAGAGGGTTAGAATGTCTTCTCTATTTTACAATAGATTAGAGAAGCACAAGGCCTCTTCAGAACTCAAGGCAGAATACTGTCTTGAAGTTCTGAAGGAAAAGCTTGAAGAAGACTAGAGATATGGATGGATGTTCTTCTTCAGCTTCCTTCTTCTTCTTCTTCTTCTTCTTCTTCAATATCTCTGAGTGTATCTTCCTGGAACAGGAGCACTTAGGTTGAAGAAGAGTGAAGAGATATCTTCTCAGATGAATGGATGATTGCTGAGAGCAGCTGTATCTTCTCAGTTGAATCCTGAGAGCAGCTGTTTGTTTTCTTCCTTCTACTGCTGTACAGGTTTCTTCTTGTTCTACCGCTTCCTCTCTCCTTAGTTCTTTCAAAAGAACTCTTTTTAAATAGGAGAAGCAGCAACGGCTCTAATATTTGAATTGAGCTTTGTCTTCTTCTCAGATCTTGAATCTAGGCTGCAATTAACATAAAGACAAAACATATCTTGCAGACATATATATTCTATATAAAGAATAAAGCTTCATAAGGAGCTGCAGTATTAAATCTGATAAAGAATGCTATGAAAGGTCACATCAGACAACTCTTTACAGCCAACGGCTATAAAGGACAGCTGCATTAATAAAGCAGTTAGAAAGTCAACTAATAAGACAAAAACACTTTATCTGATAGGAAAGACTTAAGCATAAGAATAGCAAGGATTGCTTTGAAGTATATGAAGTAAATCTATCAGATAATATATAGTAAATATATCAGATAAAATAAGAAATAAAACACAGAATAAAACGCATATAATATTATATATGCAGACAGCCGATCGTCGAACGACCTTCGACTATAGTCGAACGACCTACTGAGATCGTCGACCTATCAATAGATAGTCGACCGACTCAGATAGTCGAATTATCCAGGCAGATAGTCGACCGACTCAAGACTAGACAGAAAGCGTCGAACTATCAAGAGATAGTCGACCAGAGCTCGACGATCCAGCAGAGCGTCGAGCAGACAAAAGACAGAGCACGACTATCTGAAGACAGAAGATAGTCGGTCAAACAGACAGATGATCGTCGACCGGCTGATCGACGATAGTCGATTGGCGTTCGACGATAATCGAACCCGAAAATCCCTTAGCTAGAATTTTACTGGAAAAGAGAATACTCTACAACTAGACTTTGACCATAGATAAATCTTGGGTCAAGGACTAAAAGGAAAGACTTAACTCAAATCCAAACTAGGGTACCAATAATCTCCCCCTATTTGGGTTAAGTCTTTCAAAAAACTAAAACTACTAAAAACAAACTAAACAACCTAATAGAGATCCTAGCCCAAATCAGAACAAGGGTTCCAACAATCTCCCCATATTTGGGTGAGGATCCTATTAGCAAAATAAATAAAGCAAAACATAAAATATATAAAGAAAAACTTTGCTTAGCTGGCTGCTTGCTGGCATTTGCAATCTCCCCCTATGTTGATGCAGTACTTGTGATTGAAGAAGGCCGAGATGACTTTAAATTTTGATTGAGTCATCCAGCAAACTCTTGTATATAGTACCTGCAGAAAGCTATGGTAGAGATTGCTCTCTCCTTGAAAAAGGGTATGTTAGCAGCAAAAATGATATTTTGTCCAGCCAATTTAATTTGGATTCTGTATCTGAAAAGAGAAAATCAGATATCTTCCTTCCTATAGAATTTATTATCATTTAAACAAGATTCAAACTCAGCTGACAAATGCAACTAGAGTAGAGGACTCAATCCAAATGAAATTAGAAAAGTGTTGAAACCGAGAAAATCGGCCTCTGTGGAGTCCGACCCTTGGGGAAGGGGTGGCCGCACACCTACTACACTCAAGTGAACAATCTAGGCTCAAGGCTAGGAACACAAGGGACAGACCCAAGGCCTCAGCGTGGAGGACCCACCGCATACCCGAAAGACTAACAAACTCTTCCCCTCCCACACCAGGGGCTGAGCTAAGACACCTTCGGCGGGCTCTCTTGGCCGGCCGGAACATCTAAGGAGGATCTCAAGATCCACTCCTTCTAGAGGTGTCTCCCTGGGTCTATGAAAGCTGTTCCCCGCCCGCCTCTTTAATGGCGTAATACCGCCGCACAGCCCTACTCTACGCAGACCCAATTGGGCCGCCAAAATCATAGCATAGGCCTTCTAGGGCCTCCACAAAGCATCACAGATATTTAAAATTACAGGAATATAAATTCCATACTTTGGCACGCAGGCCGGCAATATAAACAAACTAGGCCTTCTTGGGCCGGCACAAACTGGGGCTTAAGCCCGCTATTCCCAGCTTGCTACTGCAGCACCTGTACGTAAACGTCCCGCCAAGCGACAGCAAAATAAATACCGGCTCCACCTCTGCTTCGGGGCAGTGATGCTTATCTCCCAAGAGCAAATAATAAACAACTTCCACAGGGTTTTCCCCGGGAACCCCAGAACATCACCAATCCGGCTTACACATCCGGATGGGCTTCACACAGCATGCCTAAACCCGTACTCACACTTCCGGGCACTAATGCAATTAACTGCGGGGACGTACACGTCAACCCGTCGGAGAGCTTCCTTCCCCCACTCGTCGGTGGAGAGGTGCTCCCATGCAAATATGAAAATTAAGGGCTTCACCTGCCCAAGTAGAAATTTCGTTACCCTTAGAGCGTGCTTGGCGGCGAGACCGGGAGAGGAGCTCCGGATCGATCTTATTGCATGCGGCCGCATCGGTGGCCGATCTCCACTCCAAGGCGAGCCTTACTCCAGGCCGAGCCTTGCTCCAGGCCGAGCTTGTTACAGGTGGCGGTGGCCAATCTCCGCTCTAAGCCGCTTGCTACCGGAAGCGACAGGAAGGAGAAGGTGGAGTCGAGTTGTGCTTCCCGGCGACGGCCTGGACAGGAAGAATGGAGGAGCGGGCTGCACTTGCCGGCGGACTGGACAGAGAAGGAGAGATGAAGCTCGGGCAGCCCTTCCTAGCCGGTGGCCTGTACAGAGGAAGTGGGGAGGAGCTCGGCCTGCTCCTTGCGGTGGTCTGGACGGAGAGAGGGTGGGAGGCGGGGCTCAGCCCGCTGTTTTGCCGAGAGAAAAAGAAGGGGTGCCGGGGGTTGTTGCTCCTGGCCGGGAGGAAGAGGGAAGGGCTTGGCCGTGGTCTTCTTGCCGGCGACGGGAGAGAAGGGGGGGGGGGGGGAAGAGGCTCGGCCGGGGCTTGGCTTGCCCCAGGCCGACGGGAGAGAGGGGCGGCCGGTTATTCCCCCGGGCCGAGCTTGCCCCCGGGTGGCCGGGATTTGCTCCAGACGGCCGAGGAAGAGAGGGAGAGGGGAGGTGGGGCCGGCGTCGGGCTGCTCCAGGCCGAGGGAGAGGGGGGAGCGGAGGGGCGGCGGCTTGCTCCAGGCCGAACCCTAGGTCGGGGGGGTGAGGGCTGCTGCTTCTCCTTTTTCTCTTCCTTCCCACCCGTGACCTGCTTCCTCCCCCTTATCTCATCCCTCCTTCTCTATCTTTATATATGTATAACATATATATATAAATATATATATATTATGATATATATATAACCTATATATATATATATATATAAATACATATATACTATAAAATATATACTAAAAGGTCTGTACACACAACCCCCGCACGCACGCGCGATCCCTTGCACGTCCTCAAACAGGGACGCCAACTCATCGCCGACAGCACGCCCCTAGGCCGACATTTGGGGAGGGTCTCACTCGCCCGGCTACGGGGTTGTACAAAAAGGATCTATAAGAAATAGAGTTATCTGACAGAGAATTCTCATACAGAAATCCAAACAAACTATTTGAACATAATATCAATCAGATATAATCAGCTATAAGAAAAGAAAATGCTTCCTAATAAATCTGTTCCAAATAATAAAAGGATTTGAAAATATTTTAAGAAATTTATCCTTTTGATAATAAAACAAATTTATGAAAAAGCAAATTGAGTTCTCAAATCTGAACTCATTAAAATATAAAAAAAATATTTCTCTGAGAAGTGTTGGTTCCTTCTCAGGTATAGTTAAAACTTGGCAGCAATTTTGAATATCTAAATTGACTGAACTAAAAACAGATTTTGATATTACCTGAACCTTTCAGGTTTTGAATTGTCCTCTGTTTGTTCAGCTTCTGAATTGCTGCAGGAGGCATTTATGGCATTATGCAAAATGCTTTGGCCCTTGCTTCCTCCTCTTCTTCTTTAAATGATGAGTCATCATCTGAGACATCCCAGATAACATCTAGGGATGTTGATTCTCCTTCAGATGAGATGATGTGGCTTCCTTCTGATATTGCATCCAAGGGTTCAGAAGCCATTTGGTGAAGGGATTCCCACATCTCCTTAGCTGTTGAGCATTCAGCAACATCCTGAAATAAGTCATCAGATAATGACTGAGCTAGGATGTTCATTGCTCGGGAATCAGCTAGCCTGGCACTTTTTGTTGTTGTTGCCGAAGTTGGAAGACCTGTCAAAATAGAAGAAAATATTTCTTCATCAAAAGAGTTCATATATAATTTGACTCTTGTCTTCCAGATGCTAAACTCAGCTAAGTTGCAAGCTGGAGGTCTTGTGCTAAAATAATCATTGTACTGGGCCATGATAGTGAAAGTGAATATCTATAATCCTTGGTATCTATCAGGATCTTGTGACTCAGGTGTTAGCCTGTATAGTCAGCCAACCTCCCTCTGATACCAATTGAAAGTGAAGGGATAGATACGATTGCGGAATAAAATATTATTGATATTGAATAAGAACCCTAAGAGCCTAACACAAGTGTTGTGCATAAAATAGAGCTAACTGTAATTACAGTTAAGCTTGGGTCCTAATCCAGCAACTAACAATCCTAGTTAATTCTAATCACAGCCATAATGCAAATAATAAATTAAGCAACCAGACGACACAAGATATTATAGTGGTTCCCCAAACACTGGGTACATCCACTCTTCTACCCACACGGTAGGAATCCACTACAGGTTTTTGATCAGGTGCCCTGCCACCAACAAGATCTACTGCAGGTAGATCTAGAGACCCTTTAGACTTTTGATCAGGTGTCTAAAAACCAAGCTTTACTTTTGAAGGGAGTAAACAACCATTTACAGGAGGGGGGAAGAGGGTTAGAATGTCTTCTCTATTTTACAATAGATTAGAGAAGCACAAGGCCTCTTCAGAACTCAAGACAGAATACTGTCTTGAAGTTCTGAAGGAAAAGCTTGAAGAAGACTAGAGATATGGATGGATGTTCTTCTTCAGCTTCCTTCTTCTTCTTCTTCTTCAATATCTCTGAGTGTATCTTCCTGGAACAGGAGCACTCAGGTTGAAGAAGAGTGAAGAGATATCTTCTCAGATGAATGGATGATTGCTGAGAGCAGCTGTATCTTCTCAGTTGAATCCTGAGAGCAGCTGTTTGTTTTCTTCCTTCTACTGCTGTACAGGTTTCTTCTTGTTCTACTGCTTCCTCTCTCCTTAGTTCTTTCAAAAGAACTCTTTTTAAATAGGAGAAGCAGCAACGGCTCTAATATTTGAATTGAGCTTTGTCTTCTTCTCAGATCTTGAATCTGGGCTGCAATTAACATAAAGACAAAACATATCTTGCAGACATATATATTCTATATAAAGAATAAAGCTTCATAAGGAGCTGCAGTATTAAATCTGATAAAGAATGCTATAAAAGGTCACATCAGACAACTCTTTACAGCCAACGGCTATAAAGGACAGCTGCATTAATAAAGCAGTCAGAAAGTCAACTAATAAGACAAAAACACTTTATCTGATAGGAAAGACTTAAGCATAAGAATAACAAGGATTGCTTTGAAGTATATGAAGTAAATCTATCAGATAATATATAGTAAATATATCAGATAAAATAAGAAATAAAACACAGAATAAAACACATATAATATTATATATGCAGACAGCCGATCGTCGAACGACCTTCGACTATAGTCTAACGACCTGCTGAGATCGTCGACCTATCAATAGATAGTCGACCGACTCAGATAGTCGAACTATCCAGGAAGATAGTCGACCGACTCAAGACTAGACAGAAAGCGTCGAACTATCAAGAGATAGTCGACCAGAGCTCGACGATCCAGCAGAGCGTCGAGCAGACAAAAGACAGAGCACGACTATCTGAAGACAGAAGATAGTCGGTCAAACAGACAGACGATCGTCGACCGGCTGATCGACGATAGTCGATTGGCGTTCGACGATAGTCGAACCCGAAAATCCCTTAGCTAGAATTTTACTGGAAAAGAGAATACTCTACAACTAGACTTTGACCATAGATAAATCTTGGGTCAAGGACTAAAAGGAAAGACTTAACTCAAATCCAAACTAGGGTACCAACAGATAGGAAAAGCACTACAGGTACATCTCAATTTCTAGGAGGAAGATATATATCTTGGAGCAATAAGAAACAGACTAGTGTGGCAATTTCCACAGCTGAGTCTGAATATGTGGCAGCAGGAAGTTATTGTACACAGCTGTTATGGATTAAGCATCAGTTATAAGACTATGGTATTAAGGTAAGTAGAACACCTTTATTTTGTGATTCTACTAGTGTTATTTCTATTGCTAATAATCCTGTTTCACATAGTAGGACTAAGCATATAGAAATAAGGTACCATTTTCTTAGAGAACATGTAGAGAAAGAGGATATCTCACTTGAATTTGTTAAGACAGATTATCAAATTGCAGATGTATTTACTAAGCCTCTTGATGAAACTAAATTCAATAGATTTAAAATTTAATTAGGAATGTTGACCATATGTAAGATTACCAGAATTGGCAAAGTACAATTGTGTCGACACATTCAAGGAAATTGTGTCGACACAGAGGATTTATGTCGATAATTCAGGAAAATTGTGTCGACACAGAGTCGATTGTGTCGACACCTAAGGGACAAAGAGTCGACACTTCCAGAAATGTAGTGTCGACACAACCAGAGGAATGGTGTCGACACTTACAGATTTTGTGTCGACACTTGTAATAAGAGTCGACACAGAATTTCTGATGAACTACTAAGTATCTCAAGTGTCGACATATCATCAATTGGTGTCGACACATAGTAGTCAGCGCCGTGGTCGAGACAATAGAAGTTTGTGTCGACACTTTTCAACAATGTCGACACTTTTAGACAATTTTTGCCCGTCTTTTGACCTTCTATGTTTAAAAAGGTATAAATAGGTCCAGAACATATTCTGTCGACACGCTCATCAGGTTTCGAGACTAAAACCCTGTGTCGACAAACTCTCTTTTCTCCATTCAAGCTTTCTCATCGTTCCAATGGCGCCAAAGGTTGAAGACAACATCAACGAAGGATACGAGCTGGTGCACAATGCTTTTGATGATGCGCGGACAGAGATTAAAGGGGTCCTTACCCTAGTTACTGACAATGGATTGGAGTTTCTTGTTTCTGAACCAACCAAGATCTGGAAGAAAGAAGTATTTGAGTTCTATGCATCTGCAACAGTGGACTCCACTGCCCTGAAGATTAAATCGACAGTTCATGGTAATAAAGTCAAACTAACTCTGAAGAGTTTAAAAAAGATTTTTCACCTACCAAGAATCCAGGATGAAGAAGAGGTCCCAGCCTCAAAGACAAGGTAGGCTCTTCAGTGGTGTGGATTTGATCCAACCATGAAGATAGGAGCAGCAATCAACTGAAAAGGAATGAATCAACAAGGCAAATTCTATCTGAAGTGGTAGGGAAGGTGATCTTGTGAAAACCAGGAGGTCATGATAGGATCTCTGCCTTTATGTTCAGTCTAATGACAAGGATTATTTATAAGATTAATACAGACTGGTCTGCAGTTCTGTTTGAGAAAATAAAGGAAGGAATCAAGAAGCCAAATTTTGCTAGGTTGATGTGCTTATACCTGGCTGGAGCAATTCCAGAGGTAATACATCAGCTTCCAGGAACTAAGATAAATCATATGAGAAGGATGGATATCAGGATTATATCCAGATGGGATAGGGTCCTCTCAAAGGACATACCTGATGTGGAGACTATAGCAAAATCACCAGTCCCTGAGATTACTGATCATGATCATGTGCAGGAGGACACAGTGAATGCACAAGTGTAGGTGGAGCAAGTTAGGGAAAAGGTCCAGGACCTGACTGAAACTGCCCAAGCCCATGTAGAGACAGTTCCTGCACAGTTGTAGGGGGAGCCTCAGTCTGCACAGGTGCAAAAGGAAGAAATGATCAACTTATCAGAAGAAATAGTTCTGCAAACTAATCTTGATACTTCTGGAGTTACTGATGATGCTGAGAAAGAACTATCACAAGTTCAAAATCAACAAGAGTTTACTATGGAAGAGTTATTTTCAGAAATAGAGGGAGCAGCAGTTGAGGGGGAGCAGGTAAATATTGAGGAAGTACAACATGAGACTGAAAAGGAGCAGCCTCCTAGTCCAATAGAAAGAGTTGATATTGACAGTTCTTCTAATTCAGAGGATGAGGAAATAACAAGTTTAAAGAAAAGAAAACTGATGGTTTTCAAGAGGAGAAGCCAGAGCTATAAGCAGGCTTTATATGCTACTACTTCCCAACCAGCTCCTGCAACTGATTACAACAAATTTTTGGTAGATTTACAAATAAAATTGGATGAGCAGAGAGTAGCCATGGAAAAATATGTGGATGAAAGACATAAGGCTCTTCAATTTGAACTAGCCCAAGACATAAAGTCAATCAGATTTGAGGTCAATCAGAATAAGAAATAGATGACAGATTGCTTCCACAAGGGGGACAATGCTGTGGTATTTCTAGCAAAGCAACAAGCTGAACTAAAGAAACAGGTGGATGATATTGCTGCCAAACAAGGATATGTCCTTGAAAATCAAATAAGAATGAATGACAATCTGACTGAATCACATAATGTGATAGTCACTGAGTTTAAAAATACTATTGTTGCAATGACGTAGGCAAGAAATAAGTAGAAAGAAGAATTTGATAAGAAGCTACAGGAAACCTTGGATTCCTTTCAGACAGCTATTACTAATTAACAGAAAACAATTTCTGATTAGCTTCAAAAGTTAAAGCCATTCTTTAATGATGGTATCAATTACATGGATGGGCAAATCAGATTTCAAAAAGATGATTTGAGAGAACATATGGCCAGAGAAGTCATAAAGGGGGAGATGGTATTAGTATATGCAGGCTCTGATCATACCAAATGGATAACCAATAGTATCAGAGCCACTCTAGGATATCCACCATTGTGTGATGATGATAATGTGGCTGAGTCAGGGGTGCAACCAACTCTACTTGAAGGTGATTAATTTGAGGTTGCCCAAGTCATTTACCCCCCTGCAGATCTTGAGATGATACATCAACAAGTTCAGTCTATGTACAACCCTCCACAACCAGTTAATAATGTTATTATTGAAAAAGTAGATATGCCATAAGTTTCTCTAAAAGCTCAGCAAGATGCTCAATTATCAAAGAAAATATTCAGAGAGCAGGCAGACTTAAAACCAGATTTTGAGCAGTGGAGCCCCACTTCAAGAAATATCATATTAACTGCCTGGAATGCTATAAAAGACCAAGTTCATGAAAGAGGTAAATGGTATAATGAGCAGGAGTGGCAGAAGTATGAGGCTAGGCAAGAAGCCATACTTAAACACAGGAGAAAGGCTAAGAGTGGGAAGCTACCTCCTGATGCTCAGGAGCCTAGCAAGTATTTCCCTAATCCTTTTCATTATTTTGAAATGCAAAGGATTAAGGCTGAAGCACAGAAGAAAGCTGATTTGAAAGGCAAGAAGCCTATTGATTATACATGACCTCCTGTGCAGGCTCATATTATATCGGGAAAAAGAATTGTCATCAAAGAGCCAGTCCAGCCTTAGTTTAGTTTTACTAGTTTTGTTTTAAGAACTATGTAATTCTTAGTTTTCAAAGAAGTCTATGTAATCTGTATTAAGAAACTTTTTGATATAATGAACAAAACCATGTTCCATGATCATTTAGTTTGCATCCTTATTCTGTGATGTGATTTTATTATTTGTTTTGTTTATAATTTACCCTGTTAAATAATGCTTATACATCATCATGTTTATTTATCATAAGTGGTGTATATCATTGGCAAAAGGATTATGACTTCTCCAAATAGGGGGAGATTGTTGGGTACATTTAAAAATGTGTACCTGATTTGGAGAAGCCTCACTTAGCACAATGATATACATCAAGGTGTTTTTGATGTTATTTTGAGTTTATATGTGCAGGTTAAGTATTGGCTAAAATGCAGAAAAAGTTTCTAAGTACATGTGTTGATACTTAAGGAAGTCTGTGTCGACACTTGGAAAAGCTATGTCGACACCTGAAGCAACTGTGTCGACAAACAGAATTTTATAGTCGACATCAACTATGTCGACACCGGGAGGCAGTGTCGACACACAGAAATAGTTAGTCGACATCAACTGTGTCGACACCGGGAGGCAGTGTCGACACACAGAAATAGGTAGTCGACATCAACTATGTCGACACCTGGAGGCATTGTCGACACACAGAACAGTTAGTCGACATCAACTGTGTCGACACATGGAGGCAGTGTCGACACACAAATTTTGAGACTAAATTAACTGTGTCGACACACAGGACTTGTGTCGACACTCAGCAGAGGTTCAACATAAATGATTGTTGTGGAGTGGAGAAGTGATTGTGTCGACACAAATAATCAGTGTCGACACATTCTCAAGATGTAGTGTCAAGAAGATGTGTCGACATCAAAGCAGCTATGTCGACACCACCAAAGTCTGTGTCGATACTTAACTCACTTGTGTCGACACATATTAACAGACTGTCTCAACACTTTATGATATTCAGTCCCGACGCTTTGCAGACAAAGAAAAAGGCTCAAGAACAGTTTGAAGACTTGACAGCTGTGAGTTACAACAGGTTCACTGAAGCTGTCAGACTTGTCAGAAGTTCGTTAGAAACCAGATCAGCCGGTTACCATGGGTGAAGCCTATATATAGACAGACTGTGTCAAATCAGGAGATATACAACAAGTGACAATACATACAACTAATACAATTATTGTGAGATTAATCTCTGATCAAGAAAGTGCAAGTCACAGAAGAAGATCTTCATAAGAAGATCTAAGAAGACATTCTGGAGTGATTATTCACTCAGATTTTGTCTAAGGGGAATTCATTCAGAATTCAGAAGTATCTTCAGAAGGTTTGTGGAGAGAGATCTCCAGCTGTTTTGAGGTCAAGAAGGAGACAATCACAAGTCTCTTAAGAAGTAGATCCTGAACTATTCTACAAAGAAGATCCAGATCCATATCTGGAATCCAAGAAGGAAGCTTCCAGTCAGTCAACTTCAAAGGAGATCAACCCTACAAAGTTCAAATTCAAGAAGCTTTGAAGAAAGCTAAGAAAGGGTTGATTTCAGTCATCAGATTCATCAAGAAGCAAATCAAGAATCTTCTTATCCTTTCTCTCTCAACAAGGGTAAGAATCCATCAAATTACTTATCAATTTTTGTAGGATCTTTTCAAAGATTTGAGTGTAAGCCTGTGTTATAAAGGCTGAGTGTAGGAGATTCAGATCTCTGAGTTGTAAGCCTGTGCTATAAAGGCTGAGTGTAAGAGATTTAGATCTCTGAGTGGTAAGGCTGTATTAGCCTGAGTGTAGGAGAATTTGTTCTCTGAGTTGTAGGCCTTGTGGCAAGGAAGAGGTAGGCGTGTTAGCCTGAGTTTTAAGAACCTTATAGGGTTCTGAGTTGTAGGAACCTTTCATGGTTCTGAGCTGTAAGATCTACGGATCTAAGAAGAAGGAAGAACTTCGGCCGAATCTAGCACACTGCTATATAGGTGAAGGGGGAAAGTGGATGTACCCAAACCTTGGGGAATCACTATAAATCTGTGTGCAATCTGTGATGTGTGTATGATTATGATTGTTGTGCTGTGCTAGCGGTAGAGATATCTGATTTACTCAAAGAACTGTAGCTATATTCTGCCTTAGTTTTAAAAAAGGAAAAGTACCAATTCACCCCCCCCTCAAGGTGTTTAGGTTGTCTTGAAGTTAAAACTATCAGAAATGAAAAGTGATGTTGTCTTCTCTTTCTCAAACAGCTGAGAAGACTTTAGTAGATGCTGTTGTCAAAGCTCTCCCTGAGATAAAGAATAGTTCAGGAAGATGAGAGCTTTGCATAGGGTGTAGGTCTTCAGATTGAAGAAGATCTTTAGAAGCCTCGGACTAGTGTTGATTAGTTGTCTTTGTGAAGCCTGAAGCAAAAACTGAAGAAGTCTAAAGATCTGTGTGTTGTTATTCTTATTCAATTACCTGTACATGGCAATCCTTTTTCTCTGTATTAGTTTTCTGTAAAAATTCTTTGTGTAAAGATCTTTTGTTCTACTTCTTTTTGAAAAAGATCTTTTTATATTTTGAGAGGATTTCCAGCATTTGAATTTTGAATAAATATCCTTAATTTACTGCTCAGAATCTGGGAGTTGAAATGGCTGGAATTTGTCTTGAATGTATTTCCTCAATTGTCCCAGTAAATAAGACAAGTAATTAACTTTGTGAAATCCATAATTAATGCTGCTAAGCAACGATTATATTCTTGAGAATATGAGCATTAATTATCAGAGAATTACTACCATAGAATAATACCAATTGAAATCAAAATGTCAGAGAAATCGCCAAAACTGATACTAACAGAAATCGTCGACCTCAGGACAGATTTCGTCGACCTAAACTCCAAGTTCGTCGAGCTGAGAAATCGTTTTCATCGAGCCGGGCTCAGAGAAAAATATTCTTGAAAGAAACTAGCAAAGCTGAGCTCCAAGTTCGTCAAACTGAGATGGAATTTCGTCGATCAAAGAAACTAAGAGAAGAATGGAAGATCGTCGACCTGAGCTCGTATTTCATCGAGCTCAGCTCAGAGTAGAAACTCTGAGTTCGTCGATCTGCGAATCGACGATCGTCGAGCTGAGTTCGAAGAACTTCGAAATGATTTTCTGAACTCTTTAAAACTGCAATTCTTCTAAGTCTGTATCTCTAAAGTTTTCTCAAGGTTGGATCATAAGATGTCTAACCTAGTCAGATCGTCCTAACCTTAGAACTAACAAATTGACCCTAGGCTATACATGATGGGTCAATAACCTAATAGTGAACCTAGCCCAAATCCAAACTAGGGATCCAACAATCTCCCAATATTTGGGTGAGTTCACTAAACAAGAATAGAAAAGCATAAAAACACAAAGTAATATAAATATCTGATAGAGTTCTAAACTAATCAGCAGATATGATATAGCTAAGTGCAATATATATATATATATATATATATATATATATATATATATATATATATATCACAGAGAAAAAAAATTCAAGAATTGTCAAAGGGAGGAGCAGAAGATGATTTAGCAAACACTATTATTCTTAGAGAATTTTCTGCTTCATTCTTCGATATTTTTATGTCTTGAGATCCAAGAACTTTCACAGATGAAGCTTTGGGAACAACAACTTCTGGATGTACCTTCATATATTTATTTGGATCAAATAAATATCTGTCTACCTAAAATTTGTCAAATTATTTCTACCTATAGGTAGACATAGTAGTGAACTTTGATGGATCTGATCCTTCAGCTCTGGCCTTGTTCATCTGGGACAAACCAATCAATTCATAAAATCTAGCCATTCTGAAGTTTGGATCTAACTCAGGTTCATAAACTAGAGAGGGAGGTCTTTTTAGATCAGATTTAGAAACATGCTGAGCAGATTTTTGAAGGTCTCTGAAAATGATAGATTGTTGTTGAAAGTTTGTTGGAGGAAGAGACTGTTGAGATTTTCCTGAAAAATAGGACCCTAGAGGTCTGTACTGACTGTACTTTCCAACAGGTCTAGAAGACTTGTAGGAAGACGGCCTTTGAGATTGAGAGCTGCTGGAATCTGGCTTCTGAGCTTTTGCAACATTTCTTGAGCCACCTGTAGCAGGAGGAGGAGGATGAGGTCCTCTCCTGGTCTGTTTAGGTGGAGAACTGTATCTTCTTCTTTTCTTCCTTTCCTTTTGCTCATTTTGGGATAACCACATCCATTGAGGCATGACTGGATAAGGAGTGATATTATGCAGGATATAGTAAGGAGTGTCAGTAGTGAGATTAGGCTTAGGAACATCCTTAATAAGAACCTTTCTCTTCTTAAATTTTGTCTTCTTAGGACCAGAGTCATCAGAATCCCCATCATCATCATCATCAGATGATCCTGGAGGATTATCATATAAATCATCAATTTCCTTTAGATTTTCTTTGGAGATCTGCTTCTCAGACTGAGGCTGTTCTAGAATTTCTGGCTCTGCAAAACTTTCAGTAACAGTCTGATTGCTCTCTTTTTCTTCCATATCTGCAAATATAATATCATCAAGATCTGGCATTGGGGATTAAGCCCATATGTGAGGAGGAGGACTGCAAACCTCTTCAACAACTACTATTTTTGAAATTATAGGAGCTACAAGGCTTGCCCTTAGTTGATCTACAACTTCATGACTAATTGGAGCAGAATAACATATAATGGCCTGGGAGTATTCAACATCAAAACTAGCCAAAACATTTCTATAAATTCTGTAAATTGGATTGAAAGAATTTAGTAAAAAAGTCAAATCAACTGTGGGATTTATGATAAAATCACCATCAGTGCTTATATCTTCAACTATATCATAAGCTATATCCATATCAGAATCATCTATAATATCTACAATATCTGTTGAAATGTCTGCATCAGGGGAATCTCCTACTGCTGCTATTAGAAGAGGAACTAGAACTGTTGTTGCTACTGCTATTAGAGGAGAGACTGGAGCTTCTTCACAGAACATCTCCTCCTACCTGATTTCAGAGGGTCCTGAAGATAGGCCCCTAGAAGAAGGGACAGAAAGGAGAGCAGCAATTCTAGAAGAGAGAGTTGATGGAGGCAGAGAGAGGAGCAATAACAGTAGCTATTAACTTTTTTAGAGAAGGAGAGATGAATTTAAGAAGATCCTTTGCAATGTCAGAGATATTTAAGTATAAGGGTTTAGGAGCAGAGGGAGTATGTAACATCCCTCAAACAATTAGACCTCCTAGGAGTAGTTTTTGTCATGACTAAGTCATGACAAAATCCTAGAAAGCCCAAGAAGACCAAGTGAACAAGGCTCATGGTGAAAATCACCTTGGTCGTCAAGTAGTAGAATCTCAATTACTACTTTAGGCATGACCTTAGGGTTTTAACTTTGTTCCATGATCCCATCATGACACTTCTAATCCTAAGGGAGACCAATATGTTGCTAAGGACCCATTGGGGTCAACAAAAAGATGCCAAGTTGACTCAAGTCCGGGAAACATCGAGTGAGTCAACAAGACTCGACGAGTAGATCAGGTATCTACTTAGACAGGTTTTTGGGCTAGGGCGTTGAGTGCGTAGAGTGCACTCAACGCCATGGGATGAATGGCGTTGAGTGCGTTGAGTGCACTCAACTCCATCTTACTTAGAAAGAATTTTAAGCTCGGGCGTTGAGTGCGTCGAGTCCACTCAACGCCATGGGCTGAATGACGTTGAGTGCGTTGAGTGCACTCAACGCCATCTTACTTAGAAAGAATTTTGAGCTCGGGTGTTGAGTGCGTCGAGTCCACTCAACGTCATGGGCTGAATGGCATTGAGTGTGTTGAGTACACTCAATGCCATTTTTTCTTAGAAGGACTTTTGGGCTCGTGTCGTTGAGTGCGTTGAGTGTACTCAACGCCATGGGTTGAATGGTGCTGGGCGCGTAGAGTGCACACAACACTAATTAACATGAAAGGACTTTCTGGAATGATGGAATTGAGTGAGTTGAGCTCACTCAATGCCATAGACTAAATGACGTTGAGTGAGTTGAGCTCACTCAACTCCATATCCTGAATGGCATTGAGTGAGCTCACTCAACCCCATTATACTTAGAAAATTCCTGGCGATTTTGGTGTTGAGTGTTGAGGCTTGTCTCAACGCTTTTGCCTTAGAGAAATTCTCGGCACTGTTTGTTGGTTCGTATGAAGAGGCTGAAACAGATCTTTTCGGGAATTGCGTCAGGATGAAATTAATTAGCCCCAGTCCTTTCATTAGAACTTATTTAAATAATAATAGCGGTCCACTAGTAGAGTGCCGCATGGTAGACGGTTAAACCCAAATTCCATTTTAGTGGAGAGAGAGTAAGTGAGGAGTAAATGCCATTCATGGCCTGGAAGGCCAAGGGCCCATTCTTCTTGCTGGGATCACCTCCCCCGGTCAGTAAGGAGAAGACCAAGGGTTTTCCCGGCCATGGAAACAACTAGGGGAGGATAATTGCAGTTACCGAAATGCTCTTCAAGGGGCATTAATGGCCACCACCAGCTAGACCCCTCCCCTCCCCCATTTTTATCATTTTAAAAGCATCACAGGACTATTAGGATTCGTTTACACCCATTACCTGAAGGAGCCGAAGGACTTCACTGTGTTGTTGCAAAAACCGAGCGCCGTCATCACTGAACAATGGCATCCCGGCGATCGACACATCTCCAGGCCGCAAGCAAGGTCCTCCTCTACTCCTTCCTCTATAGGTAGATCTTAGGAGTCTTTTAGGATGAGAATCGGGATCAGTTGAGCCAGATCTGGTGAAGCTTTTCCATGGATTTTCCGTGAAAATGGTGTCCGGGTTTGCCAGAAACCGCCCCTCCGGCGACCGTGCCACCACCGACGATAGCCCCCACCCACCTCAACGGAGGTGGTGGCGGTGGTGGCCGGCCGGGGAGAGGGATGGGTGGCCGGGAAACAAGCTTGGGATAGGCTCCAGGTCGGGCGAATCATGGCCTTTGGTCGGAGGAAGAAGAAAGACAGGAGCCCCACAATTGTGCTTTAAGATGTGTGCTGGTGATATTTTATTAATTCCAGATTTTGTGTTTTTTGTCTCCTAATATCAGTCACCTTGAAATAAATATTAAAAATACTTAGAGGCAAAAATAGAGAAAATGGTCAACAAGAACTTTGTAGATCTGGAGGGTAACTTTAATCTAAAATTGGTTTCAAGTACTTTGGATAAGTGGTTTGACCACAACACTCATTTTGATGCAACCTATACCTAGGTGTGACCAGTCACAAAAATTATTGCCCACACCAAACCACTCACCCAATACTTTGAAAGTTAGGACATATGCTTTTCTTAACCTTTCCGTCATAATGTCCAAAAATCAGAATTTTTGGACAATAGTTTTTTATAGTTTTGTGAATAATTTAATAAATCATATGGAATTTAATTAGGTGCCTTAAACCCCTCAAAAACCTCCAAAATTTTGGTGGGTGATCTTGGGGGATGGAATAACGCTCCATATTTATTTTCATCATTTTTGGTGATGGTTTAGGTTGGAAGCAACCAAACCCTAAGTTTGCTTAATAAGGGGTATTTAGGTCAAAAGTGCACTTGTGGGTTTAGGTGGCCAAATCTCCTCAACAGAGGTTGAAATTTGGGTCATTGACTTGGCATGAATTTTAACACCCTCTCATGAAAGATGGGTGGATTGGGGTAGATTTGCCCTAGGATCCAAGACCAAACCCTAAGGATGATTTTTGGTGTCTTGTGAAGGGCATGTGGTCAAATGACCTTGAAATGATTTGAAATTTGGTGGATAGGACTCTATGGTAGTTAGAGTCCTTTGGTAGAAATCTTTTTGGATGTACAAGTTGTTAAACCCCTCAAAACCCTAACCCTTGTTTAGGGCACAAACCTTATAGTGTTAGAATAGGCTATTAAAACTCATTGAATAGTGATGAAACTTGGGTGGTATAGTCATAGGGTTAGTATGAACCTCTGAAAATTTAATTGGGAACTTTGGAACATTAATCTTAGTACTTCCTTTGTAATGCATGAGTTGGCCCTACTTAATTATTTGGATATTGTGAACTCATTGTCCATTGGAAAGTCATAAAAAATTAGGTAGAGGGAGTTTTAGACCATTATGCTCATGTATGAATTTTATTAGAATTTTTAAATACATATTTACAGTATATACTTCACAAGCTCATCAAAATGGAAACTTGTTCAATAATTTATTCAGAGCTCATTATTTATTGTAAAATTATGAAACTTGATCAGTAGTGTTTCTAGGTCAATATGCTCATATGGGGATTTTATTACAATTTTTAGATGAATAATTGATGTATTTAGTTTATTAACCTATTAACTTGGATTAATATGAGAAAATCAAGTTTAGAGTTCATCCAGGAGTGTTTATATGTCTTTATGATCGTTCTTGAATTTTCTCAGAATTTTTGGAAGTATATTGACAGTACTTGTCTCTTTAAAATGATTAATGTAGGTTGTATTTAAAATAAGATTTAGAGGCCTAAATCTTGCTGAAATATTTGGAGACTTTGAATATACTATTAAACAGTCATCTTGTATTTATCAAAAATTTTGTGGGCATTTTGCATGTCTAAAAATGAAACTTCATGTTCAAACCAAGGTATTTGGATTTCCTATGGAATTAAATAAATTATCAAGTAAATTAGGAAAGTTATGAAATTCTGGATTTAGGCTATTCATAGTATGATAGACCCCCAATAATTTTTATAGGGGTATTGGATGATAATTTTGAGTACCTCCCATTGTATACGTCATATAGTTTAGGATGGTCTTCGTTTAGTAAAAATTGCAGAAATCATGATATAGTTCAAGATAAATCCAGAGAGTTGGGATGTTAGTGTATTGACTTGGTAAGTGGATAGGAGATACAATTGGAAGTTGGAAAGAGTAGGTAGTAGAATCGTCTAAGCCTAGGTGGTGCTCGGGATCGACGAAACATCGTCTTCCTCGTGGAGAGAGAGAGAAAGGTCCAAACACATTAGGGTTAGATCCAGTACAACATTCAAGGGATTGGGAGTTGGGTATCAACTAATAATAATAAGTGTCTTACAAAAGGGAGCTTTGGGCTTCAGCCCATCGTAGTTCCTTGTGCCCTTTGAGAGCCCTTCACGGGGTATGCCGGGGGCAGTCCTGGGCTAACCAAAACTATTGGTAAAACTGAAATGCAAGAGTAACTAGCATAAATAGGGATTCACTTTCACTCACCTCGATGTCTCGGGATGTTAGGATGGGTCCCTCGGGCTGTAGGCTCGGTGGATTTGTAGATGGGCAGGTTGGCCCGACAAGCTTTGGCTCGGTTGTTGATTGTGACGGGCAGGTTGTCCCGGCGAGCTTTGGCTCGGTTGTTGATTGTGACGGACGGGATGGTCCGGGGAGCTTTGGCTCGGTAGGTGATACATAAGGTTACATGTGTATAAGGTATAAGGTGGTGGGTCTTTGGTATTGGAAGGTCGATGCACCGACGCCAATACGTCGACTCGGCAAGTGTGGTTTAGCACTTTGCCATAAAAGTCTGGTTCGCCAACCGGCAAGAGTACGCAGGAGCTCCGCTTAGTGCACCAACGTTGAGGCATACGATAGGTCTGACCGGTAGTGCAATTGCCGGTTTAGAGGTGGGCGAGGTCCAACCCACCTCTTCTGTTTGCCACTATGGAGGTATCCAGGGAGGTTCGGCTCCAAAAAGGGGGAACTAAAGCTCCGTGTACACAGATTCAAGTGGGTGAGTTGAAATTGCTTGTTCACATCATGGCATATTGCATTTCATAGAATAACCATTGCATATAATCCTGACACTTATTATATAAAGTGGTATGAGACTCTTTATACAATAGGCCCTGCAAAACGCCTCCTTGGTTTATAAGCTCGCGTGAGCATGCTTATAAGTTAAGGTTTCTTATTCTTTAGATAAATATATAAACGTCTAGAAAACCGACACCCTATCATATAAATTGGTATGGGACTTTTTATACGATGCGAGCTTTGCAAAAGATCCCTTGGCTTATGTGTTTTCATATAAGTTAAGGTTACTTTTTCTTGTTCAGTCTTTCTTATTTTCATTCTGTCTTATACACTATAGAACTTTTATATTAGTTCTACCGCCACCTGCTTATATTTGTTATTATCCACTTTCATGTCCTCTCCTTTCCTCCTCCCCGCTCGGTGCCTAGGAGCAATGGTGGAAGGGGCTGAGGATGATAGGACTTAGTCTTTTAGACTAAAGGTTTTCGAACCACATCATTTTAGGGGACCGTAGAGCCCAGCATCGAGGAGCAGCTATTGGGTACACTGGAAAATATGTACCAGATTTGGAGAAGCCTCCCCTTACTCAATGATATACATCAATTTGTATTTGATGGGATGTTTGAGTTTTAGTGTGCATGTTTAAGAAATGCAGGAAAAATTTCTATGTACAAGTGTCGACACTTGTAATGAATTGCGTCGACACCAGAAGCAGGAGCTGTGTCGACACCCAGGAATTGTGTCGACACCTGAAGTAGGAGCTGTGTCGACACCCAGGAATTGTGACGACACCTAAAGCAGGAGCTGTGTCGACACCCAGGAATTATGTCGACACCAGAAGAAAGGCATGTGTCGACACCCAAGAATTGTGTCGACACCTGAAGAAGGTTTGTGTCGACACACAAGAATTGTGTCGACACACACTCAACACCATCTATTAACAGCAGCTATACTGAGTCTGAAAGGCCTGTGTAGACACACAGGACTTGTGTCGACACACACTCAATGACGCCTGGACATACACTCAACGCCATCTATCACCATCAATTATGTCAAGACAAGGAGCAGTTGTGTCGACACACAGGACTTATGTCGACACACACTCAATGACGTATGGACATACACTCAACTCCATCTATAAGAATCAGCTATGTCGAGACAAGGAGCAGTTGTGTCGACACACAGGACTTGTGTCGACACATACAAACAGAAGCTGTGTCAAGAAGCAGAAAGAATGACTGTATCGACACATTGAGTGCTATGTCGACATCATCAAGACTTGTGTCGACACTTAGTCTATTTGTGTCGACACATCTAAAGTAATTTGTTGAGTGTTTCCTGTTGAGATATAAAGTCATTGCAGAATCAGCTGTCACGGCTGAAGACTTGAAAGCTGTCATAAACAACAAGTCTGAGACCTTTGTCAGAACTGTCAGAAGGTTGTTACAAACCGGATCAGCTGGTAATCATTGAGAAACTCTATATAAAGGACTGATCCATGACAACCAAGGAATCAACAAACAATTAAGGGGGGAACAAACCAATAAAGAACCAGAGAGAGAATTCAACAACAAGAAAGGGGGAACCCTTAAGAAGGCAGATCCTGAACAGTATGCAAGAAAGATTCAGATCTAATTCTGAATATAAGAAGGGAGCTATCTGAAGATCAACATCTACTCCAAATCAGATCAACCTCATTTTGTTCAATCAAGAAGATTTGAAAAAGCTAAGTCAGATTAGATATGAAGTATACAGTTTATTCAAGAACTGATCAAGAAGCTCACACCAATTGAGAGTTCTATCAGGGTGAATTTTTTGTACAACTTAATATTTTTTTTTCTTGTAAGATCTTTGATAGATCTGAGTTGTAAGCCTGTATTTATAAAGGCTGAGGTAGGGATGAGATCCTGAGTTGTAGGACTTGCGAAAGTCTGAGTTGTAAGCCTGGTGATAAAGGCCGAGGTAGGGTTGTTGCCTGAGGTAGGGTTCGTGGAAAGAATCTGAGGTAGGACTTGTATAGGTCTGAGCTGAAGGAACTTATCAGGTTCTCAGTTGTAAGATCTGTGAATCTGAGTTAGTGGAAGGAAGTTGGGCTTAATCCAGTTTTCTACTGGATAGGCGAAGGGGGAAAGTGGATGTACCCATAACTTGGGGAACCACTATAAATCTTGTGTACTGTGCAGTGATGTGAATGTTATACTATGGATTGTATATTCTATGTTGTAATACATCTTGTTACTTGCCTAAAATTATTAAAGAAATTTAAAACCTACACCCCCCCTAGGTGTCTAGGCTCTTGAAATCAAGTCTTTCAAGTGGTATCAGAGGGAGGTTACTCAAAGATAGACCTAACAATCTGATTGAATCTCCAAGGAAATTAACAGATAACAAGAATGGGTTTAAATGAGAATTAGAAGGAATTTGGATCCATGAAACTGCCCATCTATAGGAAAGAAAGTTTTGGGATATGGAAGGAAAGGGTCACATTGTTCATGGAAGCATCTGATCCAAGAATCTACATTACAGTACAAGAAGGTCCATTCATTCTAATGAAGGTATCAACTCTTGATGAAAATCTGCAAACCCCAAAGAGCTTTTCTGAAATGACAAAGGATAAGATCATCCTGGCAACATCAGACAAGAGAGCACAAAACATTATTGTGAGTGCTATAGATGATGCAACATTTCAGAACTTGGTACATTACAAAACCTCTAAGGAGATGTGGGACACCTTGATTGTCTACATGGAGGGAACTGAAGAAGTTAGAGAGGATAGGAAATCTATGCTGAATCAAGAATATGAAAGCTTTAGACAAGCCAAGTCTTACAGCATAGCAGAATGTTACAAGAAGTTCTTTAGAATAGTAAATGAGCTAATGACCTATGGAAGAGTCTTCAACACATATGAATTGAATGACAAGTTTCTCAGGTCACTAACCAAGGATTGGGATACAAAGATATGTGCCATCAGAGAGGTGGTCAGGCTTACTGATACACCTCCACCCACATTGTTTGGAAAGCTACTATCTTATGAAATACAGCTCACTGCCAGAAAGGAGGAAGAAAAAAGCAGCAGGTCTGAGTATAAAGATAAGTCAGTAGCCTTCAAGGCTGAAGGAAAAAGAAAGGGTAGGAGAAAGTCTCCTTCTCCACCACGAATAAGTGCTGAGGCAGAAGAAGAAAATCCTGACATCAGTACATTAGAAAGCCACCATTCTGATGAAGACTTTACTGCCTTTACAAGGCTGTTTCAGAGGTTTATGAAAAAGAAGAAATGGAGAACCAAGCCTTCAACATCCTTTTCCAAGGATGATTATTACGATAAAAAGAAGACTTCCAAGGAGGACAGGTATACCTCAAATCCTAGTAAACAAACAAATTCTAAGATTGTTTGTTATTGCTGTAACAGGTCTGGACATGTCATAACTAACTGTCCTGACAAGAGGAAAGAGTCTAAGGACAAGAAAAAGCATCAAGTAAAAGGCAAGAAAGAGAAATCCTTTGTTGCTAAGAAGAAAAAGAGTTGGACAGACTCTTCATCCTCAGAATCTGGAGAAGAAGATGATGCAGAAGCATATATTGGGCTGTTCTCTACAGAAGAGGATTCTAGGGAATCAGAATTCTTACAAATGCTGGACTCCATAAATAGAGTTGAAGACTATTGCTGTAAAGGGCTGATGGCTCTATCAGAAGATGATCAGTGCCAAAATCAGCCTGGTTCAAGTAAGGTATATAGTTCTCTCTTAGCTTCTGATTATTTTACTGGATCAGAATCAGAAGCATCAACTTCAAGAAAAGTGGATGGTTTTGAATCTGAGGGGGATATAAATCAATTAATTTATGAGTATGGTGGTTTGTTGCAAGCACTTAAGAGGAGCAAATTCCTTGTCAGGAAGCAGGCTAAGGAAATTAAATCTCTCAAATAGGTTGTAATAGATTCAGCCAATCTGATAGATTTGAAATTGAAGGAGGTTTCCAAACTGAAAAACATAACTTTTATTCAGATGGGGACAATCTCCTTCAAAGAAAATCACATCAAAAATCTGGAAGCAAGACTCCAGAAAGAAAGGGATCTTGTGGCTAAATTTTCAAAGCCAAAGTCTGTCTTGCCTTTAATAGATAACTTCGTATCTCAGAAAGGAAAGACAGGACTAGGCTTCAAGGAAAGAACTAGGGAAGCCAATTCTCAAGGAAAAGGTAAAGGCCCAGTTCAGCCACTAGCCACAAAACCCCTTATTTCGTTTAAGAAAGTGATGCAACCTACAAATAGGTATGATCATGATATTACTCATGGTCACTGTGAGTATGGAGATCTCATTGGTAAGGGTGTATATGCCAATAGGCCACTCTATAAGCAAACCCATCATGCTCTTAAGGAATCCTTGGGTTATGCTGCTCCAGCACCAACACTTAAAAGGAATGCTGGCAACAATGTTGACAAGACAGTACCTAAGAGAAGGTACAACAGATTTATACGATAGGGTGTCGATTTTACTAGCAAGCATAAATATGTAATACTGAATTAGAACCTTAACTAATAAGCACGTTCGCATGAACTTATAAACTAAGGGGTCGTTTTGCAGGGCCTAATGTATAAAGCGTCCCATACCCCTTATACATTAGGTGTTGGGTTATATGCAATGATTATGCTATGAAATACAATTATGTCATGATGTGATCATGCAAGTGCAACACACCCACTAGACTCTGTGCATACAGACCTTTAGTTTCCCCTTTCTGGAGTCGAACCTCCCAGGATACCTCCGTAGTGGCAAACAGAAGTGGTGGGTTGGGCCTCGCCCACCTCAAAACCGGTAATAGCACTACCAGTCAGACCTATCGTACGCCTCAATGCTGGTGCACTAAGCAGAGCTCCTGCGTACTCTTGTCTGCTGGCGCACCGGACTTTATTTGGCCAAGTGTTAAACCACACTTGCCGAGTCAACGTGTTGGCATCGGTGCATCGACCCTCCAATACCGAAGACCCACCACCTTATACTTTATGCACATGCAACCTTATGTATCAGCTACCGAGCCAATGCTCCTAGGACCATCCCGTCCATCATAAACAATAACTGAGATAAAGCTCGTCGGGCCATCCTGCCCATCACAAACCATCACTAAGCCAAAGCTCGCTGGGCTAACATGCCCATCCCCAAAACCACTAGGCTTATTGCTCGAGTGACCCAACCTATCTCCCCGAGACATCGAGTTGTGAGAAGGTGAAACCCTAGATTTACTAGTTACTCTTGCATTCCAATTTTTCCTACGACTTAGGTTTAGCCCAGGACTGCCCAAGGTATTCCCCGTGAAGGGCTCTCGAGGGCACTAGGAGCGACGATGGGCTGAATCCCAAGGCTCCCTTTTGCAAGTCACTTATTCTTATTGGTTAATACCCATTTTCAAGTCCCTTAATTATTGTATTGGATCTAACCCTAGTATTTTGACACTTCCTCTCTACGGGTTACACGATCTTTCGTCGATCCCGAGCACCATCTAACATTTAGCCAAATACAACCCCCCACTCATCCAACTTCCAATGATGAACTCATATTTATTTATCCAAATCAGCCAAGCATTAACCCCAACCCATGTGCTCAGTTTATATTCCATCATGGTTTCTGCAGTTTTTACTATATGCAGACCACTTAAGCTATATGATCCGTAAAATGGGAGGTACACTAAATAATTAACCAGTACTCCTATAGTAATTATTGGAGGTCCATTATGATCTTTGAGGCCTAAATCTAGAGATTCACAATTTTCCTATTTATCTGATAGTTTATTTAATTATTCTAGTAGCCAAAAATTCCAAGATTGAACATGAAGTATAAAATTCAGATAAGATAACATTCCACCAAATTTATATTATATGCAAAATAAATATTTAACTTTCCATCCAAAATATCCCAATTTTTCAGCAAGTTTTAGGCCCCAAATTTTTATTTCCATTATATCCCACAATAATTCATTTAAAGAGATAAGTAGGACAATATTACTTCCAAAAATTCAGAGAAAATTCAAGAATGATTTTAAGGGCATATAAATGCTCTAGGTAAAGTTTCATAATTTATTAACCAGTAAAGAGCCTTAATCAAATTATTGAACAATTTTCAAGTTTATTAAGCTTGTGAAGTAAGTACCACAAAAATGTATCCAAAAATTCTCATAACATTCATACATGACTAAGAAGGTTTAAAACACCCTCTGCCAAATTTTTATGACCTCCCTATGGGAAGTGGGATCAAAATGATCAAATGATTGATTAGGGAAATCCCTTGAGTTACATAGGAAGTGCTAAAATTATTCTTTCAAAATTCCCAATTAAATTACCAGAGGTTTAATATATCCTTATGACCACTCTACCCAATTTTCAACATAGTTCAAGGAGTTTTACTACTCTATTCAAGCACTACAATGTTTGTGCCATAAACTAGGGTTAGGGTTTTGTGGGGCCCACCCTTTCCAAAATAACTTAAGATTTTTTACTAGAGGGTTTTATCTACCCTAGCACCCTCCCTACAAAATTTCAAGGCCATTCAAGGTGTTTTGGTCTCATGCCCTTCACAAGGTACAAAAGCCCTTCCTTAGGGTTTGACCTTGGATCTTAGACCAAATTAATTGCAATCTCCACCATATTTCATGGGAAGGTGCAAAAAGTCATGCCAAGTCAGTGGCCCCAATTTCAACCACTGTTGAGGTGATTTGGCCACACAAAGTCACAGGTACACTTTTGGACCAAAATACCCTTTTAAAGCAAGGCTAGGGTTTGCATGATTTTAGTTCAAACCTCCTAAAATGTAATGAAATTTTATCCAGAGCTTAATAATGACCCCATGCACCACCCACAAAAATTTGGAGTAGTTTGGAGTTCATTTGACCCCTAAATTAATTTACCCTAGAGAAATTAAATTATTTACAAAACTATATAAAGGTTGTTCCCAAAAATCCCCAGTTTTGGGCAGGGTCTAGATATGGACTAGGGTGACTCCCTGCCAAAATTTCAAGTCATTTGGATCGGAGATGAGGTGTGGGTACCCATTTTAATATTTGCCCAACCATATGTATAGACCCCACCAAAATGAGTGCCCTGGTCAAACCAGGCAGCTAAATTGGTTCAAACCAATTTTTTTTTAAGGTAGACCCATAGGGCTCCATTTTATGTGTTGACCATTTCCTCTGAAAAAGCCTCTATGTATTTTTAGAAATTAAAAACATTAAATATAAAATCTGTGACATAATTCAATAATCAGAAATTCATATCCTATAGTATGATATCATTCCCTGCACGAATCTTGGCGCGCTTTGGACGGCATCTGGTTGTCTTCTACCTTTAGCAGATGACCCAGATTCAATATGGCTGGGCCATCTTCTAGCCGCTGCTGCCGACAATCCGGCCACCTCCCCTACCGGCCACCGCCACCACCACCTTCGTGGAGGTGGTGGCTACCTCCAGGCGCTGACACAGCTACCGGGGAGCACTATTCCGGCGAACCCGACAAGCACAAATCCATGGAAAACCAGGGATTTTTTCGATTTGGATCGGGCTCAATTGAGCTCGAACCTTGGCCCTAAAGATTACTATGAACTGCCCATGGAAGATGGAGTGGAGGAGGACCTGTGGGGGTGGCTGTAGCCTTGCTGATCGCCGGATTGGCATGGTGGTGGCTTGTGGTGGTCGGGTTCTTACAACAGTATAGTGGAACTGCTTGGCATCTTCAGAAAAAGTGTGGGAATTCCTCTTTGGAGTCCAGGGAAGCTTTTAAGAGGGTGAGATGAGGTGTTAGGTGGCTGTAGGCTTCATTGCTATTTTTGGCCTTAGTCAAGGTTGGCGGCCATGGTAGGTAGGGGGGAAAACTTGGTTCAAACTAGTCAAAAACTGGCTGGTTGAATTGGGGCTGCCTTCCTTGTCCTAGAGCAATGAATGGGAGGTTGGGGAAGGGGAAGGAGGATCCCAAAGTCTTCCTCCATTACTTTCTCTCACTTTATCTCTCTTTCATATGTGGCTTTTTCTCTCTCCTACACACCAAGCTGAAATTTGGCTCTTACCTTACCCAATGGCAGCCCACATGTTCATTTTATCCATCAAGGCAAGGTTATCCCAAGTGAAATGGGCTTGAGCTTGAGTTAGTCCATTTGGGCTTGCTTTACCTAAACCTTGACTAGGGTTAACCTTGGTCAATTTGGTCTTTGAGGTTGCCCCTAATGGGTCCTTGGTGACCCATTGGCCTCCCTTAAGGCCTAGGTAGGGTTGTCTTGGCCCCTTTGGAGGTCACTTGACCCTTAGGCAGGGTATCTTGACTACTTTAGGGCTAGAGTTGACTTTGGTCAACTCAGCCTTTTTTATTGGTCCCAATGGGTCCTTGGTGACCCATTGGCCTCTTAGTAGGGTTATGAAGGTATGTGTGGGGTCAACTTGGCTAAGGGACATCAATTGGCCCTTGTGAAGGTCAGTTTGACCCATTTAGGGTTAGGGTTGAATTTAGTCAACTTAACCACTTTGGCTACCCTCCATGGGTCCTTAGTGACCCATTGACCCCATTGTAGGTCCTAGAAGGCCTTGGTAGGGTTATTTGGGCTTTACTAGGGCACACTGCCCTTAGTTAGGGCACCTTGCCCAATTTAGGCCTAGAGTGGTTCTAGGTCAACTTGGCCACCTTATACCTATCCATTGGACCCCTGGGGATCTAATGGTCATTACAATGGGTTGATGAAACCATGGTGGGGGGTCTTGAAGTCTTGGTGAAGCCCCATGGTCATCTTAAACTAGGGTTCAGAAATTTACTATTTGTAGACCATAGTGGTCTCACCTACATTCCTAGGTTCACTTGACCTTCTTGGGTTTCCTAGGGTTTTTTCTTGATCTAGTCAAGAAAAAACTATTTCTAGGGGTATAGTTGTTTGAGGGATATTACAAATCCCAATATATAAACAAAAAAATTTCGTCCTCAAAATTCTAGTTAGGCCCACGGGGTTTCGAATATGGAAAGTAAATTGTAACATCCCGAGAGGTTGTGAGTAATACCTGACCAAAAAGCTCCGAGTATCTCTGTAGCATCAAGTCCTGAGGCTCCCATGTATGCTCCTCTTGCCCATGGTTTCTCTACAAAACTTTGATTAGCATAACCTTCTTGTGTTGCAAGACCCATACCGTCGTGTCATCGATCCTGATCGGGTCCATGCTGACTGATCGATCTGAGGCCACTGGACCGTCTGCTGTGGAAATCAGCTGCTCAGGGCGTAGTAGAGCCCTTCATAGTGAGGAAATGTGGAAGACGTCGTGCAATCCCGCTAACTCTGGTGGTAGCTCCAGTCAATAAGCCCAGGGGCCGATCCGCTCCAGGATCCTATAAGGCCCCATATATCTCGGACTAAGCTTCTTCCGCCCGCGAACCCGCGAGACCCCATGCATTGGCCATATCATCAAGAAAACCCGGTCTCCCACCTGGAACTCCACCCGACGATGCCTCGCATGGTAGTATTTGGCCTGCCTGCTCTGGGCTTCCAACATCCTGTCCCGGATAAATCTAACCTGAGCATCGGTATCCTCCACAAACTCTGAGCCAAGTGCCTGCGGATCCTCATCCTTAATCCATAATAGTGGGGTCCTACACCTCCATCCGTATAATGCCTCGTAAGGGGCCATGCCTATGCTGGACTGATGGCTATTGTTGTACGAAAACTCAATCAGCGGCAGTAACCTCTCCCACGGCATGCCGCAGTCCAAAATACATAGGCGTAGAAGATCCTCCAATGTACGATTGGTGGGCTCCGTCTGTCCATCGCTCTGAGGGTGAAAAACCGTGCTGAATGTCAACCGAGAGCCCAAGTAGGCCTGAACTGACCTCAATTCTTTGGACGTAAACCATCCATCCCGATCTGAAATGATCGTCCTGGGCACTCCATGATAGAGAACAAACTGCTCCATGAACTTCAAGACTAATACCCCAACCGAGTCATCCTTCCTGATTGGAATAAACCTGGCTACCTTCGTCAGCCGGTTAATGATCACCCAGATCGAATCGTTCCCTGTCCGCAATCGGGGAATTCTATGTATAAAGTCCATGGCGATGTCATCAAACTTCCACTCTGGTACTGGGAGTGGCTACAATAATCTCGCGGGGTTTATGCACCCCGCTTTCACTAACTTGCATGCCTCTCAATGGGTCATAAAGTAGGTGATATCCTTCTTTATGCCTGGCCAGTACATGGTCTTCTTCAGGTCTGCAGTCATCTTCGTAATCCTCGGGTGTACTGAATACTGACTGCAATGAGCCTCCATCATGATATCCTCCTGGACCTGGCCTCCCTATGGTATATAAAACCGTCCCCTGAAGCACACTAGGTCATCCCTCAGCGAGTAATCTCCTGTAGTGCCTGCTTCTAAGGATCGGAATATCAGCTCTAGCTTGGCATCCTGCCTCTGTCCATCTCTGACTCGGTCTCGAATGTCATCCATGGCAATCAATGACGATAGATACTCCCTGTATAGCTCGGGGTGATCCTCTGACATAAAGGATATCTGCATCTTTTCTAATATATGGACCAACTCCAAGGCCATCAACTGTGTTCCTGCTCCTGTGTTTGCGGCCTTTCAGCTCAGCGCATCTTCCACCACATTCGCCTTCCCCGGGTGGTAGTGCATCTCATACTGGTAGTCTGCCAAAAATTCAACCCATCGTCTCTGCCTGATGTTCAGCTCTTCTTGCGTGTACATATACCTCAAATTTTTATGATCGGAGTATATGTCGCAGTGGACACCGTACACATCGTGTTGCCAGACTTTCAGAGCAAAAATGACAGCTCCCATTTCTAAGTCATGAACTAGGTAGTTCTGCTCATGCTTCTTCAGTTGCCGAGAAGCGTAAGCTATCAAATGACCATTCTGTATTAGCACTGCACCCATGCCCTGGTAGGAAGCGTTAGTGTAGACCTGGAATCCTTCTTTCCCTAAAGGGAGGGCAAGTATAGGAGCCGAAGTGAGCCGACCTTTCAGCTCTTGAAAGGCCACCTCACACTGTGGGGTCCATACAAAGGGCACCTCCTTCCTTGTCAGGGATGTGAGTGGAAGGGCAATACGAGAGAATCCTTCTACGAACTTCCAGTAGTAACCGGCAAGTCCTAGGAAACTCCGCACATCGGTGGCCGTCTTCAACTGCGTCCAATCCCGAACTGCTTGAATCTTGGCCGGGTCTACTGCCAACCCAGCACCACTGATAATATGGCCTAGAAAAGCCACCTCCCTCAACCAAAACTGACACTTGCTGATCTTTGCATAAAGCTTGTGCTCTCGCAGTCTCTCCAGGGTCAACGTTAGATATCATGTGTGCTCCTCCTCTGTCCTCGAGTAAATGAGGATGTCATCTATAAACACGATGATAAACACATCCAAATATGCCTCGAACACATGATTCATGAGGCTCATGAATGTCGATGGTGCATTCGTGAGCCCAAAGGGCATCACGGTAAACTCGAATAGCCCATATCTACTACTGAAGGTAGTCTTTGGTATGTCCTTCTCCTGGATCCGCAGATGATATTAGCCCGACCTCAAATACAATTTATAAAAGAAATGCGCGCCTTCTAGCTGGTCAAACAGCTCATCTATCCTTGGTAGTGGATATGTATTTCGGACTGTTAGTCGATTTAGTGCTCGGTAGTCGATGCACAATCTCAGTGTCCCGTCCTTCTTTTTGACGAACAAGATCGGGGCTCCCCCTGGTGAAGAGCTTGGCCGGACAAATCCGGCCTCCACCAGTTCCTAGAGCTGGCTTTAAAAATCTGTCAGCTCCTTCGGGGCCATCCGGTAAGGGGCTCTAGCTACCGGCTTAGCCCCCGACACTAGCTGTATCTGGAAATCCTTCTCTCGGTGCGGGGGTAGCCCAGATAGCTTCTCTAGGAATACATCGACAAAATATTGCACCATCGGGATATCCGAGATGGAAACCTTGGCCTCAACCATTTCAAATAACACCTCATAAACTTCCTCCCCCTGCAAATGGGCCTTGACGGCCTGCACGGATGACAGCATGAGAGGGGGAATAGATCTAATACCATCGATGATGAGGTAGGAATCCCCATGCCTCACAGTAATTCTCTTGGACATGCAGTCAATCTGAGAATGGTTCCAGTGCAACCATGTCATTCCTAGGATCAAATCAATGACTGGCATCTTCATGATCATCGCTGGTGCATCAAATATCTTTCTGCCAATCTCCTCCTCCATGTTGTAGTGGTCAGAGGTGAACAGCTCCGATCCATCGGGTAATCGTATCCTCATCATCAAACCTATGAATCGCTCCACGCCTTACAACCCTTCTACAAAGGCCTCCGATACAAATGAGTGCGAAGCACCCGTATCGAACAGCGTATAAGTGGGCTTGCCGCTGATGAAAACTATGCCTGTTGGAGTAAAATGGCTTAGAATCTAGCTATTGTTTTCTTTCCTAGGTTATAAATTCTATATAAATTAAGTTTCAGGAGGAAAAACTTTAAACTTTCTGACGTACCTGTGATCACTTGCTCTGGGTTCCGGGGTTAAGCCAGATCCAGTTCATAAATTTGCTCTTTGTCCTGCCTGTGATCTGCACCCTGGTATCCACGTCCTCGGCCCCATCCTCGACCTCCAAACTGCTAAGCATGCGGGGCAGCCTGTGGTGCTCGAGGAGGTGCTCCCCTCATTGGGTAGTTTCTCCGGATGTGCCCTGTCTGATTGCAGTTGTAGCACTCCAGCGGGGGAAATGCCATACCCCCGGGTCTTGGTGCCTCCCGCATCTAAAGAGGCTGAGGAGCCACTAACACCGGCTCCCTCGGCTCCTGTCTCACCTCCTGACGAGGCTGGTCCTTTGCTCTTCTTCCCTCACTTCCATCAGTGACGCGGCCCCACTGCTGATCATTCCTTGCTCCCCGACCTTGGTCCTCCGTTGGCCTCTTCCGACCCCGAGTTGTGTGCCAATCAGCCTCAATCCTCTTGGCCATCTCTAACATCCGAGGTATAGGCCCATCAGATACGAACAAAAAGGCCTCCCTCAACTCCTCCCGCAGGCCCTTATAGAACCTCTTGGTGTATCCTGCCTCATCAAGCCGATAGGAGTCTGTAAACCGGGCTAAATTGTTGAACTCCTGGTGGTATTCTACCACTGTCTTGTTGCCCTGCTTCAACTGCAGGAACCTGTCCTCCAGCTCATCCCTAGATGATTGTGGAACAAAATGCTCCAGTAATGCGACCCTGAACTCCACCCAAGTAATTTCTGTAACCTCCATATCAGCAAAAGTCATATCCAATGACGTCTTCCACCATCTCTTGGCATGAGACTCCAAGCAAGAGACCACCAATGGAACCCTCTCCTCCCAGGGGCACCATATCCCGGTCAACATCTCATACATAATGTCCAGCCACTCCTCCATCCGAACAGCTGACTCTGTCCCTAAGTAGGATGGGGGAGAGAGTCCTCGGAATATGCTCAGCCGATTGGCCATCGGGTTTGTCTGCGGAGCCGGAACCTGTTGGGACCTGAAAGCTTCTAGAATGCTGTCAGAGTTTGCCCAATCTCTGACAATAGGAATGGAGTGGGGACCGGGGGAGGTGGTGCAACATTCGGAGTCTACTGGACTCCACCCTGTGGTTTAGGCTACATTGGGGGCTGCGTAACAAAAGCCAATTAAAAGTACTTGCACCAAACTAACTAAAAGTGGACAATTTCATGTGATCACCCATATGGGCCCACCACTGCTTCCGCTGCTTAGTTTGTCACCAAACTAAACTCATGCGGGGGTGACTCGGGGATTGTGGACTGCTACTTTGCGATCGAGGTTTTTTCCTTTGATACCACTTGTAAGACCCCCATTTTTTTCCTTTAAAATACCGGGGTCTTAGGACTAGAACCGCCGCTTTGCGGTGACACCTTCGCACCCGGGAAGGTTATCACTACAAAACGCTGATCCTGCCGGCCAAATCGATCACACTTATGGCCATAAAATATGCAAGTCCATAAAAATCACATATGAATAGTAAATAATCTCCACGAAGGGAGTGTCCATAGATATAAAATATAACAGAATATCGGGTTTATGCCCAGTACATCAAGTCCTCACTACATATCGCTCATCGCGGAAGTAAACATATATCACTACTAGCGATCGGGACTCACAGTCCCTGCCGTCTGAACTCCGGTACTAGACTGCCCGATCTCAAAGCGTTCCGACCTCCGGGGCTGCTCCTCCAAGCTGGGCACCATGGTCCCCTAAAATGATGAAGTTCGTAAACCGTTAGTCTAAAAGACTAAGTCCTATCATCCCCCGCCGCTTCCCCCATGGCTCCTAGGCACCGAGCGGGGAGAAGGAAAGAGAAGGACATGAAAATTGAGAATATCAAATAAGAAGATGACGAAGAACTAAACTGGCAGTTCTAAGGTATATAAGATGGTAATAAAGATATAAAACACTAGATAAGAAAGTAACCTTAACTTATGTCAATATATATAAGCTAAGGGATCTATTGCAGGGCTCCTATTGTATAAAAAGTCTCATACCGATTTATACGATAGGGTGTCAGTTTTACTAGCAAGCATAAATATATAATACTGAATAAGAACCATAACTTATAAGCACGTCCGCACGAACTTATAAACCAAGGGTCATTTTGTAGGGCCTAATGTATAAAGCGTCCCATACCACTTATACATTAGGTGTCGGGTTATATGCAATGATTATGCTATGAAATACAATTATGTCATGATGTGATCATGCAAGTGTAACACACCCACTTGACTCTGTGTACACAGACCTTTAGTCCCCCCTCTCTGGAGCCGAACCTCCCAGGATACCTCCGTAGTGGCAAACGGAAGCGGTGGGTTGGGCCTCGCCCACCTATAAACCGGTAATTGCACTACCAGTCATACCTATCGTATGCCTCAACGGTTGTGCACTAAGCGGATCTCCTGCGTACTCTTGCCGGCTGGCGCACCGGACTTTATTTGGCCAAGTGTAAAACCACACTTGCCGAGTCAACGTGTTGGCATCGGTGCATCGACCCTCCAATACCGAAGACCAACTACCTTATACTTTATGCACATGCTACCTTATATATCAGATATTGAGCCAAGGCTCCCCAGACCATCCTGTCCATCATAAACAATAACCGAGACAAAGCTCATCGGGTCATCCTGCCCATCACGAACCATCACTGAGCCAAAGCTCGCCGGGCTAACATGCCCATCCCCAAAACCACTGGCTTACTTCCCGAGTGACCCAACCTATCTCCCCGAGACATCGAGGTGTGAGAAGGTGAAACCCTAGATTTACTAGTTACTCTTGCATTCCAGTTTTACCTAGGACTTAGGTTTAGCCCAGGACTGCCCAAGGTATTCCCCGTGAAGGGCTCTCGAGGGCACTTGGAGCTATGATGGGATGAAGCCCAAGGCTCCCTTTCACAAGTCACTTATTCTTATTGGTTAATACCCATTTCCAAGTCCCTTAATTATTGGATTGGATCTAACCCTAGTATTTTGACACTTCCTCTCTACGGGTTACACGATCTTTCGTCGATCCCGAGCACCATCTAACATTTTGCCAAATACAACCCTCCACTCATCCAACTTCCAATGATGAACTCATTTTTATTTATCCAAATCAGCCAACATTAACCCCAACCCATGTGCTCAATTTATATTCCATCACGGTTTCTGCAGTTTTTACTATAAGCAGACCACTTAAGCTATATGATCCGAAAAATGGGAGGTACACTAAATAATCAACCAGTACTAATATAGTAATTATTGGAGGTCCATTATTATCTTTGAGGCCTAAATCCAGAGATTCACAATTTTCCTATTTATCTGATAGTTTATTTAATTATTCTAGTAGCCAAAAATTCCAAGATTGAACATGAAGTACCAAATTCAGACAAGATAACATTCCACCAAATTTATATTATATGCAAAATAAATATTTAACTTACCATCCAAAATATCCAAATTTTTCAGAAAGGTTTACGCCCCAAATTTTTATTTCCATTATATCTCACAATAATTCAATTAAAGAGATAAGTAGGACAATATTAATTCCAAAAATTCAGAGAAAATTCAATAATGATTTTAAGGGCATATAAATGCTCTAGGTATAGTTTCATAATTTATTAACCAGTAAAGAGCCTTTATCAAATTATTGAACAATTTTCCAATTTACTAAGCTTATGAAGTAAGTACCACAAAAATGTATCCAAAAATTCTCATAAAATTCATACATGACTAAGAAGGTTTAAAACTCCCTCTGTCAACTCTTTATGACCTCCCTATGGGCAGTGGGATCAAAATGGTCAAATGATTGATTAGGGCAATCCCATGAGTTACAAAGGAAGTGCTAAAATTATTCTTCCAAAATTCCCAATTAAATTACCAGAGGTTTAATATATCCTTATGACCACTCTACCCAATTTTCATCATAGTTCAAGGAGTTTTACTACTCTATTCTATCACTACAATGTTTGTGCCCTAAACTAGGGTTAGGGTTTTGTGGGGCCCACTCTTTCCAAAATCCCTAAAGATTTTTTATCAGAGGGTTTTTTCTATCCTAGCACCCTCCCTACAAAATTTCAAGGCCATTCAAGGTGTTTTGGTCTCATGCCCTTCACAAGGTAAAAAAGCCCTTCCTTAGGGTTTGACCTTGGATCTTAGGCCAAATCAATTCCAATCTACCCCATCTTTCATGGAAAGGTGAAAAAAGTCATGCCAAGTCAGTGGCCCAATTTCAACCTCTGTTGAGGTGATTTGGCCACACAAAGTCCAAGGTACACTTTTGGACCAAAATACCCTTTTAAAGCAAGGCTAGGGTTTGCATGATTTCAGTTCAAACCTCCTCAAAATGTAATGAAATTTTATCCAGAGCTTTATAATGACCCCATGCACCACCCACCAAAATTTTGATGAGTTTGGAGTTCATTTGATCCCTAAATTAATTTACCCTAGAGAAATTAAATTATTTACAAAACTATAGATAAGTTGTTCTCAAAAATTCCCATTTTTGGGCAGGGTCTAGATATGGACTAGTTGACTCCCTGCCAAAATTTCAAGTCATTTGGACCAGAGATGAGGTGTGGGCATACATTTTAATTTCTGCCCATCAATATGTATAGACCCCACCAAAATGAGTGCCCTGGTCAAACCAGGCAGCCAAATTGGTTCAAACCAATTTTGTTTTAAAGTAGACCCATAGGGCTCCATTTTATGTGTTCACCATTTCATCTTGAAATGCCTCTATGTATTTTTAAAATTTAAAAACATTAAATATAAAATCTGTAATATAATTAAATAATCAGAAATTCATATCCTATAGTATGATATCATTCCCTGCACGAATCTTGGCGTGCTTTGGATGGTATCTGGTCGTATTCTACCTCCAGCATACGGCCCATATTCAATACGCCTGGGCCATCTTCCAGCCCTTGCTGCCGGCAATCCGAACACCTCCCCGGCCGGCCACCGCCACCACCACCTTCTTGGAGGTGGTGGCTACCTCGAGGTGCCGACACAGCCGCCAGGAAGCACTATTCTAGCGAATCCGACAAGTGCAAATCCATGGAAAACCAGGGATTTTTTTGATTTGGATCAGGCTCAATTGAGCCCGAACCTTGGCCCTAAAGATTGCTATGAACTGCCCATGGAAGAAGGAGTGGAGGAGGACCTGTGGGGGTGGCTGTAGCCTTGTCAATCGCAGGATTAGCATGGTGGTGGCTGGTGGTGGTCGGGTTCTTACAACAGTATAGTGGAACTGCTTGGCTTCTTCAAGAAAAGTGTGGGAATTCCTCCTTGGAGTCTAGGGAAGCTTTTAAGAGGGAGAGATGAGGTGTTAGGTGGTTGTAGGCTTCATTGCCATTTTTGTCCTTAGTCAAGGTTGGCGGCCGGTGTAGGTAGGGGGGAAAACTTGGTTCAAACAAGTCAAAAACTGGCTGGTTGAATTGGCACTGCCTTCCTTGTCCCAGAGTAAAGAATGGGAGGTTGGGGAAGGGGAAGGAGGGGCCGAAAGTCTTCCTCCATTACTATCTCTCGCTTTTTCTCTCTTACATAGGTGGCTTTTTCTCTCTCCTACACAACAAGCTAAAATTTGGCTCTTATCTAACCTAATGGCAGCCCACATGTTCATTTTATCCATCAAGGCAAGGTTAGCCCAAGTGAAATGGGCTTGAGCTTGAGTTAGCCCATTTGGGCTAGCTTGACCTAAACCTTGACTAGGGATAACCTTGGTCAATTTGTTCTTTGAGGTTGCCCTTATTGGGTCCTTGGTGACCCATTGGACTCCCTTAAGGCCTAGGTAGGGTTGTCTTGGCCCCTTTGGAGGTCACTTGACCCTTAGGTAGGGTATTTTGACTACTTTAGGGCTACAGTTGACTTTGGTCAACTTAACCTTTTTGATTGGTCCCAATGGGTCCTTGGTGACCCATTGGCCTCTCACTAGGGTTATGAAGGTATGTGTGGGGTCCACTTTGCTAAGGGACTTCAATTGGCCCTTGTGCAGGTCAGTTTGACCCATTTAGGGTTAGAGTTGACTTCAGTCAACTTAACCACTTTGGCGGCCCTCCATGGGTCCTTAGTGACCCATTGACCCCATTATAGGTCCAGGAAGGCCTTGGTAAGGATATTTGGGCTTTACTAGGGAACAATGCCCTTAGTTATGGCACCTTGCCCAATTTAGGCCTAGAGTAGTTCTAAGTCAACTTGGCCACCCTATACCTATCCATTGGACCCCTGGGGCTCTAATGGGCCTTACAATGGGTTGATGAAACCATGGTGGGGGGTCTTAAAATCTTGGTGAAGCCCCATGGTCATCTTAAACTAGGATTCAGAAATTTACTGTTTGCAGACCACAGTGGTCTCACCTACATTCCTAGGTTCACTTGGACTTCTTGGGTTTCTTACGATTTTGTCATGACCTAGTCATGACACAACTACTCCTAGGGGTCTATTTGTTTGAGGGATGTTACACTTAATACCAAAGATTCAATGAGATGTCTATATCTCTTGCATATGGATTTGTTTTGTCCTATGCCAGTTAATAGTCTAGGTAGGAAAGTATACACATTAGTTATTGTGGATAACTATTCTAGATTCACATGGGTTTTCTTCTTGAGGTAGAAATCTGAAACCACTACTGTCTTCCATACTTTTGTTAGACAAATTCAGAATGAGTTTGTCATTTCAGTGGTCAAAATTAGAAGTGACCATGGAACTGAATTTCAGTCTGAGTGTATGACAAAGTTCTGTGAAAAACTTGGGATTCATCAGGAGTTCTCCTCACCTAGAATTCCCCAGTAAAATGGAGTTGCTGAAAGAAAGAATAGGACTCTAATTGAGGCAAGTAGAACACTACTTTGTGACACTACTCTCCCTGAGTACTTCTCGGATAAGGTAGTAAATACTGCATGTCATGTACTCAGTAGAGCTTCCATCAATAAGAAACATAAGAAGACTCCTTATGAGATTTTGAAAGGCAGAAAACAAAACATTTCCTACTTTAGAATCTTTGGTAGCAAGTGTTATGTCCTAGTTAATGGTAAGCACTACCAAACTAAGTTTCCTGCCAAATCCCTGGAAGGGATATTTGTTGGGTACAACAATAAAAGTAGAGCATACAGGATCTACAACTTGACTACACAAGTTATAGAAGAATCTTTCCATATAGTATTTGATGAGTCTAAGTTGATTAAACGAATTGTTTAGCTCTTCAAGTAGTTCTACAGGTTAAAAGGACAGGATGGACAAGCTGACTATTAATGAAGAATCACTTGCTAGGCTGGATGAAGAAAAGGATGCATGTTGTCCATGGGGAGAACAAAATTCACTTGATGAAGAAGAAAACAGTGAAGTGCATCATGATAAGGAAAATGAAGAAGACCAAGAGGTTGGCAGATTTCCTCTAGCAAGAAGACACTTGAAGGATCATCCAGCTCACCAAATCATTGGTGATGCAAGTCAAGGTGTTCTAACTCAGAGCAAGAGCATGAATACTGTTTTATGTTCAAGCTTCTTGTCACAGATAGAACCCAAGATGCTTAAAGAAGCCATTCTAAACACAAACTAGATTGATGCTATGCAAGAAGAGCTGAATCAATTAAGAAGATATAAAGTTTTGGAACTGGTTCCTAAACCAAAGGATCAGAATGTTATAGGAATCAAGTGGATCTATAGAAATAAACTTGATGAGAATGGCACCATAATCAAGAACAAGGCCAGGCTGGTAGCAAAAGGCTACATGCAAGCAGAAGGGATTGACTTTGATTAAACTTTTGCCCCAGTGGCAAGGATGGAAGCTATAAGGTTGTTCTTGGCCTATGTTTCCTATCAAGGTTTCAAGGTATATCAGATGGATGTAAAGTCAGCATTTCTGAATGGTGACTTAAAAGAGGAAGTCTCTATTTAATAACCCTCGGGTTTTGTAGACTCTGACTATCCTAACTATGTATATAGGCTTAGGAAAGCTCTATATGGTTTGAAATAAGCCCCTAGGGCTTGGATGAAACCTTGTCTTCTTTTCTGATTGAGAATAAATTCTCTAGAGAAAAGATTGACAAAACTCTATTCTTTAGGGAATCTAAAGGCAAGATCATCCTAGTCCAGATATATGTTGAAGACATTATCTTTGGATCTACTAAAAACAACATTTGTAGAAAGTTTGCCAAACTTATGCAATGGAAGTTTGAAATGAGCAGTATGGGTGAGCATAAGTTCTTCTTGGACTTCAAGTTAGATAGACTGATGATGGATTGTCTATATCTCAGTCTAAGTTCAACAAGGAGTTGATTAATAAATATGGAATGGACTCAGCCTCCACCATGAAAACTCCAATGGGAATAAGTATGCTTATAGGCAAAGATGCGGCAGGGAAACCTGTTGATGAGTCTTTGTATAGAGAGATAATTGGCTCTCTACTCTACTTGACTGCTAGAAGACCTGACATCATGTATGCTATATGTGTCTGTGCTAGGTACCAAGCATGCACAAAGGAATCTCATTACACTACAGTTAAGAGAATTTTGAGATATCTTAAGGGCACACCTTATCTAGGTCTTTAGTACCCTAAGAATAGAGATTTCTTACTAACAGGCTTTTCAGATGTAGACTTTCCAGGGTGCAAAGAAGACAGGAAGAGTACCACAGGAACTTGTCAATTCTTAGGTGTAAGGATGGTGTCATGGAGCAATAAGAAGCAAATAAGTGTATCTATCTCAACTGCTGAGTTTGAATATATAGCTGTAGGAAGCTACTATGCACTGTTGATGTGGATAAAGCATCAACTTGAAGACTATGACATCAAGGTATGTAAAATTCCACTATTTTGTGATTCTACTAGTGCTATTTCTATTGCTAAAAACCTTGTTTCACACAGTAGAACGAAGCATTTAAAAATGAAGTTTCATTTCATCAGAGAACATGTGGAGAAGGAAGATATTCGTCTAGAATTTGTGAACACAAATTATCAAATTGCTGATATTTTTACAAAACCCTTGGATTAAACTAAATTCAATTATTTTAAAGTTGAATTAGGTATGTTGAACCTATAATAGGTCAGCACAAGCTTTCCTAAGTAGAATATGTAAACACAAAATTTCTCAGGGAAATTTGGGTAAGTAAGAAATTTTGTGTCAACACAAGCAAATTATGTCGACACTCTCAGTATGTTGTGTCAACACAGAAACAGTATTTGTGTCGACACAAGAATTGGTGTCGACACACTCTGTCGAGACTTGACTAGCCCGTGTCGACACTAACACACGTATGTCGACACATAGACATGTCGACTAAAAATAAGTTTTGTCGAGACGTAAGTCTTTTATGTCGACACATGTAAAACTATGTCGACTAGTATTATTACTAAGTAAGGTGCGTCCTTTGACCTACCCTTTACCAGTAGACTATAAATAGGGGGATACAAAATCTGGTCGACTACGCCTTTAGAATTCTCGACTCTAGACCTTGTGTCGACATAGATATTCACTTCTTTTCTCTTCTTTCTCTCTCTCTCTCGTCAATGGCGCCATACCAGGATGACAAGGTGAATGAAGGATACGAGCTAGTTCGCGGGAGATTCGAGACAGCTTTACAGGACATCAAGGGTGTGATTACCCTAATTTCTAAAAATGGCTTGGAGTTTTTGGTCTCTGAATCTACAAGAATTTGGAAGAAGGAAGTCCTTGAATTCTACTCGTCTGCATATGTGGATTATGAAGGTAAGAAGATGAAAGCCACAGTTCAGGATTTAAGAGTGAAACTCATACTTAAGACGATCAGGGATTCGCTTCAACTTCCCAGTGTTAAAGAAAATGATGACATTGTTCCATCTATGACGAAAGATGCACTAAATTGGTGTGGATTGAATCTAAATACCAAGGTAGGATCATCAATCACCAGGAAGGGGATGAATTCCCAAGGTAAGGTTTTTTTAAAAATCATAGGTGTTGAAGCCAAAAATGACCGAAGCCAAAATTGGCTTCTGTGGAGTTCGGGGTCCCAAAAGAGGGGTGACCGCACACCTACTACACTCAAATGAACGATCTAGGCCCTAGACTAGGAACGTAAGGGACAGACCCAAGGTCTCAGCGTGGAGGACCCACCGCATACCCGGAAGACTAACGAACTCTTCCCCTCCCAAGCCAAAGGCTGAGCTAAGACACCTTCGGAGGGCACTTTTGGCCGACCGGAACATCTAAGGAGGGTCTCAAGACCAACTCTCTCCTATCCAGATGTGTCTCCTTGGGTCAATACAAAATATTCCTCACCCGCGCTACTAAAGGCGCAACATCGCCGAGCAATTCTACAACTCGCTGCCCAACTGGGCTGCAGACAGCGCGACTCCGCTGCCTTAAAAGGCTATCAACAGGTCAACAGGGGCTTCCCGGCATAAACCTCGGGGCTCCCACGGGACGAGCGGTTCACGAGCACACCGCTCGCCCAAAGCAGAAAAGGTAAATCAGACATTCACAGAGCATCACAGGTTATAAATTATTACAGGAATATGAATTCCGTACATCGGCACGCAGGCCGGCAATATAAATAAAAGAAGGCCTTCGAGGGCCGGCACAAGCTCGGGCTTAAGCCCGCTATTCCCCGCTTGGTACTGCAACACCTGTACGCCAACGTCTCGACGAACGACTGCCAGCTGAACGATAGTCGGCTAACATAAGCGGGCCAAGCCTATTCCGTACACCCCTTTTTCGGGGCTACGGTGCGCATTCCCTGCAAATAGACAATATCCAAATTCCACGGAGTCTTCTCCGGGAACCCCAGAACATCACCCATCCGGCTCATGCGTCAGGATGGGCTTCACACAGAACATCACCAATTCGGCTCGTACGTCCGAATGGGCTTCACGCAGCACATCACCAATTCGGCTCGTACGTCCGAATGGGCTTCACCCAGCACATCACCAATTCGGCTCGTACGTCCGAATGGGCTTCACACAGCATGCCTAAATCCGTACTCACACTTCCGGATACTAGATGCAATTAATAGCGGGGACGTACACGTCAACCCGTCGGAGAGCTCCCTTCCCCCACCCGTTGGTGGAGAGGGCTTCCATGCAAACATGTAAATTGAGGGCTTCACCTGCCCGAGTAGAAACATCGTTACCCTTGGCGCGTGATTTGACGAAGCCGCCACCGCGTATCGACCGTACAAGCACGGATCCGGACGTCGCAGCATGAACTCTGATCTTTTTTGTTGTTGTGGATCTTGGTAGCAATAGCCCTCATCATGAGAGGCTCGGGCAACCCTTGCTGGAGCCTGGAGGCGACGTCCCCCTTGCGGCGGCGGTGCTAGGAGCTGCGGCGGTGGCCGATCTCCACTCCAGACCGAGCCCTTGCTTGAGGTGGCGATGACGGCGGCCGACCTCTCTTTTAGGCCGAGCCCTTGCTCGAGGCGGCGACGAGAAGAGGGGGCCGAGAGGAGCTCGGCCCCGCTTGAGGCGGCGACGAGAGGATGGGGCCGAGAGGAGCTCGGCCCCGCTGGAGGCGGCCTGGAAGAAGAAGAAGGGGCCGAGAGGAGCTCGACCCCGCTGGTGGCGGCCTGAAAGAGGAAGGGGCCGAGAGGAGCTCGGCCCCGCTGGAGGCGGCGACAGGAAGAGGGGGCCGAGAGGAGTTCGGCCCCGCTGTGCTGCTTTAGGCCGGGAGAAAGAGAGGGGCCGAGCCCTAGCTCGGGCTTGCCGGCGGCGGGAGAGGAGATCTGGAGAGGGGGCGTCGGGCTGCTGGCCGATCGACGATGGAGAAGGGCGGAGCTGGGCGGCGTCGGGCTCCTCTTGGCCGGTCAACGATGGAGAAGAGGAGGAGGAGAGGCGGGCCGGCGTCGAGCTCCAGGCCGAGAGAGATGGAGAGGGAAGCCATTCATCGGGCTGCCTGCTTTCTCCCTTTTTTCTCCCTGCTCCTTTGGTTTACCCGAGGCCCCCTCCCCTTTATTTTTTGTTTTTTTCTCTTTAAAGTTCTGTACCCACATGCCCCCCCCTCTTTTCCTGTACCGAGCCCTCCCCCCTCTAATCTCTTTTCCCTTTTCTTTTTTTTGTTTTGTCTTTTTTCTTTGTCTCTTTGCCCTTGCTGCCCCGCCTGCTCCCCCCTTTCCAATTGCTTAAAAACAAATGATATTATATATATATCATATATAATATAATATATATATAATATAATATATACATATATATAATACAAAGTATATATAAAAGCCTATGCACACAAGGCATCTGCAAGCACGCACGAGGACCCGCACGCCCCCGAACGGGGCTACATCAAAACGTCGCTCGTAGCTCGCCCCAAGTCTGCCACTTGGGGAGGATCCCGCTCGGCCGGATATGGGGTTGTATAATAGGCAAGGTGATTCTTTGCAAGACTGGTTGACATGAAAGGATATCTACCTACAAGTTCAACCTAATGACTAGAGTCATATTCAATGTAAAAACAGACTGGTCATCAGTAGTGTTTGACAAGATCCAAGAAGGAATTAAGAAGCCAAATCTTGATAGAATCCTAAGCTTGTGTCTAGCTTCTACTATCCCTGATCTTATGAATCAACTGCCAGGATCCAAGATCAATCATATGAGGAGGATGGATGTTAGGATTCTCTCCAGATGGGATAGAGTATTGACCAAGGAGGTTCCTACTCCACAGAAACAGTTCAAGAAGGATAAGAAGAAGAAAGTAATTGTTCAGGAAGCAAAATCCTCCAGTGATTCTAAAAAAGCGGTGGTCTTCAGTTCAGATGAAGACCAACAAGACAAAGAAGCTCCAGATCAAGTGGAGAGCAGTCAGTAGCCAAAGCATCAGATGGCCTCCACTCTAGGGGAGAGCACCCTAAAATAGCAGTACAATGCACTAAACAACCACAACTATCTGCCCAAGGGGGAGGTATTGTTGAAGCTACTCTTGAGAGTGTGTATGCTGCTGATACAGTGATGGACATTGTATAAGACATAAGCAAAGAAGAACTGATCACTACTGAGAATGAAGCACCAGATGTGCAGATGACAGATACAGCTCAAGTTGAGCAAGTCCACTGCTCTAGTGTTGAGAAGACCCTGGACAAAGATCTAGATGTCTAGGGAGAACCTTTTGCTTCACAATCCAACCTTGTTCCTCCTATTTAGATGCAGTAGGAGGTAACTTTGGAGGAACTATTCCTCGATTTCCCTACAGCAAGGACTGAGGGGGAGCAGCAAAAAGTAGAAAAGGAACTACCAGGAACTGAGGGGTAGGAGCTATTAGATGCCCCAGTTAATAAAGCAACTGTAGATATAGAAAGCTCATCTCAATCTTCTGATGATGAAGAAGCCTCCATGGATAAAAAGAGAAAATTAGTTGCAATCAGGAAAAGGAGCACAGACTATAAGAATGCCTTACAAATAGTCACTCCACCACCTGCTCAAAGCATGGACTTTAGTTCACTACTGGTCCAACTACAACTAAAGTTGGATGAGCAAAGACAGTCTTTGGAGAAATATGTGGATGAGTCACATAAAGAACTATAGTTCCAGCTGGCTCAAGACATAAAATCCATCAGATTTGAAGTCAATTTGAATAAGAAAGAGATGACAGATTGCTTCAATAAGGGAGGTAATGCTGTAGTATATTTGGCTGAGCAACAACAACTGATAAAGACTGAAATTGAGGACATTGCAGTTAAGCAAGGATATATTTTAGAAAATCAATTCAGATCAAATGAAAATCTCAAGGATTCACATAAGGAAATTCTCAAAAAACTGGGAAGTATTGCTACTGATTTAAAAATTGAAGTATCCAAGCACATACAAGCAGATCTAGCTGCTCTCCAAACAGCCATTGAAGCTTCTCAAAAGACTATTTCTGATCACCTGACTAAATTCAAAGCCTATTACAAAGAAGGTATAGAATATCTGGCTGATCAAGTAAGGTTTCTGTTGGGTACATTGGAAAATGTGTACCTGATTTGAAGAAGCCCAACTTAGCTCAATGATATACAACAAGGTGTATTTGATGTTATTTTAAGTTGACATGTGCAGGTGGAGAATTGATAAAGTATGCAGAAAAATTCTAAGTCCAAGTGTCGACACAAAGGAAGCAGTGTCGACACACAGAAGAAAATAGTCGACACAACACTGGGAAGCAGTGTCGACACATAGCAGTTAGTCGACACAACACTGGGAAAAAGTGTCGACACAGAAGAAGTAAGTCGACACAACACTGGGAATTTGTGTCGACACAGAAAAAGAGTCGACACAATACTGGGAAATTGTGTCGACACAGAAGAAAAGCGTCGACCTCAAACATTGGGAGAATGTGTCGACACAGAAGAATATAGTTGATCTCAAGATTGTCGACATCATCTGAATGTGTCGACACAGAAGAAAATAGTCGACCTCAAGTGAGTCGACACCAGCAGAATGTGTCGACACATTGTGATTAAGTCGACACATAATAGCAGAGTTAAAAAATGAATGTGTCGATACCTGAAGGCTAAGTCGACACTTACCAAAGTTATGATTCTACAACAATTGTGTCGACACACAGGACTTGTGTCGACACACTGAAGAGTCAAGATCAAGTTATTTGCAGATGAAGCTGTGTCGACTCAAAAGCAACTTAGTCGACATCACTGAAGATTGTGTCGACACCAAAGTCAATTATGTCGACACAAATAGACAGATTGTCTCGACACTTTCTGACAGACTTTTTCAACAACTTGTGATTCAAGACTAAGGCACAGGACTTGTTTGAAGACTTGACAGCTATGGGTTATCACCGGTTAACTGAAGTTGTCAGACTTGTCAGAAAACGGTTAGAAACCGGATCAGCCGGTTACCATGAAGAATGTCTATAAATAGACAGATTCAGAAGGAGAAATCTCTCAATCAACAACATATAGAACTGACCTTTTGAAATACATTGGATCAGAAAGTGGAGAAGGATTACAATTCTACTCATTTCAAGAAAGTGCTAGGCACTTAAGAAGATCTTCTCCGGGAGATCTAAGAAGACTATCTAAGGATAGATCTAAGAAGAGTTCTAAATCAGAATTCAGAAGAATTATTCAAAGTTCTAGATAGAGCGAGATCAAGTCAGAATTTGAAGAAGAAGAAAGAATCCACCAGTGGATTCTCAAGAAGCTGTTTGGAATCAACTCAGCTAAGTACATTTTCAAGAAGCTTTGAAGAAGGCTAAGAAACAGTTGATTGCATCAGCTGATCAAGAATTGTCATTGCCTTTTCTCTCTCAACTTTGGCAAGACAATTAAAAACAATCTTTTCTATATTTCTGTAGGATTTGTTTATACAGATCTGAGTTGTAAGCCTATGTTATAAAGGCTGAGTGTAAGAGTGTTGAACTCTGAGTGGTAGGGCTGTTTGCCTGAGTGTAGGAGAAGGATATTCTCTGAGTTGTAGGCCTTGGGGCAAGGCTGAGGTAGGGCAGTTGTGCCTGAGTTGTAGGAACCAGTTGGGTTCTGAGTTGTAAGATCTATTGATCTGAGATAAGTGGAAGTTTGGCCGAATCTAGCATACTGCTAGATAGGTGAAGGGGGAAAGTGGATGTACCCAGATCTTGGGGAACCACTATAAAACATAGTGCAATCTGTGATGTTTTTGTTTTCTGTGATTGCTGTGTTTATTATATTAGTTATTAAATTGAATTCTGCCTAGAAGTTTTAGAAAGAGAAGCAGAACCTATTCACCCCCCCCCCTCTAGGTGTTTAGGCTGCCTTGAAAGTTAAACTATCAAGTGGTATCAGAGGGAGGTTCCTCAAAAAGGACTTAACAGTCTGAGGAAGATCTGATAGGCAGATTCAAGAATCAAGAAGATGGGTTCTGGAGAGAATCATAAGGAGCTAGGGTCAATGAAATTACCCATATGCAAGAAGGAAATCTTTGGGATCTGGAAAGAAAGAGTCAGATTGTTTATGGAAGCATCTGACCCAAGGATTTACATCACAGTACAGGAAGGCCCCTTCATACCAATGAAGATATCTGTTCTTGATGCAAATATCCAAACACCAAAGACTTATTCTGAAATGACCAAGGATGAAATCATCTTGGCAACCATGGACAAAAGGGCACAGAACATCATTGTCAGTGCCATAGATGATTCAACATTTCAGAATCTGATTCACTGCAAGACCTCCAAGGAGATGTGGGACATATTGATTGTCTACATGGAGGGATCTGAAGAAGTAAGGCTGGACAGAAAATCTATGCTAAATCAGGAGTATGAAAGTTTTAGACAAGGAAAATCTGATAGCATAACTGAGTGCTATAAGAAATTCTATAGAATTGTGAATGAGCTAATATCCTATGGAAGAGTCTTCAGTACCTATGAACTGAATGACAAATTCTTAAGATCCTTATCAAAGGATCGGGATACAAAGATCTGTGCCATAAGAGAAGTGGCAAAATTGGCAGAGATATCTCCTCCAACTCTGTTTGGAAAGTTGCTATCCTATGAAATGCAACTTATGGTAAGGAATGAGGAGGAAAGAAACTCAAGAGGAGAGCATAGAGAAAAGACTGTGGCATTTAATGCTGAAGCCACTAGAAAGAATAGGAGGAAATCACCATCTCCTCCTAAGGAAGTTGAAGAAGGTAGTTCTGAAAATTCAGATAAGGGTTCAGTCAGCAGTGATTCAGATGCAGACTTTGCTGCATTCACTAGGCAATTTCAAAGGTTCTTGAAAAAGAAGCAATGGAAGTCTAGGCCTTCCTCATCACAGCAAGTAGATGACTATTATCAGAAGAGAAGGTCATCAAAGAAAGAGAAAAGCAGGTCAAAGCCTAGCAAAGCCACTACTTCAAAGATTGTCTGCTATTGTTGCAATAGGCCTGGACATGTAGTGGCTGATTGTCCTGACAAAAGGAAGGAATCTTCAGAAAAGAAGAAGACTTATCAGAAAGGCAAGAAGGAGAAATCCTTTGTAGCAAAGAAAGATAAAAGTTTGTCAGACCAGTCAACTTCAGAATCAGGATCTGAAGCTGAAGCATATATTGGATTATATGCTGCATCTGAGGAAGAGGAGTTTATGCAGTTGCTAGACTCCATCAATGAACATCAATGCATGGGTTTGATGACTAGATCAGAAGAGGACCTATGCCAGAATCAGTCTGGTTCTAATGAGGTAAACTGTCCTTCTTGTACATCTGTTTGTAATACAAGTGAAGAATCAGCTACATCTACATCAAGTGATGAAGATGTATCTGGATCTGAAGGAGATGTCTATCAATTGATAGACAAGTATGGGGACCTGTTGCAGGCCCTTAAGAAAAGCAAGAACCTGGTTAAATCACAGGCTCAGGAAATTGCTGATCTAAGGGTTGCAACAACTGAGTTAGAAAAAGTCCTTGATCAAAAGTTAGCTGAAATTGCCAAGCTGAAGAATATAACTATTATTCAGATGGGCACAATTAATTATACTAATGATCAAGTAAAGAGTCTGGAGGACAGACTTAGAATTGAAAGGGATTTAGTGGCTAGTTACTCTAAGCCAAAATCTGTCTTACCCTTGATAGATGAATTTGTCACTCAGAAGGGTAAGGCTGGATTAGGATTTAAGGGTAACTCCAGGGCTGGCAGATTCAAGAGGAAAGGCAAAGCCCCTATTCAGCCACTAAACCCTTCAGTCCCCATAAGGTTTGGTAAGGAGAAAGTGCCTTCTAACATATATGATCATGAAGACATTCAGGATCATATTAAGACAAATGTTCTGAAGAACAAGGGTGTTAAGGCAAGCAGGCCTACCTATAGTCATAAACCCTATGGTTTTAAGAAATCAGTAGGTGAAATTGCAACAGCACCAGCAATGAACAGAAATGCTTCTGACAAGGATGTATCTAGATCTAGATACAATAAGTTTGAATGTTGGTGCTGTGGCAAGAGGGGTCATTTTGCATTGGACTGCTGGTATAACACAAGTGTTATAAAGAATAAGAGTCTACCTGTTAGAAGAGGTATGATAACTTTATTAAGGCTAACCTGAACCAAGGACCCAAGACTTACTTGGGTTCTAAGGGTAAGTAATTCTGTATTGCAGGTGAATCCAAGTTACCATGCCCCTATATGGTACTTGGATAGTGGTTGTTCCAGGCACATGACTGGAACAAAGGGGCTGCTGAAGGAGTATTCATCTGTCAAAGATGGACATAAAGTGATCTTTGGTGGATCTGAAAAAGGAGTCATCAAAGGATTTGGTAATATCTCTTCAAACCTAATTACTATCACCCAAGTGGCCTATGTAAAAGGTTTGAAACATAATCTAATAAGCATAAGCCAGCTGAGTGATCTAGGATATGACATTTCATTTGGTAAGGATGGATGTCATATCAAAAGGTCAAGTGATCAAGAGATCATATTGACTGGGTATAGGAAGAGAAATGTGTATTGCCTTAATTTTGAATGTGAGAATAAGGCATCCCCCATTTGTCTTGTAGCTGATGACAATGCTTCTCATTGTGTTAAGTGGCACAAGAGATTGGCTCATCTAAACTACAAGACAATTGGCCAACTCTTTAGTAAAGAACTAGTGAGGAATGGGCCTCAAGTTAAGTGTATAAAGGAAGGGGTATGCTCAGCTTGTCAAAAGGGCAAGCAGACAAAAACCTCATTTCAAAGCCTTGAAAACAAGGATTCTGTGAGGTGCTTATACCTCTTGCATATGGATCTTTTTGGTCCTATGCCAGTTCACAGTCTAGGAAGGAAGGTCTACACTCTAGTGGTTGTAGATGACTATTCTAGATTTACATGGGTGTTCTTTCTGAGACAAAAATCTGAAACCCCAAGTGTATTATTTAATTTTGTAAAGCAAATTCAGAATGAACTGAATAGTACAGTGGTCAAAATTAGAAGTGACCATGGTACTGAGTTTCAATCTGAAAGCATAACAAACTTGTGTATAGACTTTGGGATTTTCCAAGAGTTCTCCTCACCTAGAACACCTCAGCAAAATGGTATTGCTGAAAGAAAGAATAGAACATTAATTGAAGCTGGTAGAACTCTATTGAGTGACACCTCTCTCCCAGAATATTTTTAGGCTGAGGCAGTTAACACTGCTTGTCATGTCATCAATAGGGCTTCTATCACCAAAGGCCACAGAAAGACTCCCTATGAGATTGTGAAAGGCAGAAAACCAAACCTATCCTATTTTAGGATCTTTGGTTGCAAATGCTATATACTTAACAATGGCAAGTCATATTTGACTAAGTTTGCTGCCAAATCCCAGGATGGGATATTTGTTGGGTACAGCACAAATAGTAAGGCCTATAGAGTCTTCAACTTAACTACTCAAGTTGTTGAAGAATCTGTGCATGTTGTATTTGATGAAACAAGATTAATCAATTGTGAGTTGTCTTGTAGATCAAATGACTCAACAGGTATAAGCAAGAAGATGGACAAGCTCTCCATTGCTGAAGCTTCAAAGGAAGATGGAGCATTGGAAAATGAAGGCTGCTGTCCAGGGGGAGTACAAGAGATAATGGAAGCTGATGAAAACCAAGAGGAACAGTAGAATGAAGAAGCTGGAGATGCACAACCTGAAGGGAATCTACCTCCAGCTATAAGATATCTAAGAGATCATCCTACTGATCAGATAATTGGTGATCCAAGACAAGGAGTGCAAACTAGAAGCAGAAATCAAAGCACAGTTTTGCATTCTAGTTTCTTGTCCCAAATGGAACCTAAGAAGTTTGAAGAAGCTATCCAAGACCAGCACTGGATTGATTCTATGCAAGAGGAGCTGAATCAATTTAGAAGGTGCAAAGTCTGGGAGCTTGTTCCTAAACCAAGAGGCCACAACATAATTGGAACTAAGTGGATCTATAGGAACAAGCTAGATGAAAATGGAATAATAGTAAAGAATAAAGCAAGATTGGTTGCAAAAGGATACAGGCAGGAAGAAGGGATTGACTTTGATCAAACCTTTGCTCCAGTAGCAAGGCTGGAAGCAATCAGAATGTTCCTTGCCTATGCAGCCTACCAAGACTTCAAAGTATACCAGATGGATGTGAAGTCAGCATTTCTGAATGGTGATCTTAAAGAAGAAGTATATGTAGAGCAGCCATCAGGTTTTGTAGATCCTCTTAAACCTGATTCTGTGTATAAGCTTAGGAAAGCTTTGTATGGGTTAAAACAAGCTCCAAGGGCTTGGTATGAAACCTTGTCTACCTTCCTCATTGAGAATAAATTCTCAAGAGGAAAGATAGACAAAACTCTATTCCTTAGGGAATCCAAAGGAAAGATCATCTTAGTCCAGATCTATGTTGATGACATAATCTTTGGATCTACTGAAAACAACCTTTGTAAAAAGTTTGCCAAACTTATGCAAGGGAAGTTTGAGATGAGCAGTATGGGAGAACTTAAGTTCTTCTTGGGACTCCAAGTAAGACAGACTGATGATGGATTGTCCATATCCCAGTCTAAGTTCACCAAGGAATTAATTAAGAAATATGGTATGGAGTCATCCTCCTCCATGAGAACTCCTATGGGGACAAGTATGCCAATATTCAAAGATGAGGCAGGTAAACCTGTTGATGAATCATTGTATAGAGGAATAGTTGGGTCTCTACTATATCTCACTGCTAGTAGACCTGACATTATGTATGCAACATGTGTCTGTGCTAGGTACCAAGCCTGCCCTAAAGAATCTCATTATACTGCAGTCAAAAGGATTCTGAGATATCTAAAGGGCACTCCTACTCTAGGTCTTTGGTACCCTAGGAATAGAGATTTTCAACTAACAGGCTATTCAGATGCAGATTTTGCAGGATGTAGAGAGGATAGAAAGAGTACTACTGGTACTTGTCAATTCCTGGGAGGAAGACTAATATCTTGGAGTAGTAAAAAGCAGACTAGTGTGGCAATTTCCACAGCTGAGTCAGAGTATATTGCTGCTGGAAGCTGCTGTGCACAGCTATTATGGATGCAGCATCAGCTTAAAGATTATGGTATTCAGGTAAGTAGAACACCCCTTTTATGTGATTCTAAGAGTGCTATTTCTATTGCTAATAATCCAGTTTCTCATAGTAGAACTAAGCATATAGAAATCAAATATCATTTTCTTAGAGAACATGTAGAAAAAGGTGACATCTCATTGGAATTTGTAAAAACAGATTATCAAATAGCAGATGTATTTACTAAGCCTTTAGATGAAACCAAATTCAATAAATTCAAAATTGAATTAGGTATGTTAACCATTGATTAATGTATTAAACAAAATCATTAACAATGCTATTGAAGTGGTATAAGTAAGTAAAAGTAGTAACAAAATAATCAAGTGTTAAAAAGGACACATTGAAGTTACAGAAATTGGCTAAGTAAGAATGTGTCGACACATTCAGGAATAATGTGTCGACTCAGAGAAATTATGTCGACAAGTCAGAAATATTGTGTCGACACAGAGAATATGTGTCGACACTTAAGAGTTTTATTGTCGACTTAACCAGAAATGTAATGTCGACTCAACCAGAATTATGGTGTCGACACTTACAGAATATGTGTCGACACTTGTCCTTAGTGTCGACACAGAATTTCTGTCTTTCTACTATGTATCCAAGGTGTCGACATAACCACAAATTGGTGTCGACACATAGTAGGCTGAAGAAATGTCGAGTTAATAGAAGCCTGTGTCGACACATTCCGTCTGTGTCGACACATTTAGACTGTTTTTTGGCGCCCTTTGAACTTCTTTCAACAGAAGCTATAAATAGGTCAAATGCTCTTTGTGTCGACACGCTTTCAAGGTTTTCGAGACTCAAACCCTGTGTCGACAGTCTTTCTTTCTCTCTTCTCTCAAGCTTTCTCGACACAACGATGGCGCCAAGGATTGAAGATAACATCAATGAAGGATATGAGTTAGTGCGCCAGGCCTTTGTAGAGGCGCCGCCTGATGTTCAAGGAGTTATCACCCTTCTCTCTGCATCAGGATTAGAATTTCTCATTTCAGAACCAACTAAGATCTGGAAGAAGGAGGTGCACGAGTTCTTTATCTCTGCATCAGTCCATTCTACTGGCCTCAAGATTAAGTCCACTGTTCAAGGGACGAAGGTAAAGATTAATCAAAGAAGCTTAAGAAAGATCTTCCAACTGCAAGTGGTTGAGAATGAAGAGGAAGTTCCTATATCTAAGACAAGGGAAGCCCTTCAATGGTGTGGCCTGGATTCAGGATTGAAGATTGGAGCTGCATTCAACAGAAAGGGAATGAATCAGCAAGGGAAGTTCTTGTCTGAAGTAGTTGGAAAAGTAATCCTCTGCAAGACAGGTGGACATGATAGGATTTCTGCCTATATGTTCAGCCTGATGACCAGGATAGTTTTTACTATTCCTACTGATTGGTCAGGAGTGCTCTTTGACAAGATCAAAGAGGGAATCAAGAAGCCTAACATGGCTAGGATCATGAGCCTGTACTTCACTGGAGTGATTCCTGATGTGATGCAGCAGCTGCAAGGGAGTAAGATTAACCATATGAGAAGAATGGATATGAGACTATTCTCCAGGTGGGATAGGGTGCTGTCCAAGGATGTGCCTGAAGAGAGCAGGCCAGATACCCCTGTGCAATCCCCTACACCAAATCAAGAATCTGAACAAGTACAAGAAGGGACACAGCTTGACTCAACTGTGGTCCAGGAAGTATCAACACCTGCACAGATGCAGGGGGAGCCAGTTACCACTTCTGCTCCAAAGGTATCTACTCCTGCTTAGGTATAGGGGGAGCTAATGTATTTTACTATAAAAGACATTGCTCATATTCTTATTACTGCACAGGTTCAGGGGGAGCTAGTGTCCACACCTACTCCTGCCACTACAAATATTGAGGTGCAAGTCCAAGAGGAAGCACAGTTAAACATATCTCAAGATTTAACTGCTGCAGAAGTGACCACTCAACTGGAATTTACTATGGAGGAGTTATTCCCAGATGTTGATACTGCTGCTGATAAAGAAGGAGGTGGACCAGATATTGAGAACTCCATAGGAATGGACATTGATCAGGAAGCTGCTGTGGAAACACAGGTTGAGGATGAGCCTGTGGATGTTGAAGCTGAGCAACAACTCCCTGGAACAGATACAATTCTTCATCCACAAGAAAGAATTCATGTAGATACTTCCTCTGACACAGAAACTGAAGAAGCCAGAGTGGCTAAGAAAAGAAAACTTGTTGTCTTTAAGAGAAGAAGCAAGAACTATAAGCAGGCATTGCAGACAACAACTCCACAAGTTTCTCCAGCCTTTGATTACAATAAATTTATGGTAGATCTTCAAGTAAAATTGGATGACCAAAGGATGGCTCTGGAGAAGTATGTTGATGAAAATAGCAAGTCAGTTCAGTTTGACTTAGCTCAAGATATCAAGTCCATCCAATTTCAAGTAAACCTGCATAAAACTGAAATGACAGATTGCTTCCACAAGGGTGGCAATGCTGTAGTTTATCTGGCTAAACAACAGGAGGCTATCTCTACAAAGGTGGATGATATTGCTTTGAAGCAAAGTTATGTTCTGGAAAATCAAATCAGAATGAATGACAATTTAACTGAATCTCATAATGAGATCATTCAAGAGGTGAAGAAGATTGTTCCAGGGATGCCTGCAGATAGAGCCAAAGAAATGGAAGAATTTGATAAGAATTTTCAGGCTGCTATTGCATCTGTTAAGACTGCCATCACAACCTCTCAAAAGGAAATATCTGAAAAGCTTCAAAAGTTAAGACCATTTTTCAAGGAGGGAGTGAATTATTTGGATGGCCAAATTCGATTTCAAAAAGAAGATCTTAGAGATCATGTATCAAGAGAAGCCATAAAGGGGGAGAGGATGCTAATTCATGCAGGCTCTGAGCACACCAAGTGGGTGATCAATAGCATACGAGCCACTTTGGGATATCCCCCATTGTGTGATGATGCTATGGTAGCTGAGTCAGGAATACAATCTAATCTACTTGAAGGCAATCAACCTGAGGTTGCCCAAGTCATATACCCCCCTCCAGATTTTGACTTGATTGATCAGAAAGTTCAAGGAATGTATAGTCCTCCAAAGGAGGTTACTAATATTGTCTTTGGAAAAGTTGATAAGCCTGAGGCTACTCTGAAAGAACAGCAGGATGCTCTATTGGCAAAGAAGAAATTCAGAGAGCAGGCTGTACTGAAGCCAGATTATGAGCAGTGGAGTCCTACTTCAAGGAACATCATACTCACTGCATGGAAAGCTGTACAAGATAAAGTTCATGAGAGAGGAAAGTGGTACAATGAAATTGAATGGCAGAAGTATGAGGCAAGGCAAGAGGCAATTGTACAATTCAGAAGGAAAGACAAGCTGGGAAGACTGCCATCAGATGCTAAGGAGCCAAGCAAATACTTCCCAAAGCCTTTCCATTATTTTGAAAGGCAAAGGATCAAGGAAGAAGCTCAGAAGAAGGCTGATCTTAAAGGAAAGAAGTTAGCTGAAGAATCAGAAGCTCCTGTGACAGCTACAATCCAGTCTGGCAAAGGGATTATGATTAGAGAGCCTGATCAATCCTGATTTTGTTTTTAAATATTTTGTAATGTTGTGATGTAATCATCAAATGTAAAACTTTGTAATCAAACATTACCCTGTTATAAACAAAATGTTGTTTGGCATATTATAATGTGCATTCTGTGATGAATTATTCTATGTTATGTTTTGTTTATATTTAAAGTATTCCTGCTATGTCATTAATCATCATTTAGTACTGTTTATAAATGGTGTATATCATTGGCTATAGGGGTTATGACTTCTCCAAATAGGGGGAGATTGTTGGGTACATTGGAAAATGTGTACCTGATTTGAAGAAGCCCAACTTAGCTCAATGATATACAACAAGGTGTATTTGATGTTATTTTAAGTTGACATGTGCAGGTGGAGAATTGATAAAGTATGCAGAAAAATTCTAAGTCCAAGTGTCGACACAAAGGAAGCAGTGTCGACACACAGAAGAAAATAGTCGACACAACACTGGGAAGCAGTGTCGACACATAGCAGTTAGTCGACACAACACTGGGAAAAAGTGTCGACACAGAAGAAGTAAGTCGACACAACACTGGGAATTTGTGTCGACACAGAAAAAGAGTCGACACAATACTGGGAAATTGTGTCGACACAGAAGAAAAGCGTCGACCTCAAACATTGGGAGAATGTGTCGACACAGAAGAATATAGTTGATCTCAAGATTGTCGACATCATCTGAATGTGTCGACACAGAAGAAAATAGTCGACCTCAAGTGAGTCGACACCAGCAGAATGTGTCGACACATTGTGATTAAGTCGACACATAATAGCAGAGTTAAAAAATGAATGTGTCGACACCTGAAGGCTAAGTCGACACTTACCAAAGTTATGATTCTACAACAATTGTGTCGACACACAGGACTTGTGTCGACACACTGAAGAGTCAAGATCAAGTTATTTGCAGAAGAAGCTGTGTCGACTCAAAAGCAACTTAGTCGACATCACTGAAGATTGTGTCGACACCAAAGTCAATTATGTCGACACAAATAGACAGATTGTCTCGACACTTTCTGACAGACTTTTTCAACAACTTGTGATTCAAGACTAAGGCACAGGACTTGTTTGAAGACTTGACAGCTGTGGGTTATCACCGGTTAACTGAAGTTGTCAGACTTGTCAGAAAATGGTTAGAAACCGGATCAGCCGGTTACCATGAAGAATGTCTATAAATAGACAGATTCAGAAGGAGAAATCTCTCAATCAACAACATATAGAACTGACCTTTTGAAATACATTGGATCAGAAAGTGGAGAAGGATTACAATTCTACTCATTTCAAGAAAGTGCTAGGCACTTAAGAAGATCTTCTCCGGGAGATCTAAGAAGACTATCTAAGGATAGATCTAAGAAGAGTTCTAAATCAGAATTCAGAAGAATTATTCAAAGTTCTGGATAGAGAGAGATCAAGTCAGAATTTGAAGAAGAAGAAAGAATCCACCAGTGGATTCTCAAGAAGCTGTTTGGAATCAACTCAGCTAAGTACATTTTCAAGAAGCTTTGAAGAAGGCTAAGAAACAGTTGATTGCATCAGCTGATCAAGAATTGTCATTGCCTTTTCTCTCTCAACTTTGGCAAGACAATTAAAAACAATCTTTTCTATATTTCTATAGGATTTGTTTATACAGATCTGAGTTGTAAGCCTATGTTATAAAGGCTGAGTGTAAGAGTGTTGAACTCTGAGTGGTAGGGCTGTTTGCCTGAGTGTAGGAGAAGGATATTCTCTGAGTTGTAGGCCTTGGGGCAAGGCTGAGGTAGGGCAGTTGTGCCTGAGTTGTAGGAACCAGTTGGGTTCTGAGTTGTAAGATCTATTGATCTGAGATAAGTGGAAGTTTGGCCGAATCTAGCATACTGCTAGATAGGTGAAGGGGGAAAGTGGATGTACCCAGACCTTGGGGAACCACTATAAAACATAGTGCAATCTGTGATGTTTTTGTTTTCTGTGATTGCTGTGTTTATTATATTAGTTATTAAATTGAATTCTGCCTAGAAGTTTTAGAAAGAGAAGCAGAACCTATTCACCCCCCCCCCCTCTAGGTGTTTAGGCTGCCTTGAAAGTTAAACTATCAGTTTCAAAAGAATGATCTGAGAGATCATATAGCTAGAGAAGTCATAAAAATGGAGAGAATATTAGTCAAAGCCAACTCTGATCATGTAAAATGGGTATCTAATACCATCAGAGCTACACTAGGATTTCCCCCCTTATGTGAGGATGATAATACTGCTGAGTCTGGTGTTCAACCTGCCTACATTGAATGGGATCAGCTTGAGGTTGCACATGTCATTTATCCTCCAGCTAATTTTGACATAGTCCAGCAAGAAGTTCAGCAAATGTATAACCCTCCACAGGAGGCACATAATATTATTATTGAAAAGGTAGAAATGTTAGAGGCTGCACAGGAAGCTCAGAGGGAGGCACAACTTTCCAAGAAATGGTTTAGAGAACAGGCAGAACTGAAGCCTGATTTTGAGCAGTGGAGTCCTACCTCCAGGAACATTATTTTAACTGCCTGGAAAGCTGTGAAGGACAAGACACATGATAGAGGCAAATGGTACTCAGAGCAAGAGTGGAACAAGTATTAGGCAAGGCAAGAGGCTATACTTAAGTATAGGAGGAATGCTAAAGCTGGGAAGTTACCTGCTAATGCTTTGGAGCCTAGCAAGTACTTCCCAAAGCCTTTTCACTATTTTGAAAGGCAAAGGATCAAGGCTGAATAACTGAAGAAGAAAGACCTGAAAGGAAAGAAACTAGCTGATGATATTGAACCTAATGTGCAGGCTAAGATCAGATCTGGAAAAGGAATAGTAATCAAGGAGCCGAGTTAATCTTAAGATAGATAGGCTAATATGTAGAGCAATGTAATCTTTTGATTTTTGTTCTTTAAAGAAACATGTAAACCTAAACAATTTTCTGATTAATAAATGACATCAATTTCAGTATTGAGTTTAGCTATTATCTATGTTACCCTGTAGTGAAATGTATGAATATCTATTTTTCTTTGACTTATTATGTGTGCTGTATATCTTTGACTAAGGGTTATGACTTTTCCAAATAGGGGGAGATTGTTGGGTACACTAGAAAATATATACCAGATTTGGAGAAGCCTCCCCTTAATGATATACATCAATTTGTATTTGTTGGGATGTTTGAGTTTTAGTGTGCAGGTTTAATAAATGTAGGAAAAATTTCTAAGTACAAGTGTCGACACTTGTAAGGAATTTTGTCGACACCTGAAGTAGGAGCTGTGTCGACACCCAGGAATTGTGTCGACACCTGAAGTAGGAGCTGTATCGATACCCAGGAATTGTGTCGTCACCTAAAGCAGGAGCTATGTCGACACCCAGGAGTTCTGTCGACACCATAAGAAAGGCATGTGTCGACACCCAAGAATTGTGTCATCACCTGAAGAAGGTTTGTGTCAACACACAAGACTTGTGTCGACACACACTCAGCGCCATCTATCAACAACAACTATACTATGTTTGAAAGGCTTGTGTCGACACACAGGAATTGTGTCGACACACACTCAATGACGTATGGACATACACTCAATGCCATCTGCCAGCATCAGTTTTGTCGAGACCAGGAGCAGTTATGTCAACACATAGGACTTGTGTCGACACACACTCAATGACATCTGGACATACACTCAACGCCATCTGTCAGCATCAGCTATGTCGAGACCAGGAGCAGTTGTGTCGACACACAAGACTTGTGACGACACATACAAATAGAAGCTCTATCGAGAAGGAGAAAGAAAGACTGTGTCGACACATTGAGTGCTGTGTCGACATCATCAAGACTTGTGTCGACACTTAGTCTATTTGTGTCGACGCATGTGAAGTAATTTGCTGAGTGTTTCTTGTTGAGATATAAAGTCATTGCAGAATCAGCTGTCACGGCTAAAGACTTGATAGTTGTCATAAACAATAAGTCTGACACCTTTGTCAGAACTGTCAGAAGGTTGTTTCAAACCGGATCAGCTGGTAATAATTGAGAAACTCTATATAAAGGACTGATCCATGACAATCAAGGAATAAATAAGCAATTAAGGGTGAACAAACTAACACAGAACCAGAGAGAGAATTGAACAACAAGAAAGGGGGAACCCTTAAAAAGGCAGATCCTGAACAGTCTGTAAGAAAGATTCAGATCTAATTCTGAATCTATGAAGGGAGGTGTCTGAAGACCAACTTCTACTCCAAATCATACCAACTCATTTTGTTCAATCAAGAAGATTTTAAAAAGCTAAGTCAGGTTGGATCTGAAGTATACAGTTTATTCAAGAACTGATCAAGAAGCTCACACCAATTGAGAGTTCTATCAGGGTGAAATTTCTGTACAACTTAATATTCTTTTTCTTGTAAGATCTTTTATAGATCTGAGTTGTAAGCCTGCTTTTATAAAGGCTGAGGTAGGGATGAGAGCCTGAGGTGTAGGACTTGTGAAAGTCTGAGTTATAAGCCTGGTGATAAAGGCTAAGATAGGGCTATTGCCTGAGGTAGGGTTCTTGGGAAGAATCTGAGGCAAGACTTGTATAAGTTTGAGCTGTAGGAACCTATCAGGTTCTGAGTTATAAGATCTGTGGATCTGAGTTAGTGGAAGGAAGTTGGCTGAATCCAGTTCTTTACTAGATAGGCGAAGGGGGAAAGTGGATGTACCCATATCTTGGGGAACCACTATAAATCTTGTGTATTGTGCTGTGCTGTGAATGTCATGCTGTGGATTGTACATTCTATGCTATGATAGATCTAGTTACTTGCCTAAAATTATTAAAGAAAATTAGAACCTATTCACCCCCCTCTAGGTGTCTAGGCTCTTGAAATCAAGTCTTTCAAGCACCGGAGGTCGGCACACTTGGAGATGGGACAGTCTAGTATCAGAGTCCAGATAGCAGGGACTGTGAGTCCTGATCAATAGTAGTTTTTTAAGTTTTGCTTCTGCGATGAGAGATATGTAGTGAGGATATAGATGTACCGGGCATGAGCCCAAGTTTTCTTTACTTTTATTATATCTGTGGACACTCCCTTCGTGGAGACTATTTACTTTATATGTGATTGTTGTGGACTTGCTTTCTTCTTTGTTTGGCTACTGTCTTGTGATTGAATCAACCGGTAGGATCAGCATTTTGTAGTGATTACCTTCCCGGGCATGAATGTGTCACCGTAAAACGGCAGTTCTGGGCCTAAGACCCTGGTGATCTAAAAAGGGGGGGGGTCTTACAAGTGGTATTAGAGGAGACCTCGATCGAAAAAGTAGCAGTCCAAAATCCCTGGGTCACCCTGCACGAGTTTAGTTTGGGGACAAAATAAGCAGCGAAGCCGTTTTGTGCCCATATGGGGGATCACATGTAAATTGTCCACCTTTAATTAGGTTTGAGTCGATTACTTATGAATGACTTTTGTTACGCAGCCCCCCAGCACTGCCTACACCATAGGGTGGAGTCCAGCAAACTCTCAATATTACACCACCTCCCCCGGTCCCCACTCCGTTCTTACAGTCAGAGATGGGGCAGACTCTGATAGCCATTCTGGAGGCTTTCAAGGCTCAATAGGTTCCGGCTCCATAGCCAAACTCGGGGGCCAATTGGCTGAGTATTTTCCGAGGACTTTCTCCCCCATCCTACTTTGGGACAGAGTCGGCCGTTCATATGAAGGAGTGGATCGATATCATGTATGAAATGATGACTGGGATACGGTTCCCTTAGGAGGAGAGGGTGCCTTTGGTTGTCTCTTGCTTGGAGTCCCAATCTAAGAGATGGTGGAAGACATCGCTGGACATTGTTAAAAGTAGCGAACCAACAACTAGAGTAGCGAACAAACGACTAGAAAACAAGCCAGAACTTTGAATAATTGAAATTTTTATTATCCAAAAAGATATTATTTACAAAGGTATGGCCTCCCTTTTATAGAATGGAGGAGAGAGGATAGAATACAAACTAACAATGTGGGACTAAAGCTATACAACAGTTCCGAGCGGCTAAAATAACAGACCGGAACAGGCCGCACGGTTAGACAATATTCTAACCGCCCGGCAATACCAGAAGTAGGAGAGAGATGCGGTTGGAGACCGCTAGACCGCCCGGTTTCCAACCCGCCGGAGATGAACCGTCAGACCGCGAGACACCACAACAACAGTCTGGATATCAACCAGCCGGACACAAACCGCCAGACCGCCCGGTCTACAACCGGCCAGGCTCAAACCGCCAGACCGCCCGGTCTCATACTTCGACACTCCCCTCAAGCTGGAGCATAGATATCAATCATGCCCAGGTTGTCACAGATATGGAAGAAGGAAGTAGAAACCGGCTTGGTGAAGATATCTGCCAACTCTTTGTCGGAGGTGACGAACGGAGTGCAAATCTGTCTCTTCAAGACCTCTTCTCGAATGAAATGGCAGTCGACCTCTATATGTTTCGTTCTCTCATGAAAGACTGGATTTTTGGATATGTATATAGCAGCCTTGTTGTCACAGAACATAGGCAGAGGATAGTCGTAGACCTCTCCTAGGTCAAGCATGAGAGCACGCAACCATTTTAACTCACACGTGGTTGACGCCATACTCCGATATTTGGCTTCTGCACTGGACCTTGAGACAACAGACTGCTTCTTGCTCTTCCAGCTCACAAGATTACCTCCAACGAATGTGCAAAAGCCCGATGTAGATTTACGATCACCTTTATCATCCGCATAGCTTGAGTCTGAGTAGGCTTCAATTCTCAGATGTCCACGCTTCTGAAAGAGTAGCCCTTTTCCTGGTGCTGCTTTGACATACTCTAGTATCTTCAAGGCAGACTGAAGATGACATTCCCTGGGAGCTTGCATGAGCTGACTGACCTTGCCTACAGCATAGGCGATGTCAGGTCTGGTCACCGTGAGATAAATGAGTTTGCCCACCAGACATCTATACCTGGTGGCATCGGATATAAGAGGTGAGTCATCTGTCCACGTTTTGTCCTCTCTAGTGGCCATGGGATACCTGGCCGGTTTGGCACCGGTCATTCCTGCCTCTTGTAGAAGATCAAGAGCATACTTCCGTTGGGAGAGAACCAACGAGTCAGGCTTCCGAGAGATTTCTATCCCCAAAAAATATTTCGGGGAGCCCATATCCTTCGTGACCAAGTGTTGACGGAGATGTTTCTTTGTCAAGTCCACCCCATCCTGGTCATCGCCGGTAAGAAGAATATCATCCACATACACCGCCAAAACCACAAGGCCCGATGCGGTTTTGCGAATAAACAATGAGTGATCGGCTGAACTTCTCGTAAAGCCAATGGCAGCCACAATGCCACTAAACTTGTCGAACCATGCCCGAGGGCTTTGTTTTAGGCCGTAGATGGCCTTCTTCAACTGGCATACTCGTGTCTCCCCCTGAGCAACATACCCAGGAGGTTGCTCCATATAGACATCCTCCTGAAGATCCCCATAGAGAAAAGCATTCTTGACATCAAGCTGGGAAATAGCCCACTCCCTGTTGACGCCCACTGAAAGAAGAACCCGGATGGTGCTGAGGCGAGCAACCGGGGAGAAAGTGTCAAAGTAGTCAACTCCATAGGTCTGAGTAAAGCCTTTGGCCACCAGCCGGGCTTTGTAACGATCCACAGTGCCGTTGGGGCGAAACTTCACAACGAACACCCAGCGGCAGCCAACCACATCAGTACCGATCGGAGGAGGAACAAGGGTCCAGGTACCCCTTTCATTAAGAGTGGCGATTTCCTCATCCATGGCAGATTTCCAATGAGGAATAACAAGAGCCTCTTGGTAAGTGCGGGGAGTTGTAGTAGCCGAGATAGCCAAAGCAAAACACCTGCGAGAGGGAGTTAGCCGATCATAGGAAACAACAGCCGCAAGCGGGTGTTGGGTACACGCCCGCACCCCTTTGCGAAGAGCAATGGGAAGATCCAGGTCGTCTCGTGCTTCAGGGACCGGAGCGTCCGTGGCGGAGAAAGCTGGCCTGGGACTAGAGAGAGACGACTGCGGAGAAGAAGGTGGGGGTATAATAGAGAGGGAAGGAGACGGAGGAAGAGAGGACATAGGAGGAGAGACGTCGAGCTGCATGGAAGGATTATTGAGAGATGGTGGAGAGTGAGAGACTGCAGGAGGAAGCGGGGATGGAGAAGAAAAGTAGGATGCATTTTCGAAGAAGGTGACGTCGGCGGAAACAAACTGTTTGCGCAGAACGGGGTCAAAGCAACAATAGCCTTTTTGAGTGGTCGAATATCCCAAAAAGACACATTTTGTGGAACGAGGGGAAAGCTTGTCACGGGTAGCCGACGGGGCATGCACAAAGGCCGTACACCCAAAGATACGGAGAGGAAGAGGAAAGGGTTCCTTGCCCGGGTAGAGAATGGAGAAGGGGGTCTTGCCGTGGAGAACCGAAGAGGGAATGCGATTGATGAGATAGCAGGCAAGAAGAACAGCATAGCCCCAGTAGGAGCGAGGCACCTACATCTGCGTCATTAGAGTGCGAGCGATATCAAGGAGGTGACGATTTTTACGCTCCGCCACCCCATTTTGTTGGGAGGTGTAAACACAGCTGGTCTGATGAATAAGACCATGTTGCATACAAAACAAGGAAAACTCATGACTAAGATATTCTTTTGCATTATCGGAGCGCAGCACTTTAATAGATAAAGAAAACTGAGTTTGAATCATATAATAAAAAGATTGCCATACAGATAATAGTTCAGAGCGATCCTTTAAAAGATACACCCAGGTTCATCTAGAGAAATCATCAATAAAAGTTACAAAATAAGAACTACCCCGACCAACGGTGAGAGTAGGAGCAGGACCCCAGACATCAGAATGAATGAGATTAAAAGGGCGGCAGGAACCACGACCTTGCTTCGGCGGGAAGGAGGAGCGGTGATGTTTGCCAAGCTGACACGCATCACAGTTGAGCGGAGGACTGGTCGGAGGTAAGTGGGGAAGAAGCTGACGAAGAATCCGAGGAGGAGGATGTCCAAGGCGAAGATGCCATTGAAGCAGATCAGTAGACGTGGAAGAGAAGGCGGACAGAGCGGAAGCATTGTCGAGGAAGTAGAGACCGCCACTCTCAGTCCCAGTAGCAATCGTCCGTTGGGTCCTCGGGTCCTGAAAACAACAAGAAGTAGGAGTAAATAATACCGAGCACTGAAGTTGCTTGCATAAAGTAGTAACCGAGAGCAAATTGTAAGGGAACTTAGGGACATAGAGAGTGTCCACTAAGCGAAGTGACGGTGTGACTTGAACCATGCCCGTCCCGTGAACCGGGGAAGGGGAACCATCCGCAACAAGAACCGGGGGTAACCGATCATGCGTCTCTAGGAGAGAGAAGCAATGAGGGTTTCCGGTCATGTGATTTGTAGCACCAGAGTCAATCAGCCATTTACCTTGGGTAACGACGTGAGCACTACCTGAGGTCGTGGCCACAGAAGCAGATGGCCGAGAGGAGGCGGAGGTAGAGGAAGAAGTATCACCGGAAGGACGAAGATGAGGATGTTTCTGCCAGCAGCGGTCAATAGAGTGGCCGGTACGACCACAGTGAGAGCAGAGAAACCTTGACGGACAGCGCGTGCCAGACTGGCTGCGGCCACTATTGCCACCCCGCTGAGCCTGGTGAGCATAGGAGTCCTGTGGAGGAGGGGAGGACAATAGAGGACGTTGGAGCAGAGAAGTGACAGCGGCGATGCGAGCTGCGGTGGCATCCAAGGTGGGAGATTCTGCTTCGCCCAAGATCTGCTGGCGGATCATATCAAACGACTCAGGGAGTCGTAGAAGATAACAAACAACCAGGAGTTCCTGGAAGTGTTTGTGCTGCTCGGCCAAGTCCGCGGAGAAAGGGCGATTCTGGAGGATTTCAGCTCCAAGAGCCTAAACTTGCTGATAAGCCGCAGCAGGAGACATGGAAGGGCGAGCGAAGAGATCCGCATAGAGAGTATAAATGCGGGATGTCTGACCCCCCTTCGAGTAGAGAGCAGCAAGGTGAAGCCACGCGGTCTTAACCGTCTCATCATGACGTATGACAGGAAGACATTCATCAGAGAGGCTGTTAGCCAACCACATACGGACAAGCGCATCACTGGCATCCCAGTCATCAAATTCAGCAGAGTCTGGAGGAGGAGGGTCATCGGTGAGATGATGACGTTTGCGCTGAGAGCGAAGAAGAAAGGTGAAAGAAACACTCCAATCCGGATAGTTGGAGCCAATAAGTTTAGAAACCGTGCCAAGGTTGCCAGAGGAAGTAGGATGCGGAGCCGGAGTGGCGATAGGAGTAGTGGTAGTGGAGGTTTCAGAAAGAGCCATAGGAGAAAAATAACGAGAAGCCGCGCGGTTAAAAGACAAGCCGTGCGGATAGAAACCAGCGAGAAGCCGCGCGGTAAAAAAAAGACAAGCCGCGCAGATAGGAAGAAGAGGGGCTGCGGTGGTCACGATGTCAGACACCAGCGGCCAGAGAAGCCACGACCAAGCTGCAGATCCAAGAAGGGAAAGAAGTCGAATGGCTAGAAGATAGTCCGCTCGAATAGAAGGGAGGAACAAACAAGGCGAATAAGGAAGCAGATCGCAGCGATCAAAGTAACAGGTCGCTGTGACTGATAGGCAGGACAGGGCGCAAGCAGGCGGAAGAGACAATCCGCGAGAATAGGTCGCGAGAAGAAGGGACAAACCGCGCGAACAGGGCGCAGAGAAACAGTAGGAGAAGATCGAGTCCTCTGATACCACGTTAAAAGTAGCGAACCAACAACTAGAGTAGCGAACAAACGACTAGAAAACAAGCCAGAACTTTGAATAATTGAAATTTTTATTATCTAAAAAGATATCATTTACAAAGGTATGGCCTCCCTTTTATAGAATGGAGGAGAGAGGATAGAATACAAACTAACAATGTGGGACTAAAGCTATACAACAGTTCCGAGCGGCTAGAATAACAGACCGGAACAGGCCACGCGGTTAGACAATATTCTAACCGCCCGGCAATACCAGAAGCAGGAGAGAGATGCGGTTGGAGACCGTTAGACCGCCCGGTTTCCAACCCGCCGGAGATGAACCGTCAGACCGCGAGAAACCACAACAACAGTCTGGATATCAACCCGCCGGACACAAACCGCCAGACCGCCCAGTCTACAACCGGCCAGGCTCAAACCGCCAGACCGCCCGGTCTCATACTTTGACAGACATGAAGTTTGATGATAGAGAGGTTACAGATATTGCTTGGGGTGAGTTCAAGGCCGCACTGTTGGAGCATTTTGTTCCGCAGTCAGCCAGAGAAGAGCTGGAAGATAGATTTTTATAGTTGAGACAGGTCAACAAGACGGTGGTGGAGTACCACCGGGAGTTCAACCATCTAGCCCGATTTGCAGATTATTACCAGTTGGATGAGGCAGGATACACCAAGAGTTTCTATAAGGATCTGCGAGAGGATCTTATGGAGGCACTGCTGTTCGTGTTCTGCGGGCCTATTCCTCGAATATTGGAGATAGCGAAGAGGATTGAGGCAGATTGGCACACTACTCAATGCCGAAAGCGACAAACTGAGAATCAGGGTCGGGGTGCCAGAGATGATCAACGAAGGGGCCGCTTTGCTAATGGGAGAGATGGTAGAAGGGCAGAGGACTAGCATCATCAGGAGGTGAGACAAGAGTAGAGGGAACCAGTGATGATGGCTCCTCAGCCTCTCTAGATGCGGGAGATGCAAAGACCTGGGTGTATGACATATCCCCCGCTAGAGTGCTTCAACTGTCATCAGGTGGGGCATATCCAGAGAAACTGCCCCATGAAGGGGGCACCACTAGCAGTACCACCGGCTGCCCCGCCTACTAAGTATTTTGGAGGCCAAGGACGCGGTCGAGGACGTAGATACCAGGGCGGAGACCGAAGAAAGGAGAGGGAGCAAGTGTATGCTCTGGATCTGGCTAATCCATGGAACCCGAAACAAGTGATCACAGGTACTCTAGAAAATTTTATGCTTTCTTTCCTAAACTTTTAAAATTCATGGATATAGAATTTAAAGACTAGGAAAGAAAACCTTAACTAGATTTTCTAAGACATTTTACTACCCCAGGCATAGTCTTCATCAGCGGCAAGCCCTCTTATACACTATTCGATACGGGTGCTTCACACTCGTTCATGTCGGAAGCCTTCGTGGAAGGGTTGGAGGGCGTGGAGCGATTCACGGGCTTGATGATGAGGATACGGCTACTAGACGGATCAGAGCTATTCACATCTGCCCACTAAAACATGGAGGTGGAGATCGGCAGAAAGGCATTCAAAGCACCAACAATTATCCTAAAGATGCAAGTCTTTGATTTAATCCTGGGCATGTCATGGTTGCATTGGAACCATGCCTAGATTTACTGCCTGTCAAAGAGGATCACCGTGAGACATGGGGATTCGCACTTCATCATCGAAGGTATTAGACCTATTCCCCCTCTATTGCTATCATCCGTGCAGGCCGTCAAGGCCCAATTGGAGGGGGAGGAAGTCTATGAAGTGCTGTTCGAAATGGCTGAGGCTAAGGATTCCATCTTTGATTTTCCCAGTGGTGTAGGATTTTGCTGACATATTCCCAGAGAATCTGTCAGGGCTACCCCCGCACCGGGAGTAAGATTTCTAGATACAGCTGGTGCTAGGGTCTAAGCCGGCATCTAGAGCTTCTTACCGGATGGCCCCAAAGGAATTGACAGAGTTTCGAAGCCAGCTGCAGGAGCTAGTGGAAGCCGAATTTGTCCAGACGAGCTCTTCACCTTTGGGATCCCCAGTGTTATTCGTCAAGAAGAAGGATGGGACACTTATGTTGCGCATCGACTACCGAGCACTGAACTGACTGACAGTACGGAATACCTATCCATTGCCAAGGATAAATGAGCTATTTGATCAGCTGGAGGGGGCGCATTTCTTTTCAAAATTGGATTTGAGGTCGGGCTACTACCAGCTGTGGATCCAAAAGGAGGACATTCTGAAGACTGTCTTTAGTATAAGATATGGGTTGTTCGAGTTTACCATGATGCCCTTCGGGCTCACAAATGCAGCGTCGGCGTTCATGAGCCTCATGAACCAGGTGTTCGAGGCGTATCTGGATGTGTTTGTTATCATGTTTATTGAAGAAATCCTCATCTACTCGAGGACGGAGGAGGAGCACACACGATAACTAACACTAGCTCTAGAGAAACTATGGGAGCACCATCTATATACAAAGTTAAGAAAATTCAAGTTTTGGTTGAAGGAGGTGGCTTTCCTAGGACATATCATCAGTGGAGCTGGGTTGGCAGTGGACCCGGCTGTCACAACCCGCATTTTCTCCGAATTAAGAATTATCAGAGTAAGAGAAAACACGCGTCATGATGCCACGTCAAGCAGGGGATAACTGCTGACGCTCAGGCAAATCCAACTACAATCTTTATGCAAGAAAATCATGTGCTTAATGAATAGAAAATCAGTTATGTTTAGAGTCCGTATCCCTCGGCTCAGTGGATCATCTAGTCCACAAAAGAAAACTATATTTAAACGCTGCGGAAAATTACTTTAATTAGGCTTTACACCCTAAAGAGCGCATAAGGGTCCCAAGAGAACCACTCATGCTATGCAAGACACTACACTTAGTTTATATAATATATATAAGAAAACGGTTTTCGTACGTGATTTGGAATATAGTGATTAAGTTTATAAAAAACATGCTGATCATGAGCTTCATTTATAATAGTACTTATGGTTTAAAAATAACTAGCAACCTAGCATAAAACCTTCTCAAAGCAAGTAGACTATCTCCAGAAAAAAATAAATGGTAGCAGCAATAGTATATATCTAGTACAAGGTAAAAACTACTAGTGGGCGCCAACAACCTGACACGAACCCACCAGCACACATATATGTCTGTAAGAAAGTACTGAAAACAACCTCACAAATAAGGTAAACAAAACTCCAAAGTCCAGGAGTCCACCAACAACAACACCTCCAACTAGCCACCAGACTGGCTACAGCTCAGAACCTGGGGTATTCCAAAAGAAAACAGAATACCTCAGCAAGCAAATATCAAGGTAAAACTACATGAAAGAGTCAACCAAAAGGACAAAGTAACTGAAAACATGCAGTAGAAAGAGTCACAACTGTCCAAAATAGGACAACAAGAAATGCACAACGTGCAAAGGAACAGCAACGACCCAGCCCAAGAACAACATCCTGCAGGGCCTACTAGGCTACCAAGAGCCAGAACGCTGCAAACTACCAAAGAAGAAATTTCTAACACCCTAAACTGCGGGAAGTGATAGTAGCAAAAACAACAACGAGGAACCGGATCGAAGGCAAACGCAGTCCCCCAATCCACCATGTCCAAGTCAAAAGCTCGAGGGTCAACACGTGAAAACACAAGGGACCTTCCACCCGACATGCCCAGCCCGTACCTGGAGCAAGAAATCCATGGGTGGCCTTGGCTATATCACACAACTCCACCCCCATAAAGAGCTACAACCACCACTACTATCCACGACCCACGATTCGGCCTTTAGGAAAGTAAAGAAAACGGCCGACAAGGAAAACCCAGAAATACAACTGGAAAATCCACTCGGAAACGAAATACAAGGTAAAGGAAGAGTGTTGAAATAAACCAACACGACTAGGCGTTGAGTGAAACCCACTCAGTGCCTACCTAAACCTTGGCGTTGAGTGAGCTAGCCTCATTCGCCGCCAAAATAAAGTTACTACCCACAAACCCACTGAAGAATACGGAGCTCGACGACAGTCGAACGGCCAAGGCAGAAGATCCAGAACTCGAGTAGTTGCCTGCCACTTGAGTATCTAAACTCCCACACTCGAAACCACCTAAATTCACCTAGCAAACGAAAACATACAAAGCGCACGATCAGTGACGCACGATCAGTGGTCGTGCGCACTCATCGGCTGATGATCGTGCGAAACGAACCTGGAAACCTGACAGAAAACCTAGCAACTGCGCACGGTCAGTGTCGCACGATCAGTGGTCGTGCGCACTGTTGCCAGCGCTCGTGCGATTGCCCGAGACAGAACTTTGGAAACTGAAATATATACGCGCACGAACAGAGGCACACGACCAGTGGTCGTGCGCCCTAAAGGTTGATGACCGTGCGCGGTCAACCTGCACCATTTGGAATTTCCCGAACGACACCGGAACGCGCACACGACCCACGCCACTGCAGTAGCAGTAGACAACTATCACGTCGCACGCTATTACCATTCAAACTATGTCTAACCATTCGAATAATACCTTAACGAAGGAAATTGGCAACCACACCGCCCCTAACTCTCCCTCTCGGCTACGCCCGAACCAGAGCAACAATCAGAGCAAGGGGAACAACGGCTTCACGCCGACAATTTGGATTCCAAACACCACAACATAGGGGGGGGGTTTCAGTAGGAAGAACTAAGCCCTATAGTTAGCAAGAAAACGAGAACAACAAGGCCTCTAACCTGGGCTAACCGGGATTTCAATTTCAGCAAATAAAATAAAAAAAAAACACTTGGCAAGGGCAAGAATACCACTTGCCTCAAATCTCAGCGAAGCTTTGGACTGCTTTCCTCCTCTTCGCACGGATCAAGACGGCCGCAACACCTAGAACAAAGATTCGGCCATTAATGGCGGAAAACTTCCAAAACTGAAAAATTCCAATCCTTCCAAAACTCCACGAAAATCGAATTTCTTACCGCAGGAATGAAGGTCTCGACGAGAGCAATCCGAATCCACTCTCGGAATCGAATTCCGTCCACAAACGCTCCGGGAATCGGTGTCCGAAGGCAAGGTAGGCGGTTACTCCGTTTCTCTCGTACAAGGGGCCGGCGGTTTCTTACGGGGAAGAAGATGAACGATGGCTTTCATTCTAATAAATATATATATATATATATAATTATATAATTATATTATTAATTACAAAATTACAATAAGCACCAAACCGACGCGAAAACTGAACTACCTCGGAATTCGACGAAATTCGCACCGTAGCTAAATACCCACGCTACGAACACAACGGCGAAGTCGAAATTAACTTTCGACGAACAGAACTCGAGTTATACCCAAACAAGCCAAACACAAACATCCCCCCGAGAGGCCCCACCGGGTCACCACAACGACTCGGTTTGCTAGGGAGATCTTGCCAACAGGCTACCAAACAGGGCACTCAGTTCTAAGGAGCTAAACCATACTCCACACACGGCACAAGCCACGGAAACGCATCATCGTAACGCCAAACGAGAATAAAATAATCGCTGAAAAGACGGGGCGTTACAGTCACTCCCCCTAAAAGAAAGTTTCGTCCCGAAACTTTACGCACAACCCTCCTACAAAAGAAGGAAAAAGTAACAAACAGAAGTTACAAAGGGAAACATACCGATCAAATCAGCGAAACAGGTGAGGGTACGCCCTCCTCATGGCCGACTCTAGCTCCCAAGTCGCGCTCTCCAAATCCTGATTTTTCCATAGAATTTTCACCATCGGTATGGACTTCTTTCGCAGCACACGCTCCTGAGTATCCAAAATTCGAACTGGCACCTCAACGAAAGAGAGGTTGGGCTCTAACTGGGGCACAACATCCAAGAGTTGCCCACTGCTGCGCACACACTTCCGCAATTGGCTAACATGAAAAACATTATGAACACCAGGGAAGTTCGCTGGCAAATCCAATCTATATGCAGACACACCAATCCGCTCCAAGACCTCAAACGGGCCCACATACCTTGGGTCCAATTTCCGATTTTTACCAAATCTCTTCACACCAACCATTGGAGAAACCTTGAGGTATACATGATCCCCTACTAAAAACTCCAAAGCAGACCTACGCCGATTGGCGTTCTTTTCATACCTCTCCTGGGCTAAACGAAGCTTCTCCCGAATAAGCTTCACGGCGACTTCCATCTCTTCTAGAGCATCAGGACCCAACAAAGGCTTCTCACCAGCCTCAGCCCAAAACAACGGAGTCCTACAGCGCCTCCCATACAAAGCTTCGAACGGAGCCATCTGCAAGCTTTCCTGATAACTGTTGTTGTAAGCAAATTCCATGAGTCGCAGACGCTCATCCCACGCTCCACCGTGGTCTAAAATATAGCACCGGATCATATCCTCAACAATCTGATTGACCCGCTCCGTCTGCCCATTGGTCTGAGGGTGGTACGCAGTAGAATACCTCAGATCCGTACCCAAACCCTCCTGCAGACTCTGCCAAAAATGAGAAGTAAACCGGGAGTCTCGATCAGAAATGATGCTAACCGGCACACCGTGGAGTCGGATGACTTCATTCAAGTACAACTCCGCTATCTTCTTCATCGGGTAATCAATCTTATAAGGCACGAAGTGAGCACACTTCGTCAATCTATCCACTATAACCCAAACAGAATCAAATCCTCTCGGGGATTTTGGCAAACCCGTAATGAAGTCCATAGATATACTCTCCCACTTCCAAGTCGGGATCTCTAGCGGAGTCAATTTACCACCAGGCCTTCCATGATCGGCCTTCACACGCTTGCAAGTGTGACACTCAGCAACATATCGGGCTATATCTCCTTTCATACCATACCACCAAGCAATTTGCTTTAAGTCACGGTACATCTTCGTAGATCCTGGATAATAGGCAATGCTGGAACCATGAGCCTCACTGCAAATCATACTCCTAATGTCCCCAACAGCGGGAACGCAAAACCTGCCGCGGTACTTCAGAGTACCAGCATCATCAATAGAAAAATCTGGCAACTCTCCCTTCTCTGTCCTGGTAAAAAGGTGCAATAGATCCGGATCGTCCTTCTGATGCAGCCTAGTCAAAGAAATCCAGGACGGCTCTTCCACTGATAAGCTACTCTGCAAACTACAACATCCCACTGAAATATCCATAAGGAGGAACTCCTCAACTAATCGATCGGCGGAGAGGTTAAAGATCTTTCCCGTCTTTCGGCTCAGGGCATCAGCCACCACATTGGCCTTGCCCGGATGATACTGGATTTCCACATCATAATCCGCCACATACTCAAGCCACTGCCGCTGACGCAGATTCAATTCTTTCTGCGTGAACACGTACTTCAGGCTCTTATGGTCAGCAAAAATCTTGCACTGAGCCCCATAAAGTAAGTGCCTCCACAACTTCAACGCATAGATAACCGCTGCAAACTCAAGGTCATGCGTAGGATAATTCTTCTCATGAGTCTTCAGCTGCCTTGACCCATAAGCAATTACTTTTCCATCCTGCATTAATACGCATCCCAGACCTATATGCGAAGCATCTACATACACATCATAATCCCTGCCCTCAGTAGGAAGGGTCAGAACGGGAGTAGTACACAATCTCCTCTTTAATTCCTGAAAAGCTTCTTCGCACTTCTCGCTCCAAACAAAAGCCACATTCTTCTGAGTCAGCTTGGTCAACGGTGCGGCTAGATAAGAGAAACCCTCCACGAATCTCCTGTAATAGCCAGCCAACCCTAAGAAACTTCTGATCTCCTTAGGAGTATTCGGCCTACTCCAATCCGTCACTGCTGCAATCTTTTCTGGGTCAACCGAGATCCCATCCTTGTTCACCACGTGGCCTAGAAAAGAAACCTGAGGCAACCAAAATTCGCACTTGCTCAACTTGGCGAATAACTTGTGGTTCCTCAACTCTGATAGGACCAAACGCAAATGCTGCTCGTGCTCCTCAGCACTGCGAGAATAAACCAACACGTCATCAATGAAGACCACAACGAACTTGTCTAGGAAATCCTTGAACACCCTGTTCATCATATCCATGAAGGCTGATGGTGCGTCGGTCAGACCAAACGACATCACCAAAAACTCAAAGTGCCCATGCCTCGACCTAAACGCAGTCCGTGGAATATCTTCCTCACGGATCCTGAGCTGATGATAGCCCGAACGAAGATCGATCTTGGAGAACACCGTGCTACCACGCAACTGGTCAAATAAATCATCGATCCTCGGCAGAGGGTACCTGTTCTTGATAGTGACCTTGTTCAACTCTCTATAGTCAATGCAAAGCCGCATCGACCCATCTTTCTTCTTTACGAACAAAACAGGAGCACCCCAAGGCGACGAACTCTGCCTGATAAAACCTTTAGCCAACAACTCATCTAACTGAATTCGCAACTCCTCTAACTCACGAGGGGCCATCCGGTATGGCGCCTTAGCAATAGGACGCGTACCCGGCTCCAAATCAATAACAAACTCCACATCCCGCTCAGGAGGGATACCAGGAAGATCATCAGGAAAAACATCGGCGAAACCACGAACAATAGGAATCTCCTCCAAGCGTGGCACGCTAACAACGGTTCCAACCGCCGAGACTAAACAAACACAACAATCAGAAAGAAACAATCTCTGAACACATACCGCAGAGAGAACAGGAGAATCCTGACACGGATCAGCATACACGCTGCCGGGCTGACCGTCGTCCCTGATGAAGTCCAAGCACTTTCCCTTGCACTGAATGACCGCATCATACCGAGAGAGCCAGTCCATGCCCAAAATGACATCGAAGTCCTCTAGATCAATCATCTTCAGATCCGCCTTCGCAAGAAAATCCCCCAACAAAACCGGGCAATCCAAAATACCCAAATCTGACAACACAGATTCACCAGAGGGAAACTTGACACGGAAAGAATCCCGAACACGATCTAGAGACAACCGATGATGCTCCACAAAGGCTCTAGCCACGAACGAGTGGGTAGCGCCGGAGTCAAACAGGACACGCGCCCATCGGTTCTTCACCTTAAATTTCCCTATAGGAACGCACAAAACTAAGGAACTAGCACAACAGTACCACAAATAATCTAGCAACTAAACTACCAGGCTAGAAAGAAAATAACAAACTACTAACCTGAGATCACCTGGGTCGAAGTCTGAGCCTCTTCGGATGAAATCACGTTCAGCTTCCCTTTTCCCTTGTCCACACGCTGAGGTGGAGGTAATGCCTGTAACGGAACTGCAGGAAGAGCTGACTGGACCTGAGGACACCTCGACTTAACGTGACCCTTCTGCCCACACTGATAGCAGACTCTATCCCTGGACCAACACTGGGCTGCATCATGCCCGGATCGCTTGCAAACTGAACAGGAGACATCTCTCCCAGGAGCACCCTGAATAGCATGAACCTGCTCCTTCTTCTGAGCTGCCGCCTTCTTGAAACACCTCTCAACAGGATGGCCTGATCGGCCACAAAAACTGCACACCACCCTGCTCCTCTTTCCCGGAACAGCATCGGGTACCAGGGGTTTCTTCTCCTCTACCAACTTCCTCTTATCCTTCCTCAACTGCTGGCCTCTGCTCTTCGCCGTCTCAATGGCCTCAACCTTAAGAGCAGCCTCTACAACTCCAGCATAAGTCACTAACCCATAAGCACTGGCCAACTGCTGCACCTCACTCCTCAAACCACCGAGGAATCGCTTAACTCGATCAGCCTCAACGCTGACCAATCCAGGGGCAAAACGGCTCAACTTACTAAACTCTATCTCATACTCACCCACCGTGAGCTGCCTTTGCTTCAGATAGAGGAAATCATTCATGAGGCGGTCACGCTCGACCGAGGGTAAGAACTTCCTCAAAAGCATCTCCCTGAACACTTCCCAAGAGCATCCGGCTACCAGGCTCTCCTTCTCTCTCAGCCACCAACTCTTAGCCAAACCTTTAAGCTGATAGGCGGCTATCATCACCCTCTGATCATCTGAAATCCCTGAGTACGAGAACATCTCCTCCATGGAGATCAGCCAGTCGTCTATCACCATGAAATCTGCCTTCCCATCATAAGTGGGAGGGCTCAGCCTCTGAAACTGCGAGATGAAGGCCATCTCTGCTGGCACCACCAATGGAGGCCTCAAGGGTGCAGGAGGAGGAGGAACAGCTAACCCCCTGCAGGAACTTGCGCACCCTGAGCCTGCCCTGCCACAACTGCCACCAAAGACTGAATCTGGGCTTGCACCTCCTCCAACTGCCTCCCCATAGCTTCGCTACTCTGACGCAGACCCTCGATCACTGTATCGTTCTGAGCTCCAGAAGATTCACCCTCAGACAGGGGAGTCGATCGAGTCACAGGACGCCTAGCCATCCTAAAAATCAATACAACGCAAATCAGATCCAAATCCCACGACTAGAACCGACTACCAGTACAGACAATACATATGTAGATATAGACTTAAAGCTGCTAAACTTGCTCTGAGAGTTTATCTTCTTCACAATAATTAGATGATATGCCCTAACCTAGGATGGTTAACCACCACCTCACTAACTCTTGTGCCTAGATCGGATGCATGAACTTATGTTAGTTTGAAAACTTATGTGTGTACATATGTCATCCTGCAAATCTTTAGCTCGGCGCGTTGTGCTTATGCAATGTTATGATATGCATGATTGTGCTATGCATTCTAAAAAAAAAGGCCCTAATGCATGATATGAGCGGCGTACACATGAAAATGTTATGCATCCCATACTACATAACATTTCCATGCAACGAAAAAGAAACGTGCTAGTCGCAGTCATGTGGTGAGGTTATGCATCCCATACTACATAACCCTCACATGTAGCCCCTATGGTGGATCCATATACGAACACATATTATGCATCCCATACTACATAATATGCCCCGTATACTTCATGTTATGCTATGAGTGTAGTGTTCGTGCTTTTGCCAAGACGTGCTGATGACATATCAGTGTGTGAATGAAATGATGCTGAACTACTAACAGCATCCAAGGAAGGTTGCCCAACTAACTTGTCAAGCAACCTCCCTCTGATACCAACTGTCACAACCCGCATTTTCTCCGAATTAAGAATTATCAGAGTAAGAGAAAACACGCGTCATGATGCCACGTCAAGCAGGGGATAACTGCTGACGCTCAGGCAAATCCAACTACAATCTTTATGCAAGAAAATCATGTGCTTAATGAATAGAAAATCAGTTATGTTTAGAGTCCGTATCCCTCGGCTCAGTGGATCATCTAGTCCACAAAAGAAAACTATATTTAAACGCTGCGGAAAATTACTTTAATTAGGCTTTACACCCTAAAGAGCGCATAAGGGTCCCAAGAGAACCACTCATGCTATGCAAGACACTACACTTAGTTTATATAATATATATAAGAAAACGGTTTTCGTACGTGATTTGGAATATAGTGATTAAGTTTATAAAAAACATGCTGATCATGAGCTTCATTTATAATAGTACTTATGGTTTAAAAATAACTAGCAACCTAGCATAAAACCTTCTCAAAGCAAGTAGACTATCTCCAGAAAAAAATAAATGGTAGCAGCAATAGTATATATCTAGTACAAGGTAAAAACTACTAGTGGGCGCCAACAACCTGACACGAACCCACCAGCACACATATATGTCTGTAAGAAAGTACTGAAAACAACCTCACAAACAAGGTAAACAAAACTCCAAAGTCCAGGAGTCCACCAACAACAACACCTCCAACTTGCCACCAGACTGGCTACAGCTCAGAACCTGGGGTATTCCAAAAGAAAACAGAATACCTCAGCAAGCAAATATCAAGGTAAAACTGCATGAAAGAGTCAACCAAAAGGACAAAGTAACTGAAAACATGCAGTAGAAAGAGTCACAACTGTCCAAAACAGGACAACAAGAAATGCACAACGTGCAAAGGAACAGCAACGACCCAGCCCAGGAACAACATCCTGCAGGGCCTACTAGGCTACCAAGAGCCAGAACGCTGCAAACTACCAAAGAAGAAATTTCTAACACCCTAAACTGCGGGAAGTGATAGTAGCAAAAACAACAACGAGGAACCGGATCGAAGGCAAACGCAGTCCCCCAATCCACCATGTCCAAGTCAAAAGCTCGAGGGTCAACACGTGAAAACACAAGGGACCTTCCACCCGACATGCCCAGCCCGTACCTGGAGCAAGAAATCCATGGGTGGCCTTGGCTATATCACACAACTCCACCCCCATAAAGAGCTACAACCAACACTACTATCCACGACCCACGATTCGGCCTTTAGGAAAGTAAAGAAAACGGCCGACAAGGAAAACCCAGAAATACAACTGGAAAATCCACTCGGAAACGAAATACAAGGTAAAGGAAGAGTGTTGAAATAAACCAACACGACTAGGCGTTGAGTGAAACCCACTCAGTGCCTACCTAAACCTTGGCGTTGAGTGAGCTAGCCTCACTCGCCGCCAAAATAAAGTTACTACCCACAAACCCACTGAAGAATACGGAGCTCGACGACAGTCGAACGGCCAAGGCAGAAGATCCAGAACTCGAGTAGTTGCCTGCCACTTGAGTATCTAAACTCCCACACTCGAAACCACCTAAATTCACCTAGCAAACGAAAACATACAAAGCGCACGATCAGTGACGCACGATCAGTGGTCGTGCGCACTCATCGGCTGATGATCGTGCGAAACGAACCTGGAAACCTGACAGAAAACCTAGCAATTGCGCACGGTCAGTGTCGCACGATCAGTGGTCGTGCGCACTGTTGCCAGCGCTCGTGCGATTGCCCGAGACAGAACTTTGGAAACTGAAATATATACGCGCACGAACAGAGGCACACGACCAGTGGTCGTGCGCCCTAAAGGTTGATGACCGTGCGCGGTCAACCTGCACCGTTTGGAATTTCCCGAACGACACCGGAACGCGCACACGACCCACGCCACTGCAGTAGCAGTAGACAACTATCACGTCGCACGCTACTACCATTCAAACTATGTCTAACCATTCGAATAATACCTTAACGAAGGAAATTGGCAACCACACCCCCCCTAACTCTCCCTCTCGGCTACGCCCGAACCAGAGCAACAATCAGAGCAAGGGGAACAACGGCTTCACGCCGACAATTTGGATTCCAAACACCACAACATAGGGGGGGGGTTTCAGTAGGAAGAACTAAGCCCTATAGTTAGCAAGAAAATGAGAACAACAAGGCCTCTAACCTGGGCTAACCGGGATTTCAATTTCAGCAAATAAAATCAAAAAAAAACACTTGGCAAGGGCAAGAATACCACTTGCCTCAAATCTCAGCGAAGCTTTGGACTGCTTTCCTCCTCTTCGCACGGATCAAGACGGCCGCAACACCTAGAACAAAGATTCGGCCATTAATGGCGGAAAACTTCCAAAACTGAAAATTCCAATCCTTCCAAAACTCCACGAAAATCGAATTTCTTACCGCAGGAATGAAGGTCTCGACGAGAGCAATCCGAATCCACTCTCGGAATCGAATTCCGTCCACAAACGCTCCGGGAATCGGCGTCCGAAGGCAAGGTAGGCGGTTACTCCGTTTCTCTCGTACAAGGGGCTGGCGGTTTCCTATGGGGAAGAAGATGAACGATGGCTTTCATTCTAATAAATATATATATATATATATAATTATATAATTATATTATTAATTACAAAATTACAATAAGCACCAAACCGACGCGAAAACCGAACTACCTCGGAATTCGACGAAATTCGCATCGTAGCTAAATACCCACGCTACGAACACAACGGTGAAGTCGAAATTAACTTTCGACGAACAGAACTCGAGTTATACCCAAACAAGCCAAACACAAACATCCCCCCGAGAGGCCCCACCGGGTCACCACAACGACTCGGTTTGCTAGGGAGATCTTGCCAACAGGCTACCAAACAGGGCACTCAGTTCTAAGGAGCTAAACCATACTCCACACATGGCACAAGCCACGGAAACGCGTCCTCGTAACGCCAAACGAGAATAAAATAATCGCTGAAAAGACGGGGCGTTACACCGGCCAAGATTCATGCAATTCGAGATTGGCCGCAGTTGAAGGAGGCCACAGACGTGCGGAGTTTTCGAGGACTTGCTAGTTATTACCGGAAGTTCGTGGAGGGATTCTCTTGAATTGCCCTCCAACTCATATCCCTGAAGAGGAAGGATGTGCCCTTTGTCTGGACCCCGTAGTGAGAGGTAGCTTTCCAGGAGCTGAAGGATCGACTCACCTCGGCTCCAATGCTTGCCCTTCCTTCGGGGGAAAGAAGGATTCCAAGTCTATACCTACGCTTCCTACCAGGGCATGGGTGCAGTGCTGATGCAGAATAGCCATGTGATTGCTTATGCTTCTCGCCAGCTGAAGAAGCATGAGCAGAACTACCCTGTTCATGACCTAGAGATGGGAACGGTCGTGTTTGCTCTAAAAGTCTTGCGAAATTATCTACGGTGTCCACTGCGACATATACTCCGATCACAAAAACTTGAAGTATGCTGACACATAGAAGGAATTAAACATCAGGCAGAGGCGATGGGTGGAATTTCTAGCAGATTACCAGTACGAGATGCATTACCACCTAGGGAAGGAAAACATGGTAGCCGATGCGCTGAGTCGGAGAGCCGCCACCTCCGGAGTGAAGCCCTAGTTTATGTCCATGGAGCTGGTACAAAGATTAGAGGATATGCACATCACGCTGGTGTCGTCTGATTACCCCGAGCTATATGAGGAGTATTTAGCGTCGATGAGTGCCATAGATGATATTCCAGACCATGTCAGAGATGGGCAGAGGAAGGATGCCAAGCTGGAGTCGATGTTCCGGGCCTTAGAGGCAGGTACTGATGGGGATTACATATTGAGAGATGACCTGGTATGATTCAGAGGATGGGTTTTTATACCAGAGGAAGGTCAGGTCCGGGAGGATATCGTGATGGAGGCCCACTACAGCCGATATTCAGTACACTCGGGAGTTACGAAGATGACTGCGGATCTGAAGAAGACCATGTACTGGCCAAGCATGAAGAAGGATATCACCTACTTTGTGACCCACTGCGAGGCATGCCAGCTAGTGAAGGCAGAGTGCAGAAACCCCGCAGGATTGTTGCAGCCACTCCCACTACCGGAGTGGAAATTCGAGGATATCATAATTGACATCATACATGGCCTTCCCCAATCGCGGGTGGGAAATGATTCGATCTAGGTAATCATTGACCGACTTACGAAGGTAGCCAGATTTATCCCAATCAGGAAGGATGACTCGATTGGTCTGTTGGTTAGGAAATTCGTGGAGAAGTTCGTTCGTTATCATGGCGTACCCAGGACGATTGTATCGGATCGGGATGGATGGTTTACATCCAGGGAATGGAGATCATTGCAGACTTACTTGGGCACCCGGCGGACTTTCAGTACAACTTTTCATCCCCAGAATGATGGGAAGACAGAACGCACCAATCGGACTTTGGAGGATCTGCTGCGACTATGCATTTTGGATTGCGGAGAACCTTGGGAAAAGCTATTGCCACTGGTCGAGTTTTCATACAATAACAGCTACCAGTACAACATAGAGATGGCTTCTTATGAGGCCCTATACAGACGGAGGTGTAGGATTCTGTTGTCATGGGTACAGGACGAGGATCCGAAGGTTTTGGGCTCGGAGTTTGTTGAGGACACCGAGGCTCAGGTAAGGCTGATACAGGACAAGATGTTAGAGGCACAGAGTAGACAGGCTAAGTATTATAATGCTCGGCATTATCAGGTGGAGTTTTAGGTGGGGGACCGGGTATTCTTGAAGATCTGACCCATGCATGGAGTATCGCGGGTGTGTGGTCGAAAGAAGAAGCTCATCCCGAGATATATGGGTCCTTATAGGATCCTGGAGTAGATCGGTCCCTTAGCATACAAGCTGGAGCTACCACCAGAGCTTGCGGGTATGCATGAAGTGTTCCACGTATCCTTTCTTAGGAGGGCTCTATTACGCCTGGAGCAGACGATTACGGCCATGTATGGGCCGGTAGCATCTGATCGGTCAGTTCACCTGGAACTGGTCCGGATTGACGATAAGGGGATACAAGTCTTGCGCCGCAAGAAGGTTCCATTGATCAAGGTCCTGTGGAGGAATTATGGGCGAGAAGAGCACATATGGGAGCCACAACACTTGATGCGACAAAGGTACCCAGAGCATTTCAGTCAGGTATTACTCACAACCTCTCGGGATGTTATAATTTACCTTCATACTTGAAACCCCGTAGGCCTAACTTTAATTTCGGGGACGAAATTTTTTGTTTATATATTGGGATTTGTAACATCCCTGAAAAACCTAGACCCCCTAGGAGTGGTTTCTGTCAAGACTAAGTCATGACAAAACCCTAGAAATCCCAAGAAGACAAAGGCAACAAGGATCAAGGTGAAAATCACCTTGGTCTGCAAGTAGTAGAATCCAAATAATTACTTTAGGCAAGATCTTAGGGTTTTAACTTTGTTCCATGATCCCATCATGACACCTCTAACCCTAAGGGAGGCCAATATGTCGCTAAAGACCCATTGGGGTCAACCAAAAGAGGCCAAGTTTACTCAAGTCAAGGAAACGTCGAGTGAGTCGACAAGACTCGACGAGTAGATCAAGTATCTACTTAGATAGGTTTTTGGGCTAGGGTGTTGAGTGCATGGAGTGCACTCAACTCCATGGGCTGAATGGCATTGAGTGCATTGAGTGCACTCAACGCCATCTTACTAAGAAAGAATTTTGAGCTCGGGCGTTGAGTGCATCGAGTCCACTCAAGGCTATGGGCTGAATGACGTTGAGTGCATTGAGTGCACTCAACGCCATCTTAATCTAAAAGAATTTTGAGCTCGGGCGTTGAGTGCGTCAAGTCCACTCAACGCCATGGGTTGAATGGCATTGAGTGCGTTGAGTACACTCAATGCCATTTTTGCTTAGAAGGACTTTTGGGCTCGTGGCGTTGAGTGCGTTCAGTGCACTAAACGCCATGGGCTGAGTGGCGTTGAATGTGTAGAGTGAACTCAATGCCAATTAACATGAAAGGACTTTCTGGAATGATGGCGTTGAGTGAGTTGAGCTCACTCAATGCCAAAGACGGAATGGCATTGAGTAAGTTGAGCTCACTCAACTCCATAGCTTGAATGGCGTTGATTGAGCTCAGCTCACTAGACGCCATTGTACTTAGAAAATTCCAAGCGATTTTGGCGTTGAGTGTGGAGGCTTGTCTCAACGCTTTCGCCTTAGAGAAATTCTCGGCCCTGTTTGCTGGTTCGTATGAATAGGATAAACTGGATCTTTTTGGGAATTGCGCTAGGATGAATTAATTGGCCCTGGTCCTTTCATTAGGACTTATTTAAACAATAATAGCGGTCCAGTAGTAGAGTGACACGTGGCAGATGGTTTAACCCAAATTCCATTTTAGTGGAGAGAGAGTAAGTGAGGAGTAAATGTCATTCATGGCCTGGAAGGCCAAGGGCCCACCCTTCTTGCGGAATCACCTCACCCAGTAAGTTAGGAGAAGGCCGAGGGTTTTCCCGGCCATGACATTAACTAGGGGAGGAGAATTACAGTTATCGAAAAGCTCTTCAAGGGGCATTAATGGTCACCACTAGTTAGAACCCTCCCCTTCCCCATTTTTATCATTTTAAAAGCATCACAAGACTATTAGGATTCGTTTCCACCCATTACCTGAAGGAGCCGAAGGACTTCACGGTGCTGTTGTAGAAACCGAGCGCCGCCACCACTGACCATGGCATCCCGGCAATCGATACGTCTCTAGGCTGCAAGCAAGGTCCTCCTCTACTCCTCCCTCTATGGGTAGATCTTAGGAGTGTTTTAGGATGAGAATCGGGCTCAGTTGAGGCCGATCAGGTGAATCTTTTCAATGGATTTTCTTTGAAAATGGTGTCTGGGTTAGCCCGAAACCGCCCCTCCGGCACCCGTGCCGCCGCCCGGCGATAGCCCCCACCCACCTCAATGGAGGTGGTGGAGGTGGTGGCCGGTCGGGGAGAGGGATGGTTGGCCGGGAAACAAGCTTGGGATAGGCTCCAGGTCGAGTGAATCCTGGCCTTTGGCTGGAGGAAGAAGAAAGCCAGGAGCCCCCCGATTGGTCTTTAAGATGTGTGCTGGTGATATTTTATTAATTCCTGATTTTGTGTTTTCTGTTTCCTAATATCAGTCACCTTGAAATAAATATTAAAAATACTTAAGGGCAAAAATAAAGAAAACGGTCAACAAGAACTTTGTAGATCTTGAGGGTAACTTTAATTTAAAATTTGTTTCAACCACTTTGGATAAGTGGGTTGATTAAATCACTCATTTTGGTGCAACCTATACCTAGTTGTGACCAGTCACAAAAATTATTGCTCACACCAAATCACTCACCAAAATACTTGAAATTTAGGTCATAGGCTTTTCATAACCTTCCCCTCATACTATCCAAAAATCAGAATTTTTGGATAATATTTTTCTATAGTTTGGTGAATAATTTAATAAATCATACAGAATTTAATTAGGTGCCTTAAACCCCTCAAAAACCTCCAAACTTTTGGTGGGTGATCTTGCGGGATGGTATAAGTTTCCATATTTATTTTCATCACTTTTGGTGATGGTTTAGGTTGCAAGCAAGCAAACCCTATGTTGGCTCAATAAGGGGTATTTAAGTCAAAAGTGCACTTGTGGGTTGAGGTGGCCAAATCATCTCAACAGAAGTGAAATTTGGGCCACTGACTTGGCATGACTTTTAACACCCTCCCAAGGAAGTGGGGTGGATTGGGGGATATTTGCCCTAGGATCCAAGACCAAACCCTAAGGATGGTTTTTTGTGTCTTGTGAAGGGCATGTGGTCAAATGACCTTGAAATGATTTGAAATTTGGTGGAGAGGACTCTAAGGTAGTTAGAGTCCTCTGGTAGAAATCTTAATGGATTTATAAGTTGTTAAACCCCTCAAAACCCTAACCCTAGTTTAGGTCACAAACCTTGTAGTGGAAGAATATGTTATTAAACTCATTGAACAGTAATGAAACTTGGGTGGTATAGTCATAGGGTTAGTCTGAACCTCTAGAAATTTAATTGGAAACTTTGGAACATTAATCTTAGTACTTCCTTTGTAATGCATTAGTTATCCCTACTTAATTATTTATATATTGTGAACTCATTGTCCATTGGAAAGTCATAAAAAATCTGGCAGAGGAAGTTTTAGACCATTATGCTCATGTATGAATTTTATTAGAATTTTTAAATACATATTTACAGTACATACTTCACAAGCTCATCAAAATGGAAACTTGTTCAATAATTTATTCAGAGCTCATTATTTATTGTAAAATTATGAAACTTGATTAGTAGTGTTTCTAGGTCAATATGCTCATATGGGGATTTTATTATAATTTTTAGATAAATAATTGCTGTACTTATTTCATTAACTTGTTAACTTAGATTACTATGAGAAAAATCAAGTTTAGAGTTCATTATTCACTGATAAATTATGAAACGTGACCTAAAGTGTTTTTATGTCTTTATGATCATCATTGCATTTTCTCAGAATTTTTGGAAGTATATTGGCAGTACTTGTCTCTTTAAAATGATTAATGTAGGTTGTATTTAAAATTTGCTTTTGTGGCCTAAATCTTGCTGAAAAATTTTGAGACTTTGCATTTACTATTAAATAGTCATCTTTTATTTATCATAAATTTTGTGGAAAATTTGCCTGTCTGAAAATGGTACTTCATGTTCAAACCAAGGTATTTGGATTTCGTAAGGAATTAAATAAATTTTTAAGTAAATTAGGAAAATTATGAAATTCAAGATTTAGGTTAATCATGGAATGATAGACCCCCAATAATTATTATAGAGGTATTGGATGATAATTTTGTGTACCTCCCATTGTATACGTCATATATCTTAGGATGGTCTGCGTTTAGTAAAAACTGTAGAAATCATGATATGGTTAGAGATGAATCCAGAGAGTTGGGATGTTTGTGTATTAACTTGGTAAGTTGATAGGGGATACCATTGGAAGTTGGGAAGAGTAGGTAGTTGAGTAGTCTAAGCCTAGGTGGTGCTCGGGATCGACAAAACATCGTCTTCCCCGTGGAGAGAGAGAAAGGTCGAAACACATTAGGGTTAGATCCAGTACAACATTAAAGGGATTGGGAGTTGGGTATAAACTAATAATAATAAGTGCCTTGCGAAAGGGAGCTTTGGGCTTCAGCCCATCGTAGTTCCTAGTGCCCTTCAAGAGCCCTTCATGGGGTATGCCGGGGGCAGTCCCGGGCTAACCTAAAGTGTAGGTAAAAATGAATTGCAAGAGTAACTAGCATAAATAGGGATTCACTTTCACTCACCTCGATGTCTCGGGATGTTAGGATGGGTCACTCGGGCTGTAGGCTTAGTGGATTTGGAGCTGGGCAGGTTTGCCCGACGAGCTTTTGCTTGGTTATTGATTGTGACGGGCAGGTTGGCCCGACGAGCTTTGGCTCGGTTGTTGATTGTGACGGATGGAATGGTCCAGGGAGCTTTGGCTCGGTAGGTTATACATAAGGTTGCATGTGCATACGGTATAAGGTGGTGGGTCTTCGGTATTGGAGGGTCGATGCACCGACGCCAATACGTCGAGTCGCAAGTGTTGTTTAGCACTTCACCATAAAACTCCGATACGCCAGCCAACAAAAGTACGCAGGAGCTCCGCTTAGTGCACCAACGTATAGGTGTATGATAGGTCTGACTGGTAGTACTATTATCGGTTGAGAGGTGGGCGAGGCCTAACCCACTGCTTTCGTTTGCCACTACAGAGATATCCTGGGAGGTTCGGCTCCAGAAAGGGGGAACTAAAGGTCTGTATATATAGAGTCGAGTGGGTGACTTGCACTTGTATGTTCACATCATGGTATATTGCATTTCATAGCATAACCATTGCATATAACCCGGACACCTATTGTATAAAGTGGTATGAGACGCTTTATATAATTGGCCCTGCAAAACGACCCCTTTGTTTATAAGCTTGCGTGAGCATGCTTATAAGTTAAGGTTTCTTTTTCTGTAGATAAATATATAAACTGCTAGAAAACCGACACCATATCCTATAAATTGGTATGGGACTTTTTATACGATAGTAGTTTTGCTAAAGATCCCTTGGCTTATGTGTTTTCATATAAGTTAAGGTTACTTTTTCTTATTCAGTATTTCTTATTTTCATTATGTCTTATACACTACAGAATTGCTAGATTAGTTTCTCCGCCAGCTGCTTATATTTTTTATTCTCCACTTTCATGTCCTTTCCTTTCCTCCTCCCCGCTCGGTGCCTAGGAGCCATGGGGGAAGGGGCGGGGGATGATAGGACTTAGTCATTTAGACTAACGGTTTTCGAACCCCATCATTTTAGGTGACCGTGGAGCCCAGCATGGAGGAGAAGCCCCGGAGGTCGGCACGCTTGGAGATGGGACAGTCTAGTACCAGAGTCCAGACGACAGGGACTGTGAGTCCTGATCGCTAGTAGTTATTTTAGTTTTGCTTCCGCAATGAGAGATATGTAGTGAGGATATAGATGTACCGGGCATGCACCCAAGTTTTATGTACTTTTATTATATCTATGGACTCTCCCTTCGTGGAGACTATTTACTTTATATGTGATTGTTGTGGACTTGCTTTCTTCTTTGTTTGGCTACTGTCTTGTGATCGAATCGGCCGGCAGGGTCGGCACTTTGTAGTGATGACCTTCCCGGGCGTGAAGGTGTCACCGCAAAATGGCAGTTCTGGGCCTAAGAACCAGGTGATGTAAAAAGGGGGGGGGGGGGTCTTACAGAGTATAAGAAGTTTGATGTCCACAGTTGGAGCATATAGAGAAAGCATTAGGGAAGTCTGTATGAAAGAATTCAGGGAATGTGGAGGTTTTGTTAGAAGGAATATTGGATGGAGTGGTAGTAGATATGGTTGGAATTGAGGTAGAAGGAGTTGTTGTTGTAGGAACTGATATAATGGGGGATATACTTGATGGGTGATTGAGCTTGGGATTGATGAGGAGATGGTGGAGATGGAGATAGCAGATTTAAATTAGGTTGTGAGGATGAGGATGGAATGTCAGCCAGATGAGGTGGAAGAGGAGACTGAGGTGGTGTATATTAAGAATCCTCCAGTATGTGGATTAGAGATGAAATGGATGGTTGCTAGAGGGGAGTTGATGATGGTTCTTGTTGAGAAGGAGGTGAACGAATTCTGAAGGAGGGAGCAATTTCTTCGAGAGGTGGGGGAGTAACTGTAACTGACCTTGTGTCCTCAGAAATACTGGAAGAGGAGGAAGCCCTAGATGGCTTGGGGATGGTCCTCTCCCATCTGGCAAATAAGGGAGTTGTAAGCCTCTTGGAGGCATTAATGAATGTGGTCTGTGAGACCAGTAGTTCAGATGCCTTTGCCTGAAGGAAAATGCCTAAGATTCTCCCAAAACATACCTATTTCTTAGAGTTCTTCTTTTTAAGTACCTCAAAAAGTAACTTTCCCCAGTTTACTGCTTTCTTGTTGACCAGAGCACACATCACTAAGAACTGGTGTCTAGTTATATATGTTGGGTTTCTCTATGAGGATGGCACAACACTTGTGCACGCAGCGGAAGTAATAAAATATCAAGAACAACCCAAAAGAGATTAGATCAGGCCATGAATGTTGAATCAAGAAGTTAACAAACAACTAGGACAAAATTACCTTAGCGGCGTTGAGTCACAACTCAACGGAGATGCTCCAAGTTTTTAGTCCTTGTCAGTGGCGAGTTTCACGTAGAATAATGTCTACGTCTCTGCAGAAATCCACACGAGCGGGAGAATACCAAGCTTTTCGTCGCACGAAAGATCGGGAAGGAAATCGTCTGCATCTTGCACTTCCACGGACTGCTAGGTCCGCGCCAGGAATAGTAACACCGGCGAATATCGCCGGAAAGTAGGTCGGCGGAGCGAACGATCGGCGGAAGCCGAACTCTTCCGTCCGGCGGGGTACGGGATGCGGCAGATCGGCAAGACGGAACGCTTTTGTCGGGTTCTATCCGGCCGCAGGAGAAAAGCACGCATTCACATATCCTCCCAAAACCCTAAGTCCTTATTTATACCAAAGGTATAAACAGACCTAAAAGAATCGCTATCCGCAGACCACACAGCTAAGGGTTTGCATACATTGAGTCCATTTTGGATTTCATAGGCTCAAGCCATTTGTCGGAGTCCGGTCCATTCATAGCCTCTTGGTAGGTTGCAGGTTCATCATCATGATCCATAAGCAACACATTAACTATTTGAGACATGAGAAATCCATATCTCTCAGGCTCAAAACTCGGTCTACCAGATCTACGTAGGAATTGGGTTTCTTGAGCAGGTTCTCTAGCTACAACATCTTGTAGTCCTGTATCAGAATCCAGTTCCGGTTCATTCACTACCTATGGTTCTTGAACTTCTTCAAGTTCTACCTTTTCAGTCTTTCTTGACAAGAATTCTCTTTTTAAGAAGACGTTAGTCCTTGCGACAAACACTTTGCCCTCGGACGGTAGGTAAAAGTAATACCCTTTCGTTTCCTTAGGATATCCCACCAGATAACATTTATCCGATTTGGTTTCCAACTTGTCAGGCATTTGACATCGCACGTATGCCTCACAGCCCCAAATTTTAATGAACGACATACTAGGACGCTTCCCAGTCCATATTTCATATGGTGTCTTCAGGACCGTTTTCGTTGGAGCGCGATTCAGTGTCATTGCAGCAGTCTCTAAAGCAAAACCCCAAAAGGAAATAGGCATGTCTGCATGACTCATCATCGAACGTACCATATCTAACAGAGTACGATTTCTCCTCTCAGACACACCATTATGCTATGGTGTTCTAGGTGGAGTGAGTTGTGATACAATACCACACTCTTTCAGATGATCACGGAACTCATGACTTAGGTATTCGCCACCTCGATCAGATCGGAGTGCTTTAACCCTTTTACCCAACTGGTTTTCTGCTTCATTCTTGAACTCTTTGAACTTTTCAAAGGTCTCGGATTTGCACTTCATAAGATACATATATCTGTATCTACTGAAAACATCAGTAAATATAACGAACTAGAAATACCCACCTCTAGCCATGGAGCACATGGGTCCACATACATCACTATGTACAACACCCAAGAGATCCTCAGCCCTCTCAGTATAACCAGTGAAAGGAACTTTAGTCATCTTGCCTAACAAACAAGATTCGCATCGCTCAAATGATTCATAATCAAATGAGTCCAAAAGTCTATCTTTATAGAGCTTGGATATGCGCTTCTCGTTTATATGGCCCAAACGACAATGCCAGAGATATGCAGGGTTTGAGTCATTTGTTCTTAGTCTTTTATTATTTTCTACATTATATATCAGATGGTTCAAGTTCAAAACATAAAGACCATTAAACAATTGGGTTACAGTATAACAAACATCATTCTTAAATATAGAACAACAGTTGTTCTTAATTATAAAAGAAAATCCAATCATGTCCAAGCATGAAATGGATATAATGTTTCTAGTTATGGCCGGAACGAAATAACAATTATCTAGTTCTATTACAAGCCCACTCGGCAAAGAAAGACGGTAAACCCCTACGGCTATAGCAGCAACTCTTGCTCCATTGCCGATACGCAGGTCCACCTCCCCTTTACTCAGCAATCTTCTCCTTTTCAGTTCCTGCACATTTGTACAAATGTGAGAACCACATCCAGTATCCAATACCCAAGATGATGGAGCTGAATGGTTTATCACTATAACGTAAATATTTGAAGCGGAAGTCATACCTCCCTTCATTTTCTACAGACCCTCAATGTAAGAAGGAGCATTCCTCCTCCAATGACAAGCCTTGCCACAGTGGTGGCATTTCCACTCCTTCACCGTGCTCTTCTTTTTCTTTAGTGCAGAAGACTTGGGCTCAAAATATGACTTAGGTCTCACCTTCATCTTCTTAGAGCCCTTGGCCTTGCCCTTACCCTTATGCACCATCAGTATGGGGCAGGCAGGCTTGGCCTTCTTCATATTGATCTTGGCAGTTCTCAACATGCCTAGGAGCTCGGGCAGTGTCTTGTCTATTTCATTCATGTTGTAGTTCAAGAAAAACTGCTCATAACTGTCCGGAAACGATTGCAGGATCAGATCTGTGGCAAACTCTTGACCTAGAGGAAAACCCAGCCTTTCAAGGTTCTCTATATACCCAATCATCTTGAGTACGTGAGTCCCTACTGAGTCTCGAACTCCCATCTTGCACTGAAACAACGCTTTTGTGACGTCAAACCTCTCTTGACGAGCTTGCCCTTGAAACATTTTCTTGAGATGCTCTTCAATCTCTTTGCACCCCATGTTCTCATGTTTCTTCTGAAGCTCAGAGTTCATGGTGGCAAGCATAAGGCATTTGACGTCTAAGGCGTCATCAGTATACTTCTTATAAGTATCTTTATCAGTATGGGAAGAATTCCCGGTCGGCACCTCGGGGGCTTCTTCTTCCAAGACATAGTGCTTTCGCTCTTGCCTGAGAACAATTCTCAGGTTCCTGTACCAGTCCATGTAGTTAGTCCCATTGATCTTATCCTTCTCAAGGATGGCTCTCAGAGACAGAGTGGAGTGTGAACCACTTGCCATGGAATTCTACAAGAACTCATGCAGAATAATATTAGTACCAAAATTTCAAAATACAATTTATTTTAATTTGAACTTAAATTAAAACTCCCACTATTTTATTCGAAATAATAGCCCTCACTATTAATTCGGAGAGTTCATGCGAGCTACTCTCTTAGTGGACAAGATCCGTATTTCACCAACACAATGAGTCAGCTTTGGCTTTTCTCTCATGATGTGGTTATTTAGGTAGGCAACGCTTGCCAATTGCATACTCATGGAATTCTTGTATGGTTGGTGAATAACTCCTTATTCACATCCATCATATGGTGCATGCCAACCCTATGCCTCTAGGCACTCAACCTTTGAGGTCACCTAGTTAAGTTAGACCTGTTGTCGACAAGGGATATCACAATAATCCGCTCGCACCCTTACCAAGATAGATTAATGCACCTTGCTTTGGCAAGCCCACACTTCATCGATCGAGGCAGGAAGAGTGTCATCCATCGGAAGGCATCCGAACACTTAATATTTTATGAAGGGATTTTTGATAATAAGTTAACAATTAACCATGATCAACATTTGATCAATGTGAACATCCATAGAAAAATACTTCTTAAATGCACATGCATCCCTTATGTGCACAACCTTGCACTATCAACATTTGATTGAAGGAAGGGATAAATCTGAATATCCGGAATCTTCAAAATCTTCAGATTTACATACATTGGACAAAGGCAAAGGCAACTCAACTTAAAGCAGTAGACAAGCTCGTCTCTCATTGTTGGATTCAAAATCCAAAATAATACACGGGTTCATTAACCACTCGAGGGACGGTTACTACTAAGGAGACAACAATTTCTAACAATTAGAAATTACCATGAAATCCCGACATTCCTGACGGGGTTCTAAGGGGCAGAGCCCCTAACCTGTGGGTTATGGGCCCACCGATTTCCCTTGGAAAACCATCAATAATTGATTATCCAGGATTAAATCTAAACATTTAGAACACTTCTAAATCCCTAGGTTTACACGCACTGTAATAACCAAACTTCCAAAACAACAATCATGGCCACAACCTCCCTCTGATACCACTGTGGGGTTCCTCTATGAGGATGGCACAACACTTGTGCACGCAGCGGAAGTAATAAAATATCAAGAACAACCCAAAAGAGATTGGATCGGGCCATGAATGTTGAATCAAGAAGTTAACAAACAACTAGGCAAAAATTACCTTAGCGGCGTTGAGTCACAACTCAACGGAGATGCTCCAAGCTTTGAGTCCTTGTCGGTGGCGAGTTTCACGTAGAATAATGTCTACGTCTCTGCAGAAATCCACACGAGCGGGATAACACCGAGCTTTTCGTCGCACGAAAGATCGGGAAGGAAATCGTCTGCACCTTGCACTTCCACGGACTGCTTGGTCCGCGCCAGGAATAGCAACACCGGCGACCATCGCCAGAAAGTAGGTAGGCGGAGCGAACGATCGGCGGAAGCGGAACTCTTCCGTCCGGCGGGGTACGGGATGAGGCAGATCGGCACGGCGGAACGCTTCTGGTTCTATCCGGCCGCAGGAGAAAGCACGCATTCACATATCCTCCCAAAACCCTAAGTCCTTATTTATACCAAAGGTATAAACAGACCTAAAAGAATCACTATCCGCAGACCACACAACATAGGGTTTAAGAGTCATTCGCCGAGAATGAACTCCAGGTTCGGCGAGAATCAGATCCAGATTCGGCGAGAATCAACAGACAGATTCGACGAGAATCATCTGCAGAATCGTCGAGAATCAAGGATGGAATCGTCGAGTATCACCAATCGCCGGGAATCAAACATTTCGATTCTCTACGAATTCGTCGAGAGTCGTCGAGTCATACTCGACGATTCTCGACAAATCATTCGCGACGAATGATTCTTGACGAACTCATCGAGAGTCATCGAGTCATACTCGACGATTCTCGACGAATCTCCTTGGCAACATTTGCCTGACCCCCCCATTCTGTATGGTGATTGGTAACCTTTACCAACACAGTCAATCTTCCAACTTCTCCACATGCTCTTATGTGCGACCCTGCAGGCTCATATCGCTTTGGCAGTGAGATTACATGTTTGACCACTTCTAGATCACCATGGTAACTCCAACAATATAATCATGGGTAGTGTGCTTGCCCAACAATACTTTACCAACAACATCAGCAAGGAACTTATACTCAGCAGATAAGTTCTTTTTCAACAGTTTGTTAGGGTTTCACCCAGAATGACCCATTTTGATCAACATGTTGTCATACTTAGAACTATCTATCCCAATATCCTCATCTCCATTTACTAAAACAAAAATCTCTGTTAAAATGTCAGGGGTTAGAGAAACCTGATTTTCTACAATGGTGCCAGTATTCGTATCTACATCTGGAGAAGATTATGTATAAACCCACTCCCTTATCTCTGTTGCTTCTAACTTGATTCTGGTGGTCATCAATTTCTTCAGTTATTATTCCTCGAACAGCTACAGAATATCCATGAAGATCTAATCAGAGTGACGGAAGGAGTCCAAATTGATGTCGAACCCGGTGTTAAACATCATGCCAGAAAGGGAGATCACCAGAATCGTCATTTGTTTTCCTGCAAAAAAAAGAGAGATCAAGAGCAAGAGAACAGAAAGCGCAGGATGGAGCTCGAAGAAAACTTAGCTATAAGGTTTTCAGAATATGAAGCGCCAGACTCCGTCCTGCCAAAAATAAAAGAATCTTCGTTCTCAGGTTGACGAAAAATTTCATGAAGAAATAATATCGTCGATCTCAGTCTGAAGAGAGGAAATCTTTTCGTCATTCTCCGGTCGACAAAAATTTTTTTGAAGGAAGATTATCGATCTCCACTCGACGAAAATAGCTTCACACAAAGAGTTCGTCGATCTCAGGTCGACAAATTTTCTTAAGAACTGTCCTCAGATCATTGATTTCCGTTGGATGAACTATGATAAATTCTTCGACCTCAGACAGAAAATTAAATTAATGCTTCTCTATTAATCATACCTAGCTGATTCAGAAAGAACAGATGTTTCTTCTCATCCAAAGGTTTGGTGAAGATGTCTGCTCCTTGTAAATCGGTAGAGATAAAGACAAGATTAATTTTATTTTTGTCGACACAATCTCTAATGAAATTATGTCTTACTTCTTTATGCTTTGTCCTACAATGATGTACTGGATTTTGTGCAATGGAAATTGCACTTGTACTATCACAAAATACAGTTGAATTATTTAGATTGTATCAATAATCCAGGAGTTGGTTTTGAATCTACAATATTTGTGAACAACAACTGCCAGCTGCAATGTATTCAGATTCTGTAGTTGAGGTGGACACAGATGTTTGTTTCTTACAAAACCAAGACACAAGCCTATCACCAAGGAACTGACATGTTCTTGATGTGTTTTTCCTATCAACTCTACATCCAGCAAAGTCAGTATTTGAGAATCCATTTAATTCAAATTCTGATTCAGTTGGATAAAAGAGTCCTAGATTTGGGCAACCCATTATATATCTCAAAATCCTTTTTAAGAAAATAAGGTGAGATTCTTTAGGGTTCACTTGGAACCTAGCACAAAGACATGTAGCAAACATTATGTTTGACCTATTAGCTGTGAGATATAATAAGGACCTAACAATGGCCCTATATGTCTTCTGATCAACTGGCTTGGCATATTCATCAGAATCAATCACAGTATTGGAAGCCATGGGTGTTTTCTTGGTTGAAGTATCAGTAATCCCAAATCTTTTAACTAATTCCTTAGCATATTTGGATTGAGAGATGAAAATGCCATTAGGGGATTGCTTCACTTGGAGACCAAGGAAGTAAGAAAGCTCACCCATGCTACTCATTTCAAACTTGGAATGCATCAGGTTAGAAAACCTTTTGCATAGCTTGGAATCAGTAGAGCCAAAAATGATGTCATCTACATATATTTGTACTAACAGTATGTTATTATTATGATGCCTAATAAATAGATTTCTATCCACAATGCCCCAAGTGAACTTATGCTCTAAAAGAAAGCTAGCTAGGATCTCATACCAAGCTCTTAGAGCTTGCTTTAAACCATAGAGAGCTTTATGCAATTTGAAGACAAAAGAGGGATGAGTTGGAGAAATAAAACCTGGTGGTTGTTTAATAAATACCTACTCTTTGAGTTCACCATTCAAGAAGGCACTCTTGACATACATTTGGTAGACCTTGAACATTTTGTATGCTGCATATGCAAGAAAATTTTTGATAGCTTCTAGTCTGGCAATAGGTGCAAAGGCTTGATCATAGTCAATTTCTTCTTACTATCTGTATCCTTGTTCTACCAGCCTTGCTTTATTCCTGATGATGGCTCCTTGTGCATCCAATTTATTTCTAAATACCTACTTAGTTCTAATAACCTTTGAGTCTGTGGGTCGAGGAACTAAGTCCCAAACTCTGTATCTCTCAAACTGATTTAGCTCCTCTTGCATTGCAATAATCTAGTGGGGATCTTGCTCGGTATCTTTTATTGTTTGGGGCTCAAGTTGAGATATGAAGCAAGCATGCATCAAATTTTGGTTAAGTTGAAGCCTTGTTTGCACACCAACTGATATGTCTCCAATCACTTGAGATACAGGATGATCTCAAAGTGTGACAAGAACAGTTGGAGGAGTTGGTTCAGCAATAATATTGGGAATTAATTCCTCTTATGAAATAAAATTTGCTATTGAAGGTTCAGCAATTATATCACTGACCTCTTCTTCACTATCTTCATCAATGTGTGGAGAAGGATGTTATGTAGCCTCATTGGTGAGGTTTAGATCATCCAATTTCTCACAATAATTGGGTACCCGCTATAACCTATTGGTAGAAGAATCCTTGTCCTTGTAATACATGTTAGCTTCATCAAATGTAATATGTACAGATTCTTCCATTTTCATGGTTGATTTATTGAATACCCTATAGGCCTTGCTGACTTGGGAATATCCAAGAAAATTCCTATTGCATCTTTGGATTCAAATTTTCTAAGATATTTCATGTTATTATTATGAATGTAACAAATATAGCCAAAGATTCTAAAATAGTCTACTTTAGGTTGCTTCCCTTTGAGTAGTTCATAGGGAGTCTTTCCCTTAAGCTTATGTATAAAACTCCTATTCAGGACATAATTTGCTGTGCTTACAGCCTCTACCCAAAAGGATAGGGGAATGTGAGCATCTGCAAGCAATGTTCCCGTAGCTTCAATCAGGGTTCTGATTTTTCCTTTATACTACCCTATTTTGTTGAGGAGTTCTTGGAGCAAAGAAGCAATGCCTGATACCTTCAATCTCACAGAATTCTTGCATAGGAAGAGATTCAAACTCAGTACCATGATCACTTCTGATTAATGCAACTGGAGTAGAATGCTCAATCCTTATGCTCTTAAGAAAGTCTGTAAGAACTTTAAAGTTATCTGACTTGTTTCTCAAGAAGAACACCCATGTGAACCTAGAGAAGTCATCTACAATGACTAAGTATACAATTTCCCTCCTAATCTCTGTACAATAATGGGTCCAAATAGATCCATGTGTAGTAAATACAGAATCCTGGGTGAATATCTCTTATTAATATATTTAAAACTATTATTGGTTTGCTTGCCTAATTGACAAGCCCTGCAAAGGCTTTCCTTCTTGTAGGGGCAATAAGGCAATCCTCTAACAAGGTTATCCCTTGAGAGTTTAACAATATTTTTAAGATTTTCATGTCCTAATATTTTATGTCATAGTTCATTATTATTACTAATTTCATTAAATAAACAGATTTCTGACCTAGCAGATTTGAAATTTAATATATAGATGTTTCCTTGCCTAAGTCCAGTTAAGACATTTTTATTCTCTACAGAAGAAATAATGCAAGAAGAATGGTTAAATGATACCTGATAACCTTCATCACATAATTGACTTATGGATATCAGGTTATGTTTTAAACCACTCACATATGCTGCTTTCTTGAAGGTGATATCTCCAATCTTAACAATCCCATAGCCTTCAGTTTGGCCACAGTTGGAGTCTCCAAATATCACTTTTGGACCAAGCTTGGTCTTGTAGTTCGTTAAGTTGTCCTTGCTACCTGTCATATGCTTTGAGAATCCACTATCCAGGTACCACTGTTCCTCTGTGGTAGGATATTCTTTCACCTGCAAATGAAAAATTAGGTGTTCTTGACCCAGGTAACCTTGGGTCCTTGATTCTTTTCAAATCTAAAGCTAAAGATATAAGAGTATTCAGGTTGGTTCTAATATCCTAAGGGGTGAAATTTCCTAGGTAGAATTCTCTATTGGGTAAATGGGTTAACAAAATCTTTTGCTTGATTAGATGTTCTTGAATAATTAAAGTTTCTATTAGGCTGAACTGGGGTCGACAAATTCTGATAAGTTCGTCGACCTGAGTTCGATGAATAGGAATGAGTTCATCGAACTGCGTTCCGAGAATGTGAATAATTATAATAAAAAACTGTGTTCAGAGTTCGTCGACTTGAGTTTGACGAACTGTACACATTTCGTCGATCTGATTTTGACAAAATCTGTTGAACATTGTTATGATTAAGGTTTTTCTTATTCTTTCTCCTTTTCTTATGTTTCTGTTTTAATTCAGTTGGTTCATTATTTTCATCTACTTTTTCTTTACCTTTTTCTGATATAAATTTTAATGGGGGTAAAAAGTATATTTTTCTGAATTAAATGAGGTTGGCTTGATGAAGCACCTAAGCCCAGCTTGCCATTGAGCATGGAAGTATACTGTGCTTGTGATGTTCATTAATTTGATGCTTCTCCCATTAAGGGATTCTTCAAATTGCTTAGCCTCATTTAGTTTAGTTTTTAAAGAAATAATTTCTTCTAAAGCTATAACTAGTTTATCGTTTAGTTCAATGTTTTCAGATAGTAGATTTTCATGTTCAATTATCTTTTCTCTGAGAAGTTTGATTTCCTTCTCAGATTTTATTAGATCATTACATAATAATTTAAATTTAGTTTTGAAATGATCAGAATTAAAATCAAATGAGGATATTACTTGATCCTCTTCAGATTCAAAGTCTTCATTCTCTGAATTTTCAGCTTCTGAAATGCTGCTTGATGCATTGATAGCCACCAAGCAGCAAACTTCTTTTTCTTAAGCCTCTTCCTCATCTTCACTGGAGCTGGAAGATGAAGATTCTTCTTTTGTTTCACTCCAGGTTTCTGCAACAAAACCTTTCTCCTTCCTCTTATGCTTGCTTGAGAAGGGCTTGCTGTACTTCTTTCTGGAGTCTTTTTCTCTTCTTTTCTCCTTCATCTAATTCTCTGAACACTCAGGAAGAATGTGTCCAGGTTTTCTACAACCAAAGCAGACAATCTCCTTGGTAGGAGTTTTGTCATATCTTGGTCTGTCATCTTGTCTGGATGAAATACCTTCTAAAATCTTTTCTGGCCATCTTGTAGAATCTCTTGGCCAATAAGATTATGAGCTCATCATTTACTGGAGGAGATTTTTGTCCTTCAGATGCTTTGAAAGCAATATTTTGCTCTTTCCTTCCATATAAGAAATCTTCTTCTTAGCTGCTTCTCTTGACTTTATCAGTTTCTCATAGGATTTGAGCTTGCCTAGAAGAGACTCAGTGGATATTTCATTCAGGCTTCTGGCCTCCTTGATTGGCCAGATCCTAGAGTCCCATGTGCTGGGGAAGCACATAAGGATCTTGTCATTAATCTCTGTCAGTGAGATGTTTTTATCCAGTGTTTTAGCTCATTGACAGTTAAGCTGAGTCTATTGTACATGACAGCCACTGACTCAGACTCATCCTTCTGAAAATTTTCATACTAAGAGATGAGATGGGATCTCTGGTCCTTTCTCTCATCAACTGATCCTACAACAATTTGGTTTAGAGAGTCCCAAATAGCTTTTGCTGAAGTGCATTCAGCCACCTTCTAAAATATGTCATTTGATATGGTTTGTGCCAGAATGTTCATGGCCTTTGCATCAATAATTTTTGCCTTCTTCTGAGCCTCAGTCCACTCAAGTGGTGGAATTGCATTTGTGCTTGTAGAAGTAGAAGCTTCTTGACTTGGAGGACATATCAAAATGGAGTTGTAGATGTCTTCATCAATAGAGTTCATATACAATCTGATTCTTGCCTTCAAGATTATAAACTGATTCAAATTACAGAGTAGAGGTCTGGTGCTTGAATATTCTTTATTCTGTGCTATGATATAAGAGAGACACTAGAGATATTAAGATCTATCAATGAACTTTTGATTTAGGTATTAGCCTGTGAAATAAAACAAACACACCCTCTGATACCAATTGAAAGTGAGGGGATAGATTTGACTAACTCTAGAGGGGGGAGGTGAATAAAGTATTTTAAAAACTTAATCAGTGTTTATTGCGGAATTAATTTAAGTGATAGTAGTATATATATAAAGTGAGGAAGAAAAAGAAATTATCACAACACAGTAGAAATAAAGAAAAGAACAATCAGACGACACAAGAAGATTATAGATGTTCCCCAAAACTGGTTACATCCACTCTTCTACCACCCTGGTAGGAATCCACTAATAGGTTTTTGATCATGTGCCTTGCCACCAACAGGTTTTTGCTCAGGTGCCCTGTCACCACAAGATCTATTTCAAAGGAGATCTCATAACCCTTTAAGCTTTTGATTAGGTGCCCAAAAACCAAATTATGTATTTTGATAAGGAGACTTGTCAACCAGGTGATAAATTTTGAAGGGAGTTAGAAACCCTTTTTACAAAGGGAAATGAAAAGTGTTGTTGTCTTCTCTTTCTCAAACAGCTGAGAAGACTTTAGTGGATGCTGTTTTCAAATCTCCCCCTGAGATGAATAATGGTTCAGGAAGATGAGATCTTTGCACAGGGTGTAAGTCTTCAAATTGAAGAAGATCTTCAGAAGCTTCTTGGACTGGTGTTGGTTATTTGTCCTTGTGAAGCTTGAAGAAGAAACTGAAGAAGACTAAAGATCTGTGTGTTGTTGTTCTTCTTCAATTTCATGTAGAAGGTAATCCTTTTTCTCTGTATCAGTTTTCTTTAAAAATTCATTGTATAAAGATCTCTTGTTCTATATCTTTTTGAAAAAAAATATTTTTATAGAGAGGATTTCCAGCATTTGAAGTTTGAATAGATATCCTGAAGTTACTGCTCATAATCTGGGAGTTGAAACAACTAGAATTTATCTTGAATGCATTTCCTCAACTGTCCCAGTAAATAAGACAAGTAATTAACTTTGTGAAATCCATAATTAATGCTGTTAAGCAACGACTATATTCTTAAGAATATGAGCATTAATTATCAGAGAATTACTGCCTTAAAATAATACCAATTGAAATCAAAATGTTAGAGAAATCGCCAAAACTTATACTGACAGAAATCGTCAACCTCAGGATAGATTTCATCGACCTAAACTCTAAGTTCATCTAGCTGAGAATTCCTCTTCATTGAGTTGGGCTCAGAGAATATATTATAGAAAGAAACGTCCAAAGCTGAGCTCCAAGTTCATCGAACAGAGATGGACTTTCATCGACCAGAGAAACAGAGCGAAGAAGGAAGATCGTCGACCTGAGCTCATATTTCATCGAGCTCAACTCTTACTAGAAACTTTGAGTTCGTCAATCTGCGATCGACGATCGTCGAGCTGAGTTCGAAGAACTTCGAACTGATTTTCTAAACTCTTCAAAACTGCAATTCTTCTAAGCCTGGATCTCTGAAGTCTTCTCAAGGCTGGATCATAAGATGTCTAACCAATTCAGACTGTCCTAACCGTAGAAATAACAAATTGACCCTAGGCTAGACATGATGGGTCAATAACCTAATAGTGAACCTAGCCCAAATCCAAACTAGGGATCCAACAGAAGCCAAATATCTCGAGTTCCAAGAGACCCACACAATCGTAAGTTCAGGCGCTCCGCTCCCATGTTCAGAAGCAGCAAGTCACTAACCAAAGACCACTAGCACAAAGCTCAAATTATAATTACTCTCGGTACGACGATCTGTCGTCTGCCATGTGCCAAGTGTTCTCTCACCTCCAAAGTTGTAACGAGAGGTGGCTTGTCGCCCTCGACTTCACAAACAAGCTGTAACAACTAAAAAATAATGGACTTTGATCAACAATGATTTAGTCACGTGGTTTTTTACCCAGTTGAGGGGTTTTTCCACGTTAAAACTCTGTCTCTACAATCTATCTACCTCATTGACTGTGTGCATGCTCGACCATTCCGAGAGCTAAGGCGGTCCATATAATTCTGTTCCAACTAGGATGTTGAGTTAGAACACAACAGTTTGGCATCGTCTGTGGGAAACGAGTTCCAAAAATCCTCAGAGGACTATACCCCGGACACAATGGTTTTCAAAATAGAACTCTCAACCCAACTTCCCAAGAAGCAGCTTTAATGGCAAAGAGAAGCGCTTGCACAGTTGAAGCATCCATCCCAGGAGGGCGTACAGAGCCAGCCCACTCCCATTTACTTGTGGATGTGCCCCTTGAAGCAGAAACAATTCTCTCCTCAGAACAACATTGGAGGCAAGAGATCAGTAGAATTCCCGGCAAGGATGAGCCTGCTGTAGGGAAACAGTCATGAAAATCGAAACCATCGTTGGATCTCTGATTGTCCCTACCCTGGTGCTCTCAGTGAGCATACTAGAAGACATCCATGAAGAGAAGAGGTGCAATAAAGACTCCACTGTAACCTTTGGGGATGATGATCTTGAGGGAATCCGGACACCTCAGCAAGATCCTCTGGCTATCTATGCTGGGATCGGCAACCCCTGCTATAATATCAAGCGAATACTCATCGACAATGGGAGTTCGGTCGACGTCATATTCCTCTCTGACCTTCAGAACATGAAGATTACAATTCAACATCTCACGCTAGTAGCTAGACCTGTGTACGGATTCGACGACCATCCAGTCCGAGTGCAAAGGACGAGAACTCTACCAGTCACCATGAGAGATTTTCCAAGGCAAGCTACACATGAAATCAAGCTCATGGTGGTGGATTCAAGCTCATCCTATAATGCGATCTTTGGGAGACCCATTCTATCAATCTTCAAAGCCATTCCTTCAATCTCGTACCTCGCCATTAAATTCTCTACTACTGGAAGGACACGTGTTGTATGAGTTAACCAAGAAGGCATCAGTATTTGTTACACCAAGCAAGCCCAACCAGTAGAATTCATAGCCCTGAATACCAGTGACTCCTTATTTTGAACTTCCTAAAAATATTTTTATCATATTTAAACTCCATGACCGGCAATAACCACCATCCCGGACACCTGTAGACAATCGGTTATTCAAACATTATGTACCCTTTTTTACAATATCTGACTAGTTTCAAGTAAGACTAAGCCGCGAGCGATCCTCGTACAAAAGGTAAGACTAAGCCGCGAGCGATCCTCGTGCAAAAGACAAGACTAACCCGCGAGCGATACTCATGAAAAATGTAGGCCTGCGCATGCAGTTTGAATACAAAAGCTATTCACCGGACCTCCCTTTCTACGGTAGGATGTCGTCAGGTCCTGCCCCACTTAAGACCAAGTCGCGAGGGATCCTTGTGAAAATGGTAAGACTGCATATGTGGTTTGAATACAAGAGCTATTCACCGAACCTGCCTTTCTAGGATAAGACATCGTCAGGGCCTGCCCCCTCACGACTAAGTCACAAGTGATCCTCGTGCGATCTAAGTCGCGAGCGATCCTCATGCGAAGTAAGCCTCCAGCAATCCTCATGTGAATTAAGCAGCAAGAGATCCTCGTAGGAACTAAGTCTGAGCGATCCTCATGCGAACTAAGTTGTGAGTGATCCTCATGCAAACTAAGTCGCGAGCGATCCTCGTACGAACTAAGCTGTGAGTGATCCTCGTGCAAACTAAGTTGCGAGCGATCCTCTTGTGACCTAAGCCGCAAGCGATTATCGTTCGAATTAAGCTGTGAGCGATTCTTGTGCAAATCAAGCAGCGAGAAATCCTCATGCGAACTCGATTACTAACTAGCTATAAACGAAATTATAGCCCACACAAAGCAACACCACGAGTGAAAAAGTGCTCAGTCAAAAATAACAAAAAGAGCACAATAATCACAGCTACATACAAGTACATGCGCAAAGGCGCCAATCAAGAACTATTAAATAATAAATATGACATACAAGACAGTAGACTCGAAAAGTAAGAGATGCAAACACACACTCACACAAGGAAATTGCGCCACTACACATCAGCCGCGTCAACATCAGAACTCTAGTCGCCATAGATATCATCAAAGGTATGGATGGATACATATAATCCCAAGCTCCTGCTAAAAAGACGGAAAGCCTTCGAGACTCCATACTTGAGGGCCCTCTCTCGAATGTCTTTTATCTAAGGCTCCACCTCCTAGCTCCAGATCTTATTACGAACTTCTTAGATGATCAAGCACCGATCCCGCTTGTAATCCAGCGACTTCATGTACTTTACAAGACCAGCAACCTTTAACTTTGACACATGGCTATCAGAAGCTAATGCCTCCACTTGGGCTTTTGCCGCACAAAGCTCCGTCTCCAAATGAGAAGTTTCCTCTTGAGCACGCTTCAGCATCGGAGTAGTCCTTTCCACCAAGGATTTCTCCACCTCCAGAGATGCTCGAGTCTCCTCTAATTCCGCCTTCAGCTCCGATCTAATCTGGCAAAATCTAGAAACATCCCGCTTATGATCATCCTTCAGAGCGACAAGAGAACCCTTCATAGCTCGAAACTTCTCCTGGAGGGCCAGATACCCATCCTTCAAGCTCACGTAATGATCATTCTGGGTGACGATGATTTGAACTTGAGCCTTACTCTGCAAAAGAAAAAAATGAAAAGAATTCAACACAATACAACAATAAAGAAGAGACAAAAATAATCAAGCTCGCTTACCACTTCATTCATCTCCTTCAAAGAAGAAGATAGCCATGGAGTCGCCGCCTGCACAGGAAAAGACTAGGGGGCAAATGATTCAAGCACCTGTACCTTTAGAGTAGAAACTCCATGGCCACCAGAAGGAGAGTCGCCACCCAGAGAAGAAGAACAAGGCACCTCCCTATCTCCAACACGAGAAACTACAGTGGCCTTCTGTTTCCGACCACAATCCAAAGGTCTTTCAGCAGTCCGCATAGAGCCTGAAGAAATGTCACACCGCAATAAGCTCTTCTCTTCCACAAATGAAGAAATACTGAACAAACGGTTCGCCAACTCCCGAGGCACTGAGAATCCAAGCACTGGAGAAAAATCCCGCTCTCTCCCCTTTTGACGAATACAACGATCGGGCAATGCATTCTGAAAGTGAGGGATAGATCTTATCTTTACAATAGAGGGGGTGGGGGGAATAGAGTATTAAAAATTTCTTAACTTATTTTTATAGCGGATTAAAAAATTAGTAATATATATATATAAGTATAGAAGTATCACAACACAGAAAATAAAAAATAAAGGCAAACCAAGCGACACAAGAAATTTATAGTGGTTCCCCAATAAACTTGGGTACATCCACTCTTCTACCACCCTAGTAGGAATCTACTATAGGTTTTTGCTCAGGTGCCCTGCCACCAAAGGTTTTTACTCGGGTGCCTTGTCACTACAAGATCTATTTTCTAAGGGAGATCTGGAAACCCTTTGAGCTTTTGATCAGGTGCCCAAAAACCAAACTCAAGTATTTTTATCAGGTGACTTGTTAACAAAAAGGCTTATAATTTGAAGGGAGTTAAAACCCTATACACGGGAAATGGAAAAGTAAAAATGAAGATATTGTCTTCTCTATCTAAATGATCTTAGAAGACTAGTGGACTATATGTTGTCAAAGCTCCCTCTGAGTTGAATGAATATGTTAAGGTGAGAAAGCTTTGCTTCAGGGTGTAGGCCTTCAGAAAGATGTTGCTCTTCAGGCTTTTAGACTGATTGTGATTGTTTGTCTCTTGATAGCCTGGAGTAGATGATGATGCAGATGATGAAGAACTTCTGTGTGAGTGAGATTTGTATTGTTCTTCACTGTCTGCTAATCCTTTTTCACTGACTGATATTTTTAATCTGTGTATCTGTGTTCTTTGTGTATATGTTCTTCTGAAAGAATAAATACTTTATATATGATTCAGATTCAAAACCATATGAATTTTTAAATTCTCTACATAATTATGGAATCCAGAACGACTAATATTTGTCTTAAATAAATTTCCCGAACTATCTCATTGAATATGGTAGGGAAATAACTCTGTGAAGACCATAATTAATACTGCCTAGAACGACTATATTCTTGAGAATATGAGCATTAAATATCAGAGTAATACTGTCTTAATATAATCAAATTTGAAATCAAATTGATAGACGATCTGAGAAACTGCTGAGAGGAAACAGTCAAACAGAACCAAGAAGGAAATAGTCGAACTCATGAAAGATTTTGTCGACCTGAACTCCAAGTTCGTCGAGCTTAGAATTCTTCTTCGTCGACCTAAGCTTAGCGATCATCGATCTGAAAATAAATAGCCAATCTGAGCTCGAAGTTCGTCGATTGTCCTTCTTCAATCTGAACTTCTGATGTGAGATCAAAGTTCGTCGAGCTCAGCTAGACTTTCGTCGAGCTCAACTCAGAGAAGGAACTCGGAGTTTGTCGATCTGAGATCGACGATCGTTGAGCTGAGTTCAGCTATCGTCGAGTTGAATTTCTTGAAATCATTTTAACTGATTTTCCTTGAAGTCTTCTGTCTCTAAAGTCTTGTGTCTCTGAAGTCTTCCAAAGGTGGGTTTCAATAATCTAACCTAATATCACTAACCTTAACCCTAGAACTAACAAATGACCCTAGGCTATACATGTTGGGTCAACAATCTTAATAGTGAACCTAGACTAAATCCAAACTAGGGTTCCAACAATCCCTCCCTATTTGGGTGAGGTTACTATACAAGACAAATAATAGAAAATCACAAAGCAATAAAAATATCTGACAGAATTATAAATCATTCAATAGATATGAACAAATGTGCCTTGTGAGTATATATACAATAATAATAAAGTTCAAAAAGCAAGATCAGATGATTAAGAGTTTTTCTTTGAAGCATCTGAAGAAAGAGCAGGTTTTGAGAAGACCATTATTCTCTTAGGATCCTCTGCTTCTTTTTGAGTCATCTTCATGTCTTCAGCACTAAGAATCTTGACTAATGTAGCTCTAGGCACTACAACCTCTGGATGAAGACTCATATAAGTATCAACATTAAAGAGATTTTTCTTTTCATATATTTCTATCTCTTTCTTCCCGTAGGAAGACAAAGTTGAATACTGAGAAGTATCTTCTCCTTTTTCCCTGGCTTTCCTGATCTGTGAAAGTTCTATAATCTCCTTAAATCTGTCCATTGTAAAATTAGGGTCCATTTTTGGATCACATACTAGAGACAATGGCCTTTCTGGACTTGCTTTGTCTTGCTGATTTCTTTTATATGTCTGCAGTTGAATGATTTGCTTCTATTGCTATTGTTGTTTACTGTTGTTGGAGCTGTGTTGTTATCTGCTACTGCTGTAAGATGGTCGGAATGATAAGAAGTTGTAGACCTTTGAACTGAAGACACATTTCCTGCTGATCCCGCTGTAGGAGGAGGAGGACCTCTCCTAAATTGTGGTGGTGGATAGTATCTCCTACTCTTATTCCTTGATTTCATCTCATTCTTTGAATATCTCATCCAGTGGGACATGTTTGGAGTTAGGGGAATGTTGTGCAGAATATAGTAAGGAGTGTAAGCAGTAAGATTTGGTGCTTCTCCCATTATGGGATTCTTCAAATTGCTTAGCCTCATTTAATTTAGTTTCTAAGAATTTTTTTTGATTATTAGCAGTCTGTAAATCTTCTTTAAGTTTTAAGTTTCAGAAGAAATATTTTCAAATTCAATTAGTTTTTCTCTGAGAAGTTTAATTTCCTTCTCTGATTTAATTAAATCTTTACATAATAATTTAAAGTCTAATTTGAATTGATCAGAAATGAAATCAAAGGTAGAGATTACCTGGTCTTCCTCTGATTCTAATTTTGACTCAGAGTTGCTACATGATGTATTGATTGCCATCATACAGATCACTTTAGCTTTTGCTTCTTCTTTATCCTCACTGGAGCTGGATGAAGAGTCTGAATCATAGTCACTCCATGTCTCAACTACAAATCCTCTCTCTTTCTTCCTGTATTTGTTGGAAGAGGATTTATTGGAGTGCTTTCTGCATTCTATCTCCTTCTTCTTTTCTTTCTTCTTCTCTGGACATTCTAGCAATATATATCAAGGTTTCCTGCACACATAACAAACAATTTCTTTAGTGGGGGTTTTGTCATACCTGGGTTTGTCTTCATTTCTAGAAGACTTTCTTCTAAAGTCCTTCCTAGCCATCTTATAGAATCTCTAGCCAAGAGACTCATTAGATCTTCATTTGCTAGAAGAGATTCTTCTTGATTTATAGCCTGAAAAGGTATGCTTTTCTCTTTCCTTACTGAAGGTGAAACCACTTGTTCAGCTTCCCTTGTCTTGATAAGCTGCTCATAAGACTTGAGCTTTCCCAACAACGTCTATGTTGAGATCTCATTCAAGCTTCTAGCTTCCTTGATTGGCCAGATCCTTGAGTCCCATGTCCTAGGGAAGCACATAAGGATCTTGTCATTGAATTCTATCAATGAGATGTCCTTTTCTAGGGTTTTTAGCTCATTGATGATGAGGCTGAGTCTGGTGTACATCTAAACAACTAGTTCAGATTCACCCTTCTTGAAATTTTTGTATTGAGAAATTAAGTGGGCTCTTTTGTCCTTTCTTTCATCTACTGAACAAGCAACCATTTCTTTTAAGGAATTCCAGATATCCATGGTTGAAGTGCATTCAACAACTTTTTGGAATATGTCATCATACATAGTTTGAGCCAAAATGTTCATGGCTTTGACATCAGCTATCTTCAACTTCTTCTGAGCTTCTGTCCACTCAGGTGGTGGAACTGCACTTATGCTTGTTGTTGTAGTTAAAGTAGGGGGACCTTTCAAAATAGAATTGTATATGTCTTCATCAATATAATTCATATAAAGCCTAATCCTTGTCTTTCAAAGTACAAACCTATTATGATTTCACACTGGAGGTCTGGTGCTTGAATACTCCTTATTTTGTGCTATGATATAAAAGACAACTAGAGTAAGTAGGATCTATTAAATATCTTTTTGTTCAGGTGTTAGCCTGTGAAACCAAACAACCTCACTTTGATACCAATTGAAAGTGAGGGATAAATCTTATCTTTACTCTAGAGGGGCGGGGGGGGGGGGGGGATGAATAGAGTATTAATAATTTTTTAACATATTTTTATAGCGGATTAAAAAATTAGTGATATATATAAGAAGAGAAGTATCACAACACAGAAAATAAAAAATAAAGGCAATCCAGACGACACAAGGAATTTATAGTGGTTCCCCAATAAACCTATGTACAATAACTCTTCTACCACCCTAGTAGGAATCCAATGCAAGTTTTTGCTTAGGTGCCCTTCCACCACAAGTTTTTGTGCAGGTGCCCTGTCACCACAAGATCTGTTTTTAAGGGAGATCTAACAACCCTTTGAGATTTTGATCAGGTGCCCAAAAACCAAACTCAAGTCTTTTGATCAGGTGACTTGTAAACCAAAAGGCTTAACTTTTAAAGGGAGTTAAAACCCTGTACATAAGAAATGGAAAAGTAAAAATGAAGATGTTGTCTTCTCTGTCTCAATGCTCTGAGAAGACTAGTGGACTTGATGTTGTCAAAGCTCCCCCTGAGTTGTATGAATCTTTTCAGGAGAGAACGCTTTGCTTCAGAGTATAGGCCTTCAGAAAGATGTTTCTCTTATAGCTTTTAGACTGATTGTGATTGTTTGTCTCTTGAAAGCCTGGAGCAGATATGAAGCAGATGATGAAGAACTTCTGTGTGAGTGAGAGTTGTATTGTTCTTCACTGTCTGTGAATCCTTTTTCACTGACTAATATTTTTGATCTGTTTATCTGTATTCTTTGTGTATATGTTTTTCTTAATGAAAAAATACTTTATGTATGATTCAGATTCAAAACCATCTGAATTTTTAAATTCTTTCCTTTGAAATTCTCTGCATAATTCTGGAATCATGAACGGATAATATTTATTTTGAATGCACTTCCCTAACTATCTCATTGAATATGGTAGAGAAATAACTCTGTGAAGACCATAATTAATTCTGCTTGGAACGGCTCTATTCTTAAGAATATGAGAATTAATTATCAGAGTATTACTGTCTTAATATAATCGAATTTGAAATCAAATTGATAGACGATCTGAGAAACTGCAGAGAGGAAAAAGTAGAATAGAACCTGAAAGGGAATAGTCGAACTCATGAAATATTTCGTCGACCTGAACTCCAAGTTCGTCGAGCTTAGAATTCTCCTTCATGGACCTGAGCTCAGCGATCATCGGTCTGAAAATAAACTGCCAATCTGAGCTCCTAGTTCGTCGACCATAGATAGTCCTTCTTCGAGCTGAACCTCTAATATGAGATCAAAGTTCATCGAGCTCAACTAGACTTTTATCGAGCTCAACTCAGAGAAGGAACTCAGAGTTCGTCGATCTGAGATCGATGATCGTCGAGCTGAGTTCAGTTATCGTCGAGCTGAATTTCCTGAAATCATTTTAACTGCTTTTCCTTGAAGTCTTCTGTCTCTAAAGTCTTGTGTCTCTGAAGTCTTCTGAAGGTAGGTTTCAGTAATCTAACCTAATGTGACTAACCTTAAACTTGGAACTAACAAACGACCTTAGGCTATACATGTTGGGTCAACAATCTTAATAGTGAACCTAGCCCAAATCCAAACTGAAGTTCCAACATGGTCCACATCTCCGGCAAGACCCAAGAGTTCCTAACATAACCAAATAAAGTATTCTCATGGCACTGGTCCATCCGAATCTCAAAATCAAGCCAGCTCTTGTTACTATATGATGTTTTTAGTTGTCTACCTAAAGCACCTAGAGGGGGGTGAATAGGTGAGGTCTGTGACTTTTTGTGAAATAAAAACATGAAAGAACGGAGCGCAGAAAGTAAACAAACAAGCCTCATAAAACACAAGATTTATAAAGGTTCCCCAACCTTGGGTACGTCTACTTTCCACCTCACCAATCTAGCACTACACTAAACTCAGCTACTTCACTTTTATCTCGAATTTAAAACTAATCTTACATCTCGGAGCAACGCCCCTACAACTCAGAGTCAAAACACTCCTACAAAAATCTCGGAGAACAAAACTGCTACAACTCAGAGAAGAATCTCCTACAAGATCAAAGATATTGTAAACAAAAATATACAAACAAAATTATCTCAGATCTTAATCTTCATCCTTTCTTATTTCTTGAACTTTGAAGCTTTTTGAGAAATGGATTGAAGAATACAAGCCGAAATCTCTGGATCTGAAAACTTGGGATCAACACGATTAAGAGATGGATCTGTATAAATTGAATGCCTTGATCTGTTGATCTTTTCTTATTCTGAATCACTTGGATCGGAGAAGAGCGAAGGAGTTAATGTCGATGAAGATAGGCGGCTTTCCCAATTTAGAAAGAATTGAATGATTCAAAATTCTGATTTCATGTCTTAGGATTGGTTGAATTTGATAAGACCTTTTATAGGACAAGCCTAACGGACATAATCATAAATGACTGCACATGTGGACCAATAAGAATCGAGATTAATTTTGAAATCGTTTCCATCTGGACTTAGATAAAAATTTCGAAATAACTTCTGCATTTATCGAGTGAGAAGAAGAGTACTTGAGAACAAGAGTTGGTTCTCGAGAAGAGTATGTATGGTTCTTGAGAGCAAGCCCTAAAGAAAAATTCAGGAAAAGATTTTTGGCTTCTCGAGAAAAGGTTTCTATTACTCGAGAACTAGACAAAGACTTCTCGAGAACTATCTTGACTTCTCGAGAACTATCTTGACTTCTCGAGAACTATCTTGACTTCTCGAGAACTATCTTGACTCCTCGAGACATAACATCTTCTTACTCGAGTATTGGTCTTCTGCTTTATCAAGAAAAGGCTTGGCCTTCTCGAGTAATGACTTGTGTTACTCGAGTACAACACTTAGAAAATTTCTGAAGTAATATTGAGTGAACTCGAGAATGAGATAGGTAGTACTCACTACTCCAAGGCTTTCTCGAGTATTAGTCAAGGACTTCTCGAGAACTAATTTTTTCTACTCGGAAATTATACTTAGCAGATTAGAGAAATCATTCTAACACTACTCGAGTACAATACGTCCTTCTCGAGTAATGGACTTATAAAAATTTCTGACTTTCTGAAAAATGTTTTCTTAAAGGTATATGAAAGTGAGTGAAAGATCAATCTTAACTCTAGAGGGGGGTGAATAGAGTATTTTAAAATAATTTACAATTAAAAACTGTAAAGCAGTGTAAGTCTTGATTTATGTATATGTGTAAGGTGCTTGCAAAAAGAAAAACTAAGTAAGCAAGAAATAGGAAATCACACAGCACACATCAAAGTAAAAAAGCACAGCAAACCAGATGACACAAGGAGCTATAGTGCTTCCCCAACAACCTGGGTACCTCCACTCTTCTACAACCCCAGGTAGGAATCCACTGCAAGAATAGTATATCAGGTGTCCTGGGCACCAATGAGCTTTTGATAAGGTGCTCAAAAACCAAAACAAGATTTTTTGATAAGGTCTCTTGCCACCACTGAGTTTTGACAAGGTCTCAGAAACCAGCCACAAAACTTTTGAAGGGAGTTTTGAGAAACCCTTTTACAGGAGAGAAAGGAAAAAGAAAAAGAGTTGAGTTGTTTTTCTCTGTCAACAATCTGAGAGAAGACAAGTGGAAGATGTTGTCAAAGCTCCCCCTGAGATCTGTAAGGGTTCAAGAAGATGAGCTTTGTTTAGGGTGATAGGCCTTCAGTTGCTTCAGATCTCCAGCAATAGATGATTTCAGCAAATGCTGAAATATGTGTTGTCTGGAGTCCTTGAAAATGAAGCTTTTGAACACTTGAAGCATGAAGGAGTAGAACAGCAGATGATCTCCTTCACAATGATGTTCCTTGTGTTCTTGAAGAATTCTTACTCAGTAATTCTGTAAGCTTTTATCTACTGAATCTATTCTCAAAAGATGAATTCTAGATGAGTGAAATTTTTTTCTCTCTTCTGTATATCTTTTTCAAATCTTGTCTGTTCTCTCTGAAAAATTATTCTCTAAGACGTATATCAGATTCTGACTTTAGATGGCCATTACTTAGTCATAAATGACTTCCATAATTGACAACTGTCTCTGGGGAAAGTCCTAAGTAACATTCAAATTATTCTTCCTTGAAACTTACTTCAGATTTCTTGAAACGGCTACAGAATCCTTTGTCATAAATGCTGAAAATAAATCTAAATGAATTCCATAACTGTCCTGAATTTGAATTCTAAAAATGTCGACCTCTTAGAAAATCATCGATCTGAGCTCAGCTATCATCGACCTGAGCTCATAGATTGGATTTATACTAGAGACAGAAAACGTCGACTTGAGTTCTACGATCGTCGACCTGAGCTCAGCGACTTGGAAAAAAACTAGAGACAGTGCGTCGATCTGAGCTCGAAGATCGTCGAACGGAGTTTGACGCCTCATTGACCTGAGCTCAAAGATCGTCGACCTGAGTTCGACGTTTCGTCGACCTGAGCTCAACGAGAATTGTCCTAGTCTTCAGCACTTAAATCCTGATCTGTAGAAGGTCTTGAGGGAAGCTTTCAAACCTAAGTGCTAACCCTAAGACTCATTCTAATTGACCTATCAGACTATACAACAAGGTCAAAACAAAAACCTAATCACATAGTGATCCTTACCCAAATTAGTAATAGGGTGTTCCAACAATCTCCCCCTATTTGGGTTAGGATTACTATTTACATGACAGAATGTGAAATAACTAACATACATCAGATTTAAATAGAAAATAACAGAAACAACAATGCAGATAACATAAGTTGAGCATTGTAGAAACACAGCAAGAGTCACAGAATCAGTCAGAAAATGAATATGAGTATCAGCTTACACAAGTTACTCATTGCCCATTTTGAAGAGAATTTCTCTATTGGGATTTAGGGCTTCCTTCTTGGATCTTCTATCATCTTCTGCACCTAAGGAGGTTTGAGATCTTGGCCTTGGAACTACAGCCTCAGGATGCAGCTTCATATAGTCTTCTGGATCAAAGAATTTCCTTGAAGCATATCTCTCTAATTCTTTCTTTCTATGTTCTAACAAGGTTGTGATGTTGGAAGTATCTCTGCCTTGCTCTTTAGCCTTCTTAATCTGATCTAATGCAGCAAGTTCTTTCATTCTAGCTGTCCATTATAAAGGATTGTTCTCATGGTCCTCAAATGGAACTGGGGGTTCATATCTATTGATTGACTCTGAATCAGTAGGAGGAGCCCTGGTGACAACTGTATCTCTTAGCTTGTATGGGAAAGGACCTGATGAAGAGTCAGTAGGGCCTTATCCTTCCCTTTGTTGTCTAGAGTAAGTTCTGTAATCTCTTTGTCTTCCTCTTGACTGACCTCTTCTAGACTGATATCCTCTTTGATATTGTCCTCTGGGTTTATATCTTTGTGATTATTGAGAGGATCTATGCTTTGAAGCAGAGGACTGAAAAGCTGAGCCGCCACCAGATCTTGAATCTGGAGGAGGAGGAGGAGGATGGAATTGAGATGATCCTTTTTCATACTTGTCAAGCTTTCTCCTTTTCTTCATGGCCTTAAGCATGTTCTTAGAGAATTGCATCCAAGGTTCAGTGATTTGGCAGTCATGAAGAATGTAATAGGGTATGTCATTGTCATCTTTGGCTTTAGCAGGAGGTACTCTCATCATGGCCTTACTTCTTGCTTTCCTTTTCTTGGTAATGGTGCCAGAAGAATAATCAGAGTCAGTGTTTAATTGATCACTATCTGAACTCTGGGGTCTTTCATATAGATCATCAATTTTTTTGATGTACTCTTCTCTTTGTTTTGACTTCTAAGGAGCAGCAACAGGAGCAGAAACTATTGGAGTAGCAAAAGGAGCAGAGACTATTGGAGTACCAGCAGGAGCAGAGACAAGAACTGTTTGAGCAGCAGGAGCAACAGGAACCTCAGAAACAACAGGTTCTTCTAAGTAAATAGCAAGTTCATCAGCAGCAGCAGCATCAACAGGAACAACAGGCAACATATCAATATCAGCAGATTCAATAACTTCAACAGTCTCAACAGCACAAACAGAAACAATAACTTCCTCATCCTTAAGAGAACTTATATAAGAAGTAATTAGGCTGGGATCACAGACAGCAACAGGCATAATGGCCGTAGTAAAGTCTTACCCTCCCTAAGCTGGTGAGAAGCTGAAGTTAAGAAGGTCAAAAGCATATAGCAGTGACCTGAGGTTCACTGTTAGTACTGGTACTTGAGCTGGAGCTGAAGCATCAGCAGCAACTTCTGGCAGCAATTCCTCTGAAACAGCAGGCACTACCATAGCTTCATAGGGCATCTCCCCCTGCCTTGATTCAGTGAGAACTAGATCAAGGCACCCCATTGAATGGATTGTCTGTGGAGTAGATAGAGAGGAGAGCCTGTTAGATAACTCCTTTATTGACTGCAGGAGTGGAGCCATGGAGGTCTCCAGCAGGGCTACTAGCTTGGGAGCCAGTAACCTATAAAGCTTATCTGCCAGTGCTGAGAGATCCACTTGCTCAAGTGGAACTTGAGTAGAGGTGGAGGAAGAAATGACTGTGGGTAGAGATTGATGGGTTGCAGGATGTGTGGATGGGGATGGTAGGATGTTGGGTTGAGAGATTGGGATGGTGGAGATAGAGGTTATGGGTGTGGAGATGGAAGGGGTGAAGGATGGTTGGGTGAGAATGTCATGGAGTAGTTGTTGGTATGAGGAAGTGGAGGGAAGCTCAGTAGGTGAGGAGGTGGAATCATCCATGAAGGAATCTTCCAATATGTTGAAAGGTTGAAGGTCAAGAGGTGGATAATAATTAAGTGGATGGAATTGTTGTTCTATGGTGGCTGGAGGAGGTGAAGGAGTGGATAGAGGATTTGAAATTATAATGGGGGAGGAGATTGATGTGGAGGTGGTTGAGGTGGAGATGGAGGTAGAGATGGTTATAGTGGATGTGGGAATGGTTGAGGGAAGAACTGGAGAAGGTTGAGAAGAGGAGGAGGCAGGCAATTCTTCAATGAGGGAAGGGGCCTGAGGGGAAGAGACTGCAATAGTCCTTGTGCCTGAGGCAGTAGTAGTCCTGGTTGGCTTAACTATCTGCCTGTCCCATTTCCCAAACAGGTCACAGGTCAGCCTCTTTGATGCATTGATGTGCATCCCACTTGATACCAGTAGTTCAGGGCACCTGGAGTGCAAGAATAGCCCTATTATCCTCCCAAAGTTTACCAAACTTTTGTTCACTTTCTTCTTAATCAAGTCAAAGAAGAGCTCTCCCCAGTTCAAATGTTTCTTAACCACAAGTGCTCCCATCAAGCAGAACTGATACCTAGAGATGGTATTATGTGCTGAGTGCTTTGCCAAAAGCACTTTCCCCACAACATCAGCAAGGAATCTGTACTCAATAGATAAGTTCTTTTTCAACAACTTGCTAGGGTTAGCGGCAGAGTGTCCCATTCTATCTAACATATTCGCAGATTCTTCTCCAGATAACTCAATAGAATCATCTCCAGTACTCAATTGAAACACTTAAGTCAGGAGAGTAGGTGTTAGGGATACCTGCGTCTCGGCTATAGTACCAACCAATGTATTCTGATCCAAATTGTGCGCCGTGTAGACCCATTCTTTGATCTCATCGGCTGCAATCTTCATTCTCGTTGTCATTATTTGCACTAGCTGTTATTCTCTGAATAGGTCTAGAATATCTTTGAAAACCTGATCGCTTCCATCAAATGAGTCCATATCTATGTCAAAGCCTGTACCGAATTTCATCTTGGCGAGGGTGGCAACTGACACAACCATTATGTACCCTCAAAGATGAACAAACACGACCAAGTGCAGTAGAGTTTGGAGGGAAAGAAAAAGTTTGCAGAGAGTATGAAAGCGCAAAAGAAGAACGACGGCCGAAAGAATGATTTAATATTAGGGTTTGATGCCAGAAAGGAAAGATCGTTGAACTCCGTTCGACGATCTAAGCTTCTAAAGGAATCTGAAGCATCTACAATAATGTCGATCTCCATTCGACGATATTGGAGAGCGTTGATCTCCGATCGACGATCGCTGAACACAAAGAAAATAGCTTAACGCTATCTGACGTCGCTGAACTCCGGTCGACGATTTTTGGAATCGTCGATCTCCGTTCGACGCTTTTTGGAAAAATGACGAGCACAGTTCAGAGACTATAAGCAGCCTACAGACACTAAAAAAAAAATTTAGCCTAGTTTTGGTCTGTTTTTAGAGTTTTGAAATCTTGGGATTTATTTTAAACTTCCACCATCTAACATTCCTAATTGATTTAGGAAGAAGGTATGTTTCTTTTCATCCAAAGGTTTGGTGAAAATATCTCCCCTTTGCAGATCAGTTGGGATATACTGAAGTTCAATTTTATTTTTCTCAACATTATCCCTTAGAAAGTGATGCTTAATCTCTATATGTTTTGTCCTACTACGGAGGACTGGATTTTGTGCTATAGAAATACCACTAGTGTTATCACAAAATATTTTTGACCCTTCTAAGTTGTAGCAATAGTCTAGGAGCTGGTTTTGAATCCACAGAATCTGTGAGCAACAACTGCCTGCTGCCATGTATTCAACTTCAGCAGTTGAAGTGGACATAGATGTCTGTTTCTTATAGAACCAGGAGACAAGTCTGTCACCAAGAAACTAACAAGTTCCACTTGTGCTTTTCCTGTCTACTCTACATCCAGCATAATCAGCATCTGAAATCCAGTTAATTCAAATCCTGAGTCTTTGGATACCAAAGGTCTAGATTTAGACAACTTTTTACATACCTAAGAATCCTCTTAACTAATGTTAGGTGTGACTCTCTAGGGCTTACTTGGAACCTAGCATATATACATGTAGCAAACATTATATCAGGTCTACTGGCTGTAAGGTACAATAGAGAGCCAATCATTGCTCTATATGTTGTCTGATCAACATGTTTTCCATGTTCATCAGCATCTAATACAACATTGGTAGGCATAGGTGTTTTCATACAAGATGCTTCAGACATACCAAATTTCTTAACCAGTTCTTTTGCATACTTGGTTTGAGAAATAAATATGCCTTCAACATATTGTTTGAATTGCAATCCTAGAAAGAAGGAAAGCTCACCCATGCTACTCATTTCAAATTTAGAATGCATCAGATTGGAAAATCTTTTGCACAAATTTGAATCAATAGACCCAAATATGATATCATCTACATATATTTGTACTAGTAGGGTATGGGACTTATGGGTTCTAATAAAAAAAGTTTGGTCTACTCTACCCATTATAAAATCATTTTTTAGAAGAAAGCATGCTAAGGTCTCATACCATGCTCTAGGAGCTTTCTTGAGACCATATGATTCTTTATGCAATTTGAAAATATGGTCAGGATGAGTTGAGGAGATAAAACCTGGAGGTTGTCTAACATAGACTTCCTCTTTGATGTCTCCATTGAGAAAGGCACTCTTCACATCCATTTGGTAGACCTTGAATCCTTTGTGAGCTGCATAAGCTAGGAATATTCTTATGGCCGCTAACCTTGCAACTGGTGTAAGGGTCTGGTCATAGTCTATTCCTTCTTCTTGAGAATAACCTTGAGCAACTAGCCTTGCCTTGTTCCTTACAATAACTCCTTGATCATCCAACTTGTTTCTGAACACCCACTTTGTTCCAACAATTGAGTGGTCCTTAGGCCAAGGTACTAGCTCCCAAACTTTGTTTCTCTCAAATTGATATAGTTCCTCTTGTGTAGCAATGATCCAGTGTTGATCTTATTCTGCATCTTGAATGGATTGAGGCTCAACTTGAGATAGAAAGCAAGTGTGCATCAGGTTCTGGTTGACCTGATTTCTGGTTTGCACACCAGCTGAGATGTCTCCAATCACTTGGGAGATTGGATGATCTCTTGTTGTTACTAAATCAACAGGGGATGTTGATTGTTCACCAACCTGTGTTGTTATTTCCTCATGTGGCACAATAACTTGCTCTTCAAGATGGTTTTCTCCAGGATGTTTAGCATCCTCTTCATCTTCACTGTTTTCAGCTCTTTATTGGATAGGTGAATGTATTGAATCCTTTTCTACAATATGTAACCTGTCCAAATTTTCTGAAAGAGAGTAGATGAGTCCTCTTTATATACCTATTTTCGGACTCATCTAGGCTTATTTTCTTGTCTTTGCACACCGTTTAGTGTCATTTGCACTCCTTTTGGTTCGCTACGGTTTTCCACGTCTTGTGCACTTTTTAGCCTATTTCTGTGTGTGTGTGTATTTCCCTTTTGCTGTGCATTATATTTATGTCTGTGACTGCCATGTCGACATCCCGTCCAGTTTTCCTGCAGGTTCGGGGATTGTGTGGGCGTCCGGGGTAGGACTTTCACCATTTTTGGCAAAGGAGTCAATGGTCGTGCGTTTTTACCCACACACGACCATCGACCTCTTTGGCGCACGATCATCGGTCGTACGCAGTCATGACCTCTCCTGTGAAAGTTCTGTCCCGGCATATCGCACAATCACCAGCCATACCGCGCACGATCACTGCTCGTGCACTGCCGGTCGTGCGCAGTCACACCTTCTTTTTCCATTTTGCTGCCTCCATATCGCACGATCACGGACCATATCGCGCACGACCACTGGTCGTGCGCCTGTGATCGTGTGCAGTGTTTAATTCTATTTTCTATAAATAATGCAGGTTTCGCCCTATTCCGGATCGCTCGACATTTTCCGCCGTATTTCGTCCCCGGCGAGTTTTTCCGCCGTCCTCCTTCATTCTCCACCATAGGGAGGGTCTCCGGGCAAGCTTTCACCGCCAAATCAAAGCCAGAGCATCCCCTCGGCCTCCTCCTTCATCCTCGAGCTTCAAGGGAGATTTGACCTAGCTCTCTCCATCAAGCTAGGAGGAGCATGTGCTTACATATTCCGCAGCGTGATACGGAGAAGACGGGCCATTGGAAGGTGGTGACAGCCCTTCTCTACCCCAGACGTAGTTGAGGACCGAGCTTGGACTCGGATTGACAACCCGGGATTCCAACCGTGAACCCTCAATAAGGCTTCGGACCCGGTCGATTTCGCACACTCCTCTTATGTTGTTGTTGATAGCTTAGTTTAATTTCTATGTATTGATGAAGTATTTTTATTGATTAGCATTTTCACTTATTCATGTCTATGTGAGTTATTGTGATTTTGTTATTATTGCTTGAGGTGCGCCATATCCCATCCACCCTTGCCGCACTAGCAATTTCTAGTGGCGTGCGTTGCGAAGAGGTGCTCACGACCCTCATTCCGCCATTCTAACCACCTCATCCGCTAGCCTACTCGTCCATCTGCCAAGCGATTCGGTGCATAGCGGCCCGTGTAGTTTCCATCCCGCCTGGCGAAGCATCGCATAGTGGCGTTGCATAGGAGTAGCTTGTAGATTTTACTTCCTGTTTCCGCAACAATCAAAACCCCCCCTTTTTTGAGCCGACCCGAGGACTTCAATCTCAAGTCCTCCTCAACATTAACTCATCCCTTACTGTGTTACTCAAGAGACTGACACTCGGGGATTTATTCCCAAACTTTATTACTTGTGCGACCGGTGCGCTTGCCGTATTTCCACGCATCAAGTTTTTGGCGCCGTCGCCGGGGAACACAGTCGTTTGAGTTTTTGGAGAGGAAGATTTGAGATAGTTACCCTTTCCATTTGTATATTTCATGTTTTATTTTTGTTTTGGTTTTTTAGTTGTTGTTTTTTTATTTTATTCCCTTTCTAGTTTTTATTTTGCTATAGCAGGCTGTTCCACTCTTTATTTGCTTGCGAGTATTTAATTTCTGCTTAGAAAATTTCTTGTGGTGAATTCTTTTCTATTGCATCATGTATTCAAATTGGTATATCAAGTGCCATTGGTGCGGGGATTATGGGCATGGTAGTGATGAGTGCCCCACTGACGGTACTGAGTATAATTCTCATGGTCTCGTGTTTGCAGCGCCGGTGTCTCACGGTACTCCATACACGGTACCACAGTCTTATGGTCACTACTCGTCTCCGCCTCCACCTTTTTCATATTCCTCCCCGGTCCCTTCTGGACCGAGGGGTAATGGAAAACGGTGTTTGTGTTGTCATAGCACCGACCATGTGTTGAAAGATTGCGCAGAATTTCAGCGCCAGATGGAGGCGGATGATGAACCAGATATCCGGATCGTCTCATCCACCTCTCAAATGGCCGCTCCTTCTGATTCTGATGATGTATCCGCAGTACCACCTTGTCTATGGGGGACTGCTGTGGATACACCCATCAGACCTTCCACTAGTCAGTGCGACGACATTACGACACCTTCTCTCCTTGTGCCTTCTTCCCCTATTTTTGATTCACCCCCGGAGGAACCTGTGCATATTATCTCTGATGATGTTGCTCCTCCGCTTTCTTTGCAAGAATCATCTACTCCTCTTTTTAGTGAGTTGGTTGATGATGTTGTGCCCTTTGGAGATTGGGAACATGAGGATGCGCCATGGTATGACGAGGACATTATTCTCGTCAATGGAGAATATTATGTCTTGGAACACAGTGACGCACCAAGGTGTGTTGATGAGGAGATCCTTGCTGATGAGGAAGTTCCCGCTTCCTTATTGGTTGAGGAGGTCCAAATCACCATCGAGGACCTCATAGTCTCAGCTTCCCCTCGCCATGACTCACGTGACACCGATAGTGATCTATGCTTGGATCCTTCTGAGAGTGATTCCGGGATCACTCTCCCTATTTCTGATTCTTTTAGTTTTTCGTCTCCTTTATTCCTTGATCCCCCTTCTTTATCTGAGCCTGTGCAGGTGGAATCTCTACGGGTATGTGAGGTTTTCGATGCGCCTGGCATTTTTGCCGCTGCCGTCGCTTCCTACAAACCGGTGGTGGATTATACCTTGCTAGGCAAGGATATTTTTTGTGGTGAGATGAGTGAGGACCAGTGCTCCTCCTCATCTTACTTCCTATTTCCTCTGCCTGCGAGGAGCATGTATGATTATTTAGGCAGAGGGGTAACTGTTCTATCACTGTATCGGTACCCGTTACCGACACGGATATTAGAACAGTTACCTGTGCACTTTTCTTTTCATAGGCCCATTAGCTAGAACTTTTCTTTTGTTGAATAAGTCGTGCTGGGATGACAATAACCCCAGTACTTATCTTTTATTTTCTGCATTTTTATTTTCATGTCTATTTTAGTTTTAGTATTTCTTTTTGTATATTTTTCTTTTGTTTTTACGGAGCTCACCCCTGCAGGTATCCATGGAAACTACGCATTGGCGGGGTTGTGATTCTTCGTTTGGCGGGCCTGCTTCTACTTTTCATGCGTCTTCTGGTATGCTCACTAGCTGAGCATTGGGTAACCTCTTCCCTTAGCTCATTCTGATTTTAATTTCTCTATCATTTGATGTGTTGTTTAGTTTAAGTCTGGGGGAGAGCATGTTTACCTTTTGCACGTGCACATTTCTTTTGTATACTAGAAGCTTTTCGTGTTTTATTTTGTTTATGTTCATTGCATCGCACACCAATGCACCCACATAAGCGCGAGCTTAGCTGTTAGTGTGCCACGAGTTGAACTTGTATCTTTGTTAGATTTGGAAAATTTCTGTGCTAGTTTAGGATTGTGCGACGGAGTAAAATGTTGGCCTTGCTGTGTTCCTAGTCTATTGCTCTCGTTTTGTGTAGAAATTTGTGTAGATTTAATTTTTTTGTATGCTTATAGATTTATAATTTTCTATTTGCGTAAATACTTTTTATTCTACTCAAAAGTTGGTGAATCCGGTGTGAATCAAAGGGTAGCGTAGGAATGTGTGTAGCCGCCACTAGACTCGTATTGCTTGAGTCGGGAGGAAGGATTATCTTTCTTGGTTGCTAAGAATTTGCCCCAAGCTATTCTCGAAGCATTAGTACACGGTTAGTCTAGCGTGAGAGTGATGTAGGCCACCTTTTGTCCCGGTCGAGCTTTGTACCCATTCCTAACATCGCCCTTGCTAGCCCCTTTGTGCCTACCCTTCCTTTTGATTCAGCTCCACTATATTCGCCAAAGACCCATAGCCGATCCTAGTCGCACACCCAAGTCGAGCTTAGTGTTTTATATTTTCATGTTGGGTTGTGATGTGGTGTTATTATTTGTGAAAATGTGGAAGTGCTTTCAAGTTATATCTGTTGAAATATTTGAAAAAGAGAAAAAGAGAAAAGAAAAGTGAAAAGAAAAAGTTTGATTGAAAATCTTTATTTGAGATGATTTAGATTTGGAGTAGGCGGTGCACACACCCATTTAGTAAAAGTTAATTCTGGGGGTGTGGTGCACCTGGTTATATTGTGGTTTGCTGAGGGATTCTTTTAGGCTAGCTCATTTGGGTTAGGTGCATAGCCATTCTTTTTATCATTGCTTACCTCACCGTAACCCAAGCACCATTATTACCCGAAGTCCTACGGACTTGCGCTTGAGTTGACTAGTGCCGTGGAAAGAGTGCGAACGGGCAAGCGTATGGTTTCCGACATTGGTGGATTCCTTTGGGGGTAATCTTGAGCCCTGGTCTTCGGCAATGCTCACCTTAGTGGCCTGTCTACTTTCTCCCTGCGTAGGACCGGATGATTCACCGTGATTCCACTTTTGAGTAATAATAAATTTTTGATACGCATTGTGAAAAATATAAAATATTTTGTATACTTAAAAATTTCCTCTACTTTATTTTTATACACGCGAGCATGCGACTTCGCATGGTACTCCGTTTTGCAATTTCTTTGTTAGCTAATTCATTTTTCCCGTCTGCTTAGGTTTTGTTTGCTTGGGACGCACAAACAGTTAAGTCTGGGGGTGTGATGAGTCCTCTTTATATACCTATTTTCGGACTCATCTAGGCTTATTTTCTTGTCTTTGCACACCGTTTAGCGTCATTTGCACTCCTATTGGTTCGCTACGGTTTTCCACATCTTGTGCACTTTTTTAGTCTATTTCTGTGCGTGTGTGTATTTCCCTTTTACTGTGCATTATATTTATGTCTGTGACTGCCATGTCGACATCCCGTCCAGTTTTCCTGCAGGTTCGGGGATTGTGTGGGCGTCCGGGGTAGGACTTTCACCATTTTTGGCAAAGGAGTCAATGGTCGTGCGTTTTTACCCACGCACGACCATCGACCTCTTTGGCGCACGATCATCGGTCGTGCGCAGTCATGACCTCTTCTGTGAAAGTTCTGTCCCGGCATATCGCACGATCACCTGCCATACCGCACACGATCACTGCTCGTGCGCTGCCGGTCGTGCGCAGTCACACCTTCTTTTTCCATTTTGCTGCCTCCATATCGCACGATCACGGACCATATCGCGCACGACCACTAGTCGTGCGCCTGTGATCGTGCGCAATGTTTAATTCTATTTTCTATAAATAATGCAGGTTTCGCCCTATTCCGGATCGCTCGACATTTTCCACCGTATTTCGTCCCCGACGAGTTTTTCCGCCGTCCTCCTTCATTCTCCACCTTAGGGAGGGTCTCCGGGCAAGCTTTCACCGCCAAATCAAAGCCCGAGCATCCCCTCGGCCTCCTCCTTCATCCTCGAGCTTCAAGGGAGATTTGACCTAGCTCTCTCCATCAAGCTAGTAGGAGCATGTGCTTACATCTTCCGCAGCGTGATACGGAGAAGACGGGCCATTGGAAGGTGGTGACAGCCCTTCTCTACCCCGGACGCAGTTGAGGACCGAGCTTGGACTCGGATTGACAACCCGGGATTCCAACCGTGAACCCTCAATAAGGCTTCGGACCCGATCGATTTCGCACACTCCTCTTATGTTGTTGTTGATAGCTTAGTTTAATTTTTATGTATTGATGAAGTATTTTTATTGATTAGCATTTTCACTTATTCATGTCTATGTGAGTTATTGTGATTTTGTTATTATTGCTTGAGGTGCGCCATATCCCATCCACCCTTGCCGCACTAGCAATTGCTAGTGGCGTGCGTTGCGAAGAGATGCTCACGACCCTCATTCCGCCATTCTAACCACCTCATCTGCTAGCCTACTCGTCCATCCGTCAAGCGATTCGGTGCATAGTGGCTCGTGTAGTTTCCATCCCGCCTGGCGAAGCATCGCATAGCGGCGTTGTATAGGAGTAGCTTGTAGATTTTACTTCCTGTTTCCGCAACAATCAAAACCCCCCCTTTTTTGAGCCGACCCGAGGACTTCAATCTCAAGTCCTCCTCAACATTAACTCATCCCTTATTGTGTTCCTTAAGAGACCGACACTCGGGGATTTATTCCCAAACTTTACTACTTGTGCGACCGGTGCGCTTGCCGTATTTCCACGCATCAAGAGTGTACCTGCAATTGTTCTATGGTAGAAGTAGACTTCTCCTTGTAAAACATGTTAGTCTCATCAAAAGATACATGAACAGATTCTTCAATTTTAAGAGAAGTTTTATTATACACCCTATAAGCTTTACTGATCATGGAGTATCCCAGAAACACTCCTTCATAAGCTTTTGCTTGGACTTTTGCTAAATACTTCTTGTCATTATTGTGAATATAACAAATGTAACCAAAATATTTGAAATAGTCTACTCTAGGTTTCTTCCCTTTGAGCAATTTATAGGGAGTCTTGCCCTTCAGTTTATGTATCAAATTTCTCTTCAACACATGGTTGGAGGTGTTCACTGCCTCTGCCCAAAAAGATAGAGGAAGGTGAGCATCTGTCAACAATGTAGTAGCAGATTCAATTAGGGTTCTATTTTTCCTTTTAGCTACCCCATTTTGTTGAGGAGTTCTAGGAGCTGAGAAAGTATGACTGATCCCTTCACTCTAACAGAAATCTTGCTTAAGAAGAGAATCAAACTTTGTCCCATGATCACTTCTGATCAGGGCAATGTGAGTATTGAAATCAATCTGTATACATTTGAGAAAATCTGTCAAACACTTAAAGTTATAAGACTTCTTCCTTAGGAAGAATACCCATGTGAATCTAGAGAAGTCATCTACAATCACTAAAGTGTAAGATTTCCCTCCTAAGCTTTGTACTGTAATGGGTCCAAAAAGATCCATATGTAACAAATACAAGATCCTAGGTGAATCACTCTTATTAAGTGACTTAAAACTATTTTTAGTTTGCTTTCCTAATTGACAAGCCCTGCAAAGTCCTTCCTTCTTGTAGGGGCCAGAAGGTAGTCCTCTAACAAGGTTATCCTTGGATAGCCTAGCAATGGTTCTAAGGTTTATATGCCCTAGTCTCTTATGCCAAAGATCATTTGGTTTTCAAACTGAATTAAATAAACAGATATCTATATTTGTTGAAAGGAAATCCACAAGATAAATGTTACCTTTCCTTTTACCTGTTAACACTGTTGTATTATCCTCTGACCTTATCTTGCATAAGGATTTGTTGAATATTACTTGATAGCCTTCATCACAGAGTTGACAGATGCTGATTAGGTTGTGCTTCAGTCCTTCCACATAATCCACCTTCTTGAATGTGACTGAGCCAATCTGAACAACACCATATCCTTTTGTTTGACCAAAGTTTGAATCTCCAAATATTACTTTGGGTCCAAGTTTGGTTTTGAAGGATGTGAGATTCTCCTTGCTCCCTGTCATGTGCTTTGAGCACCCACTATCCAGATACTATTGTTGGGTCATTACTAGATAGGTCTTCACCTGCACATAAACAATTTATATGTTTTTGACCCAGTTTACCTTGGGTCTAGGTTGATAACCTTTAAACTCAGAAAAAAAAGACATCCCTGGCTGACTCTTATATCCTTCAAGATGGTATCTCCTAGGAGGCACTATCCATTCAGTATAAGGGTTGAAGCTTTGGGATGAGAGACTTCTAGGATTGATTTTAGATTTACCACTGAAAGAATGTTCAAAGCTCTGAGCTCTGTTCGACGATCGTCGAGCTGAGTTCGACGATCTTGGGTCAGATCGTCGAGCTCCGTTCGAAGATCGACTATACCAGAGTTAAGAGTTCAGAAGTCGTCGAACTGAGTTCGATGATTCAGCCTTGGATCATCGATCTCTGTTAGACGATCGTCGAGCTCTATTCGATGTTTTTTGTTGAACTTTGTTTTCCTTAGGAAAATCAGGATTCTTCCTAGCTACCTCTACAATACCCTTTCCTTTATAAGAAATAAATTTAATTGGGGTTGTTAATACTATAGGTTGGCTGGATGAAGAACCCAAGCCCAGTGTACTGTTGAATCTTGAGTTCACTGTGTTTGTGATGTCAATTAGTCTGATGCTTCTCCCATTAAGGGATTCTTCAAACTTCTTTGCCTGGGATAGCTCACTTTTTAGTGAAGCTATCTCCTCCCTTCAACATTCTAACTCCTCAGAGAGTTTGAGGTTGTCTAATTTTAAATGTTTAGATAATTGATTTCTGAGAGAGATAATCTCTTTCTCAGACTTTAACAGGTCTAAACAAAGTTCCTTAAATTCAGATCTAAAGTCCTCTTAATCAAAATCAAAGGAGTCGATTACCTGGTCTTCTTCAGTTTGAGTTTCAGATTCAGACTCTTACTCTTGTTCTGCATCAGAATTTTGTTGGGAGGCATTGATAGCCATCATGCAGAATTCCTTTTCTTCAGCATCATCTTCATCATCACTTGAGCTTGATGAAGCCTCTAATTCTTCTTCAGTTTCACTCCAGGTTTCTGCTACAAATCCCTTCCTTGTATGTTTACTTTTGCTGGAGGAGGATTTGTTGTAATTGTTTTCCCTAGAGTCCTTATCTTTTCTCCTATCTTTCCTATCCTTCTTTTCCTTATTCTTATTTTCTAGACAGTCAGGCACAATATGACCTGGTTTCCTGCATCCAAAATAGATTATTTCTTTATTATTTGACTTGTCATACCTTGGCTTCTCATTCCCTCTGGATGACCTCTTTCTTAAATCTTTCCTGACCATCTTATAGAATCTTTTGGCCAGCAAGCTCATCAATTCTTCATTGCCTGTGACCTTGTCTTCAGGCAGATCTTCTGTAGCTTTGAATGCTATTGTCTTCTCCTTCCTGATAGCTGGAGAAGCAACCTTTTGTTCTTCCTCTCTGTTCTTGATGAGCAGTTCATAAGACTTGAGCTTGCCAGACAAAGCTTCAGTAGTAATCTCAGTTAGGATTCTGGCATCCTTGATTGGCCAGATCCTTGAGTCCCAAGTGCTAGGGAAGCACATTAGGATCTTGTCATTTAGTTTAGTTAGAGAGATCTCCTTGTCCAGTATTTTTAATTCACTGACTATTAGGCTGAGCCTGTTGTACATGTCAGCCACTGATTCAGTTTCTCCCTTTTTGAAGTTCTCATATTGGCTTATGAGATGGGATCTCCTGTCCTTCATTTCATCAGCAGATCCTTAGACAATTTCAGATAACTTGTCCCATATCTCTTTTGCTGAACTGCATTGAGCCACCTTTTGGAATATCTCATCAGACATAGTCTGAGAAAGGATATTCATAGCCTTTGCATCTACAACTTTCCATTTCTTTATTTCTGCATCTGTTTCTGAGGGAGGTGGAACAACACTTGTACTTGTAACTACTGGGGGTCTTGGACAAACTGTCAAAATAGAATTGTAGATGTCCTCATCAATAGAATTCATGTAAAGCCTAATCCTTGCCTTCCAAAGTGCAAACTTAGAAAGGTTGCACACTGGAGGTCTGGTGCTAGCATAATCTTTGTTCTGTGCCATGGTTTTGTTTAACAATTAATATATAATACATAGAAGAAATAACTATCCTCTAGAGAGGGTTGATCTTTTCAGAGATCTTTTGGTTCAGGTGCTAGCCTGTTTAACCAATTTGTTGAAAATTCAGATGTTGAATAACCAACCTCCCTCTGATACCAATTGAAAGTGAGTGAAAGATCTACCTTAACTCTAGAGGCGGGGGGGGGGGGGGTGAATAAAGTATTTTAAAATAATTTACAATTAAAAACTGTAAAGTAGTGGAAGTCTTGATTTATGTATATGTGTAAGGTGCTTGCAAAAAGAAAAACTAAGTAAGCAAGAAATAGGAAATCACACAGCACACAGCAAAGTAAAAAGCACAGCAAACAAGATGACACAAGGAGCGATAGTGGTTCCCCAATAACCTGTGTACATCCACTCTTCTACCACCCTAGGTAGGAATCCACTGCTGGAATAGTTGATCAGGTGTCCTGGGCACCAATGAGCTTTTGATAAGGTGCTCAAAAACCAAAACTAGATTTTTTGATAAGGTGTCTTGCCACCACTGAGTTTTGACAAGGTCTCAGAAACCAGCAACAAAACTTTTGAAGGGAGTTTTGAGAAACCCTTTTATAGGAGAGAAAGGAAAAAGAAAAAGAGTTGAGTTGTTCTTCTCTGTCAATAATCTGAGAGAAGACAAGTGGAAGATGTTGTCAAAGCTCCCCCTGAGATCTGTAAGGGTTAAGGAAGATGAGCTTTGCTTAGGGTGATTGGCCTTCAGTTGCTTCAGATCTCCAGTAATAGATGATTTCAGCAAATGCTGAAATGTGTGTTGTCTGGAGTCCTTGATAACGAAGCTTTTGAACACTTGAATCTTTAAGGGGTAGAACAGCAGATGATCTCCTTCACAATGATGTTCCTTGTGTTCTTAAAGAATTCTGACTCAGTAATTCTGTAAGCTTTTGTCTACTGAATCTATTCTTAGAAGATGAATTCTTGATGAGTGAATTTTTGTTCTCTCTTCTGTATATCTTTTTCAAATCTTGTCTGTTCTCTCTGAAAAATTATTATCTAAGGAGTATATCAGATTCTGACTTTAGATGGCCGTTACTCAGTCATAAATGACTTCCATAATTGACAACTGTCTCTGGGGAAAGTCCTAAGTAACATTCCAATTATTCTTCCTTGAAACTTGCTCCAGATTGCTTGAAACGGCTACAGAATCTTTTGTCATAAATACTGAAAATAAATCTAAATGAATTCCATAACTGTCCTGAATTTGAATTCTAAAAACGTCGACCTCTCAGAAAATCGTTGATCTGAGCTCAGCTATCGTCGACCTGAGCTCAGAGATTGGATTTATACTAGAGACAGAAAACGTCGACCTGAGCTCTACGATCGTTGACCAAAGCTCAGCGACTTGGAAAATAACTAGAGACAGAGCGTCGATCTGAGCTCAAAGATCGTCGAACGGAGTTCGACGCCTAATTGACCTGAGCTCAAAGATCGTCGACCTGAGTTCTACATTTCGTCGAACTGAGCTCAATGAGAATTGTCCTAGTCTTCAGCACTTGAATCCTGATCTATAGAAGGTCTTGAGGGCAGCTTTCAAACCTAAGTGCTAACCCTAAGACTCATTCTAATTGACCTATCAGACTATAAAACAAGGTCAAAACAAAAACCTAATCACATAGTGATCCTTACCCAAATTAGTAATAGGGTGTTCCAATAGTATACAACAACTATTCTTTCTTCCATTACTTTAGTACTTGAAAATGAAGTGTGTCCCAATAGAGAGGCTGCACATGAGTCAACGCCATGGATCACACAATGATGTATTATATTGTATTGTCCTGTGTTTTGTGACTCATTGTAGACTGACATTGGTCTACACTTGGCAATTATAACCTGCAAGCACTCAACTTGAAAAGAGCATCAAATACAAACTTAATTCATCTTAGTTTAAGTGTGACTTCATACTAATCTGGGTTATTGTGGATACAATACCCAATAATCCCCGCTATTTATAGAAGTCAGAACCCTCTACACTAAAGTGAATTACATCAAGAAAAATAAAATAAAATTACTAGTAAACAAAGTAATAAAGAGATATGCTATGCAATGAAAAATCAGATCATCAGAATTAAAAGATTTATATTTATAGATAATGTCCAAGGAAAAATCCAATTTCATAAAATCTTATAAAGAAACTTCTGATCATCTTTATTTACTGCTTTCTTTGCTGTTATTCCTGCTTCTCCTTTTTCTCTTGTTTCCTCTTCTGATAACTGAAAGGTTTAGGATAATATTTGGCAGGCTTAGGAGGATCTTTTGGATTGTTCTTCCCATACTCTCTATCATATATCCTTCTCTTAGTTAAAGATTTCTCATATAAATCCCATTCATATGAGCTATAGTGATCATTCCTGTTTTTATTATAATCAACAACAAGCTTAAGAGTCTCAAGGATTAGGGATTTGGAAGTTGGGCTCCATATTTAAGCAAACTCTTGAGCTCTTCTTCTTTCTGCTTCAGGATTATGAGTGGACCTTCTAGCATAGGCACCATCACCATACTTTCTTTTATTGTTCGTTGAGATGTCTGAAGGAGGAGCTTGAGCCAATTCTTTTTCTTACCATACTTGAGAGTATTCAGTAGGACGAGCTTCTTGATCTTCTGGTCAATGAGAAAATGTTGGCATTATTAGCATTGGTGGCATTGGGGCAGTAAGAGGCTGAGCAGTTGGATCTAGATGATGTGGAAAAACATTTGGATCAACTTAGAATTCAAGAAATATCTTGTTATGCATCCACACTATTGTATCATAAGTATGAAACATGACACCATCAATTTGGGTCTGAACATCAACATGTATTTCTTTCAGCTTTCCTTCCCAAAGATTTTTCATGATACTATCAGATTTCTATAGATATTCTTATACTAAGTTCTCCCCTTTTCTGACTTCTATGGATAGGGTGGCTATAGCATCCTCTTTGAATATACCAACTTTTGTGCATGTCTTGAAATTATGCTCTTGAGCTTTCTTTTCCAGTTGGATCTGATTATTTGATAGAGATACTGATTAATCTATCACCTGACCAATGCTAGTAATGGTGTGGTCTAGAGCTTTCCCACCTATTTGAAATAGGTGTTTAAGTTCATCAGTACTGTGCTGGATTTCAGCAAATCCTTTGCTCATCTCTTTTTCAAGAGCAGTGACTTTCTCAGTTATAGCTTTCAGAGAGTCTTCAAAGTAAGTTCTTTGCTGTACTAGCATTAACTCAATTTTGCTTAGAATGGTATCTGTAGAATATGCTTCAGCTTGAGAAGGTGGAGGAGGAGTTACTAATGGAGCTGACCATGGAGGTATTTCTTCAATGATAACTGATCTCTAGGCTCTGGTGGTGTGAATCAAGACATCTCCTTACTCACTACAAATGGTAGGAAGGGAAAAGTCTAGGCTTTTGATAGGTGCTTCAACTTGTTCAGGAGTAGCTTCTTCATCAGAAATCATAAATGTTTCTTCTTCTTATACATCTGTAGTAGGAGACTGAGGGTGAGGGGATTCTGGTTCAGAATGATGGTCTGATGGAGATGGTTTTGGAGTGGGAGATTTCTCTACATGTAGAGGGGAAAATGGTTCTTTTGAAGTAAGTTCATCAATCAATCTATTGATATAATCTTCTATAGTTAAGATTTATTCTTGGACTTGAGCATCAGAAAGAATGTCTTCAGCATGCAGATCAACATCTAGAATGCCTGAGTAATCTAGTAGGGTAGAATTGTTCATAACAGCAATATCTGAAGGAACCTCTGGAGCAACGGTTGAAGGAACATCTGACTGAGGAGCTGGATCACTTGCCTCTAGGACTGAAGGAGCAGGCTCCCCCTTAGCAATTTCACCTGAAGTGCCAACCACTTTATGTAAAGGGGAAGATGAAGTCCTATCCTCATCCTCTTGGAAATCATGGGATTTTGCAGCTTGAGCAGGGTTTTTAAGCTTGATCTCCCATCTTTGAATGGAGGAGATGGATACTTTCTTCATGTGATGCAGAGTAGTAGCTTTGGAGAGATCATAAACTTCTGGCTTAAGTTCATGAAGGATAAGAAAAATGATTCTGCCATAATTTGGTGCCTTAATGCTTTCCTTGATTTTATCAAAAATCATCATGCCCCACTAAAAATCCTTCTGTAAATCACTGCTGTCATCATATCAAAAATGGCATTTTTAATGAAACTGATAGAACTTGTTCTGCAAAGAAGAACTTTTTCAAGTATATCCACAAGTAATTTGCTCTGTGGATTGAGATCAAGGCGGCGAATAGTATTCATATTAGCAGAAACACCAAAAAATCCACATGCCCGATAGTAGTCTTCAACGGTTAGGTCGCCTTCTTCATCAATGATTGGCAGCCAAAGTAGCTTAGAGACAATAGGAGTAGTTAGCTTAAACTTGATTCTACGAACTTTGTGCTTCAGAACCTTACTATTCCTCTTAAGTTTGGCATTCCAAAAAAATTCCTACAAGTAAAATTTTGTACGGCTACTCACAAATGAATGAAAGTACGACGGCTTCCAAGAGTAGTAGAATGTTGTGAAAATCATCTGACAAATCAGCTATTCCAGTAGAAATGAGTTCACTATCGATTCCAACCTTCGACAGAGGGGCCATGATCGAGAGAGATGAACGGAAATCCTTTTATTGAGAGAAATTCTGAAGCGGGGGCAAGAGGGCGATGGTGATAGAGAAGACAAAACGTTTCTCTCAAGAGCAGGGTTTTAAAATTTGTGATTTTGGATTTTTCGGACTTTAATCTACTTATATAAGTCTTAAATCATGAAAATAAAAATAACATACCTTAAAATATGGCGGTAGAAGAGTTCGGGTGCGAATATTAAAAATTTGAACTTCAGGAAGAAAATCAGCATTAAACTTCTCGAGAAGATGAAAACCGATCGACGAAATCTGGCAGATTTCGATCAACTAAATTTCGATCGACGAAATAGGATAGAAGAAAATCGATCAACGAACGTCAATCTCCGATCGATGAACTTCGAACTCCGATCGACGAACTTTGAACTCCGATCAACGAACTTTGAACTCCACATGTTGTAACTGCGTTCTCTAGAAGAATAAAGACTTCTCAAAAGGTAGGTGATTTCTCGAGAGAAGATAAGAAGTTCTCGAGTAGTCAACTGTATTACTCGAGAAGCAGTTATGAAGTTCTCGAGAAGTAGACTTGAAATTCTCAAGAATCAATTTAGTTTTCGAGAAGTATTTCTCGGGAGTCAACTTATTCTCAATTAAAAATCTATATTACTCGAGTAGTAATTGTCCTTCACGAAAAATGAAGTCCAGACTTAGAATTTTTATTGAATTTTTGAAGTAGCCCAATTATTGAACCTTTTCCTGTGAGTCCATTTTCTTCATTCTTCTTTATTGAGCATGCTAAGTTCTATTTTGAAGAACGAGAACGTAGCCTCGTCCAGTGGCTTTATGAAAATGTCTTCAACCTGTTTGTCAGTTGGAACATACTGGATGTTAAAGTGACCATGCTCCACAAGCTCCCTGATATAGTGGTACCTCGGCTCTATATGCTTTGTCCTGCTTTGAGAGACTTGGTTGTTGGCGAATGCAATTGCACTGGAGGAGTCGAAAAACATTGGAATGTTGTTGAAGTTCAAATTATAGTCTTCAAGTTGGTTCTTTATCCATAGCAGTTGTGCACAACAACTGCCTACAGAGATATACTCTGACTCGGCTGTTGAAATTACGACACAATTCTGCTTCTTGCTGCTCTAGGAGATAAGCCTTCTTCCTAGGAATTAACAAGTCCCGGAAATGCTTTTCCTGTCATCTTTGCTTCCTAGCAAATCTGCATCTGAATAACCAATTAGTTCACTATCATTACTTCTTGGGTACCATAAGCCAAGATTTGGTGTACCTTTAAGGTATCTCAAAATCCGCGTTCAGCAGCGTAGTGAAATTCCTTAGAGTTCACTTGAAATCTAGTAGACATACATGTTCAAAAAATTATGCCCGGTCTACTAGCAGTAAGATAGAGCAAGGATCCAATTATGCTTCTGTACTTGGTTTCATCAAAAGGTTTCCCTTTCTCATCCTTGTCCAGAGATATAGCTGAACCCATTGGCATCCTCATAGAGGTTGCGTTCTCCATTCCGAATTTCTTAATTAACACCTTGGTGAATTTCGTCTGAGAGATGAAAATTCTATCTTCAGATTGCTTCACCTGAAGTCCTAAGAAATAATTAGGCTCTCCCATACTGCTCATTTCAAACTTCCCTTGCATAAGTTTGGAAAACTTTTTGCAAAGGTTATCGTCAGTAGAGCCAAATATGATGTCATCGACATAGATTTACACTAACATAATCTTGCCTCTTATTTCCCTAAGAAATAATGTCTTATCTATCTTTTATCTTATGAACTTATTCTCAAGAAGAAAGCTAGACATCGTCTCATACCAAGCTCGAGGAGCTTGTTTCAAACCATATAAAACTTTAAATAAAAGATAAATGTGCAAAGGATGGTTAGAATCAATTAAACCTGGAGGTTTTTCCACATACACTTCTTTCTTTATGACACCATTAAGGAAGGCCGACTTCACGTCCATCTGATAGACAGTGAAGCCCTTAAGTGCTGCATATTCTAGGAATAACCTGATTTCCTCCAGCCTTGCCACTAGAGCATATGTTTGATCGAAGTTGATTCCTTCTTCTTGTTTGTATCCCTTGGTGAAAAGTCTGGCTTTATTCTTTATGATTGTTCCATATTCGTCCATCTTGTTCTTGTAGACCCACATTATTCCGATAACATTCTTACCTTTGGGTCTTGGAACAAGCTTCCAGGCTTGGCAACGCTTGAATTGATTCAGTTTTTCTTCCATTGCCATTATTCAAGATGCGTCTTTGTTTACTTCCTTAAACTTCTTTGGTTCAACCTGCGAGAGGAAACTTAAATATAGATTTTCATTAGTTATACCTCTATGAGTTCTGACACCATTCCGGGGATCTCTTATGATTTGATCAATTGGGTGATCCTTCAAGTGTCTGAGCTTTAGAGTTCTTGCATCTAGAGCTTCCTCTATCACTGGAGTGACTTCATCAACTTGGATGACATCTTCATCATGGTGATCCTCCTCTCCAATTAGGGTTGAAGTGGTGATCTTGATGAATTTTTAGCTATTTCTTCAATCGGCTCATCCAAGTTTACTTCCTTTATTATTGAACCTGCATCCTCAATAAACACACTAAAAGAGCTGCTTTGCATCGTGCTCGTCTCATCAAATACTGTTATGTACATTGGAAACTGTGTACCTGATTTGGATGAAGTCTCACTTAACTCAATGATATACATCAATGTGTATTTAATGGGATGTTGAGCTTTAATGTATAGGTTAAAGAAATGCAGAAAAATATTTTAAGTACAAGTGTCGACACTTGTGAAGGAAATGTGTCGACACTGAAAGCCAGTTTGTGTCGACACACAGGACTTGTGTTGACTCACAGAAATTCGGTCAGTAGCAATTGTGTCGACACACAGGACTTGTGTCGACACACAGGACTTGTGTCGACACACACAAGAATTCTATCAACACCAACTATGTCGAGACTACATGCTATTATGTCGACACACAAAACTTATGTCGACACATTCTGCAGATGCTGTGTCAAGAAGATAAAGAAGGGCTGTGTCGACATTGTGTAAGCTGTGTCGACATCATCAAGATTTGTGTCGACATATGGTCTATTTGTCTTGACACATATGAAGTATTGTCTCGATGCTTTTCTTCTGAGATAGAGTACAATGGGGTATCAGGTGTCAAGACTGAAGACTTGAGAACTGTCATAACTAACAAAGCTGTCGCAATCTGTCAGAGCTGTCAGAAGGCGGTTATGAACTGGATCAACTTGTAACCTCAGATTGGATATATTTAAAGATTTTCTCTATCATAAAGGGAGAATATAAGAAGAAAGGACTTGACATTTTTCTAATGGTTGAAATCTACAAGTCATCAAGAGAAGGCAAATCCTTAACAAGTCTGCAAGAAGAATTCAGATATAATTCTGAATAGGAGAAGGAAGCTGGATTGAGGTTCATCTCCAACTTTATAAGAAGATCAACCATACTTTGTTCAAATTCAAGAATCTTTAAAAAAGATAAGACAGGTTGGATCTTAAGTAGTCAGATCAATCAAGAACTGATCAAGAAGCCTTCACCCCTTTCTCTCTCTACCTTAGAGAAGGATTTATCTCTTTTATAATCAAATTTTCTGTAAGATCTTATATAGATCTGAGTGTAAGAGAGTTATCTCTCTGAGTTGTAAGCCTAAGTTTATAAAGGCTGAGGTATGGTTGAGTGCCTGAGGTAAGATATTTATGATCTGAGTTGTAGGCCTGGTGATAAAGGCTGAGGTAGCATTCTTGGGAAGAATCTGAGTTGTAGGACTTGAAGGAGTCTGAGTTGTAGGAACTAGTTGGGTTCTGAGTTGTAAGATCTGAGGATCTGAGTTAGTGGAAGGAAGTTTGGCCGAATCCAGCTCTCTGCTGAATAGGTGAAGGGGGAGAGTGGACGTACCCATAAATTGGGAAACCACTATAAAACACTGTGTGCTATGCTGTGTTTTCCTGTGCTTGTTTTATCCTGTGCTGTGATAGTTGTAACTTAATTTACTATGCTGTGATTAACATTTTAATTGCCTAAGTTAAAATTGGATTTGAACCTATTCACCCCCCCCCTCTAGGTGTTTAGGATCTATTAACCAAATCTTTTAATTAGTAACAGAGGGAGGTTTACTCAAATATAGACCTAACAGTCTGAGTTGATCTCCAAGGCAGTTATCTGTTAGCCAGAATGGGTTCAAGTGAAAATCAGAAGGAACTTGGATCCATGAAACTTCCTATCTATAGGAAAGAAAATTTTGGCATATGGAAAGAGAGGGTCAAATTGTTCATGGAAGCATCTGATCCAATAATTCACCTCACAGTTCTAGAAGGGCCATTTATTACTATGAACATTTCAGTTCTTGATGCCAACCTCAAGACTCCAAAAAGTTATTCTTAAATGACTAAGGAAGAGATCATCATAGCAACCTTAGACAAGAGGGCGCAGAACATAATTGTGAGTGCCATAGATGATTCTACATTCCAGAATATGGCCCATTGAAAAACCTCCAAGGAGATGTGTGACACTTTGATTGTCTATATGGAGGGAATAGAAGAAGTAAGAGAGGATAGAAAGTCTATGCTAAATCAAGAATATGAGAGTTTTAGACAAACTAAGACAGATAGCATAGCTGAATGCTATAAGAAATTCTTTAGAATTATAAATGATTTAATGACCTATAGAAGAGTCTTTAGCACATATGAACTAAATGACAAGTTTCTCAGATCACTAACCAAGGGCTGGGATACTAAAATATGTGTCATCAGAGAGGTGGCCAGGCTTGCTTATACACCTCCACCAACCTTATTTGGAAAACTGTTATCATATGAAATGCTGCTCACTGCCAGAAAGGAGGAGGAGAAAAGCAATAGGTCTTGATACAAAGAGAAGTCAGCGGCTTTCAAGGCTGAAGCCACAAGAAAGGACAGGAGAAAGTCTCCTTCTCCTCCCAGGAGAATTGCTGAAGTTGAATCAGAAAATACTGACATCAACACTTCAGACAGCCACAACTCTGGTGAAGACTTTGCTGCCTTCATAAGGTAGTTTCAAAGGTTCTTGAAGAAGAAGAAATGGAGAACAAAGCCATCTTCATCTTCCTCCAAGGATGACTATTACAAGAAGAAGAAAACTTCTAAGGATGAAAGGTATGGCTCTAATCCTAGTAAACAAACTTCTTTTAAAATTGTTTGTTATTGTTGCAATAGGCCAGGACATGTTATAGCTGACTATCCTGATAAAAGAAAGGAATCTAATGATAAGAAGAAGTTTCAAAATAAGGGCAAGAAGGAGAGATCTTTTGTTTCCCAGAAGCAGAAGAGTTGGACTGACTCCTCATCATCAGAATCTGGAGAAGAGGCTGAAGCTGAAGCCTATATTGGATTTTTCACTATTGAAGCGGATTCAGTAGAATCTGAATTCTTGCAAATGCTGGACTCCAAAAATAGGATTGAAGGCCATCATTGCAGAGGGTTGATGGCTTTGTCTGCAGAAGATCAGTGTTAGGATCAGCCTGGTCCCAGTAAGGTAAATAATCTATCTTCAATTTGATTATTATACTGGATCAGAATCAGAAGCATCTACCTGGTCTTGTGTTTCTCCCTCTTAATCTTCCTCCTCTTAGTTGGTTGTCGCTTGTCTTGAAGGAAAAGCCATCGATGTTGGCAGAGGATGTTACCACTAGCCCTTGGAGGAGGTGTATAGGTGACGGATGCTTGCTTGATTTTGCAGCCGCTACCTAGGCTCCGCCAGGTGTTCGGGGGGGGGGGGGGGGGGGGGAAGGTGCAGTCTAGAGGCGAGCTTTTTTGGTTGTTCCAAGGCCTCAATCTAGCTTGGGTTTTTCTCTCTTGTGGTGGCTAGATTGGTCGTCTTTTGACAGCGAAGGTTTAAGTATGAACCTTGTGCGTCTGTAATTCTATGGATTGCAATAAGTATTTCCCTTTCTCAGCATGTTGAGGTATCTGATTCGACATATGGTGCATTTTAGCGGTTCCTTTTTAGTTTTCTCCTGTTGGATGTGCTGCATTTATTTGTGATATAAATTGTGTGGTTGCGCCTTAGGTGGATTGCCAAGTGCTAATTATTTATATTGCATTCTCTATCTTCTTGTTAGCCCTGTTTATTTGCAACTGTGTTTATGGGTGTCGTACACCGAACCTCTTACAAATGGTATCAAATCCAAAATTGTTCGTAGGTGACTGATTGAACATTCTAGCTTAGGTTTAGGTCAATAGTAGATGACAACATTGGTCCACTACAAACCTTCCCAAATCTGATCAGTGAATTAATCAGATCGCCTAAAGGCACCGAGGGAACCTGTGTCAGGGAAGAATGTAGTGTTGACTAGATATTCTATGGAGAAATTTGATGATAGCAAAATATTTCGCAAAAAATAAAGATTCTAGAACGCTATTGGCAGACAAGCAAAATTTTTTTTTTTGATTCATTCATGCCAACGAAAGGGAGTGAGGACGTATGCAACATAGAAGTTGAAACCGCCGCCTCTGATACCAAATTAACGTAGTGGGTGTCCGACATTTAGAGAGCGATACAGACACAAAGTAGACCTACCATGCCCAACACGCCTTAGATCTACCGCGCCTACACAAGCACTTACCGTATCGTTACGGATTGGCTCAAATGCAGCACATAAACCACAAGGATGGGAGATCGACTATAAAATAATGATCAAAAAGAGAGCCAGATTATTCCCCAAATTAACATTAAGGTTGCCACTCCTTTTTTAGAGTAAAATCTAGGCTATATGCCAAGATCCACTCAAGAAAATAGGATCTACCCGATCCGGATTATAGAAGTTTGTCAACGATGAAATCAATTTCAGAAATGGCAAGCGATGGTATTCATTAATCACAGAAACAACGGTTGTTCAACCTCCACACAATACTAAGCAAGAAAACACAAAGATAAGGGGAGAGAAGTTACCCAACCCGATTTCATGAACACACAAGATATGGTTGGAGAATCACTCTCTCCATGGATCCACCGGCATCGCACCGAATGGGGCTGCAACCTTCTTCCTTGGAGTTGCACAAAAGGAAACCATGCCGGAGTCGTACCGAATTAGGGTGGAGGGAGCAAGGGGGCCGACGGCTTCACACCATAGGTGGCGGCTAGGGGAAACCCTTGGCCGAAATTCTCAAAAGAGGATGAGGTTTTTTTTTGTTTCTTGATTCCTTCTTTCATCATAAAGGGGTTTCTTATATAGGAGTTACAAAAAAACATCTAACCATTCAAGATGGAGATGAAATCTCATCCATCTGGGCGGCTAAATACACACCAAATGTTTTTTAAATGCAGGAAATAAATGCTACAAAAAGTCCCATAATGAATATAAAATTATTAACCAAGCTTGGAATAATTTTATATTCGTACATATAAAAATAAAAGTAATTAGAGCATGATATTTTAATTAAAATTGTCTTCAAATGGTCTTAGTACGCCACGTGCGGAGGTTGTAGCGTTGTATTCCGTTAGCGTCGTTATAGCTCTGAAGGTCTTCGTGTCGTAGCGCCTCGACAACTGGATCATCATAAAGTAGAGGTAGCGGGGTGGCGACATCAATCCTCCCCCGATCAAAATCGCGTATCTCTGATCCATGGTCTAAGAGATAGCGATGGACAAGAGCGGCCTCCAAGCGTCAAAGCTCCGTCTCGAGGACCCATGAGTCGTCCGAAGGGGGGCGGTCATGCCAACGGACGAGGAAGCGGTAGATAGCACCATCAGGAGTAATAAGTGGCTCAGGTGCCACGATACTATCTGGAGTAAGGAATGTCGTGGTTTTCTGGGTTACATGTTAGTATTAGGAATAAAGGAATGCAACTCGCCATCCGAGGAGATACATGTGGGGACCGTAAAAGAGAGATCATCCAAACTACAACTCCCCAACCCATTAGAAAGTTCAGTGGAAGGAGAAGAAGACAAATAATTCAACTCTGGTGGAGGCAAAACAAACATCGTCAAATCTGAGACATTTAAAATGGGGGAGATACCCCAATCAGCAGGCAAATCCAAAACGAAAGCATTGTATCCTATCTTCTTTATAATCCGAAAAGGGCCAGCGCGCTTTGGTGCTAACTTTTTAACGGTGCTAGTTGGCAGTCGTTCGGGAACTAACCGGACTAAGACCAGATCGCCAATATTAACGTGTGACACTCTCCTATGTAGATTAGCGTGCACTTGATAAGACTCGTATTAAGAGGCCAAGGTAGCCCGTATACGTGCTTGTAGGTTCTGAATGTGTTGGGCAAAGGATTGTGCAAACTGACTGGCTTTGTATGCTGGGGTCAACGGAACCAAGTCAAGTTGTACTGGGGCCTTGTATCCGTGAACAATCTCATTTAGAGACATATCCGTGGACCTATTTTTAGAGTTATTGTAGGCTAATTAGGCATGGGGAAGAAGTAAATCCCAAGTACATTTGTGGTCGCTTACAAAACATCATAGAAGATTTCCCAAGCTCCGATTAACCAATTCCGTCTGCCCATCGGTTTAGGGATGATAGGCGGCGGAAAACAATAATTTGGTACCCAATAAAATCCATAGCGTTTTCCAGAAATAACTCGTAATCTTGACATCTCAATCCGAGACTATTGTCTTCGGCACTCCACGGTGGCTAACAACGTTAGTAAAATATAATTTTGCAATTTGAGATGCATCGTTAGTTCTACTACACAGAAGGAAATACGCCATTTTAGAAAACCTATCCACAACTACGAAAATAGAATCGTGACGTCGAAAGGTGATGGGAAGGCCTAAGATGAAATCCATGCTAACATCTTCCCAAGGTATGGAAGGGATGGGTAGTGGGTTGTATAACCCAACATTCGATTTAGTGCCCTTAGAGACTTGACATGTACGACAACTACTCACTACTCCTCCAACCATTGCCTTAAGTTTAGGCCAATAAAATTTCTCCTCAACGAGTGCAATGGTCTTGTCCCTCCCAAAGTGCCCACTCAAACCGCCGCTATGTAATTCCCAAATAATGTGATGTCATAATGAGGAACGAGGAATACACAACTTCCCGTGCCTAAAGAGGTATTCGTCCCGAAGAGTAAAGTCCGAAATAGTCATTCGAGAGCTGTCCTGGGCGGATAGTGTTGGGTACACTGAAAAATATGTACCAGATTTGGAGAAGCCTCATCTTACTCAATGATATACATCAATTTGTATTTGATGGATGTTTGAGTTTCATTGTGCAAGTGTAGGGTTTGCAAGGAAATTCTACAAGTACAAGTGTCGACACTTGTGAAGAATTGTGTCGACACCCAGAATTATCTCGACACCTAAGGCAGGAATTATGTCGACACCTAAATCAGAAGCTGTGTTGATACCCAGGAGTAATGTCGACACCAGAAGAAAGGCACGTGTCGACACTCAAGAATTTTGTCGACACCTGAATAAGGTTTGTGTCGACACACAAGACTTTTGTCGAAACACACTCAACGCCATCTTACAGCAACAGCTATTCTGAGTCTGTAGGCTTGTGTTGACACATAGGACTTGAGTTGACACACACTCAATGATTTTTGGACATACACTCAATGCCATTTGTCTGCATTAGCTATGTCAAGACCAGAAGCAGTTGAGTCGACACACAAGACTTGTGTCGACACACACTCAACGACAGCTAAACATACACTCAACGTCATCTGTCTGCATCAGTTATGTCGAGACCAGGAGTAGTTGTATTGACACACAGGACTTGTGTCGACACATACAAACAAAAGCTGTGTCGAGTAGCAGAAGAATAACTATGTCAACACATGGAGTGTTGTGTCGACATCATCAAGACTTGTGTCGACACTTAGTCTATTTGTGTCGACACATATAAAGCAGTTTGCTGAGTGGTTCATGCTGAGTTGTAAAGTCTTTGAGGAATCAACTGTCATGACTAATGACTCGACAGCTGTCATAACCAACAGGCTTGACACAGAACTGTTAGAAGGTTGTTACAAACCGGATCAGCCGGTAATCATGAGATAACTCTATATAAAGGACTGATCCTTGACAACTAAAAACAACTGATATATAGATAAAAAAGTGATTTGTCTAAAGAGAGAATTCAACATCAAGAAAAGGGGAGATCCTTAAGTAGGCAGATACTGAATAGTCTGCAAGAGAAGATTCAGATCTTATTCTGAATTCAAGGAAGGAGATGACAGGAGATCAACTTCTACATCAAGTAAAGTTCAACCTTATTTTGTTCTATCAAGAAGCTTCAGCTAAGTTAGGTTGGATCTAAAGATTCAGCTTATTCAAGAACTGATCAAGAAGCTCACACCAATAGAGAGTTTTATCTGGTGATATCTTAGTATCTCTTAAATAATTAATTTCTTGTAGGAACTTTTGTAAGATCTGAGTTGTAAGCCTGTAATTATAAAGGCTGAGGTAGGGTTGAGTGCCTGAGGTGTCGGACTTGTGATAGTATTAGTTGTAAGCCTAGTGATAAAGGCTGAGGTAGGGCTGAGGCCTGAGGTAGGATTCTTGGGAAGAATCTGAGGTAAGACTTGTATAAGTCTGAGCTGTAGGAACCATTCAGGTTCTGAGTTATAAGATCTGTGGATCTGAGTTAGTGGAAGGAAGTTGGGCTGAATCCAGTTCTCTACTGGATAGGCGAAGGGGGAAAGTGGATGTACCCATACCTTGGGGAACCACTATAAATCTAATGTATGCTGTGCTGTGATTTATGTGCTGTGATTTGCATTTTCTGTGCTAAGTAAGAACTTATTATTTCCCTAAAATTCTTAAAGATAATTAGAACCTATTCACCCCCCCTCTAGGTGTCTATGCTCTTGAAATAAGTCTTTCAAGTGGTATCAGAGGGAGGTTACTCAAATATTGACCTAACAATCTGAGTGAATCTCCAAGGCAATTAACAGATTTCAAGAATGGATTCAAATGAGAATCAGAAGGAATTTGGATCTATGAAACTTCCTATCTGCAGGAAAGAATGCTTTGGCATATGGAAGGAAAGGGTCAGGTTGTTCATGGAAGCATCTGATCCAAGAATCTAAATCACAGTACAAGAAGGCCCCTTCATTTCAATGAAGGTATCAGTTCTGGATGCAAATATTACAACCCTAAAGAGTTATTCTGAAAAGATAAAGGATGAGATCATCCTTGCAACACTAGACAAAAGTGCACAGAACATTATTGTAAGTGCTATAGATGATGCCACATTTCAGAATCTGGTGCATTGTAAAACCTCCATAGAAATGTGGGACACCCTGATTGTCTACATGGAGGGAACAGAAGAAGTTAGAGAGGACAGTAAATCTATGCTGAATCAAGAATATTAGAGCTTTAGACAAGCTAAGACTGACAACATAGCTCAATGTTACAAAAAGTTATTCAGGATAGTTAATGAGCTGATGACATATGGAAGAGTCTTCAACACATATGAACTGAATGACAAGTTTCTCAGGTCTCTGACAACGGACTGGGACACAAAGATTTGTGCTATCAGAGAGGTGGCCAAGCTTGCTGATACACCTCCTCCCATACAGTTTGGAAAGCTGCTATCATATGAAATGCAGCTCACTGCCAAAAAAGAGGAGGAGAAAAGGAGTAGGTCTGAGTATAAAGAGAAGTCAGTTGCCTTCAAGGATGAAGGCACAAGAAAGGGTAGGAGAAAGTCTCCTTCTCCACCCAGAAGGAGTGCTGAGGCAGAAGAAGAAAATCCTTATAACTACACATCAGATAGCCACACCTCTAATGAGGACTTTGCTGCCTTTACAAGGCAGTTTCAAAGGTTCATGAAAAATAAGAAATGGAGAATCAGGCCATCTACATCCTTCTCCAAGGATGAGTATTATAATAAAAAGAAGACTCCCAAGGAGGGCAGGTATGCCTCAAAACCCAGTAAGCAAACTAATTCTAAGATTGTTTTCTATTATTGCAATAGGCCTGGACATGCCATAGCTTACTGTCCAGACAAGAGGACTGAATCTAAGGACAAGAAGAAGCATTAAGTGAAAGGCAAGAAGGAGAAATCCTTTGTTGCTCAAAAGCAGAAGAGTTGGATAGACTCTTCATCTTCATGATCAGGAGGAAGAAGATGATGTAGAAGCATATGTTGGGCTCTTCTCAACAGAAGAGGATTCTAGGGAACTAGAATTCCTACAAATGCTGGACTCCATAAATGGAGTGGAAGATTATTGCGGTAGAGGGCTGATGGCTCTGTCAGAAAATAATCAGTGCAAGGATCAGCCTGGTCCAAGCAAGGTATACAGTTCTCCCTTAGATTCTGAATATTTTACTGGATCAAAATCAGTAGCATAAACTTCAAGAGAAGGGTATTGTACAACCCCATATTCGCTGGGTAGGACCCAGAAGACTAAGACTTCAGAGGTCGGGGTTGGGCTAGTACAGGGTCAGCCCAAGGGCGGGCTGGTGTAGTTCTCACCCTTAGGGAGCTCTTGCCAACCCATAGGCGAGATCATTCGGGCTAGGACTCGGGCCTTCAGGCCGGCCTTAGACGTCGGGATAGTAGAGCTCCCGCCCGGAAGGTACTCCCTCTGTGGGTGGGCGAGAGCGAGAACCCTCTCGGTGGAAGGTCCCGCCAAGATGAGCCGAGTTGGGGCTCGGCGAGAGCCTTCTCGCCCGGGGTTCTCGCCAAGCAAGTGGGGCCCGGCCCCCAGGAAAAGATTATTTTATTATTATCCCCGGGTAAGATTACCTGTTTACCCCCAAGATAATAGCGGGATTTGTCTATCGGTAGACCCATCAGGGGTATTTCAGTATTCTCAGGTCAGGAGAAGACTGTAAAAAGATCCAGAGGGGCTCTTTGGAAGGCAAGGCTGTGATTATTCTCCAACTCCAGTGCTTTCTGAGGAGCTCTCAGTCCAGCTTTTGGTTTTGGAGGGGAAGCTCTCAGAGATCTTCTGGGCGTGAGGTGGGACCTTCCAGCTGGGTCTTTGGGTCGGTCTTAGGACCTTTGCAGCTAGTCAGGGGTCGAGATTTGAGAGAAGTAAGCGTCGGCTGCACTTTGGTTTGTGAACATTCGTTGGGGTCAATTTTGGCTTCAACAGTTCTGGTGCGGTGAGCGTGGAAGCAGTCGGTGCAAGAAAATCTTAAGTTAAGTCCCATGGTGGGAGGTGAAGGTGAAGGATCTGGCGCAGGAGAATCACCCACCTAGGGAGAAGAAGCGACGAGGAAGATGTTAGAGGATTTCAGGCGAGAGGTCATGCAGACGATCAGCTTGGCCTTCTCAGCAAGAAGCGAGTGGGAGACGCCGCAGGTTCCTGCGGAAGTGGTTCCACTTTTAGGCGAGAACGCTCCAGGGCAGCGCCCCGGGAAGGAAGTCACGGTGGAGGCAGGCGAGAGGGATGTGGCCGCGCGGGAGCTTTTCCCAGGCCGGCGTCCCGGGAAGGAGGTTCCGGCGGATCTGGGCGAGAAGGAGGCGACAGTGCGGGAACTTTTCCCCGGGCATGGTCTCGCAGATCGGTCCAGCCAGCCGAGGTCGCGAGACGTGCCCTCTCGCCAAGCGAGAGGCGAGACCCCATTTAGCGAGCTCATCGTCTCGGCTCCAGTGCCGGAGGGGTTCTGGGAGCCAAATATGACCTACTACACCGGGAAGGATGACCCGGTTAAACATGTGCAGTGGTTTGAGGATGTGGTGTCGATAAGGCAGATGTCAGATACCTTCAAGTGTAGGCTCTTTGCCATCACTCTGAAAGAGAAGGCCAGGGACTGGTTCCACCAGTTGCCGGCGAGCTCGATCTACAGTTTTGAAGACCTGCGCAGGGGTTTTCTGTTGAGGTTCTCGACCTTGAAGAAGCGGAAGAAGGAGGCTGAGAGTCTGTTTGTAGTGAGGCAGAAGCCGGAGGAGACGTTGGGTCATTATGTTGATCGGTTCCAAGAGGAGATTCTCCTGGTCCAGGAGGTCCCGGGGTATGCCCTGATGCTTGCCTTCACCCTGGGACTGAGGCCGGGATTTTTTAGCATGGAGTTGAAGAGAGTGCCCCCTCTCTCTTTTGAGGAGCTCATGGAGAGGGCGGCAAAGGAGATAGACTTTAAGAGGGCAAACCCTGCGTTTGCGAGGAAGCTGGCCAGGTTGGCGGAGGATGATGTAAAGGAGCCGGCAGCAGGAAGGCTGAGGGAAGTGAGAGAGCAGAGGGAGCAGAGGGAACCAAGGGAAGATAGGAGGAGAGAGGAACCCCGAAGGCAGGGGCAGCAGCATGGGGGGCCAGGGGACTGAACAACCGATTGGGTTGGAGGCCTCAGGAAGGTCGCCCCCAGGGCCAAGGGGGTCTTCAAGGAAGAGACAACTTCCGGGAGCTGAGAAGACTCAAGCAGGGAGGATGGAGGCAGGGACCGAGGGGTCACTTCCCACCACCGCAGGAGGCCATGGAGGTGGGAAGGGGAAGAGGTAGAAGAATCCGGGGAGCAGGGAGAAGGGGAGGAGAAGGAAGATGAGGCGGGGTGGCGTTGCCCTATTGTGACTTCCATCAGGAAGGGGGTCACGCAACGGCCACCTGCACAGAGTTCCTGGAGATGAGGGAAGCCAGGGGAGCGGGGAGGCAGGATCCACCTACAAGGATCGTCGAGGTGCAGCTTGAAGAGGCTGGGGATAGATGTGAAGATAGGGTCGATGTGGGGACCCGAGGGGGGATCGGGGTGATCCATGGGGGAGTAGGGATCGAGGCAACCCGCAAAGGGAGCCTTCAAACCATGTTCCGCAGAGGGGTCGCCTCGACCTCCCTAGCTCCCCCCCAGAAGAAAAAATCACCTTCTCATCCGCGGACATGCCAGATTACGAAGACCCGTTCTGCGACGCACTGGTGATCCAAACAGCGGTGGAAAACTTCACGGTCTCCCGAATACTTGTGGATAACGGGAGCTCCGTGAACGTGATCTTCAAGAAAGCCTTCGACGGGATGGGGGTGGAAGGAAAAAGGGTCCTGGCTTCTGATGGACCGCTCTTTGGCTTTTCTGGAGAGAGGAAGGAGGTAGAAGGGGGTGTGGGCCTGCATGTGAGGCTTGGGGGGGTCTCACGGAACTGTAGGTTCGTAATTATAGATGCCCCTAGTAGCTACAATGCCATCTTTGGGCGTCCTCTCATCAGCGCCTTTCGCTATGTCCCCTCCTCTTTTCATCAATGCCTCAAGTTCAACAATGGAGGGATGCAGGTTAGGATCAGGGGGGATCCGAAGGTGGCGAGGCAGTGCTATGTGACGGCGGTAAACACCGTGTCGTGGATGGCTGAGGCGGATGAGCTGGAAGAAGAGATGGCTGGCCAAGAAGGGAGTGTCGAGGGTGAGGAAGCGAGCATGAAGAAGGCAGTGGAGGAGGCAGCGGAGATAGAAGAGATGGGCCTGGGAGAGGCAAATGAAGGAGAGCAGAGGCAAGGGGAAGGCCCGGTGGAGGCGATGGGGGTTGATGAGGTCAACAAAGAAGAAGTTAGGCAGGAGGAGGCAAGGGCAGGATGGGAGCGGCCGAAGCTGGAGCCGGCCGAGGAAGTAGTGGAGATGGAGCTACTTACCATGGCAGGGCAAGTACAGAAGGTGCGGATCAGCGGAGGCTTAAGCCTCGAGGACCGGGGGCGGATGCTAGCCTACATCCATAGCAACATCGATATCTTCGCTTGGAGCGCGGCAGATATGCCGGGCATCGACGCAGACGTGGCTTGCCATCGCTTGAACCTGGACCCGAGGACTCGCCCCATATGCCAGAAGATGAGAGCCATTGCCACCAAGCTGGAGGAGCCCATCCGAGAGGAGGTCAGGAAGCTTCTGGAGGCGGGCTTCGTCTCAGAGATCCAGTATCCAGGCTGGATCTCCAATGTGGTGATGGTGAAAAAAGGGGGAGGAAAGTGGTGTATGTGTATCGATTTTTCCTTGTTAAATAAATCATGTCCTAAGGATTGTTATCCCCTACCTCGAATCGACGCGCTGGTTGACTCAGCCGTTGGTTTCTCTGTTATGAGTTTTTTGGATGCTTTTTCAGGTTACCACCAGATCCGGATGCACCCTCCTGATGTCAAAGACGTCTCCTTCATCACGAGGGAGGGATGCTTCAGCTATAAGATGATGCCCTTTGGGTTAAAAAACGCAGGGGCAACATACCAACGCATGATGGATCGAGTCTTTCGAGACCAAAGGGGGAAGAATCTAGAGGTCTACGTCGATGACCTGATGGTTAAAAGCAAGTGCGTGGATTCCCATTTGCGGGACTTAGAGGAGACGTTTGCCACCCTGCGGAGATTCAAGATGAGGTTGAACCCCTTGAAGTGTGTCTTCGGGGCCAGTCGTGGGAAGTTTCTCGGACACCTCTTGACTCCGGTGGGGGTGGAGCCTAACCCGAACAAGGTAAAGGCCATATTGGACCTGGAATCACCTCGCAACGCCAAGGAGGTCCAGTGCTTGACGGGAAAGTTGGCCGGACTGAGCAGGTTCCTCTCTCGGTCCGGGGATAAGTGCTCCCCTTTCTTCAAGGTGCTCCGTAGTAATCAGGTGTTCGAATGGACGACCAAATACGAAGAGGCTTTCCAAAGGCTGAAGAGGCAACTCTCCCAGGCTCCGTTGCTCCAAAGTCCCAAAGAGGGGGAAGACCTGGCCTTGTATCTCGGAGTGGGGGTGGAAGCTGTAAGCTCCGTCTTGGTTAGGGAAGAGGGGAAGAAGTAGCTACCCGTCTATTATGTAAGCCGAATCCTGAAAAAGGCGGAGCTCCGCTACCCCATCCTGGAGAAGCTGGCTTACGCCTTGGTCATTTCGGCAAGGAAGCTTCGTCCATACTTTCAAGCGCACTCGATTAGGGTGGTCATCGACCACCCTCTTCACAAGATCTTCAAGGGGGCAGAGCACTCGGGAAGGCTGGCAAAGTGGTCTATCGAGCTGAGCGAATTTGACATCTCGTTCGTCCCGAGACTCTCCATCAAAGCTCAGGCCGTGGCAGACTTTCTGGCAGACTATGTCACTGAAGCTGAGAATGAGGAGCCAAAGCCCCAGGAGGCATAGAAGATGATGTTCGACGGGGCCTCGGGGAGACACTCTCTGGGAGGGGGTGTAGTGTTGGTAAGCCCTCAGGGGGTTGTCATAGAACAGGCGGTGGCTTTCCACTTCCCTGTTACCAATAATCAGGCGGAATATGAGGCGGTGATAGCCGGCCTCCGATTAGCGAGGGAGTTGGAGATCCAGGATGTGGAGACCTTCACTAATTCGTTGGTGGTAGCGTCGTAGATCAGAGGGGAGTTTGAGGCTCGGGATCCTACCCTCGTGAAGTATCTATCCAAGGTAAGGGCCATTATCGGGGAGTTCCGTTCCTTTTCTATTCAACATATTCCCAGGGAAGAGAGCGCAGCAGCTGATCGGTTGGCAAAGTTCGGGCCCCGGGGAGGAGGGACCTTGACTGAACTCTTCCGACCGGCGATTTAAGAGGGGGAGTTGATGGAGGTAGGCCGACGATCCTCATGGGTGGACCCTTTGGTGACCTTCCTTACCACAAGCGAGCTGTCAGAGGGGGTTAAGGATGCAAGAAGTTTCAAACGAAAGGCAGCCCACTACCTGATGTGGAAAGGGGGCTTGCACAGGAAGATGCTATCGGGGCTCCTCGCGAGATGTGTGACTGAGGAGGAGGTCCCGAGGATCCTGGAAGAGGTACATTCGGGAGAGTGCGGCAGTCACTCGGGGGGGGGAGAACATTGGAGGCTAGGGTGATGAGACAAGGATACTTCTGGCAGACCTTGAGGAAGGACACAATCGAGTTTGCAAAGAGATGTCGAAAATGTCAAGTACACGCCCCCCTCCAGCTCTTACCCGCACAAAGGCTTCGAAGTATCACGGCCCCGTGGCCCTTCGCCATCTGGGGAATGGATCTAGTGGGACCCTTTCCTCCGGCCAGCGGATAGAGGAGGTTCCTCCTGGTCATGATCGACTACTTCTCAAAGTGGCTGGAGATCAAAGCTCTGGCCAAGGTAACCTCCCAAGTCATCAGGAACTTCGTTTGGGGAGAAATCATATACAGGCACGGGCTCCCTCAAGCGATAGTAACGGATAACGGTCCTCAGTTTGCCAGCGAGGAATTCATCGGCTTCTGCGCCCAACTGGGGATTGACCTCAGGTTTGCCTCTGTACATCACCCCCAGAGCAACGGCCAGGTGGAAGCGGCAAACAAGATCATCGTGAACTTGCTCAAGAAAAAGGTGGAGAACCTGAAGGGTAGCTGGGTGGACCAGCTCCCTTCCGTCCTGTGGGCCTTGCGAACAACTCTGAACACGGCCACAGGGGAGACCCCCTTCAAGCTCTCTCATGGGTGTGAGGTTGTCCTCCTAGTGGAGTTCGAGGTTCGGTCCCCACGGGTCTCAGCCGCAGGTGAGGGAAGCGAAGCTTGGAGGTTGGAGAACGAGGAGGGATTGCGCCTCTTGTTGGATATGGTTGAAGAGCTACGGAATGTTGCTGCTATCAGACAAGAAGAGATAAAAAGGCGAATGGCCAGGTACTTCGATAAACACATCAGAGTTAAGCAATTTGTCGAGGGGGACCTAGTGCTGAAAAAGGTCGACGCAGCGGGAAGGTCGGCCCCTGTGGGCAAGCTCAACCCCAGTTGGGAAGGTCCTTACATAGTAGAGAAGGCTCTGGCTAATGGGGGTTACTACCTCCAGGATGTGGAGGGAAGGACCTTGAGTCACACCTGGAACGGTGATGACTTGAAACATTTCTACCCTTGAAGGGAGAAAAGGTGGTGTAATATGATGAATAAATGTTATCATTTCCAAATAGACTTTTCAAAATATCGACTGTCTAAAGAATGCTATCGTAGGAATAGATCTTTTCTACTCTACCATGTTTTTGCTTTAACCAACTATGTCTCCTCGTCTTGATGATAGAATAGGTCTGGTTAAAGGAATTTTCATCAACACCCCAAGCTCGGCTCGGCCCCAGGTAGACCCGCTGCGCAGGCTCCCATCTAGCTGGCAGGTCCGAAGGCTCGCCTGTGGGGGAGAGGTTTGGATTGATCTTCATCAACACCCCGAGCTTAGCTCGGCCCCAGGTAGACCCGCTGCGCAGGCTCCCATCTAGCTGGCAGGTCCGAAGGCTTGCCTGTGGGGGAGAGGTTTGGTTTGATCTTCATCAACACCCCGAGCTCGGCTCGGCCCCAGGTAGACCCGCTGCGCAGGCTCCCATCTAGCTGGCAGGTCCGAAGGCTCGCCTGTGGGGGAGAGGCCTTGCTTGATCTTCATCAACACCCCGAGCTCGGCTCGGCCCCAGGTAGACCCGCTGCGCAGGCTCCCATCTAGCTGGCAGGTCCGAAGTCTCGCCTGTGGGGGAGAGGTCTTGCTTGATCTTCATCAACACCCCGAGCTCGGCTCGGCCCCAGGTAGACCCGCTGCGCAGGCTCCCATCTAGCTGGCAGGTCCGAAGGCTCGCCTGTGGGGGAGAGGTTTGGATTGATCTTCATCAACACCCCGAGCTCGGCTCGGCCCCAGGTAGACCCGCTGCGCAGGCTCCCATCTAGCTGGCAGGTCCGAAGGCTCGCCTGTGGGGGAGAGGTTTGGTTTGATCTTCATCGACACCCCGAGCTCGGCTTGGCCCCAGGTAGACCCGCTGCACAGGCTCCCATCTAGCTGGCAGGTTCGAAGGCTCGCCTGTGGGGGAGAGGTCTTGCTTGATCTTCATCAACACCCCGAGCTCGGCTCGGCCCCAGGTAGACCCGTTGCGCAGGCTCCCATCTAGCTGGCAGGTCCGAAGGCTCTCCTGTGGGGGAGAGGTTTGGTTTGATCTTCATCAACACCCCGAGCTCGGCTCGACCCCCGGCAGACCCGCTGCGCAGGCTCCCATCTGGCTGGCAGGTCCGAAGGCTCACCGGTGGAGCATAGATCCAGTTTATGGGAAGGCATCTTGTCACGACCCTGGCCAAGATCAGGGACAGAGCCCCCGAAAAGGTCTCGGCCAGTTAGGGCCTCGACAAGTAGGGGTCTCGGCCGTAAGGTCTCGGCCAGTTGGGGCCTCGGCAAGTAGGGGTCTCGGCCGTAAGGTCTCGGCTGGGGGGGTCTCGTTGAAAAAAGGCTCCCGGCAGACCTGGGCAAGACGACTTAATCAATGGCATAAGGCTCTCGCCTAACGAGTCTCTAAGGTGATCCAAAGGAGGCTAAAGGTCTCGGCGGAAGCTCGCCGGAAGCTACTTGGCCGTCTAACCTATTCATTCAAGCAAGCACAGCAGTGGAGAATAAAACATTGCATTATGTTTAATAATTATAGGGTGAGGAGCTTCTCGCTCGTTACAAAAGAATATCAAAAGTAAAAAGGCGCTTCAAGGGGATGCGCTGTAGTCCCTGCTGGTGCTCTCGCTAGAGTCCTCGCTAGAGCTCGCTTCAGACGTCTCGCCGGCCTCGGTGGAAGACTTCGGGACATCTGAGGGAGGAGAGTCCGGCGTGCCCGGGGGCTTCGGCACTAGGTCGAACAGCCAGGGGAGGAGTTGGCGAGCGTTGATGGTTACGCCATCCTCCCGAAGCAGCTTTGCATCCCGCAGCGTCTAGACGGTCAGCTTGACGGTGGCCTGAGCATTCGCCTGCAGCAGCTTGTCGATGTCGTACACCGAGAACTGGTGGCTCTTTAGTCTTTCGTCGAGCATCGGAGGCGGGCCTTTCGCCGCTTCCGCACGCTGGAGTTGGTCCCTCAGCAGGACATTCGCGTAACGAACGTCAGCCAACTCCGCGCGAAGCGCCGTGGCTTGGGCGGAATCCTGTAGAGAAGAAATCAGCTCAGTAAATATTACGCAAATGTGACTTCAAGAAGCGAGAGCGGGGGGCCAGGAAGATCTCGCTTACCTCGACGGTGGGGGGTAGAGACAACGCCTCCTGAGCTTTCGCCAACTCCTGGCGAGCCATTGCAAGCTCTGTCTCCGAAGCGCGTGCTCTGGCCACTGCCTCTTCCCTCGCCTTGTACATGTCGGCGAAGTTCTTGTCGATGTTGATGCTTCGACGCGCGCACATATGCGTAAGCTCGAACCCGCGAAGTAGGGCTCGGGTAGCATCGAAGGCCAGGAGCCGGGTGGGCGTTTGGTCGAAGACACTGGCGCCCTCTCGGCTATAGAGGCCGTAGCCCAGCGAGAAGGCTCGCTGGTAACCTCATACCGCTCCGCCCAGCTAGGGAGGAGCGTTGAAACTGTAACCCTGTTGGTCTCGAGATCCCATTGAAGTAGAGGCTTCCCTTCCGCATCGACGTGCTTCACGCCGAGGCCATAATTCCTGTTCCCTTTCGGCACTTCCCTGGGCGGGGTCCGGGCAGAGGTCTCGGCGACGACTCCCTCTCCTCCCGCCATGTCGGCGGCTGGAGGGTTCTCGGCAGTAGTCTCAGCAAGCCTCCTGGCGGAAGCACCCATCTCGCTGGCCATCTGGAGCAGCCCTTCGAAGGACTTGCCCATGGCAGGATGACGGGCAGGCGAGACGGCCAAGTCCTTGCTCTTGTCCGCAGCGGAGGGCTTCGGCCTCTTCAGCGGCCGCGGGGCGGGAGCGGGGCCTTTCCGCTTCTTAGCTCCGGTCGACAAGGGTAGAGCGGGTTCATCCCTGCAGGCGCGAGCGCTGGCTTCCGCAAGAGCAAGAGAGCCTCTCGCAGCCCGATCCCCGGCGCCCGGAGCGGCAGCGAAAGGTTGGCTTAAAGGGACCTCCCGCTCTCCTACAAAGTTAGCACTATTCAGCACGGGGAGATTCTAACAAGGGATCGAATCTAGGGCGAGACCATACCTTCGCCCGAGTGGACGGGAGGAAGGGAGTCGACGTCTCGCCGGAGGAAGAGAACGTCAAACTCCTTGGTTCCGAAGAACTCCAGGAGTGCGCTCTCGCGCGACCCCAGAGTAGGCGGCTTGTAGGCGGCATTCTCATATTGAACAGGTTGGAGGGGGATGTTGCCGAAGTCCCCGGTGATGAAGACGAACTTCTCGCCCCAATGATAGTGTTTGTTGGCGAGACCGGTGGTCTTGAGCAGCTGCCCGGAGAAGAAGACCACCCCTCCTTTCGCGCGGAAGTTGAATAGCTTGCGGAAGATCGGCAAACTGAACTCGATCCTCTCGGATCGCATGTAGCATATAAATGCTACAAGGATCGCGACAGAGTTCGGGTTCAGCTTGGAGGGAACCACCCCGTAGTAAAGGAGAGCTTGCCGAATCTCCGGCCAGAGGGGAAGGCGGAAGCCCACCTCGAAGTGTTCGAGGGGGATGGCAAGCTCTCCAGCCCCTGGGGTATTCACCTTATCGTGATTGCCCAGGTTCCGCGCCGAGAAGCCAGCGGGAATGAAACGGTCGACGATCAGATTGTATTCGTTTAGTGTAAGCGTGCAGGAGGGGAAGAGATGTTTACGAAACGCTTCTGCGCAGTGAGCGCGACCCTCGTTCTCGCCCGGCATCTCGAGTTTATGGGTGCTAGCGAGAGGTATAAGAGAGGTAGAAGTGAGAGCGATAGGGCGAGAGCAGTGAAAGGGGGTTGAGGTTCCGGACCAGGGAAATAAATGCGGTTGGTAGACTTCCCTATTTATAGGGAACCGTGATCGTTGTGGCTCCGTCCGATAGAGAGAGAAAAATGACGGCGGAGCACAGCTGTCACGATCTGGACCGGTGACGCCTCGGTTTTCCCCCTCAGGATTACAGCAGTCGACGATCGCCTCTCATAGGCGCGAGCCTCTTGGTTTTGGCACAAGCTTCTTAGCTTCGGCGCAAGCGACCTAATTCCAACACATTCCAAAAATTCGCAGCGCAATGAAAGAAGAAACGAGTAATAGCATGCTCTCGCTGCCGAGAGCTGAATAGAGTTAACAATAGCAGTTATCACAGAATCCTAAGGGTACATGGCAGAAGGGAAGGCCAAAGAGGAAGAAGGGGCGAGACCTAGGCGAACTAATACGGTTCCCAGCACCATCGCCCTCGTTCTCGCCGCCTGGTTCGCGGAGGTGCCAGCGGGTTGAAGTAAGAGGACAGCGTGGTGCACCCCAGGTTGATCCGCCTAGCGTGATCCCGGATCTGCGCGATGCATCTCCCTGGTGAAGACTGAGTTGTAGGCCCTCCCGGTCGATCAGTCTCGCCCAAGAAGAAATCCCGCTCCAGGGCCTCCAGCCTCTGTTCCACGGACTCGCGGAATGCTTTCGCCGCGGCAGCATGGGCGCGGTCTCGCCGGACGAGCTTGGCCAAAATGGCCGAGATCTTCTTCCTCCGCTCCCTCGCATTCTCGGCGCCGTTCAAAGTTTCCTCTATCTCGCTGGGCAAAGGAAGAGGGGAATCGTCTTCCTCTTCTTCTTCTTCTTCTTCTTCTTCTTCCTCTTCTCCTTCTTCTTCTTCTCCCTCCTCGTTGGTTCCCGGTTGAGAGCTGGGATCCCCTATGAAAAGTGCGCTCAAGGTTATGATTAAGGCTTAACGATCAGCCGACAAAATATCTCGCATACCTACAGTCGGGCGAGAGCCATTGACTGGCGTCGAATGAGAAGGCCCGACCCCTCCGTCAGTACCATAAAGAAGGTGGAGAGGCTTGCCCCGCCCCGGGCAAAAAGGTTTGCGCACAGGGGTCCCGGCCTGGCCGGAAGCATAGAGAGGGTTATCCTCTCTCAAGGGATGATCGGCATCCTTAGGAGTAGTGAAGGGGTCAAGGGCCACCCCTCCCGCCGGCAGGGCGGGATTTGCCGCGGAAGAAATCAACGCGCCGGTTCTCGCTTCATCTTCCCGGGTGACAAAACCCGGGAGAGCGGAAGCTTGCTCTGCGAGAAGATAGTTCAGAAAAGGAAAGGCACGGTTGAAATAGCGAGAAGTGGCGGAAAACGTACCTATCACCTGGGTCCCGGCTGGAGGAATTTCCTCCGAGACCTTCGTTCGATCCTCGGGAGGGGGAGCTGACAAATTGGGGGGAATTGGGGAAGACCCGGCATCGTCATTAGGAAGGGTTTCCTGCGAGAGGCCGCGTTAGCCGTCGGGCCAGTGGCATAATCATCTTGGTAAGCATGGCCGGGAGGCATACCTTCTGCAGGGAAGGGCCCTCCACGGAATTGGGAGTAGGAGATGGTGGATCCCTGTTCTCGCCTACAAGGTCTCGCCGGACCGCCTTCGCTTTTCGTTTGCCCTTTTTCTTCTTCGGCTCCGAAGGACCGGCGTTTGGGGATTTCCTCGATAACCAGGGCGCTACCGCAGCGCAGTTGGCTAAGGCTCGCTCTTGAGCCGCGGCCAACCGATCCTGAAGGTCCTGCGGAAGTGGCTTGCCGGCACGCTTAGCATACATCTTGGTATCGCACAAAAAGCCCCAGGCGAGAGCTCAATGAAGAAGCAGTAGTCCGGAGGCAAGGCTTATGGCCACCCGACGGCGCATATTTATAGCTGCAGTAGGGCCTGCCAAAAGATGCTCTTGGTTATCAGGCACGTGTCCAGCGAATATGTTGGGGTTGGTCTTGTCTTGTCGAGCGCAGGGCTAGCTCGAAAAGAGCGGGGATTGTGTACAACCCCATATTCGCTGGGTAGGACCCAGAAGACTAAGACTTCAGAGGTCGGGGTTGGGCTAGTCCAGGGTCAGCCCAAGGGCGGGCTGGTGTAGTTCTCGCCCTTAGGGAGCTCTCGCCAACCCATAGGCGAGATCGTTCGCGCTAGGACTCGGGCCTTCAGGCCGGCCTTAGACGTCGGGACAGTAGAGCTCCCGCCCGGAAGGGACTCCCCCTGTGGGTGGGCGAGAGCGAGAACCCTCTCGGCGGAAGGTCCCGCCAAGATGAGCCGAGTTGGGGCTCGGCGAGAGCCTTCTCGCCCGGGGTTCTCGCCAAGCAGGTGGGGCCCGGCCCCTAGGAAAAGATTATTTTATTATTATCCCCCGGTAAGATTACCTGTTTACCCCCAGGATAATAGCGGGATTTGTCTATCGGCAGACCCATCAGGGGTATTTCAGTATTCTCAGGTCAGGAGAAGACTATAAAAAGATCTAGAGGGGCTCTTTGGAAGGCAAGGCTGTGATTATTCTCCAACTCCAGTGCTTTCTGAGGAGCTCCCAGTCCAGCTTTTGGTTTTGGAGGGGACGCTCTCAAAGATCTTCTAGGCGTGAGGTGGGACCTCCCAGCTGGGTCTTTGGGTCGGTCTTAGGACCTTTGCAGCTAGTCAAGGGTCGAGATTTGAGAGAAGTAAGCGTCGGCTGCACTTTGGTTTGTGAACATTCGTTGGGGTCAATTTTGGCTTCAACAGGGATGGTTTTGATTCTGAAGAGGATGTACATCAACTAGTAGGAGCGCATTGGTTTTCCAAGTTGGATCTGTGCTCGAGGTATTACCAACTAATGATACAAGAGGAGGGTATCCAGAAAATGGAATTTAGCTCAAGATATGGGCTATATAAGTTCACTATGATGCCTTTTGGACTCACGAACGCTCCTTCGGCTTTCATGAGTCTACTGAACAAAGTGTTTGAACCGTACTTAGATGTATTCATCATCGCCTTCATCGATGACATTTTGGTCTATTTGAAGATAAAGGAAGAGCATGTTGAACACTTGACGTCAGTGCTGAAGGAGCTAAAGGAGCATACCCTATTTGCCAAGCTCAGCAAGTGTTTATTTTGGCTTCGAGAAGTTGCCTTCTTAGGCCACGTGATCAGTGGTGCTGGGTTAGCTGTGGATCCAGCAAAGGTGTGCACTATGAAGGAATGGTAGCCTCTGAAGTCAGCAGCCAATTTGCGGAGTTTCCTTGGACTTGCTGGGTACTATCGTTAGTTCGTGAAAGGATTCTAAAAGCAAGCCCTTCCTCTTACTAATCTGACAACGAAAGGTGTGCCATACAATTGGACACTCCAGTGTGAATCTATGTTCCAAGAACTGAAATATAGACATACTACCGCACCCATCCTAGCCCTTCCATCTGAGAAGGAAGGATTTCAACTCTACACTGACGAGTCATATCCAGGGATAAGAGAAGTGTTGATGCAGCACGGGCATGTGATCGCTTTTGCTTCGAGACAACTGAAGAAACATGAAGCTAATTACCCAGTTCATGATTTGGAGTTGGGGGCAGTGGTGTTCGCCTTTATGTTTTGGAGACACTATCTATATGGCGTCCATTGTGAGATATTTTCAGATCACAAGAATTTAAAGTATGTTCATACTCAAAAGAAACTGAACCTTAGACAACGGCGGTGGTTAGAATTTTTATGTGATTATGAATTTACTTTGAACTGCCACCCCAGAAAAGCAAACTCCATGGATGATGCCTTGAGCATAAAGGTACCAGAATCGAACCCTGAGTCTCGGTTGATGAGTATGAAATTAACTTGAAAGCTTGAAGAGATGGAGATCACCCTGGTGTATAAAGATCATTCTGAAGAGTATACGGAGTATCTAACCGCAATGAGCATAGTGTGTGACATTCGGGACCGAATTAGTGCAGAGAAAGGGAAGGATGCTGCTCTGGCCCTAGTATTTAAGTCACTTGAAGATGGGCCTACTAACAAATATTCCCAATAGAACGGCCTCATTCATCTCCGTGGCCGGCTCTACATTCCCGAAGGTGGCAAAATTCGGGAAGATATCTTAAGAGAGACACATTGCTCTAAGTATTCAGTGCATCATGTGATCGCCAAAATATACGCTGACTTGCGAAAGACCATGTGTTGTCCAGGAATGAAGAGAGAAGTAACGAACTTTTTTATGCACTGTGAAGCCTGTCAAAAGGTGGAGGGAGAATGCAAGAGCTCTAGGGGATACAGCCGTTTCCCATCCCCGAGTGGAAGTTCGAGGATATCTTCATGGAATTTGCTAACGGTTTGCCTCGCTCACGCTCTAGGAATGATTTAGTTTGGGTAATCTTGGATCGCCTGACGAAGGAAGCCAGGTTTATTCCAATGAAGGAGGCATAGGTGGACGTTTTGGTGCACCTCTTTGTGGAGCAGTTTGTATGGTACCATGGCGTGCCAAAGTCAATTGTTTCTGACCAGGATGGTCGTTTCACTTCTAAAGATTGGAAGGTAGTACAAGCGTATTTGTGTTCACGCCTTACCTTCAACATAGCCTTTCATCCTCAGACGGATGGTCAGTCTGAGAGGACCATCAGAACTTTGGAAGATCTACTAAGATTGTGTGTGCTAGATAGAGGAGAACCGTGGGAAAGGCTCCTACCTGTAACGCCCCCGATTTTTCTGCGATTATTTTTTTTTATTCTCGTTGGCGTTACGATGACGCGTTTCCGTGGCTTGTGCCATGTGTGGAGTATGGTTTAGCTCCTTAGAACTCAGTGCCACATTGTGTAGCCTGTTGGCAAGATCTCCCTAGCAAGCCGTGTCGTTTTGGGTGACCCGGTGTGGCCTCTCGGGGGGATGTTTGTGTTTGGCTTTGTTTGGGTATAACTCGAGTTCTGTTCGTCGAAAGTTAATTTCGACTTCGCCGTTGTGTTCGTAGCGTGGGTATTTAGCTACGGTGCGAATTTTGTCGAATTCCGAGGTAGTTCGGTTTTCGGGTCGTTTGGAGTGTTAATAGTAAATGTATTTTATTTTAATTTGAAAGGCTTGTTCTGTAGCCTTCAGATTTTTGACTGAACATTAAATTCTTGCGGGAGAATTTATTGAGCAGTTATTCTTCTTGCTTAGGTGGCGGCCTGGTATTGGCTTGCCCTTTTAGAATTCTCTTATTTTTAAGAGATTAGGCAGTTCCTGTTCGGTTGTATTGAACCGACGTGTCAGGCTTAGGTATAAAAGCCTTGTTTAGAAGTCTTGGACCCACTCCTTTTATTCTTCTTCTTCCTGAGAAAGAAGACCATCGCCTGTGTTGTTCGCGGAAGGCAGAGGAGAAAACCGCCCGTCCTGTACCTCCTTCGGTCAGCGATTCCGGGCTTGTTCGTGAACGGAATTCGATTCCGAAAACGGTGTTGGCTTGATCTCTCCGAGATCTTCGTTTCGACGGTAAGTTATTTGATTTTCATGGAGTTTTGATGAGATTTGGGTTTTCGGTTTTGGAGTTTTCCACCATTAATGGCCGTAAGATTAATTCTAGGTGCTGCGGCTGTTCGTTCCGTGTGAAGAGGAGGAGAGCCGTCCGTGCTTCGCCGAAAGTTGAGGCAAGTGGTATTCTTGCCCTTGCCAAGTTTCTTTTTGATTATTCTTGCTGAAATTGAAATCCCTGTTAGCCCAGGTTAGAGGCCTTGTTGTTCTCTTTTTCTTGCTAACTATAGGATTTAGTTCTTCCTATTGAACCCCCCTACTTGTGCTGTTGGAACCCAACTTTGCCGGCGTGATGCCGTTTATCTTTGTTCAGATTTGCTCTGGTTTGGGTGTAGCCAAGAGAGAGTGTTAGGAGGGGGAGGGGGTGATTTTTCCGAAGTTGGTAAGTGTATTACTCGATTATTGGAGTATGTTACTCGTGAGGTAGAAGTGGACTACTCGGGTATTAGTTCTGGAGTACTCGAGTAGGTGGTAGTTACTCGGGTATTAGTTCTGGAGTACTCGAGTAATGGATTCGAGACACTCGAGTATTAGCTTTGAGATACTCGAGTAGAAGGCATTAACTCGAGTATTAGCCTTGGGGTTACTCGAGTAGTAGGTAACTACTCGAGTAGGGGTTCTGAGTTACTCGAGTAGTAGTTTCGAGATACTCGAGTAGTAGCTTTGAGATACTCGAGTAGAAGGCATTAACTCGAGTATTAGCCTTGGAGTTACTCGAGTAGTAGGTAACTACTCGAGTAGGGGTTCTGAGTTACTCGACTAGTGGTTTCGAGATACTCGAGTTTTGGGTTGGTTTACTCGAGTAGTAGGTAACTACTCGAGTAGGGGTTTTGGTTTACTCGTGTAGTAGGTAACTACTCGAGTAGGGGATTGGAGTTACTCGAGTAGTAGGTAACTACTCGAGTAGGAGTTTTGGGTTACTCGAGTAGTGGGCTCGAGATACTCGAGTAAGTGGTTTGGTTTACTCGAGTAGTAGGCCTCTACTCGAGTGCAGGTTTGTAGATACGTGAGTTGTGGTTTTAGCATACTCGAGTAGTAGGCAACTACTCGAGTAGCAGGTTGGGGTACTCGAGTAGTTGGTAACTACTCGAGTACTGGATATGTTTGTATACTCGAGTAGTAGGCGACAACTCGAGTAGAGTGATGAGGTACTCGAGTAGTAGGCGACTACTCGAGTAGAGGGATGAGGTACTCGAGTAGTAGGCGACTACTCGAGTAGAGGGATGAGGTACACGAGTAATAGGCAACTACTCGGGTACTGGAAGTTCCCTGCCTTTTTTTGTCTTAGAATCGTTCGACTATCGTCGATCTCTGAATGGAGATCATCGATCTCGGTTCCTGCCTTAGGCCGTTCGACTATCGTCGACCTCCGGTCGACAATCGTCGAGCTCCGTATTACCTTAGTGGAATTGTGGTTAGAGTTTGGTTTTGGCTTTAAGTGAGGCTAGCTCACTCAGCGCCAAGGTTTAGGTAGGCACTGAGTGGGTCTCACTCAGTGCCTTGTCGTGTTGATTCATTTCAACACTCTTCCTTTACCTTGTTTTTCGTTCCCGAGTGGTTTTCTTGTTTTATTTCTGGTCTTTCCTTGTCGGCCGTTTTCTTTACCTTCTTAAAGGCCGAATCGTGGGTCGTGGTTAGTAGTGGTGGTTTATAGCTCTTCAGGGGGGTGGAGTTGTGTGACATAGCCAAGGCCACTCTTGTTTTTCGTGCTCCAGGTACGGGCTGGGCATGTGTGGGTGGAAGGTCCCTTGTGCTTTCACGTGTAGACCCTCGAGCTTATTAACTTGGACATGGTGGATGGAGGACTGAGTTTGCCTCCGATCCGGTTCCTCGTTGTTTGTTTTTGCTACTACCACTCTCCACAGTTTAGGGTGTTAGAAGTTCCTCCCTTGGTAGCTTGCAGCACTTTTGGCTCTTGGTAGCCTAGAAGGCCCGACAGGATGTTGCTCCTGAATTGGGTTGTTGCTGTTTTCTTTGCTCGTTGTGCTTTTCTTGTTGTCCTGTTTTGGACAGTTGTGACTCTTCCTACTGCATGTTTTTCAATTACTTCTTCCTTTTGGTTGACTCTTACATGCAGTTGTTTTCACCTTGTTGCTTGCTGAGGTATTCTGTTTTCTTTTGGAATACCCCAGGTTCTGAGCCGTAGCCAGTCGGGTGGCTAGCTTGCAGTGGTGGTGTTGGTGGTCTCTTGGACCTTGGTGTTCTGTTTGCCTTGTTGGTGAGGTAGTTTTTCAGTACTTTCTTACAGACATACATATGTGCCAGTGGGTTCGTGTCAGGTTGTTGGCCCCCACTGGTAGTTTTTACCTTTGTACTGGATATATTTACTTATGCTGCTACCATTTTCTGGAGATAGTCTACTTGCTCTGAGAAGGAATTATGCTAGGTTGCTAGTTACTTTTGAACTATAAATATTATTATAAATGAAGCTCATGATTGGCATGTTTCTATAACACTTAATCACTATTTTCCAAACAACGTATAAAGACCGTTTTCTTATATATTATATAAATTAAATGTAGGGTCTTGCATAGCATGAGTGGTTCTCTTGGGACCCTTATGCGCTCTTTAGGGTGTAAAACCTAATTAAAGTATTTTTCTTTCCGCAGCGTATAAATATAGTTTTCTTTTGTGGACTAGGTGATTCACTGAGCCGAGGGATACGGTCTCTAAAACATAACTAATTTTCTATTCATTAAGCACAAGATTTTCTTGCATAGGGATGGTAGTTGGTTTGCCTGAGCGTCAGCAGTTATCACCTGCTTGACGTGGCATCATGGCGCGTATTTTCTCATACTCTGATGTTTTCCTAAATTCGGAGAAAATGCGGGTTGTGACAGTTGGTATCAGAGGGAGGTTGCTTGACAAGTTAGTTGAGCAACCTTCCTTGGTTTGCTTTTGTAGTTCAGCATCATGTCATTCACACATCGATATGTCATCATCACGTCTTGGCAAAAGCACGAACACTACACTCATGGCATAACATGAAGTAAACGAGGTATATTATGTAGTATGGGATGCATAATATGTGTTCGTATATGGATCCACCATAGGGGCTACATGTGAGGGTTATGTAGTATGGGATGCATAACCTCACCACATGACTGCGACTAGCACGTTTCTTTTTCGTTGCATGGGAATATTATGTAGTATGGGATGCATAACATTTTCATGTGTACGCCGCTCATAACATGCATTAGGGCCTTTTTTTTAGAATGCATAGCACAAACATGCATAGCATATCATTGCATAAGCACAACGTGCCAAGCTAAAGATTTGCAGGATGACATATGTACACACATAAGTTTTCAAAACAAAATAAAGTCATGCATTCCCGATCTAGGCACGAGAGTTAGCAAGGTGATGGTTAACCATCCTAGGTTAGGGCATGTCATCAGATTTTTGTTAAAAAGATAAACTCTCAGAGCAAGTTTAGCAGCTTTAAGCCTATATCTATATATGTATGGTCTGTACTTGTGTTTGGGTTCTAGTCGTTGATTGGGGATCTGATTTGGGGTGGTTATGATTTTAGGATGGCTAGGCGACCTGCGACTCGTTCAACTCCCTTGTCTGAAGGTGAGTCGTCTGGGGCTCAGCATGATGCGGTGATCGAGAGTCTGCGTCAGAGTAGCGATTCTATGGGCAGGCAGTTGGAGGAGGTGCGAGCCCAGATTCAGTATTTGGTGGCAGTTGTGGCAGGGCAGGCTCAGGGTGCGCAAGTTCCTGCTGGGGGGTTAGCTGTTCCTCCTCCCCCTGCACTCGTGAGACCTCCGGTAGTGGTGCCAGCGGAGATGGCCTTCATCTCGCAGTTTCAGAGGCTGAGCCCTCCCACTTATGATGGGAAGGAAGATTTCATGGTTATTGATGATTGGCTGATCTCCATGGAGGAGATGTTTTCGTATTCAGGGATTGCAGGTGACCAGAGGGTGATGCTAGCCACCTATCAGTTTAAAGGATTGGCTAAGAGTTGGTGGCTGAGAGAGAAGGAGAGCTTAGTAGCTAGATGCTCTTGGGAAATGTTTAAGGAGATGTTGTTGAGGAAGTTCTTGCCTTCGGTCGAGCGTGACCGCCTCATGAATGACTTTCTCTATCTGAAGCAAAGGCAACTCACGGTGGGTGAGTATGAAATAGAATTTAGTAAGTTGAGCCATTTTGCCCCTATTTTGGTCAGCGTTGAGGCTGATCGAGTTAAGAGATTTCTTGGTGGTTTGAGGAGCGAGGTGCAACAGTTGACCAGTGCTTATGGGTCTGTGACTTATGCTGGAGTTGTAGAGGCTGCTCTTAAGGTTGAGGCTATTGAAACGGCAAAGAGCAGAGGCCAGCAGATGAGAAAGGACAAGAGAAAGTCTGTGAAGGGGAAGAAGCCCCTGGTACCCGATGCTGTTCTGGGAAAGAGGAGCCGAGTAGTGTGCAGTTTTTGTGGCCGGTCAGGCCATCCTGTCGAGAAATGTTTTAAGAGGTCAGCAGCTCAGAAGAAGGAGCAGGTTCATGCGATCCAGGGTGCTCCTAGGAGGGATGTCTCCTGTTCGGTTTGCAAGCGGTCCGGGCATGATGCGGCCCAGTGTTGGACCAAGGATAGAGTCTGCTTTCAGTGTGGGCAGAAGGGTCATATCAAGTCGAGGTGTCCTCTGGTTCAGTCAGCTCTTCCTGCAGTTCCGTTGCAGGCTTTACCTCCACCTCCGCGTGTGGACAAGGGAAAAGGGAAGCTGAACGTGATTTCTTCCGAGGAGGCTCAGACTTCGACCCAGGTTATTTCAGGTTAGCGGTTTGTTTTTTTTTCTAGCCTGGTAGTTTTACTTACTTGTATGTTGCGGTATTGCTGTAGTAGTTCCTTAGTTTATGTGTTCCTATAGGGAAGTTTAAGGTGAGGAACCGTTGGGCGCGTGTTCTGTTTGACTCCGGCGCTACCCACTCGTTTGTGGCTAAAGCCTTTGTAGAGCGTCATCGGTTGACTCTAGATCGTGTTCGGGATTCCATCCGTGTCAAGTTTCCTTCTGGTGAATCTGTGTTGTAAGATTTGGGCATTTTGGATTGCCCGGTTTTGTTGGGGGACTTTCTTGCAAAGGCGGACCTGAAAATGATTGATCTGGAGGACTTCAATATCATTTTGGGCATGGAATGGCTCTCTCGGTATGATGCGGTCATTCAGTGCAAAGGAAAGCGCTTGGACTTCATCAGAGATGACGGTCAGCCCGGCGGCGTGTATGCTGTTCTGTGTCAGGATTTTCCTGTCATCTCTGCGGTATGTGCTCAGAGGTTGTTTCTTTCTAGTTGTTGTGTTTGTTTAGTCTCGGCGGTGGGAGTCGCTGTTATCGTACCACGCTTGGAAGAGATTCCTATTGTTCGTGGTTTCGCCGATGTTTTTCCTGATGATCTTCCTGGTCTTCCTCCTGATCGGGATGTTGAGTTTGTGATCGATTTAGAGCCGGGTACGCGTCCTATTGCTAAGGCACCGTACCGGATGACCCCTCGTGAGTTAGAGGAGTTGCGAGTTCAGTTGGATGAGCTGTTAGCTAAGGGGTTTATTAGGCAGAGTTCGTCGCCTTGGGGTGCTCCTATTTTGTTCGTAAAGAAGAAAGATGGGTCGATGCGGCTCTGCATTGACTATAGAGAGTTGAACAAGGTCACTATCAAGAACAGGTACCCTCTACCGAGGATCGATGATTTATTTGACCAATTGCGCGTTAGCACGGTGTTCTCCAAGATCGATCTTCGTTCTGGATATCATCAACTCAGGATCCGTGAGGCAGACATTCCACGGACTGCGTTTAGGTCGAGGCATGGACACTTTGAGTTTCTGGTAATGTCGTTTGGTCTGACCAACGCACCATCAGCCTTCATGGATATGATGAACCGGGTGTTCAAGGATTTCCTCGACAAGTTCGTTGTGGTCTTCATTGATGACGTGTTAGTTTATTCTCGCAGTGCTGAGGAGCATGAGCAGCATTTGCGTTTGGTCCTATCAGAGTTGAGGAACCACAAGTTATTCGCCAAGTTGAGCAAGTGCGAATTTTGGTTGCCTCAGGTTTCTTTTCTAGGCCATGTGGTGAACAAGGATGGGATCTCGGTCGATCCAGAAAAGATTGCAGCAGTGATGGATCGGAGTAGACCGAGTTCGCCTAAGGAGATCAGGAGTTTCTTAGGGTTGGCTGGCTATTACAGAAGATTTGTGGAGGGTTTATCTTCCCTAGCCGCACCTTTGACCAAGTTGACTCAGAAGAATGTGGCATTTGTTTGGAGCGAAAAGTGCGAGGAGGCTTTTCTAGAGCTAAAGAAGAGATTGTGCACTGCTCCCGTTCTGACCCTGCCTATTGAGGGAGTAGATTATGATGTCTACGTAGATGCTTCGCTTGTAGGTCTGGGATGCGTATTGATGCAAGATGGAAAGGTAATTGCCTATGGGTCAAGGCAACTGAAGACTCATGAGAAGAATTATCCCACGCATGACCTTGAGTTTGCAGCGGTTATTTATGCCTTGAAGCTGTGGAGACAACTACTTTATGGGGCTCAATGCAAGATCTTCACTGACCATAAAAGCCTGAAGTACGTGTTCACGCAGAAGGAGTTGAATCTGCGTCAGCAGCGGTGGTTGGAATATGTGGCTGATTATGATGTAGAGATCCAGTATCATCCGGGCAAGGCCAATGTGGTGGTTGACGCCCTGAGCCGAAAGACGGGAAAGATCTTTAACCTCTCCGCCGATCATTTAGTGGAGGAGTTCCTCCTTATGGATATATCAGTGGGATGCTGTAGTTTGCAGAGTAGTTTGTCAGTGGCAGAGCCGTCCTGGATTTCTTTGACTAGGCTGCACCAGAAGGACGATCCTGACCTTATGCACCTTTTAACCAGGACTGAGAAGGGAGAGTTGCCCGATTTTGCTATCGATGATGCGGGTACTTTGAAGTACCGCGGCAGGTTTTGCGTTCCCGCTGTTGGGGATATTAGGAGGATGATTTGTAGTGAGGCTCATGGTTCAAGCATTGCCTACCATCTAGGATCTACGAAGATGTACCGTGACTTAAGGCAAATTGCCTGGTGGTATGGCATGAAAGGAGATATAGCCCGATTTGTTGCTGAGTGTCACACTTGCAAGCGTGTGAAGGCCAATCATGGAAGGCCTGGTGGTATGTTGACTCCGCTAGAGATCCCGACTTGGAAGTGGGAAAGTATATCTATGGATTTCATTATGGGATTACCGAAATCCCCGAGGGGATTTGATTCTGTTTGGGTTATAGTGGATAGATTGACGAAGTGTGCTCACTTCGTGCCTTATAAGATTGATTACCCGATGAAGAAGATAGCGGAGTTATACATGAGTGAAGTCATCCGACTCCACGGTGTGCCGGTTAGCATCATTTCCGATCGAGACTCCCGGTTTACTTCTCGTTTTTGGCAGAGTCTGCAGGAGGGTTTGGGTACGGATCTGAGGTATTCTACTGCCTACCACCCGCAGACCAATGGGCAGACGGAGAGGGTGAACCAAATTGTTGAGGATATGATCCGATGCTATATTTTAGACCACGGTGGAGCGTGGGATGAGCGATTGCGACTCATGGAATTTGACTAAAACAACAGTTATCAGGAAAGTTTGCAGATGGCTCCGTTCGAAGCCTTGTATGGGAGGCGCTGTAGAACTCTGTTGTTTTGGGCTGAGGCTGGTGAGAGGCCTTTGTTGGGTCCCGATGCGCTTGAGGAAATGGAAGTCGCAGTGAAGCTTATTCGGGAGAAGCTTCGTATAGCCCAGGAGAGATATGAAAAGAACGCCAATCGGCGTAGATCTGCTTTGGAGTTTTCCGTCGGGGACCTTGTATTCCTCAAAGTTTCCCCGATGGTTGGTGTTAAGAGATTTGGTAAGAATCGGAAGTTAGACCCAAGGTATGTGGGCCCGTTTGAGATTTTGGAATGGATTGGTGTGTCAGCTTCTAGATTGGATTTACCAGCGAACTTCCCAGGTGTGCATAATGTTTTTCATGTTAGCCATTTGCGGAAGTGTGTTCGCAGCAGTGGGCAGCTCTTGGACGTTGTACCCCAGTTGGAGCCCAACCTCTCTTTCATTGAGGTGCCGGTTCGTATTTTGGATACTCAGGAGCGTGTGCTGCGAAAGAAGTCCATACCGATGGTTAAGGTTCTATGGAAGAATCAGGATTTGGAAAGCGCGACTTGGGAGTTAGAGTCGGCTATGAGGAGGGCTTATCCTCACCTGTTTCGTTGATTTAATCGGTATGTTTTCCTTCTTGTAATTCCTATTAGTTGTTTCTCCTTCTTTAGTAGGAGTGTTGTGCGTAAAGTTTCGGGACGAAACTTTCTTTTAGGGGGAGTGACTGTAACGCCCCCTATTTTTTTGCGATTATTTTTTTTTATTCTCGTTGGCGTTACGATGACGCGTTTCCATGGCTTGTGCCATGCGTGGAGTATGGTTTAGCTCCTTAAAACTCAGTGCCCCGTTTTGTAGCCTGTTGGCAAGATCTCCCTAGCAAGCCGAGTCGTTTTGGGTGACCCGGTGTGGCCTCTCGGGGGATGTTTGTGTTTGGCTTTGTTTGGGTATAACTCGAGTTCTGTTCGTCGAAAGTTAATTTCGACTTCACCGTTGTGTTCGTAGCGTGGGTATTTAGATACGGTGCGAATTTCGTCGAATTCCAAGGTAGTTCGGTTTTCGGGTCGTTTGGAGTGTTAATAGTAAATGTATTTTATTTTAATTTGAAAGGCTTGTTCTGTAGCCTTCAGATTTTTGACTGAACATTAAATTCTTGCGGGAGAATTTATTGAGCAGTTATTCTTCTTGCTTAGGTGGCGGCCTGGTATTGGCTTGCCCTTTTAGAATTCTCTTATTTTTAAGAGATTAGGCAGTTCCTGTTCGGTTGTATTGAACCGACGTGTCAGGCTTAGGTATAAAAGCCTTGTTTAGAAGTGGCGGACCCACTCCTTTTCTTCTTCTTCTTCCTGAGAAAGAAGACCGTCGCCTGTGTTGTTCGCGGAAGGCAGAGGAGAAAACTGCCCGTCCTGTACCTCCTTCGGTCAGCGATTCCGGGCTTGTTCGTGAACGGAATTCGATTCCGAAAATGGTGTTAGCTTGCTCTCTCCGAGATCTTCGTTTCGACGGTAAATTATTTGATTTTCATGGAGTTTTGATGAGATTTGGGTTTTCGGTTTTGGAGTTTTCCGCCATTAATGGCCGTAAGATTAATTCTAGGTGCTGCGGCTGTTCGTTCCGTGTGAAAAGGAGGAGAGCCGTCCGTGCTTCGCCGAAAGTTGAGGCAAGTGGTATTCTTGCCCTTGCCAAGTTTCTTTTTGATTATTCTTGCTGAAATTGAAATCCCTGTTAGCCCAGGTTAGAGGCCTTGTTGTTCTCTTTTTCTTGCTAACTATAGGATTTAGTTCTTCCTATTGAACCCCCCTACTTGTGCTGTTGGAACCCAACTTTGCCGGCGTGATGCCGTTTATCTTTGTTCAGATTTGATCTGGTTTGGGTGTAGCCGAGAGAGAGTGTTAGGAGGGGGAGGGGGTGATTTTTCCGAAGTTGGTAAGTGTATTACTCGAGTATTGGAGTATGTTACTCGTGAGGTAGAAGTGGACTACTCGGGTATTAGTTCTGGAGTACTCGAGTAGGTGGTAGTTACTCGGGTATTAGTTCTGGAGTACTCGAGTAGTGGATTCGATATACTCGAGTAGTAGCTTTGAGATACTCGAGTAGAAGGCATTAACTCTAGTATTAGCCTTGGAGTTACTCGAGTAGTAGGTAACTACTCGAGTAGGGGTTCTGAGTTACTCGAGTAGTAGTTTCGAGATACTCGAGTAGTAGCTTTGAGATACTCGAGTAGAAGGCATTAACTCGAGTATTAGCCTTGGAGTTACTCGAGTAGTAGGTAACTACTCGAGTAGGGGTTCTGAGTTACTCGAGTAGTGGTTTCGAGATACTCGAGTTTTGGGTTGGTTTACTCGAGTAGTAGGTAACTACTCGAGTAGGGGTTTTGGTTTACTCGAGTAGTAGGTAACTACTCGAGTAGGGGATTGGAGTTACTCGAGTAGTAGGTAACTACTCGAGTAGGGGTTTTGGGTTACTCGAGTAGTGGGCTCGAGATACTCGAGTAAGTGGTTTGGTTTACTCGAGTAGTAGGAATCTACTCGAGTGCAGGTTTGTAGATACGCGAGTTGTGGTTTTAGCATACTCGAGTAGTAGGCAACTACTCGAGTAGCGGGTTGGGGTACTCGAGTAGTTGGTAACTACTCGAGTACCGGATATGTTTGTATACTTGAGTAGTAGGCGACTACTCGAGTAGAGGGATGAGGTACTCGAGTAGTAGGCGACTACTCGAGTAGAGGGATGAGGTACTCGAGTAGTAGGCGACTACTCGAGTAGAGGGATGAGGTACATGAGTAATAGGCAACTACTCGGGTACTAGAAGTTCCCTGCCTTTTTTTGTCTTAGAATCGTTCGACTATCGTCGATCTCTGAATGGAGATCATCGATCTCGGTTCCTTCCTTAGGCCGTTCGACTATCGTCGACCTCCGGTCGACAATCGTCGAGCTCCGTATTACCTTAGTGGAATTGTGGTTAAGAGTTTGGTTTTTGCTTTAAGTGAGGCTAGCTCATCAGCGCCAAGGTTTAGGTAGGCACTGAGTGGGTCTCACTCAGCGCCTTGTCGTGTTGATTCATTTCAACACTCTTCCTTTACCTTATTTTTCGTTCCCGAGTGATTTTCTTGTTTTATTTCTGGTATTTCCTTGTCGGCCGTTTTCTTTACCTTCTTAAAGGCCGAATCGTGTGTCGTGGTTAGTAGTGGTGGTTTATAGCTCTTCAGGGGGGTGGAGTTGTGTGACATAGCCAAGGCCACTCTTATTTTTCGTGCTCCAGGTACGGTTTGGGCATGTGTGGGTGGAAGGTCCCTTGTGCTTTCACGTGTAGACCCTCGAGCTTGTTGACTTGGACATGGTGGATGGAGGACTGAGTTTGCCTCCGATCCGGTTCCTCGTTGTTTGTTTTTGCTACTACCACTCTCCACAGTTTAGGGTGTTAGAAGTTCCTCCCTTGGTAGCTTGCAGCACTTTTGGCTCTTGGTAGCCTAGAAGGCCCGGCAGGATGTTGCTCCTGAGTTGGGTTGTTGCTGTTTTCTTTGCTCGTTGTGCTTTTCTTGTTGTCCTATTTTGGACAGTTGTGACTCTTCCTACTGCATGTTTTTCAATTACTTCTTCCTTTTGGTTGACTCTTACATGCAGTTGTTTTCACCTTGTTGCTTGCTGAGGTATTCTGTTTTCTTTTGGAATACCCCAGGTTCTGAGCCGTAGCCAGTCGGGTGGCTAGCTTGTAGTGGTGGTGTTGGTGGTCTCTTGGACCTTGGTGTTCTGTTTGCCTTGTTGGTTAGGTAGTTTTTCAGTACTTTCTTACAGACATACATATGTGCCAGTGGGTTCATGTCAGGTTGTTGACGCCCACTGGTAGTTTTTACCTTTGTAATGGATATATTTACTTATGCTGCTACCGTTTTCTGGAGATAGTCTACTTGCTCTGATAAGGAATTATGCTAGGTTGCTAGTTACTTTTGAACTATAAATATTATTATAAATGAAGCTCATGATTGGCATGTTTCTATAAAACTTAATCACTATTTTCCAAACAACGTATAAAGACCGTTTTCTTATATATTATATAAATTAAATGTAGGGTCTTGCATAGCATGAGTGGTTCTCTTGGGACCCTTATGCGCTCTTTAGGGTGTAAAACCTAATTAAAGTATTTTTCTTTCCGCAGCGTATAAATATAGTTTTCTTTTATGGACTAGGTGATCCACTGAGCCGAGAGATACGGTCTCTAAAACATAACTGATTTTCTATTCATTAAGCACATGATTTTCTTGCATAGGGATGGTAGTTGGTTTGCCTGAGCGTCAGCAGTTATCCCCTGCTTGACGTGGCATCATGGCGCGTATTTTCTCATACTCTGATGTTTTCCTAAATTCGGAGAAAATGCGGGTTGTGACACTACCCCTATTAGAATTTACATACAACAACAGTATTAAGGATAGTATTGGGATGGCACCCCATGAAGCCCTTTATGGGAGAAGGCGTAGGACTCCTTTGTCGTGGGTGCAAGATGAATACAAGAAGGTTTTGGGAATAGAGTTCATTAATGATACTTATGTTGTAGTTAGACTAATACAGGACCGCATGCTTGAGGTTCAAAGTTGGCAGGCAAAATATTATATTGCAAAGCACCAGATGGTAGAATTTCAAGTGGGTAACAAAGTTTTCCTTAATATCCAGCCGATGCATGGAGTGTCACGGGTCCATGGTATGAAGAAGCTCAGTCCAAGATACGTTGGGCCTTATGATGTGTTGGAAAGGATTATCCCTTTAGCCTATCGGTTGGAGATACCACCAGAGCTAGAGAATTTACATGAGGTGTTCCATGTGTCGTCACTCCGGAAGGCACTATTGCGACCCGATAAACATGTCCTCACCACAGATGGAGCAGTAGAGACTGATAGATCCGTCCGACTGGAGCAGTTGGGAATAGTGGACACTGAAATGAGGAGCTTGTAGCGAAAAAGTTTACCATTGGAAAGGTCCACTGGTCTAATCACAGGAAATAAGAATACACTTGGGAACCAGTGGATTTGATGCAAAAGCGCTACCCGGAGTTATTTTCCCAAGTTAATTATAAAAGCATATTTTAATTTAATTTCATGCTTTTCTTCCCCATAACCTTAGCTTGATTTGGGGACGAAATCTTTTATTTTGTTTATAGGATTTATAACGTGCCATTTCGCGCTCGCACCTCATATATGTATTGAGTCAGGAGAGTTGACTCGAAGTCAGGGTGCACCGGACTCGATAAGGTAAATTTGTCAGATATCGTCACGGATATCCGACGAATTCGTCGAGTATGGCTTGTGAAGTTGAGACCAATACTATTCATCAAAAAGCGTCATGAATATCGGATGAATTCGTCGAGTATATGGACATAGAAATTATTATGGAAAGTTGGCATTGAGTGGACTCAACTCCACTCGACGAATTAGGGCTTAGAAATTATTTTGGAAGGTTGGCATTGAGTGGACTCAATGCCACTCGGCGAATTAGGACTTAGAAATTATTCTGGAAAGTTTGCGTTAAGTGGACTCAACGCCACTCGATGAATTTGGACTTAGAAATTATTCTATAAAGTTGGCATTGAGTGGACCCAATGCCACTCAATGCGGCGTTGAGTGCACTGAACACTATTCGATGAAACAGGTTGAGGCGTTGAGTGGACTAAGTGCCACTCAACACGGCATTAAGTGCATTGAGTGCACTCAGTGCCATTTAACTTAGAAGATATCTGGATGATTAGCGTTGAGTTCACTCGACTCCACTCGACGATTATTCGAGTAAAGGTAAGTGATCTCAAAACTTTTACTTAGATTATCCTTAGAGCTGTGGCGTCGAGTGCGTTGAGTGCACTCTACGCCACTCAATGATTAATCGAGTAAAGAAGGCGCACTCAACGATTTTTACTTGGAAAATGTTGTGCTTACATATGGAATTGAGTGGTGTCGATGAATCTCGACGATTCATCGAGTGAGTATAATAGTCGACAATTCGTCGAGTAAGGAGTGCTTACTCGACGAATCTGACTTAGCAGATTTCTCGCGCAGTCTACTTGCTGTCACCTTGCTGGTCTGAACCGAATTTTCTGGAATTACACCAAAATAATTGAATCGGAACTTCTTCTCAATAAGACATTTAAATCTATAATGGGCGGTCCACTCATATGGCAACACATGGCAAGTGAGTTAAACCTAATAAATGATTATAAAAAGGGATGAACTGAAAACCCTAGTCGAATCTTTACCAGTGTGCCGAGCAGTTGCCTTTGCCGAGCCCGACGAAACAGAATAGCTGCTGGAGTCGATTTTTGGAAGAAAATCTTCTCCTTCTCTCTTCCTGTAAAGAACAATACTAGCAAGGAGAAAGATGCCGCCAAGGAGAGTGACGAGATCCAAGTCCGGAAATGCTGGAACTAAGGTGAGATTCCTACCCTATCCCTTGGTGCTAGATCTATAGTTATTCCTAGGATATATATTGACACAAAAGAGTATTGATTTATGAGAAGAAGATTTCTAGAAAGAGGCCAAGCTAGGACTTGTGTCCTAGGAATTAGACGTCTTCAACCTCTCCTTCCTTCTATGTGAAGATGGGGGATGGTTTCATGAAGAGAAGTGGACCTATTAGGGTCACTAAGGGAGGAGGAATGCTGGATGTGATTTGGAAATATCGGTTCGGTGGGGGAAGCCGTACCGACCACGTTCGATTCGCTTTAAGATGTTCGCAGAAATCTATTTTCTGTGCGCAGCGATATTCGTGGCCGTTTTCGGGCATGATACGGCCATATCTGTGCTTTTGCCTAAACACGAAAGTCGTAGCCCTCAAAAAAGAGCTTTTCAACGAGGGATTAAACGCCTTCACCGAATTCTTATAGCTACGGGAATCCCCGATCGAAGTTGTTGTACGGTAATCATTCCTACACACATAATTCTCTTGTTTGAGTTGAATTGTCTTTGGATTTGGTAGAGAGATTATAGTACAATAACGTTAATGTTTTGGTGAATTCAGTATATCAGTATTTGTGATAAAATATGGTTAATGACATTTGTTGGATAGATCCTTAACGAACAACTTGTGTAGTGAAGTGTACTTGAACAAGATGATTTCGTGGAGGTTAGTAAACGAATGGGTTGACGAGTTGGGATGGTAGGAATGATTTAAATATGTGAATCGATAAGTATGTAATTGATAATAGTGATACGATGAATAATAATGAGATTGTCTTGAAGTTTGATGTACATAATTGGTAGTGATTGGGATGAACAAATGGTTGTTGGCATTTAGTTGATATATCCATATGTGCACGAATGGTTTGAACTTGGTAAAAAGATTGTATCCAGTTGATGACCATAGTCTATATGTAATTATGATAATCAAATGGTTGATGAATATGTGAAGTACCATTATGTTGTTGTGAAGGACATGTGGAAGGGTTGGATGTACGAGGGTGTTGCCGCACTAAAACAACATGTTGATAAGGGACTCGATGTGGAGCCCTTGCTTGCTGTTGAGCACGAGTTGTTATTAAATAAAAAGGACCAAAAGTGGAGCTCTTATATGTAAAATTACATGTGGTGTGAGTTGATATGTGGTATCATAATCATGGATTAAGTGTAGTGTGGCAGGTCTACGGGCTCGCCAGTCATCACACCAACGGGAGCTAATAGATAGACTTACACGGTTGGGCCTTGGTCCTCGATGTTTACTTCCCGAGGAACCCTCCATGCTAGTGGACGGTTGGCCTAGGTCCTTTTGTGATATGTTCACAGAGGCATATTCCGTGCCACGGTGATAGTCCAGTTTGGGCTGTGTTCTTGGTGCACATCTACCCAAGACCCCTCTGAGTTGTAGTACGTATGTGAGCTCCGTTGTTGTGTTCTTAGCATTGAGGCATGCAGAGGCCTTTGCTAGGTAGTGTTGATGCCAGCCTAGTAGTGGAGAAGCCCACTCTACTGTCACCATCTGGACACGAAGGATGTCTCTTGAGAGGTTAACTACCTTCTCAAAAATAGGAACTACAAGTCTGTGTCAACATAGTGATGCGTTGCACAACAAGTGTACCGGTCACACAAGTAATATAAAATGGGCGAATTTTCCCAAGTATCGATCTCGAGGGAATACAGTAAGGTGGAGTTAATTTTTAGGAGGACTTGAGATTGAAGTCCTAAGGAAGGGGTTAACGTAGGGTGGTTTTGATTATTGCAATAAAAAGAAAATAAAGCACTATCAACTACTCCTATGCAACGCCGCTATGCGATGCTTTGCAAGGCGGGATTGAAGACTAGTCGGGCCGCTATGCACTGAATCGCTGGGCGGATGGACGAGTAGGCTTGCGGAATGAGGGTCGAGAGCACCTCTTTGCTACGCGCGACACTAGAAATTGCTAGTGCGGCAATGTGGTGATGGATGGAGGATGGATAATGGCGCACCTCAAGCAACTAAAGAAGTAAAGCAATACAGAATCACATAAATGTGAATCAAATAAATCATACAACTATAGTACAACAACATATACAAATGAGGTTTTAATGCAAATATACAACAAGAAAGCAAGTACAAGTCAAGAGATCGACCGAATCTGAAGTCTTGTAGAGGGTTCACAGAAGGAATCGCCAGGTTGTCAATCTACGCCTTAACTCGGTCCACAACTATGTCCGGGGTAGAGAAGGGTTGTCACTACCTTCCAATTGACTCGTCTTCTTTGTGTCACGATTGCGGAAGAAAGTTGCAAGATTTCCTTTGCTTGTTGGATCCAGCGTCAAAACCTTCCTTGAAGCTCAAAGATGAAGGAGGAGGCCGAGAGGAAGCTCTGGTTTGGATTTGGCGGTGAAAACTTGCCCAGAGGACCTCCCTACGATGGAAGATGGAGGAGGACGACGGAATCCCTCCTCGGAGATGAAAAATGATAGAAAAGATGGCGATCTACGAAATTAGGGCGAAACCTGAATATTTATAGACTGCAGAATAAAACAATGTGCACGATCACGGGTACACAACTACTGGTCGTGCGCACTATGGCCAGTGTTCGTGCGCATTGGCATGGTAGAACTCAAGAAAGATTGGGATAATGTGCACGAGAAGTGGCGCACGACCAATGGTCGTGCGCAGTATGTCCAGTGGCCGTGCGATTATCCCAGACAGAACTCCTGGAAAACTTGAATCAATATAAACGATAAGTGCCGCTCGACTGGTGGTCGTGCGCACTATGTCCAATGGTCGTGCATTTGTCCCGAAAGAACTTGGGAAATGGATAATAGTGCGCACGATCAGTGGTGCACAACCAGTGGTCATGCGCCATAGATCTGATGATCGTGCTCAATATTCCTGTTTCAAAACACTCCAAGAACACGCACACGACCCCTATACCACTGTGAAAAACGAATCACTGATATGTGCAGACATTCCAGGCAATCAAAAAAGGAGTACAAACTATAAATGTACAAAAATACACAACCACGGGCATAAGTGTGTGCTTTCTATGGAAATAAAGATAAGATGAAATATATATGATAACGAACTAAAAGTGAAGTGCATTTGAAAGAAAACAAGCCCAGATGAGTTCGAAAATCACTATATAAATAGGACTCTTCAAACCCCCAGACTTACCTGTTTGCACGTCCCGAGCAAAAAAAATCTGTACAGACAGAAAAAAATGATGAAGCTAATATAGAAATTGTGATATAGTGTACCTTGCGAAGTCGCATGCTTGTACGCGAAAAAAATAAATAGAAGAAATTTCTAAGTATGCAGAATAGTTTATACTTTTTAGAATGCGTATCAAAAATTTATTACTACTGAAAAATGGAATCACGGTGAATCTTCCAATCACGTATAGGGAGAAAGTAGGCAGGCCACTAAAGTGAGCTTTGCCAAAGACCGGGGCTCAGGATCACCTCCAAAGGAATCCACCAATGTCGGGGAACATACGCTTGCCCGTTCACACTCTCTCCACGGGACTAGTTCGACTTAAGCGTGAATCCGTAGGACTTAAGGATAAGGATGGGGCTTGGGGTACGATGAGGTAAATAAGGATAAATAGGAAGGCTATGCACCTAACCCAAATTAGCTAGCATAAATAGAATGAATCCAACCGCTAACCACAATATATGCAGGTACACCACACCCCCAGACTTAATTTTTAACATATGGGTTTGTGCACCGCCTACTCACAATACTATCACATCTCCAATATGATTTTCAATCAAAATTTTTATTCTTTTTTTTTTACTTTTCATTTTCACATTTTTTTTGAATCTTTTTTTCTTTAAACAGTTCAGCAAATAGAAGCTTTGGAGTACATCAACATATTCACATGTAATATCACCACATCAACATCCCAAAATGATAATATAAACACTAAAGCTCGACTTGGGTGTGCGACTAAGATCGGCTATGAGGCTTTGGTGAATGAAGGTGGAGCTGAATCAAAAGAAGGGTAGGCACAACGGGGCTAGCGAGGATAAGACGTTAGGAGCAGTACAAAGCTTAACCGGGCCAAAATGATGGCCTACATCACACTTACGCTTGACTAACCATGCACCAATGCTTCGAGAATAGCTTGAGGAAAGTTCTTAGCCACAGAGAAAGATGATTCTTCTCCCGACTCAAGCAAAATGAGTCTAGTGACGGATATACACATCCCTACACTACCGTTCAATTCACACCGTATTCACTAATTTTTGAGTAGAATAAAGAGTATTTACGCAAATAGAAAATTATAAAACTATAAGTATATAGAAAAAATTAAATCTACTCCAATTTCTAAACGAGACGAGAGCACTCAACAAGGAGCACTACAAGAGTCAACATTTTACTCCGTCTCACAATCCCATGCCAGCATAATAAGTTTCCCAAACCATATAAAAGAAATGAGTTTAACTCGCGGCACGCTAACAACTAAGCACGCGCTCATGTGGGTGCAGTGGTGTGTGAAGCAATGAACTAATCAAAATAAAAATATAAAAGCTTCCAATATGCACATGAATTGTGCGCATGCAAAAGATAACAATACTTCTCTCCCCCAGGCTTAAACTAATCTACACATCATATGATATTGAAATTAAAATCATATATTGACGAGGGAAGAGGTTACCCAATGCTCAGTTAGTGAGCATACTAGAAGATGCATGAAAAACCTGCAGTAAGCCCGCAATACGAAGAATCAAAACCCCGCCAATATCAAATTTCCATGAATACCAGCATGCGTGAGCTCCGCAAAAACAAAAGAAAATATACAAAATACAAAGAAATATTAAAACTAATTAGACATGAAAAATAAAATGCAAAAAAAGGAAGATAACTTCTGGGGTTATTGTCATCCTAGCACGGCTTATTAAATTCTATACACTTCTAGATAATGGGCCTATGAAAAGAAAAATGCAAAGACAACTATCCAAATATCCGTTGCGATAACGGGTACCGATACAGAGATTGTGCAGTTACCCCTCTGCCCAAATAATCACCTAATCCTCACATGCAGAGTAAATAGGAAGTAAGATGAGGAGGAGCACTGGTCCTCACTCATCTCACCACAAAATAAATCCTTGCCTAGCAAGGTATCTTCCATCACAGGTTTGTAGGAAGCGATGGCGACGGCATGGGCATCAGGCTCATCGTCATCCCAACATAACCGTGGAGACTCAACCTGCACATGCTCAGATAAAGAAGGGGGACCAAGAAATAAAGAAGATGAAGAACTAAAATAATCAAAAATAGGGGGAGTGGTCCCGGTCACACTCCCAGCAAGATCCAAGCATAGATTATCCTCGGTGTCATACGAGTCATATCGAGAGGAATCCGAGAACTCGAGGTTCGCGGTGGTAAGGGGAACGACCTCATCCAATAAAGAGGTACAACGCTTCACATAGGAAAGGAAATATTCCTCATCCCACATAGGCGCATCCTCAGGCATCGAATCATCCACGAATACGTCATCGTCAGCCGACTCACAAGAAAAAGGAATAACACAATCTGACAAAAATTGTGGGGGGGGGGGAGTGCTGATCTCGAAATCAAGAATAGAATGAGCAGACCCCATTGCAAAATCATTCGCCGACGCCACCCCGTCGATAGGAATAATCTTTGCATCCCATACAGGTGCGCCCGTGGATTCCAGATCCTCTCTTTGCTGGCTACATAGGAGTGATCGTCATCACTCAAGGGAAGCTCGTAAAAAGGGAGCGAGGGACCCATGAAGGATCGGTATGCAGCGAGAGTTTCTTCGGCAATCTCAACGGGTAAAGAACGAGCAGGGTGCTCTATGTTAGTGCATGGGCCAGGAAACACCCTGGTAGGCCTATCCACAACCGTCTTCCGCGAACGGGAGGTTGTTGTGCACACGTCTACAGAGGGGGTAGGCTTGCACAAATGAGGGCATTCCTTCAACATGTGACCCACGCCTTGACATAACAAACACCGAATACAATGCTCGACATTCTTAGCAGCCATGACATCGATGTGTCGGCGCAATGCATCAAGTGGATGGCACTCAGCTTCTGAATACATCGCGAATAAAAATAATTGCCGAAAAAGTGCTACACAGCTAGAATAAAAAAATAGCACGAATCTGCTATCTAAATCAAAAATCAGAAAAAGGGCAAAAGAAATGAGCAAAGAAAAAAATTCTAAAGACTAAAGCAAAGAAGAAAATGAAATGTACAAATGGAAAAGGGCTTCAATCTATTATCTCCCTCTCCAAAAACTCACACGACTGTGTTCCCCGACAACGACGCCAAAAACTTAATGCATTGGACGGTAAGTGTACCGGTCACACAAGTAATATAAAATGGGAAAATTTTTCCAAGTATCAATCTCGAGGGAACACAGTAAGGTGGAGTTAATTTTGAGGACTTGAGATTGAAGTCCTTAGGTCGGGGTTAAAGTAGGGGGTTTTTGATTGTTGCGATAAAAAGAAAATAAAACACTATCAACTACTCCTATGCAACGCCGATATGCGATGCTTCGCCAGGCGGGATAGAAGACTTGTCGGGCTGCTATACACCAAATCGCTGGGCGGATGGACGAGTAGGCTTGTAGAATGAGGGTTGAGAGCACCTCTTCTCTACGCATGCCACTAGCAATTGCTAGTGCGACAATGTGGTGGTGGATGGAGGATTGATAATGGCGCACCTCAATAAATAAAAGAAGTAAAGCAATACAGAATCACATAGACATGAATCTAATAAAGTATACTACTATAGTTCAACAACATCTAAGAATGAGGTTTTAACACAAATATACAACAAGAAAGCAAGTACAAGTCAATAGATCAACTGAATCCGAAGTCTTGCTGAGGATTCACGGAAGGAATCGCCGGGTTGTCAATCCGCATCCTAGCTCGGTCCTCAACTACGTCCGGGGTAGAGAAGGGCTGTCACTACCTTCCAATTAACCCGTCTTCTTCGTGTCACGATTGCGGTATAAAGTTTCAACCTTCCCTTTTTTGTGGGATTGAGCGTCAAAACCTTCCTTGAAGCTCAAGGATGAAGGAGGAGGCCGAGAAGAAGCTCCGGTTTGTATTTGGCTGTGAAAGCTTGCCCGAAGCACCTACCTACGGTAGAAGATGGAGGAGGATGGCAGAATCCCTCCTCAGAGACGAAAAATGGTGGAAAAAATGGTGATCTCTGAAATTAGGGCGAAACCTGCATATTTATAGACAACAGAATAAAATAATACCCATGATCACGGGCGCATGACAAGTGGTCGTGCGCACTATGGCCAGTGATCGTGCGTATTGGCATGGTAAAACTCAAGAAAGACTGGGGTAATGCGCACGAGCAGTGGGCCTGACTGGTGGTCATGCACACTATGTCTAGTGGTCATGCGATTATCCCAGATAGAACTCCAGGAAAACTGGAATCAATGCACATGAACAGTGGCGCACGACCGGTGGTCGTACGGACTATGTGCCGTGGTTGTGTGTTTGCCCCGACAGAACTTGGGAAACGGAGAATAGTGCACACGATCAGTGGCACACGACCAGTGGTCGTGCGCAATAGATCTGACGATTGTGCATAGTATTCCTGTTTACAAACACTCCCGGAACACCCAAACGACCCGTGTACCACTGTGAAAAACGAATCACTTATATGTGCAGACATTCCAGAAAATCAAAAAAGTTGTACAAACTATAAAAGTACAAAAATACACAACCACGTGCCTAAGTGGGCACTTCCTATGGAAATAAAGTGAAGTGTATTTGAAAGAAAACAATCCCAGATGAGTCTAAAAATCATTATATAAATAGGACTCATCATATAGCCATTGCTTATGCATGATCATGGGTGAGTCATTGCATTGCATATATATCATTACATATATTACACACATAAGATCCTCATCGTATAAGTTTGTACGGGCTCTCCTATACGGTGAGTTACTTTAATATTGAGCTGATCCTTAACTTATATGTCTGTATGGGCATTCAAATAAGTTAAGTTACTTACTGTCATAGAACAATACTTATATACAGCTATTAGTGGTAGAACTACTGAGTAGGTTGATATACTTAATTATTGTAGTTCTTTGTTATACACTTTTGTTGATTAATCCTTTACCACCTGTTTGTACTACTTATTATATATATATTGTACTCTTATTCCTTTCTCCGCCCGGTGCCGATGAGTCGCTGGGGGAGCGGATGTGATAGCCACTTAGTCTTTATGACTAACGGTTGTTATGCCTTCCTTTTTAGAAGGAAACCCCGCAGACAGAGCAACAGTAGGTTACGAGGCAGGGCAGCAAGGCCAGGACGACAGGGCCTGAAGTGATGGTGACATCGCTACCGTATGTTACTGACGTGAGTCTTTGAGAGATTTTAGTTATAGCCTTTGGGCAATTTTGTACATGTACTCTGATATTATAGAAGCTTATTGATGATTATTTTATTTGATGTACTTTCTTTTGGACTATATTACTTATTTGTGGATTTGACTTCTGTTTTATACTCTTGGTTGGGTTGGGAATGAATGATATTGATTGTAGCCGGCAGGATATGCATCTTATTGTACAGGTTAGCCCGTGTGCTAACTCTACCGCATGGCAACTGTTCTGGGCATAAGACTCCCCTCGCACCGTGTTTTGTGTTCCGAGAGGGGGGGTCTTATACCTCATTTCTCACCTTTTTTTTCCTCCGAGTCTTCTTCTTTCTCAGGTTGAAGCTCTATCGAATTCCTCCTACGAGCAACACCTGAGCCTCACCCGAGCAACAAGCGAGTCAAGTCAAAACCACATGACGAAGCAAAATCTCTCAAGTTCCAAGAGGGCCCCACAATCAAAAGTTCATGCGCTCTGCTCCCAAGTTCAAAATAAACAAGTTGCTAACCAAAGACCACCAGCGCGAAGCGTAATTTGTAATGACTCCCGGTATCGACCCAAAAATCGGTGATCCCTCCCAAGGTAGCCAGCTCACAAGTCGCGACCTACTGTAGGTTCCCCTTGGAGGTCGCGGCCTACCTCAGCCCCCTTTTTTCTAAGGGTGGGCGGACAGAATTCTCTGTCCTCTCAGGCCGCACGGATAGGGCAGTCTTCCCGTCCTGACCGCCCAGGTCGCGTAGCAGTTGTAGTCTGCGGGGGTGCGGACTGCTTCCATAGTTCATCTCCGCAGGCCATGTGGTTAGCTTAGGCTAACGGCACAGTACTGTCTACTCCACCAGGGGCAGACTCTATGTTTAGTCCACCAGCTCGCCGCATACCAACAATGAAAACAAGCCTCCAAGTCACCAATCAACAGTGGTGACCTGCCCCTTCGGTCCCCCAGCAGTGGGCGAACTCGGCCTCAGTCCTCCTGAGAGAAGACTTGGCAAAAAAACTCTTCCCAGTCCGCATAACACGGAGAGGACTAAACTCCAGCGTAGTGCCAGACAGTAATGACGACCTAACTCCAGGCCGCCCACAATAAACAGTGGCGACAAGCCTCCAGCTCGCTGCATAGCAAGAATGGTGACCTGACTCCAGGCTTCATAACATCAATAACGGCACGAAGCCTCCAGCTCGTCGCATAGTAGGAAAGGTGACCTGCCTCCATGCTGCCAGTCAGTAGCGGCGACCTGCCTCCAGGACACCAATCAGCAAAGTCTACCTACTCCACCTCGCCAGCATGCTCGACCTGCCTCCTCAATCCGCCAGGTCGCCCAGCCCTTGTCGCCCAATAGGGGGGACAATCTTCCAACAGATATGCTCATCCTGGCCGTAGTGGGTTAGGTGGACTCATTATACAGTCTTCCAGTTAGCCCTCCAGTTTCCTGGCGCCCGCTTCTTCCAAGAAGCGGGCAGACTACTCCTCAGCTCGCATAACTTGTCTCGGGCTTGCTCAGTACAGAAGAGGCGGACTTGTCCCAGTCCGCCAACAGCAGAACAATTCAAGCAGGCAAGTCGAACCGCAGAACATAGTGCGGACTCAGCCGACCTATCCTCCTGTTTACCCACCAACCTATCTGTACGGGCCTGCAGCCCCTTTACGGTCTCAAAATGATGAGTTCATAGCTCGTCAAAACTTCTTTCGGGAAGCTGACCGACGAAGTCCAACAAGATTTCTAAATTTTCAAGGAAGTCATCCCTACTCTTCAGCTCCTGCCTTTTCTCCTCCAACAACAGCTTTTCCCTTCTATCCTCCTGCTCCTTTTACAGCTACAACTTATGCTCCCTTTTTCCTTATGTTAAAGGAGAGCAGGAAGAACCGTCACCATTTTCAAAGAATGTTCGACATGAAATAACTCCAGTTAACTTTAGAGAGCCTCGGTTGCCAATTTACATTGGAGAGACTGATCTAATGAAGCACCTTCAAGCTTTTTAATCAGCCATAGCTCTTAAGACCTTCTTAGATGCTACCAAATGCAAACTCTTCGTGACGTCCTTTGATGGACAAGTGAGGGAGTGGTTCTATGGACTGCTTCCTCAGTCCTTCGCCTCTTTTGCTGATTTGCGAAGAGAGTTTCTGCTCAGGTTTTCTACCTCTACAAAGAGAAAGGGCGGTCCAGAAGCCCTCTTTAAGATCAGGCAACGAGAGAAGGAGACTTTATCTCATTTTGTGGATCAATTTCAGAAAGAGATTTTAGACATTGAGATCGTCAATCAAGAAATGTATCGGGTAGCGCTAATACATAGTCTGCGAGAAGGACCTCTTAAGTTTGAGGCTAATGTCCGAGCACCAAGGACATATCAAGAGTTGATCGGCTTAGCCAACTCATACATTAGAGATGATAAGAGTAATCCCAGTTTCATATCAAGGCTCGTAGTAGAGAAATATTCTTCTTCTTACAAGAAACCCCTGAGGTCTCCTCGGAAAGATTTTCCATCCCAATCAAGGAAGGGAAGGAAATTTCAATGTCATCGAAACCCCTTCCCGGGCCAGGATCGTTCCTGAGAACAATTGTTACTATTCCAGCTCCACAAGTAACTTTGGTTCATCAACAACAAGATGACGACTTGCTAGATTCTGAGTTGGATGAGGCCATGTTGGAAGTAAGCCAATTCATGAAGAGTAAGGCTAATTACAAAAGGCCTTACCAGTCGACAGATCAAAGACCAAAAGATTCAGCTCTGTTCTATGAGTTTCACAAAGAAGACGGGCATTTAACCGAAAATTGCCGAGCTCTTTGACAGTTGATAGAAAAATGCTTAAGCTAGGAAAATTCCATGAACTCTTCCCGAAGAGTGATCATTCTGATCAATATACTTCAAAGGACAAAGAAGTAGAGAATCCCACTCTGGGATCAAAAAGGACAAACCAAGTTAGCAACATTGACATCTATGAAACCATCGATGCCAACGATGAAGGATCCCTCAGAGACCTATTCTGAGCTGAAGGAGGAAATCAAAGTCCCTGAAGTTCCTCGCAACCATGGCTGGTTGTTTTTTATTTTCGTTCTTCAAACATTTTTTCTCTAAAAACACTTCTAAGTATTCTTTTATTCATTTCAATAAATTTTTACGTCAGAGATCCCGTACAGACACTTTTCCCTTTTTAGAGTGCCTTCTCCTCTATTTTCTCTTTGCCAAAGAGGTCGCTGAACCACTAAGATATCGCCGAGTCTTGCTTAGGGCCCCCTCTAGGTTGGACTCCGGCGTAAGACCATAATGACCACATATAGTGGGGAGTGTTCGCTTATGTGCAGTGGGAGCCATCCAACTCTCGTGTAGAGGATTACCGGACTTCAGATCCTAGTCGGTATCTAACACATAGTGAGCATCAAGGGAGGTCCCATGTGTTAGCTCCGCTGTGCTTCGCTAAGGATACATTACAGTTACGATGATCTTTGCTTGACAAGCACTGGCAATCAAGTGTATCTTTGTCTCTTCGATCATCTCATGACTGTAATGGATGAATACACTATTGTACTCTCAATTCGTGCCTTTGCAGGGCCCACAACTCCGCTAATCACTCCAAAGACAAGCAATATGCATGTATCCTGAGGCATGAGATTAGTGTATCTATCATTTCCTTCTCAGGATTTTTGCATTTATCCCTTTTATGCCCTTTCAAGGGAATGCGGCTAGCCTGCTCTAGGTAGGACGACACCCTAGATGATTTTTCTTAGGCAAGCGATGCTTAAAGCCCCCGAGGAACACCTGTGGTAGCATCCGACCATTTTTGGGTCATCTTCGGGTGTATCCCTCCTTTTTTGCTTATGCTCATCTTATATGCTCAGCTTGCATGAAGCTCTATCAGATGATGGTTAACAAGCTCCCTACAACTCTTATTGGTTATTTCTAGCACTAACTGATAATCAGAGAATCTATTTCTCTTTTTGACAAGATATTCAGCTGAAGTCTAGTCAGTGCTTTTATCTTACAGATTAGGATTTCATATTGGGTTGTTATATCTGACCAAGCAAGAAGCTTATTATCGTGGCTTGATCTCTACCTGATTTTTCTTACACAGTTAATAAGAGGATTTCATGGATATTCCAACTATAGTCTAATCATATCTATCTTATTGCAATATATTTTTGTTGAAGATCTATCCATAAACTCCTCAGGTACTCGAGTTACTTTTCTTTCATATCTGCTACTCACTCTTCTCTTGCAGAGGTTTGTAGATATTTGCAAGTTCCCTTCAGATACTTGCAGCTTAGTTTTCCATCATATCTGCTTCTTACTCTTCTTTTATAGAGATTAGCAGATATTTGCAAGTCCCATTCAGGTACTTGCAACTTATTTTCCTTTCATATCTGCTTCTTACTCTTCTTTTACAGAGATTAATAGATATTTGCAAGTCCCCTTCAGGTACTTGTAACTTATTTTTCTTTCATATCTGTTGCTTACTCTTCTCTTGCAGAGATTAGTAGATATTTACAAGTCCCCTTCAGGTACTTTCAACTTATTTTCCTTTCATATCTGCTTCTTACACTTCTTTTGTAGAGATTAGCAGATATTTACAATTCCCTTTCAGGTACATGCAACTTATTTATCTTTAATATCTACTTCTTACTCTTCTTTAGGTACTTGAAACTTATTTTCCTTTCATATCTGATGCTTACTCTTCTCTTGCAGAGATTAGTAGATATTTGCAAGTCCCTTCAGGTACTTGGAACTTATTTTCCTTTCATATCTTCTTCTTACTCTTTTTTTACAGAGAGTAGATATTTGTAAGTCCCCTTTAGGTACTTGCAACTTATTTTCCTTTCATATATGCTGCTTACTCTTCTCTAGTAGAGATTAACAGATATTTGCAAGTCCCCTTTAGGTGCTTGCAGCTTATTTTCGTTTCATATCGGCTTCTTACTCTTCTTTTGCAGAGATTAGCAGATATTTGCAAGTCCTCTTAGGGTACTTTTAACTTATTTTCCTTTCATATCCTCTTCTTACTCTTCTTTTGCAGAGATTATCAAATATTTGCAAGTCCACTTCAGGTACTTGCAACTTATTTTCCTTTCATATATGCTGCTTACTCTTCTCTTACAGAGATTAGCAGATATTTGCAAGTCCCCTTTAGGTACTTGCAACTTATTTTCCTTTCATATCTACAGCTTACTCTTTTCTTTCAGAGATTAACAAATATTTGCAAGTTTTTTCAGGTACTTGCAACTTATTTTTCTTTTATATCTGCTACTCACTCTTCTTTTGAAGAGATTAGAAGATATTTATAAGTTCCCTTCAGGTACTAGCAGCTTAGTTTTCTTTCATATCGCCTACTCACTCTTTTTTTGCATAGATTAGCTGATATTTGCAAGTACCCTTCAGATACTTGTAACTTAGTTTTCTTTCATATCTGCTGTTTACTCTTTTCTTGCAGAGATTATCAGATATTTGCAAGTTCCCTCCAGGTACTTGTAACTTACTTTTCTCTCATATCCACTGCTTAACTTTCTTTCTGCAGATGTTAACAGGTGCTTGCATGTTATCTTCAAGTACTTGCAAGTTATTATTCTTCTATGCCTTCCTCTCGCCATTGTTTTGTAAGATCAATGGAAGACATTAAAGTCTTCTTCGTTTTGCAAAAGCAACTCTGGTACACATAAGATGTACCTTCTTTCGCTTGCGTTAACTCATCCTTTGCAGGAAGAAAAAAATATGCATTGACAAGCTTTTTTGAGGAGAGACTTTAGGTTCTATCTCTCCCTGCCTCTTATTTTTTCGAGGGGAGGATACCGATTTTCGTAGGTATCCTACTTTTTCGAAGTTCCCTTCGAGACTTAAAAAGTGCAGGGATTATATTGACCAAGAAATCTGCAATCACTCCCAAGGTATTGAGCTCGCAGGTCGCGGCATGCTCTATGTTCCCCCTGGAGGTCGTGGCCTGCCAAAACCCCCTTTTTCCTAAGGATGGGAGGACAAAATCTCTATCTGCTTACGTCACGCGGCTAGGGCGGTCTTCCTGTCCTGACCGCCCACGTCACACAGCAGGTACAGTCTTCGGGGGTGCGGACTGCTTCTGTAGTTCATCTCCGCAGGCCGCGCGGTTAGATAAGGCTAACCGCACAGTACTCTCTACCCTACCAGGGGTAGACTCTACTTTCAGTCCGCCAGCTCACCACATAGTAGTAATGAAAATAAGCCTCTAAGCCACCAGTCAACAGTGGCGACCTGCCCCTTTTGTCCGCCAGCAGTGGGCAGACACGGCCTCAGTCCACCTAAGGGAAGACTTGGCAACAGGACTCTGCCCACCACGCGCAACACGGCGCAAACTCATCTACAGTACACAGCCAAACAGTAATGGCGACGTACCTTCAGGACGTCCACCATCAATAGCAATGGCAAGCCTTAAGCTAGCCGCATAGCAAGAATGATGACCTACCTCTAGGCTGTCAGTTAGCAGCGGTGACCTGCCTCTAGTCCACCAGTCAATAACGACAACCTGTTCCACCTCGCCAGCATGCGCGACCTGCCTCCTCAGTCCACCAGGCTGTCAAGCCCTTGTTGCTTAGCAGGGGGACAAGCCTCCAGCAGATAAGCTTATCCTATCCGCAGCGGGCTAGGTGGATTCATTCTGCAGTCCGCCAACTAGCCCTCTAGTTTTCCGACGCCCTCTTCTTCACAGTAGTGGGCAGACTACTCCTCAGCTTGCATAACTTGGCGCGGGCTCGCTTAGTGAAGTAGAGGTTGACTTGTCCCAGTCCGCCAACAGCAGATCAATTCAAGAAGGCAAGTCTAACCGCACGACATGGTGCAGACTCGACGGCCTTCTCGTTTACTCGCACAACTTACCGCCCTACCAGGGGTAAAGTTACCAGGACCGTATTTGGCCCGAGCCTATAAACAGGCCCCCATACCTCTCATTCAGGGGACGGACACCCCCACGAAGGCATAGTGGGAGTGGGACAACCAACGCATTAAGACCTGCGGACTCAGTTTTCCAGTCCGCGCAGATATCCCTTCCGGCCTGCCTTGGCCTCAACAATCTTCTTCCTGATCACGCAGTCTGCTCGGCCTTGAGTAGTGAATGACGGGATCAGCTAAACGCACGGTCTACCGACCTGCTTTATAAAACCACGTGACCTCTGGCTTCCTCTTCTCTCAAGCCGCCAGCTTCCCCCTTTGTACTATTTATTTGCTCATGTAAATGTGCAATCTCAAGCTATAATATCGATTCATAATCAAAGGAAAGCCTGTCGTAGGAGTGAAATTTAAGCCGCGGCAGGCGAACTCTGCTGTTACCGCTGCCAGCGGCCCCTCCCTTTTTCCCTCTCTCAGTCTCAATCGCTGATCCTAAACGTCAAAGTAATTGTCTGCTCAAAAGTTCCTCATCAACCTTCCCTCTTATCCCCCGCACTTGGATCAACCATCCTTTTTTTCCCCGCATCCCGGATCGATCGTGCACTACTCTCTAACAAGCTTGCGGAAGAGCGCATTTTCCGCAACAACACCCGGTGAGATGGTCTGTCGTCCTCTGTGTGCCAAGTGATCTCTCACCCCAAAGCTGTAACGAGAGTTGGCATATCGCCATCGAATTCACAAAAAAGCTATAAAAACTAAAAAATAGTGGACTTTGACCGGCACAGATCCCGTCACGTGTTTTTTACCCAGTTGAGGGGTTTTCCCACGTTAAAAGTGTGTAAAATCGATCTACCTCATTGATTATGTGTGCGTTCGACCGTTCTGAGACCTAAGGCGATCTAGGTTATTCTGGTCCGACCGAGACGTCGAGTTAGACTATCATTTTATTGTTAATTATTTTTTTGGCGCGACATTTTTTTATTTTTGGATTGGTAGGGTTCTCTTTAGTTTTCTCAATCTCATAAATGTAATATTAGCTATCCTCTTCTTAATTTATTTCCTTATTTCTATTTTTAACTTTAAGAGAAGCAATAGAAGGAGTTTGTGCACATCGCAGTTGGATATCCAAGAAAAGTTATGCACGCATCTCATTCTTGGTGGTAGTTCACGGTGGAAGACCAACATTCATTAATTCTATCATCATTTTCTCAATGGTGGTGGTTATTGTTGAAATACAAGATTTATTGAAAATGATGGGCGGTTTCTCCATATGTAACCACCCGGTGTTGATGGCTTGGGATTGCTTATAAATTAGCCAGTTAATATTGGTGTAACCGCCCCCTTCTTGGTGTGGTGATTTAGTCTGGGCGGTTACACGTGGTGTACCGCCCATGCATGTCCTTATACTATAGTATGGGCGGTTACTAGGGGTAACCGATCGAATTGTCTGAACACTGTTCGTTGTATTTAATCTCGCATCGCTAATTGTATATCCTCTCACCTCGTATTTTCTATATAAAAAGTGGTGTTCTCATGTAAGTTTCCTAATTTTTGAAAAAAAATATTTAGTAGTTTTCAATTTCTCACATTGTATCAGAACAACCAATCTTGCGACTATGAACTCTCTGAAATCGCCCCTTGTGCTTGATCGGCCTATTGAGATCAATTCCCCTTTTTTCATTCGCAAACTTTGATATCATACTGCCTGCACGATCTGCTCCAATTCATGTGAACTCTGGTTGCTGAATCGCAAACCCTCTCTTTGGATAGTGGACTTTATTTTGTAACTACCTACTCTCCTATGTGTTTAATATCGTTCTATTTGTGTGATTTATGCGAACTTTAGTTGTCTAAAAGGTAGCTCTCGTATGTGAATACTTCATTCATTTCTGCCCCTTATTTTGCTGCTACCATGGGTGGTCTTTGGAATTACTTGTGTTCTCTCCTATCCTTGGTCCCCATTGCCTATAGCAAACACATCGTCAATATGAATCCTGCAATTTTGGCACAGGGTCCATATTAACCAGTTCTATCTACCCATACTACATTGTCTACTTTTCCATTTTGTTGCGATCTCAGTTCATACGTATTCACTTAATCGACACTCCTTTTGCTCTCAGCTCCATTGCATATGAAGACTGGAATGCTAATGATGCCCTCATTCTTTCCTAGCTCGTGAACAATCTCTCATATGAGTGTCTTCACATCATTTGTCATGACGATACTGTGAAATCTTCTTGGGACCATATTTTTTCTCTTTACTTCAAGGGATCAAAGCTCTATAGCATATAAACATTATATGTAGATCCCTTTATTGGACCCAACTTTTCTCCCACCGCGGGTTACTAGGAAGTACAAACTCTTTGAGCAAAGCTTCTTAAACAACAACCCTTCTCTATAAACCTTGCTACTCGACACAAATATTCCCATGAACTTCTATTCATTTGTTTTCTCCTTCGCTTACTGGAATTCTATGACATGACTCATTAGCAAATTCTGGGTGATGCTGACTCACCATCCTTAGTTGTTACTACTGCTCACTTATTTTTGGTTATTGCCCATCTTTAGTAGCCTATGTATTATTGGTTGGTAATCTAAAGGAAAATAATGTATTATTTACGTGATTCGACACATGGGCTCACAAGCATTCATTGAGCTAGTTCATTCCAGAATTAGCAAACAAATCCAAGCTCGATAGTGTGGATAAGAGGGCTTCAATATAAACAAATATTGTGCCGAGCTGACACTAGTTATAAGAACCATTTGGAGAAATAAAACACAGCCGATGGAATTCTAATGCTCAGAGAAGCTGCCTTGCTGAGAAAACTAGCTACACCCCACTACCACCACATATCACCTACCTTGTAAAGATAGACATTATCACATCATAGTGAACAATATATAAAGAGAGTAATAAAAGGATGAAACAAGAATTTCCAATCTCATAATATACTTGAGTTAGTATACATAGCGTAAGTAGGTATAAAACGTGACCTAAGATATATTTGCATTACAATGGTGCAAAATAAAGCCATCATATCTCTTGGTGTGTCCACTGGATTCATGGTCTATATTGTAGCTATTGGAGTCTCCGTCACCCAATCAAGGTGGTCATATCGGAGTGGCTACAGATATGGGTATTCTTAAAGAGAGGTAACAACAAATCTTTAGTTAATTAACTAATGGTTTCCCTTCCGCACCCTCGATCCATCCTAAAGCACTAGGCTGGTGGAATGATAACAATGCTACAATTAATAGTATAATCAAAATAAGTGACAAGAATGAGGGTATACAATATATTATGAAAAACCACATTATCAAGGCATTTTATATAAACAACTTATAAGAATGCCCACACAAATTTATAAGTAGAGGGTCTTATATTATCCTAAAATTAACTCATCATACAAAAACACACCTATAGACTTATATTATAAGAATATTAAATGCAACTTCTGTAATAAAATGGCAATGCAATGTTTATTAAATATGATATGCATATTAAAATAGTGCACCTTTTTATGTCGATATAAAATAATCCAATTATTAAGTGGGTACTGAATCTCAAAAGTTTTATTGTCATGGAAAGACAATAAAAACCAGACCAGTCTATCTCTACTTCTAGATATGTGACACTACCATGCAAGACCCACAGTTTATAATACTAGATCGTGCATAAGTTACTATCAAGAACTCACACAATATCTAGTAGAGACTTGATACAAGCTAAGGAGATTTCCCACTATGATCATGTCCACAAGATAACTCATCATGTAGCCTCATGGTCTAACCTGTAACTCAATGTGAGTGTAATCTGTTAGATGAAGTAGGTAGACCTGCCACAATTCAAAACTAATCATTTAAACTGATGGTTGTTTTCTATAAAGTCTATATACCAACCTTAAAGTTAACCTTCCTAAACTTAGCACTAACTAGGGTTTCAAGCATAACACTTAAACACTTATAAAATCATCAAGCTAATAACTTATTTACTACTTAATGTTTTATGTGATTAGTAAAAATAGCATTGAGAATATGACTTTTTATTATTAATTAACAAATACTGTCAAGCTTTGAATCTCACTTAATTATTATTTATTTAAATTAAACATTAACTAGCTTACGAGTATCTTTTGTGATATCTAATTTAAGTATCACATTAGCTAGTATACATTAGGTAGGTGGTGGCACTATGTTCCATTATACCCAACCTTTCTTTAGAGGGATACTTGCTCACCCCTAGTGACTTTCCTATACACATATTGTTGAAATCCGAACCCTATCTCAAGAAGAGTTCGCACCTAAGGGGTGTAGCCCACACCTACTTCTCCTGAGATAGGACACTTGACTATTTGCTGTAAACGAATGAACAGATCCAGAACTGCAACGAGGAGGTCCCGCCACACACCAAGAAGATCAAAGAGATCTTCCCCCTACAAAAACAAAGCTGGAGCTGGGCACCTTGGAGGGAAAAGGAAACAGACCAAAGTTGACCAGTGGAGGAAAAAGCCAAATAAAAGGATCCACTTCAATGGTGCCCTTAAGGGTCTATTTATAGCTTTCCAAGTATTGCATACACATAGCAGAATTCAGCCTTTTGGTTTTACCACACGTAGTCAGAGTTGGTTTGCCAACAATGAAACTCCGCTCTTTGGAGGGGCTATTAGTATACCCACATAGAAATTCTGGTAATAACACAGCTAGGTGAGTGGTTCATATAGGTACCACTCGTTTAGGTAGGCGAGTGCCGAATGAGGCAGGCACTTGTTGTCATCCCGGGGCTGATAATGAGTTCGGTTCTACTTACCCAACTCGCCTCTCCTCTGCCTTAGTCCAAGGGAAAGTGTGGGCTTAAATGTCCCACATGCCACCATACTCGTGGCGGCCTGATCTTATGAAAGTAGTAAGAAATTCATCTCTACTTGCCTAGACCAGCCCGCCGGAGCCTAATACCGCTCCCTTTTCTATGGTCACCCTCCAAGGGACCCACTAGACGAACACAGGGTTGTATATGAAAGCCTTTGTTCAAGAGTAGCTACACAAATAGAGGGGGGGATAGGTCTTAAGACCTTTTGAACTCTTTTAACTTTGGTTGAGTTGTGTGTTATATTTTATTATTATCTTTTAAGAGACACAAAAAATACCAAAATTTATAGTGGTTCCCCTATCTAGGGTACATCCACATTCCCCTTTCACCTATCTAGTAGTGAGCTAGATTCAACTAACTCTTCCTTTATCTCAGCTCCTTAAGCTTACACCTTAGATCCCACAGGATCCTACACCTTAGAGTGAGACTCACTCTTACTACTCAGAATATAACAACTCCTACCTCAGGCTAGATAGCCCCATACTCAGATATATAAAATCTCCAACCTTAGATCTACACAGAGATCCTACCTCAAGCACAAGCCTTACCTTAAATCCTAAATAGGATCCTACAACTCAGAGACTCAGCTCCTACTCTTAACTTTTAACTCAGGCTTACAACTCAGATCAACAGATGATCTTACAGATTGAGTTAAGGTTTGGTGATGGTTGATTCTAGAGAAATAGTTCTTTCTAAACTGAGAAAACCCACTCCAAACTCTTCACAACCACCAAGACTTTAGATCTTCAGAGTGCTTTGGCTTGTTTTGAGAAGAACTGGCGCAGAGCTCTATATCTTCAAGCTTTTTATGTAATTGTGTTGTACACAGTGTCTTTGAAGATGAACAATAACTTTTGAATGCTCTGCTTCTTCTCCTCTTACAAAGATATGTTTTCTATTCATGCTGTAGAAGACCTAGATGTTTTTAGTTCTTAATTTCTTCAACCAACAAGCTTCTTTCTGTATTCTAGAAAGCTTTTGTACATCCAAGCGTAATGGATTTACTAACTTGATGGATAAGATGTCTATGGTGAAAAAAAGCTTCTTTTGATTTCTCTGTAAAAGTCCTTTTTATCTCCCATCGACTGACAAATCTTTTCTTTGTATGGGCCAACCGAAATGGAAAACTGTAAAGTACCTTTAGCTTTAATTATTATACAAAAGGCATTTAGCGTGATTTGTCATCCAGCACACAAGTACCGCAATTTTTGAATTATGGATGACGTCAGCATGACATTGCTTGAGGACTTAGTAGTTTTTAGTCAAACCGCACAGGCGTTGAGTGCAGTCAAGTGACCCAGCACAAAAAACACTTAGTAGAAAATCTGCTTCCTGAGGCATTGAGTGAACCTTCATCACACAATGCATCTTACTTAGACAGCTTAACTGATAAGGCGTTGAGTGAGCCTTCATCACTCAATGCTTTTGGACTTGGCAAAATTATTTTGGTTGAAGGCATTGAGTGAAGCTCCTTTACTCAATGCTTCTTGACTCTACTAAATTCTAGATATGGCGTTGAGTGAGCCTTCTTCACTCAATGTTTCTATACTTAGGTAGATTTCCTTTTGAGTGGGTGTTGAGTGAACTGCCTTCACTCAACGCTTATGGACTTAGCAAGATTTAAGTCTAACTACACTGAGGCTTTGACTTCTTGAACTTCTGTCATTGCCTTTAGACCTCTGGCATTGAGTGAAGTGTATTCACTCAACGCTTCTAGACTTAGCATAATTTCAACTTTTTTAGCATCCTGCCTTGAGTGCAACTAACATTATGACACTAATAACCTATCTAATCAATGAATAGTAGACAACCTGCATATAATGAACTTTGAAAATATATCAGATACAATCATATGTATATCATTGACCCTTAGGCCTTCTTCAAATCTTGGACATTATGATCAATGGATCCAACAATCTCCCCCTATTTGAGGAAGTAAGAACCCTAGTCAATAATATACACTATCACATGAAAGAAATAAACTTCTCAGCAAACAAGAGCAATAAATAACTTCTCAGCAAACAAGAGCAATAAATAACACATAATCAAAATATGATTAACACATAAAGTGATAATTATAAACTAAATGTGTGTTCATAATAAAGTTTATATTCTTAGATCCCTAAGAAACCTAATACATAAAACATTTCAAGTTTCTAGTTCCTTGATGACTATGCCCATGCTTAGTTTCTTGGCAGACTTCTCATTAGCTTCAATCTGCTTCTGTCATTGCCTTTCAAAGTAGATGTAAGGCATTGGAAAGTACTTGCTTAGATCTAGAGCATCTGAAGTCACTGAACCTATCCTCTTGTCCCTTCTGAACTTTCTTCTTTCCTCTTATTTCATTCCTGCTTGGCCCATTCTACGGAGCTATATAGCTTTACTCTTTAAGTTTTATTTTCTTTGATTTGATCACAGGAAGAAAATATGATAGTCCTTGATTGAGGACTCCATCTTTCAAAGATAGGCCTGGTTTCCATCTCTTCTCTGTATCTCTTTTTGCAATGCATGATCTTTTCTTCTTCTTCCATAGCAGACTTTTCATTGGCCCTTGATATCTGTTCAGTAGTGGGGATGAATGTAGGAATATCAGTAGTATAGAATTCAGCCCGCTGATAACCATTAGTCTGTTCTTCTGGAAGAGGAACAGGAACATTGTCATTTGTATATTATTCTTGTCCCAATGATCCCGTGATGATATTGATGACCCAGACAACATTGTTAGTGTTTGTTTTGATCATTGTTTTCTCCCCCTTTATGACTTATTCAGACATAGCTGTAGTAAGGGAGTTCTTGGCCAGAGAAGTATTTTCATCCAAAAAATTAACCCCGTTGATATCATGATTCTTAACCTCCAGCGTGTGATCTGTTGGAGTTACCATGGTGATCTAGAAGTGGTAAAACATGTAATCTCACTGCCAACGCGATATGAGCCTGTAGGGTCGCGCATAAGAGCATGTGGAGAAATTGGTAGATTGACTGTGTTTGTAAGGGTTACAAATCACCTCGTAGGATGGAGTCGGGCAAATGTTGCCCAAGGAATTTCGTCGAGATTCGTCGAGTTTGACTCGACGACTAAGGCAAATTCGTCGAGAATCATCCAGAATGACTCGACGACTCTCGACGAGTTCGTCGAGAATGATTCGTCGAGAATCGTCGAGTATGACTCTACGACTCTCGACGAGTTCGTCGAGAATCATTAATCGCGAATGATTCGTCGAGAATCGTCGAGTGATACTCGACGACTCTCGACAAATTCGTCGAGAATCAAAAGTGTTTGATTCCCGGCGATTGGTGATACTCGACGAATCTATCCCCGATTCTCGACGAATCAGCAGATGATTCTCGCCGAATCTGTCTGCTGATTCACGCCGAATCTGGATCTGATTCTCGCCGGACCTGTGCTGATTCTCGCCGAATGACTATAAACCCTAACTTGGGTGGTCTGCAGATAGCGGTGTTCTTTGGACTGTTTATGCCTTTGGTATAAATAGGGGACTTAGGGTTTTGGGATTCAATTGATCATCGGGATTTTCCTATAGCCAGATCGTAGCCGACGGAAGAGTTCTGCCGATCTCCCGATCCGCCGAATCCCGACCCCACCGGACGAAAATGTTCCGCCGACGCCTGTTCGCTCTGTCGTCGACCTCATCTCTGGCGACCGTCGCCAGTCTTGCTTTCCCTGGCGCGGACCTAGCAGTCTGTGGGAAGTGCAAAGGTGCGGTTGATCATCTTCCCGACCCTTCGTGCGACGAAGCTCGGGGTTCTCCCGCTCGTGTGGATTTCTGCAAAGGCATGGACGTTATTCCACGTAGAACTTGCCACCGATAAGGACTCGAAGCTTGGAGCATCTCCGTTGAGTTGTGGCTCAACGCCGCTAAGGTAATTTTTGCCTAGTTATTGGTTAACTTCTTGATTCAATTTTCATGGCCCGATCCCATCTCTTTTGGGTTGTCTTGATGTTTTATTCCTTCCGCTGCGTGCACAAGCGTAGTGCCATCCTCAAAGAGAAATCCAACAGTGGTATCAGAGGGAGGTTACGACCATGATTGTTATTTTGGAAGTTAGGTTATTCTAGTGCGTGTAAACCTAGGGATTTAGAAGTGTTCTAAATGTCTAGATTTATTCCTGGTACATCAATTGTTGATGGTTTTTCCAAGGTAAATCAGTGGGCTCATAACCCACAGGTTAGGGGCTCTTTACCTTGGAACCCGGCCAGGAACATCTGGGATTTCGTGTTAATTTCTAATTGTTAGAAATTGTTGTCTCCTTAGAGTAACCGTCCCTCGAATGGTTAGTGAACAAGTGTATTGTTTTAGATTTTGCATCCAACAATGAGAGACGAGCTTGTCTACTGCTTTATGTTGAGTTGTCTTTGCTTTTGTCCAATGCATGTAAATCTGAAGATTTGGAAGAGTCCGGATGTTCAGATTTAGCCCTTCCTTTCTATCAAATGTTGATAGTGTCAGGTTGTGCATATAAGGGATGTATGTGGATTTTAGAAATTGTATTTCTGTGGATGTGCACATTGATCAAATGTTGATCATGGTTAATTGTTAACCTATAATCCAAAAAATCCCTTCATCAAATATTAAGTGTTCGAATGCCTTCCGATGGATGACACTCTTCCTGCCTCGATCGATGAAGTGTGGGCTTGCCAAAGCAAGGTTCATTAATCTATCTTGGTAAGGGTGCGAGCGGATAATTGTGATATCCCACTGTCGACATCGGGTTAAGCTTAACTAGGTGACCTCAAAGGTTGAGTGCCTAGAGGCATAGGGTTGGCATGCACCATATGATGGATGCGAATAAGGAGTTATTCACCAACCATACAAGAATTGCATGAGGATGCAATTGGCAAGCGTTGCCTACCTAAATAACTGCATTGTGAGAGGAAAGCCAAAGCTGACTCATTGTGTTGGTGAAATACGGATCTTGTCCACTAAGAGATTAGCTCGCATGAACTCTCCGAATTGATAGTGAGGGCTATTATTTTGAATAAAATAGTGGGAGTTTTAATTGAAGTTCAAATTAAAATAAATTGTATTTTAAATTTTGGTAGTGATATTATTCTGCATGAATTCTTGTAGAATTCCATGGCAAGTGATTCACACTCCACTCTGTCTCTGAGATCCATCCTTGTGAAGGATAAGCTCAGTGGGACTAACTACATGGACTGGTACAGGAACCTGAGAATTGTTCTCAGGCAAGAGCGAAAGCTCTATGTCTTGGAAGAAGAAGCCCCCGAGGTGCCGACCGGGAATTCTTCCCGTGCTGACAAACATACTTATAAGAAGTATACTGATGACGCCTTAGACGTCGAATGCCTTATGCTTGCCACCATGAACTCTGAGCTTCAGAAGCAATATGAGAACATGGGGTACAAGGAGATTGACGAGCATCTCAAGAAAATGTTTCAAGGTCAAGCTCGTCAAGAAAGGTTTGACGTCACAAAAGCGTTGTTTCAGTGCAAGATGGGAGTTCGAGACTCAGTAGGGACTCACGTACTCAAGATGATTGGGTATATAGAGAACCTTGAAAGACTGGGTTTTCCTCTGGGTCAAGAGTTGGCCACAGATTTGATCCTGCAATCGTTGCCGGATAGTTATGAGCAGTTTGTCTTGAACTATAACATGAATGAAATAGACAAGACATTGCCCGAGCTCCTAGGCATGTTGAGATTTGCCGAGATCAATATGAAGAAGGCCAAGCCTTCCAGCCCTATACTGATGGTTCATAAGGGAAAGGGCAAGGCCAAGGGCTCTAAGAAGACGAAGGTGGGACCTAAGTCACATCTCGAGCCCAAGTCTTCTACATCGTATGAAAAAGAAGAGCACGGTGAAGGAAGGGAAATGCCACCACTTTGGCAAGGCTGGTCATTGGAGGAGGAACTGTCCTTCTTATATTGAGGGTCTGCAGAAAATGAAGGGATGTATGACTTCCGCTTCGAATATTTACGTTATAGAGATAAACCTTTCTGCTCCTTCATCTTGGGTATTGGATACCGGATGTGGTTCACACATTTGTACAAATGTGCAGGAACTGGAAAGGAGAAGATTGCTGAGTAAAGGGGAGGTGGACCTGCGCGTCGGCAATGGAGCAAGAGTTACTGTTGTAGCCGTAGGGGTTTACCATCTTTCTTTGCCCAGTGGGCTTGTAATATAACTAGATAACTATTATTTTGTTCCGGCCATAACTAGAAACATTATATCCATTTCATGCTTGGACATGATTGGATTTTCTTTTATAATTAAGAACAACTGTTGTTCTATATTTAAGAATGATGTTTGTTATGTTGTAGCTCAATTGTTTAATGGTCTTTATGTTTTGAACTTGGACCATAAGATCTAAAATTTAGAAAATAATAAAAGACTAAGAACAAATGACTCAAACCCTACATATCTCTGGCATTGTCGTTTGGGCCATATAAACGAGAAGTGCATATCCAAGCTCCATAAAGATGGACTTTTGGACTCATTTGATTATGAATCATTTGAGCGATGCGAATATTATTTGTTAGGCAAAATGACTAAAGCCCCTTTCACTGGTTGCACTGAGAGGGCTGAGGATCTCTTGGGTGTTATACATAGTGATGTATGCGGACCCATGAGCTCCATGGCTAGAGGTGGGTATTTCTACTTCGTTACAATTACTGATGATTTCAGTAGATACGGATATGTGTATCTTATGAAGTGAAAATCCGAGACCTTTGAAAAGTTCAAAGAGTTCAAGAATGAAGTAGAAAACCAGTTTGGTAAAAGGGTTAAAGCACTCCGATCTGATCGAGGTGGCGAATACCTGAGTCATGAGTTCCGTGATCATCTGAAAGAGTGTGGTATTGTATCACAGCTCACTCCACCTAGAACACCACAACATAATGGTGTGTCTGAGAGGAGAAATCGTACTCTGTTAGATATGGTACGTTCGATGATGAGTCATGCAGACTTGCCTGTTTCCTTTTGGGGTTTTGCTTTAGAGACTGCTGCAATGACACTGAATTGCGCTCCAATGAAAACGGTTCTAAAGACACCATATGAGATATGGACTGGGAAGCGTCCTAGTATGTCGTTCATTAAAATTTGGGGCTGTGAGGCATACGTGTGATGTCAAATGCCTAACAAGCTGGAACCTAAATCGGATAAATGTTATCTGGTGGGATATCCTAAGGAAACAAAAGGGTATTACTTTTACCTACCGTCCGAGGGCAAAGTGTTTGTCGCAAGGACTGGCGTCTTCTTGGAGAAAGAGTTCTTATCAAGAAAGACTGAAAAGGTAGAACTTGAAGAAGTTCAAGAACCACAAGTAGTGAATGAACCGGAATTGGATTCTGATACAGGACTACAAGATGTTGTAGCTAGAGAACCTGCTCAAGAAACACAAGTCCTACGTAGATCTTGTAGACTGAGGTTTGATCCTGAGAGATATGGATTTCTCATGTCTCAAATAGGTAATGTGTTTCTTATGGATCATGATGATGAATCAACAACCTACCAAGAGGCTAGGAATGGACTGGACTCCGACAAATGGCTTGAGTCTATGAAATCCGAAATGGACTCCATGTATGCAAGCCAAGTTTGGAACTTGGTGGAACCACCTGAAGGGGTACGACCCATAGGGTGCAAGTGGGTCTTCAAGAAGAAGACCGACATGGATGGGAATATACAGACATTAGAAGGGCGACTGGTGGCTAAGGGTTTCAAGAAAATTCATGGTATTGACTATGATGATACCTTTTTCCCTGTTGTCATGGTAAAGTACATAAGGATATTGCTTGCTATTGCTGCGTATTATGACTACGAGATCTGGCAGATGGATTTCAAAACGGCTTTCCATAATGGAAACCTCCTTGAGGAAGTGTACATGACACAACGCGAGGGTTTTTTATCCCCAAATGAAGCCACTAAAATATGAGAGTTGAATAGGTCCATCTATGGACTGAAGCAGGCCTCTCGAAGTTGGAATCTTCGTTTTGATGAGAAAATCAAAGAGTTTGGTTTCATCAAGAATGAAGATGAGCCTTGTGTTTACAAGCGAATCAGTGGGAGCATTATTGTCTTCCTGATATTGTATGTAGATGACATACTGTTGATTGGGAATGACATTCCTACCCTAAAAGTTGTTAACAATAACCTAGGGAACTGCTTTTCTATGAAGGACTTGGGTGAAGCGACTTACATACTCGGTATTAAGATCTATAGATATAAATCGAAGAAGTTGCTTGGTTTGACAGAGAGTACATACATTGAGAAGGTGTTGAAGCGGTTTAACATGCTTGATTCCAAGAAAGGATTTTTACCCATGTCTCATGGTGTGAATCTCTCTAAGGACCAGTCTCCAAAATCTTGTGAAGATAAGGAACGCATGATGTTGATTCCATATGCTTCGACAATTGGATCAATCATGTATGCAATGTTATGTACTCGACCCGATGTCTCCTTTGCTTTGAGCATGACTAGCAGGTATCAGTCAGACCCCGGTGAGTGTCACTGGATTGCAGTCAAGAATATCCTGAAGTACTTGAGAAGGACAAAGGATGTGTTCTTGGTGTATGGTGGAGAGGAAGAGCTCATTGTAAATGGTTACACGGATGCTAGCTTCCAAACTGATAGGGATGACTCAAAGTCTCAGTCAGGTTTTGTGTTTTGCCTTAATGGAGGAGCTGTGAGTTGGAAGAGTTCCAAGCAAGAGACAGTTGCTGATTCTACAATAGAGGCCGAGTATATCGCTGCAGCTAATGCTGCGAAGGAGGCTGTATGGATTAGGAAATTCATCGGCGAGCTTGATGTTGTTCCTAGCATTGTTGGTCCCGTAGTTCTCTACTGTGATAACAATGGTGCAATTGCAAAATCTAAGGAACCTAGATCTCATCAGTGCTCCAAGCACATACTTCGGCAGTTCCATCTTATTCGTGAGATTGTCGAACGAGGAGATGTGAACATTTGCAGAGTGCCGACTGAGGAGAATATTGCGGATCCATTGACAAAGCCTCTCGCGTAGAGAAAGCATGATGGTCATACTAGATCAATAGGTATACGATACCTAAATGATCAACTCTAGTGAGAGCCTTGTGGGTTGAATGTAAACATATATTCTGTTGGCTGTTTATTGTTTATTCATATGATGAATTGTGTACCAATGTTTTTCTTTTACAATTAATGAAAAGTTCTTTTATTATGGTTTCTCTATGCGATAGTTAAATGTTAACATAATAAATACCCTTAGAATGTTTGCTTCCATAGGACATCAAGTACGACACTTTAATGTGAGAGCCTATTATTTATTTGAAGCTTCATTCTTAAAAGGTCCCTAGTCGTTGTATCATCATAGAAGCTTAGGGTGATGATGATGATACCTTAAGACTAGCACGTGCGTTGACTGATGACCAGTTCTCACAGGTCATGATATTGTGATATCAAGTAATCACGTGGGTACTTGTTAATGAACAAGTTGTACTGGACAGACACAACCTGAGACTACTTTGTGGATTGTTATCTAATCATGTCATGAGTAGGTCTCAATTGACAATCGTGTTGTGGTCCTTTGACCTGAAGTCACAGCATTCATCAAGTGAGGAAGAGCATGCTTTGATTCCATCTAAAGTCTTCCTTGAGAAAGGTTGATGATAAGGGTGGTTGTTGGGCACGTTATGAATCATTTGGGTGTTTGTGTGTGAGCGGATATGGGATTTGTCCTCCTATATGACAGGAGTTATATCCATGGGCCCCTTGATGGAACTGGACTGAGAAATGCATGGCCATGCTTGGTTGAGTCAATATGTGATATTGGACTCACAATTCTCTGGAAGTCCATTCTAGATCAAGAAACATGGATTGAGCTATTATGAGGGTGACACGGTTCATGCCTCTAGTTCTTTCCGGATGTAAGGGACAAACGGAGAAAGACAACGCTGGGATATTGTTCATAAAGGCTTATGAGTTATGAACTCTTATTGCTTGGGGAGCAATGATGCATTGCTAGATGCTGCTCATTGTTTGTGAGATTTTTGGTTTGATACTTTCAAGATCAAGTGGGAGACTGTTGGAGTTACCATGGTGATCTAGAAGTGGTCAAACATATAATCTCACTGCCAACGCGATATGAGCCTGCAGGGTCGCACATAAGAGCATGTGGAGAAATTTGTAGATTGACTGTGTTGGTAAGGGTTACCAATCACCTCGCAGGATGGAGTCGGGCAAACGTTGTCAAAGGAATTTCGTCGAGATTCGTCGAGTTTGACTCGACGACTAAGGCAAATTCGTCGAGAATTGTCGAGTATGACTCGACGACTCTCGACGAGTTCGTCGAGAATGATTCGTCGAGAATCCTCGAGTATAACTCGACGACTCTCGACGAGTTCGTCGAGAATCATTCATCGAGAATGATTCGTCGAGAATCGTCGAGTGATACTCGATGACTCTCGACGAATTCGTCGAGAATCAAAAGTGTTTGATTCTCGGCGATTGGTGATACTCGACGAATCTATCCCCGATTCTCGACGAATCAGCAGATTATTCTCGCCGAATCTGTCTGCTGATTCTCGCCGAATCTGGATCTGATTCTCGCCGGACCTATGCTGATTCTCGCTGAATGACTCTTAAAACCTAACTTGGGTGGTCTGCGGATAGCGGTGTTCTTTGGACTGTTTATGCCTTTGGTATAAATAGGGGACTTAGGGTTTTGGGATTTAATCAATCATCAGGATTTTCCTGTAGCCGGATCGTAGCCGACGGAAGAGTTCTGCTGATCTACCGATCCGCCGAATCCCGACCCCGCCGGACGGAAAAGTTTCGCTAACGTCTGTTCGCTCCGCCGTCGACCTCATCTCCGGCGACCGTCGCCGGTCTTGCTTTCCCTGGCGTGGACCTAGCAGTCCGTGGGAAGTTCAAAGGTGCAGTTGATCTTCTTCCCGACCCTTTATGCGACGAAGCTCGGGGTTCTCCCGCTCGTGTGGATTTCTGCAGAGGCGTGGACGTTATCCACGTAGAACTCGCCACCGATAAGGACTCGAAGCTTGGAGCATCTCCGTTGAGTTGTGACTCAACGCCGCTAAGGTAATTTTTGCCTAGTTATTTGTTAACTTCTTGATTCAATTTTCATGGCCCGATCCCATCTCTTTTGGGTTGTCTTTATATTTTATTCCTTCCGCTGCGTGCACAAGAGTTGTGCCATCCTCAAAGAGAAACCCAACATGATCATCTAGAAACTGAGTGCAAGCATCCATCCTCCACTATAGAGTTGTCTTGTGTGTTTCCATGAGTGTCTTTTGCACATTATGTACCATTTCCATATTGAATGAGATGATGTTCCGATCTTATATTATATCATTCTGCTTATGTCTGATCTCCTGAAGTTTGCTTTCAGTATATATCACAGTAGGAGAAGTCCTCTTGAAGAATGCAACTGTGTTGGCCTTTAGCAAGTTCATCTCAAATCTTATAGACTTGATCTCAGTAGATAGATCTTGTCTTAATCCTTTGATAGAATCATCAACATAATGCTCTAACTATCTTCTTTGTTTATCTAGAAGTCCTTTCAACTATTATTGGAATGTATAGGACATAGAATAAGGTTGATGAGAAGTACCTTGGAAACAGACCTCCTCATCCTCTTTTTTTGTATCTTCCCTTATATCTGAGTCTGCCCTCATGAATTCAGAAGAATGATCATCAGTATCAGTAACTGGCTTGTCAGATTCAGATATTTCTATTGTATAAACTGTCTCTTGAGCAGGGAGCTCAGTGTAAATCTCCCCCTCAACCTCAGCACTTTACAATGGAGTTGGTTAGTCCTCAACAATTGGAGTTAGCACATCCTTTTCTACTATAATTGGAACTTGATCCCCCTCAGCTTAAGGGCAAAAAAGTAGAAACTCAGGACCATCTGGTGTCTGATCAATCCTTCTCTGCAGATTTCCAAGAAGGAGTCAAGCTTGTATTATAATGATTGACCCTGCTCCCCCTCATCAGGAGCATCCAACATAGTAGTCTCCCCCTCATTTTTTGCACAGATACTGTCCTCTACATTTCTAGTCACTTGTTCAGTTGTATCTTTTGGAATGTCTTCAGAGTGAGAGGCACTACCTTGTACATCCCTTGATATAGGTTTCGAGGACATAAAAACTTGAGCACTCATATCTCTTCTAGTGTCTACAGAAGAGTTAGACAGCTGTGGGTCATGACATTCTTCACCTCTGCTCTCAAAAGAGCTGCTTCCAGAACTTTCTTCAGTGATGATTATTGCTTTATTTCTCTTCTTATCAGTTGTCTGTTGGTTTGGAAGCAACACCCTATCCCATCTATCAAATATCTTAAAGTCTATTTTCATCATATGATGGATCTTTGTTTCTAGCCTTATATTGAGGATCCCTAGAACAAAACTATGCAAGTACAAAGATAAAATTCTTCCTAGGTTTGGATCTGCAACACATTCTACCATTCTTTCAAATAGAATTTTCCCCCAGTCAGTCCTTTTGGGTAGAATGTCCCTTGTCATTATCTCAAGCATCTTTCTGGAGATTTTGTCATGAGACCTTGTTTTACAGATCAGAGCCTTGCCAATTACATCAGCAAGAAAATTCCCTTTCAGATTCAGTTCCTTTCTCAGAATAGAGCCAGTGGCGTGCTTTGAAAGCCCACGCTACTTGAGAGCAGATTTCATATCTTCCTGAAACAGTTCATCTTCTTCATCTGATGTCCCGAGCTTTGTCAGATTCAAAGCTTTGCTCAGCCTCCTTAGGGTGATCTTAATCTTGTGTCCACTGATAAACACCTTGATTTTGTTGGAAGAGGAGTCGATTTTGGCATTCGAGTAGAGTTCCAGTATTTTAATTTCCATATCAAACTCGGCTCTGACAGGAAACCTCTAGGTCAGCGACCTACAGTAATTGAAGAACTAGCATAAGGTTTTCTAGAGCATCCTTGAACCAATTCCTTACTAGTTCAGAACCCTCAAAATGGAAATCCATTCCTTTGGGTGCCATTGAAACTTTGAATTTCTAGAGTGACAAGGAACTTGCACGAGATATCTTCACTGGGAGGCAAAAAGTCGAATACGGCTTGGGTTTATGTGTTTTTATGCACACACTTCTATTTATAGTTACCTATATTTGAGAATACGGAGAAGCGCATGCCTGTAGTGATTCACATGAGTAGATCAATTACTGAGTTTAATCCCGAAAGATAGCGGTAATCAGAAATGTCTGAGTAAATTCTTTGAGTGAACTCGACGAACTTGATTCATGAAGTTGTCTCAATGCACTCGATGCTTTGACACTTAGTCTCAGCACACTTGATGAATGAATTTGTCTCAACGCACTGAATGCCTAGACACTTAGTCTCAGCACACTCGATGCCTGGACAGTAAGTCCATATCTTCCTTGATAACCTGTAAAGGTCATGTTAACCCAGAAATCGACGATCCCTCCCAAGGTATCCAGCTCATAAGTCGTGGCCTGTCAGCCCCATTTTTTCTAAGGATGGGCGGACAGACTTCTCTGTTTTCTCAGGCTACGTGGCTAGCTCGGTCTTCCCGTCCTGACCTCTCAGGTCGTGCAGCAGCCGCTCAATCTGTAGGGGCGGCGGATTGCTTCCTCAGTCCGCCCCTGCAGGCCACACGGTTAGATCAGCTAAACGTGCATCAGTTCTCTTCCATCAGGTCCAACAGGAGACAAGCTTGCTCCATCAAAGAAGGCGACCTGATCCTTCTATTTGGCAGGAGGTTGAAGACCTAGTCTTCAGTCCACCTAAGGGAGGCAGACTTTCTCTTCTCCTACTCTCTAGCCCGCACTACCAGACTGCGACCAGCTCTCCAGTCCGCCAGCAATAGGCGGACTCCATCTCAGCCCGCCTATAGAGACAACAACTTGGCAACTACTATATGCCAGACTGCTCCGAACCACGCAGACTAAAATCCAACCCGTAAGGTGGTCTCTTCATCTAATAGCAGTGGCAACTTGCTTCCAGGCAGCCAGACAGCATGTGCGACCTGGACTATTCAATCTACTAGGATGCCAATCAAGGGATGCCTCTGGCAGGAGGAGGCCTACTTAACCCATCCACCTCGAGTTGGGTGAACTCGTTGTTTAGTCCGCCAGGAGTATCCCAGCTTAGCATCCGATCTGCCTCCAATATACAACGGGCTAGGCAGACTTATTCTGCAGTCTGCTAGCTAGCCCTCCAGATTCCTGGTGCTTTCTTCTTCCCAGCAGCAGGTGAACTACTCCTTAGCTCATAAAGATTGACGTGGGCTTGCTCAGTGTAGCAGAAGCAGACTCATCCTAGTCTGCCTATAGTAGATCAAATCAAGTGAACAAGTCCCTAACTGCTCGATAAGGTGCGTACTTAGCGGACTCCTCGTTCTACTCGCATAACTTACTGCTCTATCGGGGTTTACATTACCAAGATCGTTACCTCCTCGAGCCTATAAATAGGCCTCGTACCTCTCATTCAGTGGGCATAGTGGATACGTCAAGGTCAAGGCATCAAGTTCTACGGACTCGGCTTCTCAGTCAGTGCAACCTCCTCCTATTCTCCTATCAGCTTGATCACGCAGTCCGCCCCGCTTAGTACAACGAGCTGCGAGATAAGCAAACCCGCGCGGTCTGACGACTTCTCTTGTCTAACCACATAGCCTCTGGGATTTTATTCTCCTTAGCCTCCAGCTTCCCCCTTTGTACCCTTTTTGCTTTCTATGTAAAGGTGCAATCTCAAGTTGTAATCTGATTCATAATCAAAGAAAATCCCATCGCAAGAGTGGCATTTAAGCCATGGCAAGAGAAGTCTGTTGTTGCCACTACTAGAGGCCCCCTCGTCTTTTTATCTACTTTCTTCCCTCGACATCAACCTGCAAGTGTAACCGTTAAAGTAGCCGTCTTCTCGACAGTTCCTGATCAACCTTCCCTGCTTTTCCCAACATCCTCAACAACCTCTCCTCTATTCCCACAACCTTCTTCTTCCCCTCAGTTGTAAGACCGAACACCCGTTAGCTGCTAGTGCTCACGAACCCCTCCTCTCCATTTTCGCGCATCAATAGTTAATATGCCACCTTCAGATCTCGATCAGATAGTGAAATCAGTGGTTACTCATGTCAGACAATCAACTAGCCGAGAACCTTGCTCCTTCAAGTCCTAGTGAAGATCCTCTCTGAGAAGCCTTAGAGCAATCGTGAAGAGAAACTACCCAACAGTTTCAAGCAATCAACTATACTCTAGATGTTATCGCTCAACGATTAGAAAAGCAATCCGCAGTAGCACCAGTTCCTCCAATTAATCAAACACCAGCGTTAGAGACTCCGTAAGTTTATCTACCGGCTTATCCGCCGGTCTATCCTCCTGTCTACCCACCAAACTTTTCGTAAGGGCGTGCAGCCCCTTTGCGATCTCTGAACAATGAGTCATAGCTCATCAAAACTTCTTTCAAGAAGAGGCCCGAGGAAGTCTAACAAGATTTTTTAACTTTCAGGGAAGGTATCCCTACCCTTAAGCTCCTATCTTTTCTCCTCCTCCAACAGATTTTCCCTTTTATCCTCCTGCTCCTTTTGCAGCTATAACTTATGCTCCCTTTTTCCTTATGTTGCAGGAGAGCAGGATGAGCTGTCGCCATTTTCAGAGAATGTTCTACATGAACCAACTCCAGTTAACTTCAGATAGCCACGGTTGCCAATTTACACTGAAGAGATTGATACAATGAAGCACCTTCAAGCCTATGAATTATTTATAGCTCTCAAGACTCTCTCAAATGATACCAAATGCAAACTCTTTGTAACAACCTTTGATGGTCATGTGATGGATTGATTCTTTGGACTCCATCCTAAGTCCATCTCTTCCTTTGTTGATTTGCGAAGAGAGTTTTTTGCTCAGGTTTTCTACCTCTATAAAGAGAAAGGGCGGTCTAGAAGCTTTCTTTGAGATAAGGTAGCGAGAGAACGAGACTTGGTCTCATTTTGTGGATCGCTTTAAGAAAGAAATCTTGGACATTGAGATCATCGATCAAGAAATGTATCGAATGGCTCTTATTCATGGCCTGCGTGAAGGACCACTCAAGTTTGAGGCTAACATCGGGGCGCCAAGAACATATCAAGAGTTTATTTGTCTAGCCAACTCATACATCCGTGGTGAGAAAAGCAATCCCAGCTTTGTCTCCAGGCTTATTGTAGTGAAAGATTCTTCTTCTTATAAGCAGCCTCCGAGGTCTCCTCGGAAAGATTTTCCATCCTACTCAAGGAAGGGGAGAAGATTTAAATGTCATCGACATCCCTTCTCGGGCCATGATCATGCCCAAGATCAATATTTACTATTGCTAGCACCAGCTCCGCAAACAACTTCGGTTCATCAACAGCAATATGATGACATGCCAGAGTCTGAACTAGATGAAGCCATGCAAGAAGTGAGTCAAATCATGAAAGGTAGGGCTAATTTCAAAAGGCCTTACAGCCGACAGATCAAAGATCAAAAGATTCAGATCCATTCTATGAATTTCACAAAGAAAGCCGGCATTTAACTGAAAACTACCGAGCGCTTTGTCAACTTGTACAAAAAATGCTAAGGCAGGGTAAGATGCGCGATCTACTCCAAAAAGTTGAAAACTCATATCCGTAAACTTCAAAAGGCAAAGAAGTACCATATGTTCCTGCTGCTCAAACGGAGTTTGTCACATCGATTATTGTCCTTATGTCATTTTCGACGAGGCCATTGATGCCGATGACGAGTGCTCCCTTGGAAGATTATTCTAAAGCAAAGAGGACATCATATGTTCTGAAAGCTCCTTGCGATCATGACTGTTTGTTTCTACTTTACTCTTCAAACATTCTCTTTTATAACACTTCTAAGTGTTCTTTCGTTTCATTTCAAAAACTTACGTTAGAGATCCAATATTGACAGTTTTCCCTTTATGGAGTGCTTCTTCCTCTACTTTTTCTCTTTGCCAAAGAGATCACTGAACCACCGAGATATTGGCGAGTCTTGATTAGGACCCCACGAGGTTGGTCTCCGATGTAAGACCACAATGACCACATATAGTGGGGAGTGTTCGCATGTGTGTAGTGGGGGCCATTCAACTCTCGTGCGGAGGATGACGGGACTTCAAATCCTAGCTGGTATCTAACACAGAGTGTGTATCAAGGGAGGTCCCATGTGTTAGATCTGCTATGCTCCATTATGTATATGTTACAGCTACGATGATCTTTGCTTGACAAGCAATGACGCTCAAGTGTAGCCTTGTCTCTTCGATCATCTCACAACTGCAACGGTCGAATACTCTAAGCTACTTTCAATCCGTGCCTTCGCGGGGCCCACAACTCCGCTGATCAATCCGCAGACAAGCAATAGGCCACTTGGCGCATCTAATCTAATTGATCAGCGATACTTGTAACCCAAAGCATGAGAGCAGTGCATCTGTCGATCCTTTTTATGATTTTTCTTGCTTGTTTCTCTTTTGTGCCCTTCTAAAGGATGCGCCGCAAGCCCGCTCTAGGTAGGACTACACCCTAAATGATTTTTCATAGGCAAGAAATGCATAAGGCCCACGGGTGAACTCTTGTGGAAGCATCCAGTCTTTTTAGTTCATCTTCGGTGTATAGCCCTCCTTTCTTCATTTTTGCATTCTTGCAGGTTAATAGGTTAAATCCAACCTATCAAAGGGATTTGCAGCATCTTCTTTCTTATGCACATTTTATATATTCGCCTTTTAAAAATCTCCATTCGCTGACAATTGATTATGCTTACTCTTGGCATCTATTATTTGATCAAGGATTCTCTTTCTATTTATTGGCAAGCCATGTTATTGAATTCTAATCTAGATGGTTTTATCTGGTCAATTTGGATTTCATATTAAAGGCATTACACTTGATCAACGCGAGACGATCATTATCACAGTTTGATCTCTATTCAGTTAATAGCGGAGCTCGCCGGGTATCTCTTCTTCGATTAAATCTTATAATATCAACAATCAACAGTCGCAAGTTCCATCCAGGTACTTGCGACTTAGTTTTCTTTGTTCTATATCTGCTACTGATGAGTCCTTTTTATATACTGATTTTCGGACTCATCTGGGCTAGTTTTCTTTCACAAGCACTTCACTTTTTGTTCGTTATTATATATATTTCTTCTAATCTTTATTTCCATAGGAAGTGCACATATAGGCCAGTGGTTGCGTATTTTTGTTAATTTTATTGATTGTACTTCTTATTGTGATTGCCTGGAATGTCTATAGATATCAATGGTTATTTTTTCCTACAGGTATAGGGGTTGTGTTGGTTCTTTGGGTTTGTTTGGGGCACATTTTTGCCTAAGGTCCACTGTGTGCATTTTTAAACGCACGCGCTCAGTGGATTCCATAACGCAAGACCACTGGTTGTGCGCCACTGATCGAATACATTAATTCCATTTTTTCAAGTTCTGTCTGGGGCAATCGCACGACCATTATACATAGTGCGCACGACCTCTGGTCGTGCGCCATTGCTAGTGCGCATTTATCCCATTTTTCCGGAGTTCTGCCATTGCTAATCGCATGATCATGGGATCTAGTGCGCACGACCTCTGGTCATGCACCATTGATCATGTGCATATATATTAATTTTTTCTGTAATCTATAAATATGCAGGTTCCGCCCTAATCCCGGGGCTGGACTTTTTCTCCGTCATTTTCATCTCCGAGGAGGGTTCTGCCGATCTCCTTCTTCCTCACTGTAGGAAGGGGCTCCGGTCAAGCTTTCAACACAAAATTCAAGCTGGAGATTCCTCTCGGCCTCCTCCTTCATCTTTAAGCTTTAAGAAGGGTTGACCTAGCTTTCAACATCAAGCTCAGAGGAGTTTGTGTCATCCTCCACCAGACCGTGACACGAAGAAGACGGGTCCATTGAGAGTTAGTGATAGCCACTTCTACCCCGGACGTAGTTGAGGACCGAGCTAGGATGCATATGTACAACCCGGCGATTCCTTCCGTGAATCCTCAGCAAGACTTCAGATCCGGTCGATTTCACACTCTCTTCTTTTTTTATTGTTCATAGTGTTGTTTCATCTCTTTGTATTTGATGAAGTGTGCTTAATTTGATATAGGTTTGTGTGCAATCATGTCTATGGGATTTTATATTCATATTATTTGCTTGAGGTGCGCAATTATCCATCATCCGCCATACAGTGCCACACTCGTAATTGCTAGTGGCGTGCGTAGCGAAGAGGTGCTCACGACCCTCATTCTTCTATTCTCACCACCTCATCCACAAGCCTACTCGTCCATCCGCCTAGCGATTTGATGTATAGAGACCCGTGTGGTTTTCCATCCACCTGGCAAAGCATCACATAGCGGCGTTGCATAAGAGTAGTTTATTAGTGTTTTACTTTCTTTTTCTGCAAACAATCAAAACCCCCTTTGTAAATACCGATATAAGGACTTCAATCTCAAGTCCTCCTCAAAATTAACTCCACCTTACAGTGTTTCTTGTGAGATCGATACTTGGGAAAATTCGAACATTTTATATTACTTGTGTGACTGGTACACTTACCGTAAGCCACATCAAGTTTTTGGCGCCATTGCCGGGGATCACAGTCGTGAGAGTTTTTGGAGACAGAGATAGGAGATAGAAGCCCTTTTCCATTTGTTCATTTCATGTTTCTTCTTTGCTTTAGTTTATAGAATTTGTTGCTTATTTTTCTTTGTTCCTTTTCAAGTTTAAATTTTTTTGCAGCAGACATTCCTTTTCTTTTTTCTGCTAGTGTGTAGTAAATTTTTGCTTAGAATATTTCTATAGGTGAATTCTTTCTGGTTGCACCATGTTTTCTTTTATACACATCCGTTGCAGATGGTGCAGGGATTATAGGTATGGTAGTGATGATTGCCCCACTGAAGATAGTGAGCATAATCTTCGTGGTTCAGTGTATGGAGCACCGTCCTCTTATGGTTCTTCATATACCATACACAAGTCTTATGGTCACTTCTCATCTACGCCTTAACATTTTTCTTATCCCTCTCCGGTCCCACCATGACTAAGGATTTATGTAAAACGGTGTTTGTGTTGTCGTAGCACCAGCACGTGTTGAAAGATTGCGCAGAATTTCAGTGCCAATTAGAGGAGGAGGATGAACCAGGTATCTGATTCATTCCATCCACCTCTCAATTGGTTGCCCCTTCTGATTCTGATGATATATTCATAGTACCACCTTGTCTATGGGGGACTTCTACTGATATACCCATTAAACTTTCTGCTGATCTATGTGACGACATTGTGGTGCGGTCTCTCCCTATGCATTCTTCCCCTCTTTTGGATTCACCCCCGGAGGAACCCGCACATATTTTCTCTGATGTTGTTGTTCCTCAACTTTCTTTGAAAGAATTATCTATCCCAATTTTTAGTTAGTCGATGGATGATGTTATGTCGGATAGTGATTGAGAGCCTGAGGTTGCTCCAATGTGGGACGAGGACGTTATTCTCTCCAATGGAGAGTGTGACACCTTGGAACATGATGTCGCACCGAGGTGGGATGATGAGGAGATCCTTTCTGATGAGGAAGTTTTCACTTCCTTGTTGGATGAGGAGGTCCAAACCACCACCGAGGACCTCGAGCTCTCGGATTTCCCTTGCTATGACTCATATGACACCGACGATGATCTATGCTTGGATCCTTGTGTTGGGTATTGCATGCACAATTACTACGATTTGTACAAAGTCACCCTTGAACTAAGATGAATTAAGTTGTATTTGATGCCTTGCTTGAGTTATGTGTTTGCAGGACTATATTGCCAAGTGTAGACCAATGTCAGTATATAATGGGTCATCAAACACAGGACCATACAATGTAATCCCTCATTGTGTGATCCATAGTGTTGACCCATGTGTAGCCTCTATATTGGGATACACTTCATATTACAAGCACACTGATTAGACATAGAAGTGTTGGTGACCCTCATTGAAGAAAAGAATTTCAATGAAGAAAAATTCTCTAAGTCATTTACTCGAGTAGATGTATTTATACTCGAGTAAGTGAAATGGTACTCGAGTAGTTGAATTCTTATACTCGAGTCACCAGTTTCTCCTCTCAAAATTTTTCTAAGTTAAATACTCGAGTAGTCCGTTTTTACACTCGAGTAGTTAAGTCCTTTGTCTCGAGTACTAGATATCAGAGACTCATGTAAATTCTCTCCACTCGAGTAATCTATATACTACTCGAGTAGTTTAGAGTCTATACTAGAGTAATTCTTTTCTCTCTATCTCAGAAAACATTCTAATTACTTTACTCGAGTAGGCCTTTCCATATACTCGAGTAGTTCTTAACCTCTCGAGTAGCTCAGTTCATATACTCGAGTATGTTTTCTTATACTCGAGTAGTCCAATTCTAGTACTCGAGTATCTCGTTTTCTTTTCTCAGAAATTTCCTTAAGTATCTTACTCGAGTACATCTTCATTCACCCGAGTAGTTGAATTCTTATACAAGAGTAACCCGTCTTATACTCGAGTAGTCCAATTCGTTGACTCGTGTAATCAGCCAACCACTCGAGTATATCTTTAATCTACTCGAGTATCTGCTCCTAAATTCTGGATATTTTTCTAAGTAAAATACTCAAGTAGTCTCTTTCTCCCTTACTCAAGTAATGACTTCAAGTACTCGAGTAGGTATATGATGACTTGAGTATATCAGTTAGTTTTTCAGAAATTTTTTATGAGTCCAGATTTGACGGGATTTTCAAATCCTTTGACGTGACTGGTCCACATGCACATCATTAAGAATAATTATGACTGTTAGGGGATATCTTATAAATAGGTCTTGTCAAGACCGATCAACCCTAATGCTAATAAAAAAACATCAAGCCGTCATAATATTCTGTATTCTGAATCGCGTTTCTCTCTCCAAAACGAAAGCCACTGCTGCCGCCGACGATCTCCTTTGCGCTAGGGCTAGGGTTTTTGACTTCAAGATTCAGATAAAGTTTGATTTCTAGATCGAGATATTCTGTTCGTTCTTCATCATCTTTCTCTGATATGGTGAAGTCAAGAGAAATTTTTCAGATCTAGTTTTTACGAAGACATCTTCTTCAACTTTTCTGATAAAGCCGCAATGACTACGAGAAGAAGATCCAGGCAGACCTTGTCAAGATTTGAAGAATATTGTTTGTATTTTTATTTCTCTCAACTTATTTCTTGAGGAGAATTTTCTCGGAGTTGTAGGAATTTTTACCTTCCGAGTTTAGATCCGTTTGGATCAAGTTTGTAAGAACGTTTTTCTGAGGTGTAGGATTGTTTTTCAATCCGAGATAATGGAGTAGCCGAGTCTAGTGGTTTGTTAGATCGGTGAGGGAAAGCGGAGGTACCCAAGGTTGGGAAACCACTTTAAATCTTTTGTCGTCTGTGAATGCTTGATTGATCTGTGTGGCTAGTCACTAAATTTTTATTCCGCAAAAAGATGCACAACTCACCTATTCACCCCCTCTAGGTGATTTAGGTAGACAACTGAACTTTTTCAATTGGAATCAGAGCGAGGTTGATCGCTAAAAGGTTAACACCTTTATCGGATCCGTCCCTAGTTGTCTTTTGAGATCATCCAAGCATGAACAAGGCTAAAGATTTTTCCAAGCTTCCAGTATGCTCAAAGAACAACTTTCCCATGTGAAAAGAAAGGATTAAATTTTTCATGGAAGCTGTGTATCCCAGGATCTTCATGATTGTTGAAGAAGGTCCTCACATTCCTATGAATACCTCCACTATAGATCCAACAAAGCAAGTCCCAAAGAAATTGATGGATCTAGATAAAGACGAGATTGCACTTGTCTCCTTGGACAAGAAAGCTAAAAATATAATAGCATGTGCAGTCGATGACTCAATACTGTATAAGCTGATCCATTGCCAGCTTGCTAAGGAGATGTGGCAGTACCTCATCACCTTGATGGAAGGAACAGAAGAAGTTAGGGATGACAGAAGTTCCCTTTTGAATCAGAAATATGAAGCCTTCCATCAAGGGCACAAAGGTACCATTGCTGACAAATTTGAGAACTTTTTCAAGATAGTCAACGGCCTAAGAGTATATGGTCGTTTCTTCACTAATGGGGAGCTAAATGACAAGTTCCTGAGATCCCTAACCAAGGAATGAGATAACAAGGTGTGTGTTATCCTGGAGTTTGGAATGCTAGCTGAGACAGACCCTCAGAATCTCTTCGGAAAGTTAATGTCATATGAGCTTCAACTTAACTCAAGGAAAGCTGAAGAAGAGAAGACCAGGTCTGCATCCAAGGAGAAGTCTGTTGCTCTAAAGGCAGACACCTCTAGGAAGTCAAAGGCTACCTCTCCTGCCCTAATACAAGAAGAAAGTGAAGAGCAATCATCTGAGTCAAGCACTTTGGGCTCAGAGCTATCTGAAGGAGAATTCTCTCTACTCTCATGACAGTTCAAGAAATTCTTGAACAAGAAGAAGCAATAGAAAGGAAAGGATACCTCCCATAGAAGATAACGACATGATGGTGATCGTCACAAAAAAGGCTCAAGCAGCCACGACAGGTATGGTTCTAAACCGAACAAACACATTTCGACTGACTTCATTTACTACTGTTGTAATAAGCCAGTCCATGTCATTGCTGATTACCCCCACAAAAAGAAGGAGGGTGGAAAGAGAGAAGAAAAGAAGTCCACATACAATAAGAAGAGGATAGAGAAGAGCCTAATAGCCAAGAAGGGCAAAACTCTTAGTGAATCCGACTCATCTGAGTCGAGTGAAGAAGAAGAAGCCTACTTTGGGCTTATGGCTGAGTCAGATGATGAACAAGAGCCTCAGTTCACTGGGAAGGTAAACTTTAACACTCCTCTTTCAGAATCTGAAGCTTCTGAGCATGATAATGAGGTCAGCTCTTCTGACAATGAGTCTGAACTCATGGCCTAGTACAAGGAGTTAATCAAGGATTACGACAAATGTCGACGAGTCGTGAAAACTCAAGCTAAGGAGATAAAGTCTCTAAGAGCTAAAGAGAGCACCTTGAGAGAGGAAGTTGCTAAGACTGACTCACTACAGGAGAAATTCAATAACACTATTGAAGAATATAATAAGGCTCTATAGCACCTTGACTTAAAAGAGAAAATCATCAAGGAGTTGGAAGAAGAACTCGCAGCTGAAAAGAAACTTGTTGAATGTTTCTCGAAGCCTAAGACTGTCCTTCCTCTCGTTACTGAATTCTCAGCTAAAGCCAAGGGTGCTGGACTAGGCTATGTAGAAGCTCCTAGTAAATCCTCTAGGAGGAATAAGTCTAAGAGAAAGAATAAGGCTGCCAAGAAGGCCTCAGCCGAAGAGAAGGGGAAAGCCCCTCAAGATTAGACTTTCTTTAAGAAAGTCATATTTCCAACTAATGAGTTTTATCTTGACTCGTCCTATGGCCACTTGACTAGGCCTACTTATGTAGAGCCAAAGTCTTGTTACCAAGGATGGACTCGTCCCAGAAACTTTGGTGAGAGTGTCTTTAAGGCACCTTATGAAGAAGTCATTCTTTAGGGCTACGGACCCTATGATCATGGTTATAACTTCAAGAAAACACCAAAAGTAAAATCCATTATGGAAAAGCCTGTGATGGAGAAGAAATCATGTGATTGCCATCATCATGAAGCTTCTTCCTCCAAGGCTACCCTTATTAGGCCACCATCCCAGGAGGTCAAGCAGGAGAACTTAAGGCAAAGATACAACAGGTTTGACTGTTGGTGTTGTGGCAGAATTGGTCATTTTACCATCAATTGCTGATTCAATCCAAGAAATTTTGCAACTCCTGAAGTTGGCAACATGAGAATGACCACTCAAAATGCTAACCCTCGTAGGGGGAGTGTTCTAACACGAGACCAAGGACCCAAACGTGTTTGGGTTCCTAAGGAAAACTGATTATGATTACAGGTATGTCCAAAGGCCACCAAAACGCCTATCTGGTATTTGGACAGTGGATGCTCTCGGCACATGACCGAGACTAGAAGCCTACTTTAGAACTTCTCTCAAGTCTTGAATAGACCAAAGATCATCTTTGGAGGTTCAGACCGAGGGATCACTAGAGGCTACGATATGATCACTAACGGCAGTGTATCCTTTTCGGATGTAGCTTATGTTGAGGGATTGGAACACAATCTCATAAGCATAATGTTGGGTACACTGAAAAATATGTACCAGATTTGGAGAAGCCTCATCTTACTCAATGATATACATCAATTTGTATTTGATGTATGTTTGAGTTTCATTGTGCAGGTATAAGGTTTGCAAAGAAATTTTCTAAGTACAAGTGTCGATACTTGTGAAGAATTGTGTCGACACCCAGAAGTTGTGTCGACACCAGAAGTAAAGTTGTGTCGACACCCACAAGAGGTTGTGTCGACACTAGAAGCAAAGTTGTGTCGACACCCAGAAGTTGTGTCGACACTAGAAGCAAAGCTGTGTTGACACCCAGGAATTGTGTCGACACCTAAAGTAGATGTTGTGTCAACACCCAGAATTGTGTCGACGCCTAAGGCAGCAATTATGTCAACACTTAAAGCATTAACTGTGTCGACACCCAGGAGTTATGTCGACACAAGAAGAAAGGCATGTGTCGACACTCAGGAATTGTGTCGACACCTAAAGAAGGTTTATGTCTACACACATGACTTATGTCGACACACATGACTTGTATCGACATACACTCAACCCCATCTTATAACAACAACTATTCTGAGTCTGAAGGCTTGTGTCGATACACAGGACTTGTGTCGACACACACTCAATGACAGCTAGACATACACTCAATGCAATTTGTCTATAGCAGCTATATCAAGACCAGAAGAAGTTTTGTCGACACACAGGACTTATGTCGATACACACTTCAAGACAGCTGGACTTACACTCAATGCCATCTGTCTGCAGCAGTTATGTCGAGACCAGTAGCAGTTATGTCGACACACAGGACTTGTGTCGATAAATACAAATAGAAGATGTGTCGATTAGCAAAAGAATGACTATGTCAACACATGAAGTGTTTTGTCGACTTCACCAAGACTTGTGTCAACACTTAGTCTATTTGTGTCGACACATATGAAGCAGTAGGCTGAGTGGTTTATGATGACTTATAAAATCTTTGAGGAATCAACTATCATGACTGGTGACTCGACAGATGTCATTACCTACAGGTCTGACACCTTTGTCAGAACTGTCAGAAGGTTGTTACAAACCGGATCAGCCGGTAATTAGGAGAAATCGTAATATAAAGGAATGAACCGTGATAACTTACAATAACTGATACAAAGATAAAAAAGTGATTTGTCCAAAGTGAGAAGTCAACAACAAGAAAAGGGGTGACCCTTAAGAAGGAAGATTCTGAACAGTCTGCAGAGAAGATTCTGATCTTATTCTGAATTCAAGGAGGTGACAGGAGATCAACTTCTACATCAAGAAGAGTTAAACCTTATTTTGTTCTATCAAGAAGCTTTGAAACAGATAAGTCAGGTTGGATCTAAAGATTCAGTTTATTGAAGAACTTATCAAGAAGCTCTCACCTATAGAGTGATCTATCTGGTGATATATCTGTATCTTTCAAATAATCAATTACTTGTATGATCTTTTTTTAGATCTGAGTTGTAAGCCTATAATTATAAAGGCTGAGGTAGGGATGTGTGCCTGAGGTGTAGGACTTGTGATAGTCTGAGTTGTAAGCCTAGTTATAAAGGGTGAGGTAGGGCTATGGCCTGAGGTAGGATTCTTGGGAAGAATCTGAGGTAGGACTTGTATAAGTCCGTGGTGTAGGAACCATCTAGTTCTGAGTTGTAAGATCATGGATCTGAGAAAGTGGAAGGGAGTTGGGCTGAATCCAGTTCTCTATTGGATAGGCAAAGGGGGAAAGTGGATGTACCCATACCTTGGGGAACCACTACAAATCTGGTGTATATTGTGTTGTGTTTTCTGTGCTGTGATTTGCAATTTATGTGCTAAGTAAGACTAGTTATATTGCCTAAAATTCTTAAAGATAATTAGAACCTATTCACCCCCCCTCTCTTAGTGTCTTGGCTCTTGAAATAAGTCTTTCAAGTGGTATTAGAGGGAGGTTACTTAAAGATTGACCTAACAGTCTGAGTGAATCTCCAAGGGAATTAAAAGATTTCTAGAATGGGTTCAAATGAGAATAAAAAGGAGTTTGGATCTATGAAACTGCCTTTCTGCAAGAAAGAATGCTTTGGCATATGGAAGGAAAGGGTTAGATTGTTCATGGAAGCATCTGATCCAAGAATCTACATCACAGTTCAAGAAGGCCCCTTAATTCCTATGAAGGTATTAGTTCTGGATGCAAATATTAGAACCCCAAAGAGTTATTTTGAAATGACAAAGGATGAGATCATCCTGGCAATACTAGACAAAAGAGCACAGAACATTATTGTAAGTGCTATAGATGATGCCACATTTAAGAATCTGGTGCATTATAAAACCTCAAAGGAAATGTGGGACACCCTGATTGTCTACTGATGACTTATTTTAGTCATCATTTTTTGGGTTAGTTTAGTTTAAATTTTCCTAGGTTTAAGTATTATTTTGATATATTTTATGAAGGCTATGTTTTAATATTGTATTTTTAAAAATATGTTTTAATATTTTATGTTTGTTCGTTATGTTGCATTTTGTGTTGTGTTTGTATGTTTGTTCTTATTATTTTAGTCTTTATGTTTTTGTTGTTTATTATTTTTTGTTTTACCATTTTTTGATATCAATGTTTTAATTATCATAACATAAATAATGCTTTTCTTTTATTTTCATGTAGTTCAAGCTCCCCTTGGAGCAGCCCTTCTCATTGAAGCAGCCTGAGCCTTTCATTTTGAGCAGCCCACCATCCATCCTGAGCCCACTAACCATGCAACCCTCTTGAGATGCCACCTTGCATGGTTGGCCATGCATTTCCCCCATGCATGGCCAACCACCTTCCTCCCCCCCTCTTCATTTATTCCATATGCATATTCTCTTTTTCCCTCTCTCTTGCTCTTTAAAGCTCATTCATCCCCCCTTTTTATATTTTATATTTTCTATTTTTATTTCCATAAATTACATGCATTGAACCTCCTCTTTTCTATCCCTTCATTTAATGCCATGCATGAATCCTCTCCCCTTTGCATAGCTGGCCACCCCTTGTGCCCCTTCTTCTCCTCTTCATTCTAGAATATTCCCTCCTCATCTATAAAAGGAGCCCATGTCTCATGCTTTAGGAAGTTGGATTTTGGAGAGAGCAAGTGGAGAGTACAAGTCAAGAGAGCTTTTGTTATTTTATTTCATAGTTTGCATTGTTGCAATCTCATTTTGTTTAAGTGATAAAATATCGTTTTGTTTTAAGCATTGTGTACTTTTTCTTTCAATATCAATAAAAAATTAATTTTTCTTCTCTTATTATTGTCGTTACCTTTTCCAATATGCGTAGCTAATTTTCTTTTAGCATTTGATCATGAGGATCCATGAATTGAGATGAGAATTCTCCTTATTTTGTAATTCTATTTTTGTTAAATTTTGCTCGATCCTTCTTTGATTTATTTTGTGTCTACTCCGTATTTTTGGTATACCGTAGTAGGCCTTTGATCTCATTTCATAGTAGTCGAGAGACTCGTTGATTTGAAAGATAACTCAAATAAGGAAGGAGTTGCACGCAATCGTAGAGATAGGACGACGTAAATCCTCCGGATTGGAGTCAAATCCAATAGTGTGGATCACCTCGATAATGCAACTTTAGGCCTCTTTGATTTGTAAAGAGATTTCGATCAAAGCATCTATAAGTTAGGAGAGTTAATGCTCTAGCAAGATTTTGTCTTAATTTCGGATCCGTCACGGTCGAGTTTAATTCGCAATTATAAAATTATATTATTATTTCTCTTATCTCTTTTCATGGTGAATCATGGATAAAATGCTATCTTTTAATCCAAAGTTTCATTTTAATTTCGTTTTGGTTTAATTTTAATTTTTCAAAACCCCCACCAGCAATCTTTTCGGTAGGATAATAGTAGAAGCGTGAGTAGCAGTACTTGACAGCCCCGAGTTTAAATATGACCTTGGTAATACAATTTGATAGGTACACTTGCCCCTTCGGGTTGATAGTCATTCATTCCACTAAGTTTTTGGCGCCGTTGCCCGGTACCTTCTTCGTCAATATTTTGAAAATGCTTTTGCTATTACTTCTGCAAAAAACAAAAAATATATATTTTTATCTTTATCATTTTCTTCTTCAAGTTTTTATTTCCTTTCCTCCGTTCTCTTTCGTTTTTTTAGTGCATGACCCGCACGAATCCGTCGGTACTTGTTGATTTGGACCCAGAAATCGAACGATCCTTTCAGAGACAACTACGATTCGAGGCTTCCACTTCTCAAATAGCGGTTGAGGATTCCGACAGTGATTGTAATTTTAATTCTGAAATGGGAGACCCCAACCCACGAATGGCTCAGCAAAGGACCATGTCCGATTATACTCGACCCAACCTGGAGGGTACAACAAATAGTATTGTTCGACCTACGATTGCGAACAATAACTTCAAGCTTGAGCTTAGCATCATACAAATGGTGCAGCAATATGTACAGTCCGACGGATTACAAGATGAAGATCCGAACTTACATATTGCTAGTTTTCTTGAAATCTGTGACACCTTTAAAATTAATGGTGTTTCATACGATGTAATTAGGTTAAGACTCTTCCCCTTCTCCTTAATGACAAAAGCCAAACAGTGGTTGAGTTCTCTTCTAAGAGGATCAATCACTACTTGGAACATTTTAGTCGATAAATTTCTTGCTAGATATTTCCCTCCCGCTAAAACTGCTAAATTAATAAATGATATTACTTCTTATTCTCAAATTGCTTCTGAGACCCTCTATGACACTTGGGAGAGGTTCAAAGAACTTTTGAGAAGATGCCCTCATCCGTCTCTGCCTGTATGGTTACAGGTTTAGACATTTTATAATAGGCTAAATCAAGAGACTAAGCAAATGATAGATGCCGCTTCCGCTGGTTCTTTGGACCGCAAAACTCTGGAAGCCACTCTTGAGCTTATAGAGGACATGGAGATGAACACCTATCAGTGGAATTCGTCTAGGACTCGCCCAAATAAACATGCAGGTATCTATGAAGTGGACTCTGTCTCACAACTGGCGCTGCAAGTGGAGATGCTGAATAAGAAGATTTCGGAGATGACTGCTTTCTCCGCCCCTCAGGTAAATGAAAATGCAAATGCTGCTGCTGCCGAGCAGGTGGATTATCTGGGGAACATACCCAGGCCTGCTCAAAATAATGCTTCGAACTTTTCTGCTTTTTCTAATTTTTCTGCTCCGTCTGGTTTTAATTCTTCTTCAAACTCATATCACCCTGGATTGCATAACCATCCAAATTTTTCTTGGAGTAATTCTGCGAATGTCGCACGTCCACCGCACGATTTTACTCCACCACCACCACCATAACAAAATCAACATTTTCAAAAACCTTCCTCTTTGGAGGAAATGCTTTCAAGATACATAAGCACCAATGAAGCGACCATTAGAAATCTAACAGGTTCAATGAAAAATCTAGAAAATGCGGTCGGTCAACTAGCAAAGATGGTTTCCGAGAGGCTACCTGAGACTCTTCCCTTAAATACTGAGCCAAACCCACGGGAGCACGCAAAAGCGATTTCCCTTCGGAGCGGTAAGGTAATTCACGAGCCCACCACAAGGGAAGAGCCAAAGGTCATTGCCTCTCCTACTGCTGAACGAATTAGTGACGAAGAAATAACTAATAAAAATTTTGGAAAAGAAAACTCTATTTTTGAAAATGAACAAGAAACATCTATTTTTGAAAAAGAAAAAGATGGTTTTAAAAATAATGATCTAGAGATTTTAAAAGAATTTCTGCCACCTCCCTACCCCGCTAAGCTTAGGAAAGATAAGCTAGATGATAAATACCAACGCTTCCTTGAAATGTTTAAACAAATTCATATCAACTTGCTATTTCATGAAGCTATTAGCCAAATGCAAAAATACGCTAAATATCTTAAGGACCTGTTAACGAACAAAAAGAAATTAAAAAACTTATCTCATGTTACGTTAAATGAAAAATGCTCGGCGGTCATAAAAAAATTCCAATCTTCCTAAAAAGATAAATGATCCGGGTAGTTTTTCGATTCCTTGCGTTTTTGGCGATCTTTTTGTAAAACACGCGCTAGCGGATTTATGTGCGAGCATCAACTTGATGCCTTTTTCATTTTGAAAAAAGCTAGTATTGGGCACTCTCAGACCTATACATATGAGTATTTAATTGGTTGATCGATCGATTAAGTATCCATTAGGTATCGTTGAGGATGTGTTAGTGAAGGTCGACAAATTCATCTCCCTGGTGGATTTTGTCATTCTTGATATTGAAGAAGACGTCGAGGTGCCCCTTATCCTTGGTCGTCCCTTCCTAGCCACCTCTCGTGCAGTCATCGATGTGAGTAACGAGAAAATTTTGCTTCGCATGGGAGATGACGAGGTGACGTTTTCAATAAATCAATCCATGAAAAATTCTTTACAAAATGACGACTCATGTTTCTTCCTTGGTGTTTTAAATGAAGAATCCTCTCTTTCTCTTTCAAATGTTTCTTCCAATGATTTTTCTTCCTCTTTTTATGATTTTTCTACAAATGTTTTTGAAGACACGGTTATGTCCGCACAAGCCAACTTTGCAAATGAACAAGTGTTTAGACAAAAAATTTATGAAAATATTGTTTTTGAAAATGAAAAAGTTTTAAAGAACTCTTACGATGAACCACCCAACTTTGAACTAAAACCCCTTCCCGAACATCTCAAATATGCCTTTCCTGAACAAAATTCTAAATTGCCCATTATAATCTCAGCTTTGTTTTCTCAATCCGAAAACGATCAATTGATCGAACTACTACAAAAGCATCTCCGAGCTATAGCGTGGAAAATTTCTTATATTCCTGGCATAAGCCCCTCCTTTTGCACCCATAAAATATTTTTTGAAAATAATTCTAAGGGTGTAGTCCAAACTCAACGTTGTCTTAATCCTAATATAAAAGAGGTTGTGAAGGGCGAGGTTCTTAAGTTATTAGATGCGGGGATAATCTATCATATTTCCGATAATCAGTGGGTAAGTCCGGTTTACGTTGTACCTAAGAAGGGTGGGATCACGGTAGTAACAAATGAAAATAATGATTTAATTCCAACTAGGACGGTAACGGGATGGAGGATGTGCATCGATTACCGTAAATTAAATGATGCCACTTGTAAAGATCACTTCCCCCTTCCCTTTATCGATCAAATTTTAAAACGCTTATCCAGGCATAGTTTTTATTGTTTTCTCGATGGTCTTTCGGGATACTTCCAAATCCCTATCATACCCGAGGACCATGAGAAGACAACATTCACTTGCCCTTTCGAAACTTTTGCCTACCGTAGGATGCCTTTCGGGCTATGCAACGCACCAGCTACCTTTCAGCGGTGCATGCTGGCCATTTTTGATAAATATGTAGAAAACATTATGGAAGTGTTTATGGAGGACTTCTTAGTTTTTGGCGACTCGTTTGAGTTATGTTTAAAGAATTTAGGAAAAGTTTTAAAACACTGTGAAGAAACAAATCTAGTTTTAAATTGGGAAAAGTGCCACTTTATGGTACGTGAAGGCTTAGTCCTTGGCCACAAAATTTCTGCTAGGGGAATTGAAGTGGACAAGAAAAAAATCGAAGTAATTTAAAATTTACCGCCGCCTACGAATATCAAAGCGATTAGAAGTTTTTTAGGGCATGCGGGTTTTTATCGAAGATTTATTAAGGACTTTTCAAAATTTACTAAGCCTCTCACGCACCTTCTCGAGAAAGACGCTCCTTTTATTTTTGACAATTCTTGTTTAGCGGCGTTCGACTTAATTAAATCCAAACTTATAAATGCTCCCATTATGATCGCCCTAGTTTGGGATTTACCTTTTGAAATTATGAGCGACGCAAGTAGTTTTGTGGTCGGTGCGGTACTAGGATAACATATAGCTAAGAATTTCCACCCAATCTATTATGCTAGCAAAACGCTTAATTCAGCGCAAGAAAATTACACTATAACTGAAAAGGAACTATTAGCTATAATTTTTGCTTTTTATAAATTCCGACCCTACATCACTCTTTCTAAGGTACTCGTTTTTACGGATCATTTCGCTTTGAAGTACATCCTTTCTAAACCGGATTCCAAGGCGCGTCTTATTCGTTGGATCCTATTACTTCAAGAATTCGACTTGGAGATCCGGGATAAGAAAGGAGCGAAAAATTTAGCAGCTGCTCATCTTTCACTCCTAGAAAATCCCGAAATTAATATTTTTGATGAAAATTTACCTATTGATTCTTTTCCAGATGAAAAAAATTTTAACGTTTCTTCTTCTACCCCCTAGTTTGCTGATTTGGCCAATTATCTGGTGGCCCACGTCCTCCCAAAAGAATACTCCTCTAAGCAAAAGAAGAAATTCTTTTTCGAGTTGAAGTATTATTTTTGGGAGGATCCATTTCTATTTTGCATTTGTGCAGACCAGGTGGTAAGAAGATGTGTCTCCCGGGAAGAAGGTCAACAAATTTTAAAACAAGTTCATGAAGGTCCGACTAGCGGGCACTTTCAAGCAAACCGCACCGCACACAAAGTACTTAGTGCTGGCTTCTATTGGCCAAACATATTTAAAGATGCACAAATCTTTGTGGGTGGGTGCGATCGGTGCTAGCGGACTGGAAACATCTCTACTAAAAATGAAATGGAACAAAATTAATTTCTCGAATGCGAAAATTTTGATTCGTGGGGACTAGACTTTGTCGGCCCATTTCCCTCAAGTTTAGGAAATAAATACATTTTTGTCGCCGTAGATTATGTCTCTAGGTGGGCGGAGGCCCAAGCTTTACCAAGTAATGACACTCGCGTAGTCATAAATTTCTTAAAAAATTTATTTTCTCGTTTTGGTTTTCCTCGAGCGATCGTTAGTGATTGGGGGAGCCATTTTTGTAACGCCCAACTAACTAAGGTTTTAACTAAATATGGCGTTACGCATAAATTATCCACCGCTTATCACCCCCAAACAAACGGTCAGGTCGAGGTAGTCAATCGAGAAGTAAAAATAATTTTGGAAAAAACTTTTTCTACTTCTCTTAAAGATTGGTCCCTAAAATTAGACGATGCTCTTTGGGCCTATCGGACAGCATACAAGACCGCCATCGGTTGTACTCCTTTCCGATTGGTCTATGGAAAATCGTGTCATCTTCCAGTAGAAGTAGAACACCGAGCGTATTGGGCGATAAAATTTTTTAATTTCGATCCGCACTAAGTCGGCGAGCATAGGAAAAATCAATTGAATGAACTCGATGAATGGAGAGCTTACGCTTACGAAAATAATCAAATTTAAAAAGAACACATGAAACTTTAACACGATAAGAACTTGCGCCATCCAAATACGTTTAAACCAGGAGATCAGGTTCTTGTTTTTAATTTGTGTTTACGTCTCTTCCCTGGAAAACAAAAATCTAGAAGGTTTTGACCATTTACGATCAAACAGGTTTTTCCTTATGGCACTGTGCTACCCTCGCACCCAGAGAAGGGTGATTTTAAAGTAAATGGTCATAGACTTAAATTATATTTTGCTAATGATTCTATGTCTCCTGCAAATAAGAATCTTATTCTGGACTCTTGAATATTTTTATTCATGTGGACTTTATTTTACTTTATTTTGGACTTCTTAATTATTCTCAAACTTTTATTATTATTCAGTCTTTTTATTATAAAGAACACTCTTGGGAGCTTGCCCAAGTATTTTCTAATTTTTTTTATTTTCTCTCTTCCAACCGGTGGGCAAACAACTGCAAGTTCGTGATCGCCGCTCCAACGATGCTGATTTCAAGATGGATCAAGTAAAGTCTGTTGATGATCAAGTGCGTTAAAAAGCAAGCATGAGGGAGCAACATCCTCCTTAACCTCACAAACCCAGGGAAGTCCTGTTTTTTTTATATACTTTACTGCATTTTTTTCCTATCCTTCTTAGTCTCCTTCTCTTTCTCGTTTTTTTATTTCTTTCATTGAGTACAATGAAGAATCTAAGCATGGGGGAGGGTTTAGTTGTCTTCTTTCTTCATTTCTTTCAAAAAAATGCTTTAAAACAAAATCACAAAAAAATTAGTTTAGTTATATTAAGCCTTTATAGGAGTATTGTTTTTATTTAACTATATCAAAAAAATTAGAAAATTATAAATAAAAAAAATCCAAAAAACAAAAATCCAAAAAATGCTAAAATCTATTTGAAAGTCAAAATCAAAAATTATTTTCTATCTTTATTTTTATGTTTCTTCTCGTGATGTGTAGGCCCGTGCGATTTTGTAGTTCTATGTAGATTTCTTTGAAACGGTTTTCTAAATTTATCATTTTAACATAGCTTAGTTTTACTAATTTCTTGTTCTTAAATATAGGCATCTGTCTTTTACATTGCAAGTGAGCAATTTGTAGTTATATCTTTTTATTCGGTTAGTTGCTTACGAATGGTTGCTAGGTAATGTTATCTCTTTTTCATTTGTGGGGTAATACTTTCTTGGTGTCTAGAACTTGTCCCTAGGTACTCTCGAAACATTTGCGCCGTTTTTACGTACTTTTGAAATGATTTAGGCCACCCTTTTACCCATTTGAGCCTTTTTGCCCACCAAACTATTTCACGTTTGCAAAACAATTTTTGGGCCTTTTTCCATGTTTCATTGTTTTTAACTCCACCTTTCATTTCATAATTTCACCAAAGCCAAAATACCCTTCCTATTTGCACACTAGACTATGAGCTTAAAATATTATTGTGTTGGGTTATATCTTTGAAATGAAAAGGAAAATTATTAGTTTGCATTTGGAGCTATCTTTTATGAAAGAAAGAAAAAAGTTATTATCAAAATGTTATTAAATCAAAAAAAAGAAATAAAAAAAAGAGAGAAAAAGTTTATTTGTGGCCAAATTTTGAAAAGAAAAAATTTCATGGCCTTGTTTTGTAGTTTGAATTGGAGAAATGACATACTTGTCATTTCTCATTTTTTAATCATGTTTATGTTTATTTTAAGCTCGCCCTTGGTTTAGTGTGTTTTATCCATCATGTTTATCTTTGATTTTCAACTCCTAATCATTTATCTAAGCCAAGTCTTAACGCCTATTTTAAGTCCTTTTGATCTTTAGATGTAATTTCACGTAGTGGAGAGAGTGTGAACGGACAAGCCTTTGGCCACCATCATTGATGCATTTCTTTGGAGGTTATCTTGAGGTGTTTAAGGTTAATCGTTATTCTAGCAACCCAGTAGTTCGTTAATACGCCGTTTATTTAGAACTTCTACTTTAGTTTTTCTTATTTTCATTAATTTTGGATGCCTTGTTTTAGGGATTTAGAAATGTGTAACTCTTCTTTATGCTCTAATGATAATTTTTGGTCTCCACTTTCAAATTTTATATTGTGCACTTCTCACCCCAGTAGTTGTTAACATGAACATTAGGATAGTTTAATTTTTCATGTTTTGGTTTTCGTAATCTTTGAAACCTAAATTTTCTTTATTTACATTTAATTCCTCTTCCCTAGTTTTCAATTCCATTTGCTTGAGGGCAAGCACATACTCTAGCATGGGGGAATTTGATGACTTGCTTTAGTCATCATTTTTTGGGTTAGTTTAGTTTAAATTTTCCTAGGTTTAAGTATTATTTTGATATATTTTATGAAGGCTATGTTTTAATATTGTATTTTTAATAATATGTTTTAATATTTTATGTTTGTTCGTTATGTTGCATTTTGTGTAATGTTTGTTGGTTTGTTTTGTTCTTATTATTTTAGTCTTTATGTTTTTGTTGTTTATTATTTTGTGTTTTACCATTTTTTGATATCAAAGTTTTAATTATCATAACATAACTAATGCTTTTCTTTTATTTTAATGTAAGTTCAAGCCCCCCTTGGAGCAGCCCTTCTCATTGAAGTAGCCTGAGCCTTTCATTTAGAGCAGCCCACCATCCATCCCGAGCCCACTAACTATGCAGCCCTCTTGAGCCGCCACCTTGCATGGTTGGCCATGCATTCCCCCCATGCATGGCCGGCCACCTTCCTCCCCTCCATCTTCATTTATTCTATATGCATCTTCTCTTTTTCCCTCTCTCTTGCTCTTTAAAGCTCATTCATCCCCCCTTTTTATATTTTCTATTTTCTATTTTCATTTCCATAAATTACATGCATTGAACCTCCTCATTTCTATCCCTTCATTTAATGCCATGCATACATCCTCTCCCCTCTGCATGGTCGGCCACCCCTTGGGCCCCTTCTTCTCCTCTTCACTCTAGAATATTCCCTCCTCATCTATAAAAGGAGCCCATGTCTCATGCTTTAGGAAGTTGGATTTTGGAAAGAACAAGTAGAGAGTACAAGTCAAGAGAGATTTTGTAATTTTATTTCTTAGCTTGCATTATTGCAATCTTATTTTATTTAAGTGATATAATATTGTTTTGTTTTAAGCATTGTGTACTTTTTCTTTTAGTATCAATAAAAAATGAATTTTTCTTCTCTTATTATTGTCATTCCCTTTTCCAATATGCGTAGCTAGTTTCTTTTAGCATTTGATCATGAGGATCCATGAATTGACATGAGAATTCTCCTTATTTTGTAATTTTATTTTTGTTAAATTTTGCTCGATCCTTATTTGATTTATTTTGTGTCGACTCCGTATTTCTGGTATACGGTAGTTAGCCTTTGATCTCATTTCATAGTAGTTGAGAGACTCGTTGATTTGAAACATCACTCAAAGAAGGAAGGAGTTGCACGCAATCGTAGAGATAGGACGACGTAAATCCTCCGGATTGGAGTCAAATCCAATAGTGCGGATCACCTCGATAATGCAAGTTTAGGCCTCTTTGATTTGTAAAGAGATTTCGATCAAAGCATCTATAAGTTAGGAGACTTAATGCTCTAGCGAGGTTTTGTCTTATATTCGGATCTGTCACGGTCGAGTTTAATTCGCAATTATAAAATTATATTATTATTTCTCTTATCTCTTTTCATGGTGAATCATAGATCAAATGCTATCTTTTAATCCATAGTTTCGTTTTAATTTCATTTCGGTTTAATTTCAATTTTTCAAAACCCCGACCAGCAATCTTTTCGGTAGTATAATAGTAGAAGAATGAGTTGCAGTACTTGATAGCCCCGAGTTTAAATATGACCTTAATAATACAATTCGATGGTACACTTGCCTCTTTGGTTTGATAGTCATTCATTCCACCATCTACATGGAGGGAACAGAAGAAGTTAGGGAGGACAGGAAGTCTATGCTGAATCAAGAATATGAGAGCTTTAGACAAGCCAAGACTGACAGCATAGCTGAATGTTATAAAAAGTTCTTCAGGATTGTTAATGAGCTGATGATATATGGAAGAGTCTTCAGCACATATGAACTGAATAAAAAGTTTCTCAGGTCTCTGACAAAGGACTGGGACACAAAGATTTGTGTCATCAGAGAGATGGATAAGCTTGCTGATACACCTCCTCTCACACTATTTGGAAAGCTTGTATCATATGAAATGGAGCTCACTGCCAAAAAGGAGGAAGAGAAGAGCAGCAGGTCTGAGTACAAGGATAAGTCTGTTTCCTTCAAGGCTGAATACACAAGAAAGGGCAGGAGAAAATCTCCTTCTCCACCCAGAAGGAGTGCTGAGGCAGAAGAAGGAATTCTTGACAACAACACATCAGATAGCCACACCTCTGATGATGATTTTGTTGCCTTTACAAGGCAGTTCCAAAGGTTAATGAAAAAGAAGAATTAGAGAACCAGACAATCAACATCCTTTTCTAAGGATGAGTATTATAAGAAAAAGAAGACTCCCAAGGGGGACTAGTATGCCTCAAAACCTTGTAAACAAACTAATTCTAAGATTGTTTGCTATTATTGCAACAGGCCTGAACATGTCATAGCTGACTGTCTAGACAAGAGGACTGAATCTAAGGACAAGAAGAAGCATCAAGTGAAAGACAAGAAGGAGAAATCCTTTGTTTCTCAAAAGTAGAAGAGTTAGACAGACTCTTCATCTTCAGGATCAGGAGAAGAAGATGATGTAGAAGCATATGTTGGGATGTTCTCAACAGAAGAGGATTCAAGGGAACTAGAATTCCTACAAATGCTGGACTCCATAAATGGAGTGAAAGATTATTGTTGTAGAGGGCTGATGGCTCAATCAAAAAATGATCAGTGCAAGGATATGCCTTGTCCAAGCAAGGTATACAGTTCTCCCTCAGCTTCTGATTATTTCACATGATCAGAATCAAAAGCATCTGCATCAAGAGATGTGGATGGTTCTGAGTATAAAGGGGATGTACACCAACTCATTGATGAGTATTGATGGTTGTTGCAGGCTCTAAAGAGAAGCAAGCTTCTTGTCAAGGAGCAGGACAAGGAGATTGAATCTCTTAAGCAGACAGCATCAGAATCAGCCAAGCTGATTGATTTGAAACTTAAAGAGGTTGCCAAACTGAAGAACATAACTGTTATTCAGATGGGCACAATCACTTTCAAGGAAAATCATATCAAGAATCTGGAGGCAAGACTCCATAAAGAAAGAGAGTTAGTGGCTAAATTCTCTAAGCCAAAATCTGTCTTTCCCTTAATAGATAATTACATTTCTCAGAAGGGAAAGACAAGTCTAGGTTTTGAGGGAAGAACTAGGACCACCAATTCTCATGGAAAAGGTAAGGTCCCAGTTCAACCACTAGCCTCTAAGCCCCCTATTTTCTTTTGGAAGGTGATGCAAATACAAACAGGTATGATTATAAAATTACTCATGGTCACTGTGAGTATGGAGATCACATTGGCAAGTGTGCAAATGCCAGTAGGCCACTATATAGGCAAGCCCATCAAGTTCAAAAGGAATTCTTGGGGTTTGCTGCTCCAACACATACACTTAAAAAGACTACTGGCAACAAGGTTGTGAAGTCTGTACCAAAGAGGAGGTACAACAGATTTGAGTGTTGGTGTTGTTGCAAGGTATGCCACTTTGCCATGGATTGCTGGTTTAACACAAGTGTTAAAACCAAGAGTAGTTTACCTATCAGAAAATCTGTAGGTAAATAGGTTATTTCCCAAACTAACAAGAACCTAGGACCCAATAATAATTTGGGTTCTAAGGATGAGTGATTCTTTATTTTTTTAAGGTGAATCCAAGTGGCCATACTCCTATATGGTACATGGATAGTGGATGTTTCAGACACATGACTGGAACAAGAAGAATGTTGAGGGACTATGCACCTATAGAGAATGGTCCCAAAGTCATCTTTGGTGGATAAGAAAAAGGAGTCGTCAAAGGATTTGGTAACATTTCTAATGATACAATTACTATCACTAAAGTTGCTTATATAAAGAGTTTAAAACACAACTTGATTAGCATAAGTCAACTTAGTGATCTAGCATATGACATCTCTTTCCACAAAGGGGAGTGCCAAATTAAGAGGTCAAGTGACAAGAGATCATTTTGACTGGCACTAGGAGAGGGAATGTATATTGTCTTAACCTAGATTGTGAGTATAATATGTAACACCCCAAACTTGGAAGGGGAAACGACGACGTCGTTTTAGCCAAATTTGGGTTTTGGGGGTAGGCACACGGCCTGTGACACGGCCGTGTCACAAGACGTGTAGCGCCTGGGTCGTCGAGCCGTGTAGCGCCTGGGTCATCAAACCGTGTTGATCGACGATCGGCGAGAGGGCACACGGCCTTGGACACGGGCGTGTCCCTGGCCGTGTCCTTCTCGGGCTGTTAGCAGGATTTATTTTGCTAGACGTGACACGGGTCACGAAACGGCCGTGTCGGGGATGACACGGGCGTGTCGAAGGCCGTGTCCATGGCCGTGTTTTTGGCCGTGTCTTTCTCTGACTGGGAAAATTGGTCGGTAGGGGGCGTGACACGGGTCTCGACACAGGCATGTCAATGGTGACACGGCCGTGTCGGAGGCTGTGTCAAAGGCCGTGTCGAAGGCCGTGTGCTGGTTTCGAATCGGTTGAGACGGCGAATGGCTAACACGGCCATGCACACGGCCGTGTTGCAACCCGTGTTCGGCCTAGATTTTATTTTTTGGGTTCCGATCGTGGCCGTTCGTTCTTTTCTTTGGAAGATCCAACGGTGGGGAGCCTCCCTGGGTGGTTTAAGGCCGGGAATAGGGTTTCAAACCCTCATTTTCTATTTGGCTTTATCTCTCTTGATTCTAGAGAGAAGGGAGAGCAAGGAGGAGGAAGGAGGCCAAGATCCGGCCGCCGGCGAAGCTTCGGAGGTCCGTTTTGCGAACAGAGTTCAGATCCGCGAAGGTGGGATTGTTGTGGTGGTGTTCAACCGAGCAAATCTTCTCCATGGCTAGGAAGAGGGGACGAAAGGTAACGACACTTCTCCTCTCGGTTTTTAGGATTTAGGATGCATGAATAGCATCTCCTTCCTTTCATATTTTGAGCACCGAATCTCTCAAATGAGAGGGATTCGTGTAGCCTAGGTTCAAGAGGAACCTCCGGGTTAAGTATGTTCATCCCGGCATGCTTTGCATTAGAGATCCGCTCCGTTAGCGGATTAGGCATTGTGGGTAAAGCCGTGGTCGCGACCGTTAGTCCGACCCGGTGATGTTGCATAGCGAGATGTGAGGTTTCGGTAGAAATCCGTAGCGGCAATACGCCGTTGTATGTATGCGTTTTCCCCCTTATATTTGAGTGAGTACTCGTAGTCAGAACCGGACGAGGTTAGCTCCGCTTTGTGCGGTAGATGGTTTCCTTGGAGCACGGGAAAGACACGGTGCGAGTGGAAATTGGGGTGGGGAAACTTCCGTTGTGCTGTGCTAAGGCACGGCTATGTCTCCGTGGTCGGCTGGCTTTTCTGTGATGCGCAAGTCATGTGGGGAAAGTTTCCCGGCGAGACTAGCCCCTTGTGTGAGACTGACGAGAATGTCGGGTGGAGGGCAAGCCCGGGCAATGTAGCCATGAGCAGGTGGGGTCCAGCAAGGCTTCTTAGAATCGGTCAGTGTGAGGCGGAACCCTGACGAGCGAAGTCAGATTGTGCGGGCAAGCCCTGGGGTTATGACCCTTGTGCGGGTGGGGCCTTTGCAAGGTTCTGTGTGACGGCGTGTGTGCTGTTAGGGATATGGTGGTTCCCTTTTGTTTGCGGCTTTAAGCCAATAGGGAAACGGAAGTACCCAGTGTTTGATGTTGTGCTAGATGCATACGAGCTATGGTGCCTTGGGTGAAACCCGGGATGCATTCATGTTGCATAGTAGGCCCCTCTCACTTTGTACAAAACATAGAGAACATGTATGCTGTATGAGACATCCAAGCCTGTTTTACTGCTTTATTATATATACTCTTTTGGTATACGAAGTGCTAACTTGCAGGTGGAGTGGTACCCCGGGGTCCATTAGGGATGGCCGGGAGGAGATGTGTTTGTTACACAGTAGAGGTCAGCCTTTGCTGACCCACGTTACTTCAAATCCTTACAGGGCAAGGATCGCATGCAGGAGCTAGCGCGCCGGGCGAAAAGCCCTAAGCCTCATGAAGTTTTGCTGTGCTTGACTATTTTCCTTTCCATGTCTTGTTACTGTTGGTTGACTATGTCCAGCTTGCATGCCGAGGTAGCCTAGGAGTGCTTGGCACTTTTGTATTTTGGACTTTATTTGTGTAAGGCCTTAAGGCCATTTGATACTCTACTGTTAGTGGATAACTTCTCTCTGTTAGTATTCGGTTTCCGCTGTGTTTTCTGGAGTTTTGAAATTGGGTAGTTTTCATATCATCTTTTAATACTAAAGCTGTGGCGTCCGTATGTTATGGGGCCCCGGCCGGACCCATATTATATGGTCTTTACAGGGGAGGTGTTATAATTTGGTATCAGAGCGAGGTTGAGCGTTCCAATGAGAAGTTTCGCGGTCGAAAGTATAAGTCGAGTCGCGTATAAGAAGTTATCCACATAGGAGTATCGCGGGACCATAAGTGTCCTTGTGTTCGAGTCTTACAATTAAAGACTGATTTGCGTTTTCTTGCTTGTGTTTAGAGCGCAAGCAACGAGGCTTGGACCTCGAGGCCAAGAGAAGAGCTCTCAGCAAGTAGTGCGACTGCGCAAGGTCCGCTAGGGATGGGGGTCACACTGGCCGACTTCTGCCGTATGCTTGTAGAAGCGATGGTGGCGGCCCAAGCTGCGGCGACAGCACAGGTAGCAGCTCCTGTTGCTCAAGTAGCAACTCCTTCTACCTCGGTCACGGCAGCGACCGTGCCGGTTGAGGAAGCCAGGCGGGCAGAGCCGCAGGCCAAGAGAGTGGTTGTCGGGCATGGGGACCGGCAAATGAAGTACTTTCTGAGTTTCCACCCTCCAACCTTCAAGGGAATCGGCACACCCACAGATGCAGAGGATTGGTGGGCTAGAATTCAGGAGCTTCTGAGGGCGGTAGAGGCGCCAGAAGAGAAAAAGGCAGAGTTCGCAGCCTTTATGTTGGAGGGAGATGCCAATTTATGGTGGGTGAGCCACAGTGGCCGGCAGTTTCTAGGACGCACACCGTCCATCGAGAAATTTGGGAATGCCTTCCTGAAGAAGTACATTCCCGCCTCAATGAGGTTAGCCCTCTAGAGGCAGTTCCTACATCTGGTGCAGCGAGACAAGTCAGTGGATGAGTATGTTCAGGAATTTACTTGCTTGGGTCGTTATGCAGGGACGACCATGGCAGACGATGAAGAGAGGGACAATCTCTTCTATCATGGACTGAGGGAGAATCTAAGACAACCCCTCATATCGATGAAACGTGCGGGTTTCAACGAACTGATGGAGGCGGCCCGAATTTTGGAGAGTGACATGGAGCGATCCCAGCGTCGCAAGGGCTTCACACCCAAGCAGGGGGAGGAGAAGAAGCCTGCTCAGTCCCATGGAAAGGCGGAAGGGAGCCGATGGAAGAAGAAGCCATCCACATATAAGTCGGGCGAGAAAATCAATTGGACGTCCGGAGGGTCACGTTCTAAGGGCCCTCAGATGTACTATAGTTGTGGCAAGCCAGGCCACATAGCAAGATTTTGTACCCAAGGGGGCACTGAGCAAGAGCCAAGGCAGGAGCAAACTGTGCGCTCCGGCCCCAGTGCCGCGGAGAAAGGGAAGATGGCGGAGTCGAGTGCTTCTCGGTTTCAACCAGTGCAGCCAAGGGCCTACAACCTTGGGCAGCAGGAAGCAATCCGCCAAATCGATGTGGTGACATGTATGAGAGTTCAACATGCATCGTAGATTTCTTCCTTTCAAGCCTTTTTATGTTTGTTGTGTGTGTGTAGGCTTTGTAGTGGTATCTGGGTACCCCGCTAGAGTACTTTTTGATACGGGAGCGTCGCACTCCTTCCTTGCGGAAAGTTTCACCCGGAGGATTGGAGTTGAGTCCTTTGCAATGGACTCAGAGTTGAAAGTGCGCATGCCCAATGGGTCGTCTATGACAACCAGGGCTAAAGGGCGGATTTGTTGGAGTCTTAAGGGAGTCGACTTCATTTTAATAGCGGTGATCTTGCCGTTATCCGAGTTCATGTGATTCTGGGGATGGATTGGCTAGCGGAGCAGCGGGCCAGTATCGACTGTTTGTCCAAGGTGGTAACCCTGAGGAGCGTGGGGCAAGCAGAAGTCAAGTTTGAGAGCCTGCATGGAGTGGTCTGTTCCCTAGTTTCGGCACTTCATCTAGTGCGAGCTGTTAACCAGGGGGTGTAGATCTAGTAGCGTTGTTGGAGGTTAGCCTTTCCAGGCTGTCTCTTGGAGAAGTGCCCATGGTGGCAGAGTTTGGAGATGTTTTCCCTGAGGAGCTACCGGGAGCACCTCCCCGACGGGAGATTGATTTCTCCATCGAGTTAGTGCCCGAGGCTAAGCCAGTGTCACGACCACCCTTTAGGATGGCACCGAAGGAGTTGGCCGAGCTCAAAGTTTAGTTGCAGGAGCTTTTGGAGCAAGGGTATATCAGGCCCAGCTCTTCACCGTGGAGTGCGCCGGTGTTATTTGTAAAGAAGAAGGACGGTAGTATGCGTCTGTGCATAGATTACTGAGAGTTGAACAAATTGACTGTCAAGAATAAGTATCCGATTCCTCGGATAGACGATCTTTTCGACCAGTTGGTGGGATCGGTGGTGTACTCCAAGTTGGACTTGAAGTCCGGGTATTATCAGTTGCGGATTCGTGACGAAGACATACCCAAGACCGCGTTTGGTACGAGGTATGGTCATTTTGAGTTCTCGGTGATGCTGTTCGGGCTGACAAACGCGCCGACCGTGTTCATGGACTTGATGAACCGAGTGTTTCGCGAATATTTGGACTGGTTCATAGTCGTCTTTATCGTTGACATTTTGGTGTATTCCAAGTCGGAAGCGGAGCACGAGTCGCACTTGCGGACAGTGTTGCAAGTATTGAGAGAGAACCAGCTTTATGCGAAGTTCTCCAAGTGCGAGTTTTGGTTGGAGAAGGTGGCGTTTTTGGGCCATGTAATCAGTAGGGACGGGGTGGCAGTGGATCCAACAAAAGTAGAAGCCATCAGAGAGTTGCCAGTTTTGAGGACCGTGGCGGAAGTCCGGAGTTTTCTTGGACTGGCCAGGTACTACCGAAGGTTTGTGGAAAACTTTTCGCGGATAGCTCTACCCCTCACTTCACTAACTCACAAGGATCAGAAGTTTGTATGGACTCAAGAGTGCAATCAGGCATTTGAAACCCTGAAGGAGAGGCTAATGACGGCGCCGATCCTAAGTCTACCAAAGGGGACCGAAGGATTCCAGATCTTCAGCGACGCATCTGGATGCGGTTTAGGGTGCGTGTTGGTGCAGCATGGTACTGTGATAGCTTTTGGGTCGAGGAAGCTGAAGCCTCACGTGAGAAATTACCCCGTCCATGATTTGGAGTTGGCGGCGGTAATTTTTGCTTTGAAGTTGTGGAGGCACTACGTTTATGGTGCAAAGGTGGAGATCTTCACGGACCACAAGAGTCTAAAGTATATCCTAGACCAGAAGGACCTAAATATGCGGCAGCGCAGGTGGGTCGAGTTCCTTGGGGACTACGAGGTGGCGATTCAGTACACGCCAGGGAAAGCCAATGTGGTGGCAGATGCTTTGAGTAGGAAGTACTCGGGGCAAGGAAATTGGATTGAAGCTCACGATGAGCGGTTAAGGCGGGACTGGGAGTCCCTTGGTTTGGAATGTGTGGCAAGAGGCGAGTCTAGCGTGGCTCGACTAAATTGGATTGAGATGCAAAGTGACTTATGCGATCGTATTCGGGAAGCGACCCGTGTAGATGCGGAGTTCCAACCTTTCGTGGAGGAAGCTCTAAAGGGCGAGGGTAGCGCCTGGGAGATGGTTGATGGGATTCTGAGGAAGGGCGGAATGATTTGTGTACCGCAGTTCGGCAAGCTCCGCGAGGAGTTGATGTTTGAGGCCCACTTCACCAAGTACTCCATTCACCCGGGTAGTACAAAGATGTACTTGGACTTGAAGAAGTCCTATTGGTGGCCTGGGATGAAGCGGGACGTAGCTTTGTGTGTGAGTCGGTGCCAAACTTGTGCCTTGGTGAAGGCCGAGTGTTAGAAGCCGGGCGGGTTCTTGAAGCCTCTTCCAATCCCCGAATGGAAATTTGATGACATCTCCATGGATTTTGTGCATGGGTTGCCTAGATCGCAGCAGGGTAATGATGCCATTTGGGTGATTGTGGACCGCTTGACCAAAGTGGCACATTTCATCCCAAACCGGAAGGAGGACGGTGTGGAAAAGTTGGTGGAGTTGTACGTCCGCAATATTGTACGACTTCATGGGATTCCGAAGAGTATTGTCAGTGACCGGGATGGACGTTTCACGTCTAAGGACTGGCGGTTGGTGCAGAAGAGCTTGGGCACAAAACTCAAGTTCAGTACGGCCTTTCATCCTCAAACCGATGGGAAAACTGAGAGAACGAACCGTACTTTGGAAGATATGCTAAGGATGTGTACTCTCAACTTCGGCAAGAAGTGGGAGGATCACCTCTTCATGGTGGAGTTTGCGTATAACAATAGCTACCAAGCTAGTATCAAGATGGCGCCCTATGAAGCTCTGTATGGGAGGCGGTGTCGAACACCGATGTCTTGGACAGAGGCGAGAGACACAAAGCTTTTGGGGAAAGAAGTGGTAGCTGACGCTAGTGAGCTAGTGCGGACCATCCAAGAGCGCATGAAGGTAGCTCAAGATCGGCAGTCGAGGTATTTCAATGCTCGCCACAGACATGTGGAATTCGCTGTGGGCGACTGGGTGTACCTTAAGATCAAGCTGTTCAAAGGCGTTTCACGAATTCGCCGGCTCAAGAAGCTGAGTCCGAGATTTTTGGGACCATTCAAGGTCATCGAGCTAGTGGGAGAGGCAGTGTACCGGTTGGCGTTGTCCATGGAGCTAAGTGGATTGCATGACGTTTTTCACGTCTCCGTTTTGAGGAAAGCTTTATTAGAAGCCAACGTGGTGATTGAGCCGACGGCGTTGCCGGTAGAGGAAGACTTGGGGACGCGAGTTCGTCCAATCGGGATAGAAGATTCAGAGGTTCGGCAATTGCGGAACAAGGAAGTCAGACTCGTAAAGGTCCGTTGGGACAACTGTGGCTGCGAGGAACTCTCATGGGAGCGAGAGCAGGCCATGCTGGAGGAGTACCCCGAGTTTTTCTCCTCAGGTACCGTTTAGAATTTGTGTACTTCCCATGTTTTAAATTTCGGGACGAAATTCTTTGAAGGGGGGAGATTTGTAACACCCCAAACTTAAAAGGGGAAACGACGGCGTCGTTTTAGCCAAATTTGGGTTTTGGGGGTAGGCACACGGCCTGTGACACGGCCGTGTCACAAGCCGTGTAGCGCCTGGGTCATCGAGCCGTGTAGCTCCTGGGTCGTCAAACCGTGTTGATCGACGATCGGCGAGAGGGCACACGGCCTTGGACACGGGCGCGTCCCTGGCCGTGTCCTTCTCGGGCTGTTAGCAGGATTTATTTTGCTAGACGTGACACGGGTCACGACACGGCCGTGTCGGGGATGACACGGGCGTGTCGAAGGCCATGTCCATGGCTGTGTTTTTGGCCGTGTCTTTCTCTGACTGGGAAAATTGGTCGGTAGGGGGTGTGACACGGGTCTCGACACGGGCGTTTCAATGGCGACACGGCCGTGTCGGAGGCCGTGTCGGAGGCCGTGTCGAAGGCCGTGTGCTGGTTTCGAATCGGTTGAGACGGCGAATGGCTAACACGGCCATGCACACGGCCGTGTTGCAACCCGTGTTCGGCCCAGATTTTCTTTTTTGGGTTCCGATCGTGGCCGTTCGTTCTTTTCTTTGGAAGATCCAACGGTGGGGAGCCTCCCTGGGTAGTTTAAGGCCGGGAATAGGGTTTCAAACCCTCATTTTCTATTTGGCTTTATCTCTCTTGATTCTAGAGAGAAGGGAGAGTAAGGAGGAGGAAGGAGGCCAAGATCCGGCCGCCGGCGAAGCTTCGGAGGTCCGTTTCACGAGCGGAGTTTAGATCCGCGAAGGTGGGAGCATTGCGGTGGTGTTCAACCGAGCAAATCTTCTCTATGGCTAGGAAGAGGGGACGAAAGGTAACGACACTTCTCCTCTCGGTTTTTAGGATTTAGGATGCATGAATAGCATCCCCTTCCTTTCATATTTTGAGCACCGAATCTCTCAAATGAGAGGGATTCGTGTAGCCTAGGTTCAAGAGGAACCTCCGGGTTGAGTATGTTCATCCCGGCATGCTTTGCATTAGAGATCCGCTCCGTTAGCGGATTAGGCATTGTGAGTAAAGCCGTGGTCGCGACCGTTAGTCCGACCCGGTGATGTTGCATAGCGAGATGTGAGGTTTCAGTAGAAATCCGTAGCGGCAATACGCCGTAGTATGTATGCGTTCTCCCCCTTATATTTGAGTGAGTACTCGTATTCGGAACCAGACGAGGTTAGCTCCGCTTTGTGTGGTAGATGGTTTCCTTGGAGCACGGGAAAGACACGGTGCGAGTGGCAATTGGGGTGGGGAAACTTCTGTTGTGCTGTGCTAAGGCATGGCTATATCTCCGTGGTCGGCTGGCTTTTCCATGACGTGCAAGTCATGTGGGGAAAGTGTCCCGGCGAGACTAGCCCCTTGTGTAAGACTGACGAGAATGCCGGGCGGAGGGCAAGCCCGGGCAATGTAGCCATGAGCGGGTGGGGTCCAGTAAGGCTTCTCAGAATCAGTCAGTGTGAGGCAGAACCCTGACGAGCGAAGTCAGATTGTGCGGGCAAGCCCTGGGGTTATGACCCTTGTGCGGGTGGGGCCTTTCCAAGGTTCCGTGTGACGGCGTGTGTGCCGTTAGGGACATGGTGGTTCCCTTTTGTTTGCGGCTTTAAGCTAATGGGGAAACGGAAGTACCCAGTGTTTGATGTTGTGCTAGATGCATACGAGCTAGGGTTCCTTGGGTGAAACCCGGGTTGCATTCATGTTGCATAGTAGGCCCCTCTCACTTTGTACAAAACATAAAGAACATGTATGCTGTATGAGACATCCAAGCCTGTTTTACCGCTTTATTATATATACTCTTTTGGTATACGAAGTGCTAACTTGCAGGTGGAGTGGTACCCCGGGGTCCGTTAGGGACGGCCGGGAGGAGATGTGTTTGTTACACAGTAGAGGTCAACCTTTGCTGACCCACGTTACTTCAAATCCTTACAGGGCAAGGATCGCATGCAGGAGCTAGCGCACCAGGTGAAAAGCCCTAAGCCTCATGAAGTTTTGCTGTGCTTGACTATTTTCCTTTCCATGTCTTGTTGCTGTTGGTTGACTATGTCCGGCTTGCATGCCGAGGTAGCCTAGGAGTGCTTGGCACTTTTGTATTTTGGACTTTATTTGTGTAAGGCCTTAAGGCCATTTGATACTCTACTGTTAGTGGATAACTTCTGTCTATTAGTATTCGGTTTCCGCTGTGTTTGTCTGGAGTTTTGAGATTGGGTAGTTTTCATATCATCTTTTAATACTAAAGCTGTGGCGTCCGTATGTTTTGGGGCCCCGGCCGGACCCATATTATATGGTCTTTACAGGGGAGGTGTTACATAATAACTTACCCATTTGCTTAGTTGTAGGTGAGAAAGCTTCACTATGTGTCAAATGGCATAAGAGGTTAGCTCATCTGAACTATAAGTCTATAGGGTTGCTGTTTAGCATGGGTTTAGTGAGGAATGGTCCTCAAGTCAAGTGCATTATAGAGGGAGTGTGTTCAGCTTGCCAAAAGGGCAAATAGACCAAGTACTCTTTTCATGCACTTGATACCAAAGATTCAATGAGATGTTTATATCTCTTGCATATGGATTTGTTTGGTCCTATGCCAGTTCATAGTCTTGGTAGGAAAGTATACACTTTAGTTATTGTGGATGACTATTCTAGATACCCATGTGTTTTCTTCTTGATGCAGAAATCTGAAACCCCTAGTGTTTTCCAGACTTTTGTTAGACAAATTCAGAATAAATTTAACAGTTCAATGGTCAAAATTAGAAGTGACCATGGAACTAAATTTCAGTCTGAATGTATGATAAAATTCTAGTAAGAATTTGGGATTCATCAGGAGTTCTCCTCACCTAGAACACCTAAGCTAAATGGAATTGCTGAAAGAAAGAATAGAACTCTTATTTATGCAGGTAGAACTCTACTCAGTGACACTACTCTCCCTGAATATTTCTGGGCTGAGCCAATAAATACTGCTTATCATGTCCTCAATAGAGCATCCATAAATAAGAAACTTAAGTTGACTCTCTATCAGATTTTGAAAGGCAGAAAATCAAACATTTCCTACTTTAGAATCTTTGGTAGCAAGTGTTATGTCCTAGTTAATGGTAAACACTACCAAACAAAGTTTGCTGCCAAATCCTTAGAAAGGATATTTGTTGGGTACAGCAATAACAGTAGGGCATACAGGGTCTAACACTTAACTACCCAAGTTGTAGAAGAGTCAGTCCATATTGTATTTGATGAGTATAAATTGATTAACAGTGAATTGTCTAGTTCTTTAGTTAGTTCTACAGGTCTAACAGACTGGCTGGAAAAGCTGACCATCAATGATAAAGATCCTGCTAGGATGGATGAAGAAAAGGATGCATGATGTCCAGGGGGAGAACAAGACTCACTGGATGATGAAGACAATAAGGAGCATCAGGTTGAGGAAAATGAAGAAGGCCATGAGTTTTACATGTTTCCTCCAGCTAGAAGAAACCTAAAGGATCATCCAGCTCACCAAATCATTGGTGATGGAAGTCAAGGTGTTCTTACAAGGAACAAGAGCATGAACACAGTTCTATTTTCTAGCTTCTTGTCACAAATAGAACCCAAAAAGTTTGAAGAAGCAATGCTAGATACTAATTGGGTTGATGTTATGCAAGAAGAGCTGAATCAATTCAGAAGATGCAAAGTCTGGGAACTAGTTCCTAAACCAAAGGAACACAACATTATAAGAATCAAGTGGATCTACAGAAACATACTGGATGAAAATGGCGCTATTATCAAGAACAAGACCATATTGGTAGCAAAAGGCTACAGGCAAGAGGAAGGGATTGACTTTGATTAAACCTTTTCCCCAGTAGCAAGGCTGGAGGTTATAAGGATTTTCTTGGCCTATGTTGCCTATCAAGGGTTCAAGGTATATAAGATGGATATAAAGTCAGCATTTCTGAATAGTGACTTAAAAGAGGAAGTCTATGTTGAACAACCCTCAGGTTTGTAGATTCTCATTATCCTGATGATGTATATAGGCTTAGGAAAGCTCTATATGATTTGAAACAAGCCCCTAGGGCTTGGTATGAAACCTTGTCTGCTTTTCTCATTGAGAATAAATTATCTATTGGAAAGATACACAAAACTCTATTCTTTGGGGAATTTAAAGGCAAGATAATCCTAGTCCAGATATATGTTGATGACATTATCTTTGGATCTACTGAGAACAACCTTTGTAGAAAGTTTGCCAAACTTTTGCAAGGGAAGTTTGAGATGAGCAGTATGGGTGAGCTGAAGTTCTTCTTGGGACTTCAAGTAAGACAGACTGATGATGGATTGTCCATATCCCTGTCTAAGTTCACCAAAGAGTTGATTAAGAAATATGGTATGGACTCAGCCTCCACCATGAAAAATCCAATGGGAACAAGTATGCCTATAGGTAAAGATGAGACAGGGAAACCTGTTGATGAGTCTTTGTATAGAGGGATAATTGGCTCCATACTCTACTTGACTGCTAGTAGACCTGACATCATGTATGCTACATATGTCTGTCCTAGGTACCAAGATTGCCCAAAGGAATCTCATTATACTGCAGTTAAGAGAATCTTGAGATATCTTAAGGGCACACCTAATCTAGGTCTTTGGTACCCTAAGAATAGAGATTTCATACTAACAGGTTTCTCAGATGCAGACTTTGCAGGATGCAAAGAAGACAGGAAGAGTACTATATGAACCTGTCAATTCCTAGGTGGAAGGCTACTGTCTCGGTGCAGCAAGATGCAGACCACTGTAGCTATATTAATAGCTGAGTCTGAATATGTAGCTGCAGGCAGTTACTGTGCACAATTATTGTGGATAAAGCACCAACTTGAAGATTATGACATCAAGGTAAGTAAAATTCCACTTTTTTGTGATTCAACTAGTGCTATCTCTATTGCTAAGAATCCTGTATCACACAGTAGAACCAAGCATATAGAAATTAAGTTACATTTCATAAGAGAACATTTGGAAAAGAAAGATATTAGTCTAGAATTTGTAAATACAAATAATCAAATTGCTGATATTTTTACAAAACCTCTGGATGAAACAAAATTCAATTATTTTAAAATTGAATTAGGTATGTTGAACCTAGAATAGCTCAGCTCAAGCATTCCTAAGAAGAATCTGTCAGTACAAAATTTCTCTGGAAATTTGTCTAAGTATAAAGTTTGTGTCGATACAAACAGACTTTGTGTCGACACACTCAGTATGTTGTGTCGACAAAGAAAAAGGATGTCTTGACACAGAAACAGTATCTGTGTCGACAAAAGTATAGATGTCGACACAACTCTTTCGAGACTTTAAGTTAGCTGATTTTTGTTTCGACACACAAAAATCAAAGTCGACACTCTATGTCGAGACTTTACCAGTCCATGTCAACACTAACATAAGTATGTCGACACATAGATGTGTCGACTAAACCTAAGTATTGTCGAGACCTAGTCTTATTACTAAGGCGCGTCTTTTGAACTCCCCTTTAGACCAAGACTATAAATAGGTGAAGCCAAAATCTGGTTGACTACGCCTTCAGATTTCTCGACTCTAGACCTTGTGTCGACATAGATATTCTCTTCTTTTCTCTTCCATCTCTCTCTCGCTCTCTCTTTCCTGACAATGGCGCCTCATCAGGATGATAAAGTAAACGAAGGGTATGAGCTGGTTCGTGGTGGATTCACGAAAGCATCGCCAGAAATTCAGGGTGTAATTACCCTAATTTCAGAAAATGGTTTGGAGTTCTTGGTCTGAGAACCGACGAAGATTTGGAAGAAGGAAGTTATGGAATTTTATTCATCTACAACTGTGGACACAGACGGAAAGAAGATCAAAGCCACAATACAAGATTCCAGAGTAAAACTTACACTAAAGATGATTAGGAAATCACTCCAACTTCCTAAGGTTAAGGATGAAGATGACATCATTCCCTCAATGACAAAAGATGCTTTAAGCTGGTGCGGGCTAAACCCTAATACCAAGGTTGGATAATCCATCACTGGGAAAGGGATGAATTCGCAAGGGAAGTTCCTGTCAGAGATAGAAGGCAAGGTAATTCTGTGCAAAATAGGTGGACATGATAGAATTTCGGCCTCTATGTTCCATCTAATGACAAGAATAACTTTCAAGCTAAAAACAGATTGGGCATCCATAGTATTTGACAAAATACAAGAAGGAATCAAGAAACCAAATCTGGGCAGAATCCTGAGACTATGTTTATCTTCAATAATACCAGAGGTAATGAGCCAACTTCCTGGAACAAAAATCAACTATATGAGGAGAATGAACACTAGAATTCTGTCTAGGTGGGATAGAGTTTTAACCAAGGAGGTTTCAACTCCACAAAAATAGACCAAGAAAGAAAAGAATAAGAACGAAGTTGTGCAGCAAGTAGAATCCTCTAGTGATTCAGAAGCGGAAGTGGTCTTCAGTTCAGTTGAAGACATGCAATAAAAAGTTGCTCAAGATCAAGTAGAGAGCAGTGTGCTCTAAGAGCAACAAATAAGTCTTTCAAGTGGTTTATCCACTGATCTGAAATCTTAAATATCAAAGCAAATACATGTAGATCTAGCTGCTGTTCAAATAGCTATTGGAGCCTCTCAAAAGATATTTTCTGATACCTTAATTAAGTTCAAAGACTATTACAAAGAAGGTATGGAATATCTGGTTGATCAGATAAGGTTTCAGAAGACTGATATGAGGGATCATATAACTAGAGAAGTCATAACGGGGGAGAGATTGTTAGTCAAAGCTAGATCTGACCATGCTAAACAGGTCTCTAATTCCATCAGAGCTACACTTGGCTTTCCTCCTTTATATGATGATGACAATGTGACTGAGTATGGAGTACAACCTTCTAATATTGAAGGAGATCAGCATGAAATTACACAGGTTATTTACCCTCCTACTGACTTTGACATGGTTCAACAAGAAGTGCAGACAATATACAGTCCTTCACAGGAGGCATCAAAGGTGATTATTGAAAAAGTAGAAATGTCAGAGGCTGCTAAGCAAGCTCAAAAGGAGGCACAATTATCCAAGAAAAGGTTCAGAGAACCGGCTGAGTTAAAGCAAGATTTTGAGCAATGGAGCCCTACTTCCAGGAATATCATTTTGACTGCCTAGAAGGCTGTAAAGGATAAAACCCATGATAGGGGTAAATGGTATTCTTAGCAAGAATGGAAAAAATATCAAGTCAGACAAGAAACCATTCTTCAGTTCAAAAGGAGTGCCAAAGCTGGGAAGTTAACTGCTAATTCTCTGGAGCCTAGCAAGTACTTCCCCAAGCCCTTTCACTATTTTGAAAGGCAAAGGATAAAGACTGAAGAACAAAAGAAGAAGGATCACAAAGGTAAGAATTTTGCTGATGATACAGACCCTACGGTGCAGACAAAGATTCCATCAAGAAAAGGCATTATAACTAAGGAGCCTAGCCAATCATTGGATAGATAGGCTTATGTTTAGAACATTGTAACTTTCTTTCTTTTGTTCTAAGGAAAACTTGTAAACCCAGAATTTTTAGATTAATAAATAAAATCAGCTTCAATATTGATCTTAGTTGTTTACATTGTTTATATGTTAACTTGCACTGAAATATATGTACATCTATTCTTATGTGCTTTATTATAAGTGATGTATATCTTTGACTAAGGGTTATGACTTCTCCAAATAGGGGGAGATTGCTGGGTACACTGAAAAATATGTACCAGATTTGGAGAAGCCTCATCTTACTCATTGATATACTTCAATTTGTATTTGATGTATGTTTGAGTTTCATTGTGCAGGTATAAAGTTTGTAAAGAAATTTTCTAAGTACAAGTGTCGACACTTGTGAAGAATTATGTCGACACCCAGAAGTTGTGTCAACACCAGAAGCAAAGTTGTGTCAACACCCAGAATAGGTTGTGTCGACACCAGAAGCAAAGTTGTGTAGACACCCAGAATAGGTTGTGTCGATACCAGAAGCAAAGTTTTGTCGACACCCAGAAGTTGTGTCGACACTAGAAGCAAAGCTGTGTCGACACCCAGGAATTATATCGACACCTGAAAAAGAAGTTTTGTCGACACCTAGAATTATGTCGACACCTAAGGCAGGAATTGTGTCGACACCTAAAGCAGAAGCTGTGTCGACACTCAGGAGTTATGTCGACACCAGAAGAAAGGCATGTGTTGGCACTCAGGAATTGTGTCGACACCTGAAGAAGGTTTGTGTCGACACATAGGACTTGTGTAGACACACACTCAACGCCATCTTACAGTAATAGGTATTCTGAGTCTGAAGGCTTGTGTCGACACACAGGACTTTTGTCGACATACGCTCAATGGCAGCTAGACATACACTCAACGCCGTTTGTATGTAGCAACTATGTCAAGACCAAAAGTAGTTGTGTCGACACACAGTACTTATGTTGACACACACTCAACGATAGCTGGACTTACACTCAACGCTATCTATCTGCAGCAGTTATGTTGAGACCAGTAGAAGTTGTGTCAACACACAGGACTTGTGTCGACACATACAAATAGAAGATGTGTCGAGTAGAGGAAGAATGACTGTATCGACACATGAAGTGTTGTGTCTACTTTACTAAGACTTGTGTCAATGCTTAGTCTATTTGTGTCGACAAATATGAAGCAGTCTACTGAGTTGTTCATGCTGACTTATAAAATCTTTAAGGAATCAACTGTCATGACTAGTGACTTGACAGCTGTCATTACCTACAGGTCTTACACCTTTATCAGAACTGTCAGAAGGTTGTTACAAACCGGATCAGCTGGTAATCAGGAGAAATCTCTATATAAAGGACTGATCCGAGAAAACTTACAATAACTGATACAGAGATAAAAAAGTGATTCGTCCAAAGTGAGTAGTCAACAACAAGAAAAGGGGTGACCCTTAAGAAGGTAGATTCTGAACAGTCTATAGAGAAGATTCAGATCTTATTCTGAATTCAAGGAAGGAGCTGGTAGGAGATCAACTTTTACATCAAGAAGAGTTTAACCTTATTTTGTTCTATCAAGAAGCTTTGAAACAGCTAAGTCATGTTGGATCTGAAGATTCAGTTTATTAAAGAACTGATCAAGAAGCTCTCACCTATAGAGTGATCTATCTGGTGATATTTCTGTATCTTTCAAATAATCAATTACTTGTAGGATCTTTTATTAGATCTGAGTTGTAAGCCTAGTTATAAAGGCTGAGGTAGGGCTGTGGCCTGAGGTAGGATTATTCGGAAGAATCTCAGGTAGGACTTGTATAAGTCTGAGGTGTAGGAACCATCTGGTTCTGAGTTGTAAGATCTTTGATCTGAGAAAGTGGAAGGGAGTTGGGCTGAATCTAGTTCTCTACTGGATAGGCGAAGGGGGAAAGTGGATAGACCCATACCTTGGGGAACCACTATAAATCTGGTGTATGCTGTGCTGTATTTTCTGTGCTGTGATTTTCAATTTTTGTGCTAAGTAAGAACAAGCTATATTGCCTAAAATTCTTAAAGATAATGAGAACTTATTCACACCCCCCCCCCCTCTAGGTGTCTAGGCTCTATAAATAAGTCTTTCACATAAGCCAACTATGCGATAAAGGATACATAGTTGAATTTCATGCTGACAAGTACTTGATAAAGTCTATTAATAATATGGAAATGATTCTATCAGGAATTCGAAGAAGAAAATATATTCTGTTTAAATTTCATATGTATAGACTCTTCTACACCAGTGTGCTTTTTAGCAAAAGATATTGCGTCTCTTGGTGACCAATGGCACATGAGATTAGCACATATTAATTTTAAAACTATTAATAAATTATTTTCTATGAACTTAGTACGTGATGCCCCGAATGTCAAGTACATCAAAGATAGACCTTGTCATGCTTATGTAAAAGGAAAGCAAACAAGGGCTAGTTTTTAAAGCATAATAGGCAAAGACTCCAATAAGTGTTTACACCTACTTCATATGGACTTGTTCGGTCCACTGCAAGTTAGAAAGTTGGGAGGTAAGGAGTATACGTTGGTTATTGTTGATGACTACTTGCGCTTTGCGTGGTTGTTCTTTCTGAAACACAAGTCAGATATCTTCGGTGTCTTTAAAATTTTTTTCAGGCAGGTACAGAATGAATACAACTATTCTGTAGTCAAAATCAGAAGTGATAATGAAACAGAATTCAAGTCTGGGGCCATGACAGAATTCTGTGAAAGCCTAGGTATCTTTCATGAGTTTTCATCTCCTCGTACTCCACAGCAAAATGGAGTAGCTGAGAGAAGGAATAGAACACTCATAGAGGCCTGTAGGACTATGTTGAGTGATGCCTCATTGCCGGAGTACTTCTGGGCTGAAGCCGTCAACACTGCATGCAACGTGCAAAATCGAGCACTCATAAATAAGAACCATGATAAGACACCTTACGAACTTTTAAAAGGCAGGAAACCGAATGTCTCATATCTTAGAATTTTTAGCTGTAAATGCTTCGTACTTAACAATGGCAAGTATAACACAAACAAGTTTAGCGAAAAGAGTTTTGAAGGTATTTTTGTAGGATATAGTAGCCAGAGTAAGGCATATAGAGTATTTAATAGAAAAACTCTGGTTATAGAAGAATCAATACATGTTGTATTTGATGAGACGAGCTTGCTGCAAAGCAACTCCTCTAGTGTGTTCATTGAAGATACAGGTACAAAGTTAAAAGAAGTTAGCTTAGATGAACCGACAAAAGATAAAGGTGAAGAGTTCATCAAGATCACCACTCCAACCCCTATTGGAGAGGTAGATGATCAAGATGAAGAAATCATCCAAGTTGATGAAGTCACTGCAGTGGTTGAAGTTCCAGATACAAGGACCCTAGAGCTCAGATATCTGAAGGATCACCCAATGGACCAAATCATAGGAGATCCCCGGGATGGTGTCCGAACTCATAGAGGTACAACAAATGAGAATTTATACTTAAGTTTTCTCTCTCAGGTTGAACCAAAGAAGTTTGAGGAAGCAAACTCGGATTCATCATGGATCCTGGCTATGGAAGAAGAACTGAATCAGTTCAAGTGCTGCAAAGTCTGGACACTTGTTCCAAGACCCAAAGGCAAGAACATCATCGGAACGAAGTGGGTCTACAGGAACAAGATGGACGAAGATGGAACAATCATAAAGAACAAAGCCAGACTCGTAGCCAAAGGATATCACAAAGAAGAAGGAATCGACTTCGACCAAACATATGCTCTAGTGGCAAGACTGGAGGCAATAAGGTTATTGCTAGTATAAGCTGCTCTAAAGGGCTTCACCGTCTATCAGATGGACGTGAAGTCCGTCTTACTTAATTGTGATATAAAGGAAGAAGTATATGTGGAACAATCTCCAGGTTTTGTTGACTCTAACTTTCCCAATTATGTTTACTTACTGCAAAAATCTTTATATGGTCTGAAACAAGCTCCTCGAGCTTGGTATGAGAGGCACTTTAGCTTTCTTCTTGAGAACAAGTTCATATGAGGAAAGATAGATAAGATATTATTTCTTAGGGAAATAAATGGCAAGATTTTGCTAGTGCAATTCTATGTCGATGACATCATTTTTTGCTCTACTGACGACAACCACTGCAAGAAGCTTTCTAAACTTATGCAAGGGAAGTTTAAAATGAGCAGTATGGGAGAGCTGAAGTATTTCTTAGGGCTTTAGGTGAAAAATTTTGAAGATGAAATTTTTATCTCGCAGACAAAGTTCACCAAAGAGTTAATTAAGAAATTTTGAATAGAGAACGCAACCTCTATGAGGAATCCAATGTGTTCAGCTATGTCCCTGGACAAGGATGTGAATGGGAAACCTTTTGATGAAACAAAGTACAGAAGCATAATTGGATCCTTGCTCTACCTTACTGCCAATAGACCTGACATAATGTTTTCAACATGTGTTTGTGCTAGATTTGAGGTGAACTCTAAGGAATCTCACTACACTGCTGCAAAGTGGATTTTGAGATATCTTAAAGGCACACCAAATCTTGGCTTATGGTACCCAAGAAGTAATGACAGTGAACTAATTGGTTTTCAAATGCACATTTTGCAGGTAGCAAAGACAACAGGAAAAGCACTTCCGGGACTTGCCAATTCCTTTGAAGGAGGCATATTTCCTAGAGTAGTATGAAGCAGAACTGTGTTGCAATCTCAATAGCTGAGTAAGAGTATATCTCTGCAGGCAGTTTCTGTGCACAACTGCTATGGATAAAGAATCAATTTGAAGACTACAACATGAAGTTTCAGAACATTCCATTATTTTGTGACTCCTCGAGCGCAATTGCAATAGCCAACAACTCAGTCTCATACAGCCAGACAAAGCACATAGAGCTGCGATACCATTTCATCCGAGAGCATGTGGAGAGTGGAGATATAGATCTACAGTATGTCTCTATAGACAGGCAGATTGCAAATATTTTTACGAAGCTGCTGGACGAGACCAAGTTCTCGTTCTTCAAAACAGAACTTGGTATGCTCAACAAAGATGATTAGAGATGGTGGACTCATACAAAGGCTCAAAAATGAAGAAATCAGTCAAAAGTTGGATTTTCCCAAAATTCTAAGTCCATGACTCGGGTAAGATAAGACGTGCTCGAGTACCTAATGTCATACTCGAGTACTTCATAGACATACTCGAGTACTCCATAGACATACTCGAGTACTCCCTAGACTTACTCGAGTACTCCCCAGACATACTCGAGTACCTCTAGACTTACTCGAGTATCTCTAGACCTACTCGAGTACTTCCCGTCACTCGAGTACATGGAAGTCAAGGTGATTTATTTAAAATTTCTTTATTCGTAAACCAAGGCCATTGCCGACCCCTCACAGGTATGAAATCGAAACTTTATTCCATAATTATAAATAAATTAGGGTTATATATATATTGAAATATTTGGATTTACTCTCTATGTAAATCAAAATTCTCTCGAGTAGCCTCAGTCTCTTCGTCTTCCACCAACAGTTGTAGAGCATTCGTCTTCCCCGCTCTAGTTTCTCAAGAATTTCTTGATGATGGCTTCTCCATCTAATATTGGAATTGGTTCCGAACTTGTTCTAGCCGGTATTGCAGATATTTTAGATGATTTCCACAATCTCCTAATTCTTTTCGACACCGCCAGACTCAACTTCATTCTTCAACAACCGTGCAAAATCTTATTCCCATAAGAAGAGGAATTTTTCAAGAATGCCAAAGTGAAGAGAAATAGAAAGGTTATCAAGTACAAAGTGAAAGGTATTAAGATAAAGCTTGATAAAACCTCTGTCGCAACTCTTCTTCGCATGCCCGTCGTCGACGAAGAAGACAACCTAAGTACGAAAGAGTCGGACCGAACTTGCTTATTCTGTGGTGTATGTCCTGAATCCATTTCTTTCAAAAGGTCATATTTCAATCAAGATGGAAAATTCCTGGTTGATGTCATTGCGAAGATTCTCCTCTACAAAACCTACTCCATCAGAGATATTTCTTATAATATGTTTGACATAATGCAAGCAATCATCTGCCGCATGAAATTTTAGTTTGGTATGCTTATTCTAGACAAGATTAAAGAAAGCATCAAAGACCCCAACTTTGCTCGGATTATCTCCCTTCTCCTCCATGAGATAAATCAAGAAATCTTCAATTTCTCTAAAGGTACTATTCTACATCATATGAAGAAAGTATCAATTTCATCTATTCAGAGATGGGAGCTGAAGCTCAAGAATCCAGTTCAAGATGCCAGAGCCCATGATCAGCCAGCCCTCAAGGAAATTTCAGCATCTGATGACAGGAATCCATCTCCCTCTCTACATCAAGATGCTGGAACTTCTGGTGCAGTAGTTGAGGGGGAGCCTACCTCATCATCCTTTCTTGATAAGTCACCCACTCCTCCTGCTTCTCTTGAACAACAATAGCATAGAACCCATACCCCATCTCCAGCTACCTTCATCCATCTATCTCCATCAGAAGAACTTCCATTAGATACTCAGGTCCAAGAAATTCTCTTTTCAACATCTGATGACATCAGTAAGATGATTGAAGAGCTTAGATCAGATGAGCCTCTACTCCAAGAGAACCAAGCTGAAGACCCTGCTGCAGATCCTTCTCAAAAAAACCTCCCAGCTCAGTCACCCTCTCCCAAGTCACCTCTTGCTCCATCTCTAGAGAAAGTTTCAGAAACTATTCTAATTTCAGATGAGACTCCTCTCTCTCCAGAGCTTGCTGATGCTCCTATGAGAAATTTGGATTTCTCTCTTCCCTCTTTCCATGGTGAGGAAGAAGAAGATTTAGTCATCACTACTAGAGCTCTCAGCTCAGTCAGTGTTGCAGAAATCCCTCCATGGGTTGCCCCTCCTCCTCCAGCAATTATAACAGCTTCTGCTACTTCTTCTACTTCTACTTCTATTTCTACTTCAGCCACTCTCTCTTCGTCAAAATTACTCAGCAAAATTGAGCAAATGCTCCTAGATAAGAGAAATCACTTTGATGCCTCTCTAAAGACAATGCAAGATAAAGTTTCTACTCTTGAATAAGAGATGAGTAGAGGATTTACATAAATTCAGCACAATACAGATCAGTTAAAATATCTCTTTAAGATTGGTGGAAAAGCCTTAGACCACACTATCACTAGTGTTGGTGAAGTGATGAATCAGTCCTTAACTTTAGCTAACAATAAGATAGAGTTGGAAAAGAAAGCTCAAGAACAAGTTATGAAGGTATGTGAAGAGGTTGGAACATTCAAAACTGAGACTATAGATCAGTTATATATAGAATTCAGAAAGGGGGAGGATCATGTGAAAGAACAAAATACAAAATATGACACTTCTGTCAGGACTCTCTGGGATGAAAGAATGAAAGAAATCAACAAAGATGTTTTAGCTCAAATTCAGTCAGTCAAGTTTCACACCTATGACACTGCTGTATGGGTTCATAATCAGATTTTTCCAGACTTCCAAGCAGACCCAAATATCATTCCTCATAATTTGAATCCTCTTGCTAAAGCTCAGCCAGTCCAGATGTCTGCTCAGATCCCCACTTTCTCTCCACGAGCTGAAGGGGAAGGTGGCCCTCCTCCAGACTCCTACTCCCAAGTATGGGAAGATGATATTCCTAAAGACCTACCAGAAATTCATATTCCCAAGAAAAGGAAGTATGGAGAGGGACTTTATGACAAAAGATCCTTTCCTAATCCAGAGGCAGAGAGAAGGAAGGCCCAAGAGTTTGCTGAAATTTGGAGCCTCACTTCAAAATCATTAATCCTTGACACTATGAAGCTAGTGATGGACTTCAATGAAGATAGGAATAAGCACTACAGTTCAACTGAGTGGGAGTTGTATGAGAAGTCCTTGACCAAAAGAAGAATCTATGATAGGGAATATGGGAGGAACAATCCCAATGCTCCTCCCAGACCTCCCAAGTATTACCCAAAGCCATTCTGCTATCAGAGAAGACAACAAGAAACATTTGATAGACAGCAACAACATTCTCAGTAGCATCAGAGCAATTGAAAGACACTTTCTTTTGGATGAGAAATGATTTATTGTAGAAAAGAAACCTGAAACATTTCTGATTATATATATAATCCTAATTTTATTGATCTTTTCCTTTGTTCAGTAGTTTACTGCATTTTAATTTATGCTCAATATTTTTATAATTGTCCTTTCTATTTTGGTATAATTCACCATAGTGTAGAGGGTTTTGACTTCTACAAATAGGGGGAGATTGTTGGGTATTGCATCCATAATTACTAAGATTTGTACAAAGTCACCCTTGAACTATGATGAAATAAGTTGTATTTGATGCCTTGCTTGAGTTATGTGTTTGCAGGACTATATTGCCAAGTGTAGACCAATGTCAGTCTACAATGGTTCATCAAACACAGGACAATACAATGTAATCCCTCATTGTGTGATCCATGGTGTTGACCCATGTGTAGCCTCTCTATTGGGATACACTTCATATTACAAGCACTTAGACTGATTGGACATAGAAGTGTTGGTGACCCTCATTGAAGAAAAGAATTTCAATGAAGAAAAATTCTCTAATTCATTTACTCAAGTAAGTGAAATGGTACTCGAGTAGTTGAATTCTTATACTCGAGTCACCAGTTTCTCCTCTCAGAATTTTTCCAAGTTAAATACTCGAGTAGTCAGTTTTTACACTTGAGTAGTTAAGTCCTTTATCTCGAGTACCAGATATAAGAGACTCGTGTAAATTCTCTCCACTCGAGTAGTCTATATACTACTCGAGTAGTTATGAGTCTATACTTGAGTAATTCTTTTCTTTCTATCTCAGAAAACTTTCTAAGTACTTTACTCGAGTAGGCCATTCAATATACTCGAGTAGTTCTAAACCTCTCGAGTAGCTCAGTTCATATACTTGAGTATGTTTTCTTATACTCGAGTAGTACAGTTCCAGTACTCGAGTATCTAGTTTTCTTTTCTTAGAAATTTCTCTAAGTATCTTACTTGAGTACATCTTAATTCACTCGAGTAGTTGAATTCTTATACTCGAATAACCAGTCTTATACTCGAGTGGTCTAATATGTTGACTCGTGTAATCAGCCAAGCACTCGAGTATATCTTTAATCTACTCGAGTATCTGCTCCTCAATTTTGGATATTTTTCTAAATAAAATACTCGAGTAGTCTCTTTCTCCCTTACTCGAATAATGACTTTAAGAATTCGAGTAGGTATATGATGACTCAAGTATATATGTCAATATTTCAGAAATTTTTTCTAAGTCCAGATTTGATGCGATTTTCAAATCCTTTGACGTTAATGGTCTACGTGTACGTCATTAAGAATAATTATGATCGTTATGGGATATCTTATAAATAGGTCTTGTCAAGACCGATCAACCCTAATGCTAATAATCAACATCAAGCAGTCATAATATTCTGTATTCTGAATCGCATTTCTCTCTCCAAAACAAAAGTCGCCGCCGCTGCCGACGATCTCCTTCGCGCTAGGGCTAGGGTTTTCGACTTCAAGATTCAGATCAAGTTTGATTTCCAGATCTAGATATTCTGTTCGTTCTTCATCATCTTTCTCAGATCTGGTGAAGTTAAGAGATATTTTTCAGATCTAGTTTTTTCCGAGATATCTTTTTCAACTTTTCTGAAAAAGCCAAAATGACTACGAGAAGAAGATCCAGGCAGATCTTATCAAGATTTGAAGAATATTGTTTGTATTTTTATTTCTCTCAACTTATTTCTTGTAGGAGAATTTTCTCCGAGTTGTAGGAAGTTTTACCTTCCGAGTGTAGATTCGTTTGGATCGAGTTTGTAGGAACATTGTTCCGAGGTATAGGATTGTTTTTCAATCTGAGATAGTGGAGTAGCCGAGTCTAATGGTTTGCTAGATCGGTGAGGGAAAGTGGACGTACCCAAGGTTGGGGAACCACTATAAATCTTTTGTCATCTGTGAATGTTTGATTGATTTGTATGCCTAGTCGCTAATTTTTTTTCCGCAAAAAGACACACAACTCACCTATTCACCCCCCTCTAGGTGATTTAGGTAGATAACTAAACTTTTTCAATTCCTTGTGGGAATGAGACCGGGACCACTCCCCCTATTTTTTATTATTTTGTTTTTCATCTCCTTTATTTCTTGATTCCCTTTCTATATCTGAGCCTGTGCGGGTTGAGTCATCGAAAGTGCTTCAGGAGGAATTAGAGCTTTCAGCTCGAGTCATGGATGATAACAACCTCTTTCGCGAGGTGCTCGATTCCTCCTCTGTTGAGGAAGCTCCATTAATTGCTTTCGCCTCCTGCATTTTTTAATGCAAGAAATGTGCCTTCTAGTTAGCTGGTTGTTCAATCTCACAAGCTAGGTGAAGAAGTGGGTCGCGGGGAGAATGGAAAGAAGGTTGATGATCAACAGATAAGGTTGATGATCAACGGAGAAGGTTGATTAGGAGATGTCGAGCAGACGGTTACTTTGACGGTTGAGCTCTGATGGTTGAGACCAAGAGAAGAGAAGAACGGAAGGGCCGCTAACAGCAGTAACAACAAACTTCGCCCGCCGCAGCTTGAATTCCACTCTTGCGATGGGCTTTTCCTTTAATAAAGAAACAAGATTACAACTTGCTATTGTACCGTTGCATGAGAAAGCAGTAAAGGGTACAAAGGGGGAAGCTGGCGGCTAAGGAAGAAATTGCCAGAGGCTAAGTAAAAAGAGGCTTCAAGAAGGCTGCAGGTCTTGTTGATCAGCCGTGGAGGTCTGGGAAACTCAGTCCGCAGGTCTTGATGATCAGCCATGGAGGACTGGAAAACTGAGTCCGCAAGTCTTAATGATCAGGCGCGGAGTACTGGAAAACTGAGTCCGCAGGTCTTGCTGGAAGCGGCAGTTTTTCTACCGTTCCTCTATAAATTAGAGGTATTGGGAGCTATTTGTAGGCCCAGGGAAGATCTTCTAGAATCGGGACCCAGTGACGTCATCACGAAGCTTTGGGTGGACGAGAGGAGCAGGCCACCGACATGGGCGGACTCGACAGACAAAAGGAGGGAGTCCACCCCTACCGAACGGACGAGGGCAGGCCGCCAACCCGGGCAGACTCGGTAAATAAGAGGAGGCAGGCCGCCGACTGGGCAGACTCGGCGATTAAGAGGATGGAGTCTGCCCCTGTTGGGAGGACGAGAGCATGCCGCCGACCTGGGGGAACTCGGCGGACAGGAGGAGGAAGGCCACCGACCTAGGCAGACTCGGCGGTTAGGAGGAGGGAGTCCGCCCCTTCTTGGCGTACTAGAGCAGGTGGCTGACCTGTGTGGACTAGGCAGACAGGAGGAGGAAGGCCGCTGACCTGAGCGGACTCGGCAGATAGGAGGAGGGATTCCGCCCCTACTAGGTGGACGAGAGTAGGGCGCCGACCTGGGCAGCCTGAGGCTGGAGGCCACACACCAAGGGCGGCCTAAGGCTGGAGGCCGCCCCTGGTGTACGGCCTGAGGCTGTAGGATGCCTCTAGTGGGCGGCTTGAGGCTGGAGGCCCCCCTAGTGGGCGGCCTGAGGCTGGAGGCTACCCCTGGTGGGTGGCCTGAGGCTGGAGGCTACCCATGGTGGGCGACTTGAGACTGGAGACTGCCCCTAGTGGGCGGTCTGAGGCAGTAGGCCCCCCTATAGGGGAGATGGAATCCGTCTCCGATAGCGAGCCGAAGAGTGAGTCCACCAAGCCCATGGCGGTTGAGTTGATCTAGGGTTTACGCAGGCTTTGCGACCTGGCAGACTGAAGGAATAGATCGCACAGATCGCCTCCTATTTCCTTAGATTGCCTCCTACAAGGAAGAATGTTACACAGTTAGCAGGCCTAACCGCACAACCTGCGAGGGTGAGCTATGGGAGCTGCTCACCGTCCCGCAGGGCACGCGATAGCTATGCGACTGGGGCGGATAGGAGTTTCTATACTCCTGGCCAAAAAAAGGAGGGTTGAGGCAGATCGCAACACTCAGGAGAACCCCTGAGTAGGCCGCGACTTGCGAGCTAGATACCTTGGGAGGGATCGATGATTTTAGGGTTAACATAATCCCCTGACTTTTTCAAGTTCCGAAGGAAACTTCGAAAAAGTAGGAGACCTACGAAAATCATGATCCTCCCCTCAAAAATCAGGAAAGAAAAATTAGAGACTGGGAGAGATAGAACCTGATGTCTCTCCTCATAAAAATCTATCAATGTTTATCTTTCCCTCGCAAAGAAAAAGTCAATGCAGGCAAAAGGAGGTACATCTGTTGTGTACCTTAGTTGCTTTGATAAATGAGGAAGACGGGTAAATGTCTTCAATTGAGCTCTGCAAAAATACAGATGAGAGAAACTACAGAAGCATAATAACTTGCAAGTACCTGAAGAGGACTTGCAAATATCCGCTAACCTCTCCAAGAGAAGAGTGAGTAAGCAGATATGAAAGGAGATTAAGCTGCAAGTACTTGAAGAGGATTTGTTAATATTTTCTAGTCTCTGCAAAAGAAGAGTGAGCAAGCAAATATAAAAGGAAATGAAGCTGCAAGTACCTGAATAGGACTTGTTAATATCTTCTAATCTCTGCAAAAGAAGAGTGAGCAAGCAGATATGAAAGAGAATTATGTTGCAAGTACCTGAAGAGGACTTGCTAATATCTACTAATATCTACAAAAGATGAGTGAGCAAGCAGAAATGGAAGGAAATTAAGCTACAAGTACCTGAAGAGGACTTGCTAATATCTACTAATCTTTACAAACTAAGAGTAAGCAAGCAGATATGAAAGAGAATTAAGCTGCAAGTACCTGAAGAGGACTTGCTAATATCTGCTCATCTCTGCAAAAGAGGAGTTAGATGCAAATATGATAGAGAAATAAGCTACAAGTACCTTAAGAGGACTTGCTAATATCTGTTAATCTCTGCAAAAGAAGAGTGAGCAAGCAGATATGACAGAGAATTATGCTGCAAGTACCTGAAGAGGACTTCCTAATATCTGCTAATCTCTGCAAAAGAAGAGTTAGATGCAGATATAATAGAGAAATAAGCTGCAAGTACCTGAAGAGGACTTGCTAATATCTGCTAATCTCTGCAAAAGAAGAGTGAGCAAATAAATATGAAATAAAATTAATATACAACTACCTGAAGAGGACGTGCTAATATCTGCTAATCTCTACAAAAGAAGAGTTAGATGCAGATACGATAAAGAAATAAGCTGCAAGTACCTGAAGAGGACTTGCTAATATCTGCTAATATCTGCTAATCTCTTCAAAATAAGAGTGAGCAAGCAGATATGAAAGAGAATTAAGCTCAAGTACCTGAATAGGACTTGCTAATATCTGCTTTTCTCTGCAAAAAAAAGAGTTATATGCAGATATGATAGAGAAATAAGATGCAAGTACCTGAAGAGGACTTGCTAATATCTGCTAATCTCTAAAAAAGAAGAGTGAGCAAGCAGATATGAAAGAGAATTAAGCTGCAAGTACATGAATAGGACTTGCTAATATCTGCTTTTCTCTGCAAAAAAAGAGTTATATGCAGATATGATAGAGAAATAAGATGCAAGTACCTAAAGAGGACTTGTTAATATCTGCTAATCTCTAAAAAAGAAGAGTGAGCAAGCAGATATGAAAGAGAATTAAGTTGTAAGTACCTGAAGAGGACTTGCTAATATCTGCTAATCTCTACAGAAGATGAGTGAGCAAGCAGATATGAAAGAGAATTAAGCTGCAAGTACATGAAGAGGACTTGCTAATATCTGTTAATCTCTGCAAAAGAAGAGTTAGATGCAGATATGATAGAGAAATAAGCTGCAAGTACCTGAAGAGGACTTGCTTATATCTGCTAATCTCTACCAAACAAGATTTAGATGCAGATATGATAGAGAAATAAGCTGCAAGTATCTGAAGAGAACTTGCTAATATCTGCTAATCTCTGCAAAAGAAGAGTCAGATGCAGATATGATAAGATATAGTTGGATAGACGAGGAGATACCCGGCAAACTCAGCTATTCACTGAATAGAGATCAAAACGTGATAATGATAGTCTCGCGTGATCAGGTATAAGGACCTCAACATGAAATCCAGATCAGCAAGATGAAACCATCTTAATTTAGACTTATAATAGCATGGCTTGTCAGTCAAGGAGAACCAGATACTTTGATTACTGATTTGTGTCGTTAGCATCCGATGAGAAAACTTGTGTATCATCATCTGATAGAACTTCATGTAGGAATCACATATAAGATGATCATAAGTCAAAAAGATATTGCAGATCCTTAGAATTGGTTGGATTTAACATGTTAACCGGTAAGAAGGCAAAAAGGCAAAGGAGGGCTATAACCTGAGGATAATCTAAAAAAGGATGAATGCTGCCATAGGAGAGCACCCATGGGCCTTATGCATCACTTGCCAAAAATCATCTAGGGTATAGTACTGCCTAAAGAGGGCTGGACGCGCATCTTTTAGAAGGGCATAAAAGAAACAAGCACAGAAAATCCTAAGAAGGATCGATAGATACACTGTTCTCATGCCTCGGGTTACAAGTATTGCTGATGAATTAGACTTGATACGCCAAGTGGACTATTGCTTGTCTGCGGATTGATCAGCAGAGTTGTGGGCCCTGCAAAGGCACGAATTGAGAGTACCTTAGAATGTTCGTCCGTTATAGTTGTGAGATGATTGAAGAGACAAGATTTCACTTGATTGCCATTGCTTGTCCAGCAAAGATCATCGTAACTGTAACGTATCCCTTATCAAGGCACAGTATAGCTAACAAATGGGTCCTCCCTGGATACACACTCTGTGTCAGATGCCGGACGGGATCCGAAGTCCCGTTATCCTCCGCACGAGAGTTGAATTACCCCCACTACACATATGTGAACACTCCCCACTATATGTTGTAATTGTGGTCTTATGCTAGAGTCCAACCTCGAGGGGGACCTAATCAAGACTCGACGATATCTCATTGGTTACGCGATCTCTTTGGCAAAGAAAAAAGTAGAGGAGGAAGCACTCCATAAAGGGAAAAGTGTCAGAATGGGATCACTGACGTAAATTTTATTTAAATTAAAAGAAAGAACACTTTGAAAAGTTGCAAAGAGAATGTTTGTAGAGTAAAGTAGCAACAAACAATCATGATCGCGAGGAGCTTTTAGAACTGAGACATCCCCCTGCTCAGAATAATCTTCCGAAGGCGCCCTCATCATCGGCAACGATAGTCTCACCTATGACGATGCCATTATACTTATTGATTTGATTCACTCCCTTTGAGCTGCAAGGAATGTCTGCTACATCTTTGCCTTTTGAAGTTGAGGGATCAGAGTGGCCATCCTTCGGGAATAGATCGCGCATCTTACCCTGCCTCAGCATTTTTTGCACAAGTTGGCGAAGCGCTCGACAGTTTTCAGTCAAATATCCACTTTCTTTGTGGAACTCACAGAATGGATCTGAATAATTTGATTTTTGATTTGTCGGCTGGTAAGGCCTTTTGAGATTTGCCCTATCCTTCCTGATTTGGCTTACTTCTAGCATGACCTCATCAAGTATAGAGTATGATAAGTCATCATCTTGCGGCTAATGAACCGAAGCTATTTGTGGAGGTTGGGCTGGCAAAAGTAACAGTTGATCTCGGGCACAATCCTTGCCTGGGAAAGGATGTTGATGACGTTGAAATTTCCTCCCCTTCCTTGAGAAGGATGAAAAATCTTTCCGAGGGGACCTCAGAGGCTGCTTGTAAGAAGAAGAGTTTTTCTCAGTTACAAGCTTGGAGACGAAGCTGGGAATGCTTTTCTCACCACGGATATATGAGTTTGTTAAACCAATTAATTCTTGATAAGTCCTCGGTGATCGGACGTTAGCCTCGAACTTGAGTGGTCCTTCACGCAGACTGTGAATAAGAGCCACTTGATACAATTCTTGATCGACGATCTCGATGTCCAAGATTTCTTTCTGAAAATGATCCACAAAATGGGACCAAGTCTCGCTCTCTTGCTGCTTGATCTCAAAGAGAGCTTCTGGAACGCCCTTTCTTTTTGTAGAAGTAGAAAATCTGAGCAAAAACTCTCTTCGCAAATCAGCAAAGGAAGAGTTGGATTGAGGATATAGTCCATAGAACCAATCCCTCACTTGACCATCAAAGGTCGTCACAAAAATTTTGCATTTGGTATCATCCGAGAGGGTCTTGAGATCAACGACTGATTAAAAGGCTTGAAGGTGCTTCATTGGATCAGTCTCTCCTGTATAAGTTGGCAACCGTGGCTCTCTGAAGTTTACTGGAGTTGGCTCATGCCGAACATTTTTCGAAAATGGTGACGGTTCTTCTTGTTATACTGCATAAGGAAAATAGGGAGCATGATTTGTAGCTGTATAAGGAGTAGTGGGATAGAAGGGAAAAGTTGCTGTGGAAGGAGCAAAGGCAGGAGCTTAAGAGTAGGGATGACTTTCCTGAAAGTTTAGGAATCTAGCTGGTCTTCCCCGGGCAGCTTCTCGGAAGAAGTTTTGACGAGCTGCAAACTCTTCATTTTGAGACCGCAAAGGGGCTGCAGGCCCTTGTGGAAAGGTTGGAGTGTAAAGAGGAGAATAGACCGGTGGATAGGCCGGTGGATAAACTTTAGGGGTCTCGGATGATGGTGCTGGATTGATTGGAGGAGCTGGTGCTGCTGAAGATTGTGCGGTCAATTACAACGTTATAGCGGCTAGAGTACGGTTTATTGCTTGAAATTGTTGTGCAGTTTCTCTGCGAGATTGCTCTAAGGCCTCCCAAAGAGGATCTTCATTGGGACTTGGAGCAAGGTTCTCGGCTAGTTGATTGTCTGTCATGAGTAACTGCTGATTTCACTATCTGTTCGGGATCTGAAGGTAGAGTGTTAACTATTGAAGCAATAAATGTGCCTTCTAGTTAACTGGTTGTTCGATCTCACAAGCTATGTGAAGAAGTGGGTTTCGAGGAGAAGGGAAAGAAGGCTGATGATAAGTGGAGAAGGTTGATGTTCAGTGGAGAAGGTTTATCAGGGGTTGTCGAGAGGACGGTTACTTTGACGGTTGAGCTCTGATGGTTGAGACCAAGAGAAGAGAAGAGTAGAGGGGCCTCTTATAGAGGCAATAATAGACTTCGCTTGCTGCAGCTTGAGTGCCACTCTTACGACAGGCTTTTCCTTTAATCAAGAAACAAGATTACAGCTTGCTATTATACCTTTGCATGAGAAAGCAATAAAGGGTATAAAGGGGGAAGCTGACAACTAAGGAAGAAATTTCCAGAGGCTAAGTAAATAGAGGCTGTAAGATGGCTGCATGTCTTGATGATCAGCCGTGGAGGACTGGGAAACTGAGTAAGCAGGTCTTGATGATCAGCCATGGAGGACTGGAAAACTGAGTTCGTAGGTCTTGATGATAAGCCATGGAGGAATGGAAAACTGAGTCCGCAGGTCTTGCTAGCAGCGGTAGTTTTTCTACCGTGCCTCTATAAATGAGAGGTATGGGGGCTATTTATAAGCCCGGGGAATATCTTCTAGAAGTATGGCCCAGTGACGTCATCACGGAGCTTTGGGCGGACGAGAGGAGCAGGCTGCAGACCTTGGCAGACTCGGCGGACAGGAAGAGGGAGTCCTCACCTACTAGGCAAACGAAAGCAGGCTGCCTACCTGGGCGGACTCTACGGACAGGAGGAGGTCGGCCGTCAACCTGGGCGGACTCGGCGGACAGGAGGAAGGAGTCCGCCCCTGCTGGGTGGAAAAGAGCAGGCCGCTGACCTGTGCGGACTCGACGTACAGGAGGAGGCAGGTCGCCGACCTGGGTGGACTCGGCTATCATGAGGAGGGAATCTACCCCTGTTGGGTGGATTAGAGCAGGCTGCCGACCTAGGCGGACTCGGAGGACAGGAGGAGGTAGGCCGTCGACCTGGGCAGACTCGGCAGACAAGAGGAGGGAGTCTGCCCCTGCTAGGCAGACGAGAGCATGCTGCCGACCTAGGCGGACAAAGGCTTCTAGTTGTCGACTTAGAAAGACTAAGGCTGTAGGACGCCCTTGGTTGGCGGCCTGAGGCTGGAGGCCTCCCTTGGTGGGCGGCCTGAGGCTGGAGGCCGCCCCTGGTGGGCGGCCTGCGGCTGGAGGCCGCCCCTGATTGGCGGCCTTAGGCTGGAGGCCACCCCTGGTGGGCAGCCTGAGGGTGGATGCCGCCCCTAGTGGGCTTCTTGATGGTGAAGGCCGCCCCTTGTCGGCAGCCTGAGGCTGGATTCTGCACCTGGTGGGCGGCCTTAGAATGGAGGCCGCCCCTGGTGGGCAGTCTGAGGCAGTAGGCTCCCCTATAGGGCAGATGGAATTCGTCTCTGATGGCGAGCCGGAGAGTGAGTCCGCCAAGCCCGCGACGGTTGAGTTGGTCTAGGGTTGACTCTGGCTGGGAGAATTTGCGGACTAAAGGAATATATTGCGTAGATTGCCTCCTACTGCTTTAGATTTCCTCCTGCAAGGTAGAATGCTGCGCAGTTTGCAGGCCTAACCGCACGGCCTGTGAGGGTGAGTTATGGGAGCAGCCCGCCGTCCCGCAAGGCACGCAGTAGCTATACGACTGGGGCGGATAGGAGTTTCTATCCGCCTGGCCCAAAAAAGGAGGGTTGAGGCAGATCGCGACCCTCGGGGGAACCCCTGAGTGGGCCGCGACTTGCGAGCTAGATATCTTGGGAGGGATCGCCGATTTTAGTGTTAATGGTCATTTCCCTGTAGACGATACCTTACTGGGCAAGGATTTATTTTGTGGTGAGATGAGTGAGGACCTGCGCTCCTCCTCTTCTTACTTCCTATTTCCTCTACCTATGAGGAGCATGTATGATTATTTAGGCAGAGGGGTAACTATTTTATCACCGTATCGGTACCCTTTTCTGAAATAGATAATGGAACATTTATCGGTGCAATTTTCTTTTCATAGGCCCATTAGCTAGAAATGTATAAAATTTAATAAGTCATGTTGGGAGGACAATAACCCCAGTAGTTATCATGCATTTCCTGCATTTTTATTTTTCATGTCTATCTTAGTTTTAGTATTTATTTATATTTTGTCTATTTTTCTTTTGTTTTTGCGGAGCTCACCCCTGCAGGTATTCATGGCTAATTCGTATTGGTGGGGTTGTGATTCTTCATTTGGCGGACCTGCTTCTGTTTTTTTCACGTGTCTTCTTGTATGCTCACTAGCTGAGCATTGGGTAGCCTCTCCCCTTGTCTCTATTTTATTTTAATTTCAATATCATATATTGTATAGCTTTGTTTAAGTCTGGGGGAGAGCCAGTATTTGTTACCTTTTTCACGCGCATATTTCATTTGCATACTAGAAGCTTTTATTGTTTTATTTTGATTAGTTTATTGTATCGCAAACCACTATACCAACATGAGCGCGTACTTAGCTGTTAGCATGCTGCGAGTTAACCTCATTTCTTTTGTATGATTTGGGAAAATTATTGTGCGGGTATAGGCTTGTGAGACGGAGTAAAATGTTAACTCTTGCAGTGCTCTTAGTCGAGTGCTCTTCTCTCTTGTAGAAATTGGAGTAGATTTAATTTTTCTGTATGCTTATAGTTCAATATTTTTCTAATTGCGTAAATACTATTTATTCTACTAAAAAATAGGTGAATTCGGTTTGAATCCTCCTGTAGCTTAGGGATGTGTGTAGAAGGCCGTTAGATTTGTATTGCTCGAGTCGATAGGATGGATAGTATTTCTCATTGGCTAGAACTTGCCCCAAGCTATTCTTTAAGCAAGGGTATAGGTTAGTTCAATCACATGAGCGTGATGTAGGACATCATTTTGGCCCGGTTGAGCTTTGTACCATTCGGAATGTCTTATCCTCGCTAGCCCCGATGTGCCTTCCCCTTCTTTTGATTCAGCTCCACCATTATTTCACCAAAGCCTCATAACTGATCCTAGTCGCACACCCAAGTCGAGCTTTAGTGTTTTATATTTTCATTTTGGGGTGTTATGTGGTGAAATTCCTTGTGAATATGTGGTTGTGCTCCAAAGTTCTTATTTGTTGAAATTGTTAAAATAAAAAGATGATTTGAAAAAAATATATAAAAATTAATTTTGAAAAAGAAAAGTGAAATGAAAAAGTGTAATTGAAAATTCTATTTGAGATGAGATTATATTGGGAGTAGGCAGTGCACACACCCATATTTTAAAAATTAAGTCTGGGGGTGTAGTGTACTCGCATGTATTTTGGTTAACGGTTAGATTCTTTTTTAGTACTAGCTCATTTGGGTTATGTGTGTAGCCTTCTTATTTATCTTTGTTTTGCTCACCGAAACCCAAGCCTCATCTCTTCACCTAAAGTCATACTGATTCGTTTGTGAACTAAACCAGTGCCGTGGAGTGGGTGCGAACAGGCAAGGATAAGGTCATCGATATTGGTGGATTCCTTTGGAGGTAATCCCGAGCCCCGATATTTGGCAATGCTTGCCTTAGCGATTAGTCTACTTTCTCCCTACGCGTGACCGAAAGATTTACCGTGATTGCATTTTTGAGTAGTAATAAAATATTGATACGCATTGTGAAAATTATAAACTATTTTATATACTTATAAATTTCCTCTATTATATTTTTACGCGCGCGAGCATGCGACTTCGCATGGTACTTCGTATCTCAATTTCTATATTAGCTAGTTTATTTTCCCTATCTGCATAGATTTTATTTGCTCGGGACGTAGAAACAGGTAAGTCTGGGGGGTGTGATGAGTCCTATTTATATACTGATTTTCGGACTCATCTGGGCTAGTTTTCTTTCACAAGCACTTCACTTTTAGTTCGTTATCGTATATATTTCATCTAATCTTTATTTCCTTTGGAAGTGCACTTATAGACCCGTGGTTGTGTATTTTTGTTACTTTTACTGATTGTACTTCTTATTTTGATTTCCTAGAATGTCTGCACATATTAGTGGTTAGTATTTCCTATAGGTATAGGGGTTTTGTTGGTGCTCTGGGTTGGTTTGGCGCCCATTTTTGACTAATTACCACTGATCGTGCGTTTTTACATGTTCACGCTCAGTGGATTCCTTAGCGCATGACCACCGGTCGTGCGCCACTAATCATGTGCATTGATTCCATTTTTCCAAGTTCTGTCTAGGGCAATCACACAACCAATGGACATAGTACGCAGAACCTTTGGTTGTGTGCCACTACTCGTGCACGTTTATCCCATTTTTCTGGAGTTATGCCATTACTAATCGCACGATCATGGGATCCAGTACGCACGACCTCTGGTCATGCACCACTGATCGTGCACATTTATATTAATTTTTTCTATAATCTATAAATACGCAAGTTCTGCCCTAATCCAGGGGCTGGACTTTTTCTCCGCCGTTTTTGTATCCTAGGTGGGTTCTGCCGATCTCCTTCTTCCTCATTTTAGGGAGGGGCTCCAGGCAAGCTTTCAACACCAAATTCAAGCTGAAGCTTCCTCTCGGCCTCCTCCTTCATTCTTGAGCTTTAAGAAGGGTTTGACCTAGCTTTCACCATCAAGCTCGGAGGATTTTGTGTCATCCTCCATCGGATCGTGACACGAAGAAGACGGGTCCATTGGGAGTTAGTGATAGCCTCTTCTACCCCAGACAATATTGAGGACCGAGATAGGATGCAGATTGACAACCCGACGATTCCTTCCGTGAATCCTCAGCAAGACTTCGAATCCGATCAATGTTGCACTCTCTTCTTCTTTTGTTATTGATAGTGTAGTTTGATCTCTTTGTATTTGATGATATGTGCTTAATTTGATATACTTTTGTGTACAATCATGTCTATGTGATTTTATATTCACATTATTTTCTTGAGGTGCGCCATTATCCATCCTCCACCACACAGTGCCACACTAGTAATTGCTGGTGGCGTGCATAGTGAAGAGGTGCTCATGACCCTCATTCCGCCGTTCTCACAACCTCATCCTCAAGCCTACTCGTACATCCGCATAGCGATTCGGTGCATAGTGGCCCGTGTAGTTTTCTATCTGCTTGGCGAAGCATCGCATAGCGGCATCGCATAGGAGTAGTTTATTAGTGTTTTACTTTTTTTTCTGCAAACAATCAAAAACCCCTTCGCAAACACCGACCTAAGGAATTTAATCTCAAGTCCTCCTCAAAATTAACTCCACCTTATAGTGTTCCTTATGAGATTTATACAAGGTAAAATTTGCCCATTTTATATTACTTGTGTGACCGGTACACTTGTTGTAAGCCGCATCAGCTACTCACTCTTCTTTTGCAGAGATTAGCAGATACTTGCAAGTTCCATCCAGGTACTTGCAATTTAGTTTCATTTCATACCTGCAACTTACTCTTCTTTTGCAGAGATCAGCAGATACTTGCAAGTTCCATCCATGTATTTGCAACTTAGTTTCATTTCATACCTGCTACTTACTCTTCTTTTGCATAGATTAGCAGATACTTGCAAGTTCCATTTAGGTACTTGCAAGTTATAATTTTTTTGTGCTTTCCTCTCACTTGTGTTTTGCAGAGCTCATTGGAAGACATTCACGTATTCTTCGACAACCTAGATGCGTACATGACGTACCTATTTTTGCTTGCTTTAACTTTTCCTTTAAAGGAAAAAGACACACATTGCAAGACCTTTCCTGAGGAGAGATATCAGGTTCCATCTCTCCCTACCTCTTATTTTTCCAACGGATAGATCACAATTTTTTTGGGTCTCCTAATTTTTCAAAGTTTCCATCAGGACTTAAAAAGTGCGGGGATTATGTTAACCAAGAAATCGACGATCCCTTCCAAGGTTGCCATCTCGGAAGTCGCGGCCTGCTCCAGGTTCCCCCTGAAGGTCGTGGCCTGTCAGCCCCCTTTTTTCTAAGGATTGGCGGAAAGTATTCTTTGTCTGATCAGGCCGTGCGGTTAGATCGGTCTTCCCATCCTGACCGCCCAGGTCGCACAACAACCGCTCGTTCTGCAGGGGATGCAGACTGCTTCCTCACTCCGCCCCTGCAGGCCGCGCAGTTAGAAGAAATAACCGTGCATCAGTTCTCTTCCAATAGGTCCAACAGGAGACAAGCATCCTCCTTCAAAGATGGCAACCTGATCCTTCTATTCGGCAGGAGGTGGCAGACTTAGTCTTCAGTCCGTCTAAGGGAGGCAGACTTGCTCCTCTCCTGCTCTACAGCCCGCATATCCATACAGCGATCAACTCTCTTGTCTGCTAGCAATAGGCGGAATCAGTCTCAGCCCACCAATAGAGAAGACAACTTGGCAACTACTCTATGCCATTCCGCGCCATACCACGCAGACTCAACTACAACCCGCAAGGTGGACTCTTCATCAAACAGCAGTGTCGACCGCTTCCAGGCTGCCAGACACCTTACGCGACCTAGACTATTCAGTCTGCCAGAAAGGCAATCAAGGGACGCCTCCAGCAGGCGGCGGCCTGCTCAACCCATCCGCAGCAAGTTGGGAAGACTCGTTGTGTAGTCCGCCAAGACTATCTTAGCTCAGCAGCCGATCTGCCTCCTCTCCACAACGGGCTAGGCAGACTCATTCTGCAGTCCGCTAGCTAGCCCTCTAGATTCCCTGTGCCTGCTTCTTCCCAACAGCAGTCGAATTGCTCCTCAGCTCACAAAGATCGACGCAGGCTCGCTCAGTATAGCATAAACAGACTTGTCCCAGTCTACCTGCAGCAGATCAACTCAAGTGAACAAGTCCCTAACCGTTTGACAAGGTGTGGACTCAGCGGACTCCTCGTTCTACTCGCACAACTTACCTCTCTACCGAGGGTGATGTTACGAATACCGTTACCTCCTCGAGCCAATAAATAGGCCCCCATACCTCTCATTCATCAGGCACAGTGGATACGACAAGGTCAAGGCATTAAGTTTTGCGGACTCGGCTTCTCAGTCCACGCGAACTCCTCTTATTCTCCTCTCAGTTTGATCACGCAGTCTGCCCAGCTTAGTCTAGCAAGCTGTGGGATCAGCAAACCACGCAGTCTAACGACCTCTCTGGTCTAACCGCACGGCCTCTGGCATTTTCTTCTACTTAGCCTCCAGCTTCCCCCTTTGTACCCTTTTTGCTTTGTGTGTAAAGTTACAATCTCAAGCTGTAATATGATTCATAATCAAAGGAAAGCAAGTCGTAAGAGTGGCATTTAAGCCACGGCGAGGGAAGTCTGTTGTTGCCACTGCTAGCGATCCCCTCTTCTTCTCATCTCCTTTCTTCTCTCGGCATCAACCTACAAGGCTAACCATCACAGTAGTTGTCTGCTCGACAGTTCCTGATCAACCTTCCCTGCTATTCCTACATACTCAATAACCTCTCCTCTATCCGCACATCCTTGTTTTTTACCTCGCTTGTGAGACCGAACACCCGTTAGCTACTGGTGGCTGCAAACCCCTCCTCTCCGTTTTCGCGCATCAATAGGTCAATCCTTCCTAGAGCACACATGCATGGAAAGTCAATGAAGTTATACTTAGTTCAACATGCCCAACTCAATTTTAAAGGTGTTGAACTTGGCTTCATCTAGTTGCTTTGTGAAAATATCAGCCACTTGTTTGTCTGTGAGGAAAAACTCAAGACTGATGTCTTCCCTTTTCACATGCTCTTTAATGAAATGATATCTAATCTCTATGTGCTTAATCCTACTATAAGACATTGGAATCCTAGCAATAGAGATTGCACTGTAAGAATCACAAAACATAGATGTTTTACTTAGCTGGAGATTATAGTCTTGTAGTTGATGGTGAATCTATAGTAGTTATATACAGCAGCTTCCATCTGAAATATATTCTTATTCTGTAGTGGAGATAGTAACACTTATCTTCTTCTTGCTACTCCAAGATACCAGTCTTCTTTCTATAAATTGACAGGTTCTAGATATGTTTTTCCTATCATCTCTACAACATACAAAATCTATATCTGAATAACAAATTAGTTCAAAATCATTATTCCTAGGGTACCAAAGACTGTAACGTCCCGACCCTTTAGAACAAGCACCGCTATAGAGCTGCAGCTCAGTTGGTGACAACTGTTGTTAGGCGAGGCTAATAAAGGGTTGCGGGTTCAAAACCTTGCGCCAACAACCTACTGTGCGGATTTTAAAATGTACAGTGATGGTGTTGGGGTGTGCGGGCTGCAGTGGTGTAGCAGCGCTTGGTCTAAAGGGCCGGGCGTTATGGCGATGATCTTATTTGATTTGATATCGTCATATTTATGAAGTCATGACGTTACTTTTAACATCGAGTTAACGACGAAATGCCGTTAAGGCATTTTTGCATCCGTTCTGTTGAGTTGGCCAAATTCGTGAATTCTTATTGTAATTGGAAAATTTTGCATTATAAAATTAAGTTAAATAATTTTGGACTTGCTCATCAAGTTTCGTCGTTATCCGAGTGATATTCGAGCCTCGACGATTTTCCGAAGTTTTGTGGAATTTATGTTCACCGTAGAATTTGAAAATTTATATCTCAAGAACGGCTTGTCGGATTTTTTTTTTGACTTCGTCGTTGGGTTCGTAGCATCAGTGTTCGCCTACGGTGCGAGTTTTGTTTAATTCAGCGCGTGTTTGGGCCTCCATTTTGAACTCGTGTTTCTTGTTCAAAAATATATAAATATGATTATTTTAATATTAAAGCACTATTCAATAATATCTTTTACTATTCATCTCTATAGTTTGATTTTGGATATATTTGTAAAAATCACTATTCATGAGGATAAAAAAATACTGTTTTGCAATTTTTGTTTTCAAGTGATCTAGGTTAGTTCTCGAGTATTTTGGGATTGTATTCGAGTACTCTACTGTTCATCTCAAGTATTTCTATGTTTGTTCTCGAGTACTGAATTTTAGTACACGAGTAACCTATTTTCTACTTCTCGAGTACCTCTAATCCTGTTCTCGAGTAGTCGGCCATCCTTCTCAACTAGTCCGTTCCGGTCTGCGTTCGGGCACCGTTTTGAGGGTCAAAACGGTGTCGTATAAAAAATGTTTAACATAAAATTTGTTCGTCTCAACGAGATCTACAAGTTTCATGTTGAGCACTTTTCGATTTGAATTCATCTTAAACCTCTATTTTAATTTTCCGTGCGCCCGCACCTAAATCGTCTGTTTTTTCTTCCTATTTAGACAAAATAATTTATAAACACGTGTATATATATATATATGTTTATACTCTGATACTTAAGGATATTTAGAAAAGAAAACTTCATATTCTTCCTTTCATTCAGACCGAACCGAAACAAGAGCGGCGACTCCCTCCCATTCGTGAATCTTCCAGTGGCCGCTGACGGAGCTCCGGTGCTCGAAATATTCAACCGAATATAGATCTGGAAAGCTCTCGTCTAGAGCTACGCCATCGTGGTAAAACTTTCCCCATTTCTTGAGCTTTCTCGTTAGGTATTTCGGCCCTAACTCCTATTTTTGGCCATTTTAGTTAGATTTCGACTTCCCTCGTCTTCTTTAGCCCCGATCTGCGATAAGGAGTTATTTGGAATGTTTTTACGTCAAAACCAAGGCAAGTGATGGTTTCCTCCTTCTCTTCCCTTCTTTATCCCGATTTGATGAAAATTTCTAACTTCTTGTTATCATTTTTGTTTTATAACTTATTGTATATAGTGTTGTTTAGATCCCTTGTCTAATTCTACTTATAACCTTCATGTTCTTGATTTTTGCTACCTTGCCTTATTAAGTGCTCTATTCTTTGATGATGTGGTTGAATCTCACTCCAATAACCGTTCCTCAACTATTACGTAGGATGTGTTAGAGTTTATTTTTTTAGGATTGTAAACTCTTCCTAAAGGTTGATCAACTGTTTCAATCTAGAATTGTCTAGTAGAATCTGATGTACCATTGTTATCTTGAGATTTATATCATGGTTTTCTTCGTAGAGATGTTGTGGGGTGAGACAAGCCGCCAGGCCAAGGATGGGTTAGGTTGTTCCCTTGAGCTCTAACCCCGGGTCGTTACGAGGTGTGACTTCGTGTTTTTTTTATTGCGGGTGTTTTAGTGGATGAACTCACCGCCGCGACATTTATTCTCCCTATTAGTACTTTGTGGGGTCTACCGGGTTTTTGGGTATTTGCGGTGAATGGTGGAGTATCCAACCTCCCACGCAATTAGACGGATAAATTGTCTTTGGGGTTATGTCTGGATGAGTTGAACACCTTGCCCATGTTGTTTTGGTTTTGGTGGAGTTGAACACAGGTGGCTAATAGGGGTTTGTCTCTCTCCTGATGGTTTAATATTGACCATTTCCCCTTATAGTCTTGTGCATTTGGGGTGTTGTGGTTACGTGATGCTTCACGTAAGTGTTTCTCTTTTTACCTTTGTAACATGCTATTGTACTTGTTTATGTACCTTTTCTTTGGTCATGGGTTAGTACCCCTTAAAATTTGTACTTGTGGCTTTCTTTTTGCCATCACTTATACTTTCTTGCTGAGGTGTTCTGTATTTGGAATGCCTCAGGTTCAGATCTATAGCTGAGTTTGGTGCTGGTTTTTGGAGTGTTTGGGCGGCAGTGTTGGTCATGGTTGTTGCCTCATCTTAGCGAGGTAGATTGTTGTTTATTTTGTTTTTCTGGTTCAGACATACTTTACTGTATGTTTGTTGACGCCCACATGATTGTTATTTTTGGATACTTGCTAGCTGCTTAGTTTTCTTTCTGTGGATGTGGATTACTTGCTCTCTAGGATGTTTTATGTTAGCATTGCATGATAGTTATTCTCAGGTATAAAAATTACTATTACTACTGCATGCATTGCGTAAATTAAAATGTTAACTCACAATATTTAACGACCGTAAAAAAATCTACTTTTACTTCTACTATAAATTTAGAACTTGCATACTTTGAGGTGTCCTCTGGAAACCTCTAAACTCATGTAGGATATCTAATTTTTTAATGGAAGTATTTTCCGCAGCATTTAAGTACTTTTCTTGTGGACTAGATGAGAACCTAAGTCGAGGGACACGGTTAACTATTATACTTAAACTGATTTTACCTTTAAATAACTTAAAGAACCTTTCATCATGATTAAGTAGGTGTTTTGCCTGAGCGTCCGCAGTTATCCCCCGCTGATGTGGCATCATGATGCGTATTTTTCCTTACTCTGATACACCTTTATTGGCGGTGAAAAATGCGAGTTGTGATAGTTGGTATCAGAGAGAGGTTGGTTTGACAAGTTGGTCGAACCAGCCAATCTCGTTTAGTTTGTTTCCTTCTTTTATTTGCATACACACACCGATGTGACATCAGTATGTCTTAACCGAAGCATAGTCACTATACTCATAGCATGATAAGAAGTATTTGGGGCATATTATATAGTTTGGGATGCATAATATGTGTTTGTATATGGATCCACCATAGGAGGCAACATATGACGGTTATGTAGTATGGGATGCATAACCATCATCACATGGGTGCCCATTAGCACATTTTCTTTTATCGTTGCATGCAATGTTATGTAGTTTTGAGATGCATAACATTTCATGTGTATGCCTCTCATGCTTAAATTAAGGCCTTTTTAGAATACATAGAACTGCATATATAACATATCATCGCATAAGCACACGTGCTAAGTTATGGTTTACAAGATGACACATGTACACACATAATTTTAAAAAAGAATGAAGAATTCATGAATTCATATCATAGGCACATGAGTAAATAGGATGAGAGGATGTCATCCTAAGTAGGATATAGCATCATTATAAAATCCCATAGCAAGTTGCAGCACAAGCAAGTGTCTTTAAATATGGTCTGAACTAGTTGATTGGCTTAGTTGTAAACTAGGATTTTGAAGAGTTATTTGTTGCCTTTTAGAATGCCGCCAAAGCGTCCTGCGATGAGGTTGACTCCCCAATCAGAGGGTGAGTCATCGGGTGTGCGGAGTAAGGCGTTGATCGAGAGTTTGTGTCAGAGCAATGAAGCTCTGTCGAGGCAGTTAGTTATGATGCAGTCGCAGATTTAGTCGTTGTTGTCTACCGCTCCCGCACTGCAACCCATAGCTCAAGATTCTACCGCAGGTCAGGCCGTACCTGCCGATCCTCCTCCTCTGGTTCCCCCGATGACGTTACCGCTGGAGATGAACCTTATATCGTATTTCTAGCGGTTGAGGCTTCCCACTTATGTTAGGAGTTCCGATTTCATGGTTTTGGATGATTAGATTATCACTATGGATAAGATGTTTTTGTATTCGGGGATTGTTGAAGCCCAAAAGGTGATGCTTGTGGCCTACCAGCTAAAAGGCCTAGCAAAGATATGGTGGATTCTAGAAAAGGAAAGTTTGGCAGAAGGATGTTCTTGGAAGTCCTTCAAGAAGATGCTGCTGAAGAAGTTCTTACCCTCGGTCGAGCAGGACCGATTGATGAATAATTTCCTGCATTTGAAGCAGAGAAATCTCTCTGTGAGAGAATATGAGATCGAGTTTAGTAAGCTGAGCAGATTTTCTCCAGATTTGGTAGCCTCGGAGGCAATAAGTGTGAAGCGTTTCCTTAGAGGATTAAGACGCGATGTCCAGCAATAGGCATGCGCTTATCGAGCTGAAAGATATGTTGACATAGTAGAATCCTCTTTGAAGGTCGAGGCGATCGAGAATGCCAAGAATCGAGGTGCTGTGGCGAGAAAGGAGAAGTAAAAAGGTGAGGAGGATGGAAGCTCCAGGGCATCTGGCCCTTCTTTGAAGAAGAAAAGTAAGGAAGTATGTAGCTTCTATGGTCGATCCTACCACCCTTTTGAAAGGTGCTTCAAGAGGACTGCCACTATGAAGCAGCAACATGTGCTCACCATCCATGGCGCACCTAAAGGAGATCTGGTGTGCACGCACTGTGCTAGGAAGGGACATGATGTGAGTCGTTGCTGGATGAAGGACAAGGTCTTCTTCCAGAGCGGGTAGAAGGGGAACCTGAAGACTTCATGCCCCCAGGCTCAGACTCCACTGCAGCCTGCTCCACTTAGGGTTCTGCCTCCGCAACCAAACCTGGATAAAGGAAAAGGAAAGCTGAACGTGGTGACCAGGGAGGAAGCTCAAACTCTACGCAAGTTATATCAGGTTAGCCCCAATTTAATTTATCTTTATTATTTCTCGTTTATGCCCTAGTTATCATTCGTTTAGTAATATATGCTACAGTTTTAGGTGAGTTTAAGGTACGGAATAGGTGATCGCGCATTCTTTTCGATTCGGGTTCCACCCCTTCCTTTATGGCCCGGAGGTTTGTAGATAAACATCGTCTGCATGTGGATCAATTAAGAGACTCCTTCAACGTCAAGCTTACCTCCGGTGATTCAGTGATATCTAATAAAGGAGTCCTGAGATGCCCTATATACCTAGGCGATTTCCTAGCCTTTGCAGATCTGATGGTGTTGGATCTGGCAGACTTTAGCGTGATATTGGGCATGGACTGGCTGTCCAGGTATGATGCGGTCATCTAGTGCAAGGCAAAGCGACTAGACTTCAGGATGGACAATGGACAACCTATGAGCTCTATGGATTTCTGGAGAAGGTTTCCCCAGTCATTTCTGCGGTACGTGCTTGTCGTTCTATAGGGTTTGGTTACGAGGCATTTTTGGTTTCTATTTTTTGCTTTGGAAACAGCTTTTGTTACGCCACATCTTGAGGATATCTCATTGGTGCGGGAGTTTCCAGATATTTTTCCTAACTGTATGCCAGGACTTCCTCCGGTGAGGGAAATAGAGTTTATGATAGACCTCGAGCTAGGTACTCATCCTATTGCTAAAGCACCGTACCGTATGGCTCCGCGTAAGTTGGATGAGTTTCTTACTCAACTCGATGAGTTGCTGAGGTGTGGTTTTATTAGACCAAGTTCTTCTCCGTGGGGTGCTCCTGTTTTGTTCGTAAAGAAGAAAGATGGATCGATGAGGCTTTGCATCGATTATATAGAATTGAACAAGATGACCAATAAAAATAAATATCCCTTGCCAAGGGTCGATGATCTGTTCGATCAGTTGCATGGTAGTTTGGTATTTTAAAAGATCGATCTTTGTTCAGGCTACCACTAGTTGAGAATTCGTGAGGCAGATATTCCACAAACCGCGTTCCATTCGTTGCATGAACATTATGAGTTTTTGGTGATGTCTTTCGGATTGACCAATGCACCCTCTGCTTTCATGTATTTGATGAATAGTGTGTCTAAGGACTTCTTGGACTGATTTGTTATTGTGTTCATAGATGATGTCTTGGTGTATTCTCGCAATGTTGAGGAGCATACTCAGCATTTGTGATTGGTTTTGTCGATATTGAGGGAACATAAATTATATGCGAAGTTGAGCAAGTGTGAGTTCTGGCTACCTCAGGTGTCCTTTTTTGGTCATGTTGTAAGCAAGGACGATATTTTCGTTGACTGACCAAGATTTCTACTATGATAGAATGGGAGAGACCTTCTACACCTAAAGATATTAGGAGCTTCTTGGGCCTGGCTGGCTATTATAGAAGATTCGTGGAAGAATTTTCGGTGTTTTCAGCCCCTCTAAAAAGACTTACTCAGAAGAATACTGCATTCAGTTGGAGTGATAAGTGTGAATAAGCCTTCCAAGAGTTGAAGAAGAGATTATGTACTGCTCCAGTTTTCACCTTACCTACTGACGGAGTTGAGTATGCTATGTATGTGGATGCATCACACATCGGACTTGGTTTTGTTTTGATGCAAGATGATAAGGTGATCGTGTATGGATCAAGACAATTGAAGATTAATGAAATAAAATATCCTACGCACGATTTGGAGTTCGCTGCTATAATTTGTGCACTGAAGCTTTGGCGACAATTATTGTATGGTGCGCTATGAAGAATCTATGCGGACCATAAGAGTATGAAGTACTTCTTCACTCAGAAGGAACTAAATCTGTTCCAACGTCGGTGGTTAGAATATGTGACTGATTATGAAGTGGAAATTCTCTATCATCTAGGAAAGGCTAACGTAGTAGCCGATGCTTTGAGTAGAAATACCGCAAAATTTTCAATTTGACAATACAGTCCTTGCTGGAAGAATTTCTGTTGATGGAAATTTAGGTTGGGAGTAGTACTATGCCTTATAGTTTAAAAGCAGAAGAGCCCTCTTGGATTTCCCTTAATCGAGCACATCAGAAGGATGATCCGGATTTGTTATACCTCCAGAATAGAACTGTGAAGGGAGAGCTACCTGATTTCTCCCTGGATGAGTTTGATACCTTGATGTATCGGGGTAGATTTTGCGTCCCCGCCTTTGGCGACATTCGGGCTAAGATCTGTGCTGAAGCTCATGATTCCAGTGTAGCCCACCTTCCTAGTTCCATAAAGATGTATAAAGATCAGAAGCAAATTGTTTGGTGGTCAGGAATGAAGAAAAATATAGCAAATTATGTGTTAGAATGTTTTACGTGTTAGTGTGTTAAGGCTGCCCATGGAAGGCCTGGTGGTAAATTAACACCGCTTGATATTCCAAGTTGTAAATGGGAGAGTATTTCAATGGATTTCATCACCGGTCTACCGAAATCTCCCTGTGGGCACGACTCTGTTTGGGTTATAGTCGATAGATTAACAAAGTGTGCTCACTTTGTTCCCTTTAAGACTGGATATTCTATGAAAAAGATAGCTGAATTATATATTGATGAAGTCATCAGATTACATGGAGTGTCAGTTAGCATTGTATCAGATCGAGACTCCAGATTTACGTCTCATTTTTGGAAGAATTCACAAGAAGGGTTGGGTACCGATTTAAAGTATTCCACCACCTATCATCCGCAGACAAATGGTCAAACAGAAAGAGTAAATCAGATCGTAGAAGATATGATCAGGTGTTATATTTTGGATATTGGTGGTGCTTGGGACGAGCATCTTAGACACATGGAGTTTGCGTACAATAATAGTTATCAAGAGAGTCTGCTGATGGCCCCATTTAAGGCCTTATATGGGAGGCGTTGCAGAACTCCTTTGTTTTGGGCTCAAGTTGGTGAGAGACCATTGCTAGGTCCAGAAGCCCTTGAAGAGATGAATTGTGCTGTAACTCATATTAGAGAGAAGCTCCGTGTAGCTCAAGAGCATTATGAGAAGTATGCTAATCGGCGAAGGGTCGATCTGGAGTTTGTCGTTGGAGACTTTGTTTTTCTGAAAGTTTCTCTGATGTCTGGCGTCAAAAGGTTTGGAAGGAACCACAAGTTAGACCCCCAATACATATGACTTTTTTAGATTCTTGAACGTGTTGGAGTTTCGGCGTATAGGTTGGAGTTATCTGCTACCTTACTTGGTGTCCATGATGTGTTCCATGTGAGCCTGTTACGGAAGTGTATTCGTAATGATTGTCAAGTCCTTGACTCGATGTACCAGATTCAGCCCAACCTTACGTATGTTGAAGAACCTGTTTGTATTCTGGATTCTCAATATCGAGTGTTGAGGAGAAAGACCTTCCCTATGGTTAACATTCTCTGGAGAAATCAAGACGTCGAGAGCTCGACGTGGGAATTGGAGTCGGTAATGAGGGAATCTCATTCGGCACCTCTTCTCTTAGTCCTAATATGTCTCTATATTTTTGGTGGTGTTTGATTTTCTCATTTTTGGTTTGGTTTTGGAGTTGTGTTAAGTTTCAGGACGAAACTTCTTTTTAGGGGGAGTAACTGTAATGCCCCTGAATCTTTGTTCGATGATTTTATTTGATTTGAGATAGTAATATTTATGACATCATGGCATTAATTTTAACGTCGAGTTGACGACGCAATGCCGTTAAGTCATTTTTGCATCCATTCGGTCGAGCTGGCCAAATTCGTGATTTCTTCTTGTAATTGGAAAATTTTGCTTTAGAAAATTAAGCTAAATAATTTTGGACTTGCTCATCATGTTTTGTCACGATCCGAGGGATATTCGAGCCTCAGAGATTTGCAGAAGTTTTGTGGAATTTATGTTTGCCGTAGACTTTGAAAATTTATATCTCAAGAACGTCTCGTCGGATTTTGGTTTTGATTTTGCCGTTGGGTTCGTAGCGTCAGTGTTCACCTACGACGCGAGTTTCGTTTAATTCGGCGCGCGTTTGAGCCTCTGTTTTGAACTCGTGTTTCCTTGTTCAAAAATATATAAATATAATTATTTTAATATTAAAGCATTATTCAAAAATGTCTTTTACTATTCATCTCTATAGTTTGATTTTGGATATATTTGTAAAAATCACTATTCATGAGGATAACAAAATAATATTCTGCAATTTTTGTTCTCAAGTGATCTGGGTTAGTTCTCGAGTATTCTGTGCTTGTACTCGAGTACTCTACTGTTCATCTCGAGTAATTCTATGTTTATTTTCGAGTACTGAGTTTTAGTACTCGAGTAACTTGTTTTCTACCTCTCGAGTACCTCTAATCTTATTCTCGAGTAGTCGGCCGTCCTTCTCGAGTAGTCCGTTCCTGTCTACGTTCAGGCACCGTTGTGAGGGTCAAAACGGTATCGTATAAATAAATAGTTAACATGAAATTTGTTTGGCTCGACGAGATCTACAACTTTTATGCTGAGCACTTTTCGATTTGAAGCCATCTAAAACCTCTATTTTCATTTTTTGCACGCCCACATATAAATCATCTATTTTTTCTTCCTGTTTAGACAAAATAATTTATAAACACGTGTTTATATATATAATTTTATACTCTGATACTTAAGGATAATTAGAAAAGAAAACGTCATCTTCTTCCTTACGTTCAGACCGAACCGAAACCAGAGCGGAGACTCTCTCCCATTCGTGAATCTTCCGGTGGCCGCCGAGGGAGCTCCGGTGCTCGAAATCTTCAACAGAATGTAGATCTGGAAAGCTCTCGTCGAGAGCTACGCCATAATGGTAAAACTTTCCCTATTTCTTGTGTTTTCTCGTTAGGGTTTTCGGCCCTAACTCCTATTTTTTTCCATTTTTGTTAGATTTCGACTTTCCTCGTCATCTTTAGCCCCGATCTGCGATAAGGAGTGATTTGAAAAGTTTTTCTGACGAAACCAAGGCAAGTGATGGTTTCCTCCTTCTCTTCCCTTCTTTATACCGATTTGTAGAAAAGTTTTAACTTCTTGTTATCATTATTTTTTTTATAACCTGTTGTATATAGTGTACTTTAGATCCCTTGTCTAATTCTACTTATAACCTTCGTGTTCTTGATTTTTGCTACCTTGTCTTGTTAAGTGCTCTATGCTTTGTTGATGTGGTTGAATCTCACTCCTATAACCGTTCCTCGACTGTTACGTAGGATGTGTTAGAGTTTATTTTTTAGGATTGTAAACTCTTCCAAAAGGTTGATCAACCGTTTTAATCTAGAATTTTCCAGTAGAATCCGATATACCATTGTTGTCTTGAGATTTATATCATGGTTTTCTTCGTGGTGATTCTGTTGGGAGAGATAAGCCGCCAGGCCAAGGATGGGTTGTGGTGTGCCCCTAAGCACTAAACCCGGGTCGTTATGAGGTGTGACTTCGTGGTTTTTCTTTGTTGCGGGAGTTTCAGTGGATGAACTCACCGCCGCGACGTTTGTTCTCCCTATTAGTACTTTGTTGGGCTCTACCGGGTGTTTGGGCATTTGCGGTGAATGGTGGAGTATCCAACCTTCCTCGCAATTAGACGAATAAATTGTCTTTGGGGTTGTGTACAAATGAGTTGACCACCTCGCCCGTGTTATTTTGGTTTTGGTGGAGTTGATCAAAGGTGGCTAATAGGGGTTTGTCTCTCTCCTAATGGTCTAATCTTGACCTTTTCCACTTATAGTCTTGTGTATTTGGGGGGTTGTGGTTACGTGATGCTTCACGTAAGTGTTTCTCTTTTTACCTTTGTACCTTTCTACTTTAACTTTTTATGTACCTTTTCTTTGGTCTTGGGTTGGTAACCCTTGACTTTTGTACTTGTGTCTTTCTTTTTTCCATCACTTGTACTTTTTTGCTGAGGTGTTATGTCTTTGGAATATCTCAGGTTCAGAGTTGTAGCTGATTTCGGTGCTGGTTTTTGGAGTGCTTTAGTGGCAGTGTTGGCCGTGGTTGTTTCCTCATCTTGGCGAGGTAGATTGTGTTTTATTTTTTTTACTGGTTCAGACATACTTTACTGTATGTGGGTTTGTGTCAGTTTGTTGATGCCCATAGGATTGTTATTTTTGGAAACTTGCTAGCTGCTTAGTTTTTTTCTGTGGATGTGGATTACTTGCTCTCTGGGAAGTTTCATGTTAGGATTGCATGATAGTTATTTTCAGGTATAAAAATTACTATTATTACTGCATGCATTGCATAACTTAAAATGTTAACTCATATTATTTAATGACCGTAAAAAATTCTACTTTTACTTCTACTATAAATTTAGAACTTGCATACTTTGAGGTGTCCTCTAGGAACCTCTAAACTCATGTAGGATATCTAATTTTTGTAAAAGAAGTATTTTCCACAGCGTTTAACTACTTTTCTTGTTGACTAGATAAGTGACTAAGCCGAGGGATACAGCTAACTATTATACATAAACTGATTTTACCTCTAAATAACTTAAAGAACCTTTCTTCATGATTAAGTAGGTGTTTTGCCTGAGCGTCCGCAGTTATCCCCTACTGACGTGGCAACATGGCGCGTATTTTTCCCTTACTCTGATACACCTTTATTGCCGGTGAAAAATGTGGGTTGTGATTAAGACCGAGATCAGGTGTGCCCTCAAAATATCTCAGAATAATTTTTGTAGCAGAATAATGAGACTCTTTAGGGCTAGCCTGGTATCTAACACAAACACATGTAGCATACATAATGTCTGGCCTACTAGCTATCAGGTAGAGGAGGGAGCCAATTATGCCTCTATAAAAGGTTTCATCAAAAGGTTTCCTTGTCTCATCCTTGTCTATTGACACAATTGACCCCATAGGAGTTTTGATTATAAAGGTACTCTCCATTCCAAACTTATTGATTAGCTCCTTAGTGAACTTAGAATGAGAGATGAATATACCATCCTCTGATTGCCTAACTTAGAGGCCCAAGAAGTACTTGAATTCACCCATATTACTCATCTCAAACTATCCTTGCATAAGTTTAGCAAACTGCTTGCAGAGGCCATCATTAGTATACCCAAAAATTATGTCATCTACATAAATTTGGACTAGAATGATCTTACCGTTGACTTCCCTAAGGAATAATGTCTTTTCTATCATTCCCCTTGAGAATTTGTTCTCAATGAGAGAGCTAGACAAGGTTTCATACCATGCCCTAGGGGCTTGTTTCAACCCGTACAAAGATTTTCTTAGCTTAAACAGATAATCAGGAAAGTTAGAATTAACAAAACTTGAGGGTTGCTCAACATAGACCTCCTTTTTTAGGTCACCATTTAGGAAAGTCGACTTAACATCCATTTGGTAGACCTTAAATCCTTTATTTGCAACATATGCAAGTAATAGTCTTATTTCTTCCAGTCTAGCAACTAGTGCAAAGATTTGATCAAAGTCAATACCTTCCTCTTATCTGTATCCCTTGGGAACCGGCTAGCTTTCTTTTTGATGATAATACAATTCTCATCAAGTTTATTCTTATAAGTCCACTTGGTTTGGTTTGAATGATGTTATGTTCATGTGGTCTAAGAACCAGCTTCCAGACCCAACATTTCTTGAACTGGTTCAGTTCTTCTTGCATAGCAACAATCCAAAAAGGATTTATGTTGGCATCTTCAAAATTCTTTGGTTCAACTTGAGACAAAAAGCTTGAATACATGTCAAAGTTGAGGTTATTCTCCTTATTGTAACATATTGGCTTGTATCTCCTATGATTTAATCTCTGAGATGATCTCTCAAGTGCCTGATAGCTTCTAGCATTCTGTCTTTAACAACTTGAACTTCAATTGTTGGATCCTTGTTGGGTATTGTATCCACAATAACCCTGATTTGAAAAAGGGTCTCATTAAGCTAAGATGAATTGAGATTGTATTTGATGTTGTATTTTCAGTTATGTACTTGCAGGTCTACATTTCTAAGTACTCACAAATGTCAGGTTACGGTTGGTCAGTAAACACAGGACTATACAATATAATCCTTCATTGTGTAGGTCAACGTGTTGACTCACGTGTAATCTCTCTATTGGGGTGTACTTTTATACCAAGTTCATGAGGAGGTTCAAGGAAGGAGAAGGACTTGAAATTAGAAGACAAAAAATTTACCAAAGTAAAATTCGTCGAGTATTGTAAGGGATATTTGTCGAATTCGTCGAGTATACTCATTGATACTCGTCGAATTCATCGTGTATACTTACTAGCACTCGTCGAATTCATCATATTTTACTCGGGGTAAAATCTTTGAGAGTTGGAAAAACTGCCAAGTAAAAATTATCGAGTATTCCCTTGTATACTCGTCGAATTTGTCGAATGTATCAAACGATACTCGCCGAATTCATTGAATATACTAGTCGATACCCGACGAGTTCGTCGAGTCAATTCGATTTTACTTCTCTAGATTTTCTATGTAAAATTCGTTGACTATCATTGGGTTAGGCATCGAATGTGTCAAGTGAGCTAGCTGATACTCGTCTAGTTCGTTAAGTATACTAGCTGATACTCGTCGAATTCGTCGATTATGACTTCTGCCTGGCGTCGAATGCCAAATTGGAATGAGCTGAATTTCTCTAAGTAAATTTCATCAAATATCACTACTAGTTCGGCGAGTATACTCAACTATACTCGACGATACTCGACAAAAATGACATGGGTAATTTTTCCATCAGTTTTTCAAATCTTGGCTCGGGTTGAATGACGTCAATGCATGGTGATTTTGAAGGTCTTGTTTTGGAAGTTCTTTTATAACCGTTGTTTAGGAGTTTATCTATTAATACTTAAGGTGGATTTTTCATAAACCCTAATCGTGTTATCATACTAAAATTTCAATTCGAGAAGGTTTTCGAATTCGTAACCATTGGCTCTCGTACAGTTTGCGATTTTCTGATCGGCCGACGCTAGCTCTACATGATTCGATAATCATCTTCTAACTCGATTGGATCCTTATAATCTGAAGGTTCCTATTCTCCTAGATCTAGTCGATTTAAGATTCGAGATTCAAAGTCTTCAGGGTTTCCGATTTTCCGTGTTCTCTAAGTTATTAAAGTTCAACCTATTCGAATAATGACGGATAGAAGACTTCAGATCTTGTCAAGATTGTTTTTAATACTATTGTGTAATACTATTTTACATTTGTAGGAGATTATATCTCAGAGTTGTGGATCCGTTTGTGGATCGCGTTATAGATTCGGTTGTGGATCGAGTTGTAGGAGAGGTTGTTCTCTGAGTGGTAGGAGCGTTGTCTCCGAGTTATAGGAGTTGAGGCTCCGAGGTGTAAGATTTGGTCAAATATGAGAAAGGTGAAGTAGCAGAATCTATCCCTTTGTGGTAGATAGTCAAGGCAGGACAGTGAACATACCCAACTCCGGGAACCACTATAGATCTCTATTTTCTATGTGCTTGCATTTTTAAGTAATTTTTATTCCATAAAAAGACACAGATATCACCTATTCACCCCCTCTAGGTGATTTAAGTTGACTCTAGATACTTTCAATTGGTATCAGAGGGGCATTTTGTTTGATATATGTTTAACACCTTGAATAAGATCTCATATCTAGCGTGAAGAGATTCCGCTCAGTAGACGTGGACAGAAGCAAGGACATGTCTTCTATGAAGTTACTGATGTGCACCAAAGAGAACTTTCCCATGTAGAAAGAACGAGTCTGATTCTTCATGGAAGCAACAGAGCCGAGGATTTTTTAGATTGTGGAAGAAGGACCTCATATACCTACACAAGCCTCAGCTCTGAATCTGGCAATCATGATTCCAAAGAAAATGATGGACTTGACCAAGAATGAAGTTTCCCTCATCTCCTTGGACAAAAGGCTAAGAAGATTATAGCAAGTGCAATGGATGACTCTATGCTTCAAAACATATTCCACTGCAAATCTACCAAGGAGATGTGGGACTGCCTTGTAATTCTGATGGAAGGTACCAAAGAAGTTAGAGATGATCATAGATCATTGATGAATCAAGAATACGAAGCCTTCAAGCAAGGTGCAATTGATATAATTGTTGATAGCTTCGAGAAGTTCTTCAAGATTGTGAACGGCCTCAGAAACTACGGCCGCATCTTCACTAATGATGAACTAAACGACAAGTTCCTAAGATCCCTGATAAAGGACTTGGACACAAAAGTAGTAGCCATTGAGGAGTTTGGGAAGCTACTAGAGATTGACCCCAAGAACCTTTCGGAAAGCTGCTCTCCTACGAGCTTCAAATGAATATTAGAAAGAAAGAGGAGCAGAATAGCAGGACTTCAAGAAGAGGGAAGTTAGTTTCCCTGAAAGCTGAAGGGTCGAAAAGATCTAAAGCCATGTTACCTTTAAGGACACGAGCTCCAAATACTCCAGAAGACTCTTTATGCGTCGGCAAGTGCACTGGTCGCTGTTAAGTAATAATTTTGTGAATAGCTTCCCCGAATGTCGATATTGAGGGAATGCAGGTTGGGTATCGTGATAGCGTTGTAGAAAGATCGTTACTAAGAGTTAAACGAAACAACAAAGGTTGGCTTTTGATTCCTAATTCTAAAAAAACAAAAAGAAAACTAATGCGGGTCGTAAGCACCGCTTCGCTTGGTATAGGGAACTAATGCAGGCCACTATGCCGTGCTTCGTGAGGCGAATGGACGGAGAAAAAGTGAATGGAATGAACACACATGCGGAGAGTGAGGGTCGTAATCACCTCTTCAACCACCAACACTAACCTTTACTAGAGTGGTTCTAGTGCGCGAGTGGAGTGGATGTGAATGGAGGCGAGTGCATCACAGTTAACAAAATAGGATGTAACTTACCCTAGCAAACTGCATTCATAGACAAATAAAAGCAAGTTCAGGTTCATTACAAGCTTTAGAGTAAAATCCACTCTGGAGAAGAGGTAGAATAAACCAAAAGTGGGAAAGCCCAGCCGTGCTTCTTGCCTGGAATGGTGGGTTGTCAATCCACTGCTCGACTCAGACCGTGGTTGCTTTCGGAGGTAAATGGGTTGTCAATCCACTTGTCTTCCTCCGTCTTCTTCCCTTTCCTTCAATCTTTTCTCCCATTTTGTCCAAATGAGTAGTACCGAAAGATCTCAGTTGCACACTACTATTGGCGGGGAACTCTGCAAAGGGTTGAAGATGACTTCGTATCACTGGAGAAGGCTTCGTGGAGGGTGGAGATGAGTGGAGGACCTATGTGGGAGAGAAACGATGCTTCGTGCACAGCAATGTTCCGAAAAATGAGATTCCGTGCCCTAATTTGCGGGAGCATGAGTTTAAATACGCTCAGAAGAAAACATGAGCGCACGATCAGAGGCGCATGACTGGTGGTCATGTGCACTGACAGTTGATGATCGTGCACTCTGATCTAGAGAAACATGTAGGTGGACAGAAAAAATTTATATATATACGCACGATCAGTGGCGCACGACCAAAGGTCGTGCCCACTGGATCCCACGATCGTCCGATAAGCAATGGCAGAACTAAAAAATAGGATAAACGCGTATTAGCAGTGGCGCACGACCATAGGTCATGTGCACTATGTCCAATGGTCATGCGATTGCCCTGAAAGAAATTGGAAAAATGGAGAATAGTGCGCACGATTAGTGGCTCATAACCAGTGGTCGTGCGCTATAGATCCAATGATCGTGCGCAGTGTTCCTGTACCATTTGTGGTTTGATTAATTGACCGTGCATGACCAGCGGCCATGCGCTAAGGAGTCCACTGACTGTGTACGTGTAAAAACGCACGATTAGTGGCCCTTAGGCGAAAAATATTACCAAATAATCCTTGAACACTCACACGACCTTTATACATGCAGTAAAAACAGAAGAGCCACCGAAATGGGCATTCCACATTCTCCAGACACAGAAAAACACCAAGTAAAGGGCAAAAGTACAATAACTACGAAATCACACTGAAAACGAGCCTAAAGTGCACTTAACATGGAATGGTTATAGTAATTAATATGAACAAGTATGCCTCTCATTTGTAGTACATCATCGAGAAAACTGGCCTAGATGAGTCCAAAAATATGTATATAACTTTGACTCATCACACCGCCAAACTTAAACATTTGCTCGTCACGAGCAAATCATCACATTGTGGACTGGAAAATATTTAGCTGGCTTAGTAATTTTCAAATAAAGTTTTGAGAGAAATCAAATATATCTTGGGCATAGAAAATATAATAGACAAACTTTTTAATTATACTAAAGAATGTATACTTTTTGACAGACATAAATAAATATTGTATACACTCAAAATTTGGAATTCTGGAGAATCGTTCGGTCATACGTAGGAAGAAAGTTGGCAGGCCACTCAGGTGAGCATTGCCAAAGACCGAGGCTTAGGATCACCTCCAAAGAAATCCATCAATGTTGGGGACCATACGCTTGCCCGTTCACACTCTCTCCACGGTACTAGTTCGACTCAAGTGTGAATTCATAGGACTTTAGGATAATCATGGGGCTTGGTTGTATACATATGTAAGGATGCACAAGGATAAAAAATGACGGCTAAGCACAACCCAAATTATCTCGCACAAGACTTATACTCAAACCAACAAAAATTGCAGGTGCACCACACCACCAGATATGAACTTAACTATAGGTGTGTGTGCAACGCCTACCACTATAGCAATAACTCAAATGGAATTTATTTTTCACTATCTTATTTCTCAACAAACAACATTTTTCTTTCTCCTTTTTTTTTTACTTTTATAACCACATTCAGCACATATTATCATGAAAACTCCAACTCACAATCACATAACATCACCATAACAACAACAGCAAATGCAAGAAGTGACATAATAATAGCTCGATATAGGGGCGTGCTACTGGGAAAGGCTTTTAGGTTTTGGTGATCACACAGTAGGGCTGAATCAACGGGAGGGATAGGCACAACATCAGCTAACAAGTATTAACATTAGGATGGGGTACAAAGCTCCACCGGGCCAAAATGATGGCCTACATCACACCCACACTTGACTAACCATGCACCAATGCTTCGAGAGTTGCTTGGGGCAAGTTCTTAGCCACCAAAAAAGATGATCCTTCCTCTTTACTCGAGCAAAATGAATCTAGGGATGGTTACACACATCCCTACACTACCATTCGATTTCACAAGATATAATATTTTTTGAGTTATACAAACAATATTTACATCCTGCAGAAAACGTATAAATCTACGAGCATAAAGAAAAATTAAATCTATACAATTTCTACACAGACATGGAGTACATGATTATGAGCACCACACGAGTTTCACACTACTCTATCCTAAAATCCTAAGCCAGCACCACTATTTTAAAGTTTACACATAAGCAATGCATTTGACTTGAGCCGTTTGTGTGGATAAGATCGCGCTCAAGTGGGTTATTCAGTGTGTGCTATAGTGATTTTGAAATAAATAAATAACAAACTGGTATCCTATAAAATGTGTGCTCGTGTAGTGACCACAGGAATTCTCTCCCCCTAGACTTGAATGCGACAACTCGTAAAACTAAACGCTCTAAATAATATAAAGAACTAGGGTAAGAAGTACACATGCTAAAAACTGAGCATACCAGTCATGCTACGAGGTTGTCTGTTAGCAGCTGGTTTACCGCTCTTCAAAAATTTCCAGCACCTGCAAATTAGAGATCCCACGCAAAATAAGAAAATAGAAATACATATATAAAAGGAAACACAACACACAAAACAGGTCCAATTGATCCTACTTGGGTTTTCTCCCAAGAGCCCTTTTGTTTACCGTCCTTAAGGTGGACTGAGTACCTGTATTTTAACGTGCTCTTAATAATAAAGTAAGATTTAGTTTATATTACAAAACAATTATTTGAACTAAATAATTGATAGTAACTGAAAAAAAGAAATGATAATATAGATAACTGATGGGTTTATTGTCTCCCAACAGGACTTATTCAAGGACCATGCACTCTATTAACTGATGGGTGTACGAAATTTGAAGTGCTCTGGCAGTTGTTCAAGTTCACATTTCGGTTGCGGGTACTGAAATGGCGACAGAACAAATACCCACGTACCTGTGCAGTTATAACTGTCTTGAACATCAGGCATGGGTAGAATAAATGTTGTGAAGCTCGATGAATCTGACTCCACCACCACCCGATCTCCATCAATGCTAGGATGCATTACAGGCCCTTGCACTAAGTGGATCAGTTCGACGATGTGGTCCTGCAGAGAAGTAGGCACGAGAGCGGGGTAAGGAAATAAATTAGAAGAATGACAAAGAGTAACCTCAATCTTGGGGATGATCCCGGTGTCATCTCCCATCGACGGAATTTTGGGTGGATCTACACAGCTGTCTAGGGGTGTGCATGTATGTGCTATAGCTGCATCCTCCTAGTCCGCACATTGGAATTCCTTACATGGTACTGAGGCAGCAACCTCGGCCATATAGATGTCCTCCTCTACTGGATATAACAAAATGTTACAAACCACAACTTCTCCCTGCGAATCAACCTCCCCAACAGTGTCATATATAGAAAGAATGCTTTGCAAAGTAGAGGATAAAGGAGCTATTTTCGCTAAAAATTAAAGAACAGGCTCCTCACAACTAACAGACCCCATACAAGATGATATGTGTACTTTAGGAGTAAAAACATCCGTGTCAGGGTTTATATTGACACATGTATCTGTGCAAATACTAGTATTTCTCCCATCAAAATCTAAAGGTGGCACTAGTATGTACCAAGATACAGAAGGGGTGCGGGAAGTTGTAGGAGTGGAGACAATCTAAACATTCGGTTCATCATTCTCCACCCACTGCACCAAGTAAGCGACACACTACTTCAAAGAGTGATCCTAACTCCAACAAAATAAACAATGCTTAGCCGGCTTTGTCGGTACAGCAGGTGTTGATGACGAAACAAAGTTGATCGGCAATGGAAGCGCAAATGAGTAGCTAACTGGCTTATATCTACCATATTGAGTACCAGATGAGGTTGCTGCTCCATATGTAGATCCTCGAGTGTCATGGCTACCATAGTCCTTAGGAAATATATCACTTTCATGAGAGATATCTCCACACAAGCGGCAACGGATATTAAAACTAGCCCACATTACAGAGATCACTAATTTCCAGGATTAAACTACCTTGCATGGATTCTCAATAAAAATCTAACAATTCCAATCGATATAAAAAGCAAAAATAGATTGGGATAAAACAAATTCAAAACAAGCAACTCTGTCATAACTCTCATAACACAACACAAATCAACAATATGCCTGCATTCCCCGGCAACGGCGCCAAAAACAAGATGCGTCAGCAAGTGGACCGGTCACTATAGAGTAATAATTTTTGGAATAGCTTCCCCGAATGTCGATCTCGAGGGAATGCAGGTTGCGTATCGTGATAGCATCGTAGAAAGATCGTTACTAAGAGTTAAACGAAACAACAGAGGTTGGCTTTTGATTCCTAATGCTAAAAAAATAAAAAGAAAACTAATGCAGGTCGTATGCACTGGTTTGCTTGGTGGATTGAACTAGTGCATGTTGCTATGTCGTGGTTTGTGTTGTGAATGGACGGATATCAAGCGGATGGAATGAACACACGTGCTGAGAGTCAGGGTCATAATCACCTCTTCAATCACCAACACTAGCCTTTGCTAGAGTGGTTCTAGTGCGTGAGTGGAGTGGATTCTAATGGAGGCGAGTGCATCATAGCTAACAAAAGAGGATGTAACTAACCCAAGCAAACTTCATTCATAGATAAATAAAAGAAAGTTCGGGTTCATTACAAACTTTAGAGTACAATCCACTATGGAGTAGAGGTAGAATAAACCGAAAGGGTGAAAGCCTAGCCTTGGTTCTTACCTGGAATGGTGGGTCTACTTCTCGACTCAAACCGTGGTTGCTTCCAGAGGTATATGGGTTTTCAATCCACTTGTCTTCCTCCGTCTTCTTCCCTTTTCTTTAATCTTTTCTCCCTTTTTGCCCAAATGAGTAGTACCGAAAGATCTCAGTTGCACACTAGTCGTGGTCGGGAACTATCCAAAGTGTTAAAGATGACTTCGGATCGCCAGAGAAGGTTTCCCAGAGGGTGGAGATGAGTGGAGGACATGTGGGGGAGAGAAACGGCGTTTCGCGCACAACAACGAGCTGAAAAATGAGATTGAATGCCCTAATTCGCGGGAGCACGGGCTTAAATATGGTCATCAGAAAATCAGAGCGCACAATTAGAGGCGCACGATCGGTGGTCATGCGCTCTGACAGTTGATGATCATGCACTCTGCTCTAGAGAAACCTATAGCTGGACAGAAAAAATTAATATATATGCGCACAATCAGTAGCGCACGACCAGAGTCGTGCACACTTGATTCCATAATCGTGCGATTAGCAATGGAAGAATTCTAGAAAAATAAGATAAACACGCATGAGCAGTGGCGCATGACCAGAGGTCGTACGCACTATGTCCAATGATCGTGCGTTTTCCCAGACAGAACTTTAAAAAATGGAGAATAGTGCGCACGATCAGTGTCTCATAACTTGTGGTCGTGCGCTATAGATCCAATGATCATGCGCAGTGTTCCTGTACCCTTTGGGGTTTGATGAACTGATCACGCACGACCAGCGGTCATGCACTAAGGAGGACACTGACCGTACGCGTGTAAAAATGCATAATTAGTGGCCCTTAGGCGAAAAACATTCCTAAACAATCCTGTAACACTCACACGACCTTTGTACCTATAGTAAAAATAGAAGAGCCACCGAAATGGGCATTCCACATTCTCCAGACACAGAAAAACACCAAGTATGGGCAAAAGTACAATAACTACGAAATCACACTAAAAACGGTCCTAAAGTGCACTCAACATGGAATGGACATAGTAACAAATATGAACAATTATGGCTCTCTAGTGTAGTGCATCATTGAGAAAACTTGCCCAGATGAGTCCAAAAATATGTATATAACTTGGACTCATCACACCCCCAGACTTATACATTTGCTCGTCCCGAGCAAATCATCACTCCATGGACTAGAAAATAGATAGATGGCTTAGTAATTTCCAAAAAAAAGTATTGAGAGAAATCAAATATATCATGGTCATCGAAAATATAATAGACAAACTTTTTAATTATTCTACAGAATTTTTACTTTTTGACAGGCGTAAAAATTTTTTGTATTTACTCAAATTTTGGAATTCTGGAGAATCGTTCGGTCATACGTAGGAAGAAAGTAGGCAGGCCACTCGGGAGAGCATTGCCAAAGACCGGGGCTCAAGATTACCTCCAAAGAAATCCATCAATGTCGGGGACCATATGCTTGCCTGTTCACACGTTCTCCATGGTACTAGTTCGACTCAAGCGTGAATCCATAGGACTTTAGGATAATCATGGGGATGGGTGTATACATAGGTAAGGATGCACAAGGATAAAAAATGACGGCTAAGCATAACCCAAATGAGCTCGCTCAAGAATTATCCACAAACCAACAAAAATTGCAGGTGCACCACACCACCAGACTTGAACTTAACTATGGGTGTGTGCTCAATGCCTACCACTATATATATAACACAAATGGAATTTATTTTTCACTATCTTATTTCTCAACAAACAACATTTATCTTTCTCCATTTTTTTACTTTTATAACCACATTCAGCACATATTATCATGAAAACTCCAACTCGCAATCACATAACAGCACCATAACAACAACACCAAATGCAAGAAGTGATAAACTAATAGCTCGAGATAGGGGCATGCTGTAACGACTCCATCCCTTAAATAACATATAATAGTAGGTCCGGTCGGGGCCCCACACTATATGTCACAAACAGGCGGCGAGGTTACATGTTAATACCAAAACAGATACGCATCCTAACACAGAGCATGTTAGCGGAAGATTTTAACGTTCAAACTGAACTCAAATCATGAATGTCCACTATATATAAACAACCACATTTATATATATACAAACGAAGGAATGTAAAACACATACTCAAGAGTTTGGCTTATGGCCTTACAGTTACGCTTTACAAGTGTGGATTATAAACATTGGCGCACAGGGCGTCCACACAAGGACATAAAAAATCCTTTGCTCAGCCTTCGAGGGCCACCACTAGCAGTAGCAGTAGAGGCTTCAGCTTTTTATTTCCAGCTCGGCTCTCTAGCACCTGCACAGGGACAACCCACCATTTTTGTGGCTAACAAAGCAACGGTCAGAATTCAGCTAACCAATTTATAATGACCCTCCCCCTTTTTCGGGGTAGTGGTATTCCTTCCCAACAGCCATAGCTTTTCACAAGAAGATATATCATACAATATGCACTCACGAACAATCAACATATCACAACCGTCGGTCACGCGTCCAGACGATCTGTGCACTCAGGGCACATTCTTGGTGTACCGGCGAACCAGGGTCCCACAACCACTAAAGGTCTTAAAACAAACGGTATTGAGCATTTAGTCTTAATAGCGAGCACGCTTAAGACTATCATTATGCTCTCCAACGAGACCAATAACTAGGTATACCAGTCGGTGAGACATAATACAGGTATAGATTAGCAACCCACCGTTGCTCAATTCGTAATGCCATCATCGCATACCGAAGTACTCATTGCCAATTTACAGGCGCGGGTCAAAATTCACCTTTCCTATTCGGCACTAAGCCTTTTTAAGAGCACACAGCTCACAATAGTAACACTGTCCTCCAAGGACTGGCTTCACAATCCAAAAAGGAGAGATAATGCAAGTGTTCCTCGCAGTCGCTTGGCGGGTTCAGCAGAACTCACTTTCTGCACCCAAACTCAACCAAAACATATCTCGAGGGTATTTTCCTGGAAATTCATTCCAATACTTCCGGTTACTACCCTTCACCGGTACAACCCATTGAATCCACAAACTACATGTTTATACGCGGAGTCTTCTCCGTTGCGCAAAATGCAACATCACCAATCCAGACCAACCTATCCAGATGGGCTTCATACAACACGCCTATTCTATACTACACACTTCCGGATCTATATACAAGACTGGGGATTTCAAGAATCAACCTAAGGAAATCCCTCAAAAACCACCTTTTGGTGGGGGAAATCCATAGACATACCAAAATGAGGACTTCACATGTCCAAGAAGAAAGATCGTTACCCTTGACGATCTCTTTGGAGCCATGGAATTCTAGCCAGATAGAAAGCACTGCAATGCTCTTGCCTCCATAAAGCTGGACTCGGCTTGCAATTTTGAAACCTGTAGCTCTACTGGAGGCCGAATCTCCACTCTTCTTCCTCCTTTCTCTCCCTTCTCTCTATCTCTTTTAGAAAGAGAATAACCAAGAGTAAAAGAGAGATAACTCTCAAGTCCTGGACTTAACTGAGCAGGGAGAAGCTTGGACCCTTAGATCCCATCTGAAGGAAATCAACAACCACAAATCGCCCTGAAATAACTTTTCCTGGGCCGAACACTGTTTGTGATACGCCCATTTCACAAGCCGTGTACCTTAAGCGATACACAAACCGACTAATCCAGAATAGGACACAGCCATGTTGCACGCTCGTGTCACATACTGTGTGACCTGACACAGCTTTAGAAATTCCCGTGTCTAGCTCGTGTTCAGCATGCCTCAATGCCCTAGACAATTCCAAAGGACACGGCCCTGTGACACGCTCGTGTCACAGGCCGTGTGCCTAGACACGGCTTCGGACACGCCCGTGTCCAGCCTGTATTCAATAGGCTGCACAAACCTGGCCAAAACCCGAGGAGGACACGGCCTCTGACACGCTTTTGTCTCAGGTCGTGTACCCTCTCGACAAACGTCGAGTGCATTTCATCGAGTACTCGAGACGATAAAGAGAAGTACATGGCTTGTGACAAGCCCATGTCCCAGGCCGTGTGCCTCACTCGAGACCCAATTCACACTCGAGTGAACAGATCAGGAAATGGCTTGGGACACGCCCATGTCCAAGGCCGTGTTGCTTAGACAGAACACAAATTTGGGATTTAGGGTGTTATACGTGCTACTTGGAAAGGCTTTTAGGTTTTGGTGATCGTACAGTAGGGCTGAATCAACAGGAGGGATAAGCATAACATTGGTTAACAAGGATTAACATTAGGATGGGGTACAAAGCTCAACCGGGACAAAAGGATGGCCTACATCATGCTCACGCTTGACTAACCATGCACCAATGCTTCGAAAGTAGCTCAGGGCAAGTTCTTAGCCTCCGAGAAAGATGATCCTTCCTCTCGACTCGAGCAAAACGAGTTTAGTGACGTTTATACAAATCCCTACACTACTGTTTTATTTCACCAGATTCAGCATTTTTTGAGTAGTACAAATAATATTTACATCTGCAGAAAAAGTATAAATCTACGAGCATAAAGAAAAATTAAATCTATACTATTTCTACGCAGACTATGAGTACTTGATTAGGAGCACTGCACGAGTTTCACACTACTCTATCCTAAAATCCTTAGCCAGCACCACTATTTTAAAGTTTACACATAAGCAATGCATTTGACTCGAGCCGTGCGCCAGGAAAATATCACACTCAAGTGGGTGATTTAGTGCGTGCTACAGTGATTTTGAAATAAATAAAGTACACACTGGTATGCTATAAAATGTGTGCTCGTGTAGTGACCACAGGTATGCTCTCCCCCCAGACTTGAATGCGACAACTTGTAAAACTAAACATTCCAAATAATATAAAGGGCTAGGGGTAAGAAGTACGTATGCTCAAAACTGAGGATACCAGTCATGCTGCGAGGTTGTCCTTTAGTGGCTGGTTTGACGCGCTTCAAAAATTTTAGCACCTATGAATTTGAGATCCCACGCAAAACAAGAAAATAGAAATATACATATAAAAGGAAACACATCACACAAAATAGGACCAAGTGGTCCTGCTTGGGTTGTCTCCCAAGAGCCCTTTTGCTTACTATCCTTAAGGTGGGCTGAATACATGTATTATAACGTGCTCTCAATAATAAAATAAGATTTAGTTTATATTATAAAACAGTTTATTTAAACTGAATAATTGAGAATAACTTTTAAAAAGAAATGCTAATCTAGATAACTGATGGGTTTATTATCTCCCAACAGGACTTATTCAAGGACCATGCACTCTCTTAACTGATAGGCATATGAAATTTGAAGTGCTCGGGCAATTGTTCAAATTTCGGTGGCGGGTACTGTAATTGCGATAGAATAAATGTTGTGAAGCTCGACAAATCTAACTCCACCTGCACCCGATCTCCATCAATACTAGGTTGCATTACAGGCCCTTGCACTAAGTGGACCGGTTTGACGATGTGGTCCCTCAGAGAAGTAGGCACGAGAGCAGGGTTATGAAATAAATTAGAAGAATGACAAAAAGTAACCTCAATCTTGGGGATGATCCCGGTGTCATCTCCCATCGACGGAATTATGGGTGGATCTACACAACTGTCTAGGCTGGTGTAAGTATGTGCTAGAGCTGCATCTGCCTCGTCCGCGCATTGGACTTCCTTACATGGGATTGAGACAGCAACCTCGGCCATACGGATATCCTCCTCGACTGGATCAACCATAATCTTATAAAGACTAGCTTCTCCCTACGAATCAACCTCCCCAACTATGTCAGATGCAGAAAGAATGCTTTGCAAAGTAGAGGATGGAGGAGCAGTGCTCGCTAAAAAGTCAAGCATAGGCTCCTCACAACTAATAGACTCAATACAAGATGATATATGTTCTTTAGGAGTAAAAACATCTGTATCAGGGTTTAGATCGATACATGTATCTGTGCAAATACTAGTATTTATCCCTTCAAAATCTGAAGGTGGCACTAGTACGTAAAAATATATAGAATGGTGCTGCAAGTTGTCGGAGTGGAGACAATCCAAACATCCGGTTCATCATCCTCCTCCAACTGCGCCAGGTAAGCAGCACACTCCTTCAAAGAGTGATTCCAACTCTGATAAAATATACACTGCTTAGTCGGCTTTATCGGTACAATAAGTACTGATGCCGAAAGAAAGTAGTGCGGCAATGGAAGCACAGATGAGTAGCTAACTGGTTTATGTCTACGATGTTGAGTACCATAAGAGGTTGGTGCTCAGTATGTAGATCCTCGTGTGTCTTAGCTACCATACTCCTTAGGATATCTATCACTTGCATGAGAGATATCTCCACACTAGCGGCAATGGATATTAAAACTGGCCCATATTATAGAGATCACTAATTTCCAGGATTAAATTACCTTGCATAGATTCACAAAAAAAACTAACAATTCGAACCGACATAAAAAAGCAAAAATAGACTGTGATAAAACAAATTTAAAATAAGAAACTATGTCGTAACTCTCATAACAAAACACAAATCAACAATATGCATGCATTCCTCGGCAATGACGCCAAAAACTTGACGCATCGGCAAGTGCACCAGTCGCTGTCAAGTAATAATTTTGGGAATAGCCTCCCCAAATGTCGATCTCGAGGGAATGCAGGTTGGATATTGTGAGAGCGTCGTAGAAAGATCGTTACTAAGAGTTAAACGAAACACAGAGGCTGGCTTTTGATTCCTAATGCTAAAAAAATAGAAAGAAAACTAATGTGGGTCGTAAGCACTGCTTCGCTTGGTGGATGGAACTAGTGCAGGCCGCTATGTCGTACTTCATGAGGTGAATGGACAGAGAGCAAGCAGATGGAATGAACACACATGCAGAGAGTGAGGGTCGTAATCACCTCTTCAACCACCAACACTAGCCTTTGCTAGAGTGGTTCTAGTGTGCGAGTGGAGTGGATGTCAATGGAGGCGAGTGCATCACATCTAACAAAAGAGTATGTAACTAACCCAAGCAAACTTCATTCATAGACAAATAAAATCAATTTTAGGTTCATTACAAGCTTTTGAGTACAATCCACTACGGAGAAGAGGTAGAATAAATAAAAAAAGGGAAAGACTAGCTGTGGTTCTTGCCTTGAATGGTGGGTTATCAGTCCACTTCTTGACTTAGACCATGGTTGCTTCAAGAGTTAAATGGGTTGTCAATCCAATTGTCTTCCTCCATTTTCTTCCCTTTCCTTCAATCTTTTCTCCCTTTTTGCCCAAATGAATAGTACCGAAAGATCTCAGTTGCACACTACTGGTGGCCGGTAACTCTCCGAACGGTGAAGTTTACTTTGGATCGTTGGAGAAAGCCTCTCGGAGGGTGGAGATGAGTGGAGGACTTGTGGAGGAGAGAAACAGCGCTTCGCACGCAGTAGCGAGCCGGAAAATTAGATTGCGTGCCCTAATTCACGGGAGCATGAGCTTAAATATGGTCAGCAAAAAATCAGAGCACACAATCAGAGGCGCACGACCGGTGGTTGTGTGCACTGATGGTTTATGATCGTGCGCTTTGCTCTAGAGAAACCTGTAGCTGGACAGAAAAAATTAATATATATGCGCACGATTAGTGGCACACAACCAAAGGTCGTGCACACTGGATCCCATGATCGTGCGATTAGCAATGGCAGAACTCAAGAAAAATGGGATAAATGCGCACGAGCAGTGGTGCACGACCAAAGGTTATGCGCACTATGTCTAGTTGTCATGCCATTGCCCCAGACAGAACTTGGAAAAATGGAGAATATGCGCACAATCAGTGGCTCATAACCGGTGGTCGTACGTAATAGATCCAATGATCGTGCACAGTGTTCCTATACCGTTTAGGGTTCTTTGAACTAACCGCTCATGACTAGAGGTCGTGCGCTAAGGAATTCACTGATCGTGCACATGTTATAATGCACGATCAGAGGCCCTTTGGCGAAAAACGTTCCCAAACAATCCCGAAACACTCACACGACCTTTTTACCTACAGTAAAAATAGAGGAGCCACCGAAATGGGCATTCCACATTCTCCACACACAAAAAACACAAAGTAAAGGGCAAAAGTACAATTACTATGAAATCACACTGAAAACGGGCCTAAAGTGCACTTAATATGGAATGAACATAATAATAAATATGAACAATTATGGCTCTCTAGTGTAGTGCATCATCAAGAAAACTGGCCCAGATGAGTCCAAAAATTTGTATATAACTTGGACTCATCAACTCTTAGCCAAGCACGTCAGGCTCTAAGCTATCTGATAAAGAGTTTACACTCATCTTAAGTAGTTCAAAAGATTGCTCAGCAAGAAGAGATAAATGAAGAATCAGTCATCCTCCTCTGAGTTTAGAAGATCACATCGTGATGGTGATCGCTCCAAGAAGAACTACAACCGAAAGGACAGGTATAAATCTAAACCGAATAAATATTCTTCCTCTGACGTTGCGTGCTATTATTGTAATAAGATAGGACACATGATTGCAGAGTGTCCATACAAAAAGAAGGAAGGATCCAAGAAAGAAGAGATCCTTCAAGGGCAAGAGGAAGGAAGAGTAAAGCTTCTTTGCTAAGAAGTCAAAGACTCTTAGTGACAGTGACTCAAGCGAATCTAGTTCAATGAATAAAGATGCTTACTTTGGGCTTATGGCTCGATCATACGAGGAAGTTGGCGAATCCGAGTATCACGAGAAGGTAAAATCGCACACGATACTCTCTGAATCGGAGACGTCAGCTAATGTTCATGAAGGCTATTCTTCTGAGGAAGACGATTCCAACGTGATGGCTCAGTATCAGGAACTTTTGAAAGTTTTTGACAAAGGCCGCAAGGTAGTCAAAAAGCAAGCAAAATAGATTGCCTCCCTCAAGGCAGTGGAAACAAGCCTGGAGGAGGAACTTGCAAAATTACTTCCTCTCAAAGATGAAGTCCACTCCTTGAAAGAGAAATTGAAATGTATGACTGAGACATTAAGCCTAAAGGAGAAATACTTAGATGAGCTAGAAAAAAACCTCTTGGTGGAGAGGAAACTCGTTGAAAGCTACTCCAAGCCCTCATCAATGAATTTTATGCTCCAAAGATGGGTAGTGGTCTTGGCCACATAGCTGAAAAAGTTAAGGCTGCTAAGAGAGCCATCGCCAAAGGTAAAGGGAAGGAACCTCAAAGTCAACCCTCCTTTAAGAAGGTTATTTTCCCCATGAACAAATATGACTCTAAGACGTCCTATGGGCACTTCTCTAGGCCTACCTATGTAGAGCTTAAGAAGCGCTATCAAGGATGGACTCGTCCCTGAGACTTTGGGGCAAGTGTTTTCAAGGCTTCTTACGAAGAGATAACTCTAAAAGAGTGTGGTCCTTATATTCATGGACCTAATTATAAGAAGGCACCGAAAGTCAAACCTTGTTTATCCATGGCTAAGGAGACTGAGAAGCCTTGTGTTTACTGAAATCAGGAGACTTCGACCTCCAAGTATGTAGCCCCTGCTCAACCTCAAATTCAAAAAGTAAAGCAGGAGCATAAGAGAACGTACAACATATTTGACTGTTGGTGGTGCGGTAAAATTGGTCATTTTGGCGAAGATTTTTGGTTTAACCCTGCTAATTTTGAAGCTCGATGAGTTAAAAGTGCGAGACCAATCACTCACAACGTTAATGTTCCTAATGGTATATCCAAAGGCCAATAAAACTCTGATCTGGTATTTGGACAGTGGATACTCTCGGCACATGACTAGGACAAGAATCCTACTGCGATAATTCACACAGTAGAAGATAAACCAAAAATTATCTTTGGAGGGTATGATAGGGGAATTATGAAAGGCTATAGTATGATCTCCAATGACATAGTCTCTTTCACAAACGTGGTTTATGTTGAAGGATTACATCATAATCTGATAAGCATAAGTCAATTATGTTAAAAAGGCTATATTATTGAGTTCTACAAGGACAAGTGCCTAATAAAATCGTCTACTAGTTTGGATACCATCTTAACAGGCACTCGGAGTAGAAATATCATTTGTTTAAATTTTCTTTGTCTAAACAACTCTACATTAGTGTACTTTTTGGCTAAAAGTAGTGCGTCTCTTTGTGATCATTAAGACAAGAGATTAGCACATATTAATTTCAAAACAATAAACTTATTATTTTCTCACAACTTAGTGTGTGATGTCCCCAGCATTAGGTGTCTTAAAGAGAGTCCATGTCATACGTGCCAGATGGCTAAGAAGATAAGGGCTACATTTAAGGGAATTTCTTAAAAGTTTCCCCTAGGATTTTATAACTACTTCATATGGACTTATTCGGTCCTATGCCAATTCATATTTTAGGAGGTAAAGTATAAACGTTGGTAATTGTTGATGATTACTCTCATTTTACTTGGGTGTTACTTTTGAAACACAAGTCAGACACCTTTGATTCTTTCACTAATTTTGTCCGGCAAATTCAGAACAAATTGAACTGCTCAGTGGTCAAAATCAGAAGTGACCATGAAATAGAATTGAGTCTGATGTCATGACAAAATTTTGTGGAAGTCTACGTATCTTTCATGAGTTTTCCTCCCCATATACTCCACAAAAAAATGGAGTTGCTGAGAGAAGGAATAGAACCCTCATTGAAGCATATATTGAGTTCGGGTAACCTTGAAGCTTTTGCTAGAATGCTTTGAGTTAGGATTCGATTGTTTTTTTTGTTATTAACATGTAACTCTGCCAACTGTTGGTGGAATATGGCATGGGGCCCCAGCCGGACCTCTGTTATTTTTCATATGAAGGATGGAGGTATTACACATAGTGCCCAAAAGAAACTAATGAATGAACACAAGATCAAAAGTAAAAGGAGATGGATGCATGCACGTAAATTCTAGATGACTATATGCTTGAGGTCAAAAATCTTTTTACTAAAGGAATCAACTTCTTGGATGAAAGAATAATAACTGCAAAGAACTCTCTAACTTCTACTACCTCTAAAGAAGTCAAAAGGGGGATAAAGCAATGATAAAGGCAAATACTTAGAATGCAGTTTGGACTATAAATGTAATAGTTGCTCAATGGGTCTTGAGCAACTCTCATATGAAAACATTGAAACTGCACCAATCCCTGAAGAACTATATGGTGCTGGATATTGTGATCATAGTGGTGTTCAATATGATGATCAAAGTGCTGCACAGTGGGCAGAACCCTCAACTGCTCCAGAAATTCATACATTCAGTACCACTACTGTTCAGATTATCAGGGCTAAAGGTAAGGCAGTTGTTGAAGAAGATGAAGAAGTAAGGCTCAGTAAGAAGATATATAGAGAAGATATGGAGACCAGGGCTGACTTTGAGAAGTGGATTCCTCAATAAGGGATCATCATCTTGTCTGCCTGGGATCAAATAAAAGATCACAAAACTGACAGTGGAAAGCTCTACAGATCCCTAGAATGGGCAAAGCTTGAGAGAAATGAGGAGCTAAGAAGAAAATTCATAAGGGACAAAAAGTCAGGGGCACTGCCACCAGATGCTATGGAACCGAGCAAGTACTTCCCCAAGCCCTACATTTACTTTGAAAGATAGAGGGAAAAGGAAAAGGACAACAAAGACAAGGAGGAGGCTGCTAAGAAACCCAGTAGGGGGATTGTGATTAAGGAACCAGAAACTTGAAGATGTTTCATATTTTCCTTTTCGGGTTGTAAGAATATGAAAGTTTTGTATTAAGCACACAATCTGTCTATGAATATCTCATTAAATAAAAATCTTATTTCTGTGTGTTTACATCTTATTTATTTCATATACATCTTATTGACATCATATTCAATAATGTTTATCTGCTTAATTAAGAAGTGTAAATCATTGACTAAGGTCATGACTTCTTCATATAAGGGGAGATTGTTGGGTCTATTGATCACAATAACCTAGATTTTAAGAAGACCCACAAGTAAATGGTATACACATGAATGTATTTGATGCATCCCTTAGTTCAATGAATGTAGGTAGTTCTCTGTTGAGCTAAATTGACAGGTTGTCTGAGTCACAAAGATAGATGGGCTTATGATAGGTTGCTGGCAAAGTAGAAATCTGGCCAAGTACAGAAGCGTTGAGTGAAGGCAGTTCACTCAATGCCAAGAGGCTAAAAGTATTGACTGATGTTTAGGAAGTCAAAGCCTCTGTATTGCCAAAGCAGAAATCTGGCTAAGTCAAGAAGCATTGAGTGAAGACATTTCACTCAACACCAAGAATCAAAAGTGTCGACAGTACATCCAACAGTCAAAGCTGCAATGTTGCTATCAAGAATTCTATCTAAGGATAGAAGTATTGAGTGAGGGAAACTCACTCAATGCCTACTCGATAAGGATTTTGTCTAAGGACAAAAGCGTTGAGTGAAGACAATTCACTCAACTCCTCATAAGAAGCCATGTAAAGGCAAAAAGCGTGGAGTGAAGAAGATGCACTCAACGCCTATATTTAGAGAAATCAATCTAAGTCCAGATATGTCGAGTGATGAAGGCTAGCTCTATTCCTAAGCTGTTAAATTAAAATTCTATATACGTTGAGTGAGTAAGACTCACTCAATGCTCTCAACACCTCAAGTCGCAGAATTCTGCTAAATTCTTTTGCGTTGAGTGACAAGCCTTCATTCAATGCCTGTGCAGTCTGCCTGAAATTTACTAAGTATCGAAATGCTAACTCATGTTGACGTCAATAGAAATTAAAATATCACAGGACTTGCATGCAAGAAGACAAAATATGCCTCATGCCTTTAGTACAACTATAAATGCAAAAGTGATGGTACAGTTGCCATTTTCGGCTAGCCCATACTATACATAGAGCTGTTGAGCGGTGAGATACAAAAGGATAGTTCCGTTAAATTAGAAAGAAACCTAACGAGAGAAAAGTAGTTGTCTTCTTCCTCCTGATTGAGTTGAAGCATTCGAAGAGCTTGCTAAAACGTTATCTGTGATTCACAAACAGAGCTTTCTATTGAAGGAACTTTTCTCTGAAGATCAAATCATCTCTCAAAGTAAGAGCAGGAAGATTTATTTCTAAGGAATAAGAAACAGTCTCTGCAGTTACATCTCAACACAAGCATAATCATCATTGAAGATCTTTTCTTGGTGTTGTGAAGAGGATAGAACTAAGTCTTCTCAGCTCAGGAAGAGGCTGACTCAGAGATAATTTCTCTGGAGTCATTCATCACCAACATACTTACTCTCTCTGTAGGATCTTAACTGATCTGATCTGTAAGCTTAAACTATAAAGGACAAGTGGTAGGATCGTTCTGTGGATCTAAGTGTAGGATCCTTCTATGGATCTGAGGTAGGACATGTGTGCCTGAGATGTAGGAGAGTTATTCTCTAAGGTAGGTGATCTATGGATCACTGAGTTGTAGGAGCATCATTTGCTCTGAGTGGTAGGGCCTTGGGACTGAGGTAGGACATAAAAGATTCTTAGAGATCCTGAGGGATCTATGTTATAAGCTCTTGGAGCCGAGTTTGGAGAAGTTGGCCTTGTCTAACAAACTGTTAGAAAGAAGGGAGGGACAGTCGATGTTCCTAAAACATAGAGAACCACTATAAATACTTGTGTGCTGATGTGTATTCCTGAAAGCTAACATAACACAAAGTCACAACACACCAAAGTAAGAAGATAGTTTAAAAAGACACAAAAACCAATTCACCCCCCTCTAGGTGTTTAGCCACTCTTGAAAAAAAGACTTCAAAAGTCTTTGTTCAAGAGTAGCTATACACCTAGAGGGGGGGGGAGTGAATTTGTTTTCAAGTCTTTTTGAACTCTTTTAACTTTGGTTATGTTTTGTGTTATATTTTGTTTTTAGATTTCAAGATACATAACAAAACACCAGAATTTATAGTGGTTCTCCTATCTAGGTTACATCCTGTTTCCCCCTTTACCTATCTAGTAGTGTGCTAGATTTGGCAAACTTCTCCTTTATCATGGCTCCTTGAGCTTACACCTCAGATCCGATAGGATCCTACACCTCAGAGTGAAACTCACTCCTATCGCTCTGGGTATAACAACTCCTATCTAAGGCAAAATAGCCCCACATTCAGAGATATCAGTACTCCTACCTCAGATCTATATAGAGATCCTACCTCAGGCACAAGCCCTACCACAGATCCTAAATAGGACCCTACAACTCAGAGACTCAGCTCCTACTCTTAGCCTTCATAACTCATGCTTACAACTCAGATCAACAGATGATCTTACAGAATGAGTTAAGGTTTGGTGAGGATGAACTCCAGAGAAATAGTTCTCTAAGTCATCTTTCTGAATTGAGAAAATCCAGTCCAAACTCTTCACAACAACTAGACTTTAGATCTTCATAGTGCTTTGGCTTATGCTGAGAAGAACTGATGCAGAGCTCTGTATCTTCAAGCTTTTGATGTAACAGTGTTGTAAGCAGTGGCTTTAAAGATGAACAAAATCTTTTGAATGCTCTGCTTCTTCTCATATTACAAAGAAATGTTTTCTGTTCTTACTGTAAAAGACCTAAATATTTTTAGTTCCTAATTTCTTCAACCAGCAAGCTTCTTTCTATGTACAGGAAAACTTTTGTAAATCTGAGTATAACGGATTTACTAAATTGATGGATAAGATGACTATCATGATAAAAGCTCCTTATGATTTCTCTGTAAAAGTCCTTTTTATCTCCTATCAACCAATGACTCTTTTCTCTGTATGGGCTAGCCGAAATGGGAAAAATTTAAAGTACCTTTAGATTTAATTACTATACAAAAGGCATTCAATTCCATTTGTCTTCTAGTACACAAGTCCTGTAATTTTTCAATTTTGGATGACGTCAGTATGACATTGCTTGAGGACTTAGCAGTTTTTAGTCAAACCGTAGATCTTTCGGTTTTTCTTCAGTTATTGATATTTCAATGGTTGAGGCTTTTACAAAGCTTATCATTCTTTGATTTCCACTTTTATAGGAAATATATTTATCCTGATTGTAACCCAAACCTACTATCCTTTTGTGATAATGTCCAGTAATGTCTAAAATCTGAGCATTTGGTTGTTTCTTGGCATACTCATTATGATCAAAGATTGTTTCTGGAAGAGTGATTGATAAATCAGAAACATTTCATTCCCTTATTCCTTAGCTTGTATTTTTTCAAGAAAAAACCTTCACTTATCAGTTAAGTCATCTTCTGATTCTTTGAACTCAGCTTCCTCTCTTTCTCTTATTAATTAAAATCTTTCCCTAGCTCAATGTATTTAAACATTTTCTGTCGTTGAACACTTGACATTAGGACTGATGGATTCTAACCCTGTATAATAGAAATCTGAATCATTTTAGAATCCTCCACCTATTTAGAAGGCATCTGAATCATTAAGACTGATGGATTCTCCCCCTATATAATAAACATCTGAATCAATTCAGAATCCTCCCCTAGTTTAGCAAGCATTTGATCAATTTCTGATTCTGAGACTAAGACATCACAAAACATGTCTGAAACCATGTCCTCATTAAACCTTTCTGAAATTTCTTTGATATATATATGTATATATATATATATATATTACAACTTCAAACACATTCTGAATCTGGAGTCCTGCTATCCCTGACTTGAATTTTCACCCCCATCTTTAAATCTCGAATGAATGATTTAAAGACTTTCGCAGGGAGCATACTTTGATAAACTTGTTGATCACGAAGTTGTACGGAGCTTGATAATACATTTATCTTATTTTGAAGTATCAAAAGTTTACCATTGCACTCATCTTTGAAAAATTAGAATTCCTTGCTGAGTCTAGTTACTCGTGGCGTTAGAGCTTGAACAAGAATATCCAATGCATCTTTCTCAGTCAATATTGAATGTACTTGATTATGATTAATACAAGAGTACCTGCAAAGATTATTAAGAAAAATGGAGAGAGCAGGTAGAGGAAAGAGAAGCGGGGATGATGAAGTATTTAGAGAAAATACGAAGTCTAAAAAAATAGGAATGTCGAGAAATTAGGGCATAAATAATTCCTTAGACGACGTGATGTCGATTTCTTTTTGACATATGGGAAAATATCATAGTCAACACATGCGTTTACTTGATCCAAAACTCTTCATAAATACCGTCTCTAGACATTGCGTTGAATAAAAGTGGATGTTCCATCGACTTAAATTAAACGTTATGTCGAATACAGACTTAAATTTTCAAGTCTTTGAAGGTTTTCCCACAATATTTGTAATGAAAAATGATGTTTTTTTTAAAATCAATTACTTTGCTTTATCAAGTATGCCCAAAACATTGATAAAGTGGTTGTGCTTGATTTTATCTAGAGAATTTGTGAAAATATCTACCCTCTAATTTTCAGAAGTTATATATTATAGAGAAATATTTCTTTTTTATACATTATATCTAAAAAAGTAATGTTTAATTTTTATATGCTTTGTCCTACCATATAAGACAAGATTTGAGGCAATTGAAATAACACTTGAGCTGTCACAGAATAATGTGGAGGTACTGAAATTTAAGTTATACTCAAGTAACTGATTTTGCATCCACAAAATCTTTGAACAACAGCTTCGAGTAGAACCATACACAGCTTATACTATAGAAGTGGAGACTGATGTTTGCTTTTACTGAACCAAGATATCAATCTAGCACCTAGGAATTGACATATTCTAGAGTTACTTTTTCTATCCAATCTACATCCTGCAAAATAAACATCGTAATGTCCATATAATTCAAACTCTTATTTTGGAGGATACCATAATCCCATCTTAGGTGTACCCTTAAGATATCTTAAAATTCTTTTTACAGAACTTTGATGAGACACTTTAGGATCTACCTGAAACCTTACACAGATATTTATGGTAAATATTATGTCTGTCCTACTAGCTGTAAGATAAAGAAGAGATCCAATAATTGTTGAAATTGTTGGAGTGAAAGTGGGGGTTGATCAGGCAGACCGCGCAGTCTGGGCGGACAGTATTACGGACTGGTGGTGCTTCCTGAGCAGTCTGGTGTTGCGGTCTAGTGGTGTGTTCTTAGTGGTAGCCATGCGGATAGGTTGCATATCCGCGGTCTTGTCGGACTGGATTGGAGTTGGCAAACTGGGTGGACTATTGTTCGTGTCTGCGGAGCTCGCTCCAAAGGTTTTCTGGTTGGGGACTTGGTCACGATCTGTGATAAGTTTTGGTTGATCACGGAGTCTGCAATGTCTACTAGTTGACTAATTGATCTGTTCCTTTAGTCGTGGACAATGTTGTTGCGGGCTGTGTGGTGTCCACAGGTATGCGGACTAGCTTCTATCCCACCATCTTTGATGTCAGGCAGATAGGCTGGTGTTCGTCCTTGTCTATGCGGACTGGGCAGACTGCTGTGTGCTAGCTGCGGGCTGGGGTGGTGTTTCTATCTACTGGGTCGGTAACCACACTCATCTCCATGCCTATAAATAAGAGCCCCTATGAACAGAAAGTTGAACGTGGGTTAATTACTGCGGTCTCGGATTTTCTATCCGCACAGTTTGAGAAGGTTAACTGGGTTGTTGTTTGTAAGTTGTATGACTAGCACGGAGAAGCCAGGATTTTGGTGCTGACTGTGGTCAGGGATCAGTGGAGCTTGCAGTTAACAATCAGCAGTTTGCAGCAAGTCACGGTTATGGCCAACCGGTCTTCTCTCCTTCAGCTTTCCCAGTTCATTAACTTGTCCTCCAGTCTCAACGGTCTGTTCTTCAGTTCGGCAGCGGCTTTGCTCGCGGGCTCTTGCAACTAGAAAATCTATGTGGTCAGGCAGCTTATAGAGAGCGGACAAATATGTTCAGCAGAATAACGAGTTGTTCGCGGTCTATGTGGATTCTGTAGTTCAGTTTGGTGCAGCAAAAGCTCGATAGTCTCAGCGGTCTTTAAGGCAGTCCTTCTGGCTTGTTGTTCTTGCTTTATTTGTATGCTCTTCCTTTATACGTCAACGAATTATCTCTCGCCATATATGCCCTACCTCTTAAAGAAGATTGTTGATAATAGAAGACTTGTTTGTTTCCTTCTGTTATTTCTGGTTTATTGAGCTTGGTTGATGGTTAAGTGTTTCTGTTCCTGGTTCCCTTTTTCCGCTTGATCAAGATGTCATCTTGATAGATTTGAATGTTTTACTTGGTATTATAGCTATCTCCCAGATCTTCTTGAGGAATTTTAACAATAATTGCTCTATAACATTACTGATCAACAGATTTCCCGAAAATATCTTTAACTAAAACAACATTAGTACCTATGGGAATTTTCATAATGGAGTCAGATATAGTATAAACTAGCAACGTTCCTGGGCTTTCAAGATATCGGTTTCGCACCTTACACACCCTAGGTCAAGGGCGTGACCTAGGGTCGTGAATCACCAACAACCTTTATTATAAATTCAAGACAATGCCAGGAGATGGGGAAGTCAGATCTAGTTAGTTTTAAGAAAATTTTGGTGTTCAGTTTTTAGTATTTTGTATTTTTTTCTGTATTTTCCATTTCATAGTGTAGTTTTTAGCTTTATTTATTTTTAATTCAAGGACTCTTTACTATTGAAATCATGTATTTCTTTACCCTTTTATGTAATTCCCTCATAATGTTTAGTAGCAAAACTTCATTTAGCACTTGATTATGATGAACTTTAGAATGAAATAAACTTTATTTATTTTTCTCAAAATCGTCGAGCTCTCTATTATTATTCACTTCGATTTATCTTTGAATTTAGTTACGTCGAATTCATATGTCATGAATATGTTCTTTGATCCTAGATTTTACCGAGAGGTTGTGGATACAAGGGTATAACTCAAAGATAAAAGGAGTTGTATTCACTCCTCGAGATAGGATGACATAAATCTTCCGGATTGGAGTTAAATCCAATAGTGGGGTTCACCGCCTAAAGCAAGCTTAGGGGTTTTGACTGGCTGAGAGGTCTTAATCGATCAACCTAAGGTTAGTCGAGAGTGTAATCTCGATAGAGGCGGTTACATTTTTGGGAACCTCCACGGTCGAAGTAGGTAATTTAGAAGCTTGCATTTAATTATTTCATGAATTTTTATTTTAATCCAAAGGGATTCAAGATCAAGTGCTAATCTTTATTTCATAGAATTTCCTTCAATTGTTTTATCACTATTTTTATATTTGATAAAATAATATTAATTTGTGTGAGTAGAAGTAATCAACAGTCCCGGAAGAATACGATACTTGATATTTTATTTTAAAATATCATATACTATGAACGATATGTGCTCTTGCTTATAGTTTGTAGATTTGTGAAATATATTTATCCTAGATTTTTCTCATCACTCCCACTTACGAAGAACTCCTTGAATTATATGAAATAATATGTAATAAATTAGTTGATTTGTGTTATAAAAA